>CM059604.1:130944925-132181354 GCA_030412105.1 Cyclura pinguis | reverse complement strand
AAATGGGCTGGCTGTGGAATTTATACTGTGGATCGATTAAGAGGACTGAACATTGGGAAACCATTTTCTTTGGGGATCTTACCTACATCTGCGTTCTGGAATGCTGTGTGGTTTGAGTACAGAGCAGAATGTGCCTAAATACCTAAACATGGATGGAAGTGGGAGTCCCATTCTGGTGCTTATTTCTTTATTTATTTTTGATCAGGTCACTAGTTTAATAGATGATGGGAATGTTGGGATATATCATTTATGAGGATTTCAAGAAAGCATTCCATATGGTTCTCTACAGTATTCTGATTAGCAAACTGATCACATGCATGATTGGTGGGAACATTGTCAAATGGATTCGTAATTGTTTGGAAAACTGTGCTCAAAGAGTCATCATCATAAGCTGCACCTCAGACTGGAAGTAAGTGGGATTCAGTGCCTTGGCTAAATCCTTTGAGGTTCAGAATACAGTCCAAATCAAAGGGATTACCCCGGGGACGTGGAAGTCACCATCTCCCATGGGAGGGTCTGGTCCTGATGATGATGGGTCAGGGTGGTTTTCAAGAGAAATTGTAATATACTGTAATCTTTTGTGGTCCAAGAGCCAGCGTGGTGTAGTGGTTTAATCATTGGACAAGACCATATTGAGCAGGTTTCAATTCCCTGCTGGGCCATGGAAACCCACTGGGTGACTATGGGTTTGTCACACACGCTCACCCGCATGAAAAGCTCATGACAGTTTTGCTTTAGGGTTGCCATAAATTGGAAACAACTTGAAGGCACACAACAACAACAAGAGCAAACAATAACAGCAACAACATTATGGTCCAAATCTGTTCAATAATGAAACAATCTGTTTCCAGAAGCTACTACAGTTGAGTTCTTTAGAGATTTTTTCACTCCTCCCATTAGTGATGGAGCAGCATCTCTCCTAGAAGAAACAGCATAGTGTAGTGGTTTATGCACCGGATTATGACTCTGGAGACCAGGCTCTGAATCCTCACTTGGTCATGGAATCCCACTGGATAACCTCAGACAAGTCACACTCTTTTGGCCTCAGAGGAAGGCAAAGGGAAACCTTTTCCTAGGAAATCTTGCCAAGAAAACCCAATGATTTTTTTTTGTTTTTTTAATATTTTATTTTAACTGACATGAAAACTATAAGCACATTATGTACAAAAACGAAAAAAGCAAAGTACATTTACAGTTGGTCTAATATAATTTCCTTATCTTCCTTCTTTCTTCTTCCTTCTTCATCCTTTTCTTCATTTTCATTTGTCTTCCTTCTTTGTCAAATTAGTAATCAGTATAAATATTTACCATTTTTTGCTAAAGTATAACACCAGCTACTATCATAACAGTAATAATAGTTGAATAACCAAGTTAATATTTATAATTCACACATATAATACATAACAGAATAACAGAATAACAATATCAATATTATTAATCTATAAACTTTATCTGTCTGTTGATTATTTTATTAAAATCTTCATTTAGTTTACTATATTTACAATCTTTATTATTTAAAATATCAATATGTTCTTGGAGACAATTTACCTTAGTCCCTATTGTCTGTACTCTCTCTTCTTTACTCCATAATATTGATTTTCCTTTCCTATTCTCTTATTTGTACCTTTGCCTATATAGATGACTAAACATATACATCCAATATAAAGGTATCTCTCCATTTTTCCTTCCATATGTTTCTAGTTGGTTCCCATTCCTTATTTGTCTTGTTAATACTTCAGTTATCGCTTAAATACATAGTAAGAATATCCATTTGGTACATATCAAATAACTTAAGTTGTCAGTCTTGAATTGTTGGAATCTCTTTATCCTTCCATCTAGAAGCGTATAGAATTCTTGCTGCAGAAACCATATACAACAAAATACGACCATATTCCTCCTGTTGTTGACCATTAAGACCCTTATAAATATTTAATAAATAGAAATTGGGATGGATAGGAATGTCTATCCCTATAATTTCCTTAATCGAGTGACGTATACGTTTCCAAAATGTTTTAGCTTTTTTACAGGTCCACCAACTGTGGTAAAAAGTTCCTAATTCTTCAGCACATTTCCAACATTTATCTGAGCGTTTTTTGTATATCTTAACTAACTTCTGTGGGGTTAAGTGCCATCTGAATAACATTTTGTAGAAATTTTCCTTTAATGCCATACTTTTCATAAATTTGAAATTACCAGACCAAGTCTTTTCCCAATCACTCAATTTGATCGTATGTCCAATATTCTGCATCCATTTAAGCATATTGTTTTTGATAATATCATGTTCCATTTCTAGATTTACTAATATTTTGTAAATTGCTGCAATTAAATGATCCTTCCCTTCAAGTACTTTTTATATCCATGTTATGTCTCTTTCTAACTTTATCTTTAATTCCTTCTGTTTTTACATCTAATTTGTACCTTTCTCTTAATTGCCTATGGAGAAACCAATGTCCTTTAAATCCTTCTACTCTTAAGTCCTCCAAGGTCTTAAAGGTGTCTCCAACAGCATTAGCTTTCAAGAGATTTTCGTACGTCATCCAGTTATTAGTTTTGTGGGATTCTGTAAGTTTAAAAAAGGTTTCATGGGTTGAAACTCATCTAGGAATCTTTAAATAAACCTTCTTCTTAAATATATTCCATACTCTGAGTAGGGATCTATGTATAATATGTTTGTTAAATTCTTTATCCACACTGGCCTTGTTGTACCAGATAAAGCAGTGCCAACCATATTTATTATTAACTTCTTCTAACGAAAGCATTCTTTAGTTTTTAAGGTTTAACCAATCCATAATCCATACTAAAGCACATGCGTGATAATACATTTTAAAATTTGGTAAGCTGAGACCCCTTCTTTCCTTAGTATCTATTAGAATATTCCACTTGCCTCTGGGCCTCTTACCTTACCATATAAACTTTTTTATTCTTTTGAACCATTGTTTAAATGGTTCATTATTTTTTATAATTGGTAAATTTTGAAAAAGAAACAACAGTTTTGGCAAAATATTCATTTTTATGGTGGCAATTCTTCCTAATAAAGATACATTTAACTTTGTCCATTTTTGTAGGTCTTCTTCCATTTTTTTTCCAGGTTACTTTATAATTATTTTCATATAGATCCAAATTTTTATTCGTAATTATAATTCCTAAATATTTAATTCTTTTCTTTATTTGGAAATGTGATATTTGTTCTAATTTTTTTTTGTCTTCCTTTGATAGGTTTTTGGTCCATATACTAGTTTTTTCCTTATTAATTTTTAATCCCTCTAAATCTCCATATTCGTCCAGTACATTTAATAGTTGTTTTATACTTCTTTCAGGATTTTCCAGAATTATGACCATATCATCTGCAAATGATTTTAATTTATAGTGTTTGTCTCTAATTTGTGTTCCCATAATTTCCAAATTATATCTGATTTTGTTGTTTAAAATTTCTAACGCCGTTATAAAGAGCAATGGGGATAAAGGACAACCCTGCCGGGTGCCTTTTTCTATCTTAATCCTATCTGATTTCTCTCCATTTACAATAATATTTGCTACTTGGTTTCTATAAATTGATTCTATCCATTTTAAATAACTTTTACCTATATTCATTTTAGTGAAGACCTCTAACATAAAGTTCCAATTCAGATTATCAAATACCTTTTAGGCATCTATAAATATTAAAGCCAGTTTCTTGGGAACGAATTCATAATACTCTATAATATCTAGTACTGTTGTGATATTGTCCCTCAAATACCTTTTTGGTAAAAAAACCTGCTTGATCTGGGTGTATCCATTCCTTCAAGATCTTTTTTAATCTTTCTGCTAAGATTGAGGCAAATAATTTATAATCAATATTTAATAATGAGATTGGCCTATAATTTTTCATTTCTAATGGGTCCTTCCCCTCCTTTGGGCTTAAAGTTATAAAGTTTATTTAAAGAATTAAAGTTATATTCGCTTCTCCCCATGATCCTGGTACAGTCAAGTTCTCTTGTTGATTCATGATATTCAATAGAGATAACGATAGAACCACTTCAAAGGTTTTATAATATGACACAGTAAAGCCATCGGGCCCAGGCACTGTATTTATTTTCAACTTAGAGATTGCTTGATTTAATTCATAAGGTAAGATTTTTTGGTCAAGTTCTTGTTTCTTGATTTCCAGAATTTTGAGTATCAACTCTTTCTCCAAATATTTACGTATGTTCCCTTCTTTCTGTCTTGAATTAGAATTTTCTTTACATAGTTCCATATAATATTTTTGAAAATTTTGAATAATTTGCTTCTGTTCTGTTATTATCTGTCCGTCGTTTCTTATTTAAGCTACAATATTTTTTTCACGCCATCTTCTTAACTTATATACCAACCATTTGCTTGGTTTGTTTGCATGTTCAAAGTCCCATTGTTCGGCATATTTCCATTTTATTTCAATTTCCTTGGATGTTATAATGTCAAGTTGTTTTTGTAAGACTTTAATGTCATTTTGAATTCTTTTATCTCGTGGCTTTTTCTTCAAGCTCTCCTCTTTCTACTTCAGTTCCCTTCATAATTTTTCTTCCTGTTGTCTCCTATTTTTCCTTAATATAATACTTTTTTTTATGAAAAAGCCCCTCATATAAACCTTTGCTGCATCCCATACTATATGTGCTGGTGTTCCTTTATCCAAATTATTCAAGAAAAAAGTTTGTAGTTCAGTTTTGGCTTCACTAACTATTTTTTCATTTTTAAGTAAACAATCGTTTAATCTCCATATTTGAACTCTTCTATTACTTTTCAATTTCAGACATACGGGGCAATGGTCTGATATAGCTCTTGGTAATATTTCTACATCTTGAATGATATTCGCCATGTTTTTTGACACCCAAATCATATAGATTCTCGACCAACTTTGATGTCTTGCCAAGAAAAAAGTAAAATCTTTTGTGTTACCATGTTTGTGTCACCAGACATCTAATAAAGTCAATGATTGTGCCAATTTATTAAATATTTTGCGTAATTTCCCTTGGTTTCCCTTCCTTTTTAAATTTGATGGCAGATTCCTCATCAAAACCGAATGATAAGGTAATCTTAGGTTCACTGTGAGTCGGGAATTACTTGAAGGCACAGAACAGCAACAACTAGAGTTTCTGCTGCAAGATGGACTTTGGAAGGCTCTTCCATTACAAATGTTTGGACCCAGATCTGAGCTGGGAAAAGTCACTTTTTCGACTACAGTTTCCAAAATCCCCAAGGCAGCATGCCCAATGGCTATGCTCCAGGGAGATTCTGAGAGTTCTAATCCAAAGAGGAACTTTTTCCTTGTTCTGGTCAATATTTGATTTTTCAGTAGAAGAAAGACAATTTTGAAGTTCTCTTTGGTCTGAAGGATTCCCCCCTTCCCTAGCAACTCTTTGTTCTCTCACCAACAAAATCAAAGTGTTATAAACATGTTTTTCCTTTGCGATTCACAGTGAACGTACAAAACTTATTCTCTATCTTGTTATTATCAAATCAGTCACAATTAGTTTGAATGATTCTCTTTAATCTAAGGAGTACCAGTGCTTATACGAAAAATATGAGTCAGAAATATTAATAAAACACGTGGTATTCAGGGCTCGGCCTAGAGATTCCCATGAGTCAGTAAGTCTTGGGAATCTGGACTAGATTGGAGTGGAAGACTGCTCACTGTTTCTTTATACGGTAGATTGCTGGCACTGAATCACTGGAGAAGATGTTTTCTGATATCAAGGTTTACTTGCCAGGAACACTCAAATGACAGTGGAGAAGAGATGAACTGGTGCCCAAGATGAGTACTTCCAGTGTTTTTCCGTTTGAGATGCTGTTGGTATTCACGTTAGATCTGCTGCTGCTGCTAAAGATATCTGGCAAAAGAACATATCCTCAGTGTTCCATCCAGGACCCTCCTTCTATTCTCCACCAATATTATCACTCAGGACATTTTATCATTGCTGCAACTATGTTTCAGGTCTTCTTGTTTTCAGAGAAAGTAAACTTTGAAAAGCATCCATCTCAGGAACTTGATGACTATATGTAAGTGTTTCCGTTTTCGACTCATATCCAAACACTTATTGGTATATGTCCAGATTTGACTTATGATGTTTATCGGTCTTACTGCTGCTGATGCCACTGTTACTATTTTTACTGGCGTTCTGGTCCCAGTAGTTCTTGTGTTGTGACAGTGGAGGAATCTTTGCTGATTTCCCATTTCTGCAGGGGAATCTGCAGATCCTTAAATAAATCCTGTATTAATTTAAACCCAATGTACAACATATTTTTCTGTTCTGGTTGAAAGGAGGAGAAGCAGATATATTCTACCTCTGTTTAGATACAGAGTATTGACGTATATCCTGTAGCTCGTCAGGCTTTATGTTCTGCATCTTGAGCTGATGCTGTGTGAAATACTTGAGCTTACAATCAGACTGCTTAACACTCAGTGTAAGTATTTTGAGATTACATACATAAAATTTTCGTATTTCTGAAATTATTCAGTCTCATTCTCTTTCATGGTTACGTGCCGAGAGTAATGGGATGGATACCAACTAGTGCTCAAACAATTTACATACTATTAGTTATGGAATCACACCCACTGCATATCATGCATGTGGGTGTGATTTCATAACACATTATGCACATTACTTTATGAAATTTAATACTTTAACATAAGAAAAATGGAGAATCATTGAAACTACATGCCAAAAATAAAATATTACTATGTCCTTAAAATGGTATAATCTTCATAAATGTAAAAAGCCCAATGGCAGAAAACAAGTGTTTATAGCCATTTCAAGCAAATTAAGGGCAGATCTAATTTCAATGAATTTTCAGTATTTGGACACAGTATTTGGAAGGGTACTGTCTTCAGTACACAACACTCTATCTGTTCTACATATATTAGAGCTTTAAATGATAAAAGAAAAATCACAGGCATGTTCCTATGGAGAAACAGTACCGCATATGTGTGCTTCCATACCATTCAGCCTTCCATGGGCCACCTTGCATTTTCTTCAGGAATAACTTGTGACATTGTTCTAAGGCTCTAAACAAAATTAAGTCTTACTAATTAGCAGCATCCAGAGCTAAGACAACTTCTATCTAAGAGCATAGAATACTGTTGCTAGCAGTTTTTCCTCCTGTTCAGTCAAGCCATGTTTCCAAGATTGGGTTTCCTGCTTCACAGATTTCTCCACACAGTTCTCAGAAGGCAGACATGTCAGTGATAATATATCAAAGCCAATTGAAGTGAATGTTCTGATTTGAAGAAGATGCACTCTTCAACAATATCTCCTTTTGATTGTAGACTAATGCCACAGCTCTACCAGCATGTTGCAGCCCTGGCATTTGCTGTTAAGGAGGTCAGTGAAAATAAGAAAATCTTATCTAATCTCTCCCTAGGTTTCCATATCTATGATAACCATTTCAGTTCGAGCTGGACATAGCTTGCCTCAATGGAAATTCTCTCCAGATGGGGTAGATTCATCCCAAACTACAAATGTGATGTCGAGGATATGCCAGTAGCAGTCATTGGAGGACCTAACTAGGTATTGTGTTTTGACATGGCAAGAGTCCTCAGTACACATAAGATGCCGCAGGTGAGCAGTGTACCTCAAACAAATCGTAAAGCCATTCAGACTATACATTTATCCATATTGAAAGACAGAATAATATGGAATGGACTGCAGTCTTCAGGCTAGTATTTGAAAAGCTGGTTTTTAAAAAGCATTCGAAAGTCAAGGGGACAAAGTTTAAGCCCAGTTTTCTGTCTGATACACTTTCTTCATGGAACGTTGTTTCTCATACCCTTTAGCTATGTATTGCAATATAAGATCCAGGACACTTATTCTGAAGTGGCCAGTCTCAAAAAATTTTCCGGAATGGTTTTATGTAATGGGCCTTACCCAGACCTTGAAAAGCAGATTTGATTGGACTCTGGCTCTCCGAACCCCCCAAACAGCAGGGAGATTCTAAGAGTTATGTTTCACAAGGAACTTATTCAAGTTTTGATCCTATTCATTCAATTGAAAGTTTTCATGCCCTAGAATCACATTATGGTTCATCTAAATTCATTCCTGAATATCCATTTGATTTCTACGTGCCAGTGGTGAAGTCCAGACGGTAAAGGATTAAGTGATTGGATGTGTGTGCACTTCCCACCAGCCAAGAGGATAAGCACAGCATGTCTGGAACCAACATCTCCTCTCAAGTCACCTCTTTCTTCTCCCCATAGGCCCCTTCACTGACTACCAGTTCAGGCCAGGGCCTGTTTCTAACTTTTGGTCCTGGAATTTATGGTTTTGCATTCTAACCTCCCCAGTACCTCACAGCTTGGCTAGTATGGTATGTTCCATTCAGGAATTTACAGGCAAAGGATTATTGTCTGTTCCACCAATGTGCACAGCACTGTCAAGACTGGAAGCCTTTCAAGATCTGGCTCCACATTTGTGGAACAGTCTTCCTTTGGTCTTCCAGTTGGAGCAGGATCTCACCTGTTTTCATAAAGAGTTGAAGACCTTCCTCTTTGATTCACCATCTTAAGCCACTGAGTTGTGTTTAAGGCGCTAAGATGGATAGCGACTGGTGGGGTGCTGGGGATATCATTCCATGTATTGTTACGCTGTTTTGTTTTATTGTCTTTGTCCCTGATTGTACATGTTGATGTTCTGCCATTTGGTGAAAAGGGTGTTATAAATAAACAATGTTGTTGTTCTTGTTCTTGTTAAAGCAACAAAATTTCCCGGAGATGCCGTTCCAATGAAATTTACTTTCTACAGAGTTCGGGGCAAGGGTAGAGGAAGGTTCTGCAACAGTTGACATTATCATGAGAAGCACTGCCAATGTTGTGGTAGTGCAAGCTCAAATTGATACCATTATGATAATGAGAATCATGCCTCTGGTTGCAAAAGAGGAACGTAGAATACTTCAAACCAATGCAAAAGTCTGGATTCTAACGGCCCAGATGGAATTCACATCATTCCCCTTGCAAATAGACTGGGACATACATTTCCTCCATGGAGCCATATCCTTTGCAGTGCACTCAAAGGACCTTTTCGAGTTCCAGACCTTTCTTCAGATGAGAAACCCTGCCCTGGAAAAAGAAGAAAGGTTTTTAAAGATTTTCTGGAAAAATGTGTTTCTGTGTTCTTTCCTTGATGAATCTGGAGAGAAGGGAGATGGGAAAACCTGTACAGGGGAAGAAAAGGTTGAGACACTTCCCATGACCCTTTTTGAAATGAAGATGACTTCCCACAGCTCTAACATCTACAATGCTGTCAGTGCTGTGGTACATGCTTTGCATGCCATGCATTCCTCTAGATCCAAAGGTAGAACAACAAGGAATGGCATAAAACAGAACCTTTGGAATCGAGAGCTGTGGCAGGTAATCTGATTAATGTATTAAACTTTACTTTAGGTATACATGGAACACTAGTCCTTCCACTATGTAGAAAGCTGTTTAATGGAGAAGTATAGAATGCTTTGTCTTCCATTTCATAACCCGTGTGTCTTAGCAAAACAGGGGTTTTCACAGATATGGTGGTTTCTTTATATATAAAAATCCCCTCCCCCCCTCCCCCATGTATACAGAGATAAAGGATTGAAAAGAAAAAGAGAAAGCAAGATGATAGGACAATAATCAACATCTTTCGCAGCCTCAAAGTTTGTGGTGGAAGGACTATACTTAAGTATTCAAGAAATGGATAAAAAGATGTTTATCATTGGTTGAGAAAATATGACAAGAAGAAAAACCTGAACTGGCTAAAATGGTCACTGTTTAGGCTTCTATGCAAAATTCGTACATGGTCGTTTTGAACAGAAAACACTGGGTTTTTTACACCATAAATAACATTCATTTCACAGAACAATCTGTTGCATCTGGAGAAAATACTGTAGTTCAGAACTTATTCCACACTAACAGTGCAATTTATTTATTTATTGCACAAGAAACATTCCAGAAAAAGTCTTCTGTCTAGAAAAAGTTCCCAGTGCAGAAAATGCTGCTTTCCATGCATAAACACGAAGTGCAATGTTTGTGTCCTGGGGTTTACAGTTTAGGAAGGGGCATTTAGCATTCTCAGCCAGAGAGCTCTTTGGCCTCAGAAAGCTACAAACTCCAGAATCCCACAGGACGTTAAAAATGGAATAATAGTATTACAACATGGCGATATTTGCCTGAAAACTGCATACAATCCCCAAGAATTTGTGAAAAACACAATCATATTCCATTGCATCCATAAAAAAAAAACCTTGGAGTTGCCAACTATCCCCAAATCCCGCCATTTTCCTCTGTGTTCCCTCTCTAACAAGCAATAGGAAGTGACACAGCATCCTTTCTGTCTGCCATTTGAAGAGGGACTTTAGAGAGAAGATAGAGGTCTTTTCCCTTCCTCTGGGCTGGCTTGTGGCATATGGGAGGGATGTCTGCTCCCACAGTCCTCTGACATGCTGACTATTCCTCAGCTAGGATCAAATTGTGTGCTTCACATTCACGAACTGTATTTTCACTCCACTCATTTAGCTTCATCACTTTTTGAGAAGGGTTTCATTTAATAATGGTGCCATGGAAGAGGTCTCCTTCAACCAAAATGGGGAATTAGTAGCGGGATTTGATATCATCAGCTGGGTTATACTGCCCAATAGGTCCTTTCTTAGAGTTCAAGTTGGAAAGATCGACCCACAGTTTCCCCCAGAGAAGAGCTTCACTATTAATGACAGTGCCATGATTTGGCTCAGCAGGTTTAATGAGGTAAGGCCCGCAAAGCTTATATCTACATATTTTTGTCACGGTAACACCCCCACCTCCACCACCAACATCAGCTATTCAAACATCCTGAACCAATAATTATATTGAACAAGCGATTAAGGAAACTAGATGTAACCAAAGGGATCTATGGCTGCTGCATTAGGCTGAGTGACTTCGAGAAGCAGCTCTTACCTCAGTCACTGGAAGCATATGAATATGATTTTAAAGTAGCAAATACTCTAAATGAATCACATTTCATACCACAGTGAACATGCTTTGATAGTGTTTTGACATGATCCAGATTCTCACTCTATGCTCACGTTTAGCAAAGGATCAAGGAGAGAATTATGTAGGAATGGTAGTAGTTGAAAGTAAAGTATTAAAAAACGTGGTGAACACAAACAAAAAAACTGCTTCCCAGGAACTTGATTGATTCATAACACTTTCATCTGTTCTAAATTGAGAAGACACTGGACTAGAAGACAGTTACTAGATTGTCCACACTCTTTACCATAAGGGCAATATTTGTGAAGGTAGAGGTTCCATTTTTTCCAAGCAGCAGAGATAGATGTTCCAGGAATGTTGTCTCTGAAAACAAAGACATTATACCATTCCAGCAAATCAGGATCTCATAAGAATAATTTCAGGGATGGGACAGTAAGATAATAAACACCTAAATTCTTTTTTTTTCTTCTGTCATTTGGGGACAGACACATCCCCTATCTCTATGCAATGAGAATTGTCACTTAGGCTATAGAAAGACCAAGAAGAAAGGGGAACCACCTTGCTGCTATGATTGCCTTCCATGTCCGGAAGGGAAGATTTCAAACGAAAAGGGTAGGAAACAGATTTTATCTTATTCACAGACTTTTGCCTTTTTCACACTTGGGGAAGAAATCGCCCCGTGCCAGTACTCACCGGACCGGAGTGCTCCATCAGCAGGTCCAGGCTCATCTGGAGCAGTGCGTGGCTGCTCTCTGCACTGCTTCGGGGATGAAAATGGTGGCTTCCGGTTGGTGGAGGCTCTCGACCAACCAGTGAAGCTCACCAACCTAAAGCCTGCCCCCAGAAGATCTGCAGGCTCGCACTGGTGCGAGCCTGCAAATCTGCACCGGAGCGTGGCCACAGAGTGGTGCGCTTTGTGCTTTTGAAAGACCTGTTTTAAGCAGTCTTTCAAAAGCACAGAGAACGGCCACTTTGGGTCTTTCCAGAGCGGGCTGAAGTCCGGAACTACACAAAGTGGTCCAGACCCAGTCCACTCCCAAGTGCAAACGTCCTCCCTGGAGGTTGTTCTGCACAGTTCTAAAAACAAAGTGCGGAAAAGGCCTTTGTCTGAAATGTCTTTGCAGCAACACACTGGAAGTCTCCATGCTAATTTCAATTGTTTGGAAGTGAAGGATAAGATGAAGCTGTAATATCACCACAGAGGAGTATGTGTTCTTCTTTACAGCACTTACATCCTCTTAGGATTGGCAGGGCAAGAATTTCTCCTTGTCTAGCAAAGACTGCTTCATGGGTAGAAATCTTGATTTAATTCATTCTCCATTTGCATGCAGAAAATGGGTGAGGGGAAATCTACTCCTGATGAGACAGCCAGTTTGTTGTTCTTGTTTGTAGTGGTTTCAGAAAATATTGGCATATTTTTTGCAAGTGACTTTTGAGCATTGATTTAAAATGTGCAGCACTGGAAAATGGGGGCACTGCATGTTTATGATTACAGTTTTAGGTGGGTTGGATGCTCTTTTAAATCTGTTAGAATGTCCCGTTGTTGCTGCTGTGTTTAAACTCAGAACCAGGCAATGTCACTATATTTACATAGAGAGTTTGCCCCAAGCAGATTTGGAGCTAATTGCAGAAACCATGACAGAAAAATTAGCATCTCAGCCACATTTTTTGTGCAAGATCTCTTCCGGAGCATCAGAAAGTCCTCAAGATGCTTTCTTATCATACTGATACAGCCAGACCTCACAATCCTAGACCAAAGTGATACCAACTCTTCATTGCTCATCTCTGAAGAGATGTAACTCTTTTATGGATGAGACAAACTTTGCTTCTACATTCTGAGCCCAAGAATTTCATTGTCTGCAATTATAGCTGATGGTGCCTTTGGAAAGGGGACATACCTGGGAATTAAATCTTGTCATAGAAGTTATTTATGTTTAGTTAACGGTAAGCCCAGTTAATGTTAAGTCCTGTACACAAATGCTTTCTTTCCATTTTAGACATGGGTGACTGTTCTCCTTGTTCAGAAGGCCATTATCCAAACAAGAATAAAGACATGTGCATTCCCAAAGACATCAGCTATCTGACTTATGAAGAACCCTTGGGAATCAGATTTGCTTCTGTTGCTCTTACCCTTTCTTCCATCACAGCTTTGGTGCTTTGGATCTTCAGAAAACAAAAAGACACTCCCATAGTTAAAGCTAACAACCAAAACCTGACCTTCACTCTCCTCATCTCCCTTCTCCTCTCTTTCCTTTGCATTTTCCTATTTCTTGGCCAGCCTAAGAAGGTGACATGTCTCCTTCAACAAACAGCCTTTGGCATGATCTTCTCAGTGGACCTTTCTTGCATATTGGCCAAAACCGTCCTTGTAGTTGTAGCTTTCATAGCTACCCAACCAGGCTCTGGGATAAGGAAATGGGTGGGAAGAGGGCTGTCTAATTCAATTGTTCTTTCTTGCTCTATGTTACAAGCTACAATTTGCAGTGTCTGGCTGGCCATCTCTCACCCATTTCCTGATTTTGATATGAATTCAGTTGCTGAAGAAATAGTACTGGAGTGTAATGAAGGTTCTGCTACCATGTTTTACTGCATCCTGGGTTTCTTGGGTTTTCTGGCCACTGTTGGTTTCATTGTGGCTTTTTTAGCTAGGAAGTTACCTGACAGTTTTAATGAAGCCAAGTTTATTGCTTTCAGTATGTTAATGTTTTGCTGTGTCTAGCTCTCCTTTGTTCCAGCATATCTAAGTACCAAAGGGAAATACCTGGTAGCTGTGGAGATTTTCTCCATCTTGACTTCCAGTGCTGGTGTACTTGGCTGTATTTTTTGTCCAAAATGTTATATAATTTTGCTAAGGCCTAAACTTAATCGAAGAGAGCAACTAAAAATCAAGAATTAATTAAGTAACTGAGAAGTGTATGTCATCAGATGTGCCATCTACTTTCCAGCTTATTGTCTTGATTTCACATGGACTTCATCAGATGGTATTGAACTTCATAATAGAGTGCTGGGGGTGGGGTAGAACTGCTATAGATTAGGAAATTTATTAGCATTCTAAGCCGCACCTGAATCCTCTTACATTTAAGGTTCACCATGTCTCAATCCATCACTGTTGTTCCACATCTATAATGAGTACTGTCTATGGCATATTTCCTGCACATTCTGCCTATTTCCTTCAGCCTTTCCCTTTCATACCATGAAAGAAGAAGCCCTAAATGTTGGATGGAAAATTTCACGTGTTCCATGGGATTCATTGATAAGGACAAGTCCCTGAGAATTTTTGAAGGAGTCCATTTCATGTTGGACAATCTTTGAATGCATGAGTGATCAGTTCTAAAGCGAATACTTATGAGAGTTTGTACTTCACTCTCTGAAAACTATCAGAATTGTAGTACAAACCACTATATAACTTTATTCTGAGCTTTTCTGTGCTCCATGAATAACTTAAGAAAATTTCATTAGAACTTTTGCACAAATTACCAGATGACATTATTCTAAGTTTTTCTCTGCTCCATGAGTAACTCCCCCCCCAGGAAATTTCAAACCTGAACTAGAACTCAGAAAGAAAAAAAAGAAAAGAAAAAAACAAACCAACACAAAAGAACAGTCTCTATGAGGCACATGATAGACTTCAAATATCAAACCCACTTCTCTACCTCACTGGGCTATCTTTGATTCCATCCCTCAATATGCAAATCAAATATGATTTCCAAAACCACTCTCATTAAAGTATAGATTGTAAGTCAGCTGAGATATGTGCAATTTTATGTATCACCAGTTGGACAGTGCAAAATATTCCCAGAGGAGAGAGCAGAGGGTGAGCTGGGTCTGTGAAGACATTCTTGACCAGGTGTTGTTTACAGGCTTGTGGGGCTGTGCTTGCTTGTTTGTTTGTTGCTTGTTTTTGTTAGGTCTCCTTGTGCTGGCCGTGTGCTCTCCCTGAGCACACGGTCTGACTAACGAGGGGGAGGAGCCAGCTAGGGGGGAGGAGTCTTATTAGGAGCTCCGAACGGTGCACGCCTTAGGCGCGCGCTGTTAAAGTCCTCTACTTCAATCCTTCAAGTTTAACCCTTCACAATCAGTAGAGTAGACGTAGCTTATACAGCTGAATTTCAGAAAGAAAGCCCAGTTATTCTTTCTAGAACTGCTTCCTGTACTACTCTTTGTAGTATCTAGGATGGAAGGTGAGGGAGCTGCCACGGTCACCTGTAGCATTTGTGGGATGTTCCTTTTCTTGCCACAAGATGTTGTCGGGTACACCTGCACCAAGTGCAAGCTGGTGACCTTCTTGGAGGAGAAGGTTCACCAGCTGGAGGCACGAGTTTCTAATCTTCGTCTTATTAGGGAAGGTGAGGAGTTTTTGGATAGGGCAGAGAAGACCTTCCTGAAGACCGAATGCACGGGTGAGCTGCCAGAACAGGAAGTCAGCACACTGGGCCAAGAAACGGATGCTTGGAGGAATGTCACACGGAGGAGTACGAGGACCAGGAAGGAAACAGAGACTCTCAACCTACACAATAGCTTCAAAGTTCTTGGCCTTATGAACGATGAGGAGCGCCAGGAGAAGGGAACAGAATGTCAACAAGAAGGAATCCAACTTCGGCAACAGGAACTAGATCAACACTCCCAGCCTCAACATAGTGCCCAGGCAGTCCTAGAAGAACCTGCTCATCGAGGAGCCCCGGACAAGCCTCAGGAATGTTTTTGCAAACAGTCTTGCACAGAGGATTAAGAGGTCTTTAAACAAAGTTCTGCTGGGGAGGGAGACAATATTATTCAGGGCAAAGACTCGGTGAGTGCAGGGGGAAAAGGCCCAAATGATATTGACCAAGTAGTACAAGTATCCAATGGTGGGAGGAGTAGAAACTATAGTACAGGACTTGCAGGAAGGGCCCAGGGATTTAAGTGTCTCTACACTAACGCGCAGAGTATGGGAAACAAGCAAGATGAACTTGAACTCCTAGTACAACAAAATAAATACGATTTGATAGGCATCACGGAGACCTGGTGGGATGAGTCTCAGGATTGGAATGTAGGAATAGAGGAGTATAGCCTATTTTGTAGAAATAGACCAAACAAGAAAGGAGGAGGAGTAGCCTTGTATGTCAAGGATGTTTTCACCTGTGAAGAGATCTGTGACTTAAACCCAGAAAGCCAGGTCGAGAGCATCTGGGTAAGAATTAAGGGAGCGAGAAACAATAGGGATATTCTGGTGGGGGTTTACTACAGACCTCCAACCCAGACTGAGGACCTTGATGATGCCTTCCTCAACCAAATGACTGTGCATTCAAAAAGGAAAGATACAGTAATAATAGGAGGTTTCAATTACCCGGATATATGTTGGCAGTCAAACTCTGCCAAGACAGCAAGGTCCAGCAAGTTTCTTGCTTGTCTTGCAGACAATTTCATGGTCCAGAAGGTGGAAGAGGCCACAAGGGGATCAAATATTCTAGATCCGATCCTGACCAGTAGGGATGACCTTGTTAACGAGGTAGAAGTGGTTGGATCTTTAGGGGGGAGTGACCATGCCCTATTGGAATTTGGCATTCAGTGGGAAGGAGAAGATAAGTGTAGCCAGACACTCATCTTAGATTTTAAAAAAGCGGACTTCTGTAAACTTAAGGAGCTGCTGGCTGAAATTCCGTGGTCAAGAATAGTGAAAGGGAAAGGAGTTCAGGAGGCATGGGAGTTCCTTAAAAGGGAGATACTGAAGGCACAGTCTAAAACTGTGCCAATAAGGAGGAAAAATGGAAGGCATCTGAAGAAACCAGAATGGTTGACTAAAGAACTCTCAGCTGAGCTAAGCGTTAAGAGAAACATGTACAGGAAATGGAAGAGGGGGGGAACCACCAAAGAAGAATTTAAGCAAGTAGCCAGGAGATGTAGGGAGAAGGTCAGAAAGGCTAAAGCACAGAACGAACTTAGGCTGGCCAGAGACATTAAAAATAATAAAAAGGGCTTTTTTAAATATGTCCGCAGCAAAAGGAAAAAGAAAGAGGTGATAGGGTCGCTGTGCAGAGAAGATGGCGAATTATTAACAGGGGGAAGAGAAAAGGCAGAACTACTTAACACCTTCTTTGTCTCAGTTTTTTCCCAGAAGGATACAAGCACTCAACCTGGCCGTTGGGGAGCAGGTGACGAAGCAGGGGAAATGCGGCACATAATAAGTAGAGAGGTGGTACAAGAATACCTGGCCACACTGGATGAATTCAAGTCTCCAGGGCCAGATGAATTGCATCCTAGGATATTAAAGGAACCGGCAGAGGTCATTTCAGAACCGCTTGCTATAATCTTTGAGAAATCTTGGAGGACAGGAGAAGTTCCAGCAGACTGGAAGAGGGCAAATGTTGTCCCCATCTTCAAGAAGGGAAAAAAAGAGGACCCAAATAATTATCGCCCAGTCAGCCTGACGTCAGTACCCGGAAAGATCCTGGAGCAGATCATTAAGCAGTCAGTTTCTAATCACTTAGAAAGCAATGCGGTAATCACGAGAAGTCAACATGGATTTCTCAAAAATAAGTCATGCCAGACTAATCTTATCTCTTTTTATGATAGAGTTACTAGCTTGATTGATGAAGGGAATGCTGTGGATGTAGCATATCTTGATTTCAGTAAGGCCTTTGACAAAGTTCCACATGACATTCTTGCAAAGAAGCTAGTAAAATGTGGGCTGGACAGGGCTACTGTCAGGTGGATCTGTAACTGGTTGACTGACCGTTCCCAAAGGGTGCTCACCAATGGCTGCTTTTCATCCTGGAGAGAAGTGACTAGCGGGGTGCCACAGGGTTCTGTCCTGGGCCCAGTGCTGTTCAATATTTTCATCAATGACTTGGATGAAGGAATAGAGGGCATGCTCATCAAATTTGCAGATGACACCAAATTGGGAGGGGTTGCTAATATGCCAGAAGACAGGATCAAAATTCAAAATGACCTGGATAGATTGGAGAGCTAGGCCAAGGCTAACAAAATGAAATTCAACAGAGAGAAGTGTAAGGTCCTACACTTAGGTAGAAAAAATGGAATACAGAAATATAGGATGGGGGACACGAGGTTGGATGGCAGTACGTGTGAAAGGGATCTAGGAGTCTTAATAGAACACAAGCTGAACATGAGTCAGCAGTGTGATGCAGCAGCCAAGAAAGCCAATGCAATTCTCGGCTGCATCAATAGGAGTATGGTGTCTGGATCGAGGGAGGTAGTGGTACCGCTCTACTCTGCTTTGGTTAGACCTCATCTTGAATACTGTGTCCAGTTCTGGGCACCCCAATTCAAGAAGGACATGGTCAAGCTGGAGCAGGTCCAGAGGAGGGTGACCAAAATGGTGAAGGGCCTGGAAGCCACGCCCTATGAGGATAGACTTAGAGAGCTGGGTATGTTCAGTCTGCAGAAGAGAAGGTTAAGAGGGGACATGATAGCTATGTTTAAATATTTGAAGGGATGCCATGTAGAGGAAGGAGAGGGCTTGTTTTCTGCCTCTCCAGAGACCAGGACAAGGAGCAATGGATTCAAGCTGCAGGAAAAGAGATTCCACCTGAACCTCAGGAAGAACTTCCTGACAGTCAGGGCTGTCCGACAGTGGAATATGCTGCCTTGGAGTGTAGTGGAGTCTCCTTCCTTGGAGGTTTTTAAGCAGAGGCTGGATGGCCATCTGTCGGGAGTGCTTTGAGGGTACTCCTGCATGGTAGGGGGTTGGACTGGATGGCCCGTGTGGTCTCTTCCAACTCTATATTTCTATGATTCTATGAAATAGGGAGATTGTTTCCATGAACTGATGAAACAGGACAGAACCAGCACCATTAGGTGGATCATTATAGTGACATGTACTGAATACACTCATGCAAAGGTGAGCCCTGTATTCTATTCCCTCTATGCTCAGTGCAGGATTTCACAGTCCAGATTCAAATGCCTCTCCTTAGGCAACTTTTGCTTGCATCCCTTTGGGACCTCTTTTTGCTTAGAATGCCTGCTATTATCCTTGCTGCCTTTTCCTTGTGTTGGCGGTTAAAAAAAAATTCCAAGGATTTTGTGTTTTGTTTCTGATGTCCTAAGCAATCCTAAACAGATCATTCTGTCTTCTTCCAAAAACCACGTCAAAAGTCAACAAGATAACTCACTGAGAACATGTACTTGTTTCAAGGAAAAAGTAAGAATGATCTGTTCTCTGTGCTTTGTGATAAGCAACTTGTCTGTGTTTTGTCTGCCTTTGGAAGCTCTATAAAAATCCTGATGTTTCAATATACCTTTGTTCATCTGATCAGACTACTGTTCCAGCCTAGCTGACAGCAGAGGCTGAGAAGATGTTCCCTCTTGGCCGAGAGTAATTATGTCTGTGTCTATGTCTGTGCGTCTGTGTATGTGCGGGTGCAGGTGCCTCCTTCCCAGTTTGATTCAGGGCCAATCTCAGCTCTGTGTTTATATACTGGGAAACAAGCGTGGACTGATATTCCAGTCACTACCAACACTTGGTCTAAGGAAAAAACTGTTTAACAGAAAAGGTATGATAAACACAGATTCATTTCTGTCTTCCAGAATTCATGTTAGTGTTGTACTGTCAGTAGGCTGACCAAAGGGCACAAAAAGGTGAGTAACCTTTCAAGCTTATTTTCCTACCAGGATCACCATGGAGTCACATTTCAAATGAGATCAGCTGGAATGTATGGTGAATTTTAGTTTACTGCTACTCTTGTCATGTTCTTCACGGCATCGTTGCCCATAGCACTTCTGAAAACTTTCTCAGTTGCAAAGGTGGGTTGGGACTGCTTGTTATCAACCTCAGGAGTTATTTCCTTAATGGAGAAACTATATGACCCCAAAAGATGGGTGACTCAGGGGTCTACCAGCAATTCCAGTGCCTCCATGGAAAGATGGGAATTATTAGCTCAAAAAGAGAGGCTTGCAAGAGGGTCTTTTCATCTTTGTATCCCAGGACTAATCCAGAGACACCAGTTGGAGGTTAAAAAGGAAGGAGAGGAAACAGGATAGTGAGGAGTTAGGATGAAGTGAGTGGTATTTACCCAACCTGAGAAGAAGAAAGCCACAGTGAAATGCCTCAAACACAATACTATGGCGGCAGCCCACAGCACAAGAATTGGGGAGCAAATGGAAGGAGTGACATGCCTATGTGAATCCAAGATGCTACAGTTTGCTGGGCTTGGAGCCAGGGTTTAAATACACTTTTTCTGTCCCAAAGGGGAGGGTGTTAATGCTTCCCTGGCCAAGCAAATGAAGGGGTCTGGAACTGGCTAATGGTCTTAGCACCGGGTAGAAAAGCAATGATGGCAGTTGTGATAGCTTCTTAATGTCTGAGTAGATGAGGAAACAAAATGGGAAATTCAGGAGGAAGGAAGCTGCAGGATGTTGATCATTGTTGCTTTGTCCAGGAGTTTCAGTGGTTACTGCTTTCTAGGCTTGGGCTATTGAGTGGATTATCTGGTCAAATTCTCTGACTAATCCTGAGTGAATTTATGATCTGACCATGCCTTGAGGCCCCTTCTGACCTACTTTTGCATATGAACAGCCAGTCCTCTTTCCCAGCACGGTATTTCAGCAATAAATGTACGATTTATATTTTCTGCAAATTAAAATGCTGTTCATTGCCAATCACACCATAGAGTGGGAACATGCTGCATGGTAACTATTGGGCAGGGGAAAGCACAATGGAATGAATCACATTTATGTGGAAGAGAAAGAAGTCCCTGGAACAGTTCTGTATAGTTTCTTTTTCTACATAGATGTTTTGCTCAGTCAAGTGCAAAGACAAATAATAATGGAGGAGAGGATGAGAAATTTTTCTCTAGATAACTGGCACTGCAACCTAATCTAGATCAGGTGCACTGGAACTGAAATAAGAGCCCTGTCCACACTCTAGAACAGTTTCCCAGGGTGAATGTGTTTTAAAAAATAAGCAAACTTCACCTCTTGAAGTGAGTTGTTGAAACAAAGTGTAACCAACACATCATGTCCTTTGGTCCAGGTTTCATTTCAGTGTTGGATTACCTGACTGGTCAATGGTGGCTTGGGCCTCCTCCATTGGTGCACAGTGTATCCATTCCTACTTTTAGACTGAACTGTAAAAGAACTATCCAAAGCTATACATCTCTTTAAGTGCTGGATTAATTGTCTTTGCTAACTCATTTGAGGTTCAGAATAATGTCAAGCTCAGTTCTCCCCAATGACATGGAAGTCACAACTTATCACAGGGGGTGGGTCGGGTCTGTTGGGGGATTCCAGGGGGCATGCTGAATGCCAACATGTCCCACAGAACACCTGTGCTTCAAAACAGGCAGACACAAAAACCAGCACAGGTTTAAAAAACAGACAGAGGTCAGAGTTGAGGCCAAAAAACTAAACTAGTACGTTTATTGCAAAACAGCTTAGGTACATAAAGAAGTTAAAAGCTAGGTAAAATCCATCTCGTGTCTCTCTCCTCTCACAGCATGACAGAGAGACGTGCTAACAGCTTAACAGCAAGCAAGCAAAAAAGGAAGTGAATCAAAGAGAGAGTAGGACTGTGAGAACGTCCTAACAGCAGATTTCTTTTCCAAACAACTCAGAAGTTCCCACAGGAACTGTGAGACACATTAGATGTTTCTTATCACACCGGTTACCATGACTACGAGTGCAGCAGAGGAACAAGACACTTAACCCTTTAGGCAGGGATCTGGAAGCCTAACACTTAACAGGGTTGGGTCATTATGTTTATGGCTTCTCATGACTTACAACACAAGTGGTATTGTGATGTAGAAACCCTGGTAGTGCAGTGAGTAAATGCTGGCACTGCAGCTCCAGGTTGACTCAGCCTTCCATCCTTCCATAGCTTGGATAAAATGAGTACTCAGCTTGTCGGGGGCAACTAGCTAAAACACATTGTAAACTGCCTAGGGAGTGCTTTGCACTGAGAAGTGATATAGAAATGTAACTGTTAACCTCTATGTAAGATACTATGGTCCCAAATTAACTGGTAAATGTCAGTGGACCTGGGGAACAAGAAGAGTCCATGTCCTGTTTAATGGCTTCCCCGTGCTGGGTCATTGGAAAGGAGTAAGTCATGTAACATCGGGACCAGCATGATGTAGTGGTTTGGATTTTGAATTAGGACTGTGGGAGACCAGGGTTCAAATCCCTATCCAATTATGGAAACCCTCAGGAAACCCTCAGCCAGTAGCACTCTCTCAGCCTTGGAAAGGCAATGTGAAATCTCCTCTGAACAAATCTTGCCCAGTAAACTCTTCTCTTCAGAATCAGGACTGAGTTTCTCCTCCAGCATCTCGAGTCCAAAAACACAGCCTCTGATTATGGCAACTTGGGAAGGTGCAATAATCAGAGGCTTACTAATACGGAAAGAGCAGATTTATATTAGCTGTCCTGCATTGGTAATATAACTCAAATGGGAAAGAGGACTGGGACTTCTGGAAAGCATGAATGTTGGACTCCAAGTAACTGTGGCAATAACAATTTGCCTGGAGAGAAATTCCACCCAGAAAAGAGTTTGTTATATTTCACCCAAAAAGAAAATGTTGAGAGGTGGCATGATTGTCACTGTTAAGGGCCATCAAGTTAAATCTGACACCTCATGGCCTTTTCTTTTCCTAGCAAGATTAGTTCAGAGGAAGTTTTCCATGACCATCCTCATAGGCTGAGGGTATGATTTGCCCAAGGTAACCATTTTCAACACTCCAAAAAGGACAACCTGAATCAATAGATTCAAATGGAAGAACTTCCTAACAGTCCAAGTTATTTGATAATGAAACAATCTGTTTCCAGAGTTGAGTTCATCAGAGGCACGTAACAACACCAGGTTACCCTATTGGAGACTGGACTTTGGAATTTTCATCTCAACCATTTGGACCCAGATCTGAGCTTGGGAAAGCTACTTTTTGAGCTACTGCTTCCAAAATACTCAAGACAGCATGCCCAATGGGTATGCTTAGTGGAAATTCAAAAAGTTTTAGTCAAAAAGGAACTTTTTCCAAGTTCTAGTCCAGATGAGGTTCTTACAATATGGGGGAGAGAGACTGAATGAGTGAGGGAGAGAGAATATTGAAGGCCTCTTTTGTTGGAAGACTTCTTTTCCTCCTTGTATAATTTTTTGCTCTTTCACTGACAAATTCAGAGTGTGATCAACATGTTTTTCTTTGCAATTCCACAGGGATCCTACAAAACACAGCAACTACCTATCCACTTATTATCAAATCAGTCAGCAATTATTTCAAATGATTCTCTTTAAGGCACTCCAGTGGTTCTGTGAAAAATATCAGCCAGGAATATTAATATAACCTGTGGCATTCAGGGCTTGGCCTAGAGATTCCCGTCAGTCAGTCAGTCAGTCAGTCAGTCCTGGGAAGCTGGTTTTGACTAAAGGACTCATCACTGTGTCTTTATGCTGCAAATTGCTGGCTTTCAATCAGCTAAGAAGACGTGTGCAGATATCAAGTTTTGCTTGTTAGGAGCACTCAAATGACAATGGGGAAAGAGATGAACTGGTGCCTGAGATGAGTTCTTTCAGTGTGATCTTATCTGTGATGCTCTTGGTGGTCACGTTGAAGCTGCTGCTGCCCAAGATGTCAGGCAGGAGACCATATTCTCAGTGTTCCATCCAGGACTCTCCTCCTATTCTTCACCAATATCATCACTCTGGACACCTTATCATTGCTGCCATTCTGTCTCAGGTTGTAGCATTTTCAAAGAACATCAACTTTGAAAAGCATCCATCTCTGGAATTTGATGACTATCTGTAAGTGGTTCCATTTTCTCACCATCTCCTAACACTTATGTTTCCAGATGTGACCTATGACGATCACCACTGTTGCTGCTGATGCTGATGCCACTATTATTATTTTTACTAACATTTTTTAAAATCATCCATAGTTCTTATGTTGTTACAGTGGGGGAAATATTATGCCAATTTCCCTGTATGCAGGGGAAACTTCATAATATTAAAAGAAAAATTCCATTCCTAATTTAAACCTGACGCACCAGATATTTTCCCATTCTGTTTAAGAGCCAGATATACTTCATGCAGGCAAAGAAGCAGATACAGCCCACTTCTCTTTAGACACAGGGAATTGAAATACATCCTATGGCTTGCCTTAGCAGAAGGTTTACAGCTACACTGAGTTTCCATATTTCTTTAATTAATCAATCTCATTCTATTTCATGGTTAGATGTAAAAAGTAATGGGATGTACATCAACTAGTGTTGAACTAGTTTGTATATTTTTATTCAATAAATCACACCCTGTACGTATCATGCACATGACATATTTTCTGTTGCAAAAATCAGTACTTTAACATACGAAAAAATGGAGTATCATTGAAGCTGTTTGCTGAAGATAAAAAACTAGTGTGTCCTTAAAATTACATAATGTTCATATTATTACATGAGATCATATTAAACTCTGAAAGCACAATGGTACAAAACTGTGTTTACCACCACTGAAAGCAAAGGAAGGGAA
Organism: Cyclura pinguis; assembly: GCA_030412105.1. Lineage (NCBI taxonomy): Eukaryota > Metazoa > Chordata > Lepidosauria > Squamata > Iguanidae > Cyclura > Cyclura pinguis. The sequence goes on along the minus strand of CM059604.1, from coordinate 132,156,962 downwards.
GATCCAATTTCACGCTCACCATGAACGATTTTCAGAGTTTGGAGAGAGCTCTTAGAAAGGCACTATCTTCAGTATACTACAGCCATAATATTAACTCTAAAAGCTCAATGGTACAAAACTGTGTTTACTGCCACTGAAAGCAAATGAAGATCAGATGTAATTTTAGAGTTTGGAGAGAGCTCTTAGAAAGGTTACACAACAATCCATCTGTTCTACATATAAGAGGGCTTTAAATGGGAAAAAAGAAATCACAGGCATGATTCTATGGAAGGAAGCAGTACTCCATATATCTGATCCCATACCATTCAGGCCTCCATGTGCGGCCTTATATTGAGTCCAGGAACAGATCCTTATATTGTTCTAAGGCTCTGAAGAAAGTGAAGGATTACTAATTAGCAGCATCCAAAGCTAAGTCAACCTGCATCTAGCATTATCCAAGGCTGTGCTAGAAGTTTGGCTCTTGTTCTGTCAAGCCACATTTCTATGTTTGGGTGTCCTGCTGTACATATTTCTCCACACATTTTTAAGAAGGCAGGCACATCAGTGAACAATTTTTTTCAATATGTCCAAGGGAAGTGAAGTGAATACCTTGATCCGTGAGAAGATGTACTGTTCAACAATATCTGATTTTGATTGTAGACTAATGCCACAGCTCTACCAGCACGTTGCAGCTTTTGCATTTGCTGCGAAGGAGGTCAATGAAAATAAGCAAATCTTACCTAATATCTCCATGGGTTTCCACATCTACAATTCCCATTTCACTTCAAGATGGACATACCTTGTCACAATGAAAATTCTTTCTGGGTCGGGTCAATTCATCCCAAACTACAAATGTGATGTTGAGAATGTGCCGGTCGCAGTCATTGGAGGACCTAACTACGAATTCTGTTTTGACATGGCAAATATCCTGTATATATACAAGATGCCACAGGTAAGATGTGTACCCAAAACTAACTGTAAAGCCTTTCAGGTGGTGCATTTATCTAGATCAAAAGGTGGAATAATATAGACTGAACCTCAGGCTGCAGGCAAGTATTTGAAGAGTTGATTATTAACCATCTTTCTTGAAATGAAAACACTAGAATGTCAGGCGACAAAGTTTGAGCCCAATTTTCTGTTTGACATAAGTTTATCATGAAAGGATGTTTCTCACACTGATTAGTAAAGCATTCCAAAATGTAATCCAGGACGCATATTCTGGAATGGTCCAGTCTCAGAAAATCTTCCCAGGTGGGTTTTTTTTTTTTTTTTGCAAGGTGGGGTGGGGTGGGAGGTCTTACGCAGAATGTGCAAATAGTACTTTATTGGACTCCAGCCCTCTGAATTCCCCAAACAGTAGGGCTACCCATATTGGCTGGGAAATTCTGGGAATTATATTCTAAAAGTAATTTTTTAGTTTGGATCCTGTCCATTCAATTGGCAGTTTTAGTGCACAAGTGCACATTATGGTTCATCTAAATTCATTCATGAATATCCATTTGCCTTTTATGTGCAAGTGGTGAAGTACAGATGGTAAATGATTAAGCGATTGGAGGTGTGTGGATTTCCCACTGTTTGATCTCCTTTATGAGGGACAGGTGGTAAAAAAATGGAGAAAGATCAGAAGCGAGGAATCACCTCTACTACTCTACTATCTCTGAGAACACAGCAGGTTAGCAAAGACTTTTATTATTAGATATAATTAAAAATAGGAGCTTTAGAAATTTAGATGCTGTTTGTGGTTGTAGTCCTCTTCCTTGCTTTCCTTTGGGTGACTAATGCTATGGTGTGGGCTTCCCATCAAGAGGACAACCACAGCATGTTTGCAACCAGCATCTCCTCTCAAATAAATTTTGCAATGTTTAAGTTCCACAGCTGCACTATATTAAACCATTCTGATTAGTATGTTGTCCTCCCCCCCCCAAAAAAAAATTGAACTCAAGTTTGGTTGCTTTTTTATACCAATCTACTTCTTCTCATTATTTTCTAAAATATGTATTCTTTTTAGGTAATCTATGGCTCTCCTCCAATAACTGAAAACAATATTCAAACAATTTCTCTCAACTGGATGTTCCCATCTGGGACTTATCAAGATGATGGGATTCTCCAGTTACTCCTGCATTTCAACTGGCGATGGATTGGGGTGGTCTCTCATGGTGATGAGGCTGGACAGAGATTTGTAGAAAATGTTCTTCCTGAGTTTGCCAACAGAGGTATTTGCTTTGATTTTATAGAAATATTACCCACCTTAGCCTTTTCCAATGAGATTCCGGAAATAGTAGAGAAAGGTTCTGCATCATTTGGCATTGTCATGAGAAGTACTGCTAATGTTGTGGTTGTGCAAGCTGAAAGCCAAATGCTTATGATAATAAGAATGATGCCCCTAGTTGCATCAGACGAGGATATAAGTCTGCAAACCACTGCAAAAGTCTGGATTGTGACAGCTGAGATGGAATTCACATCACTTTCCTTCCAAAGAGATTGGGACATACATTTTCTCCATGGAGCCATATCCTTTGCAGTTCACTCAAAGGAACTTCTGGGGTTCCAGACTTTTCTTCAGATGAGAAATCCCACCTTGGAGAAAGAAGACAGGTTTTTAAGGACTTTCTGGGAAACTGTGTTTGTCTGTTCCTTCCCTGCTGAATCTGAAGAGAAGGAAAAGAGCAAAACTTGCACAGGGGAGGAGAAACTTGAAACAATTCCAATGACCCTTTTTGAAATGAGGATGATCCCCCACAGCTATAGCATCTACAATGCTGTCAGTGCTGTGGCACATGCTTTGCATGCCATGCACTCCTCTAGATTCAAAGGTAGAACAATGAGGAATGGCATAAAACAGAACCTTTGGATTCAAGAGCCCTGGCAGGTAATCTGATTATAACGGGGGCGACTTCATGCATAGATCAGTAGTTCTTTATGTGAAGAGCTGTCTCATGAAGAGGGCCAGACTACTTTGGTTTCTATTTGCCTTCCATTTAATTACCCGTGTGTGTTGATGAAACAGGGCTTCTGATAGGTATAGTGGGTTCTCTGTATGTAAAAATGTCCTCCTTCAGTGTATGCAGATAAAAGTTTAGAAATAAAGAGAAATGGAAAGAAAAGACAAGAGCACAACATTCAACATGTTTAACAGTTAAGGTAGAAAGGCCATCCAAAAATGTTTTTAAGAGTGTGAAAAACAGGTTTGCTGAATGTTTGCTGAGACTAACCAAACTGACAAGAATGTTTATAGTTTTGGACTTCTTTGCTAAATTCATCTGTGCATCTTTTAAACAGCAATCAGTATTTTCTATGCAGGAAATAATATGTTCTTCATACAAAATTCTGTTTCCTCTACAGAAAATGCTGTAATTCAGATTTTTTCTGCACAAAATGTGGGCATTATTCATTCATTCATTTATTGCACAGAGACAACATTTTTGCACAGTCTGTCCAAAAATGTTCCAGCCCAGAAAATGCTGCTTTCTGTGCATAAATACAAAGTGCAAATTTTGCTTAGAATAATTCCCATACTGGAAACAGTCACTGACAATTCTACATTTTTCAAAGATTTTCTCACAATGGGAAGAACATTTCTAAAGTTGCTTTGAGAAGAAAACGACCAAAGAATTACATCCCTGCTCAATAGTCACAATATGTCAATAGGGGCTGTGCATTGTTTGGAGGAAAAAAATCAAGGCAAGAGGAAGGAATTGTCTTGTTTGTCTTGTAGATCCTCAATGTATTTGGCTTGCATGGGGACAAATTTCAAGTCCCATCATACTTTGCTAAATGTATATACGACTGAATGATGCAGCACAGTGATAACATTGTGGACTTCCTAATAGGGAGATTTTTCCTATATTTTTCCTGGATTTGTTTATAAGAATTTAGTGGATCTCTCTTAAAAAAGCCCATTAGCTATCTATTGCTTCTATTGGATACAAAAGTTATGTATGTCTTTGCTTTATTAAAATATAGTTATTCTGGTTAAGTTCAAAGATTTTATTGGGCTACTAGTTCCTGGCTCTTTTCACTATCATTTTAAGATGTAAGAAGTGATGCAATTTGGATGAAAGGGGAAGATGGTCTATGATTGCTGAAGGCTGAAAGTGGTCTTTGACTACACATTTGAAGCTCTAAAATGCCATAAGACTCATCCAAAGTTTTCCAACCCTTAATTTTTGGAAACAAAACAAAAAACAACGAACTGGCATTTAGAGGCAGCATTTCCCTGACAACTGCATACAACCCCGAAGAATTTGTGAAAAATACAATATCTCAACCTGTTCTCAAACTCCCAGAGCTCCTCACTATCCTCAGACCTCCCCCTTTTTGTCTATACTCCCTCTAAAACTATCCATTGGAAGTGACATGGCATCATTTCTGTCTGCCATTTTGAAACAAACTTTAGAGACAAAATGGAAGTATTTGGTCTTGCTCTGGGGTGGGTTGTGGCATGTGTGAGGGTCTGAGGAGAGAAATTGGTCCATTCACCCATACAGTTGTCAACACTTGCCTGGAATCAACAAGAGCAAAGAGGGTATCAAGGACAGGGATGTTCATGGAAATTCTCCCCTCAGGGTCTCCCCAAATGCTGACTGTTCTTTAGCTGTGATTACATGATTTGCATCGTATTCACAAAAAGTACTTTTTTTTCTCCACGTGTTTAGCTTCACCACTTTTTGAGAAGTGTTTCCTTCAATAATAGTGTTATGGAAGAAGTTTCCTTCAATCAAAATGGGGAATTAGTAGCTGGATTTGATATCATCAGTTGGGTTATATTGACCAATACATCCTTTCTCAAAGTCAAAGTTGGAAAGATCAACCCCCAGGCTCCTCCAGAGAAGAGATTCGCCATTAATGAGAGTGCCATGATTTGGCCCAGGAGGTTTAATGAGGTAAGGTTCACAAAAGTTGCTTCTACATATTTTTTCACTGTTATCCCCTGCCAGTATTAGCATGTCAAATACACTGAATCAACTATTATCCTGGCCAAACTGTTAGAGAAATTAGATGTGACCAGAGGGATCCATGCCCACTGCATTAGGCTAAATCACTTTTAGAAGCAACTCTTACCTCATTGATTAGAAATACAACAATGTGATCCTGAAGTAGCTAGCAGCCAGTAATCTCTCATGGTACAGAACACTTAGAGTTAACATGATATTACAGTCTTTTGACCTTATCCAGAGTCTCACGCTATGATTAGAGGAATCCGAGTTCCAAACACATATGTTTAGATGACTGAGTAGAGGATCACGTGGCAATAGTAGTGGTTGAAAGTAGAGTAATAAAAGAAACGGGATGAAGAAGAATCAAGCTGTGGCTCAGCAACCTGATTCAGATGAGGGAAAGAACACTTCAGTGAATGCTAAGTTGAGAAGATAGTGGACCAAACTTGAAGACTGTTAATAGATTGTCCATATTCTTTGGCATAAGAGCAATGTTTCAGGAGAGAGACGTGCCATTATTGCAAGCAGTATAGACAAGTATTCCCTAAAGGTTCCCTCTAAAGACAAGGATATCATACCAGCAAACCAGGATCTCCTGAGAATAATTTCATGGACGTGATAGTAAGATGCAAACACCTGAATTCTTGTCTTTTGTCGTTTGTGGACAGACATGCCCCCTTTCTCTATGTAATGAAAATTGTCATTTGGGCTACAGAAAGACCAAGAGGGAAGGGGTGCCACCTTGCTGCTATGATTGCCTTGCATGTCCAGAAGGGAAGATTTCAAACAAAGAGGGTAGGAAGAGCCTTTTAAATTATTCACAAACTATGTCTCGAATGTTCTGGCATTGAAACACTGGACATTCTCATGTTATTTAAATTATTTTGAAGTGGATGATGAAATGATGCTGAGCTATATCACAACAGATGCGGGTGTGTTCTTCTGTGTACACTTCATATCCTGTTAGGATAGGCAGGGGAAGGATTTCTCCATGTCTAGCAGAGTACTTCAGGGGTAGGAATCCTAATTTAATTCATTCTCCATCTTAATGCGGAAAACTGGTAAGAGGGAAATCTCCCCAATATGAGTTACCTGACTTCTCCTTCTTTGTAGTGTTTTCAGAGAATACTGATATGTTTTTTGCAAGCATTTTTTGAGCATGCATTGAATGTTTGCAGGACTGGAGAAGGTGAGAATTGCATATTTGGGGGAGGTAGTTTGTGCCTTTCCAGTCAGTGAGGATATCTTGTTGTCACTGCTGTCTTTAACCTTGGGAAGAGGGAAAGGCACGACCTTTGCACAGAGAATTGCACCAAGCAGTCTTGATGCAATTTCCAGAAACAGAGACAGGGAAACTAATTTCCCAGACATATATCTGAAGCAAGATCTCTTGTGAAGAGTCAGAAATCCTCAAGATGCTTTCTCTCCATTGTGAGACAGCCAGGCTTCACATCCCAAGATCCAAATGATGCAAATTATTCATTGCTCATCTCCAAAGGAGATCACACTCTTATGGATGGAGATGAACTTTCCATCTTCATTTACAGCCCAATACTTGGTTTGTCTGTAATTATAGCTAAAGTTGGGCTTAAAAAGAAGACTTGGAAAGGGACACACTTGGGTACTCAATATTGTCCTAGCAGTGAGTTATGCTTCATAAAGTTAAAGCTCAGGAGTGACATACACAAATTCTTCTTTCTTTTTTAGACACGGATGACTGTTCTCCTTGTTCAGAAGACCATTATCCAAACAAGAATCAGGATGCCTGCATTCCCAAAAACATCAGCTACCTGACTTACAAAGAACCCTTGGGGATCACTTTGGCTACTGTCGCTCTTATTCTTTCTTCCATCACAACTTTGATGCTTTGGATCTTCAACAAACACAAAGATACTCCCATAGTTAAAGCTAACAACCAAAACCTGACCTTCACTCTCCTCATTTCCCTTCTTCTTTCTTTTCTATGCATTTTCCTATTTATCGGTCAGCCTAAGAAGGTGACGTGCCTCCTTCGACAAACAGCCTTCGGCATGATCTTCTCAGTTGTCCTTTCTTCCATATTGGCCAAAACCATCCTGGTAGTTGTAGTTTTCATGGCTATCAAACCAGGGTCCAGGATAGGGAAATGGGTGGGAAAAGGGTTGTCTAACTCAATTGTTCTTTCTGGTTTCATTATACAAGCTACAATTTGCAGTGTCTGGTTGGCTATTTCTCCCCCATTTCCAGGCCTTGATAAACATTCAGTGGCTGAAGAAATTGTACTGGAGTGTAATGAAAATTCCACTACCATGTTTTATTGTGTCTTGGTTTTCCTGGGTTTCTTGGCCACTGTTTGTTTCATGGTGGCTTTTTTAGCTAGGAAGCTACCCGACAGTTTTAATGAAGCCAAGTTTATCACTTTCAGCATGTTAGTGTTTTGCTGTGTCTGGATATCCTTTATTCCAGCATATCTAAGCACGAAAGGGAAATACATGGTGGCTGTGGAGGTTTTCTCCATCTTGACTTCCAGTGCAGGCTTGCTTGGCTGTATTTTTTTCCCAAAATGTTATGTCATTTTGCTGAGACCTGATCTTAATCGAAGAGAGCAGCTAAAAAGGAAGAATTAGTTAAATAATTGAGAAGCGGATGTCATTTGATATGCCCTCTACTTTCCAGATCATTCTCTTGATTTTACATGAACTTTACATGAACTGCTGCTCCAAAACAAACAATCCTGCAGACATTAATCCCCACCAGACCAACGATCCTACATCCTCCAGGTCAGGTAAAGACACTAATTTCCCCAGTCCAGAGACCTTGTGTTCTTCTAACCAAGGAAAGAGCACAGTAGAGGATTAAAGAGTCGTGGGGGAAAGGAAGAAGCAGCACACAGAAGTTCAAAGAGAGAAAGAATGGGGGTAGGGAGGAGGAGCACATGGACAATCCAAGAAAAATGACAGGGGAAGAAAAAAGGGGGCTAAAATTGTTAGTAGCTGTACACACCCATACTTTGGTATGGTACAATTGGTAAACTGATACATGGCCATGGCCAAAACTTTACTGGAAAAGACATACGTGGACAGAACACATAGGTCAGGCCACGGATTTCTAGCAAGCAGGCCATAGGCAGGTCACCAGAAGATTCTAAGTACTAACAGGCTTTCAGCTAGCCTCCGATGAGACAATGAGTCCCCAGCGTTCACACAGATATGCTGATTACTATATTCCTGCTTTCCTTTACCTTCAGAGTCTTTTCCTTTATCATCATGCCTACCATATAGTACGGAGCTACTAAATCAGCCATTCATTCTTTGTCACCAATATGCTAACGCCCTCAGTTCATTCCGGACTCCATTGTCCATGTTGCTGGGGAGCCATTAACATATTCACCCTCCAGGTAGATAAAGAGCCTTTCCACAATACACTATTATAGTGCTATTATTCCAATTCCAGCAACCTGTGGAATTCTGCGGTTTGTAGTTTACTGAGACCCAAGACCTCCCTGGCTGAGAATTCCCAATGCCCTTCCCTAAACTGCAAACCCCAGGACTCCATAAGATTTTGAAAGTGGAATAATAGCACTATAATAGTGTAGTGCAGAAAGGCCCCAAGAATACTTATGCCCATATTTTAACTAGCTGAGATGTAGTACATCAATTGCAGAACATCAATTTGTACTGCTCTTAGACATAAGTCTAATTCACATTGCTTTTTCTTCACTACTCTTCTGTAACCATTCCCTGAAATCTCGCTATAAAGCTTCCTTCCCGTTCATTTGGTTAGCTCTTGTATGAGTGTGTGAACATCTGAATATTATATATGTGTGACTGAATCCCCCCTATAAAACACATTTTAATTTACTTTTCCATCTCTGGTTGGTTCTTCTTGTGAGATCCCAGTAAACATTGGTGGAAAGATCTCGCTAGGTTACCCCTCCTCTTGCAAGCCTCCTAATTTGAGCTAATTAGTTCCCCATCTTTTTGTTGAGGCACAGGTATGTTGGAAAAGGATTGCTGTGACCTTTGCTCCAATTAAAATACTTATGATGTGCATGTGGAAAGCACCTGGGGAATGACTGTGCAAGTCATGAGGTAATCCCCATGGGACAGAAGGCTGAGCCACAGTGTAATGTAACCAGGACAAGGGGTTGCATCAGCCTTGGTGAAATGAAATCCTGGCTGGGGTTACATCAGCTAGTCCCTGTGTATGTAAGGAGGTGTGTTCTGATAAGCTTTCTAGCGGTCTCCCTGACTGCTGGCCAGAGGCTTTGCTCGAGCATTTCTCCACTTGATGTGTTGATGATGGTGAATCTCTGTTGGAGGATCTGCGAATCCTGTACAGATGTATATATTGGAACTGAAGAATAAAAGCCTCCAGGTATATTTTGGATGACAACACTGTGTGATAGTGTTCCTTAGTGGGTAGTTTTTGGGGTCAGAGCAGTGTTGCATATAACACTCTGCTGTACACGCTTCTTGTTGCTGTGTGTTCAACTTTGTTGGATGTTTTGTTTTGCTTGCCTCTGAGAGCCAGGTTTGGTCTGAGTGCAGTGGTAAGAGGGAGGATTTAATGCGGTCTGCATATATCCTATCATCCGCCTTCCTTCCAGAGGGGTTATGGGCCCAGCTTTAACCATTTTTGCCCAATTTGACTAGTTCAGGTCTGCATAACCCTGTTGGTTTGTGGTAGCCGGTGAGACAGTGCCTAAGTCTCTGGCTGAGAAACTCCAGTGTTTGGAGTACCACATGGGAGTGTTTTTCCTTTTGGTAGAGTGTGTAGCTGTTTTTGCCTGACCTGTTTTGTTTTGCCTTCCCACTGGGCAAAAGGTCATCCAAGTTTTGTTTTGGCTTCAGGTTGAGCTGCCAGAGTAAGTTTTGCATCTTTGTGACATAGCAAGCATGGTAGCTACAGCGACAGCCCTCAGTTTTGACAAACTGAATGATGCCAATTACCAGTCATGGTGCCTCATGATGCAGAGCCTTTCGATCAGTGAGAATCTCTGGGCTGTTGTAGAAAACCCTCCTGATAGTGCTTCTGGAAGGGTGAATGACCAGTGAGCGAGAGCCACTGTCATTCTGAGCCTGGAATACAGCCAGCTTATTCATGTGTGAGATAAGCTCACAGCAGCTGAGGTCTGGCAAGTGCTCAGAAGAGTCTATCAGCGTGACTCTTGCCTGTCCAGAATGATATGGACAAAGAGACTCTATAATACAAAACTCCTGGAAGGGGGAGATGTAAAGGCTCACCTGGACACCATGAAAAAGCTGTTCCTGGAACTTGAGGACAGAGGTATGGTGTCTGAAGAGGCACACAAGTGCTATATACTCCTTGGCAGTCTGAATCGGGACTGGGATTTTCTGTAGTACAGTTTGCAGAGTCTGGCAGAAAGGGAGTTAACTCTAAGCCTGGTGACATCAAGGATGCTGGAGAAACAGGAGAGACGAGCCTTTGAAGTGAGCTGCTCTGATTTACGGCGTGCTACTACAGCCACTTCAAAGAGGGCAGATAACAGCCATGTGCAGCCTCCATGGGAGGAAGAAGTTGCAGCATGCAGCTTTGTGAGGTGCTGTTTCCATTGTGGGAAGCCTGGGCACTGGAAAAAGGACTGCAAGGCGACCCTGTCCAGTGAAAAGGAAAATCTAACATGCAGAGTCCAGGGGATGGAATGGAGATGGAATTCACATCACTTTCCTTCCAAAGGGACAGGGACATACATTTCCTCTATAGTGCCATATCTTTTGCAGTTCACTCAAAGGAACTTCTGGGGTTCCAGACTTTTCTTCAGATGAGAAACCCTACTTTGGAAAAAGATGACAGATTTTTAAGGATTTTTTTGAAAACTGTGTTTCTCTATTCTTTCCCTGGTGAATCTGGAAAGAAGGAAGATGGGAAAACTTGCACAGGGGAGGAGAAGCTTGAGACACTTCCCATGACCCTTTTTGAAATGAGGATGACTGCCCACAGCTATAGCATCTACAATGCTGTCAGTGCTATGGCACATGCTTTGCATGCCGTGCATTCCTCTAGACCCAAAGATAGAACAATGGGGAATGGAATACAACAGAACCTTTGGAATCAAGAGCCATGGCAGGTAATCTGATTAATGTAGAAGATTCTATTGTAGGAACAGTAGCTCTTTGACTGTGTGAAAATCTGTCTCATGAAGAAGGCTTTGACTTTCATTTAATTACCCGTGTGTGTTATGAAACAGGTATTATTCCAGGTATGGTGGGTTCTCATTACATAAACATGCTGCCCCAGTAGACAGAGATACAGGTTTTAAAATAAGGAGAAATAAAATAAAGAGAAACAAAAAGAAAAGATGACAGCAGAACACTCAATCTGTTTAGCAATCACAAGAGTTAGAGGTTGAAAGACTATTCAAAAATGTTCAAAAAAGTGTGAAAAACATGTTTGCTGACTGTCAAGAAAACCTGACAAGACTAATTCAGAACTGACAAGAATGTTTGCAGTTTTGGACTTCTATGTTAAGTTCATCTGTGCCTGTTCTGAACAGCAATCAGTATTTTCTACATAGGAAATAATATGTTCTTCAAATAAAATTCTGTTTCCTCTGAAGAAAATGCTGTCATATGGGACTTTATCTGCACAAAATGTGGCCTTTATTTATTTTTCAATTTTTTATTGCATGGAGACAGTATTTTCTGCATGGGAGACAGCATTCTGTCCAGAAATCTCCCAGTGTAGAAAATGCTGCTTTCTGTGCATAAGTACAAAGTGTGAATTTTCCATAGGATAGTTTCCATACTGAAAACAGTCACTGAAAACTGTGCATTTGTCAAATATTTTCTTGCAATGGGAAGAAAATTTCTAAAATTGTTTTGAGAAGAAAATTACCAAAGAATTGCATCCCTGTTCAAGAGCCACAGTATGTCAAGGGCAGCTACACATTTTTTGGAGGGGAAAACATGAAGTCAAGAGAAAAGAAGTGGCTTGTTTGCCTTCAACAGCCTCACAGTATCTGGGAGGAGGGCATTTGGCCTTCAGGGAGACATATCTTCAATCCCACTATACTTTGCTTAATGTATATGGGACTGAACAATGCAGCACAATGATAGTGTTGTGAACTTCCTAACATTTAAATTTTTCCTATATTTTGCCTGGGTGATATTATAAGAACTTAGCAGATTCCCCTGATAAAAGTCCACATGCTATTTAATACTTTTATTGGATCCAATAGTTATGTATGTCTTTGTTTTATTAAGATATAATTTAGTCTGATTCAGTTCAAAAGTTTTATTTGTTTACTGCCTTACTGGTTCTTTTTACTATTCTTCAGAGGTCCTTTCTGCACCTTACCTTCTTCTGGTGCTGGGGTGCAGGGATTGCACGAGCAGCCTCTGGTAAGAGGCTCTCGAGTCCGGGGACCTTCGGTTCCACACAAGCTGCCTGCTCGCGTGAGAACCCTGCCTCTTCCTTCCACAGTGTAGCCTGTGACCTTCCCAGCCTGCACTGGGACAGGAAGTGCAACCACCATGGCTCTGGAGGCTCCGTACACCAGGTAAGTGCACGCAGGGCCCGGGAGCAATGAGCGATTGCTCACCATTTTTGGCTTCCAGCTGAAAATGAAAAGGTGTGCAATCGGCGCCTGCTCTACCCTGGAGCGTTGCGCGATTGTGAGTGCATCATGCAGATCACTCCTCACAATAGCACAACACTCCAGGGGCCCTTTCGCATGGAAAATGCCATGCGAAAAAGGCCTAAGATGTAAGGAGCAATGAAATTTGGATGAATGGTATTAAAAAGCCTGATGAAGGCATTTGCCTAAACTGCAGGAAGGGAGGGGGTAATGCACTCTGCAAGTTGATTGTGGCATTTGACTAAACAGTTGAAGCCCTAAAGTGCCACAAGACTCATCCAAAGTGCTTCCACCCTCAATTTTTGGAAAAAACCTGGCATATTTTGAGGCAATATTTTCCTGAAAACTGCATAGAACCCCCAATAATGTGTGAAAAGTATAATATCTTATCACATTTTAAAACTCTCAGAGCCCCTCACTGTCCCCAGATACCTCCCTTTTCCTCTGTACTGCCTCTCAAACTAGCAATTGGAAGTGACATGACATCATATCTGGCTGCCATCTCAGTAGGGACTTAAAAAGGAAAGTGGAGGTCTTTGGGCTTGCTGTCGACTGTGTTGTGGCATGCATGAGGGTCTGAGGAGAGAAATTGGTCCCTTCTTTCATGCAGTTCTCAACACTCACCTTGAATCAAGAAGAATGAAAAGAATGCCAAGGATAAGAATGTTCATGGGAAGTCTGTCCTCAGGGTCCTCCCAAATGGTGACTGTTCTTCAGCTGTGACTGAATCGTATGAAACATATTCACAAAAAATATTTTTCCTCTGCTCATTTAGCTTCACCACTTTCTGAGAAGTTTTTCATTTAATAATAGTGCCATGGAAGAGGTTTCCTTCAATCAAAATGGGGAATTAGTAGCTGGATTTGATATCATCAGCTGGGTTATACTGTTCAATAGGTCCTTTCATAGAGTCAAAGTTGGAGAGTTAGACCCACAGGCATCCGCAGAGAAAAGACTCACCATTAATGAGAGTGCTATGGTTTGGCCCAGCAGATTTAATGAGGTAAGGCCCACAAAGGTTGTATTTACATAGATTTTCAATGTCACCCCCCCCCGCCCACAACATTTCCTATTCAAACACGTTGAATAATGTGTTATACTGGACAAGCTATTTGAGAAACTAGATGTGATCAGACAGATCCATGCCCACTGCATTAGGCTAAGTCACTTCCAGAAGCAGCTGTTACCCCAGTGACTAGAACTATACCAATGTGATACTAAAATAGCCAGAACTGTTAGTCAATAATCTCTCATAGTACAGAACACCCCCAGTCAATAAAATTTTACAGCAATTTGACCGTATCGAGATTGTCAATCTATCATAATAGCAATCCCACTTGCAAACAAGTAGATTTATCCAAGAAACTGTGGATCATGTAGCGATGGTAGTTGTTTGAATTAAAGTAATAAAAAAATGTGATGAACAAGAATCAAATTGCTGCCAAGGAACTTGATCAACACTAATGAAAGAACACTTCAATATGCTTAAATTTAGAAGACACTGGATTAAACCTGAAGGCAGTTACTAGATTGTTCACACTCTTTAGCATAACGACATTGTTTCTGGAGATAGAGGTTTCCTTGTTGCAAGTAGCATGGATAGGTATTCTATAAAGGTTTTTTATAAAAACAGATATTGTACAAGAAAATCAGAATCTCATGGATCTAATAGTACAATCAGTCACCTGAATTCTTCTTTTTCTGTCATTTGTGGACAGACACATCCCCTTTCTCTATGTATTGAAAATTGTCGTTTAGGCTATAGAAAAGCCAAGAAGGAAGGGGCACCACCTTGCCGCTACAATTGCCTTTCATGTCCAGGAGGGAAGATTTCAGACAAAAAGGGTAGGAAATACATTTTGCATTTTTCACAGGCTATGGTCTGATGTTGACACATTGGAAGTTTCCATGCTTTTTAAATTGTTTGGAATTGAGGGAAAATTTGATGCTGTGCTATATCACCATAAAGGAAAATGTGTTGTTTTGAGTAGCTCTTCATATCCTGGTAGGATAGGTCAGGGAAGGAACTCTCTAATGGCGTATCTAGTGTAAATAGCTCCTAGGGCAAGCATGGACATTGCACCCCCAGCTTCTTACCCCTACCCCTACCCTCACCCCTAGATGCACATCCTTTTTGTGCCCCCTTGGCATTGGCACCCTGGGCACATACTCCACTTGCCCACCCTAGATCTGCCTCTGGAATTCTCCATGTCTAGCATAGACAGCTTCAGGGGTGACTTAATTCATTCTCCATCTTCATGCAGAAAATGGGTGAGAGGGAAATCTCCTGAAGATAAAATATCTGACTTTTACTTGTTTGTAGTGGTTTCAGAGAATAAGGCGGGGGGGGGTGTTTTTGTTTTTTGGAAGCATTCTTTGATCATGTATTGAAAATTAGCAGAATTGGAGAATGTGAGAATTGTATGGGGGCAGGGTATTTGTGAATTTTCAGTCAGTGAGGATGTCCTGTTGTCATTGCTATCTTGAAGTTCAGAAAGAGGGAAAGGGACTACATTTACATAGAGAAATTTGCTTGAAGCTGACTTGGAGCAAACTGTAGAAACAGAGACAGAAAAAATCTGTCTCTCAGCCACATGATTGAAGCAAGATCTCTTGTGGAGTGTCAGAAAATCCTCACAGCCATGTTTTATATCCCTAGATCAAACTTTTATGTGTTGAGATTAATTTACCTTCTTCACTTTGAGCCCAAGACCTGCTTTGCCTCTAATTATAGCTAAAATTGTCCTTAAATAGATTAGTTTGGAAAGGGGCTATTAAATATTGTCGTAGCAATGTGTTATGTTTTGTAAATGTTAAGTCTAGGATTCCCACAAACAAATGCTTTCTTTCTTTTTTAGACATAGATGACTGTCATCCTTGTTCAGAAGATCATTACCCAAACAAGGATCAGGATGCTTGCATTCCCCAAAACATCAGCTATCTGGCTTATGAAGAACCCTTGGGGATCTGTTTGGTTACAGTTGCTTTTATCCTTTCTTCTATCACAGCTTTGGTGCTTTGGATCTTCAAGAAGCACAAACATACTCCTGTAGTCAAAGCTAACAACCGAAACCTGAGCTTCACTCTCCTCATCTCCCTTCTCCTCTCTTTCCTTTCCATATTCCTTTTTATTGGTCAACCTGAGAAGGTGACCTGCCTCCTTCGACAAACAGCCTTTGGCATGATCTTTTCAGTGGCAGTTTCTTGCATATTGGCCAAAACCACTCTTGTAGTTGTAGCTTTCATGGCTACCGAACCAGGCTCCAGGATGAGGAAATGGGTGGGAAGATGGCTATCTAACTCGATTGTTCTTCCATTATACAAGCTACCTTTTGCAGTGTCTGGCTGGCCACTTATCCTCCATTTCCAGGCCTTGATATGCATTCAGTGGCTAAAGAAATTATACTAGAGTGTAATGAGGGTTCCCTTATCATGTTTTACTGTGCCTTGGGTTTCCTGGGTTTCCTGGCCACTGTTGGTTTCATTGTGGTCTTTTTAGCTAGGAAGTTACCAAACACTCTTAATGAAGTCAAGTTTATCACTTTCAGCATGCTAGTGTTTTGCTGTGTTTGGCTATCCTTTTTCCTGCATATCTCAGTACCAAAGGGAAATACCTGGTGGCTGTGGAGGTCTTCTCCATCTTGACTTCGAGTGCTGGCTTGCTTGTCTGTATTTTTTCTCCAAAACGTTTTGTCATTTTGCTGAGACCTGATCTTAACAGAAGAGGGCTGCTAAAGAAAAATAGTTAGTTAAATGACTGAGAAGTGCATCTTATTAGATATGTCATCAACTCCCCAGATCATTGTCTTGGTTTTACATGGACTTCATCAGGTGGTTTTGAACTTCATAATAGAATGCTTTGGTGTCAGAGGTGGAGTTTCCACAGCTTAAAATCATCTTACTGCTCCAAGCTGAATCTGAAACCTTCTACATTTGGAGCCTGGTTCATCATGTCTCAATTTATCACCATTCATCCCCATGCATAATATAGTACTGTTTATGACATATCTCCTGCAACCTCTCTTTATCTCCTTCAGCCTTTCCCTTTCCTAAAAGGAGAGAAGAAACCTTAAGTGTGTGATGGAAAATGTCTGCAGCTTCACAGGTTTCACCCATGAGAAGAGGTCACTGGAAATTGCCAAAACAATCCATTCCATGTTGGGCAAACTTTAAATGGAGAAATGAGCAGTCCTAAGGAGAATGTTTATGAAAATTTGTATTTCACTCTCTCAAAACTATGTGAACTATAGCAAAAACAACCTAACAACTTCATTCTAAGATTTCTGTGCTCTATCAGTAACCTTTTTAAATTAAATTTCAAGCTTTAACTAGAATTTAAAAAATTGAAGAGTCTGTATGAGGCACACCATATATCTCAAATCTGAAATCCACTTCTTCACCTCATTGGGCTGAGAATCTTTAAACCCATCCATCAATATAGCACAAGCGAATATGACTTGCATCACCACTTCTCACTAAAGTATGTGTTGTATGTCAGCAGAGTTGTGTGCAATTACATGTCATCAATTTGAAGATACAGAATAAAGCCATTGTTTCCATGAGCTGATGGAACAAGACAGAACTAGCACCATCACATAGGGAATTCTAATGACATTATAGAGAATATACTAGTACAAAGAGGACAATCATCCCTCAGCACTGACCTATCTTCTATTCCCTCAACTGTCAGTGCAGGATTTCACTGATCTTTCAGGATTGGGTTGCAATTATCATCTTCCAAGTTGACCATTGGTTTTGGTTGTGGCAGGGTTCCTCCTACTTGGCACGATAAGTAGTTTGTCCCATTGCTTTCCTAACCAGACATTCTCAGATCATTTTTATGGCCTATCTTTTAACTTGTACAAACAGTTTGGCAAGTTTTTACAAATTCAAATACCCTTTGTCAGGTAACTTTTGCACCCATTAGCTTGGTATCTCTGTTTGTTTTGGATTGCCTTAGATTCTTTCCATTTGAAGAAGAAACGGTTGGTGCAGATTCTTCTCCCAGAGTGGTCTGGTATGCAATCTCTTTTTGATTTTAAGTAAATCTTCAGGGTCATGCAGAATTAACTCTGTGAAATAATTTGAATTGGAAGGTTATGAGACAGTCCTTTTTGGAAAGGAAATGCACTGATAGTGAAATTTGTACTTTGGATCATTTAAGAGGACTGAACCATTGGAAACCAATTTTCTATGGGAATCATACCTACATCTGTGTTCTGGAATGCTGTGTGATTTGAGTACAGAGAAGAATGAACTCTAGTTATCTAACCTCTATTTATGATCAGGTGACTAATTTAGTAGGTGGTGGGAATGTTGAGGTACATCATTTATCTGGGTTTCAAGAAGGCATTTGAAAGCATTTGAAATGGTTTCCCATAATATTCTGATCAGCAAACTGGTTAAATGCATAATAGATGGGAACACTATCATATAGGTCCGTAATAACTTGGAAACCCATGTTCAAAGAATCATCATCAAAAGCTACGTCTCAAACTGGAAGGAGGTCTTGAGTGAAGTGCTTCAGATTTCCTTCAAAGGGCCCCTGTTCTACAACATTTTTATCAGTGACTTAGATAAAGAGGGAATCCTTATAATGTTGGCAGATGACACAGAATTCGGATTTGTGAATAGCACATTTGAAGAAAGGAACAGAATTCAAAAGGACCTAGAGAATCTAGAAAATTGGGAGAAATTAATGAAATGAAGTTCATTAAAGACAAATGCCAAATTCTACATTAAGACCACAAACACTAAATGCACATGTATAGGGTAGAGGATACCTTGTTCACCAGTACTGCATTCAGAAAAGGTCTTGCAAGTTGAACATTAGCCAGCAATATGATGTTGCAGCCAAAAAAAAAAAAGGCAAATGCTCTTTTAACCTGCACTGATGGAAGCATTGCTTCCAAGCTAAGAGAAGCCCCACTGTCTTCTGCATTGGTCAAGCCTCATCTGCAGTACTTTGTCCTGTTCTGGGCACCTACTTTTAAGAAAGACATAGACAAGTTGAAGCAGATTCAAGGAAGAGTAACATGGACAGTGAAGTATGAAGAACAAAACATATGAAGAAAGGTAGAAGGAGCTGAGCTTGTTCAGCTTGGCAAAGAAAATGCAAGATTATACTCTTGAAATACTTTGAAGGCTAGCACAGAGAGAAGGGGGCAGGCCTGTTTTCTGCTCCCTCAGAGGATAGGACCAGGTCTAATGTTTTGAGGGTATAGGAGAGCAAATTTTTTTTGAACATTGGAAGGAGCAGTTCAGCAATGGAACCAATTCCCTAGAGCGGGGGTGGTGGTCTCCTTCTCTGGACATCTTCAGAAAGAGGCTGAACAACCACCAGCTGGAAATGCTTTAACTGGAGATCCTCAGTTGAGCAGGGCATTGGACTCAAAGGCCCATGAGGCCCCTTCCAACTCTAGGATTCTATGCTTTTCTCTTTCACATGCATGGCAGGGGGTTGGACTGGATGGCCCCTGTGGTCTTTTCCAAGCTACGGTCTCCCAGCCTCAGAGGAAGGCACACTCCCTCTTAGTGAAGCTTGACATGAAAACCTTGTGATAGGTTCACCTCAGGGTGTCCATAAGTCAGAAACAAGTTGAAGGCAAGTGCATCTGCTGGAGACTAGACTTTGGAAGTCACTTTCATCAGAAATGTTTGGACCCAGATCTGAGCTTAGGAAAGTTACTTTTTGGACTACAGCTTCCAAAATATCGAAGGAAGCATACTCAGTGGGTATGCTGAGTGGGGATTCTGAGAGTTCTAGTCCAAAAAGGAACATTTTCAGAATTCTGATCCAGGCTTGGTTCTCACAGTAAAAGAGAGAGAGAGAGAGAGAATGACACTTTTTATGGCCATTCCACCTGAAGGGTCCCTCCCCTCCTTGTATAGATTTTTGTTATCCCACTGACAAAGTTAAAGTGTGATCAACATGTTTTCCTATGCAATTGCATCATAAACCTACAACACTAAGTAAGCTGTTAGCTATCCTGTTATTACCAAATCAGTCACAATTACTTTGAATGATTATTTTGAATGATTCTCTAAGGAGTCTCAGTGGTTACATGAAAAGTATGAAACAAGAATATGAATATAACTTCTGGCATTCATGGCTTGGCCTACAGCTTCCCATGAGTCAGTCAGCCCGGAGAATCTAGAATGGACTGGACTGACAGACTAATCACTGTTGCTTTACACTCCAAATTGCTGGCTTTGAATCAACAGATCCTTGCTGATGTTGCTTGTCAGGAGCACTCCAATGTCCATGGGGAAGAGATGAACTGGTGCTCAAGATGAGTTCTTTCCATGTGTTCTAATCTGTGATGCTCTTGGTGTCCATGTCGAAGCTGCTGCTGTCCAAGTTGTCAGCCAGGGGACCATTTGCTCAGTGTTCCATCCAAGATCTTCCTCCTATTCCTCATCAACACTATCACTCTGGACACTTGATCATTGCTGCCATTCTGTCTCAGGTTGTATTGATTTCAAAGAAAGTAAACTTTGAAAAGCATCCATCTCAGGAACTTGATGAATATATGTAAGGGGATTCATTTTCTGACCATATTCAAACACTTATGAATAAGTTTCCATATTTGGCATATGATGCTTACCACTATTGCTGATGATGATGCCACTATTCCTATTTTGATTAACGTTCTTATCTTCTGTAGTTTTTATGTTGTGACAGTGTAGGGAACATTATGCACATTTCCCCTGAACGCAGAGGAATCTGTAGAATATTTTCAAAAAATGCTATCCTAATTTAAACCAAATGTACAACTTGTTTTTCTATTCTGTTTAGTAGGAGAAGAAGCAGATATATTCCACCTCTGTTTAGATACAGGGTACTGAAATATATCCTATAGCTCACCTTAATAGGGGGTTTACAACAGCATTGAATTTCCATATTACTGTAATTAATCAGTCTCATTTTCTTGCATGATTGGCTGCAAAAAGTAATGGGATGAGCATCAACTAGTGTTGAGTTAGCTTGCATATTTTTATTCAATAAATCTCACCCTCTACATATCATGCCCATGGCGTGTTCTGTTGCAAAAATTAATACTATAACATCAGAAAAACGGAGAATAATTTTGAACATATTTCCCAAAAATAAAATATTAGTGTGTCCTTAAAATGACATAATCTTCATAATATTACATTTGAGAATGATATAATGTTAAATTCTAAAAGCCAATGGCACAAAACTGTGTTTACTGCCACCACAAGCAAAGGAAGGGGAGATCCAGTTGCGCATTTACCATGAAGGATTTTCAGAATTTGGACAGAGCTCTTAGAAAGGTACCATCTTCAGTACAACACAATCTATATGCTCTACATATAAGTGGTCTTTATATGAGAAAAAAGAAATCACAGACACAGTCCCATTGAAGGAAGCAAGTATTCTGTATATCTGATCCCATACCATTCAGACCTCCATGTGCCACTTTATATTGAGTCCATGAACAGATCATGATATTGTTCCAAGGCTCTGAACAAAGTTAAGGATTACCAATTAGCAGTATCCAAAGCTAAGTCATCCTGCATCTAGCAACATCCAAGATTGTGCTAGGCATTTGGTTCTTAAGCCAAATTTCTAAGTTTGGTTGCCTTGCTGCACATATTTCTCCACACACTTCTAAGAATGCAGAAGTATCAGTTAATAATTTTTTATATATATCGAAGAGAAGCAACAAAGAAAGTGTACTGTTCAACAATATCTGATTTTAATTGCAGATTAATGCCACAGTTCTACCAGCATGTTGCAGCCTTGGCATTTGCTGTGAAGGACGTCAATGAAAATAAGCAGATTTTCCCTAATGTCTCACTGGGTTTCCATATCTATAATAGCCATTTCAGTTCACAGTGGACATACCTTGCCTCAATGGAAATTCTTTCTGGATGGGGTAGATTCATCCCAAACTATAAATGTGATATTCAGAATCTGCCAGTAGCTGTCGTTGGGGGACCTGACTATCTATTCTGTTTTGACATGGCATGCATCCTGGGTATGCAGAAGATACCACAGGTGAGATTTGATCCTAAAACAAACTGTAAACCCTTACTGGCCATGCATTTGTCCAGATCAAAAGGCAGCTCAATAAAGAATGAACCTCAGACTGTAGGGTAGTATTTGAAGTGTCGGTTATTCAGCATCCTACCTGAACATAAAGCACCAGAATGTCAAGGGGACAAAGTTTCAGTCTGGTTTTCTGTTGGATATCCTTTTTTCATGTAAGGCTATTTCTCCCACCCCTTAGTTAAGTATTCCAAAATATAGTCCAGGACTATATATATTTTATGTTTTATCTGTTTTTTCTGAATAAAGTATATAAAAACACAGCTCCAAAAACAAAGAAAGACAAAAGGTAATAATATTAAAAATCAATGCAGCAACATGCATATATTTATAAAACATCTAGATTCTAGTATATAATGAAGCCAAATTATCCACCTCATAATAAACTAAACTATCTAAACCAATGCTTTCAAAATGGTGTGTCGTGACACATTAGTGTGTCGCCTGTAGTGTGTAGGTGTGTCACCTCCCCAGCCAAGAAAGACCCCCCACACCTGAGCCTGGCCTGCTGCCATCGGTTTCATTGGGCCCTTTCTCTGGCAAGAGCGATGGCAGCAGGCAAGGACCAGGTGGGAGGGAGCTGCCTTTCTCCTGCTGTCGCTCTTGCTGGGGGCTTTGCTGGTAAAGTGACGGCAGTGGGCCAGGATGGGGGGGTACGTTTCCTCACCCTAGATACACCTCTGCGTACCTCTGTTTTGCTAGTAAAACTGAATTACTGTGTCGCAAGATGATGCATGTCAAAAAAGTATGTCACCAACATGAAAAGTTTGGAAAGCTCTGATCTAAACTATCTTAACTAACAAGCAATCTAACTAAACTAAAATGGAGAAATGTATTCTGAAATGATCCAGACTCAGAAAATCTTTCCTGGTTATTTTTTCGCATTGAGTCCTACTCAGACCTTGCAAAAATTATGTTTTTGGACTCTAACTCTTTGAATTCCCCAAACAGCAGGGCCAGGATGGCTGTAAAATTCTGTGGGGTTATACTCTAAAACTAGCTTTTTCAAGTTTGTATCCTACTCATTCAGTTAAAGGTTTTACTGCATTCAAATCCCATTAAGGGTAAATCTAAATTCATTCAGAAAAATATTTTGGCTTCCTTTATGACAATGGTGATTTCTAGGTGATTTAAAAAGAGAGAGAGAGAATCATCTCTACATCTCTGTTTTACTGTCTCTGAGAACACAACTGCTGAGTGAAGACCTTAACAATAGGAGCTAAGAAAAAAGGGCAGCCTTGGAAATATAGATGCTGAGGACAAGCGCAGTGTGTTTGCAACCAACATCTCCTCGCAAATCCTTTTAGAAACATAATTTCTACAGCTGCAATATATTAAATCATCATAATTAGTACATTGTCCCCCAAAAAGAGTGAAACTTGGATTTAAGCTCAGTTGCTATTTTTTATCAATTTACTTCTCATCTTTTTAAAATATACTCTCTTTGGTTAATTTATGGCTCCCCTCCGACAACCAATAACAATATTCAAACTGTTTATCTCAACTGGATGTTCCCAAATGGGGCTTATCAATATGACGGGATTCTCCAATTGCTCCTGCATTTCAACTGGCGATGGATTGGGGTACTTTCTCATAGTGATGACACTGGAGAGGAATTTGTACAAAAGGTTCTTCCTGAGTTTGCCAATAGAGGTATTTGCTTTGATTTTATAGAAAGGTTCCCCACTTTCACCTTTTCCACTGAGTTCACAATGATGGTAGAGGAAGGTTCTGCATCAGTTAGCATAGTTATGAGAAGCACTGCAAATGTTGTGGTTGTGCAAGCTCAGAGTCAAACAATTATGGTAATGAGAATGATGCCCCTGCTTGCAGAAGAGGAGAGTATAAGACTGCAAACCTCTGCAAAAGTCTGGATTCTAACAGCTGAGATGGAATTCACATCACTTTCCTTCCAAACAAACTGGGACATACATTTCTTCCATGGTACCATACCTTTTGCAGTTCATTCAAAGGACCTTTTAGGATTCCAGTCTTTTCTTCAGATGAGAAACCCTACTTTGGAAAAAGAAGACAGGTTTTTAAAGACTTTCTGGGAAACTGTGTTTCTCTGTTCCTTCCCTGATGGATCTGGAGAGAAGGAAGATGGGAAAACTTGCACAGGGGAGGAGAAACTTGAGACACTTCCCATGACTGTTTTTGAAATGAGGATGACTGCCCACAGCTATAGCATCTACAATGCTGTTAGTGCTGTGGCACATGCTTTGCATGCCATGCATTCATCTAGAGCCAAAAGTAGGACAAAGAGGAATGGTATAAAGCAGAACCTTTGGAATCAAGAGCCGTGGCAGGTAATCTGATTAATGTTGGAGACTTTACTGTAGTTGTTCATACAATGGTATTTCCGTGACTGTGTGGAAAGCTGTCTCATTAAAGAGACTCTGGCTTTTATTTAATTAACAATGTGTGTTACGGAAAAGATGTTCTCACAGATATGGTGGGTTTTTGTTACATAAAAATGCCCCCCCCCAAGTAGACAAAGATACAAGGTTTAAAATAAACAGAGTGAAAAGATGACAGTACAACACTCAACATGTTTAGCCGTCTCAAGAGTTAGGACTGAAAAGAGCATTCAAAAATGTTCAAAAAAGTGTGAAAAATATGTTTGCTGAGTGTTGAGAAACCCTGAGAAGACTAATCCAGAATAGACGAGAATGTCTGCAGTTTTGGAGTTCTACACCAAATTCATCTGTGATTGTATTGAACAGCAATCAGCATTTTCTGCATAGGAAATGTGTGTTTCTGTAGAGGGAACAGAAAATGCTGTAGTTTGGGACCTTTTCTGTACAAAATGTGAACTTTATTCATTTATTTATCCATTTATTTATTGCACAGAGACAGTATTTTCTGCACAGGAAACAGCATTTTGTCCAGAAAAAAGCTTTCTGTGCATAAATGAAAAGTCCAAATTTAGCATAGAATAATTTCCATACCGGAAATAGTCAGTGAAAACTATACAGCTTTCAAAGATTTTCTCACAAGGGGAAGAAAATTTCTAAAAAAAATTTGAGAAGAAACTGACCAAAGAATTGCTTCCCTGCTCAAAAGCTATACTTTGTCAGGGCAACTGCACATGCTTTGGAGAAAAAAATGAAGACAGAAAGAGGGAAACCACCATACTTTACTAAATGTAAATAGGATTGAATGATGCAGCACAATGATAGCATTGTGGACTACCTAAAATGATTTCTCCCCTATATTTTGCCTGGGTTCTATTATAAGAACTTATTGAATGTCTCTGATAAAAGCCCATATGTCACTTAATATTTGTACTCGATCTAATAGTTATGAATGTCTTTGTTTTATTAAAATATTAGTGTATATACCCAGCATTGACTGGGATTTTATTTTCTCATAGATATTTGTTAGAAATATCTTAGAAATTACCTTACCTTAAATACACATGGATTTGAGATCCTGTGTCTCTAATTTCCCAAACTGTATTGTCCAGTACCTGTAACTTTTCCCCATATTCCTCAACCCAATCTGTATTCAGAGTTGTTAACATACACAGGTTTGGTTTCTGAGGGAATACACTGACCCTCTCCTTGCTGCTATGTCTTGTCTCCATAGCAACCGGCCAGGCCCAAGAGCTCTCTGGCTGAGAATTCTAAAAGCCCCTCTCCCTTAACTGTCAACCCCAAGATTCCATAGAATCTTCACAGGCAGCCAATCTTATGAGGTCTTCACCTGCCTGACACAGACAAATGCACAAACTTTGACTTTTATATGTTAGATTGGTTAATCTGACTGAATTTAAAGGTTTTATTTATTGGTTTACTGGATTATTGGCCCATTTCGCTATTGCATTAAAGTGTAAGGAGAGATGCAGTTTGGATGAATGGAATTAAAACCCCTTACAAAAATATTTGCTTAAATTGCAGAGGGGGAAGATAATGCGGGCTGCAGGCTGAATGTACCACATGACCCATCCAAAGTCCTTCAATCCTCCATTTTGGAAAAAGAAAACTAGCCTATGTTGAGGCAATATTTGCCTGAAAACTGCATGGGACCACGAGGAATGTGTGAAAAATACAATATCCCACCACATTCTCAAACTGCCCCCCCCACTAGCCCCATATCCCTTCATTTTCTTCTGTACGCCTTCTCAAACTAGCTATAGAAAATGACATGGCATGCTTTCTGTCTGATATTTTGAGGGACTTTAGAGAGAAAACGGGAGTATTTGATCTTGCACTGGGGTGGTTTGGGGCATGTGGGAAGGTCTGTGGAGAGAAACTGGCCCCTTCTCCCACGTAGCTACCAACACCTGTCTTAAATCCACAGGAAAGGAAAGAGTTTCATGGGCAGGGGTGTTCATGGAAACTCTTCTCCCAGGGCTTCCCACACACTGACTGTTCTTCAGGTGGGATCAAAACATATGCATCAAATTCGCAAACTGTATTTTTTTTCCTCCACTCATTTAGCTTCACCGCTTTTTGAGAAGTGTTTCATTCAATAATAATGCCATGGAAGAGGTTTCCTTCAACCAAAATGGGGAGATAGTAGCTGGATTTGGTATCATCAACTGGGTAATGTGGCCCAATAGTTCTTTTCTTAGAGTTCAAGTTGGAAAGATAGATCCACAGTCTCCCCCAGAGAAGAGGTTCACCATTAATGAGAGTGCCATGATTTGGCCCAGCAGATTTAATGAGGTAAGGTCCACAAAGGTTGCATCAATGCTCCCTCCACAACATTAGCTATTCAAACACTGAACCAACTATTATGCTGACCAAGCTATTGGGGAAACTAGATGTGACAAGAGGGATCCATGCCCACTGCATTAGGTTAAGTCACCTCCAGAAGCATCTCTTACCTCAGTGACCGAAAACTTACCAATGTGATCCTGAAGTACCAAGCTCTCTTAGTCAATCATCTCATGTTACAGAAGAGCTCCAGTCAACATGATCTTAGAGTGTTTTGACCTTATCCAGATTCTAACTCTAAGGCCATAGGTATCCCACTTACAAACTAAAATATTTAGCAGGTTAGCAAGTACTGAGGATCACGTGGCAATGGTGGTAGTTGAAAGTAAAGTACAAATAAATGTGATGAACAAGAATCAAACTACTGCTAAGGAACTTGACAGACACTAACAAAAGGACACTTCAATATGATCTAAATTGAGAAGACACAATTTTCAACCTGAAGGCAATTACTAAATTGTCCACACTCTTAACATAAGGGCAATGTTTCTGGAGACAGAAGCTCCATTATGGCAAGGACTATTTGTAGGTGTTCCATAAATGTTTTCTCTGAAAATAGAGATATTATACCATACCAGCAAATCAGGGCCTCGGGAGAATAATTTCATGGATGTAACAATAAGATTCTTGTCTTCTGTCATTTGTGGACAGACACGTCCTTTTTCTCTATGCAATGAAAATTGCCATTTGGGCTCTAGAAAGGCCAAGAAGGAAGGGGAGCCGCCTTGCTGCTATAATTGCCTTGCATGTCCAGAAGGGAAGATTTCAGATAAAAAGGGTAGGAAACATATTTTACATTATTCTCAAACTATTCCTAGAATGTTCTGACAGTGACAGTCTGGAAGTTAAAATGTTATTTAAATTGTTTGGGCATAAAGCTATGTAATATTACCACAGAGGAATGTGTGTTCTTCTGTGTAGCACTTCATATCCTGGTATGATAGCCAGGGAAAAGATTTTTCCATATCTACCAAAAACAGCTTCAGGGATAAGAATCCTGATTTAATTCGTTCTCCATCTTCATGCAGAAAACTGGTGATCAGGAAATCTCCTGAAGATAAGATACCTGACTTCTTGTTCTTCTTTGTAGTAGTTTCAGAGAACATTGGTATATTTTGTAAAAGTGTCTTCTGAGTGTGTATTGAAAATTTGCAGGACTGGAGAATGTAAGAATTGCATATTTATAGGAATAGTTTTGGGTGGATTATTTGTGTCTTTTCAGTCAGTTAGGATGTCCTGTTGTCACTGTTATCTTTACCTCAGAAAGAGGAAAAGGCAACACAATTACACAGCAAATTTTGCCTGAACCTGACTTGGTGCAAATTGCAGAAAGAGGGACATTAAAATTAGCATCTGAAGCAAGTTCTTATGGGGAGAATCAGAAAATCCTCAAGAAGCTTTCTCACCACCTTGAGACAGGCAGGCTTCGGATCCCTAGATCAAAGTGATAGAAAATCTTCACTGCTCCTCTCCAAAGAAATATAATACCTTATTGCACGGAGAGAACCTTTCCTTCTTCACTTTCAGCCCAAGACCTTCGTCACCTGGGATTGTAGCTGAAGGTGACTTTAAATAGAATGACTTGGAAAGGGAACGTACTTGGTTATTAAATATTGTCCTAGCAATGAGTTATGCTTTGTGAATATTAAGCTCAGGACTCCTGCATACAAATCCTTTCGTTCTTTTTTAGACATGGATGACTGTTATCCTTGTTCAGAAGAACATTATCCAAACAAGAATAAGGATGCCTGCCTTCCCAAAGACATCAGCTATTTGACTTATGAAGAACCCCTGGGGATCACCTTGGCTACAGTTGCTCTTACCCTTTCTTCCATCACAGCTTTGGTGTTTTGGATCTTCAGGAAGTACAAAGACACTCCCATAGTCAAAGCTAACAACCGAAACCTGACCTTCATTCTCCTCATCTCTCTTCTCCTTTCTTTCCTTTGCATTTTCCTATTTATTGGTCAACCTAAGATGATAACATGCCTCCTTCGACAAATAACCTTTAGTATGATCTTCTCATTGGCCATTTCATGTCTATTGGCCAAAACCACGCTTGTACTTGTAGCTTTCATAACTACCAAACCAGGCTCCAGAATGAGGAAATGGGTGGGAGGATGGCTTTCTAACTCAATTGTTCTTTCTTGCTCCATGATACAAGCTACAATTTGCAGTGTCTGGCTGGCTGCTTCTCCCCCATTTCCAGACATTGATTTGCACTTAGTGGCTGAAGAAATTGTACTGGGATGTAATGAAGGATCCACTACTATGTTTTACTGTGTCTTGGGTTTCTTGGGTTTCCTGGTCACTGTTGGTTTCATTGTAGCTTTCTTAGCTAGAAAGTTACCTGACACTTTTAATGAAGCCAAGTTTATCACTTTCAGCATGTTAGTCTTTTGCTGCATCTGGCTATCCTTTGTTCCTGCCTATCTCAGTACCAAAGGGAAATATATGGTGGCTGTGGAGGTCTTCTCCATCTTGACTTCCAGTGCTGGCTTGCTTGGCTGTATTTTTTTTCCAAAGTGTTATGTTATTTTGCTGAGGCCTGACCTTAATAAAAAAGAGCAGCTAAAAAAGATTAAATTATTAAATAACTGAGAAGTTGATGTCAGTGGTTCTTAACCTGGAGTCCAAGGACCTCTGATGGTTTGCGGAGCCCTTCCATTTTGCAAGTGCCTGGGTATCATACCAGTGGTGCGCTGGATCAGAAACAAAATTGTTTCAGGCTACCCTGTCTCTTCATCCTTTTGTAGCTCCATATGCTCTTATAGGTAATGTAGGTATTGGCCTGAATTCTAGTGTCAGATGAGAACCATTATATCAACAGGGTCCACATAGATTTTGACTCAACATTCAACATTCAACAATTGATTCCATAGGTCTACTCTAGTTAGGACTAACCAGCTGTTCTCATTACAGTGAGGTCCAATTGTTTGCCAGAGTTTCTCTACCTGTTTCTCTACCAAATTTGTAACCAAGTGCAAAAAATCCTTTTAAAGCCAGAGTGAAAACCAGGTGTTTAGCTGTATCAGTGTAGAATGAATAGATGGATGTTTATGTGAATAGATGGGCATTTGTTCACTTTATGGAAGCTAAATTGTTTTCATGGAACACAGTCCTTTTTTCCTAGAAAAACTGCCATACGGAAATTTTAAGAGAAAATTTTCCGTGTTTGACAGGCAGTTCTGAAGAAGAATGGAAGAAGTGAGAGGGAGTAGATAGACCACAGAGGGAATAATTAAAAGCACCACCTAGACAAATTAGTGAAGGACAGAACTCTCATTAATACTCTCAACATAAGTGTCATAGAAGAACAGCTTGTAGACCAGAAATTGGCAAGATGAGTCCTACAGCTGCCATGAGCTATGTATTAGCAGAAAGGCCTGAGACCTTAAATGGTTGTCAATTTATTGTGCTTTGTTCCATACTTTTCTTGGTTTAATTTAGAGATGTAAAATGTATCATGATATTAATTGTTCCTACTATTTTCTTCTCTTTATTAAGCTTTCTCATTAAATAAATTGTGGTTCACAAATAGTTTGACTTTTATTAGTATTTATATTCCATTTGAAAAATTTCATAATAGTTATTTTTGGTGGGTATTTTTTTAAAAAAAAAACTATATTTACATTTGAGTGACTTATATTTATTCCTACTTACATAAAAAATGGTATCTTTTCAAGAGAATGCAATCCTTATTTCTTTGAACAATAGTACCACTTCTTTTATGAACCGCTTAATTTGTTTTAAAAAAAGTACAGAAAGACCCCACCTGCACGTGCTCCATACTAAAGAACCAAGAAGTGGTTTTCGAGTCTGTCTACTAATATTCATTGCTTAATAGACTAATTACAAAACTATGTTGCAATTATTTCAAGCCTGAATATGGATCACTAGGAAGCAGGGAAAATCTGAACCATTGTCTACCATTTAGTTCCAATGAACCAGTGCAGAAGTATAAATATAGTTCTGACAAATATTCTTGTGTAGAACTGTTATTATACATTCTATGGAACTAACCTATCATAGAAAATAGAGGTAAGTTAAAATGTACAAATAATAAAACTAAGGGAATTGTACAAAAAACAAACATTAAAAACTATTCTTGCAATACCTTGGAAAATTTAAATTTTAAAAAAATTCCAAAAGCTTGTCTTGAAAGTAAATTCTGTGAGGACTTAGATAACAATTTCATTATTTCTCCTACAAATTTCTATATATCATGTATGCCTACTCCACTGACGCTACTTCTGTTAACATTCCTTCGACCCATCACTGGGGAACATATATTCTAATTACTGAATCCAAATTGTGAGGGACTGTAATACTGTAAATATTTGTGCCATTATGCATTATGTTGTCATTATGAATTATTTGATACTTTTGACACTTGTAAAAGAAATGCCATGACAGAGAGAGTGGGGACAGAGTAAAAATAAAATAAAATAAAATAAAATAAAATAAAATAAATAAAATAAAATAGAGAGTTGAGAGACAGGGAAGACAGTGAATGGAATCTACGTATGCTCTTTGCCCCACTCACTTTTATATTTCTGTCCACCTCAACTGATAACACCTAAGAAATGTCTCTGCTCAAAATTGATTTTCAACCTCTACAAAAATGATCAGTTCAGAAGCTCAATGAAGTACTGAGAATTATTGTTAGATATACAAATACAGCATTCTGGATCTCATGGAAACCTATGGCAAGGTTTAAAAATGGTCTACTAAACTTCTTTGATTTACCATGGGACTAAATGTTCCATTCAGTTAGCTATATAAAGGGCCACAGAGACTTAGATTAAGTAGTTCTTTAGCCTCATCACCTTCTCGTAGTTGTTCAACTCAGGCCTCAGGAAAATGACATAGACTTTGGGTGGAAAGATACATAGCAGCTGTCCAGCACCAGAGGCCAAAATGAAGACGATCTGCACAGCCACAATATCTTTTCCTTTAGTGTTCACAAAGTTTAGAACAAAAGAGAACCACACACTAGAGAATTTGACTCCCCTCTCATGATGTTGAGCAATACAGAGGCTTATTTTCTGCCCTCTGGGGAAGAAAGGCCCTGTAAAAGTGTCATGGTGTTCTTTGCCCTGATATACAACATGGGAGCAGAGCCAGTGATGATTTAAGACCCTGCCACCCCGTCTTCTCCCTCTTTCACCTTGGATGGCTGGCTTTGATAGTTGCAAGTATCACTCAAGCAAAGGCCAGACTGGCAGATGAAGGGGCTTGAAGGCAGAGGCTCTGAAGACTAGGACAAGTACTAGATGATCAGCAAGAACTGAGCAGAGTGGTTTGATAGCTCAATGATGGTACATGCCTTGCATCGTGCCTTGTTGCCATGTGATTGGGTGGATTGCAGTCAACTGGTGGGGTGAGCGTGGTGATCCAGTCAGGCCTGGGTGAGCTCCTGGAAATTCCACTCCTATTCTTGGATTGTGATTGGTTGATTGGGTCCTTTGCAAAGGAGTTTAGGGTGAGAGGGTGGGCCCATGTGACCATATTTAATTTCTTCAGCCTAGTTAGGAAAGCATGTGGCCACTAGGCAGCAGTGTAAACTGAAGACCTACCAACTGGGATTTAGTTTTGACCTCCAATGCACTCCACCCCACTTCCCACCATCAGCCTTTTGGAGGGTCTAGGTTAGGTCTCTTAGGCCAAGACATCCCCAGTTGAGTTATCTAGTCTGCTTAAGCCTATGCTTGGCTGCCAGGCTGTGGCGCAGGCCTGAGGTCTATGTCAGGCCCATGCCAGCCATTTACGCCTTCCCTTCCCCCCACCTCAACAGTAATGCCTGATGGTCCAACCAGGCTCTTTTGGTCTCACCCCCTCCCACATCCTCTAATCCAGACAAGTTTCTGTCCTAGAGCCTGCTAGGCCCTTTTAAGGTTTAAGTCTCACCAGGTTTGGTCATAGATCAGAGGCCTCAACCAGACTATTGACTTTACCTCACACACTTGGTTTATTTATGTCCAGGCCTGTAGGTTGAGTCCCATCATCTCAGCAGCTGCTAAGTGACTGGGCCTGAAGACTACCTCCACTCCCTCACCACCACCCTTCCACCAGCACCCCTTGTCCATAAGATTAAGATAAGTCCATCAATTCCTGTGGTTTGTGGGTATGAATCTATGTTATTGATTGTTGAAATAGGACTTGTTTCTTGAGTGGAGCAATGTGTTCCAAGACTGGGGGAGGGGGGTAAAAGACTTTGAGAAATCTGAGGCACTGCAAGGCAGGCACTCCCACTTCCAAGGCATCCAACAGGAAAAGAATCACTAATAAAATTTTGGCCTGTCTTGATGCTTGCATAAGTGGAGGCAGGTCCCTAAGGACCAGCTGTGGTTTTAGAGGGTGACAAGGCAGCATTGGCACCATCAAGTGTCATAGATGGACTAAAGGATACATCAACATCCCAGGCAACAACAGGTAAGTTTACTGACATGCTTATTGGTTCACCAGGGTTGCTGTTGGCCCTAGGGGGCCTGGACAGCACCAGCAGGTTACATTAATACACAGGGTACAGGAAGCTCATTGGGGATTCCAGGCATGATACCAATCACCCTATCACCTTAGCTCTTGGTTCTGCCTCACTGAGCCCCCTTGCCCAATTGTATATCTAATGCAACACCACAAGTATGGTGTTGTGCAGGCTATGACTTGGTCTCTTATGTGGCTATACCCTGTGGGGAGTTTATACTCCCTCTGGGCAATCATCCCCTACAATAAACCACGTAAAAATTATTGAAAGGTGAATACATAGGCATATTCACATTACTGTACAGAGAACTGGAGAAGAAGGACAAAGAGACATAAATTATAAAGAAAATAAGAAGTTTAGGAAAATAAAAGCAGACAGAACCTGGGCAAACTGGTTTCATGGCTTTATTTATGCATGGACAATTGCAAAGATACAACCTATGCATGTGGCATCACTAATTCAGTACATGGACATCATTTACCAGGCCTGTGTAGACTACTCCAGCCATATGTGGCTGTTGTAGACATTTTCTATGTAGATGGACATCTATACCAACCTCACATGAGGCATGATGAACTCAGAAGTGTGGGTGCAGTTGATGACCCCTGCATGTCTGGCACAAAGCGAAAGGGAGTTATGGGTCTTAGGGTTGTGTACACACAAGCCAAGTAAATTCAAGCATGAATGTTCAATCTGCAGTGGAGCTGTCCCAAAGGACAAGGTCAATCAGGAAAGGGGAGAAGCAACAAGCCGGCAAGAAGGGCGAACAGAGGTGCTGCCCCTACCTTCAAAAGTTGGACTTCAACATTGAACGAACAATCTGGAGATCAAATCCCCACTTGGCCAGGGAGACCCACAGGATAGCCATAGGCAAGTCAATCTCTCTCCGCCTCAGATGAAGGCAAGGGTAACACCCCTTTTAACAGCAAATCTTTTCAAGGAAACTCTGTGATAGGTTCACCTCAGGGTGGCTACAAATTGGAAATTACTTAAAGGCATACAATATGCATTTCTGTTGTAAACAGGACATAGGAAATCTTTTCCATCACAAATTTTTGAACTCAGAGCTGAAATTGGAAAAGTTACTTTTTGGGGTACAGCTTTCAAAATACCCAAGGCAGTATGACGAATGGGGATGCTGAGAGTTCTAGTACAAAATGGAACTTTTTCCAAGTTCTGATTCAGAGTTGCTTCTTACAGTAGAAAACAGAGTCCTTTTTTGTCTGAAATTTCTGTCCCACTCCCTATAATTTTTTCTTGACAAACCACGGACAAACTCAAGATATGATAAATGTGTTTTCCTTTGTAATTCCACAATGAAACTACAAATCTGAGGAAGTTATTAACTATCCTGTTATTACACAAATCAGCCATAATTACCTCTAATTATTCTCATTATGCTAAGAAGTTCCAGTGGTTATGCAAAAAAATATTAACCAAGAATATTAACATAACTCATAGAAGGGGGTTGGACTCAATGGTGCTAGTGGTCTCTTCCAACTCTGTGATTCTGTTATAACCTGTGATATTCAGGACTTGGTAATTAGATTCCTGTGAGTCTGTCAGTCCTGGGATTCCAGACTGGACTGAAATGACAGACCAATCACTGTTTCTTTATACTGCAAATTGCTGACTTTCAATCAGGTGAGAAGATGCCTGCTCGTATGAAGGTTGGCTTTTCAGGAGCACTCAAATGGCAATGGGAAGGAGATTAACTGATGCCCAGGATGAATTCTTCCAGCAAGTTCCTATTGGTGATGCTGTTGGTGTTCATGTTAGTGCTTCTACCGCCCAAGGTGTCAGGCAAAAGTCCATCCACTCAGTGTTCCATCCGAGACCCTCCTCATATTCTTCACCAATATTATCACTCTGGGTACATGATCATTGCTGCCATTATGTCTCAGGTCTTCTTGTTTTCAAAGGAAGTAAACTTTGAAAAGCATCCATCTCATGAACTTGAAGACTATTTGTAAGTAGCTCCGGGTTTTTTTAACTGTCATAACATTTGCAATGAGTATCTTTCCATATTTGACCTATGGTGCCCACAACTGCTGGTGCTGCTGGTGCTGATGCCACTGTTACTATTTTTACTAAAATTTTTAACTTTGGTAGTTCTTATGTTATGACAGTGGGGGGAATCTTATGTCCATTTCCTCTTTATGCAAGGGAATAAAAACAATCGTGTCCTAAATTAAACCTAATGTACGACATATTTTCACATTCTATTTAATGGGAATAAGAGGCAAATATGGTCTCTCTCTGTTTAGATAGAGGGTATTCTTGCCAAGAATACCTGTGATAGGTTCTCCTAGAGTTACCATGAGTTGGAAACAAATTGAAGGCATACAACAACAAACCATATTGACATATATTCCATAGCTCACTTTAACAAAGGGTTTATGTACTGCATCTGAAGTTGACTCTGTGCAAAATGCTTGAAGTTACAGCCAGACTATTAAATTCTCAGGTTAAATATTTTGAGATTGCAGCCACACTGAGTTTTCATATTGCTCTAATTATTCCTTCTGATTTTCTTTCATGGTTAGGAGCAAAAAGTAATGGGATGAGTACCGACTAGTGTTGAGCTAGCTGACAAATTATTACTTACAAATCACACCTTCTACATATCATGTCCATGGTGTGTTATGCTGAAAAATTAATGCTTTAATATTACAAAATTATAGAATCATTTTGTATGCCAAAAATATAATATTAGTACATCTTTAAAATTACATAATCTTCATAATATATATAAAGAATAGCAAATATTAAACTCTAAAAACAATGTGTATGGCAATAGTAATGGAAGGAAAGCATGATGCAATTTCACCTGCATCATCAAGGATTTTCAGAGTTAGGACAGAGCTGTTAGAAAGATACCATCTTAAATACATAACAGTCTAACAACTAACAGTCTAACAACAATATTAGGGCTTGAAACAATAGTAGTAAACTTCTATGTAGAAGCCTCCAGGATTGTGCTAAGAGATTGGCTCCTGTTCAGTCAAGCAAGATTTCCAACTTTGGTGGTTTTGCTTCAAAGATTTCTCCACACATGTCTCGGAATACAGATATATCAGTGAACAATTTTTTATATATATCCATGAGAAGTAAACTGAATGTCTTGATCTGAAGAAGGTTCAACAATATCTGATTTTACCTGCAGACTAATGCCACAGCTCTACCAGCATGTTGCAGCCCTGGCATTTGCTGTGAAGGAAGTCAATGAAAATGAGCAAGTTTTACCTAATGTCACCCTTGGTTTCAACATCTATAATAGCCATTTTAGTTCAAGCTGGACATACCTTGCCTCAATGGAAATTCTCTCCAGACAGGATCAATTCATCCCAAACTACAAATGTGATATTGAGAATGTGCCAATAGCAGTCATTGGGGGACCTAATTACGAATTCTGTTTCAACATGGCAAGCATCCTGGGTATGTACAAGATGCCACAGGTGAGATATAGCCCCAGAACAAACTGTAAACCCTTTCAGTTCATCCGTTTATCCAGATAGAAAGGCAGAACAATACGGACTGGACCTTAGGCTGCAGGCTAATATTTGAATACTTAGTTATTCCCCAGCCTCCCTTAACTGAAAGCACTAGAATGTCAGGGGAACAAAGTTTTAGTCCAGTATTCTGTTTGTTTTGTTTTTTGTTTTTTGAAAGATGTTTCCCATACCTGTTAGCTAACTATTGCAAAATACAATCCAGGACAGTTACTGTGAAGTGCCTGATCTCAATTTTTTTCCCCAGTTTGGCATTTTGCAATGTGTCTCACCCAGATCTTGTGAATAGTAATTGATTGGACTGCAGCGCTCAGAATCCCCCAAACAGCAAGGCAAACTGTGTTGGCTTAGAGATTCCAGGAGCCATACTCTAGAAGTAACTGCTTCACATTTGGATTCTATCCATTCAATTGAAAGTTTTAATGCACTAAATCCCATGGTGGTTAATCTAATATATGAATATCAATTTTACTTCTATATGCCAGGAGTGAAGTCCAATTAGTAAATGGAAGAGAGACTGAGGGTGGGGAATCATCTCTACTTCTCTATTTGACCATCTCTGAGAACACAATGGGTCAGCAAAGACCTTAACAATGGGAGCTAAATGAAAGGGACAGCCCCTTGGGAATATACATACCATTCATGGCTTCATCTAGTATTGTTTGTTCCAGTCCCCCTGCCTGCTTTCTTTTGGGTGATTAATACTATGGCATAGACTTACCACCAGACAAGAGGACAAACACAGTATGTCTGTAACCAACATCTCCTTGGAAAATCATTTATAGCATCATAAATTCCACAGCTGCACTTTTGTAATTCTGTTACAAAAAGGGGTATAAGGAAAAAAAAACTATTCTCCCCCCCAACACACACACACACACAAACAAAAATTGAAATCTAAATTTTTCAAGTTTGGTTGCTGCTTTATTTTAATTTACTTATCTTCATTTTTTCTAAAATATATATTCTTTTTAGTTAATCTATGGCTCTCCTCCCACAACTGATAACAACATCCAACCTGTTTTCCTCAACTGGATGTTCCCAAATGGGACTTATCAATATGATGGGATTCTCCAGTTACTTCTGTATTTCAATTGGCAATGGATTGGGGTGCTTTCTCAGAGTGATGATACTGGAGAGAGATTTGTACAAAATGTTCTGCCAGAGTTTGCCATGAGAGGCATTTGCTTTGCTTTTATAGAAAAATTCCCCACCATAACTTCTTCCACTGAGTTTGACAAAATGGTGCAAGAAGGTTTTGCAGCAGTGCGCAATGTCATGAGAAGCACAGCCAATGCTGTGATTGTACATAGTCAAATTCAAAGCATTATGACAATGAGAGTAATGCCTCTAATGGCAGAAGAGGAGTGAATAACACCAGAAACCAATGCAAAAGTCTGGATTCTAACGGCCCAGATGGAATTCACATCATTTTCCTTGCAAAGAGACTGGGACATACATTTCCTCCATGGTGCCATATCCTTTGCAGTTCAATCAAAGAACCTTTTAGGGTTCCAGACTTTTCTTCAGATGAGAAACCCTACCTTGGAAAAAGAAGACAGGTTTTTAAGGATTTTCTGGGAAACTATGTTTCTTTGTTCTTTCCCTGATGAATCTGTAGAGAAGGAAGATGGGGAAATCTGCACAGGGGAGGAGAAACTTGAGACACTTCCCACATCCCTTTTTGAAATGGGGATGACTGCTCATAGCTATAGCATCTACAATGCTGTCAGTGCTGTGGCTCATGCTTTGCAAGCCTTATATTCATCTAGATCCAAAGGTACAACAATGAGGAATGGCCTAAAACAGAACCTTTGGAATCAGCAGCCATGGCAGGTAATCTGATTAATGTAGGAGACTTTACAGTAGGTATGCATGAAGCAGTAGTTCTTCAACTGTGTGGAAAAACTGTCTCATGAAGAAGGCCAGATTACTTTGGATTCCTTTGAATTTCTTCTGTGTGTTAGTGGAACAGGGTTTAAGATAGGTATAGTGGGTTTTCTGTATACATAAATCTGCCCCAACCCATTATATGAAAGTACAGGCTTTAAATTAAAGACAAACAAAATGAAAAGATGACAGGACAACATTCAATAAGTCCAGCAGCTTCAAGAGTTAGAGAAGGAAACATGATTCAAAAAATATTCCAGGAAAAAAAAAAGGTTGAGAAACATTTAAAAACATTTTTCTCAAGTATTGAAAAAACCTAACAAGATGAATCCTGAACCACTTACAATGTTTGCAGTTTACTGACAAGAATGTCTCCCCCATCCCTGACATACACATACACACAGACAGTGACACAAAGAAGATCTCATTTTCTGCACAGGAAAAAGCTTTCTGTCCATAAAAAGTTCACAGTGTAGAAAATGCTGCTTTCTCTGCGTAAGTTCAATTTTTGCATAGAATAATTCCCGTACTGGAACTAGTCATTGAAAACTGTACATTTTTCAAAGTTTTTCTCACAATGGGAAGAAAATTCCTAAAATTTCTTTGAAAAGAAAATTACCAAAAGATTGCGTCCTTGCTGAAGAGTCACAGTATATCAAGGGCAACTACACATTGTTTGGAGGGGGAAATGATGGCAAGAGGAGGGAACGGCCATGTTTGCCTTAACCATCCTCAGTCTATCTGAGATTTTGCAAGTCCCACCACACTTTGCTGAATATACATAGAACTGAATGATACAGCACAATGACAGCATTGTGGACATCCTAATATTGATTGATTTTTCTATATTTTTTCTGGGTTCCATTACAAGAACTTGTGGGATTTCTCTGGTAAAAGATAGCACATGCTCCCTGGTAGTTATATTGGATCCAATAGTTGTATATATTCTTTATTATGATTATTAAAGTATAGCTTAGTCTGATTGAATTCAACAGTTTTATTTATTACTTTACTGGTGTACTGGATCTTTTTGTTATTGCTGTAAGGTGTAAGGAGAGGTGGAATTTGGATGTATGGCATTAGAGAACCTTATGAAACCATCTGCCTAAACTAGAGGTGGGAGTGCAATGCAGGCTGCTGGCTGCCTGAAAAGCACACAGAATTCACAAGAATGTGTGAAAAACACAATAATACCTCAACACATCCACAAAAAACTCCCAGAGCTTCCCACTACCCCCAAATCCATCCATTTACCTCTGTATTCCTTCTCCAAATAGAAATAGGAAATGACATGCCAACATTTCTGTCTGCCATTTTGAAAAGGACTTTAAAATAAAAATTGAGGTATTGGGGCTTGATCAGGGCTTGGTTGTGACATGTGGGAGGTTCTAAAGAGAGAAATTGGCCCCTTCCTCCATTCAGTTGCCAACAGTTATCTTAAATACACACACACACACACACACACAAAAGTTGTCAAGTTGTCAAGAGTGTTCATGGAAACTCTGCCCCCAAGGTCCTCCCCAAAGTATGACTGTTCTTCAGCTGTGATTACATCATAAGCATCATATTCACCAAGTGTATTTTCCCCCCACTCATTTAGCTTCACCGCTTTTTGAGAAGTATTTCATTTAATAACAGTGCCATGGAAGAGGTTTCCTTCAATCAAAATGGGGAATTAGTAGCTGGATTTGACATTATCAACTGGGTTATACTGCCCAATATCTCCTTTCTTAGAGTCAAAGTTGGAAAAATAGACCCACAGTCTCCCCCAAACAAGAGCTTCACCTTTAATGAGAGTGCCATGATTTGGCCCAGTAGATTTAATGAGGTAAGGTCCATGAAATCTGTATCTAGATTTTTTTTCAGTGTTATACCCCAACTTCCTCAGCAACATTTGTTTATTCAAACACCCTGAACCAACCATATTGAATATTGAACAAGGTATTAGAGAATCTAGATGTGGTCAGAAGGCTAAGTCACTTCCCAAAGCAGATCTTACCCTAGACACTGCAAACATACCAATGTGCTCCCAAAATAGCAAGCACTCTTAGTCAACAATCCCTCATGCTACAGAACAGTTCCAGACTGTCACTCTACGGTCATAGGAGTCCCACTTGTAAGCAAGTATAATTAGTAGGTGACCAAGAATAAAGGACCATGTGGCAGTGGTAGTGGTTGAAAGTGAAATGGAAAAAAAGGTGATGAACAAAAATCTGTCCTGGAACTTGATTGACAGTAATGAAAGAACACTTCAGTTTGCTCTAAATTGAGAAGACACTTGGACTAACTTTGAAGTCAAATATTAGATTGTCCACACTCCTCAACATAAGAGTAATGTTTCTAGAGACAGAAGATCCATTCTTGCAGGTAGCATACCTAAGTGTTCTGTGAAGGTTCTCTCTAAAAAGTATTTCATGATAATAATTTCATGGATGGGAAAATAAGATGCAAAAACCTGAATCCTTGTCTTTTGTCATTTGTGTACAGACACGTCCCCTTTCTCAGTGTAATGAAAATTGCCATTTAGGCTATAGAAAGGCCAAGAAGGAAGGGGAGCCATCTTGCTGCTATGAATGCCTCAAGTGTCCAGAAGGGAAAATTTCAACCCAAAAGGGTAGGAAATATATTTTACAGTATTGACAAACTTTGTCTAGAATGTTCTGGCATTGATCCATTGGAAGTTTCCATGTTATTTAAATTGTTTGTATATGAGTGATAAGATAATTCTGTGTAATATAACTCCAGAGCAATGTGTAATCTTTTGTATAGCACTTACTCTCCTGGTGGGCTAGGCAGGGGAAGGATTTCTCTACATCTAGCAAAGAAAGCTGAAGAAGTGTGAATCCTGATTTAATTCATTCCCCCATCCTCATACAGAAAAAATGATAGGGAGGAATCTTCCTCGATATGAGATTACTGGCTTGTTGCTGTTTAAAGTGATTTCAGAGAATGGTTATATATTTTTGTCTTTTAAGCATTTATCTAAATTGTATGGATGCTGGAGAATGTGGGATTTGTCTGTTTCTAAACATAGCTTTGGGTAGATTGTTTATGCCTCATTCAGCCAGGGTGTCCTGTTGTGATTGCTATATTTAACCTCAGAAAGAGAGAAAGGTAATAAATTTGCACAAAGAATTTTGTCTGTAGTTGACATGGTGTAAATTGCAGAATTGGAGACATAAAAATTAGTACCTCAGCCACATTTCTGAAGCAAGATCTCTTGTGGAGAGTCAGAAAATCCACCAGATGCTTTCTTAGCATTCTGAGACAGCCAGGCTTCACATCCCTAGATCAAAGAGATATAAATTCTTCATTAACCATCCAAGAGAGATCGCATTTTTATGAATGGAGATGAACTTTCCTTCTTCACTTTCAGCCCGAGAGCTGCTTTGTCTGTAATTATAGTTAAAGTTGGGTTTAAATAGAAGACTTGGAAAGGGGACATATTTTGGTACTAAATTTTGCCCTAGTAGTGAATGTTAATCCTGGGACTCCAATAAAGAAATGTTTTCTTTCTTTTTTCAGGCATGGTTGACTGTTATCCTTGTTCAGAAGATCATTATCCAAACAAAAATAAGGATGCCTGCCTTCCCAAAGACATCAGCTATTTGACTTACAAAGAAACCTTGGGGATCACTTTGGCTACTCTTGCTCTTACTCTTTCTTCCATCACAACTTTGGTACTTTGGATCTTCAGGAAGCACAAAGATACTCCCATAGTGAAAGCTAACAACCGAAACCTGACCTTCACACTCCTCATCTCCCTTCTCCTCTCTTTTCTTTGCATTTTCCTTTTTATTGGTCAGCCTAAGACAATGACATGCCTCCTTCGACAAATAGCCTTTGGGATGATCTTCTCAGTGGCAGTTTCTTGTATATTGGCCAAAACTATCCTTGTAGTTGTGGCTTTCATAGCTACTAAACCAGACTCCAGGATAAGGAAATGGGTGGGACGACAATTTTCTAACTCCATTGTCTTTTCCTGTTCTGTTATACAAGCTACTATTTGCAGTGTCTGGCTGGCCATCTCTCCTCCATTTCCAGACTTTGATATGCATTCAGTGGCTGAAGAAATTGTACTGGAGTGTAATGAAGGTTCCACTACCATGTTTTACTGTGTCTTGGGTTTCCTGGGTTTCCTAGCCACTGTTGGTTTCATGGTAGCTTTCTTAGCTAGAAAGTTACCTGACACTT
This sequence comes from Cyclura pinguis, assembly GCA_030412105.1. Classification (NCBI taxonomy): domain Eukaryota; kingdom Metazoa; phylum Chordata; class Lepidosauria; order Squamata; family Iguanidae; genus Cyclura; species Cyclura pinguis. The sequence goes on along the minus strand of CM059604.1, from coordinate 132,114,584 downwards.
TTAATGAAGCCAAGTTTATCACTTTCAGCATGTTAGTGTTTTGCTGTGTTTGGCTATCCTTTGTTCCTGCATATCTCAGTACAAAAGGGAAATACACTGTGGCTGTGGAGGTCTTCTCCATCTTGACTTCGAGTGCTGGCTTGCTTGTCTGTATTTTTTCTCCAAAATGTTATCTCATTTTGCTGAGGCCTGATCTTAATAGAAAAGAGCAGTTAAAAAGAAGAAATAGTTAAAAGAGTTGAGAAATGTATATCATTACATGTGATATTAATTATCCGGACCATTGTCTTGGTTTTACACAAACTTCATCAGATGATGTTGAACTTTATAACAGGGTATTTTCTGGGCGGGGAATTGTCACAGGTTAGAAACCATCTTATCATTCCAAGCTGAATCTGAAACCTTCTAAATTTGGTGCTGGTTCATCATGTCTCAATTCCTCACCATGGCTCCACATATATAAAAGAGTAATGTTTAACACACATCTCCTGTACCCTCTCCCTATCTCCTCCAGCCTTTTTCCTTCTTAAAAGCAAAGAAGAAACCCTAAGCATATGATGGAAAACATCACCAACCTTACAGGATTCATCCATAAGGACAGATCATTTACAATTGCTAAAATAGTCCATTTCATGTTGGGCAATATCTGAATGCATGAATGACCAGTCCTAAACGGAATATCTTGGAAGATTTATTTGTCCATTTCTGAATCCCTGTGAACTGTAGCAAAACTGGCAGAAAAAAGTCATTGTAAGCTTTTCTCTACCCTATGCATCACTTTTTCCATGAATTACAAAATTTAACTAGAAATCAATAAAAATGAATAGTCTGTATTAGGCACACAGGAGATCTCAAACCCAAAACCCACATCATTGGTCTAGAAAGTTTAAATCCAAATAGCACAAGCAAATATGATTGGCATAACCTTTGATCATGTGTGAAGTATGGATTGTAAGTCATCAAGGATGTGTGCAATTTTATGTGCTATCAGTTGGACCATGCACAATATGCCTGTTGTTTCCATGAACTGATGGAACAGGACAGAACTAGCACCATGATATGGGATATTCTAATGACATTGTACTGAACCTGCAAGTGTAAAAGGGAGTGTTATCCCTCAGCTCTCACTTATCTTTCATTCCCTCAACAGTCAGTGTATAATTTCACTGGTTTTCCAGACTGTGTTAATATTATGGCCTGTCAAGTTTTAAATTGGTTTTGGCTGGGGAGGGGTTTCACACACATACACCCCAGCACTGAAAGCAGCTTGTCCCATTGCATTTCTAACCAGAAGTTATCAGACAGTTTTTAAAATAAGGCTTGTACAAACAAACTATCAAGTGTATTCTGGTCCAAATACTGCTAAGGTAACTTTTGCATCAGTGAACCTGACACCTCTTTTTAGTCAGATTTCCTTAGATCCTGCCCATTTGTGGTAGAAAGGGTTGGTGACATATCTCCTGCCAAGGTAGTCTCATATACAATCTCTTGTCAATCATAATTAAATATTTAGAGTTGTGGTGAATTAACTCTGTGGAATAGTTCAGAAAAGGCAATCCTTGTTATAGAAGAAATGGGCAGGTTATCAAATTTATATTTTGGATCAAGATCAAGGCCCAAACCATTGCAAACCATTGCAGACTGAGACCCAAGCTTTTTAAGGTTAGGGTCTAGTTCATAAAGCTTCAACAAATGGCCACATTTTCTTTTAGTACTTTTGGTGGCTGTCTAGTTACCAGTAACTGCTGTGTTGCAGTGCTTTCCAGTAACTAATGGGTCCATAAGGAATGAGTCACAGGGAATGTGTTGTTGAGGATGTCACAAGTTGGATACTTATCACCTACCTGTTCTGGATATAATCAAATAGTATAAGAATGGTCAAAAGTGTCCCATTTCACAATTAGGAAATGATGAATAGATGAGTGATCAGGCCTTGAAGAGAATACCTTTGAAACTTCTGAAGGTCTCCATATCTGTCTACCATCATTTCATCCAGTTCAGTGACACAAAAGAGAACATGTGAAAATTTTCAAAAGACATCTCCATCATTCACCTTTTTCAAAATTTCACAAGAAAATAAATGATGTTTATGTCCTGAGAACTTCATAAAAATGTCCAGAACTTGGAAAAGAGAATTTAACCATCATTTCTTGGCATTAATGGATAGAAGTCTCAGGGGGAAGGAAGGAATGAGACAGTTGTAATGCCAAAATTCTTCAGGTGTTGCCTTAATAGATTTCCTTTTCCCAGTTCAAGCCAAAGTGAATTAAAGATGCTTTGAGCACATTCCTGAACATAAACCTTAAAATGATGTTCTGAGCATCCTGAGTGATGTTATTTGGTCAAGTTTATTCATTTGGAATGCAAGTTCAAATTCATGGTTACTCAATCTACTCAATGAGATGCAGCAAAATATTCTATTGGAAGTTCCACAAAAACATTTCTGGCCTGTCATATTGCAAGTTAGATGGTTGCTGCTGATGTCCTGGCTTATAGTAACCATGTCCTAGAATTTTATTGGCAAGATTTATTCAGAGGGCATTTGACTTTGCCTTCCTCTGTGGTTGAGAGAGTGTGTCTTGTCCAAAGTCACTCCATAGGTTACCATGACTGAGTGGGGCTTTCCATGACTGAGCCATGATTTCCCAAAGTCCTACAAAGTCCAACACTCAAATCACTAAACTGCAGTGTCTCTCTAGAAGTTCCAATGCTTCACATTTTAAGTGTTTTGAAAAGCAGACTGTGACCACAGAGCTATATTGCTGAGCGTTGCATGAGGGTTACCACGTAGACTTACGTTACACTGAGCCAGATATCCCTCTCCACCCCAATTTACTGAAACTCTCAACATGGCACTTCCATGCTTTGTGGGAGCTTGGCATGATTGCAACCAGACACAAAATGGGTACAACGGTGCTGACACCTGCAGAAGGCCCAGGCAGATTTCAGTGCTCATGTCATCATATTGCTACGGGGACACAGCTAGCCACTTCTGTGATCTTGCCTGCTCCCCACAAAGCATAGAACAGGCATGTGTGAGATTTCAGAGGCTGATCAGTAAGCGGGGGAGGGGGGACTTTGTATGCTGTGGAGAAAGGAAGGAGATGCCAACCTTCACAGTACCCCCTAAAAATGCAGACATGCATAAGGAAAATGTGCGCATGTGTATGTCTCTAACAGGATGCAGCTGGGGGGGAGACCTTGTGTCTCTGTGTGCGTGCGTGCGCGCCCATGCATGCATGCTGCACGTTTTTACACGTTGCTGTGATATGTTCAACATATTTCCATTTCCATTCCCCTTGTAATTATGAAATTGACTAAATAATTCTAGTGGACATTGGGGAAAAAAACAAAGCAACATGTAAGCATGCTTTTAATATCCATTGTGCCATTCTGATCTGGGATATGAGACAGACACAATTCCATCTGTCTGACTGATGTAAGATTGCACTGGATCAAGTCCTGCCTTCAGCCATCTGAGCAACTGCTGTTTTGAATCAGACTATTCCGTTCTATGATACTCCAGTGTTGATGCTGGAACATGTCCTTAGTTCTAGAGATAAGATTTTCATGAAAGATGGGGATCTTACTAGCAATAGGACTAGTGCTGTTTCCTCAGGCAGTGTGAGACATTTCCACTTTTAAATGTAGTCTCAGTGATCCTCTTCCTATCCATCATAAGTATTATCAGCCTGAAGACCTCTTCGTTGCATACACTATTTCTCAGACTTTCTGTTTTTTAAGCCCAGCAGTGTTTGAAAAACATCCCTCCTCCAGAACTCTTTAGTGACCTCATGTAAGAAGCCGGGTTTTCTTCAGTGTAATCTGTAACTGTCCTGATCATCTCTTTTGTGGGAGATTCTACAGCTAGCTGTACCATACCTTACCCTAGTTAGACAAGATGGAATGTGCCCCACCTGTGACAAAATAACAGAAATAATAATACTCTGCTGCAACTTCTGCTTCTCAGAAGCAAAATTAAATGAAATGGCAACCTTGGATGATGGCAGATATCTGTTCTCTCTCAATTGTGCTTCAGTGAATTCATAACAGCTTTTGTGAATGTTATTTCGAACCGCTTTTGTGGTTATATGAGGATGGGTCAGAACAACTGCTTCAGTCTTTCATTCACCCAAATTTTGTATGATATATTAAATCTATATCACTTATCACTTTATCCTTCCCTATGTAAGATAGTACGGGCTCTGCTGGGATAATCTGTGCAGTACTATATTGCTCTACTACTTCCATATATTTTGCAATATACATATAAAATACTCCGTAATGCTTATGATGGATCTATTCCTCTCACCCCAGTTTTGATTCCCCTCTTGCTCTTAAATGCATGCCTTTAGCCATCATCTTTGCTATTTGTAACAGCAACAATAACAAAATGATAGCGATTGATTAATCTAGAATTTATACTATAAATTGCTTTAAACTGTGAAGGTGATAGCCACTTAGTTAGTTAACAGCTGTCTGGAGTACATTTTATATTCAAGACTTTGGGTTTCCCTTGTATTCCCCTTTCTTTCACTGGCCTTGAGTTAGCTGGAATAATTTGTCACAGAGTTCTGCAGAGCTAATCTTTAATCAATCTTGTTAACTTCTTGGACAATCAGGTTATCAGTGCGTCCTGAACTTTGGAGAGAGAACTAAGAAAGAGGCCTACTATTTCACAGGAAAAAAATGTCATTCTAATTGGGAAATTCCAATTTCTCCCTCTGCTAACGGCAAGATCCACGGTGGAAGAATCGTGGGTGAGGGAGGACGGTTTTAAAGGATAGTATCCCTTTCAAGGAGGAAGAATTTACATACCAGACGGGTTAAGGGCCAAGATCTTAAGGCAATACCACAATGTAAGGGCAGCAGGACACTTTGTATATGTTAAAGCCTTATACCTGGTCAGGCATGCCATAAGGATTCCTACTATCTCTTCCTACTCCATCTCATCCCTCAGCTAAGATTAGCATGGACTGTACGGGGACTTACCTAGGACCATTTCCGCACTACAGTGTTAAAGTGCTGCTATTCCACTATCAACCTCCTATGGAATTCTGAGGTTTGTAGTTTAGGGAAGGGCACTTCGAATTCTCAGCCAAAGAGCTCTTTGGTCTCAGTAAACTACAAACCCCAGAATTCCACAGAGCGTTGAAAGTGGAATAGCAGCAGTTTAACACTGTAGTGCGGAAATGGCCTAAGAGTGAGAAGAAAACAGTGATTTGGGTAGTGATTGACTTGTTTTCAAAGCAAGCCCATTTTGTGCCCTGTACTTCAATCCTGGTGGTTCCCTGACTGGCCAGGTTGTTTGGGCAACACATTGATATATTCCATGGGGTCTTCAGTAAAATTATCTCAGGACAAGGATCACAGTTTACCTTCCAGTTTTGAAGGGGTTTCCTAAATCTACTAGATATCAAGCAGAGACTGAGTTCAGCCTGTCATTCCAAAATGGATGAGCAGTCTGAGAGGGTTAATTAGGTTCTTGAGAAGTACCTAAGGTGTTATATCAATTTCCAACAGGATAATTATGTTGACCTGTTGCCCTTTGCTGAAGTGGCTTATAACAATTCTGTCCATCTAAGTACAAATCGCTCAGCATTTCACCATATGTACTGGGATTATAAGTGCTTTGGAGCATGCTAAGGACTCTTATAAAAGAAAAACAGGCTGACAAAAAGAGGGTTCCTGAGTGGAACTTTAAGGTGGTGGATTTGGTATATCTGTCAACCAAGTTCTTTTGGTGTCAACAACCTTCAAAGAAATTGTGGCCAAAACATATGAGGTCTTTTCTCATGAAAAGAATAGTTAATTCCATGACTGTAGAATCGGTATTGCCTAAAATCTATCATAATGTGCACCCTGTTTTGAGCTTGGAAAAGCTTGCAGCTAAATCAGGCATCTGGCACCTGATGAAGCCCATTCCATCCCTCTTTGATGAGTGATGACCAGCAGTGTTCCACAGCTAATCAAATCCTGGACTCTAAATGACAGAAGGGCCACCTTCAACATTTTGTTCAGTAGAATAATTTTCCTATGGGAGAATCTAAGTGGGTTGACTGTCAACACATTAGGGGCCCAAAGCTGCTCCAATACTTTCACAGGAAGTACTCTGATACACTGGGCCCAGTGTGACACCTGTTGTCAAATCTGGAGTGGCTGATTGATGTCATTTCATTATTTTCAGATTTTTTTAAACATGTTCTAGTGCCTTGCCTTACATAATATGACCTCTGTGAGTCTATTGCTTTTCACAGTTTTCATGTAACTTTAGACTTTATGTGTTTGTTATTGCTTGAAGGTTTTTTGGGGAGGTAAGATTTGCTTTGAGGAAACACCTCTGCTCATCTGCCATGCTAGTCACGCTTAGTTCCTTGGCTGTGCCATGGCCAAATTGTTGTGTTCACTTCAACATTTCGGTAATGGGAAGGGGAGCCTGTCTGGAATATGGGAAACAAGACCATTCCAACAAACTGGTACTATCTGGTGTTCTGTGGGAATGGAATGTGAAAAGTAGAGTGTTGGGAAGGGTGTGAGGAGTTCTTAAAATCAAAACTTGTATTGCATCTTCAGTTCTGGCAGGAGTATTGTCTGTGTGCTGAATCTAATTTCCAATAAAACCTTTCTGGATATATCCATGAAGCCTTTTTATTGAATTAGGGTAAGGCAGAACATTATATAAAGCATGGTTTATAAGGCAAGAACAAACTTTGCCCTTCTATGCTCCATCTGCTCTTCTGTCTCTTCCCCTTCCAGCTTGCAATCAAAAACATGTAGACCATTTCCACACAGGGTTTTTAAAACGGTGCAAAGCGTCCTCCAGGGAGGATGTCTGCACCTGGAAGCGGACTGAGTCGGACCTACTTAATGTAGATCCGCACCTCAGCCTGCTCTGGAACAACCCCAAGTGGTTGTCCAGCGTGCTTTTGAAAGACCACTAAAAACAGGTCTTTCAAAAGCATGGAACGCGCCACTGCAAGCCTGCTCCCTTATGCAGATTCGCAGGCTCGCACCAATGCGAGCCAGCGATCTGCTGGGGCTGGGCTTTAGGCTGGCGAGCTTCAGCAGTTGGTCAATACCCTCGACCAACCGGAAGCCACCATTTTCGACTCTGGACCAGTGCGGAGCGATGAACACTCACTGCCCCGGAGCAGCCTGGACTGGACCGGGGAGTCCAAAGGTCTGGTAAGTAGCAGCACGAGGCAATTCCCTCGCCCCTTGCGGAAATGGCCATAGATATTTTTCAACACACCCTTTCTGAATCTTTACAGTTTATGAATGTTTGTATAGGAAAAAAAATCCCTCACATTACATTGTCAGAAAGATGAGAGATGTAATTTATTCAAAGCCTATCAGTGGTGAGAACTGATTATGATTTAAGAAAATTCTGCTCCTTATGCACTGTCATGAAAGAATTTAGAAGAGAGAAGTTGTTTAGAAGTGATTGGTGATGAAAATATGTCACTCTGAGATATGATAACAGTAATGTTGATTTTCACTGATTGATAAAACTTATGAAGGGTTTGGTAGGAGGTCTCTGATGTTACATTTAACATTGAGAAAGGTGAGCAACGTATGAGGCAAAGGCACTAACATCAGCACACAAAGGCTAGCCTCCTTAGCAAACTGTTCTTGCTACTCCAGGAATATCAGACCTCTGTTCAAGAGCAGCCAGGGCTCGTTGTTCTTGCTTTTCATTCAGGTGATTTAATAGTCTGAAATAAAGTGTGTAAAATGGAAATTTCCAACAATCAGGCAGATGAAATGCTCCCTGGAACTATTCTATCTCCGAATATTTGAGGGAACATTTGTAACATCAATTACACTTGAAACATAGGCCCTTTCCACAGGACGTCATCATCCCGCATTGGGGACAGGAGAAGTATGGGACCTAGACAACACTTATGCATGACATCATCTGTGTCCCAGGTGGCACACCGCAAATCATTGATGGAGTAAAACCCATCAATGACCAGCAATTGTGCAGCCCTTCTACCATCCTCCCACACTTATCTGAGCTGCAGAGGGTCAGGAAGCATGATGACCATGCTTCCTGCCCCAGCACAGCCAGAGACAGTGCCCGGTTGCACTGCAGAAGGAGGAGGCATGGTCATCATGCCTCCTCCATTCCTGCAGGCAGCCGGTGTTGAGGGGAGTGCTCCTGTTGTGCTCCCCTTCCAGAAGAGGGTCTACTGGGATCCCTGTGGAACGCCACCGGGATCAGATAGAGTGCTGAAAGGGCCATAGTTTTTCTAGATAGTACCTAGAGATTGTAAAAGGAAGTAGAAATGAGCAGGGTCATTCTGTTAATTGTAGAGGAAATGATCACTCAAAATTAATTGGTGATAATGGAGAACTCGGGACAAAATTATTTGAACCTAGCTTTTCCTGGAATTTGTGAGATATGTAGTTATTAATTCTCCAATTTACTGCAGTAGGAAATAAATTCAAATGACCTGGTTGAGATTCAACCTACTGAATCATTTCTCTTCAGATTATTCAAGGTAGGCCTCCAGTATGCTTTAATTGATCAGACTGGCTGATCCCTATTTGCTACCAACTCCAGCTCTGAATAGGTCAGAGGATCTTAAAAGTTTCTTTCGGTCTTCTGTCTGTGTTATTTTTTTTCTCCAGGGAAACTTCCAGGGAACTGGTGAAAATATAATTGTAGTAAATCTGATAATTACAAGGAAGATAATCCCTTGCCAATTGTCACTACTTCAGTGAGAAATCAAAGACAAAAACATGTTTATCACATTTCAAAGAGAAGTCAACCTTTCTTCTTTGCTGCCCTTTCCACTGGGATGAGATAAAACTTTATGTGTTCATAAGAGATCACTGCACCAAAAAGTTAAAAAGGAAGTAGCAAAAATGAGAGGATTTCAATATGGATTTGAGGAAGTACCACGAAAGTAAGCCCTTCAAAATCACCATCCTCATCTTCATCATTCTCAATATCATCTAAAAGAACAACTAGTTTCTACATTTTCTCCAAAAGTGCTAACCAGACAAAATGAGTCAATGCAAAGTCCATAGGAAGTATTTTGTTCTTCAAACAATCAGGGCTGGTTATACCAAGTGGTAGAGTGAAGATACCCATGGCCACCCCATGAGGTGTGAAATAATTGAAGAAAGGAGCTAATGTCTAAATCAAGGGTGGGCAACTGTGCAGGTGGTAGGGATCATTCCCCCTTCATCAGCCACCCAGTGGCTTGCACCAGCATGTTTCATCTCATCTGAAGTCACACAATGTCACCCTAGCTTCCATTTTGGCCAATTTTGATTGATTTTTTTTGGGGGGGGTATGGAAGCTTGATGGCTTGGGGGGTAGTGAAAGCAAATCAGCACATGTTCATGCTGGTTTGCAGCTTTTGACACTTTTTTAGGCAAATAAGTAAGTAAGTAAATAAATAATTCTGCAAAGTTGCCAGGGGGTTGCATTGCAATATTAATGAAAGCTAATATATCACCTTCAGCATGCTGGCATTATCTAGTGTGTGGTTCTGTTTTGTTCCAAACTTCTAGAACACTAAAGGGAAGGACATTGTGGCAATGGAGATCTTCCCCATTTTGGCCCCTCATGCTGGACTTGCTGCTATGTTTCTTCCTCCTAAAGTCTATATCATTTTGCAGAGACCTGAGCTGAACAACAGAAAGCAGGTGATGAGCCCAAAGAACTAAGTAATCTAACTCTCCAGCCTTTTAAGCAGCTAACCAAGAACAGAATTTAGTCTTATGGTAAATCACAGGAGTTTAGTTAACCATTACTAAACATCTCCATAGGTTTCTATGAGATTCAGAATGCAGTAGGATGCATGCACATACCTAACAGTAATTCTCAGTACTTCATTGAACTTCTGAGCTGATCATTTTTGTAGGGGTGGGAAATCTATTTTGAGCAGACACATTTCTTAGCAGTTTTCAAGTTGAGATGGACATGAATATAAAAGTGAGTGTGGCTAAGAGTACATGTAGAATCCATTGACTATTATCTCTGTCACTTAACTTCTTTTTTCACTATGTCCCCCTTTTCCCTGTCATGGCTTTTCATACTGAGCATTGCAAGTGACCATCTGTCATCTGCTGGGTCAGATGACAGATAAGGGCAGGTCCAGAGACCTATCCTTCACTAAAGATGTTTCCATGTAGATGTTCACCAGACTCATACTTTCTCTCCCAACTACCTCCCACAGAGAACGACAAGTGTCAGCTTATCCCCCAAAAAGCCCCTCAAACTCTGTTGCATCTCTCTAAGGAATATCTAGTTCCCCTCTTCAGACAGGTGGACACCATTCAGTTGGTAGAGCTCAAGCCTTTGGTAAATAATTTGGGGGGTGAGGCACAAAGTGACCTAAACCTTTGGCCATGGCATTCTGCATATCCCTATTGTTCTGTTTCCTGACCACATCAATATGTCAGGGATCCTATTCACCTAACCATACCTGCCTTGGCAAAATGACTGATCAGATTATGGCTACTCTAATCCTCATATCCTGCAATTTCTGTCCTAGAAAACTACACAGCTGGTTCATCCTATCTATCTCAATACTGTGAAAAGCTAATTGGTGGGAAGGAACCTGTGTCTTTGTAGCCTGTATTGTTGGTACACGCAGTATGTTAGTGTGATCCTAAGCGAGTCTACTCAGAACTTTGAATTTATTTGGACATACTGCTGATTAATATATACAAGACTGCAACATAAGTGCAACTTTCTGCCTTGCTTCCTATTAAATTGTTCATGTTTCCCTTTCTCCCCTCCAAGACATTCTTGATTTTTCTCCTGGAGCTAAAAGTATTCTACATGATACACACGCCTTTTTTTACCCTCACAATAATATTGTAGGTCAGGTTAGATTGACAGGTTACAATTGACCCACACTAACCATGTGAGTTATAGAATCATAGAATCAAAGATTTGGAAGAGGCCACAGGGGCCATTCAGTCCAACCTCCTGCCATGCAGGAACCCACATCAAGCACTCCTGACAGATGGCCATCCAACCTCTGTTTAAAAACCTCCAAAGAAAGAGACTCCACCACATGCTGAGGCGGCATATTCCACTGACAAACAGCTCTGATGATCAGGAAGTTCTTCCTGAGGTTTAAGTGGAATCTCTTCTCCTATAGTTTGAATTCACTGCTCCTTCTCCTAGTCTCTGGAGCAGCGGAAAACAAGCCCGCTCCCTCCTTGACATGACATGCTTTCAAACACTTTAAGTCATTGAGGCAATTATCATGAGCTCATTAAAAATGGAGCTTCCCACCAGATCCATGCCTTGAGGTCCCATCTGACCTACTTTTACATGTATTCAGCTAATCCTCTTTGCCACCATGGCTTTTCAGCCATAACAGTGTATAAATTATATTCTACGCCAATTAAATAATATCCATTGCCAATCATATCTTGGAATGGGGATGTACGGCATAGTAACAGAACAGGCTTTGAAGCTCCACACATGATCATTCCATGTTTTATGGTACCTGGTCAGGATTGCAACCAGATACAAAATGAGTACAGCAGCTGTGAGACCTGCAGAAGGCCCAGGCGGATATCAATGCTGATATCATCTTATTGAGTCTGGCTACAGGGACACAGCCAGCCACTTTTGTGATCCTGTCCACTCCCCACAAAACATGGAACAGCCATGTGTGGGACACTGATCAGTAAGATACGGGGAGGAGAAGTGGATGCTGTAGAGAAAGGAAGAGGATACAAACCCCCACATTACCCCCCACAAAAACGCAAGCATGCATAACAGCATATAGTCAATGGAGGGTGTTGTGTGTGTGTGCATGTGTGTGTGCGCGTGTGCGTGTATGTCTGTGCGTGCTCTGAGCCGTTACATGTTGCATTTGTTGACTCATTAACAAGGGCCAAAGAAGACATTTATTGAGATGTAATCAACATATTTGTATTTTCAATTTCTCATACAACCTGTAGATCTGAGTAGGTGATTATCCCCCTTATAATTATGAAATTGGCTAACATCATTGTTTCCTTGGTTCCACTGAGAATTCTAGTGGACACTGGGAAAACAGGAAAGCAAAATGTAAGTGTGCTTTTGATATCCACTGTGCCATTCTGATCTGGGATTTGAGATAGACACAACTCCATCTGTCTGACCGGTGTAAGCTTGCACTGGATCAAGTCCTGCCCTCAACCTTCTGACTGACTGGTCTTTTGAATCAGATTGTTCGATTCCATGACACTCCAGTGTCAATACTGGAGCGTATCCTCAGTTCTAGAGATAAGATTTTGAAGCAAGATGAGGATTCTTCTCGCAATGGGACTAGTGCTCCTTCCTCAGGCAGCGTGCAACATTTCCACTTTTAGATGTAGTCTCAGTGATCCTCTTCCTATTCGTCACAAGTATTATGAACCTGGAGATCTCTTGCTTGCTGGGATCATTTCTCAGACTTTCTGTTTCTTAAGTGCAACAATGTTTGAAAAACGTCCCTCTCCAGAACTCTTTGGTGACCTTGTGTAAGAAGTTGTGTTTTCTTCAGTGTAATCTATATCTGTCCTGATCATCTATTTGTGGGGAGATTCCATGGCTAGCTATTTCGTACCTTAGATTAGTGAGACAATATAGAATATGCCTTGCTTATGATAAAATATCAGTGACAATAATGCTTTGCTGCCACTTCTCCTTCTCAGAAGCAAAATTAAATGAAATGGCAAACTTGGATGGTGGCAGATATCTCTTCTCTCTCATTATGTTAAAGCTATATAATTTATTACTTTATTCTTCCCTGTGTAAGACATTGCCTTTTTTCATGGGGTCTGCTGGGATGATTTCTGTATTATTATTTTGCTGCAGAGCTTCCATATGATTTGCAATATTTCTATTAAATATAGATCCAGTATGGTGTAGTGGTCTGAGAGTTGGGCTATGATCCCGGAAATCAGGGTTCAATTCCCTACTCAGGCATGGAGACTCAGTGGGTGACCTTGAATGTGTCCCATACTCTCAGCCCCAGAGAACCCCATGATAGGTAGTAGCCATGAGTTGGAAAGGTCCACAACAACAATAACAACGCGTAAAATGGATCTGAAAGCTTTTCTCAAATTTTGATTCCTCTTTTCTTGCTCCAACACACCTTTAGCCAAAGTCTTTGTCATTTGTAACAAAATATGATAGTAATTGATCAATCCTGAATTTGTGCTTTAAATTTTTTTAAACAGTGAAGGCCAGAGCCACTTAGTTAACAGTTGTCTGGAGCACATTTTATATTCAGGACTTTGGATTTCCTTCTCAGCATTGTTGAATCATAGATTCTGAGATGGAAACCTATCTGATTCCCTTTTCTTTCATTGACTTGGAGTTAGCAGGAATAATTTGCCACAGAGATATTCAGGGCTAATATTTCGATCAACCTGGTTAACTTCTTGGAGAGGAGATGTAGAGAAGAGAGAAAATCTCAGGATGTTGAAAAAGTTGCTTTTATGCCTCCAATTAGCCTAAAGAATTTCAGCTTAGTAATATTTAATAACCTTCTTCAGGGGCTGATAAAAGACAAAAGAAAGAAAATAGATAATGCATCCACAACAATTATAGCAGGGGACAAGTTACAATGTGCATATATCTTACATAAAAATGGATGTGAAATGTCTCAGTTTTAAAAACACCTATCAACCCAGATAAATAGAAATATAGAAATGAAATATTAGTTACAATGCAACTGGTAAGCTCAAGAATTTTTTTCTCCCCAGAGTGTGAGGATCCTGCTTAAAAAAAGAAATGAATTGGATATTGAGATTCGACACATCAGTCTCCCATGATCTAAGTGTAGATTTACATCCATGTACTTTAAAACTTGAGTTTTCACATATCCCCTGACTTTGCATTCTGCTGTAGAATTGTTATGATAAGGATAACCTTGGTACACACACACAAAATGAATGGTATGATGTTTTACCTCCTACTCTCAAATAGTTGCCAGGCATAAGCTCAGAAAATACTCTTTTTGGAATGCCTGCAGAAAGTTTTAAGGTTGTATTGCAAATAATATGTTGAGTTTGTATAAATTTATCTAGGCCAATAGGTGTTTTTTGAATAGAGACATTTTACGCAGGCAATAAATATTTTTTAAAAATAAATATAAATAAGTGAATAACGAAGTGTAGCATAACACAAGCAACCATTCTGTTCCAAAGGCAGTTTTGCTTACTCTGTGTTTGGGCCTTCCTGGATAGTCCGAAATCACTTCCTTTGGTTTTTCTGAGAACAAAATGTAAACAATTAAATAAATATCCTCCCTTCAGCGTCCTTTCAAGAGTTCCTTGAATTAATTCTGTAACCAGAGATTATTAATTTCTTCAAACTTTTGATAATTTTATGAGCTAGCAACAAAGTGAGGCCAAATCCTCCTCAATCTATTTTGACAATCTTCATTAGATGTTTCCAAACAATGTGAAAGGATGTTCCTCCTCACACCACCACCTACTTCTTAAGAGTACATAAATCTATTTATTTAAGTTTAGGTGAATATTGTGATCAATGTGCCATGAGCCAAACATGAAAGCATACACCAATCAAGTTTGTTTGTCTACACATGTGTATGCTTTGATAGCCAGAAATGTTAAATTCCTGCAACCAAGAGGAAATAAAGTAGAAATGTTTTGCAAATTAAAGCTTATTATCAGAGGCAGCCAAACCTTTATTTAAAAAGAAGAGGAGAAAGCAATACATTCTCTTCTTTTGAATGATTTGCTTATGATAGCTAAAAACTACTGAAGAATGCTGCTCTTCTGCTAATATTCAGAGAAGTCATTAAGTCTAGGTGTGAATTCCAGTGTCCATTCATGTGTTCCAAGAATTCAGCCCATGCAGATTAACTCAGCGGGAAATGCTTAGTAAATTAATGTTGATTGGAAGCACGAACTCAAAATGTTACAATGCAGCGATTATTCACATTTTAGGGTCATGAAACAGTATTACCAGCACGTCCTGGCCTTGGAATTTGCTCTAAAGGAGATCAATGGAAGCCCACAGATCTTACCCAATATCACCCTAGGTTTCCACTTGTATAATAATGATTTCCGTGCAACCACAATTTATCTTGCCTCCATGGAACTTCTCTCTACAAAAGGCAATTTCTACCCTAACTACAAGTGTGATGTCCTGAATAATGTGGTAGCAGTCATTGGAGGACCTAATTCTTATGTTGGTCTTAACATGGCAATCATTCTGTCGATCTACAAGCTTCCACAGGTAAGTCATGTGCACAAGCTGTGGAGTTCAAAAAGCCATTCCCTCTCTTATCATGTTGTATGTAGTTTCATGATTTGGATATTTTAAAAAGTGATTGAAACAAAGAAAAACACATTGGATACAGCTTAATGTTATCTTTTGATGAGTGAAAGCACCTCTTCATTTCCTGCAGAGTTGGCTATTTATCTGTGTACATAACATTCTGAATTAATATTGAGAAGCAGTCAGCATACTCATAAACCACTGATTGCTAAAGACTGCTGTCCATTTCATTGGTAGACTACTATTTTAGCGCAAATAAGTATGGATTTCCCTGCTCCCTGACCTTCAGACAGCTCCATGTTGCTTGAAATATTTCACTAAACAAGAAAACCAAGGTTCCTTGGACATAGAAACTGGTCGGAGAAATTTAGCAGGCCTTCACCACCAATTCTGAAAGTGCTGGATTGTGAAACAGCTTGACATCATGTTCAAATATGTCTGCATGTTTCTTCACACATTTTAAAAATGAAGGCATCTTTCCAGATATTTTTTTCAATATTGTTACTATTGTTTTCTATAGAACACATTATATGGCCAGGAAAAAAAAATTAAGTAAGTGGATTAAATACGCCAGGACCCCGAGATTATTGATTGTGTATTGTGGCTGTGTGCCTTCAAGTCATGTCTGGCCTACAATGTCTCTGAAATGAACCTATCACAAGGTTTTCTTGGCAAGATTTGTTCAGAGGGGGTTGTCTTTGTCTTCCTGTGAAGTTGAGAGAGCCGGACCCTTTTTGCACCTTACCTTTTCATGGTGCTGGGGTGTGGAACTTGCACTAGCAGCCTCCGGAGAGAGGCTCTCACTTCCTTGGCCTTTTGGCTCCGCATGAGCTTCCTGCTCACTCGAGAGCTCCACCTCTTCCTTTCGCAGTGCAGCCTGGGACCTTCCCAGCCTGCACTGGACAGGAAGCGTGACCGGTCCGGCTCCCAAGGCTCCGCACGCCAGGTAACTGTGCGTGGGGCCCTGGAGCAATGCGCGACCACGCAGCATTTTCAACTTCAAGCCAAAAATGAAAAAATACATGCTCAGTCCGCGTCAGGCCCTTGAGTGTCGCGCAAATGTGAGTGTGTCATGTGGACTGCTCCTCACATGTGTGTGATGCTCAAGGGGCCCTTTTGCATCGGAAATGCCATGCAAAAAGGGCCTGGGACTTGTCCAAGGTCACCCAGTGGGTTTCCATAGCCAGAGGGGGATTGAAGCCTGGTCTTCAGAGTTATAGTCCTACATTCAACCAACTACACCACACTGAATCTCTTGACTGTCCATCAAAAAGGTGGGGGAGGAAACCATGGGGTGGGTTAAGTGTGGTAGAACATTGCACCACAAGAAGATATGTGTTGTAGTTGTTGGTTGCTGTCAAGTCAACTTAGACTTATGGTGACTTTATGAATTAGAGACTTCCAAGATCCTAGTCATAAACTGCCTGGTTCAGGCCTTGCAGACTCAGGGGCCATTTCCGTCCTACATTTATAGTGCTATTATTCCACTTTCAACATGCTATGGAATTCTGGGGTTTGTAGTTTACTGAGACCAAAGAGCTTTCTGGCTGAGAATTCTAAATGCCCCTCCCTTAACTGCAAACCTCAGGATTCCATAGCATGTTGAAAGTGGAATAGCAGCACTGTAACAGTAAAATGCAGAAAGGGCCAGGGCTATCACTTCCTTGATGGAATAAATCCAGTGGTGCAAGTACTTACTTCTATTTATTTATGTTCATCTGAACATGATGGCATTGTCCTAGTATTAACAAATGGTTTGAAAAAGTGTACCATAAGCCAAGACCAAAGCATGAAAATAAGGCTCTAGACCATGTTTAAGCATATACGCATACCTGTTATTTTGATGTGGTGCTTTGCTCGAAAAGCTTTAGAAAACATACAGAGAGAAACTGCTGAATTAAAATGAGCTACCAGGCTAAAATACAGGCTCAGTTTTCTGTCATACCTTGGCTCACACCTACATTCCTCTGCTCGCAACAGTGATTGGGTGTGAAATACTTCTTCTGTACCCATATCTTTTCTGAATCGGTGCCTTTGTCAGCCCCCTCATAGCAACTAGGAAAATACCTTTTATTTTCCTCTTTTTTTTTGGAAAAAAAAAAGTAGTTTCATATTGCTTAACATGATAATATCTCTTAAGCCATTTACATCTTTTTCTTTTAAAAATGCTCCTATTTCTTCCTAATTTTTCATGATATTGAACTTTTTTGGCTCATAAATGTCCACTGCACTAAAAAAGTAAGGTCTGGAGTGAATCTCAGGCCCTTTTTGCACGGCATTTCCAATGCAAAAGGGCCCCTCGAGCATCATGCAAATGTGAGGAGCATGTCCACTCCTAGGCTTGGCAGGCAGCCCAAGAGCCGGTTAACAAGTCTCTTGCTAATGAGGCAATAAATCAAAGAGCCTTCCCGGCAAACAGCAAATGAAAATATAAGGCAACCGTAAAATAAAGAGCTTCTAGCAGCAAGGAGACTTCCTGGCTGTTACGTCACAGCCAGGTTTTCAGTGAACAGTCTGAGTAGCTCAAGCAAGAGAAGTTACCAGGGCCGGTCCGAGATCCAAAGGAGGTGATGTTCCAGCGTTCCAGGAGGCAAGACAGGGATTCGAGATATCCAACACGTAACTCCCCCCAAACGGGACGGTTGTGAGCCAACAATGACCCAAGGCTGAGTGCGTGCTTTTATAGCCAGATCACTCCTCCAGGTGTTTTCTCAGCTGGACCCTGATTGCCTGGCGTTTCCTATTTAAACGCTCTGACCTCCTGAGAACACTCTTTTGCTCCCGATGCTGCTGGTAAGTAGGTACCTGCTCTTGCACCTCTCTATCTGACTCTTCTGGCTTGGCTGGGTCTGAGGCAACCCCTGGCTCTGTTGCTGGAGCTACTGGGGCCAAGGGCTCTGTGTCTGGGGCAGCCTCTGGGATGGGCTGTGTGGGTGCAGCAGGTTCCAGGGCCTCTGGCTCAGACTCAGAGCTTGTGTCCTGGAGTTCCAGGGTCCTGACAGAGCAGTCCACACGATGCACTCACATTTGTGTGATGCTCCAGGGCCTGACACGGACCACACATGCATTTTTTCATTTTTGGCTTGAATCCGAAAATGCTGCTCAGTCGCACGTCACTCTGGGGCCCTGTGCACACTTACCTTGCATGTGGAGCCTCGGGAGCCGGGCTGGTTGCACTTCCTGTCTCAGTGCAGCCTGGGAAGGTCCCAGCTGCAGTGCGAAAGGAAGAGGTGGGACTCTCGCACGAGCAGGAAGCTCATGTGCAGCTGAAGAAGAAGGGAAGTGAGAACCTCTCTCCGGAGGCTGCTCACATAAGCACTGCACCCCAGTGCTGAAAATGGGTGAGTTACAGAAAGGGTATCAGTATATATTATAGGCTAACCTGGTAACATTCACAAGCATACTCAAAAACACTTTTTTTTTTGGTGATGTCCTTTACCATTTTTTCTTTTAACATTTGATTTAGCTCACATATGGATCTGCTTTAGCACTGGATGTCATAAGCCAAGCAGTGTTCTTCCACCAGATGTTTCCAAAGGTAACCATTCAATATGAGGGAATTCTGCAGTTGTTGCTTCATTTTGGGTGGACGTGGACTGGGGTGCTCTATCTGAATGATGCAAATGGAGAATGGTTTGTACAGAATGTTCTTCCCAACTTTTCCTTGAGGGGCGTCTGCTTTGACTTCATAGAAAGATTCCCACCATCAACTTTTTCTAAAATTCATGCTGAAATGGACAAGTGGGTGGAAATAATCAAAATTGTCATGAACAGCACTGCAAATGTTTTGGTCATGCATGGTGAAATCCAGACCATGATTATTTTCAGGATAATGTTGCAATACTCACAAAGTGATGGTACAGTAATGAAGGCCAAGGTGTGGATTATGACGGCCCAGATGAATCTTGCCTCATTTCCTTTTCCAGGCAACTTAGCCATAGAATTCATTCATGGGTCTCTATTGTTTTCAATGCACTCAAAGGAGTTGTTGGGCTTCCAGAAATTTATTCGGACTAGAAAACCTACTTTGGCAAAAGAAGATGGTTTCAGCAAAGTTTTCTGGGAACATGCATTTGACTGTTTGTTCCCACTTCCCGAAATGCACAATATGGATAGTAAATTCTGCACTGGGGATGAGAAACTAGAGTCTCTCCCTACATCATTGTTTGAAATGAGCATGAGTGGCCACAGCTATAGCATCTATAATGGGGTCTATGCTGTGGCCCATGCTTTGAATACCTTCAGTTTATTCAAGTCTGAGCACAGAGGAAGGACAGAAGGAGTGATGTTGCAGCTTCTAACTGCACAGCCATGGCAGGTAATGTCCTAATCGCACTAATGTTTGTGAATTCTCTGTATCTGTGGATAAAGCAATATGTCACAAATATTGAAATGTCAATATTGGTAGAAAGACTGCTTCTCACATAGTATAAATACTAAGTCTTTAATATGTTCCCTTTTTAGAAGCTGGTACTGTTGGTTAGATTAGGAACTTACTGCACACAATTATTTGGATATGTATTGCATCATGACTCTATACCAATGGAACCAGTTTTGTGATATGTGTTCCTTACCCACCCTGGTAAAAGTATATGTTTCATTTAAAAAAAAATCACAGGTGTTGTGATATCAGGCCTGGTAGCATCAGATGATGAACTGAATGTAACTACCACAACCAACAGCAAGTTATCACTGGCACCTTCCTCCTACCAAGCTCTTTTGAAAGAGCCAGTACCAAAATATGGCCCATTAAGGTCAACCTCCATGCCTTTCCCTGTCAATTCCGTGATTTGGACCCATACTAGCATTTCAATGAATAAGTTAATTGGTAACTTCCTTAATTAGACTATTACAATTGTTAGCGTTAATGACACCGCATTAACCTTCTATTTTTGAAAGTTTCACATTATTGAATTAATTTTCAAACCTGATGTTCCCAGGACTGGAAGAATTTCATTTGGTTTGTGTTTTTGTAAGATTCTCAAATTCTCAAATATGGTCATAGAGGAAAGAATTTGACATGTTTAAACATATTAAATAGGGGAAGACTGTTTTTTTTTTATGTCTCCCATGTTTCAAAGAAAATATGAAGTTCTTTCTGTTGTCTTAATGAAAGGGAGATTTGAGAAGCAGGTACAGAAATATTTGACCATCGAAATAGAAACTTCAGTGTTTATCTGTGAAAGATCTGGTACTAAATTCCTTTGCATTAAACCATGCTTGTGGTGCTAGATATATTCTGCTACTCGAAACAAGTGTAACATGGCCCTCTTCCTCCTGGGAATAGCAGTGCCTCTTATATTTTGTCTAAGACAGTGGAGAATGTTTATAGTTCATTTTTAATAAGACAACAATTGTGTGTTTAGATTTGATTGGAAGTGTTAAGATTTAACAAAACATGGCTCTTCATGAAAGCTTTGGGGGCTTACTTCATTTTACAACAAACCCTCCAACAAACTTTTTAATCTGTTTTAACTCTTTTAACCTGTATTTTAATCTGTATTTGGCCTTGAGATCCCTGGATAATTTTTTTAAATAAATACGGGATGCCATATACTTCTCTAAAAGGAACAATTTATTATGATTCCAAGGTGTGAAACATTGTTGTCATTGCCATTAATTCTTTCCTCTTCCTCTTCCTCCTCCTCCACCACCACTACCACTTTTTTCCTGGATTTAGCTTCACCAATTTCTTAAAAGTGTTTCATTTAACAACAGTGCTGGGGAAATAGTGTCTTTTGATGAAAGTGGGTCTTTAGCAGCTGGATTTGATATTATAAATTGGATCGTATTCCCAAACCAGTCCCTTCAAAGGGTGAAAGTTGGAAAAATAGACCCACAGGATCTCCCTGATAAGATGTTCACCATTTGTGAAGATGCTATTACATGGCCTAGTGGATTCAACAAGGTAGGGTCTGTGCTCATATCAGAACTTAGCAATAGGTATTTGTAATGTTGAGGTACTCCTTATACTGTTTGCACACTGAAATAACTCTGTGTTTCTGTCTTCTGACTCAGTGAGATTCACACTAGGCCACGCTAACAGTGAGATTCAAAGTCTTATCAGAAAAAAAAATCAGAAACAAAATATGAGTGTTGTCAAATGTTGTCAAATAGGTCAGCTGGCAGGCAATGGACATATCTGATGAAGTATATATTGAATGAGCAAAGTCATCATAATGGTCCCAATCCTGTTGGTATACTACACCAGTTTAACTATGCTATAATGATCCGTAGAAGCAGAAAGAAAAAGATTGCAGGAAGATAGGAACTGGAGAAATAGGCTGATCCAAGCTAACAGATTTTGTGTGCCTTCCTTTGCCACCTCTGTGAGACCCTGGGAAAAAATGCAGTTCTGGCCAAGATTCTAGACAATGGTTAGAAGAAAATACAGTCGTCCCTCCACTTTCACTAGTGTTAGGGGCACATGACCGCTGTGAATGTAGAAAAACTATGAATAACCCTAGGCCCTCCCAAACCACATTTCACAAACACACATACAGAAAAGTATGATCAGCATATTCAACCCACCATGGATTCCTTTGAGGTACCAGGGTTCCTCCACAAGGCAGAAGTGGGGGGCCTGGGGGGGCTTACTGCCATCTCCACTGCTACCCCACATCATTTTTAATAGGGACTTACAAGCCTTGTTTTGCAGTTTCTCATTTTCATGAGGCTTGCAGTCCCTATCAAAAATGGCGGCAGAGGTGATAGCAATGATCCGTGAATAATCAAAACTGCAAACGTGAAACCTGCAAAAGGTGGAGGGCTGACTGTATTGCATGCCAATTTGTCTTTAGGGATAGTGCTAATCTATCCTTTTGTCATTAGCTCATTTCTTACATCTCTGAGATATAAACTCACCAAAATCCGTCCTTTCTTTCTTTCTCTTTACGAAATAATATATCTTGTTTCTTTCTCCCTCTCCCCCCATTTCTGCACAGACACTGCCTCTTTCAGTGTGCAACGAGAATTGTTATATGGGCTCTAGAATGAAAAAGAAGGAAGGGAAGCCATTTTGCTGCTATGATTGCCTTTCATGCCTACCAGGAAAGATCTCAGATCAGAAGGGTGAGATATACCACATGCCAAGTAGAGCCTAGAAGCTTACTTTAGACAGCAGTTATTTGTAGCTATATGCCCCTAAGGAAATAACTGTTAAAATTGCATATAACTAATAACACTCTTATTGTCTTATCTGAAAGGGAAAAATGACCAGGATCCTGCATTCAGAGGCAACAATGCATAACTTTAGGGAGGCGCCTTTGAGGCCCCTCCCCAAACTGCAAACCCCAGAATTCCACAGGATGTTGAAAGTAGAATAATAGCACTATAACAGTCTAGTGCAGAAATAGCCTATGTCAGACCTACATTGTGTACTCAGGGCTGAGTAAAATTAGGCGGGGGAAAAAGCCACATGTATGCCAGAGCTTGGGTGAAAATAGGCGACAACTTTATTTGCTACAGATGTAACAGGATTGGCTTTCACATGGATCTGAATCCAGGCTTCGGCTAACCCAAATGTTGACTAATGAGCCCAATCCTCAGCCAAAGCTGGAACCATTCAATGTCAGGTATGAGGGCCACCTGTACTCCAAGGAGTGCAGTGGATGTGTACACCTTCTGCCACACTACACGCCTGTTTCCTCCCCTGCACTCCTGGCATCTCCTGTATTTACCATGGCCCCAAGGCCTCGGAAAATAGATATCCTGGATCCAGAATCCATGCCAACTGCCCTGTAAGTTGTGAATAAAGCAAGCCTCTCCTGACTGGACAGCAGACATCCATCTGCCAGGGGGAGGTAGGTGGGATGACACTCCAAAGTGAACTGAGCTCCAACTGAAGGGAGCTCAATTAAATACCCACTGTCTGGACCAGAGGGAAGACAGCAATCAGCTCTTGCCTGGGTAGAGGTAGCCTATGAGTTCAAACCAGCCAATTTAAACTCATTGGCTGCCGACAGTAAGGCAGCTTTCCCAAAGCAATGTGCAGACTATTGGGAAAGCAGAAGTGGCTGCACTGCCAACTCACATGGCCGCAGAGCCATGTGCACCTCCAAAGCTAAACCAAGCTGCAAATTCGCTGCCTGGTAAATTGGGTAGCCCCAGTTGCCGACACAATATATAACCATGGTGATGAATTGCAATGATTTTCAATGGAGTGCAGGACAAGATGTGCTGTTGTACAACAGGGACTCTCATTGCACAGCAGCACACGTTCTGCATCAAGATGTGTTGTTCATCAGGACATCTTGTGCACTGGGACTCTTTTGTTCCAGGACATGTTGTGCATTGGAACTACTGCAGAATGCTCAGGCGGCTGGCTTCCCTTGAGCAGTGACCTCAATGGCATAAGTTTGAGAATGCAAACTTTGTCTAACAGTGCAATTCAACTTTTTGCAATCATAGGTTGTTTTACAGTGATGCAACTTCCCTGCAGGGTGCAGCATCAGTGTGTGGATCAAGGTGACGAAAATTACTAATTAACAACAGACAAGCTAGAAAAGGCTGTGGCAGTTTGTTTTTGCCCAAACCTACTAGGGAAAGGACAAGATTTCTCCCTTTCTTCTCCCACCTGCTGAGTTAACTGAGTGCAAACTCCTTGCTGCAAAGTACTGACCTAAGGTAGAAAACCCAGCTAAACAGTAATGCCACACACCACTGTAATTACAAAAAGTAACTAAAGCAATTAGTTTTCCACCTTACCAGGAGTGAAATTATCCCTCTTGGTGTTTTAGTAGTAATGTAACTTTGCTAGGCTTTTCTTATTTTAAAAAAATGGAAATTAATTCTCACAGATTTGTTATTTACAGCTAGCTACTTCCCACCTCTGGCACAAAATTATTTTCAGATAACTGCTGTAATTTTAATATTCTCTGAATCAATTGGTGATAGCTACATAAAAGAAAAGTCTAATATAATAGCATAGCATAGCATAGCAATAGCATGTGTATTTCTATACTGTTTATCAGCTAAGTGCTCTCTAAGCAGTTTACAATACGTTAGCTAATTGCCCCCAACAAGCTGGGTACTCATTTTACTTATCTGCGGAAGGATAGAAGGCTGAGTCAACCTGGAGCCTGGCAGGATCGAACTCACAACTTTGTGGCTGCAGTACCAGCGTTTATCCACTGCGCCACCAGGTCTCCATTTATCCACTGTGCCACCAGGGCTCCATATAACCACTGATGGCTGGAACTCTAGTGTATAGATTAAAATATGTTAACTCCTCACGTGGATCTGTAGGAAATAAAGTCTGGACTTCCTTTTGTTTAAAAACAAACAAACAAACAAAAACCCTTCTCTTCTATTGGGGGTCCTAAACATTAGATCTCTGAATACAACACTTGGTGGAATGGGTGGTCATCTAGAAAAAGCTGGAATGCAACCAGCCTTGTTCAGTATATCAAATGGTCATGAACAATGAGTGTTATAGTCTAATATCATCAAAACCCACTGAACTCCCCAACCATGCTCCAGACCACACCAGAACTTCATGTAATATGTGAACTTGCATATTAGACTTTGAGGTATGATCTCTGATGTAGCATTTTGGAACGTAAAAACTTGATTGGTATATCAAAAAGCCATGTTTTTTCCTCCTGCAGACATGGATGACTGTGTTCAATGTCCTGATGACCAATATGCAAACCACAGACAGGATGCATGTCTTCCAAAAGATATAAGCTTCCTATCTTTTGAAGAACCTTTGGGAATCAGTTTGGCTATTCTTTCTCTTTCCTTCTCTTTCCTCACAGCTTTGGTGCTAAAAATCTTCATTAAATACCAGGATACTCCCATAGTCAAAGCCAACAACCAGAATATCACCTATGCTCTCCTGGTCTCCCTCCTCCTCTCCTTCCTTTGTATTTTCTTATTTCTTGGAGAACCTCAGAAGATACCTTGCCTCATTCGACAAACTGCATTTAGCATTATCTTCTCTGTGGCTGTTTCTTGTGTGTTGGCGAAAACCGTCCTTGTGGTTCTGTCTTTCATGGCCACTAAACCAGGATCCAGAATGAAGAAATGGCTTGGGAACAGACTGGTAACTTCCATTGTCCTTTCTTGTTCCTTTTTTCAAGTCATTATTTGTACTGTGTGGTTGGCCACCTATCCCCCATTTCCAGATTATGACATATACTCACTGACTGAAGAAATTGTTCTGGAATGTAACGAAGGTTCAGCAGTCATGTTCTACTGTGCCTTGGGCTTTATGGGTTTTTTAGCCATTATTAGCTTTACTGTGGCCTTCCTAGCCAGGAAGCTACCAGATACCTTCAATGAAGCCAAATTTATCACATTCAGCATGCTTTTGTTTTGTAGTGTATGGTTGTCCTTTGTTCCAACCTACCTGGGTACGAAAGGAAAATATGTGATGGCAGTGGAGATTTTCTGCATCTTGGCCTCTTCTGCTGGGTTACTAATTTGTATCTTTTTTCCAAAGTGCTATATCATTGTAGTGAGGCCTGAGCTGAACAAAAAAGGGCAACTTGTAAGGAGAAAGAATTAAAGAGTTTTGCCTCTTTGGCCCTTTCCGCGCCTTACCTTTTTTCAGTGCTGGGGTGCGGGGATTGAACAAGCAGCCTCCAGCGGGAGGCTCTCATGTCCCCGCTGCTTCAGCTCCACACAAGGTGCCTGCTCCCGAACAGGCAGCACGAGAGCCCCATCTCTTCCTTCCACAGTGCAGCCTGGGAGTTTCTGAGGCTGCTCTGGGGTAGGAAGCGCGACCGCCACAGCTCCAGAGGCTCCTCATGCACTGCAAGTGCACATGGGGCCCTGGAGCAATGCACAATCGCACACCATTTTCAGCTGAAAGCTGAAAACAAAAAAGTGCATGAGCGGCGCCTGCCCTATCCTGGAGTGTCGCGTGATTGTGAGTGCGTAGTATAGATAGCTCCTCACAATCACACGACACTTCAGGCACCCTTTCACATGGCAAATTCCATGCGAAACAGACCTTTGTCTCTTATCCAGCTAAAACAAACTATGATCTAATTCCATTATAAGGAACAAGGCTTAATTGTAAACATCTACTTTCAGTGTCAAGGTGAAATTCACCTGAACATAAATTGTTTGGGATGTTATTTTAGAAGTGTGTGGGTATGATCCTAGTGCTGGGCTGGATCAGAAACAAAATGGGGTAAGTCTACCCTGTTTCTCCTCATCCCTTTGTATTTTCACTTTCTTCCTGTTTCTTGCCACCTACCCACCTAGGCTACCACATTTTACAAATAGATTGGTTTCTTTTTACTGCTTCCAGCTAAATGCAGAATTACGTAGAATTTGGGAGCAGGCCCTAGCAGAGCATTGTGATCCACAGGTATGAAATGCAATGAGTAATTACTAGGAAATGAAAATTCTGGAATGCTAATGTTCTCTTACATTATAGATTGTTATTCTTTCACCATAATCTTCATCCAAAAATAGCTTGTGGGCCAGAAAGTGGCTGGATGAGTCTTATAGCTGCCATGGGCTATGTAGCAGGAAAGAGGCCTAAGCCCTTGAGTGGATATGTATTTATTGTGATCGCTCCTGTATTCTTCTTGGTTTAATTTTAAATCTGTACATTTGAACAACTTACTGAACAGTTTAAAACTGTTAGGTAAAAATTGTATCTTTTCAAGAGAGTGCAAGCCTTCTTTTGTGAACAGCAGCACCACTCCTTTCTAATACAGAAAGATACCCACTCACCCATCCACACCCTCAATATTAAAGAACCAAAACATGTTTTTTGAGTTTGTCTCCTCATTTTCATATTGAAAAGACTGATTACAAAACTATGACACAATTGTTTCAAGTCTGGGATGTGGATCACTATTTTTGCCCTATGCTGTTACAGTGCTGTTATTCCACTTCCAACTTCCTATGGAATTCTGGGGTTTGTAGTTGACTGAAGCCAAAGGCTTCTCTGGTTGAGAATTCTAAATGCCCCTCCCTAAACTGCAAACCTCAGGATTCCATAGGAAGTTGAAAGTGGAATAATAGCATTATAACAGTGTAGTGTAGAAATGGCCTGAGAAGTAGGGGAAAAAATGAAGCATTGTCTACCAATTAGTTCCAATGAGCCAGCTCAGAACTGCAAAGATAGCTGTGGCAAAAATTCTTGGGTAGAATTCTCACGCATTCTATGGAGTTAACCTATCACAGGAAACAGAGGTAGATTACAATGTAAAAATAATACAACAAAGGGAATTGTAAAAGAAAAGTTATTCAAAACACCTGTTGGAATATCTTGGAAAATGAACTTAAAAAAAAAAAAAAGAGTCCTCCAAACATTGCATTGCATGGTGAGAGAAGGCATGTTTCAGTGACTTCTTATGAAAGGAGGCCACAAACTTGTTATCAGGCCATACGCCCCCACACTTTGATATGGTTTAATTGACTAAATATGATTTAACTGGCAAAATATATTAATTGGCATAAATATAAAACATACCCTGCTATGGCTGTATGGCCAAGCTGGATAAGAGCAAAAGGTCCAGCATCCTGTTGCTGGATGCCTTCTCAGACACCCAGGATACCATTCCCCCTATACTCCATCACACTGCAGCATCCCGGTTCTGTCTACTTGGCCCAATACATGGCACAAACCTACAAAACAGGTGTTAGGGCAGATGTGTTTCCTCATAAGGGAGATGCAGTCCTTATAAATAATGGCAACTCTTTCCTCCAGTACCCCAATTTAGGTTAGTGCTGCATCAATTACGAAGGTGGATGAACCTGAGATCAATCAACTTAACTGAGCCCATCCATCCAAGCCTCTGGCCATTTCCGCACTAGGCTGTTATAGCGCTATTATTCCACTATTAACATCCTATGGAATCCTAGGGTTTGCAGTTTAGGGAGGGGCTGGGCAACCCCTCTCTAAACTGCAAACCCTGGGATTCCATAGTATGTTGAAAGTGGAATAATAGCGCTATAACAGCCTAGTGCAGAAATGGCCTCTGTTACACACACCAGCTCACTCCATTCAACTACCCCTTTTTTAAAGTTTAAAATTCTAATTTTTAAATTTTATTAAAAAATTAATTAAAATATAATATTTTCAACAGACTAGATAATTTAAATTTCTTTGCCACTGGAAAAAAAATTGTTTTCAGCTTGGGTTGTCCTAACAATTTCTTTGGCAACTAAGTTCAAACAATTTAGTCCAGACCTATCTCAAGGGTTCCAGCTTCATACCTAACCTGAAATTCTGAGTCACTGTCTCCCCTACAATTATCAAAACAACCATGATTATTTCTATTTATTCTTACTATCCCCAGGAAATTTATGCAGTACAAAATGATGATTTAAGAATAATAGGTACTATAAATTCCCTTTGCTATATTCAAAATGGGACAGAGACAGGCAGGTTCTCTACTGCCTGGTTACTGATAATTTCCTGATCCCACATTTACATTCTTACTGTCATATCTGCTGAAAAAAAAATAGCTGTTGGGGTGAGGCTGTTTTTCTAATGTTTTCTTTAATAGGACTCTGGATATTCCTGGAGGACAAGCAATAAGTAATATAACTTCCAGAAAGAATATCCTAATACAGGATGAGGGTGTTAGAGGTGCTGATATTAGTGCTCTTCCCACATGCTGTGTGCATGCTTTCTCCAATTCAATGTAAAGTCAGGGGCCTTCTTCCAATTTTTCAAAAATATTATCAGCCCGGAAAACTCAACATTGCTGCCATTACTTCTCAGAGTCATACATTTTCAAAACCAATGAATTTTGATGAACTTCCCTCCCCTGTACTCTTTGATGACACTGTGTAAGGAGCTGGATTCTCTTAAATCATAAAATGCATTGCTGCTGATTTTCACCACCAGTAACCATTGAAGAACCTCAGACTCTCCATCTGTTTGGCAATGTTATCTAAGGAGTAGGGTTTGTGCACGTTTTTTAAAAAAATGATGAAATGTACCTATTCTGGCAACACTTATAAGCAGGCAGATTCTATAGATAGGCTTTACCTTGTATCAGTTTAGTCTTGTGTGTACAGAATATTTTTATTCCCTTTACAAAATGGAAGCATCTAAATTTCTATACATTTCTAGTCCTTGTTCAAAATATTGTGCAGTACGTAGAGCAGTACGGTTTTTGTGACCTGAATTTCTGCTGCATGTTCTGGAACTGATTTTTTAAAAAGTACCAAATGCCATCAGTGTCATTGTTTTAAACGTTTAAATGTTTCTTTGGAAACTACTGGTATCAGTGATTTCTGTTTGCATAGGAGTAAAGCAACTTCATTTTTAACTTGGTTAACTTATTGTAATAATTTTTAATGAGGAGGGGAGGCTTATTTGTGCTCCCTTTGTTCAAGCTTTACCTGTATTTCCAATGTATGCCTTTGTATTTCCATGCTTCAACGCCCGTTTTTGTTATTGGTGGTCCCTGCTGTAGCTTTAGTCACTAAGCTAACATTATGAAAGCCATAGGTGAAATTCTTTCCACTTTTTTACCTGATTTCTAGTGTGTGCAATTGTACAAGGTTAAAAGCATTAAACTGCTGAAATGAAGAAAAGCTCTCCCATTGGCCTAAATCTTATTGTTAGTTCTGATCACAGTAGAAACAGTGAATCAATTAAATTTACCTAACTATTGACTTCCCATTTAACAACTGATTCAGTGGATCTACACTCTTAAAAGGATGCCAGACACTGACAGGGAATAAATATGCATACAGAAATGTTGTCTTGTTCATCACAATGAAAATGAAGATGCACTGAGGTTGTGTAGATACACACTATATAAATATGGGTTAAATATTACACATTTGTACATGTGAACTAACAAGAAGTTTTAAATCAGACTTGTATTCAGAATAGGAAAAAAGAACCTGATATGGTTCCCAGTTTCAGGTCACCCTTTCATATATTATGGTGCAATAGCTTCCCAAATGTATATCAAATTGTTATACAGCAATAGTGCTAAAGAAAATCCACTGTTACCTATTACATACCTCCATTTGCAGTGTATACACTCAGCACTACCAGCACATTCTGGCCTTGGTGTTTGCTGTGAAGGAAGTAAATGGAAAACCCTGGATCTTATCCAACATCTCCGTGGGCTTTCAGATCTATAACAGCCACTTCAGTGCAAGCTCAACCTATCTTGCCTCCGTGGAACTTCTTTCAAGTTGGCAAAGATTCATCCCAAACTTCATGTGTGATCTCCAGAACCATCCCGTAGCTGTCATTGGGGGACCTAATTCTAATGTCTGTGTCAACATGGCACCCATCCTGGCTCTCTATAAGATTCCACAGGTAAGCTCTGCCCACGAAACAGTGTACAAGCCTTGGCCTCTTCCTTTGCATTTTACAGGTAGGATGTAGTCTGAGACTGAAAGAACGAGGCAATACTCAGATACTTGAGATTAACAGTGTTGAGACTGAAATAATGTGATGATACTTTATGTTTCTAATATTTCAATTCAGAGTATGGGGAAAATGTGAAATTCTACATTTCTAAGTGAATCAGGTCAATTTGGATTATGTACAAAACAGATCACGTCAGCCCAGTGCAGATTTGCAGAAGACTGCCCCAGTCCAAAGCAGCTTACATCACTCTAGTGAAGGGGTAGTGAGACAGAGACTCTAACTACACCGTACAAATCATGATGTGGTGTTAGGAAGTGGTGGTTTAATTGAAACCTTATATAACTGTTTTCAAACATTTTATCACCAGGTTTTAAGCTGTCTATTGTGATGTACCTTCAGGATGTTTCTGACTATACTAATTGCTAGTTCTTATTATTGAACAATTTATTAATCCAAATCTGAAACAATTATTCTGGCTTCTAGTTTAGTTCTCGTTAGAATACAAGAAACTTATAACAACCTCTGAAACCCTGTATCATGTAAAACCAGGATAACTGATGGATTATTTTCTCCCACATGAGTCCACTAGTATCTGAAGCTACACTGAAGGGAATGTTTTGCATATTCCATTTATTTCTCAGTCATAGAATCTAATCAATAAGAATCAACATAGACTGAGAACTTTTCTGTCTTGAACATATGTAGTGGAAAGACAGTACAGAAATGCTTACCTTAACACAAACAAGCAAAAAAACAAGATATGTTGAGGGATTCTGTTTTGCTCTAGCATATTACATTGAATCCATTTTCCCTAATTTTGACACAATTTTGAAATCACGGATTAAGAAAACTTGAAAGTTTCTGATTGCAAGCAGGTGTGGAATAGACAGAAGGGCAATTGGAGCATGGAAATACAAGGTTGGTTTTTGTGCCAATAAACTAAACTTTCTAACAACAAGACAGTGCCAATGAACATGGGCTACTGTGGGACATGCAACACAATTTGGCCATTGCGTAACTAGAAGAACACTTATAGACACACATATAGACATAATAGTAGGAACTTGTTTTGGAAACCTATTTCTTTTAAAATGTATTTGTTTAGCTTACCTATGGCTCCACCCCAGTGATGGATAACAAAGTCCAAGCAGCATTCATCTATCAGATGTTTCCAAATGGGGCCCTCCAATATCAGGGAATCCTTCACTTACTTCACCATTTCAGCTGGACATGGATTGGGGTGCTTTATTTTGAGGATGAGAATGGAGAGAAATTTGTACAGAATGTGCTTCCCATCTTTTCAAGAAACAGCATCTGCTTTGACTTCATACAAAGTTTCCCCAAGCAAAGTTTTTCAAGTGAAACAGAAAATCTTGTGGAGGAAGGGATTAAAATATATGGAATTGCCATGAATAGCACTACTACTGTGTTACTTGTACATGGTGAAATTCAGACAATGATAGTTTTGAGAGCCTTGCTACATATTCCAAAATATGAAGATGTGCAAATAAGGACAAAGGGGAAAATGTGGATTTTGACAGCCCAGATGGATTTCATCGAACTTCCTTTTCAAAGGATATGGGACATCAATTTCCTCCATGGTGCCATATCCCTTGCAACCCACTCAAAGGAAGTACCAGGCTTCCAGAAATTTCTTCAGACCAGAAATTTTACCTCAGAAAAAGAAGATGGTTTTCTAAGGATCTTCTGGGAAAATGCATTTTTATGTTCTCCAGCTAAGTCTACTTTAGATGGGAATTTTGAGAAGCCCTGCACTGGGGAGGAAAAGCTGGAGTCTCTTCCTTCTTCTGTTCTTGAAACGAGTATGACTGCCCACAGCTACGGCATCTACAATGCTGTCTTGGCTGTGGTGCATGCACTGCAGTCTATGCATTCATCACAGTCCAAAAAGAGAGCAAAGGTGAAAGGACAACAATATAAACATCTCAATCAGCCATCATGGCAGGTAAAATTGAAGTGGAAAAAGCTCACCACACCTTTGAGTGAAAATATTTAGCCGCTCTGCAGCCTGTTTAAATGTTCTTTGTGTGCCAAGGCCATTGGGGGGGGGGCAGGGAGGGATTTTTTTTATTATTAATTTTTGTCCTTTTTAAGTTTCAGGCCTGGTTTGTCATAGCTTCCCTTTTTATACCATACAGAGTATAATGGACATAGATCATTCTGATCATGTCTTTTTTTGATTACCTCTCTTCCAGTACGTTAACAGGAATGTAATTGTTCACCAGTTTTCTTCTCAAAGGAAGAAACTGATACTTTTGGAATCTTTCCTCAAAAAAGTCTTTAAAAACTGTGCAGTTTTCAAAGACTGTTGGTAGTTTAGGGTGTAATCTGTGCAAAATATGCATGTGCAGTTTCAGCACAGAAAGCAGCATTTTAAATTAACAGTAACATGCAAATTTTTCATAGAATAAGTCTAGAACTATAAAAATTCTTGTCAGTCTAGGATTCTACTCATCAGAGGTTCCTAACACTTAAAAATATTTTTGGCCATGTTCCAAATATTTTTGTATATTCTTACCATTTCTAGTATGTTGTATTTATGCATAAGACATGTGCATATGCATCAGGTAGAAGTTTAACTTTCTTAAACAGAGGTTCTGAGCAGGACCCGATCTTTGTTCTACATGCTAATACCATGAATTTAACTTTTGAAATTGGTTCACTGAGAGGTAATTCTGTATTTGGTTTGTCTCTATTCAGCGCTCTCTCTCTCTCTCTCTCTCTCTCTCTCCATATATCTATATCTGTCTGTCTGTCTATCTATCTATCTATCTATCTATCTATCTGTCTGTCTTCTGCTCACCTTAAGACAGGCAGTCAACACTGACTGTTAACATTTTATGTAAAAATTTTTAACCTACTTTAATTTGCTATGAACCATTTATGAATTCAATAAATTCCATCCAATCCTTCCCTATCCTGTTCCAATCCATTCTTCTTCCTCTTTTTCTTCTTTTTCTTCTAATCAATTGCTCCGTACAGATGAAAATCTTGATTTGTTTTGTCTCTGAGCAGTAAATTAGACAACAAACACACACACACACACACTTTCCCTCCAGACAGTGAGACACTGGAAAACTGTGATAATTGTAGTCTTGTTGCATAGACTATTAAAGGTGATAGAACTGGAAAATTTGCATACTTGTGATCTATTAGTCTCTTTATACTCCCTATCACTTTCTCTTTCCTTCTTTATTTTCACAAAAAAGAAAAAGCTATAGTTTTATTTTAAAAATGATTTTCAAAAAAATATAGAAAACATAATTGGGAAAAAACCTCCTTGGCTAGTCATATTCTGCAGGCAGGATTTCTCACGGGGTTTGGAGAATTCTCAAGAATAAAAACCTTTATTCATTCATGATTCATTATTCCTCCTCCCTCCCTTTCAGTTTCAGCTTCACCATTTTCTGAGGACTATTTCATTTAACAACACTGCTGGAGAAGAGGTATCTTTTGACCTAAATGGCATGTTAGCATCAGGATTTGACATTATTAACTGGGTCACATTCCCAAACAAGTCTTTTTCTAGAGTCAAAGTTGGCAAGGTAGACCCTCACGCTCCTCAACACAAAGTATTCACCATTCACGAGGATGACATTTTATGGCCTATTAGCTTTAACCAGGTAAGGACTCATAGACCATTTCAGACTAATCCAGTTTACTGTTCAGATTAGGTTTTCCCATCTCTGTAAAGTGGGGATCAGTTGAAGCAAGTATCTGACCTTTTCAGCTATATTTTTGACTTTGAGATTTCAGAGCCTATCTAACCAAAGACTTCACGTACAATGATATAATATGTAATATGTGAACTACTGGGAAACTGAGGATCTATGAGAGAAAAGAAATGCAATTACTAGAGTTGAATGGGATGTTGAAGGTCAATAAAACATATCTCAGGAAAGCTAAAAGACCTATCCATAAATGTCAGGATGTGAAACAATCAATAAAGATAATTTAACATAAAACTATAAATCTGTAGCAAACAGGGGGAGAAAAAGCACAGATATATTCTGCTCATTGATGGTGCACTTTTTGCTAATCTTTTGATTCTTTTCAATTACAAGAACTCATATATTCAACGCATGGCCCACAATTTTGACTACACATAGTTATTGAAAGGGGTCAAAACAGTGTATTCTTGAGAAGCAATCAGACACTGGTTTTTCATCCTTCCCTGCAGAGTCCAAGATTCCATCATGTCTGGCTTCTAGCAGAACAGAAAGGGAGAAACTCAGGTGGGCAGAGAGCTAAGGAGCAGTGAGCAAAAGGCCACCATGCCAGAAGAAATTACATCTTCCTCTTAGCCCTAAACCTGTGGAGTTGCTCTGTGGGCACACCCCTGTGTTTCTGAATGCATGTGTGTAAAGTTCACTAGCCTATGGTTCTGGGTTGCACAAGGGAAAGAGTGAGTAAAAGAGAGTTCATAATGGTGCCTGTCAACAAACTGAAGGGCGGCCACAATTCTTTTATCTCCCATGTCCCTGTCTCTTGGCTTCTTGGCTGCTGAAGAGATCCAAAGAGGGGAAACACAGCCAAATGTAAAAACAAGGAAATATAGGAAAGGAGAAACAGTGGGAAGTGTCAGGTTGAAATTCCTTCCTCCCTCCCTTCCTTCCTTCTTTCCTCCCAAAACTGGTTTACACTTTTCAACAACTTATTCTTTTTGACACTGCTCTGGTCCCTAACCTGTTGAACAAGCAGGGGGCTGCCTCTACTGGGTCAGCAAAGTCAAATCCAAACCATCGTCTTGTTATCAAGGGCCCAAAGTTTAAACATTAATTTAGTGCTAATATGAAACCAGGTGTTTCACAGGAGCACAACTCCACAGGAGTCAGACTCGTCAAGTTCCTTTAAATCTGCTTCCCTGTGCTCTGTTTGTTTATTTTACCTACTCTACAAAAAAAAAAAGTGTAGGGTAAGTAAACTGAATTGCACAGTGTCTCTGAACAGGTTTTATTAAAGCTAAAACCTTCATTCTTAATTTTATGTATAGGTCAAACCCCTTTCTGTATGTAACGATAAATGTGATACAGGATTACACAGGAGAAGGATAGAAGGGAAGCCATTCTGTTGTTATGATTGTATTCCGTGCCCAGAAGGGATAATTTCAAATGAGACTGGTAAGAAGTGTTACATTCAGAATTCTAAAATGCTTTGGCTGAGATGCAGAAAGAGCACATTAGGGTTTGCATGCATGTTTTCTCTGCCTTTTAAAGCGGTGTACTAATTGCAAAAAAGAAGGATCCATTTTCATACAGTATCATAGTTTTGAGATTATACTGCTTTAGATGTCTCTGTGTTTTTGTGTATATCAAACCATTTCCCTGGAACAAAACATTGATTTCAGAAAATAAATGCATCTAAGAGAGCTTTAGAGAGACAGATTCATTGCAATTTCTATCATTTGTCTTTCAGATATGATGGAATGTTTTCAGTGCCCAGAAGGACAGTACTCAAATGATGATCAAAATAGGTGCATTCCAAAACATATCACCTTCTTGTCTTTTGATGAACCTTTGGGTATCATTTTGGCCATTCTTTCACTATCCTTTGTTTTCATCACAGCTTGGGTGCTTGGAATCTTCATTAAGTACCAAGACACAGCCATAGTCAAGGCTAACAACTGGAAACTATCCTACATTCTACTCATCTCCCTTTTACTTTCATTCACTTGTGCTTTGCTGTTCATTGGCCAACCTCAGACTGTAACATGCTTGCTTCGACAAACAGCTTTTGGAATCATCTTTACCGTGGCTGTATCATGTGTGTTGGCCAAAACTATCATTGTGGTTCTAGCTTTCAAAGCCACTAAGCCAACATCCCCCATGAGGAAATTGGTGGGAAAACCATTGGCCACCTCTATTGTTTTGTCCTGTTCTTCTGTTCAAGTCATCATTTGTATGGTGTGGTTCATAAAGTCTCCTCCATTTCCAGATTTTGATATGCAATCAATGGCCAAAGAAATTGTCCTACAGTGTAATGAAAGTCCAGCTGTTATGTTCTACAGTGTCCTTGGCTTTATTAGTTTCTTGGCCATTGTCACTTTCATCATGGCTTTCTTAGCCAGGAAGTTACCTGACAGTTTCAATGAAGTCAGGTTTATCACCTTCAGCATGTTGGCATTTTGCAGTGTTTGGGTCTCTTTTGTTCCAACCTACCTGAGCTCTAGAGGAAAAGACATGGTGGCTGTGGAGATCTTCTCCATTTTAGCCTCTAGTGCTGGGCTACTGATATGTATCTTTTCCCCAAAAGTCTATATCATTTTGCTGAGGCCTGAACTGAACAATAGAAAGCAGCTGATGAGGCCAAAGAACTGAACAATTGAAATACTTGTGGCATTTGATCCATTTAATTCAGTTCGGATTAGTTCTATTGCACGTGGCTATTGCACGTTCAGAATTTGTGGTTAATTTTGTTCCGTTTCTCCAAACCTCACCTGAATTTTCTTCCTCAACTTGTTTGCTTTAATCATATTCCATGATTTTCCTTTCCATTCCTCTCTAAACATACACACCTGGAAAATAACTCAGATTTTTGCACAGGAATCCTACTGTCCAGTTTCTAATGTATTTGGTCTCATGTATGAATTTGTTTATTCATTGTATTCAGCTGGAATGCATATAATTTCACCAAATAGAATTGTCTTATAGTAGATAAGAAGATGAGGAATCATAAAACCCCCTTGTCTGGAGGAACCAAATTTAATGTTGTGGCAAATCCATTTTTTTAACCACCACCAATAAACATTTCCAGATGACGATGACGATGACGATGAAGATGATGATGATGATTTGCCATTTTTACACAACATCTCTTTTGGACATCAGTTGAGGTATCTGAAATTAAAAAAAAAATTAGCAAGAATATGAGCTTTAAGTATTGCTGCTCTGCTTGACTACTCCTTCAATTTCTCTTTGAAATGTATAAAATTTCGTATATAGTTCCGTGATGTAATTTGCTTTACATTCCTAATAATGATAATGCTCAAGTATCTAAATCCAGAAAAACTAAATTTTGAAATCTGTGTAAGTGTGCTGGTTCAACCACATCAGTTTTCCAAATTAATTTAAGAGAGGTATGATCCAAAAGCACACCATTGCCAAATAAACTTTTTGTATATGGGGAGCTAGAGAAATAGAATTTGATATGTGTTCTGTTCTAGATTAAAAAGAGTTCGTTTTAGAGAAATAGTTGTCCCTTCCATATGAAGCAAATCGCCTTAAACTCCCTCCAAATGGCTCTCGTCTATAAACCCACTAATTTGTTTTCCCTGAGGAAGGTAATCTCTATGTTTCGGTGTAGAATTCAATTTCCTATCAACACCACAGTTTCTGTCCTCACCTAAAATAAAGTCTCCCTTAATTATTAATTAATAAAAATCTACCTGATGGATCTCTTCTAATTGATTGATTGCTTCAAATCTGCATTGTTTCATAAATAATATCACAACCTTTTGGACCTTAGAAGAAAATCTTGTGGGGGAAAAAAATTCTCCCAATATGAGACGTGACAGAATTTTTTGCACTTTCTTTTATAAGTTTGTTTCTGGGAGGAATATTGTTGAGTGGAAAGAAATAGAAAATAATCACATTAGCAATCATGAATAATAGAAAATAATAACAATAGCAGTAGCAAATAATACCAACATGAAAACTGCCGTATGAGATTTATTTATTTCTCTTTCACCCTCACAGTCAAACATTCCCATTCCATGCTCCCTATCCACCTCAATATCTCCACCCACCCAACATTTGACACAGAGAACATCATGCCACCAGTTATCCCTGAAGAGCTGTCTCATTGTGAGGACTTTGCAGAAGCCAAGAGCCCTGGCTCTTGTGGCAAAATCCCTCCCTTTCTTATCCCTTCACTAATCACATGTCCTCTGATTGTCTTTAGAGTATAACAAGTGAGAGTCAACAGCTAAAATATCAAATAATATTGTTCCATACATATATAATCATCTAGCATCTTTCTTTTTAATGAAGAATAAAGCAATACAACCTAGTAATGGATGGTGGTTGTTTTATTGTGGACTACCTTGTCATCCAGCAACAACATCATGATGATCCGACAGGTCCATCTGGATCTGTTGGATGTGAAAAGGACCAGAACATTGGGTTTGACTATCTCTCCCTTACCTTTTTCTACCTGGCCTATCCAGTCCCCAGCCCTTTCCTCTGACCAAGATGTTTCTAACTGGGGCACCCCATTCCTTGAGATTTATCCAAAGACATGAGCAATCACACAGTACACAGTAGCAGAAGGTCATCTGAAGTGGAGCCAAGCCTAACAGTAGGAAGGGCTAAGGTGGTCACATATATAGAGTTCATTCTTTTATATCTCTGCCATCCTGTTCAGTTTTGTCACCATATCCCCATCCTCCACCACTACTTTTCATACCTAGCACTGCAAGGATCAAGTAGTGCAAAACTGCAACCTAGACTAATGTTAAGAGCCACTCTCTGGATTTTACAAGGTGGAGTAATGGAGAATGAAGAGAGTCAGGAAATACAGATCCTAATTGCTGATGTTGTGTCTTGCCTTCTCCTTAGAAAAATACTCTGGAAAAGGAGAAGAGGGAATTTCATTCCTTCTTTCACACCTACTTCTCTGTTTTCCTCCATCCGCACCCCACGGGTCCTACACTTCCTTTTGTTCCCTACACTTTCATCTTGTGTTCAATTCAGGTTTTCACAGAGATGCATACACTTCACAGTCTTCTCTCTTTTCTTTTTCAGTAGCAGAGAAAGAGTATTCTGCATTTCCTCTGTTGGGGTTCTCCTTATTCCCGTTCCCCACACAGATATGTACAATTCTTCCTCTTTTTCCTTCAGTTAAAACTATCCATCAGCCGAAGACTTAGAACCTTTGGCCCATAGCAGAAAAGTTACGAAACCACAGGGTTTCTTCACCTGGCCTTGCACATTTCTTCTGTCAAGTGATCATAGATTAGGGATAAAAGGCAGTTTAAAACTCAGCAAAAACAACAGTCTTGTGAAACTTTAACGCTTAACAGATTGTATTTGAGATAAGACTTTGGGAGCCACTTCACTAGATGCATGTGAATCTTACATGAAAATATTTTCCTCAGGGTATTGGACTGGTTGTTCATTTTTGGACTTTGGCTTTGGGCATCACTGAGAAGTGCTGGAGGTGTGGAATATCCAGAACACACACATCCAACTGGCCTGGTGTGGGCCTGCCCAAGAGGTGTCTCACTTGGGGCTGTGAAGGAGACACGGGGGAGACCTGGTTTGAAGGCAGCCAAGCACAACTCAGGGAGGCTGTGGTGCTCAAGGCTGAGGCCAAACAAGAGGTAACTGACGCATAAGCGCTTCTCTGTGAGTGTCAGTCAGGGTTTTACTTTGATAAGAGACACTATTTGGGGTTTGAAGAGAAATGTGGATGTCAGAGAGACAGAACCATTATTCTCAAGGAAAAATTTACTATAGTTCTGGGGAGTCTAAACGAATAGAATATTAGGGACTTATGTAATGTTCTCCTGGGTTTAATAAACCTATTATAGTTGTTTTAAAGCTGCCTCTGGCTTTTTCTATCAAGCCTGCATTGGAGTCAAGCCAGGCATACGATTACCCAACCCACACAACAACATGGCCATAGGCCTACATTTAAGGAGGTCACACTAAAGTCCAGGAACTTACTCCAGAAAGCAAGAAACAAGAGCAGGGTGAGTGGCGGGATTCCTAGGGGTGGAACTGCAAAGATCTATCATGGGGACTAGTATTTGTATATGAGTCAGCATGCTTTTCAGATCCTACCGTATATTTCAGATAGATGCTGTGTTTCCTTGGACCTCAGCAGGCTGGACCCACATAATACCCAGAATATATGGCGTTTTAGGCATGCACCCCTTAGAAAACATTTCAAGACTGGGTTAAAAGAAATATTGAATGAAGCTTTAGAACAGTGGGCACACACGATGATCATCATGTCAGAAGACACAATGTAGGGCAATACATATTTTCATTTCATGGGTCATACAAATACCCCGATTAGCTTCCAAACCATTTCATTTGTATCTACAAAACTCATCTTGTTCAGGCTGAATAATAATTTGTTCTGTTCATTTATATGGATTTAATTGGGGTGGCTTGCAGTCCTAGGGAGCTCCTCTTGGTCTGACAAATATCTTTAATACTTCATCTGGAAAGACATCAACTAATTCTTTTGTGTCACTTGAAGTTTGTAAACAGATATGGAGTTCAGAGGGATATAGTGTGAAAACATATAAACGGCTGTATTTTGGAAGATTTTTTTCCCAAGTTTGAAGTGACCGCTTCACTTTGAAGAACCGCAACCTGCCTTTTTAAGGCCTCTTTCTCATGGTTCCATTGTTTGGAAGGGATGTTGAATCATTACCAATTTATGACATTTGCTCTCCCACTGAGTAGAACACCAAAGAAGATTTCAGTTGAGAGGAGATAAATAGGGGTTTTTACCCCTTTCATTTGCTCATTGAATTAGTCACACTAAGAAGGCGATTGCCTTAGCTGTAATTTTCATCTCAGCTATGGCTGCACTTTCTCCAATTCCTTGGAGATTTCTAGGTCAACCAAGCAGAAAACAAGCAAGAAAGAAGACTGAAGAAAACAATTAAGGTACTCTGATGCTGTAGATTCCCACTAGTCTCATCACTGAAAGCAGTGTACAAGCCTGTCCCAAAGCATCTGTGGGAGTGAGTTTGAACTGGACCAGGTAATTTGAATTTCTTTCCCACTGGAAAAAAAATGAACCATTTTCACCTTGGCTTGTCCTACTAATTTCTGTGGAAACTGAGTTCAAACAAGTTAGTCCAGACCCACCCAAGGGCTACAGCTTCATACGTAACCTGAAATTCTGAGTCACTGTCTCTCCTGCAATTATCAAAACAACCATGATTATTTCTATTTATTCTTACTGGCCTTAGGAAATTTATGCAGTACAAAATAATGAATTAAGAGTAAGGGGTGCTAAAAATTCCCTTTGCTATATTCAAAACAGGACAAAGGCAGGCAAGTTCTCAACTGTCTGAGTGCTGATAAGTTCCTCTTTCCACATTTACATTCAAACTGCTATATCTGCTGAAAAAAAATAGCTATTGGGATGAGGCTGTGTTTCTTTTTTTTAATAAAAAAATTATTAGTTTTCCACAGTACATAAAAAGAGAGACATACATCACCATATTTGGTATGTCCCTCCCCCCCACCACACTTACCTATATTATTCTTCCCCAGTCAAGTTGTTACTATCTTT
The DNA here is from genome assembly GCA_030412105.1 of Cyclura pinguis. Taxonomy (NCBI): domain Eukaryota; kingdom Metazoa; phylum Chordata; class Lepidosauria; order Squamata; family Iguanidae; genus Cyclura; species Cyclura pinguis. The sequence continues at coordinate 132,072,741 of CM059604.1, read as the reverse complement.
TCCATAATGAATCCTCCATTTTTACACAAATACATTTTTGCCTAACCATCACATGTGTTTATATTTTTATCCAATCCATTACCCCTTTCCATTCTCTTTCAAAGTTCTGAACAAATTTGTTTTTAGAGAATATGCTAATTTTTCAGTCTCAATCATATCCAACACTTTTAGTTTCCATTCTTCAAAATTAATTAATATTTTTTCTTTCCAATGCTAAGCATGTTAGCCATGCCACCGTAATAAACTACTATATTGTTTTTTGATGTCTTCTAATCTCTTGATTCTGACCTAATATATTCAACAAACAAAATTCCGGTGCCAATTTAAAATTCACTTTACAAACTTTTTGAATTACATCATGAATTCCCTTCCAAAATTTCTTTGCATTTTGACAAGTCCACCACATAGGAAAAAAGTTCCCACCTTCTCCCCACATTTCCAACACTTTGCATCTCCATTTTTTGTTATTTTTTGCAACCTCTCCAGAGTCATGCATCATCTTATAGAAATTTTCTCTTAAATTTAAATTTGGAGTAAATTTTACATCTGTTTTCCATACTTTTTCACAAGCATCTAATTCAATTGGATGACCTACATTCTGAGCCCATTTAATCATTGTTCTTTTTATTATGTCTGCTTCCATTTCTCTCTTTAATAGTAGTTTGTATAGTTTAGAGATTCTCTTCTTTTGATGTTCTTTCAACAGTAAATCCAATTCATTTTCTTTTCTCTCAAATCCATATAGTTTTTGATCCATTTTAAATCTTTCTCTTAATTGTCACCAAGGGAACCTATTTAATTCATGTCCATCAACTTTCAGCTCTTCTACCATCTTTATTCTTGGATTGTCTCCCTCCAATTTTAGTATATCATAATATGTTAATAATTTTCCTTGTTTTGCTGGGGTAATTTTCAATGCTTCCTGAGGTAATGTCCAAATTGGGAATTTTATATAATATTTCTGCTTTATCTGTAGCCAAACCTTCAATAAGGATTTCTGGATGCAATGATTACTAAATTCCTTATTCGCCACTAACTTATTATAACACAAATAACCATGCTATCCAAATCTATTGTCAAATTCTTACAAATCTTTTGTCAATGATTTTCCTAACAAAATCCAATCCTTAATCCAATCCAAGCAACAGGCATGGTAGTATATCTTAAGTGATGGTAGGTCTAGTCCGCCTCTCTCTTTTGCATCCTGTAATATTTTAAATCTTATTCTTGGCTTTTTGCCCAAACAAATAAATTTTTGAACTTCTTTTTCCCATTCTCATTTCCAATTATTGGTAGATTTTGGAAGAAAAACATAAATTTAGGTAATAAAAACATTTTAAAAGCATTGATCCTCTCCAAGAAAGACAGATTTAATTTACTCCATTTCACCATATCATTTTTAATGTCTTTCTGTGTTTTTTTGATAATTATTACCAAATAACTCTTGATTCTTCTTTAAGATAGAAAATCCTAAATATTTTATTTTCTTGTTAAGTTGGTGTCCTGACATTTTTTCCAAATCTATTTGCTTTTTTTCCAACATATTCAATGTCATTAACATCATCTTTTCCTTATTAATCTTATATCCTGCCACCTGACCAAATCCTTGTAGAATTTTCCATCAACCTCTGAATTGATTCTTTCAGGTCTTCAAAAAAAATTACCACATCATCTGCAAAGGCTCTAAATTTCAATTCTCCCTTTCTTATTTTCAAACCTTTTATCTCTGAATCCTCTTTTATCTTATTTAGCAATACTTCCAAGACAGAAATAAATATTAATGGTGACAGCAGACATCCTTGTCTTACCCCTTTAGATATGAGGAAGCTGGCTGAAATACGTCCATTTATTAATTATCTTGCAAACTGATCTCGATAAATCATTTCAATCCAAATACAAAAATCATCTCCCAAATTATACTTTTTCAATATCCGCTGTATGAATGATTGCAAGACATTATGAAGTGCTTTTTCTGCATCAAGAAAAATCAATGCATCTTTCTTCCGAGGATTTTTATCATAATATTCAATTGCATCAAGTATTATACTCACATTGTTCCTCATAAGTCTGCAGGGTAAAAAGCCTGTTTGTTCCTCATTAATCTTATCTTGCAATATTTTCCTCAAACGTTTTGCCAACACTGTTGCAAAAATTTTGTAATCTGTATTTAACAAGGAAATAGGTCAGTAATTCTTAACTTCTCTTGTGTCTTTCCCTTCTTTAGGAATCAGAACAATATTTGAGTCTTCCCATGTTTCCGGCTTACCATGTTTCTTTATGTCTGCCACGGTTGCTTGTAATAGTTTAATCAATTAATTCAGAAATTTTTTGTAATATAATGCTGTAAAACCACCCGGACCAGGTGCTTTATAAACTTCTGTATCTTTAATAGCCTCTTCCAACTCCTTAGCTGTTATGGGTTTATTCAACTGGTTCTGTGCTTTCTATACTTCTGTTTCCTTTAAGTATCCAGTCAAATCTTTTTCATATTGCTAGGGAGATTTTTTCTTTGAAACAATTTGGCAAAATATATTTCAAATATTTGTTATTATTTTATCATGATGGATGATCAGGTTCTTGCTATCTTTCAGTTCTGAAACCAAATTCTTTCTTTGAAAACTACTGGTACCAGTGATTTCAGTTATAATTTCTTTTTCAACTTGACTAATTTATTGCAATCACTTTGTTAATGAGAAGGGGAGGCTCATTTTCATTTCGTTTGTTCAAGTTTTGCATATATTTCCAATCTATGCATTTGCATTTCCATGCTTCAACTCCCGTTTTTGTTACTTGTAGACCCTGCTGTGGCTTTAATAAGTAAGCCAGCATTATGAAAGCCACAGATGAAATTCTTTATTGAAAAGCTTTCCACTTGCTTACCTGATTTTTAATCTCTGTGTGTGTGTGTGTGTGTGTGTGTGTGTGTGTGTTGCTAAAAGCATTAAACGGCTGAGAGGAAGAAATCCCTCCCATTGGCCTGAATCTTATTGTTTGTTCTGATTAGAGTAGAACCAGTGAATCAACCTGATTTACCTAAATGTTGACTCACCATTCAGCAATTGGTTCAGATGGTTTACACTATTAACTAACAGGATGCCAGATGCTGACAGGGAGTAACTATATGGACATAAGAATTTCATATTCAAAATTATACCCAAGATATTATACTCAAAATAAATCTTCAATATTCAAAATAAATTTCTGGCCCATTCATTCTCTGGGTATGGCTTTTGCAAAAACTTCCATTTGGTGGATCTCAGGATTTTTGTTCAAAAACAGGGCAGACTCCAGCAGCCATAGTCTATTCTCCTGTATATTACATCAGTTGGATGTCTATTCCTTTCTTCAATCATTTCTCACCTCAAGGTGCATCCTTCTGTCACCTGGAAGAATCAGGCCTGGATGTATGTATACCAAGATATTCTCCAGGTCTTAACATTCAGTTTCAAATAGGGTTTTCCAAGCTTGGTGCTAACAGTGCTTTATTCAGTTGTGCAATACATTCCACATCCCTCTGCAGGAAAAAAAATCTTTTCAAAATGTTGTCTTTTCAATCATACTTAGAGGTTCACTGAGGTTGTTTATGTATACACTGTATGAATCTGGGCTTAACTATTGCACATGTTTGTGTATGTGTACTAAGCAGAAGCTCTAAAGTAGACTGACATTCACAATGGAAGAAAAAAAAACTCTGACATGGTTCCCAGCATTCAGGTCACACTTGAATAGATAGGGCTCCTTCCATATACTATTGTGTAATAGCTTGACTATGTGTTTATCAAACTGTAATATAGAAATGGTCCAAAAGGAAATCCACTATGACTCACTATGTGCCTCCATTTGCAACGTACACACTCAGAATGACCAGTGCGTTCTGGCCTTGCTTTTCTATGATTCTATGATTCTAAGGTGAATGAAGCTGAAATCAATCCACCTCACTAAGCTCATCCGTCCGGGTCACTGTAACACATAGCAGCTCAATCCCTCCAACCACAACTTTTTTTTTTAAACTTTAAAAATTTAATTTTTAAAATTCATAAAAAAAAAATTATTTGGAATTTAATGTTTTCAACAGGTTAGATTATTTAAATGTCTTTCCCACTGAAAAAAAGTAGAGTGTTTTCATCTTGGCTTTTCCTACTAATTTCTTTGGAAACTAAGGCCATTTCTGCACTACATTCTTATAGTGCGATTATTCCACTTTCAACATCCTATGGAATCCTGGGGTTTGCAGTTGAGCCAGGGGCCAGTCATGACATATGCTATCCCAGGAGGTAGAATATGAAAGAAGACTTCAGTTAAGAGAAGATAAACACATTTTCCCCTTCAGTCCCTTAGTGAATCGGTCACACTAAAAATGTGATTTCCTTAGTGTAATTTTTATCTCAAGTATGACTGCAATTTCTCCAATTCCTTAGAGGTTTCCAGGTAGCCCAAGCAGAAAACAAGCAACAAGGAGGACAGAATAACACTTTTAAGATTCTCTGGCCTATTTAAAGTTTATGATGTGAGAAAACAGAGTCCCGTCAGTCCAATCATTAAAAGCATTATATAAGCCTGGCCCAAAGAATCTGATGGAGTGAGTTTCAATTAGACTGGGTGATTTGAAATTCTTTCCTATTGTAAAAAAAATAAAAAAAATAATGACCATTTTCATCTTGGCTTGTCCTACTACTTTCTTGGGAAACTAAGTTCCAACAGTTTAGTCCAGACCCACCCAGGGGAGGCAGCTTCACACCTAACCTGAAATTCTGAGCAACTCTCTCCTCTACAATTATATAAACAACCATGATTGTTTGTATTAATTCTTACTGTCTCCAGGGAATTTATACAGTACAAAATAAAGAATTAAGAGTACTAGGTGTTATAAATACCCTTCGGTATATTCAAAATAGGACAGAGACAGGCAGTTTCTCAACTGTCAGCTTGCTGATAATTTTCAGATTCCACATTTACATTCATGCTGTTATATCTGCTGAAGCAAAGAGCCATTGGGATGACACTGTGTTTTTAAAATCTTATTTAATAGGACTCTTGATATTCCTGGAGAGCAAGCAATAGATGATATAACATCGCAAAAGAATGCCTTAATACAGGATGATGGTGTTAGCGGTGCTGATATTAGTGGTCCTGCCACATGACGTAGGCATGCTTTCTCCAATTCAGTGTAATGTCAGGGGCCTTCTTCCAATCTTTCCAAAATATTATCAGCCAGGAGAATTCAATGTAGCCACCATTACTTCTCAGAGCCATACATTACCAAAACTGATGAATTTTGATGAACTTCCCTCCCCTGCGCTCTTTGATGGCACTAAGTAAGGAGCTGGATTTCCTTCAATAGTTAAATGCATCACCACTGATTTTCAGTTACCATTGAAGAACTTCAGTCTCTTCATCCATTTGGAAATATTACCTAAGGAAGTGGGTTTATGAACTTTTTTATAAAAATGATACAGCCTATCTCTTCTGGCAACATTCATAATCAGGCTGGTTCTATAGATAGGCCTTTCCTCTTATAAATTTAGCCTTATATATACAGAATATTTTTATTCCCTTTGTAGAATGGAAGCATCTAAATTTCTATACATTTCTCTTTCTTGACCAAAATATTGAGTTGTATGTAGAACAGAATGTAGAACAGAACAGAATTTGTTTTTCCTTTGTGCTTTGTGCTTACATGTATTTCCAGTTTATGCCTTTTTGTTTCCATCCATTTTCAACACCTGTTTTTATTATTGGTGGCCCTTGCTGTAGCTTCAGTCACTAAGCTAACATTATGAAAGCTGTAGATGAAATACTTTGTCGAAAAGCTTTCCACTTGCTTACCTAATTTCTAGTGTGTGTGATATCTACAGGGTTAAAAACACTGAACAGCCAAAATGAAAAAAGTTCTCCTATTGTCCTCAATCTTATTGTTCTGATTAGATTCAGAGAATCAATTAAATTTACCCAAGTGTTGACTCCCCGTTCAAGAATTGATTCAGTGGATCTACACACTTGACAGGATGCCAGACACCCACAGGGAATGAAGATGTGTACAGAAATCTTGCCTTGTGCATCACACTTTAAGTGAAGATGCACTGAGATTGTGTACATGTGCATGGTATGAATCTGGGTTTAAATATTGCACACACTTGTGTATGTATACTAAGGAGAAGATTTAAATCAGACTCATATTCAGAGTAGTAAAAAAAAAAACTGATATCATTCCCAGTGTAGGAGTCAGCCTTGCATAAATGGGGCTGTAGCATATCTTATGGAGCAATAGCTTGAGTGAAAGTATATCAAATTGTAATACAGCAATGGTCCAAAAGGAAATCCACTGTGACCCACTATGTATCTTTACTTGTAGTGTACTCACTCAGCACTACCAGCACATTCTGTCCTTGGTCTTTGCTGTGAAAGAAGTAAATGGTAACCCTCAGATCTTATCCAACACCTCCCTGGGCTTTCAGATCTATAACAGCCACTTCAGTGCAAGCTCAACCTATCTTGCCTCTATGGAACTTCTCTCAAGTTGGCAAAGATTCATCCCAAACTACAAGTGTGACCTCCAGAACCATGCCATAGCAGTCATTGGGGGACCTAACTCTAATGTCTGTGTCCATATGGCACCCATTCTGGCTCTCTATAAGATTCCACAGGTAAGCTCTGCCCATGGAACCGTCTACAAGCCTTGGACTCTTCCCTTGCATTTTACAGGTAGGATGTCGTCTGAGACAGAAAGAATCAGACAATACTGGGATTCTTGAGACTGACATTGTTGAGATTGAAATAATGTGGTGATACTTTATGATTCTAATGCTTCAGTTCAGAGAATGGGGAGAATGTGAAATTCTGAATTTCTAAGTGAATCTGTCAATTTCGATTATGTCCAAAGCAGATCACATCAGCCTAATGCAGATGTGGAGAAGACCGCCCTAGTCCAAAGCAACTTACATCAGGCTAGGGAAGGGGGAGTGAGACAATGTCTCTAGCTACAGCATACAAATCATGATGTGGTGTTAGGAAGTGGTGATTTAGTTGGATATTTTAAATAACTGGTTTTTAACATGTTATCACCAGGTTTTAAGCTGTCTGTTCCAAAGTGCTTTCAAGCTGTTTCTGACTTGCAATAAACCTAAGGAGAACCTATCACAGGGTTTTCTCAGCAAGATTTGTTTAGAGGGGGTTTGTCATTGCCATCCACTGAGTTTGAGAGAGTGTGACTTCCCCAAGGACATTGTGATGATGAACTCCCCCCATTATCCAGGCAACACAGTGGAATAGTTTCCTCTCCAGGTAAACAAGGTTTAATGAGGTGTGAGATGTAAGATACACTTATTTGGGTCAGCATCACAGAAGGACATCAGAGATCATGAGAGACAATGGTCCAATCAGCAAGATTCGTGGGGGACAAGGTGAGAATCTTCCAAAGACTTTGAACAAGAAGTTATAAGAATCTCAAGAGGTCACAAGGAACTGGGAGACAAGGTGAGTCAACAAAGAGGGACAAAGACAAAGGACTAGTTGCAGGCTGGGCATGGCTTGTCCAGGTTCCTGAGCACCCAGATATAATAATGTGAATAGAATAGGAATGTTTTAGCTAGACACTTTAGGGACTTATATTCTTATATACCTCTGGGTGAAACGACCTAGGCTTCTTTGTAACTTTGTAACTGCTAAGTAATGACTTGAGGAAGATGGCTTCATGAATGCGATACCTTTTCTCAATGTTTTGGCCTGCTTAGAATAAAAGCCTTTCCTTTTAAAGGTCTCCCCTGTCCATCCTGTCTTCACGTGCCTTGCTCAGTGTTCGTGTACAGATCAAGTTCCCCTCTCCTATAGAGGGTGGGAAAGGAAAGCTTCTGCAGTCCGAGGCACAAGTCTAGAGATTCTTTTCCCAGTAGCTTCCTACTGAGTTACTGCATGATGGGAATCCAAATCAGTAGGTGGTGGCAGCTCGATGATTTCCAGGGATCCCATTTCCTACTCAAAAACAGGAGACAGCATTGAGTAAGAGATTCCTTCCCCTCACAGTCACTCCTTGGGTTTGTACGGCTGAGCGGGGCTTTGAACACTGGTCTTCAAATTCATAGTCCAATGCTCAAACCATTACACCACGCTGAAAATATGCTGGAGCTGGAGCCCAGGGTTCCATTCCCTGATCAACTAGGAAAACAACAGGGAGAGACCTCTGGTAAGTCATAATCTCTCAGTCTCAGAGGAAGGCAAACACATCTTACTAAACAAGTCTTACTCAATCTTACTAAAATCTTACTAAATATTTTTTTGATAGATTCACCTTAGGATCACCATAACTTGGAAATGATGCAAAGTCACACAACAGCAACATAGTGACCTATGCTTCATTTCCATCACACTTGTATTCCTGCAGTGTGTTGTATTTGGTCCAGCCTTTGAAAAAATGTCTAGGAATGGCAACTTGTGAAGAATATTAATTGCTGGCCCTACTGATTACCTGAGTTTATCAATCTAGATCTGAAACAATTATTCTGGCTTCTAGTTTACTTCTTGTTGAAAAGCAACATACAAGTAATGACCCCAGAAACCCTAAATGACATAAAACCAGGATACCTGATAGTTCACTTTCACTCATATGAACCTAACAGTATCTTAAGTTATCCTGAATGGAATGCTTTGCACGTTTAATTTATTTCTCAGTAATAGAATCTGGTCGGTAAAAATTAATGTAGACTGAGAACTTTTCTAAGAGAAAAGGTTTATAGTTAGTTTTTATTAAAAAAAAAAGTTAATTGAATGACCTTCAAATTCCAAATTAAGTTATTAAGTTCTTAATTATTTAAGAGTCTATACCAAAGAGCCAACAGATTTCATATTTCATAGTTGAGTTATCAAGGAAAGCAAATGACTTTTGGAATTTTCTCTTTTTTTGTTCATGATTGCAGTATGATAATGTAGTTCATTTCAAGTTTAAATATTTGAAACAGACAAGCAGTAAGAGAAGCTTGGAAGGAAAATGGCTTTCCTTTCATCAGGGTGTTCCTCCTGTATATTTTTTTTAAGTCACCAGATAGACACACCTCATCTGTCCCAGAAAGATTTCTGCATGGGGATTTTGCTATGACCTAAGTAAGAATCAGTAAACTAAGGAAAAGGAGAGGTTATGTAGGTGAGATTATAAGGAAGGGAGATGAAGAAAGCAAGACAAAGGTTTCTGGTGGCATGGAGAGAAAGGGGTTTGTCAACTATTCATAATTGTTTTCTTCTCTCCCAGATTGAAGACAGAATGTGAGATGAGTGTAACCACTGATATCATTTTGTCAGCTTCATTCAGATAAATTTCCTAGTACAGGCTATTCACTTTATTTTAAAGGCAATTAAAACAAGGCAAATAAAATAATAGTTAATTTTCCCCACTTCTAACATTTATGTGAGTGAATTATTTTGTTTTTTCCTCTATTTGTGATTCATGAAATGAACTAAAAGCATTAACATTTTCTGTCAGCTTTTAAAATTCTCTGCTATTTCAGAAGCACACCTAAAGAACAAGAAAGAAAGGTGACATAGGTCTTTTGGGGGGGGGGGGCTGTTATTGGAAAAAGCTTTTTCTTTTTCTTTTTTTCTTTATTTTTTAAAAATAGAATAAATAAAAAAGAAAAAATACATACTAGAATAGGAGAAATAAGAGAAATCTCTGCAGACAAAGCCTAAGAATGATACAATATAATCACAGGAGTGTAGTAGTATTACATGACATATAACATAATTATACATACTTAAGACATACCTAACACACATTCATACTTCCTAACTTCGGTTCCAAGCATTCCTCATCCTCTCTGGCTTCCCGACTAGGTTGTCCTTAGGATAATAAATTAACTAAATAAATGAAGATCTATTTCCTTCCTTTAAATACATTAGGGCTCTACTAATATTACCTCTTTTGTAACTTTAAGTCTTAACATTAATACCATATAGAGATAGTTTTATATTACATAGAAGTAAAATGAACTGAGTAAAATTCAACTATATCTCTCTCTTCAATCAACAAAGCTCGCTATCGTCAAGCCTCCCCACTTACTTTTAAAGAATTGTATAACTGGATCCCATTTCTTAACAAACTTTCCAAGAGGGATCCCTCTTATTGACATTATCAGCTTATCCATAAGTGCCATATCAAACAATTTTATTTCCCAATCTTCTACATTTGGTATGTCTGATTTTTTCCAGTTTTTAGTATAATTGATTCTTGCAGAGACTGTCATATAACATAAGATTTCACCATATTTCTTTTCCAATTCATCTCCTGGCATACCCAGTAAATACATTTGTGGTGACATGTGAAAGTGTATACCGAGAATTTTTTCAATCTTCAAATGTATTTGCTTACAATACTTCCTAGCGTTTAAACATGTCCGCCACATATAGTAGAAAGTACCCTTCTTGCTTCCGCACTTCTAGGATTTATCACTACAGTTATATATCTTTGCCAGTCTCTCAGGAGGGAGATACCACTGTAAATGCATTTTATAAATATTTTCTTTTAAGTTCTGGCAAGCCGTAAATTTCATTCTTCTCTTCCAAGTCTTCTCCCAGCTCGCTATGTCAATTGAATGGCCCAAATTTTGAGCCCAGCATATCACTGGCTCATTAACAACCTCCTCTTCAATGTCCCATCTTAACAAAATTTTATATATTTCAGATATTATCTGGGATTCCTTCTCAAAAATTATTTCATTAAAGGCTGTCTTTTCTATTTGAAAACCATTTATTTTCATCTCCATTTTAAACTTCTCATTTAATTGTCTACGTAATAACCAGTGACAGTTGATACCCTCTTTTCTTAATTCTTCCCATGATTTTATCGTAACAGAGTCACCATGAGTTTTTATTAAATCTTTATATGTTATCCATCTGTCTTGTAAAATATTTTCTCTTTTATAAAAGGCTTCTGGTGGCGAAAGCTGTAGAAGTGTTTTTGAGTATATTCTTAATTTTTTCCAAGTTTTCAGTATTGGTTGTCATATAAAGTGGTTGTTAAAGTCACTATGAACTGTATCTTTGTTATATCCAATATGCACGTGCCAGCCAAAAGCTAAGTCGATACCTTCTAAAGTCAGAAGCCTGCTATGCGATAGCCTCTCCCATTCTCTAAACCATTCTAAGCAGGATGCATGAAAATAAAGTTTCAAGTTGGGGAGTGATAATCCACCTCTCTCTTTAGCATCACATAATATTTTATATTTAATTCTTGGTTTCCTTCCATTCCATATAAAGCGTGAGATATCTCTTCATCATTTTTTAAAAACACGCTCATTACTGATTATAGGAATGGTTTGAAACAAAAATAACAACTTTGGCAACACTGTCACTTTTACTGTTGAGATAAGCCCAAGGAGAGATGTTTTCAGTTTTTTCCAAGTCTGGAAATCTTTATTAATTTCTTTCCACTCATAATTATTTTTGAACAAATCAGAGGGGTTTTTTTCCGTTAAATGTATTCCCAAGTATCTTACTTTAGAGTTCATTGTGAAACCTGTATCAGCACTCAAGTTTTTTTCTTCGTCTTTGCTTATATTCTTTGTCAAAATGTTAGATTTATCTTCGTTCACTTTCAGCCCAAAAACTTCCTCAATTTTCTCCAATATCTTCTTTAAATTTTTAATTCCTCTCTTTCATTAAGGGCCATCTTACTGAATCAAAAGCTTTTTCTGCCTCCACAAAAATCATCGCCAGCTGTTTTTCATTATGTCTTTCAAAATATTCTATGATATTCAGAACTGTTCTAATATTGTTCCTCAGCAGTCTTTTCAGCAGAAATCCATTTTGGTCTTCGTGTATATATGAAGATAACACTTTTTTGAATCTTTCTGCGAGGATTGTTGTGAACACCTTGTAATCTACATTCAGAAGTAAAATTGATCGGTAGTTTTTAATCTCCATATGATCTTTACCTTCTTTGGATATTAATACTATATTTGCATTCTTCTAGATTTCCGGAATGCCATTTTGTAATATTTCCTCACAAGTTTTTTGACATGGGAGGGCTAACTCATCTACGAATACTTTATAATATTTTGGTGTGTAACCATCTGCTTCGGGTGCTTTAGAGGGGTTAAGTTTCTTAATAGCTTCTACTACTTCCACATATGCTATCGGACGATTCAATAGTAGTTTCTGCTCCTCTGTGAGCTTGGGAATATCTTGTTTCTCCAAGTAAGTGGTCATCTGATTTTGCTCTGTAATTGAACTTGGTTTCATGTCATAAAGTTCTTTGAAAAAATGGAAAAAAGGCTTTTTTTATATTATCTTGTTTGGTTAGCCTTATAGAGCCTTTTTTAATCTCCATAATCTGATTCTTTTCTTTTAGCTTCCTTAGCTTAAACGCTAATCATCTGCCTGGTTGATTTGCAGACTCAAAGTAACGTTGTCTCACCTGCTTTAATTTATTTTCTATTTCAATCAACTTTTCCTCATTCAACCTGTTTTGGAAGAGTTTGAGATCTTCTACCAGTTTCTTATTTGTAGGGTAACACCTCAGTTCTTTTTCTACCTCAGACATTTCTTCAAGAATTTTCCATGTTGTTTCTATTCTTTTCTTCTTATGTTCTGAGCACCACTGTAAAAAATGGCCTCTTAAAACTGCCTTTCCTGCATCCCACACGGTTTTCATTGATGTTTCTCCATTGATGTTTTCTTTAAAGTATGTTTTATCGTTTTCTTGGCTTTTTGTACATATGCTTGATCATGAAGTAAAATGTCCCATAGTTTCCAATTATAAACTGACTTCCTGACTCTTAATTCTAATACGATAGAATTGGGATCTGAGAGTGTTCTAGGGATAATATCTATCTTTTCTACCTGTGTGTACAGTGGTTTAGATATTAAGCAGTAATTGATCCTTGACAATGACTTGTGATGATCTGAAAAGAAAGTAAATCCTTTAGCATCTCCCTTTTTGAGTCTCCAACCATTGACAAGAGATCATTGAAAAAAACACTCTTAGGGAGTTTACCTTGATTGTGTTTATTTTTCCTTTGATGAGTTCTATTTAATGTAGGGTTAATCACTCCATTCATGTCCCCCATCAATACAATGTTCTCACTGGGGCTCTTCTGCACATATTCTGTAATCTCATTATAAATTTTATAAAAGAAATCTCCTTTGCTACCTAACGGTGCATATATTGCTACGACCAATAAGATATATTGCCAATTTTGATCTCTACCCTATATAGTGTCCCAGTGTGTCCTTGAAAATCTCCTGAGTGTCATACTTGGAGTTTATATAGATTAATACTCCTTTTTTCTTCCTTTCATTGATTGACACAAAGCAATTGCCAAGTCTAGGGTTCCTCATAAATTTTAAATCTTGCTGTCTCACATGTACTTCTTGTAAGCATATTATATCTGAGTGTGTTTTTTCCAAGGTGTGAAATATCTGCCTGCATTTATATTCTGTGTTAAGACCCTTGACGTTCCACGTTTGCAATTTGATAGTCAAGATTCTTTATGTTGCACTCAGTTAAATTTAGAAAGCTTCTATTACTACTTCTTCTTCTGTTCCCAGTTCTCTCTGCTCTGCCTCTGTTTCTTCCTCAGTCTCATCTCCTGTTTCTTCTGCTTCTGCTTCTTCTCCTTCTCTCTTATCTGCTGTTTCTGCCTCCTCGTGTTCTTCTTGGTCAGCTGTCTCATCCTCTATTGTACTTTCCTTCATTTTCTGCTTTGTACGATGCTTAGTTCTATCAGTCTGCTTCTTTTTGTTCTCTTGTTCAATGTCTCTCTTGAATTCTTTCGTCTCCTTTGGTTTGGATTACATAATGTCTTTTTTAGTTATTTCCATAGTCTCTTTCACTTTTAGAGGGGAGTCAACCTTGTATCTTCTTTACCGGTATGAGAATGACAATCCTTCTAGCCTTTCCCAACAATAATTAATTTGGTTTTTGAAGAGGAGTTGTGCCAATGGTTTGTATTCTTGTCTCCTTTTTAAAATGTAAGATGGAACATCTTTAAATATTTTAACATCTTTATCATCAATCTCTAATTCTTTATGGTAACTCGTTTGTAAAATCCTTTCTTTCATCACAGTCCTATTTAAACAAATGACTATATCTCTAGGGAAATTCTATTCTCTTGCAGTTCGAGAACTGAGTCTGAAGATCTTGTCTATACAAGTCTCCAGTCCCTCCTCTGTTGTTTCCAGGAATTTGGCTAGAATGGGAATTAATTTCTCATATAGATTTCCATCAGTCACTTCCAGGAGACCTCTAAGTTTTATACATTTTTCTCGATATCTCAGTTCTTGAAGTTCCACTTGTGTCTGATCCTCTGTTTGGCTCTGAGTCATTAATTCAGTTACTCTTTTTAATTTCTGATTTTGATCTTTCAGACATTTTACTTCTTCCTTTAAATACTGAGTCGGGCTTTCAACTAAAAGAGTCAAGTTTTTTCTTCATGTCCAACTTTATCTCAGCCCGAATTCCTTTCCATATTATGAAATCTGTTATCGATGTCCCTAGCACAATCCCTACTAATAGCAGTCACTGTCTTCCTTTTCTCCAATCTCCTTCACCCCACTCTCATCTATATTCCAAGGTTCTCTGATTCAATCCCCACTCCCGCAATCAAGTATTCCTGGTTGTTAAATTAGGTATCCATTTGGGGGCTAATTTTTGAGTTGGGTGAAATATAAGTAATGTTATAAATTATTAACTACTTCATAAATTTGTAAAATTGAAGTTATCAAGTTGATAGTAATGAATTACTAATAACTGAGTTAACAATTAATTAACTGCTAGTTTAAACCTGCCAAAAACTAAGTTGATTATATGTATGATGCATGAGGATAATAAATCAATAATTAATTCCTTAATTAAGTAAATATCAATTAACTAATACATTCTGCTTATATTATACTTATTAATGTATGATATTACTTATATAAAAATTGATGAAATAATAAATGAATTGTAATTATGACTATAATTATAATAATTCATAGAGTTCATAACTTATGTTACAGACACTATCACATTAGAGTTAATCACCCCTTCTTATTTACATATACCAATACAAATCTCAATTCATATGGGTTAAACTGTAGTCAACTTCAATCAGCTTAATTCTGTTCATTCAATTAATTCCATCCAATGCTAAAGGAGGGGGGGACCAAAGAGGGGACTATTTAAATTGATAGCTTAGTAATCTTTTCAACTCTTAAATATCAGATTTCATTAAGTACCATAACCCTTTGTATAAACAGAAAAAAATAGAGATAGCAGCAGCAAATAGACAGAAAGAAGGCAAAGTAAAGCTGAATGTTATAGAAAGTGCCAAGCTTAATTCATGATTACTATTCTTTATCAATTTATAAAGTTGATAAATTCCCAATTAATCCAGTCTTTCCTATTTTCTCCTTATTCTATTTATAATGGAATGTTCTTCTATGTTCCTATATCCAAATACAAATTCATACAATCTGTAAATTACCCCCTACACCATTTGTTGAATACTTGCTGTTTCTGCTTTACAGTAACACGTTCACTCAGAGCATTTCATCTCATCTGCCTACACTGGATACTGAGCAAGGGAATCTCCCCTTTCTTCTCAAAGTTGTCCCTTGTTGTTATGCCTGTGGTTGTCTGCATACTCTGTTTGGACAGATTAGTTTGCCTTTCGGTCTTCAATTTCGATCACTTTGCTGGCTCTTTACAGTCTCTTAACAGTCTTCTATCCTTCCTCTTTCCTTTACCTCCGTAACCAATTCAATCTGTTCTCCTCTGACATTCCTGTTACTAGCCAATTACAGTCCATCCCTATTATAGTGTCTTTGGCTTAATTGCCCTAGGTCACTGTTCAGTATAGAATTAAGAGTTCCTCCATTCCTCAATTCCACCAAAAAAGTACTGAATTATTTCCAAGATTTGTTCTTCACACTGTAGCTTCACAACATCTGCTAATTCCCGCTCCTTGTGTCTCCTTTGTGATTTTCATGTCTCCTCCTTACTGCGTCAATCTGGATTTCCTATCTTTTCTTCCTCGCCCATACAGTGAGAGCAAAAGACAGTAAACCATCAAATCCACTGTCACAAGGAAAAGATATGGACTGTGAGACAGTTATGTCATCAGGCTCACCCTTTGAGTTCCAGCCGCTTTACCCAGAGGGGCTTGAGTCCACTAACTTGAAGCTGTAACATCTAAAAAAGTCGACAACGACGCTTCTGTTGAAGATGCAATCTCCACGTGGGTGTGGCAACTCTCTGGTCTTCCCTACTCTATCTGTTCCCTCAGGTGCCCCTATAGGGAATTAGGAGTAGATTCCGAGACCTCCTGCAAGTCCCTCCTGCACCCCCTTTACTGGGGGGGTCTAACTGGGATTCCTGAGTTTTTTACCCCCGGTTTAGCCACGCGGGGTGGCAGCTTAGCTAAGGCTCCGCAGAGAGGCTTTCGCCAAGCTATCTACATAGCGCCATGAGACCCGGAAGTCCAAACACTGCTTTCATAGTCACTTGAAATGGCAAAATCAGCTCATCTTGAGGGGCTTTATAATATGTTGCTGAAAGACCATCTGGACCAGGAGTTTTATTCTTTTTAGTTAAACCGATTGCTTCAACAATTTCTGCCACTGTGATTGAATGGTTGAGTTTCTCTCTATGCCGCGCCAAGAGTTTCTTAGTTCTTAACTCTGATAAAATTTCGGATGGCTTCTCTTTTGACTTGCTTATCTTTATAAAATTTTGAGTAATATTTGACAATTTTTTAAAATTTTCCCAAATTCTATATATGTCTTTCCACCATCTATGATTTTAAGAATGGATGATTTTTGTTTCTTCTTTCTCAAACAGAATGCTAGCCACTTCCCTGGTTTCTTAGATCATTCAAAATGATTCTGTTTCCAAGACAGCAGTTTTTTGCTTATTTCCGTGGTCAAGTCAAGTTCTTATTGTTTTTGTAATACAGTTCTCTCTTTCAAGACAACTTTATCTGAAGGTTTTTCTTTAAGTTCTTCTTCCTTTTTTCTAATTAGATCATTAATTTTCTGAATTTTCTCTTTCCTTCTTCTATTCAAGATAGTATTTTGTTGTATGAAGACCCCACCCATTACTGCCTTTCCTGCATCCCAAATGGTTTCAATGTCAGTTCCTCCTTGTTGATTTTCTGCAAAGTATAAACGTAGTGTCTCTTTAGCTTTAATTGCTATCCTTTCATCTTGGAGGAGCCTTCCATTCAAGCATCAACCGAAATCTTGTTTAGGTTTCTTAAGAAATAACAAAATAGCATTATGGTCTGACAAAGTTTTTGGAAGCACCTCCATTTTGGTGATCAAAGATTTCGAAGCAAAAAAACATGTCAAGTCTTGAGAGTGAAGTATGTCTTTCTGAGAAAAAAGTGAATTCTTGAGAGTTCCTGTATAAGTAATGCCAAATATCTATAGCCTCTATAGATTTTAGCATTTCACTGAATGATCTGGGCAATTTGCCTTGATTTTTCTTGATTACTCTGTCTGATTTCCTGTCTAAGAGTGGGTCTGTCACTCCGTTCCAATCTCCCATAAGAATTATTTGATCACAATCATGCTCTAATATTTGGGCTTCCAACTGTTTATAAAATTTATGTTTGTCATTGTGTGGGCCATGAACACCCACCAAAAGTACTTTTTGGTTCTGCCAGTCCATTTCTAATCCTATATAACGGCCGTCTGCATCATTAAATATCTCTCGTGCATTCATATGGTCATTGACATATATTACAACACCTTTCTTTTTTTCCTCTGAAACTGATACAAATTATTTTCCAAGTCTTTTATTCCAAATCAAATTCACTTTTCCTTTTTTAATTCTAATTTCTTGAGAACGTATTACATAACATTTTTATTTGCCTAAATAATGGAATATTTTCCTCCTCTTCTCCGGAGTACTTATGCTTTTAATATTCCAAGACAGGATTTTCAAATTTCTGATTTTCCTTTTACAGTTGTTTGATGATGATAATAATAATATCTTAGTTCTTGTAGTTTTGATTCTCTCTCCACACTCTCTTGTTGTCTATCTTCTTTCTGCTTCTCTTCTCTCAATAATTTAATTTCCTCCCCTATATTTTGATCTTCTTCTACATCTGTCTCTTTTCCATCTTCTTCAGAAGGAGGTGATGAAATCTCCCCTTCTTCTTCTGGTTCTTCTTCCTGGCTTTCTTTTTCTGTCCTTTTTGTAGAGCTTTTAGAACTTCTATGCTCTTGAAAGCTTCTTTCAAATCTTTTCCAAGATTCTTTTGCTTCTTGAACAGAATTGATGTTGTAAGTTATATTTCTGAAGTGAAAAGATAATCCTTCCAGTACAGCCTACCTGTAGGAAATTCCTCTTCATCTCAGTGGGACAGTCAGAAAATTATAGTCCCTTCTTTTTCAGAGGATCCTCACTGGAACATCCTTATAAAGTAGAAGTTTATTATCTTCAATTTTAAAGGTTTTTCTCATACTTTGTTGAATTATATTGTCTCTAGTGGATTTCTTCACAAAGGTGATCACTATGTCTCTAGGGAAATCCCTTCCTTGTATTGTGAAGGATCCAACTCTAAAAATTCTGTCAGTCTCTGATTCCATTTGTTGTTTTGGCATTTCCTTAAAATTTGCTAAGGCGGGTATTAAAATTTCATACAAATTTTCATTTTTCTGCTATTTGAGCCCTCTTATTTTCAAACAGTTTTCTCGAATTTTAAGTTCTAAAAGGGCTCTTTCTAAAAGTCCTAAAGTTCTAAAAGTTTCATGTTCCAATGAGAGAGATTCACACCTTTCTTCCAACTTTTTAACTCCTTCTTCCAAATTATTCACCTTTGCTGCTGTTCCTTTTAATTCCTCTGTTAATGTTTCCATAGATCTCTTCATATCTTTTAGCTCATGTTTAAAGTCCAGCTTCAATTCAGTTCTTAAATCTTTCACATCCTGCTTCATCTCCATTCTCATCCTTCTAATTTCTTCCAACACCATATTTTGTTCTGATTGTTTTGGAGTAGTGGTTTGAGACATTATTTTACTCTGATTAAAATGTTTTAGCCCAAGCTCTATTGAATTGCTTCTCCGTTGCTTGGCCATTTTTGCTCTTTTCCTTGTTTCCATTAATTCATTACCTCAGCCACTGTTATCTATGCTATATCTTCAAATTTTTATTACTTCAACACCTCAAATTCAAATATAAATACTCTATGCACAATATACAATATCTAAATATCTATACAGTGTCTAAATTAGTACAAATATAATACGTAAATATAAAACAATTGTCTAAATCAGTGTATAAAATTAATTTCTAATGTATTATATGTGTTCTATCAATCAATTCCACAGTTCTTAAATATAAACTTTTATTATACATGTTTAAATGGTAGAAATATTAATATTTATAGATCAATTAATAATCACTTCATATATTTATATCAGTTAATTAAAGAAAGGATAGAGGAAAAGAGAGAATTATATATATATATATATATATATATATATATATATATATGATATAAAGTGTCCAATTAATTGATGTAGGACACTTCAAATAAATATAATTCTATATAAATCAATCTATATATATCAGAATATATCCTACCATAAGAGGTAGTTGCAGATGGAGATTTCTAAATGAATAATATCCCCCAATTCAATACTTAGGTAAAATATATAGTAAACAACCAGATTTAAATATACAAATAATATAAATAGTGTTTATATCCTTGACGAAAAGGTCTGTTTTTAAATGCAAAAATATAGTTTAAGAAAAATCTGCAGATCACTCCTCCTTCTTCTCCTTCTTCACAGTCACTATCTCCAGCTTAAGTTACTATCCATAAGTCACTTTTAAATGATCATATAATCCTCTTTTTTGCTAACAAATGTTCAGAGATCTTACTTCTTCTATTCTATTCTTCTGTTTCTTCTTCTATTTCCTTTCCTCCACAAGATAAATTTCACGATTTCTAGGGAAAGATAGACAACTCGCAGTACTCCAGTATAGCGAGCAAATAAAACAGTCTTCTTCAGTCTTGATAGACTGCCTCAGAATGTCTTTGGTCTTACCTCTTTCTCAGTGCTGTAACCATCACCATCTTAACTTGTCCCCAAAACACACCATTCCTCCAGTGGAGCCAATCCAAAAAGAAAAAGAAAAAAAAACAGCCTCCCCCCAAAAAACAGTCACATTCCAAAGCTCCAAACATCAAAGAAAGAAGTCCAAACAAAAGTAGAAGCCTCTTCTTCCAAAATTCTGGCAAATCAGATCAGTCCAGGTGCCCTTTCTCCAAACAAAAGAAATAAGTCTACTGCAATTCCATCTGTCACTTTACCTGCACTGCTCCATAAAAGTCCCACTCACAGTTACATTCCACTACGCAGCTTTCCTTCTTCTCACTAACTGTAAGTAAATTATTCTATCTCTCTAATAGACTTCAATATAGTAGTTGTAATTTTTTTTTTCGTGTTAGCTGATGCTTATTCATCCCCTTGGCTCAAAATAAAGTCAATTTACAAGTCCGATTGCTTCAGATGGTTCCAATTGATTTTATATTTTGCAAATGTGCTGCTTACCAGGATATTACCTTGATAGCTAGTAAGTCTCTGTAGAGTCCAATCTTAGCAGATCTCCTAAATCAAAGGTTTCAATCTAATCCATTAAAAATTCTGCAGTGGGGCTTGTGCTGGAGTAAACCAGCTGCGCTCGTGTGACAATGGCTGCCACAATCCCCTCTTCTTCTCTGCCCTGGAGCAGATCTCAACAAATGTATTTTCTGAAGCCCAAAGAAGGCAATGGATCTCCATAGCCCCAAATTCAATCTCACTATAACAAGTGAGATTTTTAAAATCCATTTAATTATGAATCAACTCCTGTCATACGGTGCGAGAAACTTCTCTAATGACACTGTTGAGAAATTTCACCTACCCTGTCATGTGCAGAACCGGAAGTCGTTATTGGGGAAAGCTTTTTCAAGGGAAACAAGTTTTTCTTCCTTACTCACACA
The DNA here is from genome assembly GCA_030412105.1 of Cyclura pinguis. Taxonomy (NCBI): domain Eukaryota; kingdom Metazoa; phylum Chordata; class Lepidosauria; order Squamata; family Iguanidae; genus Cyclura; species Cyclura pinguis. The sequence continues at coordinate 132,051,778 of CM059604.1, read as the reverse complement.
AATTCAGTATTGTGCAATACTTGTAATAATTTTTTAAAAACTCTCTCACATATTGTCTATGTTTTGGAAATATATCTTGCATTTTTAAAAATTCATCAGTCCCTCTATATCCTGTCCAAACTTCTTAATGCTGATATGTTATTGATTGTATTTTGTTGCCATGTTGATATTAGGTCTAGATTTAAAATCCTTTTTATTTGAATACTCTTCTAATTTTTCAAAATGATTCTCTGTTTTCAGGATAAGTGGAAAGACAGTATATGTTTATCTTAACAGAAACAAGCAAATAAACAGGATATGTCGAAGGCAGTGATGTATTTAAGTCTTTTGCTCCAAGTCTCAAGTCAAGTCTCAGGTCCCTACCTTCAAGTCTCAAGTCAAGTCTCAAGTCCTTGAAGATACTTTCAAGTCAAGTCTCAAGTCAAGTCTGGAAGCCAACTTTGTACTCCAACCAAAATTCCAGAATTATTGGATAGAGTAAAATAATTTCAGTTTAAACAATTTAAGCAGAGTCGGCTCTCCAGGTTTGCAATTTTGCCATCTGCAGCTTTGGAAGTGGGGAATAGGATCTTATCTTACTCCCCACTACTGAAGATTCAAAAGATTTAGAAGGAAGGATCCTTCCTCCTCAAGCCTGTTGCCCAACACATTTGCTGTTCATCTCTGAGAAATGCACCCTGCGCTCTGGGGGCGAGTATTGTCTTTTGTTCTTAGCAAATGTTTTAGAAGGCTCCTCTGATATGCAGTGGGGACAGGCTGCTGATCAGACCTCAAGCCTGCCTCAAGCCCATTGCCTAACCTGTTTGCTGTTCCCCTCTGAGAAATGCATCCACACTTTGAGTTTGAAAGAGATTGTCATGTGACTAGTAGGCAAAAAGAGACAGAGGCACCGTTCAAAGTCGTAAGGTTTCTGGATGAATGTGTTATGTTACTGGACCAAGGGCATCAAGTCAGTCATTAAAAATGTAAAAGTCTCAAGTCGAGTCGAGTCGAGTCAGTGCATCATTTATGGCCAACTTGAGTCTGAGTCGAGTCACTAAAGAGACTTGAGTCTGACTTGAGTCCGAGTTTATTGACTGGAGTCTACATCACTGGTTGAGGGAATCTATTTTGCCCTGGCATGTAGGATTTGATTGTAATTACCTAACTTTGATACAATAAGAAATCAGGGATTAACCAAATTGGAAGGTGTGGATTAGACAGAAGAGCAGTTGGAGATGGAGGTGAAAGGTTTCTTTTTGTGCGGATAAACTAAGCTAACAATAAGATTGTGCTAATGAATGTTGGCTACTGTGGGACATGGAACACAATTTGGCCATTGCATAACTAGAGGAACACTTACACACTCATGTGTGGACACAATTGTAGGCGCTCATTTTGAACATCTTTTCCTTTTAAAATATCTTTCTTTAGCTTATCTGTGGCTTACATACACACATATAGACATAATGGTAGGAACTTGTTTTGTAAGTCTATTTCTTTTAACATGTATTTGTTTAGCTTACCTATGGCTCCACCCCAGCACTTGATAACAAAGTCCAAGCAGCATTCATCTACCAGATGTTTCCAGATGGAGCCCTCCAATATCAGGGGATCCTCCACTTACTTCACCATTTCAGCTGGATATGGGTTGGGGTGCTTTATTTTGAAGATGAGAATGGAGAGAAGTTTGAACAGAATGTGCTCCCTATCTTTTCAATAAACAACATTTGCTTTGACTTTGTACAAAGTTTCCCCAAGCAGAGTTTTTTCAGTGAAATGGAAAAGTTTATGAAAAAAGGCATTAAAACTTATGGGATTATCATGAAAAGCACTGCTAGTGTGATGCTTGTAGATGGTGAAATTCATGCAATCATAGTTTTGAGAGTCTTCCTACAGATTCCAAAATATGAAGATGCACCAGTAAGGACACAGGACAAAGTATGGGTTTTGATAGCCCAGATGGATTTCATAGAATTTCCTTTTCAAAGAGAATGGGACATTGATTTCCTCCATGGTGCCATATCCCTTGCAATTCACTCAAAGGAAGTGCCAAACTTCCAGAAATTTTTTCAGAACATAAACTCTACCACAGAAAAAGAAGATGGCTTTCTAAGGTTCTTCTGGGAGACTGCATTTTTATGTTCTTTTTCTAAGTCCACTTTTGTCAGGCATTTTGAGAAGCCCCGCACTGGGGAGGAGAAGCTGGAGTCTCTTCCTTCTACTGTGTTTGAAATGGGCCTGACTACCCACAGCTACAGCATCTACAATGCTGTCTTGGCTGTGGCTCATGCACTGCAGTCTATGCATTCATCACAGTCCAAAAAGAGAGCAAAGATTAAAGGACAGCAAGACGAACATCTCAATCAGCCATCATGGCAGGTAAAACTGAAGCAGAAGAGAACTCACCATATCTGTGAGTGCAAATATTTAGCTCCTTTCTACCTGTTTGAATGTTCTCTGTATGCAAGGCCAGCCTTTGGGGGTTTCATGTTTGCTTTGTCCTTTCTTCATTTCAGCCTCAGTCTGTCATATCTTCCTTTTTATGTAGAAAGAACGAAAAGGTAATTGATCATTCTGAACGTGCCTGTTATTGATTACCTCTCTTCCACTATGTTACAGGGATGCAGTTCTTCTCCTATTCCCCCCCCCAAAGGAAGCAAGGAGTAGATATAGAAATTTTCTTCCCACTCCAGGAAAACCTTTCAAATCATCTAGTTGAATTCTTCACAGTTTCTTCCCTCTGAGTTTGGCTTATCGAATGCATCCTACTACTTTAGGCTTCACTTCTTAGCACACTCAGATAGGTCCCTCTTTCACACATCATCACCAAGCTGTATGTGCGTATTCAAAAAACAAACCAAATCCCTACTTATTATTCCTCCTCGTTCCCCTTTTTGTTTCAGCTCCATGATTTTCTGAGGACTATTTCATTTAACAACACTGCTGGGGAAGAGGTGTCGTTTGACCAGAATGGCATTTTAGCAGCAGGATTTGACATTATCAACTGGGTCACATTCCCGAACAGGTCTTTTTCTAGAGTTAAAATTGGCAAGGTAGACCCTTATGCTCCTCAACAGAAAGTATTCACCATTCATGAGCATAACATTGTATGGCCTATTAGCTTTAACCAGGTAAGGTTCCAAGTACCTTTTCAGACTGTTCAAGTTTATCGTTCAAGTTAGGTTTATTTTTCCTATATCTGCAAGGTGGGAAATCATTCAAAGCATGACTTATCCATTTCATCTACCTGAGCTTTGCAGCTATATTTTCAATTTCAGAGTCTATCTTCCCAACAACATTGTGTACAATGGTATAATATGTAACATGCAAGGCTACTGGCAAACTGAAAGACTATAGGAGAAGTGAAATCAATTACCACAGTTGAACGAGATGCAGAAGGACAATAAAATATATCTACAGAAGGCTAAAGGACAGGGTACTATGGGAGCCTACACTTTATGGTTTCTAAGCAGTTGAGACACTGGCTGAAGCCTTAAACAGCTGGACTTCTTTTCCTAAGATGTTTATGAGAAGGCTAAGAGATACAATCAAAGTGCAAACTTTTTTTATTTATTTCCACATAGCTAACCTGTTGTCTACCCATACATGTCAGGACATGAAATAATTAAAAAAACTAATATAACATAAAACCACTGCAAACAAATGAAATGAAATGACATGAAAAGAAAAGAAATTGAGTACAGGCATATTATCCTTTTCAACAGTCCACTTTTTGACAAGCTGCTCTTTTACTCTTTTCCCACTGTTTTGACCACACATACTAATTGAAAAGGGTCAAAGTACTGGATCATCAGACAGCAACTGTGCACTGCTTTTTCTTCCATCCTTTTTCTTCCATCCAGGACAGTGCCCTGGTCCCTAACCTATTGAATCAGTGGTAGCTGTCTGTAAATGGTCAGCAAAGTTAAATCAAAACCACTCTCTGGTCATTAAGACCCAAAAATTTACCTAAACATCAGTTTAGTGACGAAATGAAACCAGATGTTTCACAATAGCACAGGTGTCAGGAGAAACTCCATCAAAGTCAGAGAAATAATGCTCCTTTAAGTCTGCCTCTCTGTGCTCTTGGTGGTTCTTATGGTTCCCTTCACAAACAGTGTAGTATAATAACAAATCCACTTGACCATGCTCTCATCAACCAAATTCTTATCTGTAGAGCAAACTGAATTACATATATTGTCTAAATAGATTGTATGAATGTTGAACCCTTCATTCCTAATTTTTTGTACAGGAGGTACCTCTTTCTTTATGTAATGAAAATTGCTGTCCAGGATTTAGCAAGAGAAGGAAAAAAGGGAAGCCATTTTGTTGCTATGATTGTATTCCCTGCCTGCAAGGGATGATTTCAAATGAAACGGGTAAGAAGTGTTACGTTCCAAGTTCTGAAGTCCTTTGGCTGGGATGGAAAAAAATGTACATTGAGATTTAAATGCTTATATTGCTCATTTTGTTTAAGAATTATTCAAAACATCAATTGCAGAAAATAAATGCATCCAGGAAAGCTTCAGATAGACAGAGTCATTGTAATTTCTATCATTTGTTTTTCAGACATGGCGGTGTGCTTTCAGTGCTCAGAAGGACAGTATTCAAACAATGATCACAATAGGTGCATTCCAAAACATATGATCTTCTTGTCTTACAATGAACCTTTGGGAATTGTTTTTGCCATTCTTTCCATTTCCTTTGTTTTCATCACAGCTTTGGTGCTTGGAATCTTCATTAAGTACCAAGACACAGCTATAGTCAAAGCTAACAACCGGAAACTATCCTACATTCTACTCATCTCCCTTTTACTTTCATTCTCTTGTGTTTTGCTGTTCATTGGTCATCCTAAGACAGTAACATGCTTCCTACAACAAACAGCTTTTGGAATCATCTTTACTGTAGCTGTGTCATGTGTGTTAGCCAAAACTATCATTGTGGTTCTAGCTTTCAAGGCCACTAAGCCAACATCCCCATTGAAGAAATGGGTGGGAAAGCCACTGGCCACCACCATTGTTTTGTCCTGTTCTTCTGTTCAAGTCATCATTTGTGTGGTGTGGCTGATAAACTCGCCCCCATTTCCAGATTTTGATATGCAGTCAATGGCCAAAGAAATTGTCCTACAGTGTAATGAAGGTTCAGCTGTCATGTTCTACACTGCCCTTGGCTTTATGAGTTTCTTGGCCATTGTCACTTTCATCATGGCTTTCTTAGCCAGGAAGTTACCTGACAGTTTCAATGAAGCCAAGTTTATCACTTTCAGCATGTTGGCATTTTGCAGTGTTTGGGTCTCTTTTGTTCCAACCTACCTGAGCTCTAGAGGAAAGGACCTGGTGGCTGTGGAGATCTTCTCCATTTTAGCCTCTAGTGCTGGGCTACTGATATGTATCTTTTTCCCCAAAACCTGTATCATTTTGCTGAGGCCTGAGCTGAACTACAGAAGGCAGTTGATGAGACCAAAGGACTGAACAATTTAAATATACATGGCATTTGATCCCTTTAATTCAATTCAGATTAGTTCTATTGCAGGTGACTATGGCACTTTAGGTATTTGTGATTGATTTTTTTCTGTTTCTCCAAACCCCACCAGCATTTTCTTCATTTGTTTGCTTTAATCATTCTCCTTGTTTTGTTTTGCATTCCACCCAAACATACACCCCCAGAAAATCACTCAGGTTTTGGCACAAAATCCCTCCTGTCCAGTTTCTAATGTTTTTTGCCTCATGTATGAATTTGTTTGTTCATTGCATCTGGCCAAAATGCATATAATTTTATCAAATAGAATTGCATCACAGTAGGTAAGAAGATGAGGAATCATAAAACCTTCTTGTCTAGGGGAAGTAACTTTAATGTTGTTGGTAAATCCAATGTGTTTATCACCACCAATAAACATTTCCAGATGATGATGATGATGATGATGATGATGATGATGATGATGGCAACTTATAAAGCCACAGGGTTTCTTCACCCTTCCTTGCAAGTTTCTTCTGTCAAGTGATCAGAGAGTAGGGATAAAAAGCAGATTAAATGTCAGAAAAAGCAAGTCTTGTGATACTTTAAAGCTTAACATATTTTATTTGTAGTAAGACTTTGGCCTTTTCCGCAGCTTACCTGTTTCTGTTGTGGGCTTGCGGGGATCACGCAAGCAGCCTATTCCACAAGGCATTCACATCCCTGCTGCTCCTGCTCCACAGGAGGTGCCTGCTGGCTGGCAGGCAGCATGAAGGCTCCACCTCTTCCTTCTGCAGCGTAGCCGGGTACTTTCCCAGGCTGCACTTGCGGAGGAAGCACGAGGGCTGCATCTCCAGATGCTCTGTGTGAACAGTAAGTGCATGTGGCGCACAGGAGCAATGCACGATGGCACATCATTTTTGGTCAGAAGCCGAAAATGATATATTGCACAATCAGAGCCTGCTGGTCCCAGCAGCGTCACGTGATTGTGAAGATGTCATGTGGAACGGTCCTTGCAATTGTGCGATGCTCCAGAGGCCCTTTTGCATGACAAATTCCATGCAAAAAGGGCCTTTGTGAACCACTTCACTGGATGCATGTGAAACTTATATGAAAATATTTTCCTCAGGGTATTGGACTGGTTGTTCAGATTTTGGGCTTAGATACCGCTGAGAAGTGCTAGAGGGATGGCATATCCGGAACATACACATTCAACTGGCCTGGTGTGGGCCTGTCCAAGAGGTGCCTCATTTGGGATGCTGAAGGAGGAAGTGCCCAGGCCTGGCTTGAAGGCAGCCAATCACATCTCAGGAAGGCTGTAGTGGAAGGGACTGAGGCTGAACAAAATGTAACCAATGCAGCAGCACTTCTCCATGAGTGTCAGAAAAGGTTTTACTTTGATAGAGACACTATTTGGGATTTGAAGCAAAGTGTGGATTTCAGAGAGACAGAACCATTATTCCAAAGGGAAAACTTACCACAGTTCTGGGGAGTCTAAAAGAATAGAATATTAGAGAGTAATATGTTGTTTTACTCTTTTTAATAAATCTGTTCAAGTTCTTTTTACAAAAACTGCTTCTGGCTGTCTCTCTCTGACTGGTTGTATCAAGCCTCCATTGGAGTCAGGCCACACATACCAATATTGAACCCACACAACAACATGGGCACAGGTCCACGTATAAGTGGGTCACACTAAAGCCTAGGAACCCACTCCAGAAAGGGATTAAGTGGAGAAATAAGGGCAGGGTGAGAGGCAGGATTCCTAGGGATGGAACTGAGAGCATCTGTCATGGGGGTTAATATTTGCATCAGAGTCAGCATGCTTCTCAGATCCTCCTGTATTATTTCAATGAATATATGTCATGCTTTCTTAGACTTGAGCAGGCTGGTACCACATACATATCCAGAACATGTGGCATTTTAAGCATGCCATCTTTAAAAACAGGTTCATGAATGGGTTAAAGAAATGCTAATGTATGCAGCTTTAGAACAGTTGGCACAACATGATGTTCATAATATCAGAAGATAACAATATAGGGCAATACATATTTTCCTTTCATAGGTTATGTAAATGGTCTGGATTAGCTTCCAAAGCATTTCACTTCTACCTACAAAGCTCATTTTGTTCAGACTGAATTATACTTTGTTTGGTTCATTTTTATGGATTTAATTGGGGTGGTTTGTACTCGTGGGGAACTCCTCTTGGACTGAAAAATATCTTTAGTAAATCATCTGGAAAGACATCAACTGATTCTTTTGTGCCACTTGAAGTGTGTAAAAGGAAGTGGAGTTCAGGAAGAGATGGTGGCAAAACATATAAACAATTGTAATTTGGGAGATTTTTTTTCTTGTTTAAAGAGATCATTTCACTTTGAAGAGCCACAGCCCAATTTTTTAAGCCCTCCATTTTCTCATGGCTCCATTCTTTGGAGAGATGTTGAATCATTACCAATTCATGACATTTGCTGTCTATCTCAGTAGAAAAACCAAGAAGATTTGAGTTGAGAGGAGATAAACAGTGTTTTTTCCCTTCATTTTCTCAGTGAATCAGTTACACTAAGAAGGCGATTGCCTTAGCTATAATTTTCATCTCAGCTCTGACTGTACTTTCTCCAATTCCTTGGAGATTTCTAGGTAGCCCAAGCAGAGAACAAGCAAGAAAGAAGACTGAAGAAAACTATTAAGATTCTCTGACTTTTTCAAAGCTGATGATGTACAGTCCCATTAGCCTAATGATTAAAATAAGTTTGCAAGCCCAGCCTGAAGAGTCTGAAGGAGTGAGTTTGAATTAGACTAGGTAATTTAAATTTCTTAACCAATGGAAAAAGAAATGGACCATTTTTATCTCAGCTTGTCCTACTCATTTCTTTGGAAATTAAGTTTAAACAATTCAGTCCAGATCCACCCAAGGGCTACAGCTTCACACATAACTTGAAATTCTGAGTCATTATCTCCCCTACAATTATCAAAACAACCATGATTATTTCTATTTATTCTTATGAGTCCTAGGAAATTTGTGCGGTTCAAAATAATGAATGAAGAGTAATGGGTGTTATAAATTCCCTTTGCTGTATTCAAAATAGGACAGAGACAGGCAGGTTCTCAACTGTCCGATTGCTGATAAGTTCCTTTTTCCATATTTATGTTCAAACTATTACATCTGCTGAGAAAATAGCCATTGAGATAAGGCTGTGTTTCTAAATCTTCTTTAATAAGACTCTGGACATTCCTGAAGAGCAAACAATAGGTGATACAGCATCCAAAAAGAATATCTTAACATAGGATGATGGTGTTAGAGGTGCTGATATTAGTGCTCCTCCCACATGCCGTGTGCATGCTTTCTCCAATTCAATGTAAACTCAGGGGCCTTCTTCCAATCTTTCAAAAATCTTATCAACCAGGAGAACTCAACATTGCTGCTGTTACTTCTCAGAGCCACACATTATCAAAACCAATGAATTTTGATGAACTTCCCTCCCCTGAACTCTTTGATGACACTGTGTAAGGAGCTGGATTTTCTTAAATCATAAAATGTATTGCCAGCCATTTCACCACCAGTAACCTTTGAAGAACTTCAGTCTCTTCATCTGTTTGGAAATGTTATGTAAGGAGTTGGGTTTATGCATTTTTCTTTTAAAAAAAAGATGAAATGTATCTATTCTGGCAACATTCATAAGCAGACTGGTTCTGTAGATAGACTTTTTCTTGTATTAACTTAGTCTTGTTTGTAGACAATACTTTTAACCCCTTTACAAAATGGAAGCATTTAACCTTCTATACATTTCTAATCCTTATCCAAAATATTGTGTAGTGTGTGGAACAGAATGGTTTTCTGTGACCTCACTGCCTGTTGGATATTCTGCAAATGATAAGTAAAAAGTACTACTAAATGCTACCAATGCTATGTTCTAAGCATTATTCTTTTTTTATAGGTTTTCTATGTTTTCTTTGAAACCTATTGGTATCACTGATTTCAATTTTCAAAGGAGTAATAGAATTTCTTTTTCACCTTGACTAAATTATTATACTCACTTTGTTAACAAAGAGGGAAGGCTCATTTGCATTTCCTTTGTTCAAAGTTTACACTTATTTCCAATGTATGTCTTTGCATTTCCATTCTTCAACACCTATTTTTTGTTATTGGTGGTGCCTTCTATAGTTTTGATAAGTAAACTATCATTATGAAAGTCATAGATGAAATGCCTCATTGAAAAGCTTTCCACTTGCTCAATTGATTTTTAATCTGTGTGTCATGTTAAAAGCATTAAACTACTGAAAGGAAGAAAAAGGCCTCCCATTGGCCTTAATCTTATTCTTAGTTCTGATTAGAGTAGACCCAGTGAATCAATTATATTTACCCAAGTGTTGATGTACCATTCAACATTTAATTCAGTCATTCTACTAGTGATGTATTTAAGTGGAGTCTCCTTCTTTGGAAGTTTTTAAGCAGAGGCTGGATGGCCATCTGTGCTTTGAGGGTGTTCCTGCATGGCAGGGGGTTGGACTGGATGGCCCGTGTGGTCTCTTCCAACTCTACATTTCTATGATTCTAAGTCTTTGACTCCAATTTTCAACTCAAGTCTCAAATCTCTACCTTCAATTCTCAAGTCAAATCTCAAATCCTTGAAAATACTTTCAAGTCAAGTCTCAACTGAAGTCCCAAGTGTGGGAGCCAAATTTATAACCCAACCTATATTCCAGAATTTCTGGACAGAGTTGAATAAAGTCAGTGTTAATTTAAGCAGAGTTGGCCCTCCATATTTGCGATTTTGCCATAGGATCCTTCTTGCTCCCCCTTTCTGAAGCTGGAGACTTTCATACCAATGGGCATAAAAAGAGTCTGCAGCTTTGGAAGTGTGGAATAGGATCCTTCTCACTTCCCATTTACAAAGATGAAGGATTTTTCAGAAGTGGGGAATAGGATCCTTCTTACTCCCCATTACTGAAGCTTCGAAAGCTTTAGAAGGAAGAATCCTTCCTCCTCAAGCCTGTTGCTTAACACATTTGCTGTTCCCCTCTGAGAAATGCAACCTGCACTCTGAGGGTGAGTCTTGTCTTTTGCTTTTAGGCAAAGTTTTGGAAGACTCCTCTGATATGCAGTGGTGACAGGCTGCTGAGCAGACCTCACCCATGCCTCAAGCCCATTGCCTAACCCATTTGCTGTTCTCCTCTGAGAAATGTGCCCATACTTTGGGCTTGAGACAGATTGTCATGTGAGCAGTAGGCGAAAAGAGATGGAAGTATTGTTCAAAGTCATAGGATTTCTGGATGATTGTGTTATGTTACTGAACCAAGAGTAGCAAGTCAGTCACTAAAAATATACAAAAGTCTCAGGTTGAGTCGAGTCAAGTGAATCATTTATTACTGAGTTGAGTCTGAGTACTGTCACTGAAGTGACTTAAGTCCGATTTGAGTTCAAGTCAGTTGACTCAAATCTATATCACTGGAGTCTACATTCTTAACTAACAGGATGCCAGACACTGACAGAGTTTGAATGGAAGAATTATAAGCTTTCTTCAGTACTCAAAACAAATTTCTGGCTCACTAATTAATTCATTCTCTCTGTATGGCTTTTGCCAAAACTTGATGGATCTCAGGATTTTAGTTCAAAAACATGGCAAACTCCAGAAGTTGCTGGCCATCCACCTGTATTGTATACCATTAGGATGTATGTTCATTTCTTCAGTTGTTTCTGACTTCAGAATGCATCCTTTTGTCACTTGGCAGAACCAGGCCTGAATGTATGAATACCAACATATTTCCAAGGTCTTTACACTCAATGTTGAAGTTGATTTTCCATGTTTGGTGCTACAGTGCTTTATTCTGTTGTGCAATATATTTCACATCTGAGATGCTGAAAAAAAACTTTCAAAATGTTGCCTTGCCCATCACACTGAAAGTGAAGATGCACTGAGGTTGTGTACATACACACTGTATGAATATAAATATTGCACATGTTTGCATATATGTACTAAGGAGAATCTTTAAATCAGACTAATATTCATAGTAGTAAAAAAAAAACCTGATATGGTTCCCAGTGTTCCTGTCACCCTTGCATAGATAGGGGCCTTACCATATATTATTGTTCAATAGATTGATTAAATGTATATCAAACTATAATACAGCAATGGCCCAAAAGAAAATCCACCATGACTCACTACGTACCTCCATTTGCAGTGTACACACTCAGCACTACCAGCACATTCTGGCCCTGGTGTTTGCTGTGAAGGAAGTAAATGGAAACCCCAGGATCTTATCCAACATCTCTCTGGGCTTTCAGATCTATAACAGCCACTTTAGTGCAAGCTCAACCTGTCTTGAGTTCCTCTATGGAACTTCTCTCAAGTTGGCAAAGATTCATCCCAAACTATAAGTGTGACCTCCAGAACCATCCCGTAGCTGTCATTGGGGGACCTAACTCTAATGTCTGTGTCCACATGGCACCCATCCTGACTCTCTATAAGATTCCACAGGTAAGCTGTGCCCATGGAACAGTATACAAGCTTTGGACTCTTCCCTTGCATTTTATAGGTAGGATATAAGATGAAATGGAAAGAATGAGACAACACTTGGATTCTTGAGACTGACATTGTTGAGACTGAAATAATTAGGTGATACTTTATGTTTCTAATACCTCAATTCAGAGTGCGGGGAGATTATGAAATTCTGAATTTCTAAGTGAATCAGTTCAATATGGATTACGTAAAAACAGATCACGTCAGCCCAGTGCAGATCTGGAAAAGACTGCCCCAGTGCAAAGCAGCTTACATCAGTCTATGGAAGGGGTAGTGAGACTGAGGCCATTTCCACACGACATCACTATAGTACAACAGCAGCAGTTTATTTCCAGTCCAGAAGCCATGCTACTGCATGACATCCTCACTATCCAGCTGCTACCCCATCCCCAAGCATTGCAAAACTGTGGTATTTTACTTCCAGGAAAAATCCATTAAAAGCCTCCATTAGCACTTCAATTCCATCAGCCATCTTACTGCAGAACCATAATAGCACTTTACAGAGCTTCCTGTTATTGTGGACCCAGGAGTGGGTGGGCTGTGAGCATGCCCAAGTTGTCTCTCCCTCCATGATTTCCATGGCATGGTAACTTCAAAATCTATCACTTCTCCATGTTTATTCTAAATTTCTCCTTTGAGTTAACCCTTTTTATTTATTTTAAACATATTTTTAAACATCATAACGTGAAAATGCAATAGTGTACTGGTGAGTCCTGGTCTTACAACATTGCTTTGCTACTATGGCTTCCAAAGAATAACAAACAAACAAACAAACAAACAAAAACATTCAGGAGCAGTAGGGCTGGGAGAAAGCGGGGATGGGGAGTGGTAAGGACACTGTAGTGAGGAAGGAACACCAGTGGCAGTACCAGTACTGATCCACCTAAGGTGGAAGGGTACAGAAAAGATTGTTCCTAACCAGACGGCATTGCACGAATGGCAATGCTGAGATTGTAATGCTACACCATTCTAATGGTATCTAGTGTGGAAATGGCCAGAGTGTCTAACTACACCATACGAATCATGATGTGGAGTTAGGAAGTGGTGAGTTACCATAATTGGATATTTTGTTTAACTGATCTTTAACATTTCATTACCAGGTTTTAAGCTATCTGTTCCAATGTGCCTTCAAGATGTTTCTGACTATACTAACTCCTAGCACTAATAATTACCTGAGTTTATTAATCCAAAGTATGAAACAATTATTCTGTCTTCTGTTTACTTCTGGTCAAAATGCAAGGTACTTTTAATGACACCAGAAACACTAAATGACATAAAACCAGGATAACAGATGGCTGACTTTCTCCCATTTGGGCCTAATGTTATCTTAGATTATTCTTAGGGCAATACTTTGCATGTTCCATTTATTTCTCAGTCATACAATCTAATCAATAAAAATTAACATAGACTGAGAACTTTTCTAACAGAAAGGGTTATAGTCACTTTTTTTAAAAGTAAGTTGAATGACTTTGTGTTTCTGAATTAAGTTATTGGTTAAATTCTTAATTATTTAAGTGAGATTCTATACAAAAGAGCCAACATCTTTTGCAATTCACAGGTGAGTTATTAATAAAAGCAAATGGTTCAAGGAATCTTTCTCTATTTTTGTTTGTGAATGTAGTTTGTTCATTGTTTAGTTCATTTGAAGTCTAAACATTTTAAACAAATAGTAAGGGAATCTTGGAAGAGAAATTGTCTTCCTTGCATCAGGGTAGTTCTCCTGTATTTCACACTAGTTACCATATAGACACTCATAAACTCTCCCAGAAAACTTGTCTTGCCCCAGGGTTTTTGCTGTGATCCAAGTGAGAGTTAGTAAGCTAAGGAAAAGGAGAAGTTAAGGAGGTGAGATTCAGTTCTGTAGGGACGGGGGGATGATGGGGCCGGTTCATTCCCAGTGGCAATGTTTTGGGGGTGTCCCAACTTGTAGCCATGTTGCCATGTGCCGTGGCCATGCCTCCAAGCCATAGCACCTCCCTCCCACCTCCCCACACACACTCAAGGCTCCACCACTGGTGGGATTATAACAGGGAGAAAAAGAAAGCAAGAGAAGAGTTTCTGGAGGAGTGGAGAGAAAGAGGTTTTTCAATAATTCATAGAGTTGTTTTTTCTCTCTCCCAGATTGAAGACTGGAAGGGGAGGGGATGAGTGTAACCACTGGTAACATCTTGTCAGCTTCATTCTGGCAAGTTTACTAGTACAGACTATCCACTTTAGTGTAAAAGGCTATTAAAATAATAGTTAAGTTTTCCCCACTACTAACATTAATGCAAGGAAATTAGTTTTCTTTCTTCTTTTCTTTCTTTTTTTTTTAACTTTAAAAATGATGAATCAAGTGAATTAAATGCATCAACCTTTTCTGCTAGCTTTTTAAATTCTCTGCTATTTCTGAAGCACAGCTGAAGAATACAGAAGGGACATGAGAGAGGGCTTTTGGGGGCTACCCACTTTTGATTGTGGGGCACCCATAGATTGGGGAAAGCCCATTCAATAGAAACATGTTTTTCCTCCTTACTAATGCAATTTCAGTATTGTGCAATACCTTGTAGTAATTTTTAAAAACTATGTCTCATGTTATCTCTGCTTTGGAAAGATTTAAAATCCTTTTTATTTGAATATTCTTCTGATTTTTTCAAATTTTTAGTCTGCTTTGAGAATATATAGTGGAAAGACAGTATAGAAATTTTTATATTGATATAACCAAACAAACAAAGAGTATAATTTGAAGGATTATATTTTGCTCTGACATCTAAGATTTCCCTGTAATTCCCTAATGTTGATACAATGGGAAATCATAGATTAACAATATTTGGAAGTTTTTTTACTGCAAGTAGCAGATGGAATAGACAGAAGGGCAGTTCGAGCATGAAGGCGCCAGGTTTGTTTTTGTGGCAAAGTTAATTTCAATAACAATAAGACTGTGACAACGAAAGTGAGCTACTGTGGAACAAGCAAAACACTTTGGTCATTGCATAACTAGAGGAACACTTACACACACGTGTATGGACGCAATTGTAGGCACTCATTTTGAACATCTTTACCTTTTAAAATATCTTTAGCTTATCTATGGCTCTGCCCCCATGCTGGATAACAAAGTCCAAGCAGCATTCATCTACCAAGTGTTTCCAAATGGGGTCCACCAATATAGGGGGATCCTTCACTTACTTCACCATTTCAGCTGGACATGGATTGGGGTACTTTATTTTGAAGATGAGAATGGAGAGAAGTTTGTACAGAATGTGCTCCCCACCTTTTCAAGAAACAACATCTGCTTTGACTTCATACAAAGTTTCCCCAAGCAAGATTTTTCAAGTGAAACAGAAAATCTTGTGGAGGCAGGGATTAAAACACATGGGATAATCATGAATAGCACTGCTAGTGTGTTGGTTGTACATGGGGAAATCCAGACAATGATGGTTTAGAGAATGTTGCTTCAGATTTCAAACTATGAAGATGTGCCAATAAGGACAAAAGGGAAAATGTGGATTTTGACAGCCCAGATGGATTTCACAGAACCTCCTTTTCAAAGGGAATGGGACATGGATTTCCTCCATGGCACTATATCCCTTGCAACTCACTCAAAGGAAATGCCAGGCTTCCAGAAATTTCTTCAGACTAGAAACTTAACCTCACAAAAAGAAGATGGCTTTCTAAGGTTCTTCTGGGAGAATGCATTTTTATGTTCTTTTTCTAAGTCCACTTTAGATGGGGATTTTGAGAAGCCCTGCACTGGGGAGGAAAAGCTGGAGTCTCTTCCTTCTTCTGTTCTTGAAACGAGTATGACTGCCCACAGCTACAGCATCTACAATGCTGTCTTGGCTGTGGCTCATGCACTGCAGTCTATGCATTCATCACAGTCCAAAAAGAGAGCAAAGGTGAAAGGACAACAATATAAACATCTCAATCAGCCATCATGGCAGGTAAAACTGAAGTGGAAGAGAATTCGCCATGTCTGTGTATGAAACGATTAAGCCCCTTTGCAGCCTGTTTGAATGTTCTGTGTGTTCCAAGGCCATGTTTTGGGGTTTTCATGTTTGCCTTGTCTTTTTTTGATTTCAGCCTCAGTCTGTCATATCTTCCTTTTTATACTATAGAAAACAAAAAGGTAGTTGATCTTTCTGAGCATGCATGTTATTGATTACCTCTCCTCCACTATGTTCAGGGATGCAATTCCTCTCCTGTTTTCTCCCCAAAGGAAGCAAAAACTTGGTTTTAGAAAATTTCTTCTCGCTTCAAGAAAGTCTTTGAGAACTGTGCAGTTTTTAAGGACTATTTTTAGTTTAGGGTGTAATATATGTAAAATTTGTATGTGGGGTTTCAACACAGAAAACAGCATTTATTGTTTCCTCTGAAATTCCAACAGCTCACTGTACACAGGCATATCTAGTTGGATTCTCTGTAGTTTGTTCCCTCCGAGTTTGGCTTATTGAAGTCATCTTATTTTTTTAGGCTTCATTTCTTAACATAGTTAAATCAGTTCCTCTTTCACATATCATCACCTTCCTGTATGTGTACATTTTATAAAAAACCTTTTTCATTATTCATTATTCCCCCTCCCTCCCTTTCAGTTTCACCTCCACCATTTTCTAAGGACTACTTCATTTAACAACACTGTTGGGGAAGAGGTGTCTTTTGACCAGAATGGCGTGTTAGCATCAGGATTTGACATTATTAACTGGGTCACATTCCCAAACAAGTCTTTTTCTAAAGTCAAAGTTGGCAAGATAGACCCTCATGCTCCTCAACACAGAATATTCACCATTTGTGAGGATGACATTGTATGGCCTATTAGCTTTAACCAGGTAAAGGTCCATGTACCTTTTCAGACTGTTCCAGTAAACTGTTGAGGTTAGGTTTCTTTTTCCCATGTCTGCAGGGGGGGATCATTCAAAGCATGATTTTCTTTTATTCTTTTATCCATTTTTTAAATTCTTTTATCCATTTCATCTACTTGAGCTTTGCAGCTGTATTTTGAGATTCCAGAGTCTATCTTCCCAAAGACATAGGCCATTCTCACATACATTGTGATAATGCTATTACTCCACTTTCAACATCCTGTGGAATTCTGGAGTTGGTAGTTTATTGAGAATTCTAAATGCTGGCCCCTAAACTGCAAATTCCAGGATTCCATAGGATTTTGAAAGTGGAATAATAGCACTATAACAGCGTAATGTGGAAATGGCCATAGTCTACAATGGTATAATATGTAATATGCTAAGCTATTGGCAAACTGAAGTGCTATGGGAGAAATGAAATGCAAATCCTATAGTCAAATAAGATGCTAAAGGAGATAAAATATATCTACAGAAGACTAAAGGACAGGGCACTATGGCAGCCCATACTTTATAGTTTTGAAGCAGATGAGGCACTGGCTGAAGCCTTAAGCAGCTGGACCGCTTTTCCTAAGACGTTGATGATTAGACTAAGAGGATCAATCAAAGTGCAAACTTTTTTATTTATTTCCACATACCTAATCTGCTGTCTACCCATACATGTCAGAATGTAAAACAATTAGTCAAAATAATTTAACATAAAACCACAGCAGAGAAAGGAAAATGGGTACAGGCATATCCAGCTTTTCAACAGTCCACTTTTTGATGAGCCAGTCTTTTGACTCATTTCCCACTGCTTCGACCACACTTACTAATTGAAAAGGGTCAAAGTATTGGATCATCTGAAAGCAACTGTGCACTGCTTTTTCTTCCATCCTTTCTATTTTTTACAGTGCCCTGGTCTCTTATCTGTTGAATCAGTGGTCGGTGACAGTACATGGTCAGCAAAATTGAATGAAAATCATGGTCTGGTCACTAAGGCCCAAAAGTTTAGGTAAACATCAAGTTTAGTGCTAAAATGAAATGAGATATTTCACAATAGCTCAGCAATAGGAGAAACTCCAATGGAGTCAGAGGGACCAAGATCCTCTAAATCTGCCCCTCTATGCCTCTCTTGGTGCTCCATATGGCTCCAGGCACAAACAGTGTGGTGTCATAACAAATCCAACCAGACATACCATCATCAACCAGGTTCTTATCTGTACAGCAAACTGAATTACATGTATTGTCTAAATAAATTTTATGAATGTTGAACCCTTCATTCTTAATTTTATACACAGGTGGAGCCTCTTTCTTTATGCAATGAAAATTGCTATGCAGGATTTAGCAGAAGAAGGAAAGAGGGGAAGCTGTTTTGTTGCTATGATTGTATTCCGTGGCCAGAAGGGATGATTTCAAATGAGACCAGTAAGAAGTGTTACATTCTGAGTTCTGAAGTCCTTTGGCTGGGATGGAAAAAATGCACATTGGGATTTAAATGCATATATTGCTCATCTTGTTTGAGAATTATTCAAAGCAGCATACCTCAGAAAACAAATACATCCAAGAAAGCTTAACACAGGCAGATTCATTGCTATTTCTATCATTTGTTTTTCAGACATGTTGTCGTGTTTTCAGTGCCTGGAAGGACAGTATTCAAACAATGATCACAATAGGTGCATTCCAAAACGTATTATCTTCTTGTCTTACAATGAATCTTTGGGTATTCTTTCGGCCATTCTTTCCATTTCCTTTGTTTTCCTCACAGCTTTGGTGCTTGGAATCTTCATTAAGTACCAGGACACAGCTTTAGTCAAAGCCAACAACCGGAAACTATCCTACATTCTACTCATCTCCCTTTTACTTTCATTCTCTTGTGCTTTGCTGTTCATTGGCCAACCCCAGACTGTAACCTGCTTCCTTCGACAAACAGCTTTTGGAATCATCTTTACTGTAGCTGTATCATGTGTGTTGGCCAAAACTATCATTGTGGTTCTAGCTTTCAAGGCCACTAAGCCAACATCCCCCATGAGGAAATGGGTGGGAAAACCCTTGGCCACCTCTATTGTTTTGTCCTGTTCTTGTATACAAGTCATCATTTGTGTGGTGTGGCTGATAAACTCGCCCCCATTTCCAGATTTTGATATGCAGTCAATGGCCAAAGAAATTGTCCTACAGTGTAATGAAGGTTCAGCTGTCATGTTCTACACTGCCCTTGGCTTTATGAGTTTCTTGGCCATTGTCACTTTCATCATGGCTTTCTTAGCCAGGAAGTTACCTGACAGTTTCAATGAAGCCAAATTTATCACTTTCAGCATGTTGGCATTTTGCAGTGTTTGGGTCTCTTTTGTTCCAACCTACCTGAGCTCTAGAGGAAAGGACATAGTGGCTGTGGAGATCATCTCCATTTTAGCCTCTAGTGCTGTGCTGTTGTCATGTATCTATTCCCCCAAAACTTATATCATTTTGCTGAGGCCCGAGCTGAACAACAGAAAGCAGCTGATGAGGCCAAAAAATTGAACAATTTAAATATAACTGGGATTTGATCCATTTAATCAAGCTGAAATTAGTTCTATTGCATGTAGCCATGGCACTTCAAACATCTGTGATTGATTTTGTTCCATTTCTCTAAACGTCACTTGCATTTTCTTCCTGCTTGTTTTTTTCACTCATATTTTCACTCATATTTCACCCATGATTTTGCTTTGCATCCAAACACACACATACACACTTAGGAAATAACTCAGATTTTTGTGCAGGATTCCCATTGTCCAGTTTCTAATGTATTGTGCCTGATGTATGAATTTGTTTATTCATTAGACTTAATTTTATTTGGGTGACATGCATATAGTTTTACCAAATTATATGCATTTTACCCATTTAAATTTAAATATGAGCACATTATCTCATCTCCATCTGAAATATTATAGCAAGTGTCCAAATTCTGAGGGAAAGGTACATTTGTTCTCACAATGAGTTTCAATAAAATTAAAGTGTTGTTGAAACTGGAGAATGAATCAAAGACAATTTTTCCCATCCCTCCTTCAGAGAATCAACCAAAGGATTTCTTGCTTTCTGTTTAGCTCTTTCTTCTT
This sequence comes from Cyclura pinguis, assembly GCA_030412105.1. Classification (NCBI taxonomy): domain Eukaryota; kingdom Metazoa; phylum Chordata; class Lepidosauria; order Squamata; family Iguanidae; genus Cyclura; species Cyclura pinguis. Next base: position 132,031,921 of record CM059604.1, on the reverse strand, counting down.
CTGCCACATTTCTGTTTCTCCCTCTTCTTCTCTCCTACATAATTCTTGTTTCTTTTTTTCTGGAAGCTACTGTATTGGGTAGGGATATGGGATGAGATGAGCTCTGTGATGGCTCTCCATCCCACTCACAAATTTCTTTTGGTCAGTGTTGGGAGATTAAGGCTCTTTAAAGATCAGAAAAAAACACAAAATATCTTGTGACACATTAAAGATGAACATATTTGTTGAACTGCAGAGTACTTCATCACAGGGTAGATATCAACACAAGAAGCCTCAATTGCATTGGCAATATGACAATAATAGAAAGATTATTCAAAGGCTTGATGAAACTGGCTTAAAGAGAATCCTCCTAAGGTCCCATTCTTGCCTCACCACCCAAGCCCTTGAATAGACTTAAAGACTACTCCTCCTTCCTCAGGGCAGATTAATCTTGTGCTTTCTGTAGGGTGTTGGGGTGGGGGGACCCAGCAAGGAAGATCATTGCAGGCCGTGTTCTGGTAACCACTGTGCCATGACAACATCTGTGTCATCAATGAGTGCCACAGCTAGAGAGTAGCCACTGAGAAGAACCACTCATCTGCCCTTACTAGATGTGATGAACAAAGAGAAATCTCTCCTTCATGGATCTTACAGTTGGGGAAACATGATTTATGGCATAGCCCTTTACTATTCTATAGGACTGCTCTGAAGACCATATCTTTCTTGAGCTCCACAGATCATAATCAGCACTTTGTCTTGTGAACAGATGTCACTTCAACCATGTCAGAAGATGGTATCAATTGTATGACGTTTAGCCATCACTCAAGAGCATTTTGTATTACGCACATTTTTGGTACATATATGTTTTGGCAGGTTTTTGTGTTGTTATTATCTTATTTAATTCTATTTATTTTTAGATTATCTCTAAATCACTTGTGTCTGAGAGAAGTGAGAAGTAAAAAAAAATCTAACAATAAAATTAACAACAACAAAAAACAACCCACCCAGTTATGATGGATCAATTTGCTTCTTTATTCGGTACATTGTGTAACTTTCCTTCTCCCACCTTGGAAATCAGGGCCAGTGATCTTTAAGTGAAATCCCATTTATGCATCAAAAAAAAAAAAAAAAAAAAAGGACTGGCAGAGTGACCACTTCCTGAAGCCTCAGCTGATGCCCTGGTTACTGCTGGAGAGAGATGAGGCTTGGACAATGCCCAATGGTTGTGTGGAGACAACCGACAACAAGGCCTAGCTTTGCCTTTTCTTTGCTCAGACTGGAATGGCAGCTTCACCACCCCAACTCGCAGTCTCTCCAGGTGCCTTGCCACTCCATGTACAGCTCTGGCTTTTCCCAAAGCACCACCCTAGTGTAACCAGGGCAAAGCCTTTCAGTTATTAATTAAAACTCCTTTAATGATTTATAGTAGTGTGGTTCTGGGTGGTTATAACCACCGAGAATCATTCAGTTGAGACCAACTTTATAAGAAAGTATAATATTAAAAAAAACAGAATAAAGTATTGATTTTATAAATGTGTCCAAGTTCAAACAGATCTTCAGAATACTTTTAAACAGTTTCTTATCTCTTTATAACATTATAAAGGCGGAAGTCTCTTTCTCTTTCTCTGTCTTTCTGTCTCTCTCTCTCTCTCACACACAGCCCTCTGCCTTCCCTCTTTGCCAAAGGTTATGTTCTCAAATTTAGGCAACTCTCTCTGACCAGATTTAACAGTGGGGTTTCTCTTCTACCCCTTCTCTGAGACAACGCCCCTTCTCATTTAACCACCCTTGAATAAGAACTCCTCTGGCTGAAGGATTCATCCTTCACCTTGAACCTTATAGTTTGACTCTTCTGGAAAACTCTTTCTCTCTTAACCGTAACAGAGTCCCTTCTATAAATACATTCTCATTCAGGCCTCTGCCCCTCCTTCCCAGTAAAAGGGGTTGGGTTTTCCTCTGGAGTAGCCATTGCTTGTTGCCTTGTTGTAGGGGTCAGGATACCACTCCCTCTATATTCCCTCATAGGCTGCAAGATCATTTTTGCACCTCCCTTTCCCCTTTTGCCCATGGTGCCCCAGTCACTTAATCTACCTGAGTAAAAATCACAGGTAGCATGAAACACAACTTGTTCTGGACAAGAAGGACATACTCCAGTCTCCCATTTTTGGGTAAGCATGTGTGCTCCTGCATCCCCCTGCAACATCAAAAGCCACCACTGGTTTTCATGACTTCTAGACATGGCAGTGGAGGGAACTCTTTAGCCACCTGATTTATCTTCTCTCCACCACCCCTTCCCAACCAGTATTCTAACCCTTTGTGTTCTCTTTGCCAGCCATTTGGGCTAGTGTTTAGCTGAGTGGGCAAAGGGGTATCTCCAGAGGTATCTACCAGCACTGAGGCCTCTGGCTGTGCAGCCATTCCCTGATTGCTCTGGTTTGAGCAATTTGCGCATGTGAATATACAGCAAGTTTCCAAGCATCTTGGCTTTGTGACACAGTTTAAAAAGTAGGATTTTGCTCTCTCTCTCACCAATTCAAGCCCCTTGGCCCCTTTAGCTAGCTTTTAAATTCACCCAGACAGAGGCCATTTCCACACCGGGCTTCTGTAACGGTGCAGAGCGACCTCTGACGGAGGTCTTCTACACTGTAGAGTGGACTAGCGTGGACTACTTTTTGTAGTTCCACACCAGAATCCACTCAGGAGCTGCCGGAACTAGCCGCACTGTGTGTTTTTTAAAAACCTCTTTTTTGAGGTTTTTAAAAAGCACAGAGCAAGCAGCCCTGCACTGCTCCATCGCCCGGCTCCGACGTGGATTTGCAGGCGCACGCAAATGCGTGCCTGCAGATCTGCCAGGGGCGGGCTTCCAGCTGGCGAGCTTCTCCAGTTGGTGGAGAGCCTCCACCAACCTGAAGCCACCATTTGGGATGCCAGAGGACTGCGGAGCAGCGAGCTCGTGCTGCTCCAAGTCGCGACGGACTTACCCGGCTGCTGGTGAGCTCCATTTTGGGGCGTTTTCACCCATTCCCCCCCCCCACATGTGGAAAGGGCCATAGTCTCCTCACCTAAAGTTCTGCGTCCCACCATCCTCTCCTCCTTCTTTTTCAACATTTATGTTTTGCTAGCAGTTTGTTTTGCAAAGGTTTGGTTTCACTTTGACTTTGTGCAGCATGACTGCCACCTGCTGGACAGCCTGTAAATTGTATACAAAAGGAATAATAATAGTGATAGCCCTAAGAATGTCATTCAAACTGAACTGAATGTAATGTAGGGAATAAATAAAGCAGCATTAGTCCACCATGTCTTTTTTTTTTTTTTTTTTTTTGGCTAACTCTGCAAATAGACTTTGCAAAAACTGAGTTCTTTTTTCCTTCTGTACCTTGGAATCCTTTTTTATCTCCAGCTGCACTCCCTTGATGGGCAAGAGAAGAGCTAGAGGTCTTCCAATCTATCAGGATTCATCTGAAATTGACAGCCTAGGAGAAGCACTAAGATTTTGGATACAGACTTAAACATAGACTAAATCCATTGGAATCAATAGGACTTAAGTTACTCAGACAAAGGCAATCATGCCTTAGTAGAATCCCATTGATTTTAATGGATCTGCTCCAGCACTACTAAATCTAGATTCCGCTCTGTGATTCTGTATGTGAAACATGTTTTTGCCTGTAATGCCATAAAGAACCAATTGTTCTGATAGGTGATTACCACCACTGTAATTTTGAAACTAGCCAAGATGATATTGACTTCTTCTCAAAGTCCCTAAGGAATTCTCATTGTCATCAGCGGAACTAGGAAGTGAACATTGAAATTGGTCTTACTTTCCTCTATGCCTGGAGATTTCTTACTACAGAGGGAGCTCTATCAATCCCATTTTCCCCCCTGTTTTCAATCAGCCAAGTAAATACCCATTCTTAACAGGCTTTGATACAGAACTGAATCACTGTGTAGCAACGGATGGAGTGTTTCTCTAAACATAGATTTTCTTCAGAGCTTGTGGTGTGTTGCAAAAGATGGGTTGTTTCTCTGAACACCTCTTTTCGTCAAAGGTGGTGGTATTTCTGGCCCTGGCTTTAGTATTGCTCCCAGTTAGTGTATGCAAGATTCTCCCTGTTCTTAAATGTGCAGTCGGGAAGCCTCTGCCTATTCTTCACAAGTATTATCATGCAGGAGACCTGATCATGCCTGCAGTGATTTCACAGTCTGTCATCATTTACGAAAAGAAAGATTTCAGGCAACAGCCTAATCAGCTATCTGCTCAGCACTTCTTGTAAGCAGCTGAATATTCTGACTGAATGATTTATTAATTTCCCTTTCACAATTATCTTTAAATCAGTTGTATGTTTTCAGAAATTAGCTTTCTAAGTCATATGGAAAAACTGTATCGGCTTGGCACTCTTCTGAGTCCTTTAGTAACAATGGCCATTTCCACACTACACTGTGGTAGTGCTATTATTCCACTTTCAACGTCCTATGGAATCCTGGGGTTTGCAGTTCAAGGAGGGGGCTTTAGAATTCTCAGCCAGAGAGCTCTTTGGCCTCAGGAAACTACAAACCCCAGAATTCCATAGGATGTTGAAAGTGGAGTAATAGCACTCTAACAGTGTAGTGTGGAAATGGCCAATGATTAGGTGGAAGATTTGAAAATGAACATTGTGAGTGTATGTTTACATGTGTTACATGCCATGAGACAATATGCTCATCTATGCTGAATGTGTGTACCTTCTCTCAAAGACTATTAGAAATCACTGTTGGGATTATAATTTGCTGGTAATTTTTGTATGTCCATTTTCCCATATTCACCATTCCATGATGTGGATAATTCTCTACCAACAGCAACTACTTTTCATGTTGCTGATGAAGTGAGTTGGAGTCTATAAAATATTGCATTCAATGAAACTTGTTCAGTCTTTAAAATATCATAAGACTCCTTGTTTTTGCTGCAGAAGAGTAACATGATTTTACACACTTTAACTACTAATTGACAAAGCAATACCTATTATGGGATGGTGTCCAAAAAGTCCTTGAAAGATTGCCGCCAGTTCTCATCTCTTCCCTCAACTAGTCTGTTTTAAAGCACTGTTTTATAAACCATATCATGAACTGAAAAGTAACTGTAGTTTTATACTGAACCAGATGCTTGGTCATATGATATGTAATTCTCATTACAGGGGGACAACTCAGTTTTACCAGCACATCCTGGCCTTGGTGTTTGCTGTAAAGGAAGTCAACGAGAATCCACAGATCTTACCAAATGTCACTCTGGGCTTCCATATCTATGATAATAATTTTTATCCAAGTTTGACCTACCAAGCCACAATGGAGCTTCTCTCCACTCAAGGAAGTTTTGTCCCTAACTACAAGTGTGATGGCCAAAAGAGCTTGCCAGCTATCATTGGGGGACCTAATGCGAACATTTGTCCCCACATGGCAGACATTCTACGCATCTACAAAGTTGCACAGGTAAGAAGATCCCCTAAAAGGTGGCAAATGGGATGAAGATCTAGGCTGGCTTCCTGTCAATGGCATATCTAGGTTGAAGTGAAATTGATGCCTGTATACATAACTTTTTGGGTTGTGGTAGGTAGAAGAACTAAGACTCTCCATCTGATATTATTCCATCCTCAATCCACCTCCCTGTCCTGAGGCTGGGTGCTCCTCCCTCACAGTCATTCAATGCAAGGATTGGGTGCAGGTGATTTGAAGAACCATCTCTTCCTTGATGAGACTATTAGAGGTCTAACCTCTTCAGGAGAGGCTCTTCCCTTTGTCCCAACACATCTCATACTCATTTTGTGGGAACAAGGGAAAGGCCTTCTGAGTGGCTGCTCCCAAAGTTTGGAACTGCCTCCCTAGTGAGGCCAGGATGGACTCATGCTTGCTCTCCTTCTGTCAGCAACTCAAAACATTTTCGTGCCATCAGGCTTTTACAAACTGACTGGCGTGGAGTTTTAATGCTGTGCAGTGCTCTTTTTAATGTTTATATATAGCATTTTCATGAATTTTAATTTACCCAGAAGAAGAGTTCAGCCTACTATGGAATCTGTATCTGTATCTCTTTCATTTTATTCTCCGTTGCTTTTTTCCTTTTCAGCTCACATATAGCTCTGCTCCAGAAAAGAATGACAAAAATGATGCTGTCTTCTTCCATTGGATGCTCCCAAATGGCACTAAGAAGTACTTAGGGCTTTACCATTTACTGCTGCATTTTAAATGGACATGGATTGGGGTGATCTATGAAGACGTGGCGAGTGCACAGCCATTTGTAATGATGTTGCTTACGTTGTTTTCCCAGAATGGTATTTGTTTTGACTTCATTGAGAAATTACCAGGAATGGATTTTGCCAGCGATCTCCCCAAATTGTTAGCAGATAGCACCGCCACATTTCAGGTTGTTACTGAAAGTACTGCCACTGTCATGATTGTTCATGGTGAAGTTCAGAGCATGGCCAGTTTGAGAACTGCAATATGCTTTTTTGACTATGAAGGTATTTCATTTGAACAAGGAAAAGTCTGGATTCTGACAGGGGAGACAGATTTCACATCACTTTCCTTTCAAAGAAACATGGGCATTCATTTCCTCCATGGTGCCTTATCCTTTGCAGTTCATTCAAAAGAGGTGGTAGGATTCAGACAGTTTCTGCAGACAAGAAATCATATATCAGAAAAAGGAGATGGATTTGTTAGGGATTTCTGGCAAGATGCATTTAATTGCTTATTCCCCAGCTCTGCCATAGATGAGATGGATGGGAAGATCTGCACTGGAGAAGAGAAACTGGAGACTCTTCCAAGCTCTGTTTTTGAAGTGAGCATAACAGGTCACAGCTACAGCATTTATAATGCAGTCTATGCCCTGACCCATGCTTTCCAGGCCATGCACTCATCCCCATCGAAAAGGAGAACAAGGATGACTGGAAGGAGAGGGAATACCTTAACTCAGCATCCGTGGCAGGTAATGTTCTTAGCAGAAGACACCATGAGCATTATTCCAAGAGCCACAATCAGCTTTCCCAAAACTGGGACTTTCCAGGTATTGTCAGCTACGCTGCCATCATCCTTGACCACCATTTATTCAAAAGAATCTTATAGCACTTTTGTGACTTTTCCGGTTTCATCCATTTCATATAACAAAGGAAACTGATATCCATTTCATATTACACAAATATAGCTCTATGATTCCACTTTAACTCCTATGATTCCATCCTTTGAAATCCTGGGATTTGCATTTCAGGGAGGGGCATTCAGAACTCTCAGCCAAAGACATCTAGTGCCTCACCAGATATCAGACCTCAGGCTTCCTTATGATTCAGACATGGGAATAAAAGTGAAATCAGAGTGCTCTATTTCTGTATTGTGAAAGAGTCCCAAGTCTACAAAAGCTGATGGTAACCACTTTCTTTTAATTATCTTAAAGATGCTGCAAGATTCCTTCACTTACTGGTACAGCATAACATACCTATGTATTAGAGTTCAACTACATTATTAATACAGCCTGAGTAGACATGTATGCACATAGCTGGGACCCCAAATATAAACTCTTTGAAGAACTTCTGGGTCTCTTCAGCCCTACATCTTTAGGCAATGCTCTCCTTTATTTCTCCAGATCACCAGTTGGCTCCACCATTAATTCCTGCCTCAGCTGGAGCACAATTAAAAATGGGCAAATTGTTTGCAAGAAATGAATCAGGAAAGTCATAGAGATATCCTTCTTAACTCAAGAAGTTCTCTTTAACCAACAGGAGGGATCTCTGAGTTTTGACCTGAAATTTTCACAGTAAGCTGCACCAAAAGGCTGAAATGCATATGCATCTTCTACTCAGAATCTCAAAATACAAAAAAGAGTCAAAAATGAGTAAAACCTCTTACAATCTGTTTCATTAGAAAGACTTCTGAACTTATTTTCTTTCTTGTCAGAATGAAACAAGCAAAGCTTTATAACCCTAGCTGTTACCTTCTCTACCACTGTCACAAGTATTAGTCTGACTCAAGCTTTTCAAAGAGACCATTAACCATAGAATCAAAAGATGGTCGAAGTACGTATATTTATGTGGCTGTGCTTTCCCCCACTTAGATCACTCACTACCTGAGAGGTCTATCATTCAATAATAGTGCTGGGGAGAAGCTTTCCTTTGACCAAAATGGAGAACTTGTTGGTGGATACGATATTGTCAACTGGGTCACATTCCCAAATCTGTCCTTTCTTCGATTTCAAGTTGGGAGTATAGATTCACAGGCTTCCACAGACCCATTCTTCACCATTGATGAAGATGCCATTGAGTGGCCCAGCATGTTTAATCAGGCAAGGTCTATACAACATGCTTTTGTGTGTTTAAAGTAGCTTATTATCTGAACACTAAATTCCGCTATCTCTAGAAACAGGTTAGAATTTCATTTCAGTTTATTTTAAGAAAATGTGGCCAATTGCTTCATATTCAGGTTCGAACAGATTTGAAATGAAAAAGCCTTGTACGTGGAAGAAAACTCTATGCTCTTGAACATCTCAGTTGTTATTCTGATATATTGAACTACATTGCTCCTGAAGTAGGGTTGCCATCTGTTTTTTGTTTTTTTCCTTGTGAAGGTCTTTCTTTCTACTATCTGCACAGCAGGCAGGTGCAAGATGGTCCTCTCCATACATTGAATTTGATTGATGTAAAGGAGTAAAAATATTGTTCCGGTTCATACACAAAGAACAATTTACCTTCAGTCACCTTGTTTCTATTTAAGATAGAAAGTATGTCTTAAAAATGAATGCATGAGAAAGTGTAAGCGATGGATTTTCCAAACTTGTGTACTAACCTTGGCCACCCATTAGTGATATATGTTCAAATTACTTTTTCACCTGACAAAATTCGGGAAATGTGTTTCCTTATAGTGACTTGTTATCAAGGCTGTAAGCCTATTTTTTTCCCAGGAGAATCAACCCCAAATTTAGCAGCGACCGAGGGTCAGAAAATAGAAATGAGCTGTAAATCATAATAGCATTAAGATCAAACAAAACATGATGTCCAACAGTGAGAGGTTGTACCAAAGCCAACCCTACTTCAATGGGTATCCCTGTATTAGATGGTAAATTAAGCCATTATATGATAGAGGTATTCATCCAAGTCCCTGAAATGAGATAATAGGGGAAAGGGCCCAGAAATGATAGGGTTGATTTTCAAGAGCTCATTTAATATCAACTTCTACCATAGGTAATGATCCTCTGAATTGACAGCATCCACCTATGTGTTGACTCCAGTACAAATGAGAAAGCAATGGCCATTTCCACACGGGGCGAGGGAATCGTCCCGTGCTGGTACTTACCGGACTTCTTGGCTCCACGCTTGGGTCCAGGCTGGTCTGGAGCAGTGAGTGGCCGCCGCTCCGCACTGCTCCGGGGACGAAAACGGCGGCTTCCGGTTGGTCGAGGCTCTCCACCAACCACTGAAGCTTGCCAGCCTAAAGTCCACCCCCGGCAGACCACAGGCTCGCACTGGTGCGAGCCTGCAAATCTGCACTGGAGAATGGGCATGGAGTGGCGCACTCCATGCTTTTGAAAGATCTGTTTCAAGCGGTCTTTCAAAAGCACGCTGGACAACCACTTCAGGTCGTTCCAGAGTGGGCTAGGGTGCAGAACTACACTAAGTAGGTCTGACCCAGTCCACTCCCAGGTGCAGATGTCCTCCCTGGAGGACGCTCTGCACCGTTTCTTTAAGCCCGTGTAGAAATGGCCAATATTTTCTCACTCTCTCATGTGCTCAGTGAAGCCTCCCAAAATATGAGACCCCTTCCTTAAGATACTTTTTCTCTCTGTGCCTGCCTTGTAGGCTGCAACAGCATATTTTGGCAGACCCAAAGTGAAGCAACATAATTTCCAGTTGCCATTTATGCCAACTTGGGACCAATTCTTTTTTTTTCTTTGCTGTGATTTTGGCAGGTTGGGGAGAAAATTTGGGGGGTTAGAGGAAGCTCACTTCCGCAATTTTTTGGCCAAAAAATCAATCAATTTTTTGGCCAAAAAATCAAAATTGGCCCACAAAATCAAAAAATTGGGGGTGGTCTGTTGGCTTTCAGGGGCTGTGAAGGGTGCTTCAGGAGCTGCACTTTGGGGGTCCAAACAGCTGTGTGTAACCCATGGGCTTCATTTTGCCACCTCTGGTTGAAAGGGAGTAGAATGGGGGGAAACTGTGCAAATAAATGCACATAGAAAGAGAAGTTATATCCTTGTGAATTTTGGACCTATTTTTTAAAAAGTGTGTTGCTGAGCAAGAAAAAGTCAGAAAAATATAAGAAACTCACTGTGTCCTAAATGGTCCCATTTGGTCATCCCTTACCCTATGCACTAGAGTTGTGGACTCCAGCCAATTACCACCAACCTTTTTCCTTGGTCTTAGCAGTTTAATTGGACAGCATGGAAATTATAAACAATATTTGCCATCTGATCACTCCACCAGTACAGGCAGATACAGGCCATTGTTGCCATATTTTTCCAGAATGCTGAAATGTTTTCCTCTTTCATTTATGAATAGACACGGCCCCTCTCACTGTGTAATGACAATTGCCCCCCAGGGTATAGAAGGGCAAAGAAGGAAGGGAAGCCATCCTGTTGTTATGATTGCCTTCCATGTCCAGAAGGAGAGATTTCCAACCAGACAGGTAGGAGACAACAGGTTTGACCCAGCAATTTAAGACATAAGAAATCAAATCAAATTTTACTTGCATCAAGCCTATGACCATTGCAGTTATAACAAATGAGTGTATATCAGCAGAAATGAGCATATCTAGGGCACTAAAGCAGATATAAACAGTATAACCAAAGGGTCTTAATATGCATATAAGAACCTTAAATTATACAGAGATAAAGCGGTGGCGGGGAGAGGGAGGAAGGGCTAGCAATTCAGGACTTCTCTGTAGCCCTTATGTTAGCAGCGAGTGCTAAAAAATTTGCTGTTTTTAATTGTGACCAAAGGAGGTGATCCTCATGAGATCATACAGATAGCCATTTCCATATATTTCCTAAAGCACCTGTAGCTTCTGCTGCTTAACACATATTATTACTGTGGGCATGAGTATAAAAATTTGGATGGGAAAAATGTATAGCAGCAAGTGCAGACAAGATGGAATTAGCAACAACTAAAATGTTGTACTGTGGAGATGAAAGAAGACTTATAAATGCCAGCTGTTTGGGTGTTTTTACAGTTTGTGACCAGGGAGTGGAGATTCATTAACTACCTACCCTCCACAACAGTACACAAATTATGAATGTAAGCAAGGAGGCTGATTTCCCATGCGCAGGTTCAATGAAGTCTCTTTTCTCCAGATATTTGCATTATGAACGCATATTTGAGGGAATGGGACAAGCCATAAACCAGCACTTCTTCTGACAATGTTACAACTCAGGTGCCACTGGTGGTCAAGATTCCTTCAGTCACTAATGCTCTTGGACACAGGGATATATTGGACCATGCTTGTCCAAAGTATGTCCCAAGGATGCAACATTCTGATTCAGATTCCTCCAAACCTTATAAAAATTATGTTAATCTGAGCCTTGCTTTCTAGGAATGCTCACCACAGAACAACCGAGTATATCAATTCCAGCTAAATTCACTTCTATTTTTTCCAGACATAGATGGCTGCATTCAATGTCAAGAGGGCTATTATCCAAGCGAAAATCAAGATATTTGCAATCCAAAAGTTATAATCTTCTTATCTTATGATGAACCTTTGGGGAGAGGTTTGGTGATTGCTGCCGTTTTCCTCTCTTTCACTGCCGCTTTGGTGTTAGCAACTTTTATGAAGTACCACAACACACCCATCGTGAAAGCGAACAATCAGATCCTCTCCTACACCCTTCTCATCTCCCTCCTGCTCTCTTTCATCTCCACTTTGCTATTCATTGGCCAGCCTCAGAAGATAACATGTCTCCTCCGACAAACAGCTTTTGGAATGGTCTTCTCAGTAGTTCTTTCTTCCTTGATGGCCAAAACCATCACTGTTGTTGTAGCTTTTATGGCCAATAAGCCAGGATCTAAGATGACAAAATGGGTGGGGAAAAGGCTGGCAACATCCATTGTTCTTTTGTGCTCTCTGATTCAAGCCACTATTTGTATACTATGGCTGGCAACCTCACCCCCATTCCCAGATTCTGACACATCTTCACTCATTCAGAACAATGTATTGCAATGCAATGAAGGGTCTGACCTGATGTTTTATTGTGTCCTGGGCTTTATGGGCTTCCTGACTGTTGTCAGCTTCACTCTGGCTTTCCTAGCCAGGAAGCTACCTGACACTTTCAACGAAGCCAAGCTGATCACCTTCAGCATGCTGCTGTTTTGTAGTGTCTGGATAACTTTTGTTCCAACCTACATTAGCACCAAAGGCAAATCTATGGTGGCCGTTGAGATCTTCTCCATCTTGATTTCTAGTGCTGGCTTATTAGGTTTCATCTTTTTCCCCAAATGCTATATTCTCCTCTTGAGGCCTGATCTGAACAAAAAGGAGCAGCTCATCAAAAAAGTAGTTTAGAGAAAGCATTTTCTCCTTCCTTATAGTTCGTAATTGACATCTGGATATATAGACAGGAATAGTTGTGATTTCAGTGGGGCCAGAGGAGGCTGATGACACTAGATTTTTTGGACTCTACTAATGGTTCAAAACTGGAGTCTTCCGTAATGTATTGTTTTTTTGTAACACCACAGAGGCACTAATTGTATTTTCTGTCTAAGGAACTGGTATGACAGGTTACTATCATGTTAGGATCGTTCAGTTGTTAGTTACTGGTATCTCAAAAAGAGCTTCAGTCAGAGATTTGGCACTTACACCTAGCCCCTGATTACTACCATTGCACCTTCTGGACAAGAATCAAGACACTTTTAGCATAGGTGTGACCTACAGTTGACTGGATCCCACCCCACAGCTGAAACTGACTGTGCTGGTAACTATCTAATCAGTTCCTGAGTGCGCATTTGCACAGCCCTGGTTTTGATACCCTCCACCCTGCTGCTCCATAGCATGGAAAGTAAACCTGGGAAGGCCCCTGTTTGCCCAATTGTTCTACTATGACTATTTGTGGTTTGGTCTACCAAACTGTCTCAGGGTTTATAGCAGATGCTTTCCTCACATGGTTAGCAGAATGTTCCTCCACTTTAGTGAGACACATGAGTTAACTGGTGAGAGTTAGTATAGTCCCAATTTAGGGGTATGAGTCATTCTTTTCCTATGACTGAAGATTTTTGTTGACCAGCCCATAAAATAATGAGACCACACACAAAGTTTGGGTTGAAATATAGGACATTTTATTTAAACTGTAAGCTTATTTAAGTTTTATCCCCAGAGTTGTGCAAAAGGGAGGTGACTTAGAATGGGAGCAGCTGAGGCAGAGTTCTCTGCTAGATCTCAGCCCAGATTCCCCTGGTCAAGAAACTGAGCCCCAAGAAGAACCCAGAATCTTGAGTTGCTCCTCAGCCAGCTCACCATAGTCAAACAAACTTAACTAAACATTAACAATATGCAAAGGCTAAAAATGTAATTAAGCCATGACATAGAACTGTTCAAAACATATACCATAAAAAATGAATAGAACAAATAGACAAGCTAGCACATACAGGCCTTTTCCCCTTGAACAATCGATCTTCAAAGCCAACTTGTTTGCAGAGTGACAGCAAGAAAAGTGACAGTCTAACCTCTCTGGAAAGGGAGTTCCTGATTCTGGGAGCAGCCAAGGCCCTCTCCTATGTTCAAATTTGATGCACTTGTGAGGGTGGGGACACAGAGGGAAGGTCCTCCCCAGAAAAGCTCAAAACACAGGCAGGTTTGTATGGGAGAATACAGTCCTTTGCATAACTTGTCCCTGAGCCATATATGGCTTTACAGGTCATCACCAGCAAGTTGAATTGTGCCCAAAAATGGATTGTCAGCCAGTGGAGCTATTGCAACAAGGAGTCAGCTCCAGTTAATCATCTAGTTCCAGCTCTTTGGATAGCTACAGGTTCTCAAAGACAGATACATGCAAAATATCTTACAGTGATCCAAACGAAATTATCTAAGGCATGTGTCACTGTGAGCAGACTGTAGACATATCAACAATTGCCTGTAAAATGAAAGCCTTACCCTTATTCTCTTGCTGATGTTTGCCATCTAAATGGATGATGAGGTGGAGAACTTTTGATTGCTCCCATATAAAATCCAATGGCCCAGCCCATCTCATCTTGGGCCATTTGAGGCCCCTCCCTAAACTGCAAATCCCAGGATTCCATAGGATGTTGAAAGTGGAATAATAGCACAAGGAAATGGCCTTGACCTCCTCTTTCCCAACCATTTATTTATGGCCCTCCTGTTTCAACCCAGGTGAGAAACAAAGTGGCTATTTCTCACTTGCTGCACAGCCCAGTAGTAGTAGTAATAGTAATGGTAGTAGTAGTAGTAGTAGTTCTGTGTCTTCAAATAATTTCTGACTTATCGCAACCTTAAAGTGAAGCTGTCATAGGATTTTCTGGGGCTGTGAGTGTATGAAGCACCCAATTTTACCCAATGGGTATACATGGCCAAGTGGGGCATCAAACCCTGGTCTCCAGGCTAATAGTCCAGTGCTCAAACTACTACATCACATTGGCAGTCTACTGACCAGGATATGTTCCCTACACTTATCTTAAGCTGTAACAAAACAACAACAATATTATTCAGAGCATGTATTATATTTGTGCACCTCCCCAATGCCACTGACTTCCATCATGTCCTTCTGCGTACCCCATCACTGCCACTCTAATCCAGAACGAATATATCCTGTCTTTCTGGTTGTCCAGTTTCATGTTTCTCAGAGCAATAATGCTTGGTAAGAATAGAATCATAGAATCATAGAGTTGGAAGAGACCACGGGGCCATCCAGTTCAACCCCTTGCTATTCAGGAACAGACATCAAAGCACTCCCAACAGATGGCAATCCAGCATTTGCTTAAAAACTTCCGAAGAAGGAGACTCCACCAAACTCCGAGGCAGCATATTTCACTGCCGGACAGCTGCGACTGTCAGGAAGTTCTTCCTGAGGTTCAGATGGAATCTCCTTTTCTGGAGCTTGAATCCATTGCTCCTTGTCCTAGCCTCTGGAGCAGCAGAAGACAAGCCCGCTCCCTCCTCTACATGACATCCCTTCAAATGTTTAAACAGGGGTATCATGTTCCCCCTTAATCTTCTCTTCTGCAAACTAAACATCCCCAGCTCCCTAAGCCACTCCTCATAGGGCATGGTTTCCAGACCCTTCACCATTTTGGTCACCCTCCTCTGGAACACTCTAGCTTGTTGATATCCTTCTTGAATTGAAGTGCCCAGAACTAAACACAGTATTCCAAATGAGGTCTACTAAAGCAGAATAGAGTGGTACCATTACATTTCTTGATCTAGACACTATACTTCTAGTGATTCAACCAAGAATCGCGTTGACTTTCTTGGCTGCTTCATCACACTGCTGACTCATGTTCAGCCTGTGATCTACCGAGACTCCTAGATCCCTTTCACATGTGCTCTTATCCAACCACATGTCCCCCATTCTATATTTGCGCATTCCATTTTCTTTTGCCTAAGTGTAGGACCTTACATTTCTCTGTTGAAATTCATTTTGTTAGCTTTGGTCAGCTCTCCAATCTGTCAAGATCATTTTGAATTTTGATGCTGTCCTCTGGAGTATTAGCAATCCCTCCCAGTTTGCTGTCATCTGCAAATTTGATCAGCATGCCCTCTATTCCTTCATCCAAGTCATTGAGGACGATGTTTAATAGCACTGGGCCCAGGACAGAACCCTGTGGAACCCCACTAGTCACTCCTCTCCAGGATGAAAAGCATCCATTGGTGAGCACCCTTTGGGTTTGGTCAGTCAACTAATTACCAATCCACCTAACAGTAGCCCTGCCCAGCCCATATTTTACTAGCTTCTTTTCAAGAATGTCATGGGGAACTTTGTCACAGTAGACAGCAATAGGAAAAGAGGAAGACAGCATTACAAATGGATGGACTCACATTGCGGAAGCCATGGCCCTGGGTCTGCAAGACCTGAACCTGACTTGGGAATCTCTCATTCAAAGGGTTGACAAGGGTCAAGTTGAAGACAACTTGATGGCATTTAACAACAAATGGCCCCAAACTGGTATCTCGTAAGGGAGCAGTGGTAATGTGGGTGACCAGTACACCTTTCTGATCACCCCCTTTAACAAACTGATCCCTGATTGCCTGATCAGGACAAAGACATGAATCAGAGCATACCCCTAACTGAATACCGCTACCTTGTTGTGTTGGTTGTTCTTGGAACTTCAGAACCATACAAGGACCTGGCTCCCCACAAGGCCTATGCCCGGCTACACCAACACTTGACTTGAATGATGTAATTTTGATGTGACCATCAGCTCACTTATTGAAAGAGACCAAAAATAAAGTTGTTGAGGCAGCTATCAGAAGCAGGAAAGCTTCAAATAATAGTAGTGGTAGTGGTAGTAGTAGTAGTAGTAGTAGTAGTAATGATGATGATGATGATGATGATGATGATGACACGGCCTTGTATGCTGCTTCTTCAGGCAATCTAGTATGCAAGGTGAAAATCTGTAAGACTGAAAAATATGCAGTCAAGTCTTTAGTTAAGTCAGGTGTGCAAGACTTACATTTCTCTTGGTCAGTTGCAGGCTTCAGTACAGATGAAGATGGCACACTTTGTGCCTTCTATGAGGCAGTCAGCCCAACCTCCAGTGCTGCAAGTGTTGTTGCCTGTCCATGATCAGATATGAGTAAACGAATGGGGGTTAGGGGGACTTTAATGGCAACCAATTAGCTGGGGCCTTGCCTGTACATTTGCCTCAATTTTCCAGGATGCTGTGTTCAGTTCCTGCAATCTATAAAGTATGTGTCCAAAATTGTGTTCTGTCAATAACCATTCTCTCCTCCCTCCCCAACCTTCCTGTGTGTGGGGAAGAATCCTTCTGCTCCCTTCTACCAAAGGAGGAAGGAAAGAGAAAGCCAAAAAAAGTGGAATAAAGAAAGCGCAATTGAAAGGAAAGCAAACAAGGAAGTAACACAGAAGAAATCAGCCTTTTTTTTCACAAATATTTTTATTAATTTCAGAAACAGATAATCTTCTTGGTTATTTCAATATTTGTTTAGATCCTTAACTATACATTATACTTTTGGCACTTTTTATACAACACAAAAATGAAACCAATCTCGATAGTATTGCTATGCCAACCTAGCCAAAAAAAACAGAAAGAAAAAAAAAAGTAGGGACAAGAAAAAAAGAAAAGAGGAAGAAGGGGAAAAAAGAAAAAAGGAACAAGCCCTCATTCAATACACTTGTTTAAACTCTTCATGGCTCATTCCTTAATAGATATTGATTAACAGAAAAAAAATATTCCTTATATAGGTAATCGAGTTAACTTCTTGGCAAAAAAAAGAATTAGATATGGACCAAGAAACTTCCCCCACTGAGAAGCTGACAGCTGCAGATATTTGTGATATTCTTTTTACAACCTTCCTTAGTAATATGAGAGGAAATACTCACTTAGGAGCTTGTACAATGCAATTGGAAATAAAAATGTTCTAATATAGCACATCCAGATAAATACCGTACAGCCATGCTGCATCCTCCTCTTAATTATCTGTGCCTCATCCAACAACATTATATAACATTTATGCAACATTTTAGATAATAAATAACTTATTGTGTACAGTAAATTATACATTTACACTTAATTTAGAATACATACACAACTCCTTATGAAAAGAAAAAGAGAACAACAACTCAGAACTAGCCCATCTCTAGACAACTTGGCTTAATACCCAAGTTACTTCTTAATTTTGTCTAGATTGCATCTTTTAAAGATACTTAGTATAGTTCCCACCATCTCATATTTTTCTGAAATAGAAGAAATCAACCTTAAACCATTTTTAATTAAGGCCATTTCCACAGTACCTTCCCATCCCAGCATGGGGACAGGAGAAGGACAGAATCACGACAACACTTCTGCACGACATTGTTGCAGTCCCATCCTTCTCCCATTCCCAAGTGGCATGATTGCAGGTTAAATAATTGACAAGTTTTCTCCGTCAATGGCCCACAATTGCGCCACCATCCCACACTTACCCACCCTGAGGAAGTGCCGGAAGTGTGATGGATGTGCTACCTGCCACGGCGCAGGCTGCTAAAGTGCCCAGCTGCACTGTGGAAGGAAGAGGCATAGCCATTGCACCTCCTTCAGCAGGGAGCTAGCCAATGTGGAGAAAAGCACTTCCATTATGCTTCCTTCCCGGCAGAGTCACTGCCACAGTCCCCACTGGATGCTACCACAAGAAGGTAAGCTGCGGAAAGTGCCTAAGTGTTTTTTAATAGAACTGATGTTTATTAGTTTTTAACCTTTGTATTATTATATTTTAGCTAAAACTTTATTGTAACATTTGTAAGCCATCTTGGGTTGTACGGTTGGAGAAAGACTTGATACTAATTGAATAAATGAATAAATATAAATCTGCACAGAAAGAAAGCGGGTGCTGCTAAAGCAACCCACAACTCTTTCTGATGCTCTTTGAGCCTCGCAGCCACCACTGTCTGTCACTGCTGATGGGTTACTCATCACTGGTAAGATCAAAATATGTGGAGGGATTGGTGGATGATGGGAGCTACGCAAAAACCACGATAGCACTTCCCTCCTGCACTGAGCTCTGGCAAAACTCGGTACCAGAGTCAAGTGTGTCAAAAACCACCATACAGCAGAGACTGTACACACAGCTTAGAAGAGTGCCCAGCAGAGTTTAAACACTAGCAGCAATGCTCTGAAGCCACAAAAATATGTCCACACTATATTATCTTCCAACTTGGAGGCTTTTACTCTTCAGTTACGATACATACATATTTACAATACTCCAACGGAGTTTCAGCATTCCACAGCATGCATCCAACATAGCCTCTGGCTGCACCATCAGACAATCGAGTGGACAGTTGGCTAGGACTCAACCCCTTATATACATACCTTGCTGATGCAACTCTAGCCAACTTTGCATGTTCCCATGTCTGATGCAACCCTCTCCCCTGGTTACATGTTACAATGTCTCAGTAAGATTGACATAGGATTATATCATTCACTGTCATTCCCAGGTGCAAACCTCAATGTGCATCATACATATTTTATTTGGACTACAGCTCATGTCCAACCTTTCCTCACGAAATAGTGGAGGCCAATGAGGAGAGTTATGTCCAACTGGGATTGAACTGAGTGTTGAACTCAATTGCCTGTCCATTCAAAAAGAAAGAAAGCAGGGCATTTCCTATTCTCAAGTTGAAGTCTTCTAATGTTGAAGATGTGGACTGATGTTGAACTGTGTGGGACTGAATCACACCTTTGCCGGATGAATGTAAACCAATTAAATATGTTTAAAAATGGATTACATACATTTTCTGAGATTGAAATTAAAAAGGAATTCTAGCTCTGCTGACTGTATATAATTTCCAGGATCAGACACAGCATGAAAAACGTCAGTATGAAAGCAAAGGCAGGATTCTTTGACCTCACACCCTGTCTGTAGGCTTCCCAGTGGAATATGGTTGACCACTGCAGGAAACAAGATGGTGGACTGTTTAGCCCTTTGATCTAGTCCAGCAATCCACTTCTTAATTTTGGAAACATTAGCCCAAGAATTCCAAACTTGTGTAAAACATTGGACAACATTTTCAAATTAACATTTTGAAGTCTATTTTTTTACCTCTAAGCTTTTCTATTTCCTGAAGGTCTCATTTTCCCAGTGGTGTTTTCTAGACATAAATCATTACAAGCCCATGTGTCTCTTCTAATTCAGTGTGAGCTGAGAAGACATTTGTAGAGATATGATAAACATTTTTTTCAAAGTCTCAGCACACTCCTGTTTAATTTCCAAGCTTATGATGTTTGCATTTACTTCTTCTACTTCCCTAGAGATTTCAGGGGGCAGTACTGAGATAATAGCCCATGGTTGTTTTCCTCACACAAGCATACACAGGACTATGCAGGACTTACCTATGAGTAGACATGTATAGGAGTGCATTATTACAAAGGCTATCAGTATTGTTAATGTCATTCAGGACTGAAGCTGGAGAAACGCATGGCTCCATTGCTTGGACTGTATAAATACTTAATACAGAACAGAACTGATTTCAAAGCAGGAAGCCAGTGACAATTTCAAATAGGCTGTACTACTGCAGGAAACCTGGATAACATTGTGAGAAAGACTGGAGAGTTGTCCAAATAGGACCTTCATATGCAAAGTTGTGCTGTTCATTAAAATGGTGTTCATTCTGCTGGTGTTCATTCTGTTTCAGGTGGCCTGCATAGTTGCTCTTGATTCATGTGGCACTCACCAGTCACTTCTTATTCATCACAAGTATCACAAGTCAGGAGACCTTCTCATAGCTGGCATTCTGTCTCAGATTTATATATCTTCCAATAAGATATCATTCAGACAACATCCCTCTGATGGATCTGGAGGAGATTTGATGTATGAATTTGATTATTTTTCAAAAGTTTCATGCACCTCTTCAGATATTATAGAGATTTAAGAGGGGTTTGAAAGTGGGTAAAATGTCCATTATCCTTTTAAAATTGGTTTTAGTTAAGGACAGTAAAGATACTTGAAAATATACAAAGATGGTCAAAAATGTGCTTCCTTGCCATTTGGGACTTACACCATGTAAATTTTGCCTGTGGTTGTTCTGGCAGGAAAAAAAAAAAGAATTTTCTGTGTAGGGAACAGCATATTCTGTAGAGACCATAAAAATGTGGTTTTCTGCATGGAAAATATTGTTTTCTGTACCAAAATGACATGTGAAAATTTTGCAGAAAATGATTACCAAACTGTGAAATTTTTGCACAGTTATTGGAGACCTTCTTGCAGAGGGGAAAAAAATTCCTAAGATTACTTTTTGCTTCCTTTAAAAAGAACATTGGAATATAATAACATCTCAGGTTTTTAATATTGAACATATGAATATATTCACGTGTGTGTGTGTGTGTGTGTGTGTGTATTTGTGTATACACACACACACACACACATATATTCATATATGTATATATATATATATATATTCATATATTCACACTATCTAAATCTGTTCCTGTGTTGGCTTATCTATTTGGGGAAGACTCAAGCCCATTCTTGTGTATCAGTGGGTTTTTTCATACTTTGTAGTCAGATACTCTTTAATATATTTCACTGCAATGCAGGTAGAATATTATATTAACCTGGAATGCTATATTCTAAAGCAGATTCATTGTATATTGCAGAGTTATTACTCACAACTACCAGCATATTCTGGCCTTGATATTTGCCATAAAGAAGATCAATGAAAACTCCCTGATCTTACCCAACATCACCCTGGGCTTCCTTATTTCTAATAGCAATTTTGTTGCCCGTTGGACGTACCTTGCATCACTGGAACGTCTTTCTACCTGGGGCAAATTTGTCCCGAACTACAAATGCGACACCCAGAGCCATCCAGCAGCAGTCATTGGGGGACCTAATTCCAATATTGCACTCTTTATGGCAAAACTCTTGTGTGTCTACAAGATGCCACAGGTAAAATCAGCCCACAGAATGCAAGAGTTTAAACAATAAGAGTTTAAGGAGATTTTAGTCTCCACGCCCCTGAATCTCGTTTTTGTAAGCTCTTGCCTGATTAAGAGATTTAAAGTTTTAACCTTGTACATATTTTTCCAGTCTTTTGAATAGTCTAAAAATATTCCCTCAATATGAAAGTAGGTATTGACATGCCAGCCCTTCCCTTCCCTTCCCTTCCCTTCCCTTCCCTTCCCTTCCCTTCCCTTCCCTTCCCTTCCCTTCCCTTCCCTCTTCTCTTCTCTTCTCTTCTCTTCTCTTCTCTTCTCTTCTCTTCTCTTCTCTTTCTTTTGGTAACATTTCTGGTGTCAACAAAATAAGTTTTTCTGGTGTGAATAAAATAAGGACAATTTTGCACTAATTTGATTAATGCTGGGACAGGCAATGTTTACTCATGGTTTCCATCTCAGTGAGACAATTAACTGTTCCCATGTTAATATGAAAATATCAAAACTTGAATTCAATGCCCCACTGACTTGGAAGGTATCAGACACCAAGGGCTCCTATCTCACAGTTTCATCTCAGGGTGTATTTTTCCATTTGGGTAACCTGTATTCTTTTGCTGATCTCTGCTGATCTGCAGCTCAGAAACACAGAAAGCATACCGCTTGAAAACCTAGGTAGCAGAAGAGATATTGGCCCTTTCCACATGATGTCACTGTTGCGTTTTTGGCACAGGATGGCAGCGGTCGGCAGGTCACTCTTCCGCATGACATCATCGCCATCCTGCTGCCATCCTGTCGTGGAGCGTCACACTTGTGCAGTTTTTGCAAAATGGAAAGAATCCATTTCACGCCTGCAATCATGTGGTGCTCCTGTCACTTCTGGCCATGTGGAAGATGTGGAAGTGCATTGGCAATGCTTCCTTCCATAGCGCAGCAATGGAAAAATCCCAGCTGCAGAAGGAAGGACGATGTGGTGCCATTACGTTCTCTTCTGCACGGACTGAGCGGGTGCAGAGGGGAGTGTTGCTGGCGCGCTCCCTTCTGGACATGGGACTGCAGTGAGATGATGCGGAAGGGCTTCGTCATGCAGAAATTGCCATTGATGTGTCCTTCCAGTAGCCAAAGTGATTGGGCAACAATAAAGAGCTCTCAATAGTTCATTGATTCAGCTTATTGTATTCACCATCTTCCTTCTAGCTCCCCAGCATAGCATTCTCTTCTCCCTTCTTTTGATTTACTATTTATTTGGGTCCAGGTGTCAGGATAGAGAAGCCGCACAATACTGTACTTCCATCTTAGCTAGATTATGCCTCAGTGTGTTAGCCCATATACAATCCATCACAGTACCCAGATGATGACTGAAGATCTTCGTGGCATCCCTGACCCCAGTTAAGAGTAAAAAATAGAGTTGGACACAATCTGCCAATTGATGGCATCCACCATGAAAACCCTAGATCCACCAGTTGCATGTAGATTAGGGATAGTCAAACTTTGGCATCATATATTGTATGAGGAGCTGATCAAGAGGCAAATCTGCACATGGGATGAGGTGAATATCTATTGGACCTCACAAATCAGGTTCCACTGGATCCTATAAAGATGCATGAAATCCCTGAACCAATTTCTGGAAAGGATAGTCATCAGGATGGAGCCCCACAAGATAGTTTATCAGTTATGGCCATTCTTTGAGAAGAGTAGCCTGGGCACAGTGTTTACCGTGCAGAAAATTTATCTAATGAAGAAAGTGAAAGATAGAGTTGTAACTTGAGATAGTCTGGTGGACCTGCAGTCACTATTTAAAGTATTAAGTCTTACAAAGTCCTATCAAGTTCGATGATATTTCTTGCAATCCCTAGGGATGAAAATACCATAGTTGTTTAGACAGGGTTTTAAATATTTTTCTTGGCATTATATACATTGGATTATTTGCTTTGATCCATTGTTTTGTCCTATTTTTTTGTTGCTTTTGATTGCCTTTTTGAGTATTTTATTATTTTAATTCTATGTTGTTGTTTCAAATATACTGGAATGCTCAAGAGCCATTTCATTCATTCATTAACATTAAATTAATGAGCAATTTTAATTTGTTAGTATTTTTACCTCTTTATCTTTCACCCTTAAGCTCACATATGGCTCTGCTCCATTGATGGATAACCAAAATGAAGCCATTTTCTTCCACCGCATGCTCCCAAATGGGACCCATCAATATATGGGGATGCTTCATTTAATGTTGCATTTCCAGTGGACATGGAGTGGAGTGATTTATGTAGAGGATGAGATGGGAGAAAGATTTGTACAGAAAGTGCTCCCCATGTTTGTGCAGAAAGCGATCTGCTTTGACTTCATAGAAAAATTAACCCAAATAACCTTTATCAATGAAATGGAAACGATGGCGGAGAGGGTTATGAAAACATCATACCTTCTTGTAAGAAGCAATGCCAATGCAGTAATCGTACATGGAGAAATTCAGACAATTCTAACTTTGGGAATTTTGAGACAAATTCAGGTTTACAATGATTTACCAAGAACAAGTAAAGTCTGGATTATGACAGCCCAGATGGGTTTTGCATTACTCCCAGATCAAAGAGATTGGGACCTGAGCTTCATCAATGGTGCTTTATCTATTTCCGTTCACCCAAAGAAGGTCTCAGGATTCCACGAATTTCTGCAAAAGAGAAAACCAGATACAGACCAAGACGATGGCTTTATCAGGGATTTTTGGCAACAGGTATTTATGTGTTCATTCTCCAGGTCCAATTTAGATGAGCACTCTGAAGATATCTGCACTGAGGAGGACACACTGGAGGCTCTTCCTGCATCTGTATTTGAAATGAGCATGACCAGCCATAGCTACAGTATCTACAATGCTGTCTATGCTGTTGCACATGCTTTGCATGACATGGATTCATCCATGTTCAAACACAGAAAAGAAAGAAAGAGAGAAAAACTTCAAAAAATACAGCCATGGTAGGTAACATTCAGAGCACACTATTACAGAAGAGTTTGGCATATTTGTATGTACAATCACCAACTCAGAATATCTAGGGAGACCTTTTTCTGGAAAAGGTAGAATTCTGGTGTCTAGATACTGGGAATGATACAACTTCATTTTACAGTGGCTTCATTGCTGCTTCTGTTTGCATGAAAACCATAATGGACGTGATTCATTTGATAAGTTCTGATCACTGTAACTTGGTGTCACAATTCATGTGTATTTAGTGTGTGTGTACAAATTTCAGTAATGTCATAGGCTGCCATTTAATCACCTCCATTTCATTTTTAGGCGCTTTTATTTAGTTGTATCTGTTTTTTTACTCAGCTTGCCAGTACATGTGTATAATAAGTCTGACTGTCTTTCCATTTCTCCGTGCTATTTCTACTTACTGGAGAATGGGTGCATATTGATAACAAACTTCCTCTGAGCAAATCTTGCCAGGAAAATGTGGTTTGCCTTAGGGTTGCCATAAGTAGGAAGCATAACATAGAATCATTGAATCAGAGAGATGGATGAGACTACAAAGACCACTGAGTCCAACTTCCTACCATGCAGGAAGACACATTCAAATCTTTCTCAACAGATGGCCATCCAGCCTCTGTTTAAAAACCTCCAAAGAAGAGATGGAAAAACTTACAATATTATGAAGTGACTAACCCCTCCAAGGGTCTGAAGAAGAATGAAAACCCATTTTAGGGCTCAATAAAAGTAGATGGGGAGAAAAATATATATATATTAAGACAGTTCCTAAATAATTTTCTTTTTCTGATATAAAAAAAGCTAAGAATATTGTTTTTTTGTAATGTGATTTTGACTTGAATAAGTAGTAGAATTAAAAAACAAAATGAAGAGATGAAGAGAAGAATTTATTGTGCATATTGAATCAAAGATGAAATGTGTATAAAAGAAAGTCAAGGGAGAAAGGGGGAACGGAGGGAGGAAGGGAAAGGAGGAAAGTAATGATAAATAGATTTTTTAAAAACTGTGTTATGCAAATATGCTTTTTTCTTTATAATCTTTGGATACTTTTATCAAAATAAATAAATAAACAAATATCTCCAAATAAGGAGACTCCATCACACTCCAAAGAAGTATACTGCACTGTCGAACTGCTCTTACAATCAGAACGTCTTTCTTTCTTTCTTTCTTTCTTTCTTTCTTTCTTTCTTTCCTTCCTTCCTTCCTTCCTTCCTTCCTTCCTTCCTTCCTTCCTTCCTTCCTTCCTTCCTTCCTTCCTTCTCTCTCTCTCTCTCTAAGTCTTTCTTTCTTTCTAAGTCTTTCTTTCTTTCTTTCTTTCAAAAGCATTCAACAAAAAATTTAGATAGATATAACAACACATAAGGGAGTAAAAGAAACACAAAAAGCAAAAATTAAAACTGAAACGCATGGGAACTTCTCAAACTAAACAGTACAAAAATTACCTAACCTAAAAAAAGAAAAAGGAAGTGGAGGGGACTAAACTAAGATAGGCCAAGAAAGGTAGAAATATGACTTCCAGCTCATCAGCTGATAGTTATAAGATAAAAGTACTAACTCTACTTCTTCAACTTTATACAACTAGGATATGCTTCTACAACATGGCAAAAACTATTAATCTTCAAAGTCCATAACTGAGATTCTCCCCCAATGCCCCCTCAAATATACAACAATAGTGTCCCAATCTTTCCTAAAATTACTCAGTGATTCTTCTTTAATCAAAATTGTCAATCTGTCAATTTCTGCCTGGTCATGTAGCTTCATTAACCAACCTCTTGAGATGGGAAAGCTGAGTTTTTCCATCTCTGAGCAAAAATCAATGTGGTAGCTATAATCATATACTGATGCTTCCACACCTCTTGTCAATCTGATCATCGATCAGCCCAAGCAAAAAGAGTTCAAATTCCCTTTGAATTTTCAACTTCAAAATACTTTCCATCAATCAGTGGATCTGCATCCATGTTTTTTTTTCTTTCCAACAAGCCATCCACATGTGAAAAAAGTCCTTTCTTTCTGTTTACATTTCCAGCAAATATCAGTGGAACCTTTATACATTTTGAATAATCTTTCCAGTGTTAAGTACCATTTTATGTAACTTTTCTCTAAGATCATAACTTAGTGTATACTTTAAACTTCTTGCCCACATCATTTTGCATTGTTCCATTTTTATATTAATGGTCCACATTTTGTGCCCACTTAATCATGCAATCTTTTACTTGTTCATCTACATTTTCAACAACAGTTTATACATTCTAGCTATTAAATGTTCATCATCAGTATGCAATTCTTTTTCAGACTCTTGATTTACATGTTTTGAAACCAAACAGGTTTGTATCCATCTTAAAGCATTCAGTTAATTGTCTAGAAGTAAACAAACAACTGAATACTACAACCATCTTGAGTCCATTCATCACTTGTTTTCCTTTGATATTGGTCTTCTTCTAACAATAACAAATCTCTGTATGTTAATCATTTATCTTTAACAGTTACTTTCCTTTTCATTAAGGGTTCGTGTAGAGTGTTCCATAAAGGCATTTTAGCATACAGTCTTGTTTTATATTTATTCTAAACTCTTCATATAGTGCGTCTAATAGAATGATTATTGAAATTAATATTTGCCTTAAGTTAATCATACTATAAATATTCCTGCCAACCAAATTTGGTAAGAATGTCCTCTATTCCCTTATCCAAGTCATTGATAAAGCTGTTGAATAGCACTGGGCACAGGTTGGAACCCTGTAGTACCCCACTAGTCACTTCACTCCATGATGAAGAGGAGCCATTGGTGAGCACACTTTGGGTTCAGCCATCCAACCAATTACAAATCCACCTAACAGTAGCCTTATCTAGCCCAGAATTTTCTAGTTTGTTTTCAAGAATATCAGAGGGGACCTTATCAAAGACCTTACTAAAATTAAAATATGCTACATTCACAACATTCTCTTCATCTACTAAACTTGTAACTCAATAACTCAATGAAAAAAGAGATAAATTTAGTCTGGCATGACTTATATTTGAGAAACCCATGTTGACTTCTAGAGATCATACACGTGAAAACAAATCAAGAGTATGCCTGATACCATCTATTTTAAAGTAAAAAACCAAATAGGAAAGGATGAGGAGTTGCACTATATGTGAATGATGTTTACACCTGTGCAGAGGCACATGTCTTAAATTCTGGAAGCCAGGTTGAGTGCATCTGGATAAAAACTAAGGAGGAGAGAAACAATTGCGAGGAGTCTACTACAGACCCCAAAGCCAGACTGAGAACTTGGATGAGGTCCTCCTGGAACAGATGATCAAACATTCAGAAAGGAGACAAGTAGTTAGCAATGGGAGATTTCAACTATCCTGATATTTGTTGGAAGACAAACTCTGCCAAGAATATAAAGTCCAACAAATTCCTCACTTGCCTTGAAGACAATTTTATTGTCCAGAAGGTGGAAGAGGCAACAAGGGGACTGGCTATTTTAGATCTGACCAACCAACAATGGTGACCACATTAATTGGGTGGAAGTGGTGGAATGCTTAGGTAGCAGCTGTTTTTTTGATAACGCTAATATTACTTCAGCTGATAGAATTTCTAAATGCTTAACTATTAGTATCACTAATAAAATATATACCCTCTATAAGGCTGATTTTTCCCAACTGTGAAAGATTATTATCATGAGTCCTTTATTTGTATAGTGAACATAACTTTTAACTGTGTTCCCATTCTCAATTTAGCTCCACTACTTCCTAAAAAGGGTTTCATTTAACAACACTGCTGGTGAAAAGATTTCCTTTAACAAAAATGGAGAATTAGTAGCTGGCTTTGATATCATCAATTGGGTCACGTTCCCCAATCAGTCCTTTCATCAAGTGAAAGTTGGAAGGATAGAGCCACCATCTCTTCCGACCGTTGGGTTCACCATTCATGAGGATGCCATTGAATGGCCCAGCTGGTTCAACCAGGTAGGATGCGAGCAAATTCCATGGTGAATCAAGGCATTTTTTTCAATCTTCCAAAACTTGTTCAGTGGTGAGAGACTGAGGCAGCTCTGTCTCTCAGTTCTTCCAATTCCATGAGTCCCCCATGTATTGCATAATTCAATAAGTAAATTCTAACCACAGATTGGCACCTGACCTCTTCCCATTAAATTTGCCTTGTAAGGCTGAAATGAAAATCTATTGAATTTGATTCTTTCCCACCCAACACATGGACAGGATCTCAGTGTCAGATGTCAGTATCAGTGTTATCATCTTCGGAGGGAAAGCCAATATATTTCTCAAGATACAGCATTCATCCCCAATCAGGTAGCATTCCTAGTGATCTGCAAATCCTTCCTGTTTAATCCTTCCTCCTCCAGGAAAAGGGTTCCAAGGTCTAGGGACAGCCACCAACACTCTCTCAAGTTTCCACCAACCATACTTGTGAAGGTGATGGAACCAAAGATGGTGGGCCTCTCTTGCAGATGTCAGCATCCACCCAGTCTCATACAGGAAGATATAATCTGTCAGATTGTCCAGCCCTATTTCATTATCTACCTTTCAGCTGACCATGAGCACTTCTATCTTGTCTGGACCGAATTTCCATTTGCTTGCCCTCATCCAATCAATGTTTGATTCCTTTCAGTGGTTTCAATCTGAAACAGACAGAAACAAGAAACAGAGATGGATGTCATCAGCATATATTTTCTGCATGTTCAAATATTTTCCTTTACTTCTGGGTAGGTACAACCTCTTTCTGTGTGTAATGACAACT
Organism: Cyclura pinguis; assembly: GCA_030412105.1. Classification (NCBI taxonomy): domain Eukaryota; kingdom Metazoa; phylum Chordata; class Lepidosauria; order Squamata; family Iguanidae; genus Cyclura; species Cyclura pinguis. The sequence continues at coordinate 132,002,691 of CM059604.1, read as the reverse complement.
GTTATCCTGGTTATACTCGACAAAAGGAGGAAGGAAAGCCATTTTGCTGCTATGATTGTACTCCATGTCCAGAAGGGAAGATTTCAAACCAGAAAGGTAAGAGTGGTCATAGTATATTGCTTATAGTCAATATAACATATGGTTCATATTATCCCCATGAGTGTATTTTAGACATGGGAACTTTCTGATACTTGATTCAGTGGTAAGAGTAGCTTCTACCATCTTAAACAATGACTTAAACAATGACTTACTTCTGTATACCATGTGGATAGCACTTTTGTTGATTAAAATAGGAAAACAAACACAGAGACAAATATGAGATCTATGAAAAAAATGCAATAGTGAAAACTCACTGGTTGTGATTTCCAAAGAGATAAGACCCATATTCCTGATAGTGTTATCTTGGAATATGCCACGTAACATCACATATGTAGAAGCATGGGGCAGAGAGCATTTTACAATGCACTGTGTTTATGTGTGTGTGCCATTAAATCACCTGTTGACTCCATCAGTTTCAGAGGGTTATCTTAGGCAAGAAATACTCAGAGATCGTTTGCCATTGCCTTCCTCTGCAATTTAGCCCACAGCACCTAGTTTCTTTGGCAGTCCCCCACCCATGTATTAATCAGGCCTGATCTTGCTTAGCTTCCAAGATAAGATGAGATCTGATGTCTTTAGGATATTTAAACAGAACCACAGTGAATAGTACATACTGTTGAAGAACATTACCAACACTATAAGCAATGAAAGTTCAATCGAATCACAACTAGCATCTATATAACAACCCATTTCCTATGAATCATAGAGTTGGAAGAGATCACAATGTCCATTGAGTCCAACCCCCCGCCACACAGGAACGAACACTCAAAGCACCCCTAGCAAATGGCCATCCAGCCTCTGCTAAAAAACTGAATTTTCTAAGAGTTTCGTAGTGTCCCTCTGTTTCAGATAGAGACAGGAAAGACAGTAGAAAGAGGTCAATGCCTTTGGTTATTTTTAATAAGGTTAAAATAATGTAATTCTGTTATATTTATGGGATGGTTAATTGTTTGGTTTATGCTATATTGCAACTTAGCATTTAATTGCCTACATTAAAAGATTTACCAAAACAAAAGTATAAAACACCAAACATGATTTTAGTTTCCACTCCCATACCTATTTTGAATTTGAAATTAAATTGAACAGCTGCACAAATTTTAAAATCCTATTTCTCATCTAGCCTACCAAAAAACCTTCTCTTGCTTTCCTTCTCTTCATCTCTTATAATCTCCTTAAACTCCCTTTCTTTAACTTGCTGATTTCCCCAGGGTTCCCAAGCAAAAGTTTTTAGAGTAGGAGGTTCAAAATACATGTTCCTGAGGTACAAGAGAATCTTCTGTGTAATGTTGAATGTAGAACAGAAGAAGACCACCTGGATGCAAAGACAGACACCCCTTTTCAACCTGTTTGATTCCTATGTATGATTTCTTAATTGAATCTATAGCATTTTTAATACTCTAGATGAAATGGGCTATACTTGCAATTCCCACTGCACTGAAATCCTCCTTAAGATGCTTTCCTTATTTATTTATTTCTTATTTACTATGTTTTATGGTTTTATACAAGCAATCTCAATGAATATTAATCACAGATGTAGTAAAACTGAAAATATTCTTGCATAGGTAGAACTGAATTTTAGCATCAGAGTATTTATGGATAGACGTATCCTTGAGACTATGAGCTAAATCTAATTGCTCCTTCACCTAGAGCAGGCTCGTTGAATCATGGGAGCTTACTTAAGTGTTAATTTAATATTCAGAATTTTTTAAAAATATATATGTTAATAGATATTAGGAATGATTTTTCCAATGACCATTCAGAAAATTGATGTAATGTATCTACTCCAGTTTGGTTTGACAGTTGTAATGAAGCCAAATAATGTTCTGTGGAATAAATGAGAACACTGATTCAAATTGTGTTCTTAAGGTTTTCTTTCTATTTCTTTAGCTAACTACCTTCTTTTCCCCTTCCCCTTCTTCCCCTTCTCCTTCTCCAACCCCATCACCCTTCCCTTCCCTTCCATTCCATTCCTTTCTCTTTACTTCATGTGAAACATGTTTTCTGTAGCTTTCTGGAGTCCTTCACATGCTACAGATATAAAGAATTATCTTCTTTCAAGAAGATGCCTGTCATTTCAATTTTCAAAGGGAGAAACAGAGACGCATTCTGAGACATTATCTAAATTTAAGAAATAAATATAAATAATTGCTGAGCCACCTCCATAAGGCACCAAACACATTGTGAGCTCTCCTCCCAATGTTAAGTCGAAGGCTTTCATGCCCGGAATCCATAGGTTGTTGTGGGTTTTCTGGGCATTGAGGCTGTGTTTTAGTATTTTCCCCTGATGTTTCACCTGCATCTGTGGCTGGCATCTTCAGAGGATCTGGAGACCCTCTGAAAATGCCAGCCACAGATGCAGGCAAAATGTCAGGAGAAAATACTAATAGAACATGACATCAAAGCCCAGAAAACCGACAGCAACCTCTCCTCCCAATCTTCCTCACTAAAACACCTCATAAGGGAGTGGCTCAAAGGGGAGCTCTTCTTTCAAATCTCATCCTTCTCCAACCCAATCCAAAAGAAACTTAGAGTTGGGATTTAATAGAGGCATTCATGGGTTGGATGAATAGAAGTAACAGATTAAATTTGGACCACAGGTGCCTCATCCTGGTCTGAAGGAATGGACTGTGATCCCCTTGCAAATTTGCACTTCTCCTAAGCCAAATGTGAATATTCCTTGCAAAAGACATATAGGTGTGAGCAGTTGACTTCATAGGCTTCACTATGATCTTTCGTACTGTGTTCTGATTGCATCAATTGACTTTAAATAAAGCTCACATATATATCAATGTTTTCTTTTCTCTTCTTTTCCCTAGACATGGATGATTGCTTTCAATGTCCACGAGACCATTATCCAAACAAGATTAAAGATTTCTGCATTCCCAAATATTTAATTTTCCTTACTTTTGAAGAAGATCTTGGGACAAGTTTGGCCATTTCTACTCTTTGCCTTTTTTGTGTCACTGCTGTAGTACTTGGGATTTTCATTAAACACTGGGACACTCCCATTGTCAAAGCTAATAATAGGAGCCTCACCTGCACTCTCCTCCTTTCCCTCCTCCTCTCCTTTCTTTGTGCTTTGCTCTTCATTGGTAAACCTCAGAAGATGACCTGCCTCTTTCGTCAGACAGCTTTTGGCATCATCTTTTCTGTGGCTGTCTCTTCCGTTTTGGCAAAAACTATCATTGTTACTCTTGCTTTCCTAGCCACCAAGCCTGAGTCCAGCTTGAGGAAATGGGTGGGGAAAAGACTGGCCAACTCCATTGTTCTTTCCTGCTTGATTATTCAAGTGACAATTTGTACTGTGTGGCTGACAACCTCTCCTCCATTTCCAGATCTTGATATGAGCTCTATGGTTGAAGAAATCATTCTGGAATGTAATGAAGGGTCAGTCATCATGTTTTACTGCATTCTAGGTTTCATGGGCTTCTTGTCTATTTGCAGTTTTACTGTGGCTTTCTTTGCCAGGAAGTTACCTGACAGTTTCAATGAAGCCAAGTTTATCACCTTTAGCATGTTGGTTTTCTGCAGTGTATGGCTGTCCTTTGTTCCAACATACTTGAGCACCAAGGGAAAATACATGGTATCTGTGGAGATCTTCTCAATCTTGGCTTCCAGTGCTGGGTTACTGGGTTTTATATTTTTCCCCAAATGTTATGTCATAGTTCTGAGGCCTGATATGAATAGTAAGGAACAATTAATGAAAAGAAAACATTAGGGAAAGTTTCTATTTATTTATTTTGTCATCCCTTGTCTTTTTTGCAGGAGGGTGGTCATTTGGTTCCATAGGTGAAAAAGGCTGACTCGGTGATGCATTTCATTCTGGTACAGAAAACTATGTCTTTAAGTCTTACAATTTCATCAGCAGGACAGGTATCAGCTGTAGCTTGTATTCTAGAATTAGAATACATCATCAGAGATATGCAATACAGTAGCTAGCACTTTTGTCTTCAGGGAGAAGATTGCCAGCCATTCCCCATGCTGCCATTGTTGTATTTGAACAACTTCAAAAACTACACCATTTTTAACAGCGATTGGCAATTTGAGACTTATTCTGTGCAAAATTCTCACACAGTTCTTTGGTGCAGGAGACAACATTTTCTGTGCTGGAAGCAGCAGAAACAGAACCACAACTGGTTTGTATTCACAATCACTGCTTAGTCACAATTGTGTCACTATTGTTACAAGGATAATTCACCATCCTCTCCCCAAAAACATACCCTACTCTGAGCATTAGCTGCATAGGGAGAAGGTGGTCCCTTCTGCCGATGGTCCCAGAGCATGATTGAATGCTATTTCCATCAGGCTTGGGGGAGCTGGGCTGTAAGAAGGTACATAGTGAAGTGCTTAGTTGAGTATAAGCTGCTACAAAAATTCAGTCATTAACTTTTGCATTTTTAGCTGTCTTTTCTAATCTGTTGTAAGCTACCTTGAGTTCCAAACTGGAAAACAAAGCAGGATATACCATATTTGCTGGCATATAAGATGCACTGGCTTAAAAGACACAACCCATTTTCAAAGGTTTTTTTTGGGGGGGGAATAGTACCAACACATCTAATATACTGGTGAGGCTTCCTCCACCAAGGCAAAATACTCATGAAAGCTTTTTCTAAACAAGGCAAAATGCATAGGAAAGAGAGGCGAAGCTCTAGGGAATCCTTTCACTCCCTAGATGTCCCCCTCCCTTTCCTATGCATTTTGCCTTGGAATGGACAACTCCTGCCAAGGCAAAAGAGAATCAAAGGGGGTGGTGGGAGCCTTGCCCAAGCTCTCTTTTTGCCTCTTTGGCATCCCCTCCCTTTCCAATGCATAGTCCAAAATGCATAGGAAAGGGAGAAATGAGGGGGTCTAGAGGGCAGAACAGGCACTGGCACAGGGCTTTCCTAAACCCTCCGTTCCTTTTTTTCTGCATAAGCAAAATGCTTAGAAAGGGGGGAGGGTATCTAGGGAGGAAAGCAGCACTGTTGGGGCTTCCCTAGGCTGTCTCTCCTTTTTCTCTGCATGAGCAAATTCATAGGAAAGAGAGGATAGGATCTAGGGACTGGAAACAGCACTGGCATGGGGTTTTCCGAGACTCTCCTATCCCTTTCCTATGCATTTTGACTCAGTGGGGAGAAAACAGAAGAGAAGGGTGGTGGGAGAAGCTTTGCATGAGTGCTCCTTTTGCCCATCCCTTTCCTATGCATTTTGCCTTGGTGGGCAGTTTTCTCCACCAAGGCAAAATGGAAAGGAAGAGGGGATGGGGGAAGCCTCATGGGAGTCCACCTTTCACCTCCTCCCTTTCCTATACATTTTGCCTTGGCATGGGGGAGTGAAAGGAGGGCTCAGAATGACACACCCAGGGTATAAGATGCATCCCATTTTCAAAGGCTATTTTTGAGGTGGGGGGGACTGCATCTTATACACTGGCAAATACAGTAAAGAAACAACAATGACTGAGGGGACAGTAAAGGATGATGGTGCAGTGGTAGTCCCTATTGCAGCAATCCCAAGGAGAATTTGAAAAAATATAAGGGTCAATGTTGATGGACAGAGAGAAAGAGAGAAGTTTCAAGCAGTTTTCATCTCCACCAGGAAGAAGTACGGTAGGCCCCCCTTATCCAAGGGGAATACATTCCCAGATTTAGCTTGGATAATGAAAAGCACAGATAATAGTGAATGCTATATTTTGACTATATTTTTAGAACACAAGAAATATAGTCAAAATATTCCACCTTTGATCAACTAGTGGACCTAGAAATGCCCACAGACAGAGTATCTTTGACTCCTGGTGCTGCAGGAATGGGAAGAAGGGCTGCTAGCAATTGCAAAAGGAATTGATGCAGTCTCAACTCTTTCTCCAGCTGATCCTGCTGCCACAAAAGAAGCAACAAGGTGCCATGTCACTGCTAAAGGGTTATCCACGATTGGTGAGATCAAAATGGCAATGAGGAGATGTATGTCTCACTGGGACCGCAGTGAGTGTTCTCATAGTCCCCTTGAACTCAATTATCTGTCTGTCCAAAAAGAAAGAAGGGACAGGCATTTCCCATTCCCACATTGAAGTCTTCTAATCTTGAACATTTGGACTGATAATCTACCCATGTGTGGAACTGAATCACACCTTTCCCAGATGAATGTAAACCATTTAGATATGTTTAAAAATGAATTTTATACATTTACAGAGATGGAAATTAAAAATGAATTCTAGCTCTCAAGACCGTATATAATCTCCAGGATCAGACACAGCATGAAAAACATGAGTATGAAAGTAAAAGAGACAGAATTCTTTGACCTTTAACCCTGCCTGTAGACTTCCCAGGGGATTATGGTTGACCACTACAAGAAACAAGATGGTATACTATCAAGCTCTTTGATGTAACCTAACAATGCTCTTCTTAGTTTTGGAAACATTAGCCCAATAGTTCTGAACTTGGGCAAATCTTTGGGCAACCATTTAATGCCTTGAAGTCTAATTCTTTTCCTTGAAGCATTTTTTTCTGAAGGTCTCCTTTTCTCAGTAGTGTTTTCTAGACATAAATCATTCCAAGCCTGTGTGATTTTTGCTAAACTCAGAGTGAGTTAAGAAGACACCCATAGAGATGTGAAACACATATATATTTTCAACATCTCAGAGCTTTCCATTTTAATTACCAAGCTCACCATGTTTTCATCTGCTTCTCCTACTTCTCTAGAGATTCCAGGGGACAGCAGTGAGATAAGAGCCTGGGGTTGTTTTCTCAGGAAGGCATACACAGGACCACATCCTCCTAAACTCAGGGGACTTACCTATGAGTAGGCAGGTATAGGAGGGCATTATTACAAGGGCTATCAGTATTGCTAATGCCATTCAGAACTGGACATGGAGAAAAGAATGACTGCATTACTTTGACTGTACAGATACTTCACACTGTTCAGAAGTCATTTCAAACCGGTAAGACAGTGGAAATTTCAAATAAGCTGTACTGCTACAGGAGACCTGGATAACAATGAGGGAAGCACTGAAAAATTATCCAAATAAGACCTTTGTATGCATTGAACTGGTGTTCAATCTGTTTCAGGTGGCATGGATAGTTGCTGTTGACTCATGTGGTATTGGTGAGCCGCTCCTTATTCATCACAAGTATCACAAGTCTGGACACCTGCTTGTAGCTGGCATTCTGTCTCAGATTTATGTAACTTCCAATGAGATATCATTCAGACAACGTCCCTCTGAGGAATCAGGAACAGATTCCATGTATGAATTTGATTTTTTCAATAATTTTTCAAATCATTTCATGTACCTCTTCAGACATTATATACATTTAATAGAGATTAGAAATCTGGTAAAACATCCATAATTGAATGTTAAAATTAGTTTAAATTAACGAGGGAAAGATTACTCAAAAATATACAAAAATACTTCCCATTTGGGACTTACACTATGTCAAACTCACATATTGTTGTTTTGTGAAGACAAAAAATATTTTTTGTGCAGAACGTAAATGTGATTTTCTGCAAAGAAAATGTAGACTTTTTGCATGTGTGAATTTTGCATAAAAAAAGTTCAAAATTGTGAAATTCTTGCACAGTCATTGTAGACCTTCTTGCAGAGGGGGGAAAACGCTCAAATTACTTTTTTCTTCCTTGAACAAGAAAATTAGAAAAGAATAACATCCCAGGTTTTTAATATTGAATGCATGCATGAACACAAAGATTCTGATTTACACCTTCTAACTCCATGTCTGTGTTGTCTTATCTGTTTAGAAAAGGCTCCAGCCTATTTGTGTGCATCAGTGGGTTTTTCACACTTTCCTAGTCAGATGCTCTTTAATATATTTCAGTGCAATGCAGGTAGAACATTATATTAACCTGGAATGCTATATTCTAAAGCAGACACATTGTATATTGCAGAGTTATTACTCACAACTACCAGCATATTCTGGCCTTGATATTTGCCATAAAGGAGATCAATGAAAACTCCCTGATCTTACCCAACATCACCCTGGGCTTCCTTATTTCTAATAGCAATTTTGTTGCCCTTTGGACGTACCTTGCATCAATGGAACTTCTTTCTACCTGGGGCAAATTTGTCCCGAACTACAAATGCGACACCCAGAGCAATCCAGCAGCAGTCATTGGGGGACCTAATTCTGATATTGCACTCTCTATGGCAAAACTCTTGTGCCTCTACAAGATGCCACAGGTAAAATCAGCCCACAGAACACAAGAGTTTAACCAACAGGATTTAAAGGTGGTTTCAGTCTTTAAAACCTGAATCTGTTTTTGTAAGCTCTTTCCTGATTAAAAGATCTAGAGATTTAATCTTGAACATATTTTTCCAGTCTTTTGAGCAGTCTAAAAATATTACCTCAGTATGAACGTAGGTATTCACATGCCTCCCTGCCTCCCTGCCTTCCCTCCTTCCTTCCTTCCCTCCTTCCTTCCCTCCTTCCTTCCTTCCTTCCTTCCTTCCTTCCTTCCTTCCTTCCTTCCTTCCTTCCTTTGTTTAACATTTCTAGTGTGAGCAGAATAAGTTTTTCTGGTGTGAACAAAATAAGGACAATTTTGTACTGATATAATTAATGCTGAGACATGCAGTGGAGACTGGTGGTTTTAAAGTCAGCAAGGCAGTTAATCTAAGCCACTTTTAATCTGAAAATATCAAAACTTGGGGTGAATTCAATGCCCCACTGACATGGAAGCTGCCAGACAGCATGGGCTTCTGTCTGACAGTATCATCTCAAGGTGCATGTTTCCATTTTGGTCACCTGTATTGTTTCTCTGAATTCTGCTGATCTGTAGCTCAGAAAGATTGAAAGCATACAACTTGAAAAGCTTGGTAGCAGAAAGGATATTGTGGTGTCCTTTCAGTAGCCAATGTAATTGGGAAACAATAATAAGCTCTCAATATCTCATTGTTTCACCTTATTGTTTAGCACATCTTCCTTTAGCTCCCTGGATATAGGATTCTTTCCTTCCTTCTTTTGATCTACTATTTATTTGGGTGCATGTGTCGAGACAGAGAAGCCACACAATACTATAATTCCAATTTACCTAGATTATGGCTTCATGTGTTAGCCTACATCCAATCCATCATAATACCCAGATGATGGCTGAGGATCCCCAATGCATCCTTGACACCAGCTAAAAGGAAAAAATACAGTTGGGTATTATCTGTCTATTGATGGCATCAACCACTAAAACTCTAGATTAGTTCTTCCACCAGTTTCATGTAGATTAGGAACAGGGAAACTATGGCATCATATGTTGTATGAGGAGCTGATCAAAACCCAAATCTATATATGGGATGAGACAGAAATGTATAGGACCTCACAGTTCAGGTTCCACAGGATTTTATAAAGATGCATCAAATCCCAAACCCTTACAAGGGTCCTTACAGAATGTAAGGGAACTCAAGCAGTTGAGTCTGTCTTATTCCATGTATCTTTTTTAATATTGGTATGAAATCATTGGACAACTTCTCTGACTGATAAAAGGACCAGTGGTATCAAGATGCTGATGATTCCCACCTCTATCTTTTCCTCTGCTATTAGTCAAGTGAGGGGGTAGAGATGCTGAACCAATTTCTGGATGGAGCCCAACAGGATGCAAATCTTTAAGTGTTCAGGAGTTCTTTTTGTGTGGCCTGTCCTAAATAAAGTTATTCACTCACCCTGGACTTCTCACTCCCTGGAGTTACCTACTCCATTTGAGAGGATGGCTGTATAGCACGAGATTATGCCACTTTCATCTGAGGCTCAGATAGCCCCCACAATTCTTTGTTACTTTTGTCTGGCTTACAGATTATGACTATTCTTTGACAAGGATAGCTTCTCCACATATTTCCCTTTTTTGATTATTTTAGTATTTTAATTCTGTGTTGTTGCTTTAACTGTACTGGTTTACTGCTTGCTCAAGAGTCATTTAATTCATTCATTCAAATCAAATTAATGAGTAATTTTAATTTGTTAATATATTAACCTCTTATCTTTCACTCTTAAGCTCACATATGGCTCAGCTCCACTGATGGATAACAAAAATGAAGCTGTTTTCTTCCACCGAATGTTCCCAAATGGAACCCATCAATATATGGGGATTCTTCATTTAATGTTGTATTTCAAATGGACATGGACTGGAGTGATTTATATGGAGGATGACATGGGAGAAAGATTTGTGCTGAAAGTGCTCCCCATGTTTGTGCAGAGAGGTATCTGCTTTGACTTCATAGAAAAATTAATCCGAATAACTTATTTCAGTGACATGGACACAATAGTGGAGGCGCTTACTAAAACATCAAACCTTATCAGGAGAAGTACTGCCAATGCAGTAATCATACATGGAGAAATTCAGACAATTCTAACTTTGGGAATTTTGATGGAAATTCCAGTTTTCTATGATTTACCAAGAACAAGTAAAGTCTGGATTATGACAGCCCAGATGGACTTTGCATTACTCCCAGATCAAAGAGATTGGGACCTGAGCTTCATCAATGGTGCTTTATCTATTTCAGTTCACCCAAAGAAGGTTTCAGGATTCCATGAATTTCTGCAAAAGAGAAAACCAGATACAGACCAAGACGATGGCTTTATCAGGGACTTCTGGCAACAGGCATTTATGTGTTCACTCCCCAGGTCCAATTTAGAGGAGCACTTTGAAGATATCTGCACTGAAGAGGACACACTGGAGGTTCTTCCTGAGTCTGTATTTGAAATGAGCATGACCAGCCATAGCTATGCCATCTACAATGCTGTCCATGCTGTAGCACATGCTTTGCATGACATGGATTCATCTATATTCAAACACAGAAAAGAGAGGAGGAGGGAAAATCTTCCAAAAATGCAGCCATGGCAGGTAATATTCACAGCACATTATTACAGAACAGTTCAGCATACTTATACATGCAATCACTAACCCAGGATGTCCAGGGTGCACTTTTTCTGCAAAAGGTAGAATTCTAGAATCCAGTAAACCCCAGAATTCCACAGCATGTTCAAAGTAGAATAATAGCTCAATAACAGTGTAATGAGGAAAGGTCCTGGGTGTCTAGGCACTGGGATTGATACAGCTTCATTTTACTATGGCTTCACTGCTGCTCCTGTTCACATTAAAGCCTGAATGGACTTGATTCATTTGATATGTTCTGATTACTGTAAGTTGGTGTTATAATTCATGTAGATTTAATGTCTGTATACAAATTTTAGTGAAAGCTTATGGTATGATATGATCACCTCCATCTCATTTGATGAAAATTTATTTACTTTTATCTATTTTTCTCAAGAGGCCAGTAAATGAAGATAATGTGTCTGTCTTTCCATCTCTGTGTGTATTTCTACTTACTGTATAATGTGTGTGTGTGTGTGTGTGTGTGTGTGTGTGTGTATTGGACACTCATTTTGAATATGCTGTTGTTGAGTGCCTTTAGGTCATTTCCAACTTACAGTGACTCTAAAGGAACCCTATAAAAAGTTTTTCTGGATCTGAGAGTGTGTGATGTGCCCAAGGTCATCCAGTAGGTTTCAAGTTTGGAATCAAACCCTGGCCTCCAGAGTTGTGGTGCCAGTCTTAAACCTCTACACCGTGCTATTTTTCCATTTTGTATATATGAAACAACATATAAAGTAATACAAGAGACAGATAATAAGCAAATTAGGTAATTAAAGTAATAACTGAACTAAACTAATAAATAAAGAACTACAACCAACTAAAACTAACCTAAACAGTGGCTAAATCATAAACAAATGACTTCCAACTCCTCAGTTGTTGGGGAATGACGAAGAACATAATACACTTTTTCAACCTTATAAAACTACACATCTTTCTGCAAGTTAGTAATAACTATTAATCTATTCATCTTCAAAACCAAAACTGAAGAATGGGTGCATATTAATAACAAACTGCCTCTGAACAAATCTTCTCAGGGAAACCTGGTTTGCCTTCGGGTTACCATAAGTCAGAAACAACACACAAGAACACCAGGACAGCCTCTCACATAGTCTTCCATCTATCATGTCCCTTTTAGTCTTCTCTTGCCCATGATAAATTCACCAAGTTCCTTTGATCTCTTTTCTTTTCTTTTTTTATTATATTTTTTTTATTAAAGTCACAAAAATAAAACATTATATAATTTTTACATTAACATAAATATACTTCCACCATTTCTATATATTGTATACCTAAATAACATACTTAAATAACATACATCCTACCTTTTACATTTGTACATTTTTATACATTCTTATACATAGCCATGGGAAAGAAAAATCAAAATAATAAATAAGAAAATTAATACAATCTCAATACCTACCTACCAACCTTCCCTTATCACTTCTACATAAATCATGGGTGATTATACTTTACCTATAAGCGACCAACAATTCCTTATGATCCATACTCTAACTATCATACCACTACCTCTTTCCAATAATTCTTAATTCTCACTATAATGTTTACTCCTCCAAGTTTTTTTTAACCACACATCATCATCATCATCATCATCATCATCATCATCATCATCATCATCATTTATTCCAAATTATCTAATTCATTTACTATTGTTTTCCCCATTGGGCTTCCCAAAGGGGTTTAACTAAATTCCATTCTTCGATGATCTGTATTCTTGGTCTATCAGTCAATATTGATGTTAATTCATCCATTTCCCAAAGTTCATACAATTTCCATAACCAGTCATCCACTTCAGGGACTTCTTTTGATTTCCATTGTTGTACAAATATTAATCTTGCCACTGTTACCATATATATTATCATTTTTCTCAACGAATTCTTTTTAAAATACTTAGTGTCTAACATATTTAATAAATATATTTCCGGACTCATAGGGAAATTAATTTGAAGTGCATCAACAATACATTCATGAATACCTTTCCAATATTTCTTTGATCTAGAGCAGGACCACCATATATGATAAAAAGTCCCTCTCTCCATGCATTTCCAGCACGTAGTTTTCATATTTTTACTTATTTTGGCAATTTGCACTGGTGTATAGTACCAACGAAAATGTACCTTATAGTAATTTTCTTTTAAATTTGTACTTATACTATATTTTTTCACATCTTTCCAAGAATTCTCCCAACTCTACAGTGGAATTACATGTCCCAAATTTTGTGCCCACCTTATCATATTTTCCTTAACCGTCTCTTCTTCCATACATAAATTTAATAAGATTTTGTATATTTTGTCTATCAAATGGTCTGTCTCTGGTTTTAGTAATTTATCGAACTCCTTTTCCCTTATTTCAATTCCTTGCATCTTCATATCCATCTTAAACCTTTCTTCTAGTTGCCTTTGCAGTAACCAATGTGAAATAATACCACCTTTAACCATATCCTCCTTACTTTTCCAAATTATGTTTTCACCTTGAACTTTCGTTAAATCTTTATAGGTTAACCATTTATTTAATTGGGGTTTCTCTCTTCTATAAAACGCTTCATGCGCTGACACCCATTGTGGTATTTTTGCATATAATTTATTTCTATATTGTAACCATACTTTTAACAAAGGTTTTCTTATAAAATGGTTATTAAATTCCTTGTTTACCTTTACCTTGTCATACCACATATAGGCGTGCCAGCCAAAAAAGAGATCTACCCCCTCTACCTTTAATAATCTCGCATTCTCTAACTTAATCCAATCCATAATCCAGCAAAGGCAACTAGCATGAAAATATAATTTTGGATCAGGTAATCCTAATCCACCTCTTTCTTGTGTATCTTGTAATACAGTCCATTTTATCCTTGGTTTTTTGCTGTCCAAATAAATTTTGATAATTCCTTCTTCCACTGCTTGAAAGGTGCATCATTTAAGATAGTCAGGAGGTTTTGAAACAAAAATATCATTTTCGGTAAGATGTTCATTTTGATCGTTGAGATCCTTCCCATCAATGATAAATCGAGTTTTGATCATCTTCTCAGATCTTCTTTTATCTCTCCCCAAGCTTTCTTATAGTTGTTATCAAATAAATCCGTATTGCTATTAGTAATATTAATTCCTAAATACTTCACTTTTTTTGTTACTTTAAAATGGGACAATTGTTCAATTTCCTCTTCTTCTTTTTTTTTAATATTCTTTGTTAACATCATTGTTTTATCCATATTAACCTTGAATCCTGCTACTTTTCCAAAATCTTGAAGAATCCCAATTAATCTTAATATACTTTTAACTAGATCATCTAACATAATTATAAGGTCATCTGCGAAGGCCCTTAATTTATATATTTGATTTCCAATTTTGACCCCTCTTATTTCTATATCTTGTCTTACCTTACAATTTAATATTTCTAACACCATTACAAAAATTAGGGGTGACAGGGGACAACCTTGTCTTGTTCCCTTCTTGATGTCAAATTTTTCTGTTTTATCTCCATTAATTACAACACTCGCTGCTTGATTATTGTATATCATTTTTATCCAATCAATAAATCTTTCCCCCATATTTATCTTTTTCAATACCTCTATTATAAATTTCCATTTTACATTGTCAAATGCTTTTTCAGCATGTGCAAAAATCAGTCCCATTTTTCTCTCATTATGTTTATGATAATATTCAATTATATCCAATATCACTCTTACATTATCTTTTATTGATCTTCCGGGCAAAAAACCATTTTGATCCTCATGTATCCAATTCTTTAAAATTTTCTTCAGTCTTTCTGCCAGAATAGATGTAAATATCTTATAATCAGTATTCAATAGGGATATTGGCCTATAATTCTTTACTTCCAACTGATCTTTGCCCTCTTTAGGTATTAAAATAATTGTCGCCTCCCCCCATGAATCCGGTCTTTCCATCATTTCCAATTCATTAAACAACTTTTGAATGGGGTCAATTAATTGATCTTGAAACACTTTATAATACCTTGCAGTGAATCCATCCGGTCCTGGCGCTTTTCCAATTTTTAATTTTTGGATTGCCGTTCTAATTTCAACTTTTGTAATGGGTTTATTTGCTCTTCCTGAATTTAGTCTACTTTAATTTCATCCAAATATTTCTTTACTTGCTGTATATATTCTTCCGTATCCTTTGGGTCCTAAAATAATTCCTTATAATATTCGTGAAATATAGACTTAATTTTTCTTTGTTGTCTGTATATCTTATCCCCTTTTTTGATTTCTGTAATTAATCTTTTTTCTTTTTCTTTTTTCAGTCTATATGCTAACCACTTCCCCCACCTTATTAGCGTGCTCAAAAAATCTTTGACATGTGTATTTTATTTTCTTCTCTATTTCCAGTCTGTCTTCCATGGACATTTGTTTCTAAAGAATTTTAATCTCCCTCAATAACTTTGTATTTCTTGGGTCTTTCTTTAATTCTTCCTCTTTCTCCTTAAATTCTGCCACAATATTTTGATATTTCTGTTTCTTTAATTTTTTCTTATAGGCTTCCTGTTGTAAAAATAGGTCTTGTATCACTGCCTTTCCAGCGTCCCATACTATCTTATTTGATGTTCCTTTTTCTGAATTTTCTTTCAAAAAAAAAAGTTTATTTCCTGCTTTATCTTTTCTATTACTTTTTCATCTCTTAAAAGTTCATCTTTCACAATCCATCTATATTCGCCCTTTCGTTCTTGTATTGTCATCGTGATGGAACAATGATCTGATAAAGACCTTGGTAGGATCTCTATTTTCTTGACTTTTTTACATAAAGTTTTAGATACCAAAAACATGTCGATCCTTGACCAGGTCTTGTGCACTTCTGAGAAGTACGTATACTCTTTAGCCTCTCCATATAAATATCGCCATACATCATTTACTGAAACTAAATCCATAAATTCATCAAATGTCTTTGGTAATTTTCTTTGTGGCATTTTTCCCTTCTTTTTTAATGTTCGATCCAAATCTGGGTTTATCACCCCATTCCAATCTCCCATAATTATTATTTCTTGGTAATCATATCCTAATAGCTTCTTTGTTAAATTTTCATAATACAAAGTTTTATTTTCTAGTGGTCCATAGATTCCCACTAATAGAATCTTATTACAAGTTGTTTCTATCTCTATACCAATTAGCGTGCCTTTGTTATCTTTAAAAATTTCTTTTGCATTATATTTTTTATTCACATATATCGTCACTCCCTTTTTCTTCTTCTTTATTGCTGTTGAAAATTCTTGTCCCATCTTCGGGTTCCTCATATATTTTAAATCCTTGTCCATTATATGAGTTTCTTGTAAGCAAATTATGTCTGATTTCATTTTCGCTAGATGGTGAAATATCCTTTTTCTTTTAATTGCCACATTCATTCCCCTAACGTTCCATGATGTTATTTTCATATTTATTTATTTTCCTTTCCTTTTCCTTCTCTTTCTTTTTATTCTAGTTCTTGTTCTTGATCTCTTTCCTTTTCTTCATCTTCTACTTCTTCCTCTTCTTCTTCCTGATCTATATCTCTTTCCTTTTCTTGATCTGTTTTCTTCACTTCCCTTTCAAGTTCCTCACTTAATCTCCTTTGACGGTCTTTTGGGATTTCTTCCCAATCTGCTCTTGATCTCTCATAATCTCTTCCTTGTTCTTATTCTTCTGTACGTCTTTTCCTAAGTTCTTCCTTCAAAAAGTCCTGTGCTTTTAAAGTTGTATTTAGTGTAAATCTTTTTTCTTTGTACATGAAAGTGACTCCTTCTAGTCTACACCAGCGATAAGATATTCCACTTCTTTTTAACACCTGAGTCAGGAAATAATATTCTTTTCTTTTTTTCAACACCTGCGCGGGGACATCTTTAAATATCTGGAGTTCATTCTGTTCAATCATAAGTTTACTTGTATAACTCTGTTGGATCACCAGATCTTTCTTTCTTTCCCTCAAAAAATATATTACAATGTCCCTTGGCAACTTCCTTTTTTTCGCGATGAATGAATTGATCCTGAACATCTTATTAATTTCAAGATCTAATTATTCAGCATTCCATCCTATAAACTCCACCAATAATGGTATCACTTTTGTACACAACTCCTCCGCTTGGACTTCTCTCAGTCCTCTTATTTTAATACACTTATCTCTAAATTTTATCTCCATACTTTTATTCTGTTGTTCTACTTTTTCTGTCTGTTTTCCCAGCAGTGGAGTTTCGTTTTCCAATTTCACAGTTCTGTCTTGCAATTCATCTAGTTTTTTATTTATGTTCTTCATTTCCATAGTTACATTTTCCAACGTCTGTCCAACAATTCCCATTTCTTTCTTCATTTCTCTAATATCGCTTGCCATTTCTTTTATATCTTTTTTGAAGTCATTCCTCATTTTCCTGATTTCCTCGATAATTGTTGGTGTGAACTCTGATGCTTTAGGTTGTTCTTCTAAAGTTGGTCTCATTTGAAGTTGTTGTTTAACTGACATTGCTTTCCTCGTTCCTGATGACATCATGAAATTTTCCAAACAGTATTCTCGCAATCAACAATTAATAACAGATCGTAATAATTATTTACCCCCAATTAATCGCTAATAACAATCAATTGTTCAATTTGATTATTTCCTCTCTTATAAATTATATAGTTGTATTCAATTAATCAGTCCCTTATCATTCCTTTGAGAAATCCAATCAATCAATAAATCATTCAATAAATTCACGTATCAATCTTAATCAATCAATCAAACCAAAAATCTATATCTATAACTCAGATATAACTCAGATATAAATCAATAAGAATCAGTATGAAGCAAAGACAGTATGTAAATAATTACTACAATTACAATGTTATCTATTACAATTTACTTCCCTAATTTTCCTTGATATTTACAAGTTCCCCCAAACCATATAATCCAATTTTTCCAATAAATATATTCAAATAAATGTGTTTCTTCTTATTAATAAGTATAAGCTATAATGTAATATAAATTATATTATATATAATATATATATATGTATATCTATATACATTATATATTATATATTAAATCTAGATTTACAATCTAAATCTAGATTGTAGTATAATAGCTCTCCACTAGATGGTGCTTCTTCACCGTTTTTGTCGCTTTTTCTTCCAGCACTATAGAGAAAAGTGTTAATGCTGTTTTCGCTGCTTAGTTGACCTTGTGCCACTTATCTTTTCTCTCCAAAACACTTGTACTACTTTCCCGACCTTAAAATTCTTCCTTCCTTATCTGTTATTCCAAAAGCTTAATATCTTTAATGTCTTTGTAAAATAAATTTAACACTCATACATTGTTCGTCATCTTCCTCTACTCAGTGTCCATCATTAACTACAGCGTCTATACTTCTGTTTTAACTCTTGACCAAGTCCAGGGTCAGACAAAATAATTTCCTCTTAATTTCAAAAAAATTTTTTTTTCTCAGTCATTCAGTTTCTCCAACACTATTTTCTTCCAATGCTTTCTTATTTTCCCTTTACTTAATGTCCTGTTCTCATACGTCCAATTCTATCGTTTATATTTTTCTCTATTCTTATACAGTAGCTAACAGTCCATGGCTCTTCTACCAAACGTTGTCACAATCTCGTACTGTAAGAGTCTTTCAATGGAATTTTAATTAATTAATACAGACACTTTTTAGACTCCTCCAACCTCTCTCCAACTCCTTTTATTATTGTCCAGGATTACGCGGGTTATAGCCGCTCTCCCCACTTCGCTCTCTTCTTAACCTTAAACTCGGAGCGATCAGTGTTTCGGAGCTCCTCTATTGAAGCTCCTAATTTATTTTAATTAGTTGTAGGGTCTTTGGTGTGTTGATTAACCTTACAGTCCACAAAAATATGTAGTTTTGATGTTACTTGCCCTCAAATGGAATCTTCTATCTTCTTTAAAAAGTGGTGGTGAGGACTTTTTTCCCTCAGAAGCCTCCACAAAGTAATGTCGGCTTGCTCTACCTCTTCAGTGCTATCCCTGTTCTGAACTCCAGATGTTTCTTTCGGGCACCCATGCTGGAATCCCGGTCTTTCTTCAAGTGCCTCCGAACCCCTTTTCCCAAAGGAATTTTGTCCCATTTTTTTACCTCCGTAAAATGGGCTCACGACCTCATGGGGCGGTTGTCTCCCCCCGAGCTAAGTGGGGTGACAGCCAAGCTCCTCACCGCAACCACCGGAACTCTTGATCTCTTTTCAAAGACACAATTTTCTATCCCAATTTCCATCCTAGTGACCATCTCTCTTCCCTAATTTATCTCAACCTCTTCCAACAGCATGAGGCTAAAAAAAATACACTGTACTCCAGGTGAAATTTCACTAGTCCATAATAAACTGGATCTATTACTTCCTGTTGCTTATGACCTATGTCTCTGTTTTTATCCTTTTTGGTTTCTTCTTCCCTAAGCTATAAATCTCCAGACCTACTCTTGATTTGTTGTCATGTGTACTTCTTTTCTGTAGCTGCTAGCTACATGGCCTTTTTTTTCCTATTAGTTCTAATGCTATTTCACCTGAGATAATTTCTAAATGCTTAATTATTAGTATCATTAATAAAGCATATACTCTGTATAACAGTTCATAAGGATTATTAAAGGTAAACGTCAACTGTGGAATATTATTACCCTGAATTGTTTATTTGTACAGTGAACTTCATTTTTACCTGTGTTCCCACTCTCAATTTAGCTCCACACCTTCCTAAAAAGGGTTTCATTTAACAACACTGCTGGCAAAAAGGTTTCCTTTAACAAAAATGGGGAATTAGTAGCTGAGTTTGATATTATCAATTGGGTCGCATTCCCTAATCAGTCCTTTCATCGTGTGAAAGTTGGAAGGATAGAGCCACCACCTTTTCCAACTATCAGGTTCATCATTCAGGAGGACGCCATTGTATGGCCCAGTAGGTTCGATCAGGTAAGATGTGAATGAATTCCGTGGTGTATACCACTTGTTCGGTGGTGTGAGGCTGAAGCAGTTCTGTCTTTTGGTTCTTACAATTCTATGAGTCCCCCATGTGTCCCATAATTCAACGAGTCTCCTAAATTCAAACCGCAAACTGGCACCTGACCCCTCTGTATGAAATGTGACTTAGAAGACAGACATTTTTAGAAAAATTTATTGAATTTGATTTTTCCCCCTAAAACATATACAGGATCCCAGTGTCAGACGTCAGTATGATAAGCATGTCATCTTGGGAAAGAAAATCAACATGTTTCACAACAGACCACATTCACCCCAACCAGGGACCATCCCTAGTGATCAGCAAATCCTTCCTGCTTCATTCTAGCCTCTTCCAGGGAAGGGGTTCTAAAGTAGCTCTTGATCCTCTCTCCTGTTTCCACCAACCATGCTTGTGAAGGTGGTGGGATCAAAGATGGTGGGCCTCTCTTGTACATCTCAGAATCCAGGAAGTCTCATACAGGAGATATTGTCTGTCACGTAGTCTAGACCTAAGCTGTGTAGGGCTTTACAAGTCATAACCAGCACTTTAAATAATGCCTAGAAACAGATTACCAGATGGTGGAGCTCTTGGAGCCTTGAAGTTGAATGAGCCAGCCCAACTGGTACTGTGGCTTCAGTTTTTCACATCAGGTGAAATTTCTGAACACTCTGGAAAGGCAATTCCACATACAGTGGGGTATACTAATCCAAATGGGATGTAACTAAGGCATGTGTCTTTGTGGCTAGATTAGGCTCCTTCAGGGATGGGTGCTTTAAGTGTGCAAAAGTGCACCAGACCACAGGAGAAACCTGTGCCTCCCTTCTCAAGGCTGAGTCCATCAAATCATCAACTATCTTCAGTGTAAGCCCACCCAGCACTGGCTGTATCCCTATTCCCTTATCTGCCTTTCCGCTCACCATGAGCACCTCTCTCTTGTCTGCAATGAACTTCAATTTGCTTGCCTGCATCCAATCCATTATTGATGCCAGACTGTGATTTAGAACTGAAGAAGCTTCATCGGAGTTAGACAGAAAGGAGAAGCAGAGCTGAGGGTCATTGACATGTATTTCCTATGTGTAGGACTATTTTCCTTTCTTTATGGATAGGCACAACCTCTTTCTGTGTGTAATGACAACTGTTACCCAGGTTATAGCAGAAGAAAGAAGGAAGAGAAGCCATCTTGCTGCTATGATTGTACTGCATGTCCAGAAGGGAAGATTTCAACCCAGAAGGGTAAGAATGGTCATAGCATACAGCTTATTGTCAAGTTATTATTTATGTCATGCCCAACTGAATTGTCTAATGCTCGATTCAGTGGTAAGAGTAGCTACCACCAAGAATAACCATACATAGGCTTATAGAATAAGTTATTAAGGTATACTATGTGGATAACACTTTGCTTGACTGAAATAGGAAAACAAATGCAACATATTGAGACAAATGTGAAAAGTATGAGAAAAGATGCTGTACTGAAAAGTCACTGGCTGTGATTTCCAAAGAAATGAGACTGGTATTCACCATAGTATTACATGAATATCTTGGAATGAGCTATACAATATCACATAATATAGAAGCATGGAGTAGAAAGTATTATACAAGGAAGAGTGTGTTTGTGTGTGTGCTTTATGTGAAATTGCTATGCAACATTTAAGTTAAACGCTTACATTAAAAGTTTTTTTCAGAATGAAGATAAAAAATGCCATCCATGATTTCGTTCTTCACTCCCATACCTATTTTGAACATGAGATAAAATTAAAACAACTGCATGAATTTTTAAAAACCTATTTATAGTCTGTCCTATTCTACCTTTCTCTATCTCTTATAAGCTCCTTAAACTCCTTCTTTCGTTAGTTTGATGATTTCTTCATTGATCTGAAACAAAAGTTTGGAGGGTATGAAGTTTATGTTCCTGGGTAGAAGAGAAAACTCTATGGAACACTGAATGTAGAACACAGGAAGGCCACCTGGATGCAAACGCAGATGCTAATTTTCAAGCTATTTAATTCCTATAGTTATTTGTTATTTATTAAAACACATTCTGGTTAAATTAATTATTAAGCTTGCATGCATGCATGTATTTTTAAACTGGATCTGTAGTGTGTTTAATACCCTAGATAAGTGGGCTATATTTGCACTTACCACTGCACTGAAATCTCCCTTAAGTGACTTTACTTGAGGGAAAACACTTAATTATTTATTACTTATCTTGACTTGTCACTTCTCATATAATAAGGCCAGATATTCTTGTGTGGGTAGCACTGAATTTTAGTTTCCCAGGATTTCTCCATAGATGTCTTCTTGAGACTTAAATCTAATTGTTACTTCACCTAGAGCAAATGCATTGAATCATGGGAGCATACTTAAATTTTCATTTACCATTCAGAAAATGGGTACAATGTTCCTACTCTAGTTTCATTTAGAGGTTGCAATTAGGCCAAATAACGTTTTGTGAAATAGAGGAGAATGTTGCTTCAAGTTATGTTCATAAGGCTTTCTTTCATTTTCTTTAATTACCTGCCTTCTTTTCTTTTCACCTCCCCCTCCCCTTCCACCTGCTTCCTTCCTTCCTTCCTTCCTTCCTTCCTTCCTTCCTTCCTTCCTTCCTTCCTTCCTTCCCTCCCTCCCTCCCTCCCTCCCTCCCTCCCTCCCTCCCATCTCTTTCTTACTTCACATGCAATGCATTTTCTTTAACTTTCAGGAGTCCATTATCTGTTACACAAATAAGGAAAATCCTTCTTTCATGAAGAGGTCTATTTTTTTTTTCCAATAGGAAAAACAGGGAAGAATAGAGAATACTTAGCCGTTATTTAAATCAAAGTAATAAATATAAATAAAGAAATAAATGCTGAGCAATCTCCTTAAAGCACCAGATACATTGTGAGCTCTCCTCCAAAACTTCCACAATAAAACCTCCCTTAAGGCAGTGGCTCAATGGGAAGTCTTCTCTCAATCCTCCCCATTCACCAGCCCAGTTGAAAAGGGAGTGAGAGTTGGGATTTAATGGAGGCATTTGTTGGTTGGATGAATAGAAGTGACAGGCTGAATTTGGGTCAGAAGTACCTCATCCTGGCTTGAAGCAAAGGAATAAAATTCCTTTACTGATTTGCATTTCTCTTGGATCATTTTCTAGTATGACTTCTAAACCCTTTGGGACAGTATCTTACCTGGGAGCCACGTTCTCATCCCTGGTTGTTTGTCCAAGGGGAAAGGAACTTTGGCATTTCACTTTACATGGTTTTCCTGGGAGCATTCATGTGCTGGATAAGTTGACCTGGATGGCTAAATTTGGCCTGTGGACCAGGGGCCTTCATTCCTGCCTCACGTGATTGCCTGAGTTTCCTTTCCCAACTTGCATTTCTCCTAGACCAACTGTCAATATTCCTTCTAATAGACATGTGGGTGTGAAAATGTTGAACACAAAGGCTTTGTTATGGTCTTTCAAACTATGTTCTTATGGCAACAATTGACTTTATATAAGGCTGACATATATATCAATGTGTTTTTCTCCCCAGACATGGATGACTGCTTTCAATGTCCAGAAGATCATTATCCAAACAAGATGAGGGATTTGTGCATTCCCAAATATGTAACTTTCCTTAGTTTTGGAGAAGTTCTAGGAACAAGTTTGGCCATCTCTGCTCTTTTCCTTTTTTGTGTTACTGCTGTAGTACTTGGGATGTTCTTTAAACACTGGGACACTCCCATTGTCAAAGCCAATAATCGGAACCTCACCTGCACTCTCCTTCTTTCCCTTCTGCTCTCCTTTCTTTGTGCTTTGCTCTTCATTGGTAAGCCTCAGAAGATGACCTGCCTCTTTCGTCAGACAGCTTTTGGCATCATCTTCTCTGTGGCAGTTTCTTCTGTGTTGGCAAAAACCATCATTGTCATTCTTGCTTTCCTAGCCACCAAGCCTGAGTCCAGCTTGAGGAAATGGGTGGGGAAAAAACTGGCCAACTCCATTGTTCTTTCCTGCTTGTTCATTCAAGTCATAATTTGTACAGTGTGGCTGACCACCTCTCCCCCATTTCCGGATCTTGATATGAACTCAATGGCTGAAGAAATCATTCTGGAATGTAATGAAGGGTCAGTCGTCATGTTTTACTGTGTCCTGGGCTTTATGGGCTTCCTGTCTATTTGCAGTTTCACCGTGGCTTTCTTTGCCAGGAAGTTACCTGACAGTTTCAATGAAGCCAAGTTTATCACCTTCAGTATGCTGGTCTTCTGCAGTGTATGGCTGTCCTTTCTTCCAACATACTTGAGCACTAAGGGGAAATACATGGTATCTGTGGAGATCTTCTCAATCTTGGCTTCCAGTGCCGGGTTACTGGGTTTTATATTTTTCCCTAAATGCTATATCATTGTTCTGAGGCCTGATATGAATAGGAAAGAACAATTAATGAAAAGAAAACATTAAAGAAAGTTTCTGTTTGTTCATTTAGTCATCCTTTGTCTTTTTTTGGCCGGAGGGGGGAGAAGGAGGTAATTTGGTTCCTGAGATGTATAAGGTTGTCTTGGTGACACATTTCATTCTGATACAGAAAACTGAAATGTGTTTAAACTTTACAATTTCATCAGTAGGGGGGTATCAGCTGTAGTTTGTATTCTAGAATTAGAATATGTTGCCAGAGATATGCAGTACAGGGGCTAGCACTTTTCTCTTCAGAGGGAAGATTGCCAGCTTTTCCCCATGCTGCCATTGCTGTATTAGAAAATCTTCAAAAACCACACCATTTTCAACAGCGATTGGCAATTTGAGATTTATTCTGTGCAAAATTCTCACACAGTTCTTTAGTGCAGGAGACAACATTTTCTGTGCCGGAAGCAGCAGAAACAGAACCACAACTGGTTTGTATTCACAATCACTACTTAGTCACAATTGTAACATTATTGCCACAAGGATGATCCATCATCCCCCCCAGAAAAAAAAAACCCTACTCTGGGCGTTAGCTGCATGGGGAGAAGGTGGTCCCTTCTGCTGATGCACAGAGCATCGCTGAATGATATTTCCATCAGGCTTGGGGGAGCTGGGCTGGAAGAAGATACATAGTGAAGTACTTGGTCAAATATAAGCTGCTACAAAAGTTCAGTCATTAACTTTTGCATTTTAAGCTATTTTTCTTTAACCTCTTTTAAGCTGCCCTGAGTTCCAAAGTGGAAAAAAGCAGGAGATACAGTATTTGCTGGTATATAAGATGCACTGGCTTATAAGACGCACCCTATCTTCAAGGGTTATTCGGGGGGGGGATTTAGTACCAGAACATCTTATATGCCGGTGAGCCTTCCCCTAGCTCCCCTTCTCTACCACTTTGCTTTGGTGGGAGTTCTGCCCACAAAGGCAAAATGCATAGGAAAGAGAGAGGAAGTTCTAGGGAAGCCTTGAGCAAGTGACCCTTTCACTCCCTAGATGTCCCTCTCCTTTTCCTATGCATTTTGCCTTGGCATGGACAACTCCTGCCAAGGCAAAAAAAGAAGTGGAAGAGGGTGGGGAAAGCCTTGCCCAAGTTCTCTTTTGGCCTCCTAGACCTCCCCTCCCTTTCCAATGCACAGGCAAGGGAAGAGAGGGTCTAATGGGCAGAACCAGCACGGGCAGACAGCTTCCCTAAACCCTCTCTTCCCTTTTCCCTGCATAAGCAAAATGCATAGAAAAGGGAGGAAGGTGTCTAGGGAGTAAAAGCAGTTCTGGTGTGGGGCTTTCCTAGACTCTCTGCTCCCTTTCCTATACATTTTGCCTCTCTGAGGACAAAACAAGAGAAGGGGATGGGCAAAACATCAAACAAGTGCTCCTTTCACTCCTTCCTTTCCTGTGTATTTTGCCTTGGCATAGAGGGATGTGAAAGGAGGGCTTACAATGATACACCCAGTGTTTAAGATGGACCCCATTTTCAAAGGCTATTTTGGGAGAGGAGTGCATCTTGTACTCTGGCAAATACAGTAAATAAACAACAACTGACGGGCAGTAAAGGAGACTGGTGTAGTGGTATTCCCTATTGCAGCAGTCTCAAGGAGAATATGAAAAAATGCCAGGGGCTATGTTGATGGATAGAGAGAAAGAGAGGTTTCCAGCAGTTTTCATCTCCATCAGGAAAAAGTGTGGTAGGTCCATATCAAAGGGGAATACTTTCCCAGATTTAACTTGAATAATAAAAACCACAGATAATAGTGTATGCTATATTTTGACTATATTTTTGGAACACAAGAAATATAGTCAAAATATTCCATTTCTCATCACCTGGAGGACCTAGAGATGCCCACAAACAGAAGTGTTTGTGACTCCTGATGCTGCAGAAATGGGAAGAAGGGCTGCTTGCCACTGCAGTGGGAATTGGCGCAGTCTCAATTCTTTCCCCAGCTGATCTTGCTGCCACAGATGAAGCAACAAGGTGCCATGTCAGGAGACATGGAAGAGAAAGAGGCACCAGTGGTGGCGTTGGCCAGAGACTCGGTAGTATAACCATCAGTAGTATAATCTACTTCTCCTCCTCAGCACTGCAGCAATTCCCCAGCATACTCACCTGCTCCAGACACAATGGCAGCCATGAGCTGCTGCTTGTGAGAGATGGCTGTCTCCCTGTCCAGACACTCATTAATTTTGCCTTGGGGATCCGGAGGAACTGTCCTTGTCATTGCTGTCTGGGTTTGGGGTCACAGTTGTGGGGGTGCGTTTTCATTCTGCAGGTGCCGGATGCCCTTGTAGGGAGGGAGGCAGGAGAGAGAAGCCCTGCCACAGCCACAGCACTTAGCCGTTCTTACTATTCACTCACCACTCCTTCCTCATTTCAGTACTTCTCTGATGGAGTTCTGAATTCATATCTCATATCTCTCTCAGTACATATGACATTACTTGGTGGCAATTTTGCAGGGGGGGGAGATACTTTTTGGACCATGGGCCATTGAAATCACATATATCTGACCCCACAGAAACTGGAGAAGATAATGCAAAAAGGGAATGAGATGTCTTGGAAATGTAGGAATACCATTGATATCCATTACCATATGTGGTGGTCTTGGAATTTGCTAAAAGGAAATAAGCATAAAATAAAATGGTGCGTCTCTGAGAAAACCAGCTGTCACACACCCAATGTCCCATGAAAACAGAAATTTTCCTCAAACCTGAGAAAGCAGCCAAAATACAGCTGCTTTCCAAACACTGTAAACATTTTCAAGAAAGTGGCCACTATTACTCTCCTCTGTTTCCAAGTGGTCCTAGCAGTGAAAGAGCTAAACTGTGTACGAGCTAATCTATGTAACTATGTAAGCATCCACTACATGAACTCAGTGGACTGGAGTGTAGCAAAATCCTTCCTGACCCAGAGAAAGGGATGCAGAGAGGAAGCTCATGGGTGGGATGGACCTTCATAACCCCTGAAGTCTACCCCATGTTCCTCAGTGTTGTGACAATAAAACCAAACCCCACAACTTGGCCTCTTCCCTGATGTCAGAAGCAAAGATCTCCCATACCCAAAGTCAGCATGTAAATTCTGCACAGAAAATAGGCTGAGATTTCCAGGGTGTGTCCTTATTATCAGTGCCTGTGGTAATAGTTTTAGATTTCAAGAAGAAGGAGAAGGGGAAGGAGAAGGAGGAGGAGGAGGAGGAGGAGGAGGAGGAGGAGGAGGAGGAGGAGGAGAAGAAGAAAGAAATGAGAGAGATCTAAGTCAGAAATGAGTTATCAAGAAACAATTGAAAAATGTTATCATTCTTTTCAAGCCTACAAGGGCTCTGAGAAAAATGATTATTGTTTTCTTAAAAAGAGAGTGTGCTCTTTCAATGCAATTGAATGAGACTAGAAGATTAGTTTTCCCTGAATTAGCAATGTTTCTGCTGACCTCACTGGGGAGACATCATCCTTAGCTGAAGGAATTACCTCATTCTGCTTTTTGTTATAGTTTCTCTGGGTAGCTAGGAGGGGAAGCTTGAAGAAACCTTTTCTAAGGTGGGATTTCCCTTCTTTCATCTTTTGACTCCTACAGTGATAGCACAAGATCAGATTTTTGGCTCAGGTTGCCATGTATCCTTCTTTGCCAGGAAAAATCCTCTTTTTCAGAGTGCCTGGGTTTTCTTACAATGTCTGGGTTTTCTTACAAGGTCTGGACTGGTGGAAGTGGGCGATCAGATGGTAGGGCTGTGAGGAGGAAGAAGAGAGCCACTGACTCTTTCCTCTTTCACTGCCCCACTGTGTCCTCACCATTTCCCCCCACCTTAATTATCTGGCTCCTCTGAGTGAGACCCTTCAGGATCTCCTCCCCTGAAATCACTCCACAACCACACTCACCTCAAAAACTGAAAAAAAAACACACTCCCCCCCCCTTCAGTCTTCCCATGCTTTTGCTTTCTTGTAAATGGCTTCTCAAAAAACACAGGAAACAGGGGAGAGATGGGGAAAAGGAGGACATGCATCTCTAATTGCATCATCAACATAGGGTTCCCTGACGGTTGATTGGGAAAAGGCCAGGGGAGGTGAGACTACAATGGGCAGCAAGTTGGTCACTAAAAAATAAAGGAGTAAAGAGTTGAGTTGAGTCTTTCTATCACTCACTGCCAAGTCAAGTCCAAGTCAAGTAACTGAAGTGACCTGAGTCTGACTCAGGTCTATATTGCTGGGTAAAAGACATTCAAAAGGAGTTCATCACACCTCCTTCTGTGCAATACTAACAGTGTTAGCTATGGTGCCACTGCTGTTTTCTCTGAGAGGTCTTCTGTCAATGTCACCCCCACTACCACTGCTGCACAGTAGCTGCTTGGCACGTGAGTCTTGCTCTTAAGCGAAAGAGCCTGCCTGACATGCGAGATCCTTCCAGGAGCAATGCTGCCCTCAGCACAGTCTCTTGCCTCTCAGAAGCACCCACCCCACCACTGCAGAAACCTAGTGTCATTGGTGGTAAAGTCAGCTTGCAATAGTTAAAACAAACATAGCTAAACATTAACAATATGCAAAAGGGAAAAACGTAATTAAACTTTGACGTAAAATTAAAACTGTTCAAAACATATACCATTAAAAAGGAAATGAGGAAATAGAAAATCCAGCACATAGAGGCCTTTTCCCCTTGAACAATTCGCCTACTTGGTTGCAGAATGACAGCAAAGAAGGTGCCAGTCTAACCGCTCTGGAAAGAGAGTTCCCAATCCCGGCAGCAGCCAGACCCTCTCCCATGTTCACACCTCATGCACTTGTGAGAGTGGTGGGAGATGAGCATACTCAGAAGATCTCAAAACACAAGAAGGTTTGTGTGGGAGAAAATCGTCCTTTGCATAACTTGCCCCTTAGCACGTAGAGCTTTATAAGTCATCACCAGTACATTGAACTGTGCCCAGAAATGGGCTGGCAGGCAGTGAAGCTGTTGCAAGAAGGGAGCTGTGTGTTCCCCAATAGCTCTTTTGGGACTCTTTGAATGAGCGAGCTGGTGGTCACTTCAAAATCATGTCATTCAGGTAGGGTGTTGATGTCCTTGTACTTAGGCCTTATTAGGAGCCAGATCCTGGTATGATTTTGAAGTTCCAAGAACAATCAACACAACATGGGGATGGTAAAAAAGAGAGGGGGATAGTATTAATGCAACCCACAACTCCTTCTGAGACTCTTTGATCCTCACAGCCACCACTGTCTGTCACTGCTAAAGGGTTACCCATGATTAGTAAGATCAAAATGGCAGAGGCCAATGAGGAGAGGTACTTCTCACTGGGACTGAAGTGAGTGTTCTCAGTGTCCCCTTCAACACAATTATCTATCTGTCCAAAAAGAAAATCGGGAGAGAAATTTCTGATTCCCATGTTGAAGTCTTTTAATGTTGAAGATGCGGACTAGTGATCTACCCATGTGTGCGACTGAGGAATGTAAACCATTTAGATATATTTAAAAATGGATTGTATACATTTCTAGAGATTGAAATTAAAAATGAATTCTGGTTTTGAAAACTGTACATAATCTCCAGGATCAGACACACCATGAAAAACATCAGTATGAAAGTAAAAGAGGCAGAATTCTTTGATTTCACATCCTTCTTGTAGACTTCAGAGTGGAATATGGTTGACCACTACAGGAAACAAGTTAGTGCACTATCCAGGTCTTTGATCTATTCCAGCGATGCTCTTCATAGTTTAGAAACATTAGCTGAATAGTTCTAAACTTGGATAAAATATTGGGGAATAGTTTCAAACTGATGCCTTGAAGTCTTTTTTTTTTTTTTTGAGGCATTTTTTTCCCCCTTGAAGATCTCCTTTTCCCAGTGGTGTTTTCTGGACATAAATCATCCCAAGCCCGTGTGATTTTTGCTAAACTCAGTGTGAGCTGAGAAGAGTGAGCAGTAGAGATGTGAGAAACATTTATTTTTTCAACATCCCAGAGTGCTCCAGTTTAATTATCGAGGTCACCATGTTTGCATCTGCTTCTTCTGCTTCCCTAGAGATTCCAGGGGACAGTAGTGAGATAAGAGTCCAGCATTCTTTTCTCACACAGGCATGCACAGAACCACATCACCCTAAACTCAGGGCAATTTATCTATGAGTGGACATGTAGAGGAGTGCATTATTACAAAGGCTATCAGTATTGCTAATGTCATTCAGAGCTGGACTTGGAGAAACAGATGGCTACTTTACTTTCACTGTACAGATATTCCACACTGTTCAGAAGTGATTTCAAACCAGCAAGGCTGATGCACCACAGATACATGTTCTTTTGTAGTATGGAATTTTTTGAAACCGTCCTATTTTTACCATAGAATTAAGTTGTTCAAATCTAGCTCTGGTGAAAGCTATTCTCTGTCTCTGTGTTAGGTTCCGCCTAAGATACTTTTCTAGACCAAATATAGTTTTATTTTTAGCTAACCAATTTAGAGACTTAGAACCAGACAGCAGAGCTATATCTGTTTGGGCACTAATGTCCAAAATTCTTTGTTTTAATATTTCCTGTGCTGAGTGTCCACAAGTTAGTAAATAAGACGGGGAAAAGCCTAGCTGGTGCATTAATTGAAACAGCTGGCATATCCAAACATTTGAACATTGGAGATCTAACTGTTCATCTAAGCAAAGTTTAGGGAGTCTCCCTGAGTCCATTTTAAGAATCCTTAGCCAATAGTTTAAAACTTTTATCAAAACCTGGCACTGAATAGAATGTGCCCCTAGTTCTGCTCTCACTGCTTGTGCCGGAGTGTTCTTATCTGTTCCTAGTATCCTCCTTAAGAAGCAGCTCTGAGCCTGCTCCAAAAGGGGTACTTTCATTTGACCCCACAATTCTGCCCCGTAGGACAGAATAGGCATGATTTTAGCCTTATAAATTTTTAGAATAGGGGATATACTGGAGGGGTGGTTGTAGTTTATCAATTTATAGAGTATATTAGATTTGGCCATAGCTCTCTGTTTATTTCTTCTAAGGTGATTTGTCCATTTCCCTGTATTTGAAAAGGACAACCCTAGGTATAAATAAGAGCTGACTTGTTCAATCGGAACTCCTTCCAGGAACCAGTTATATTTTTTGGACCTTTTCCCGAATACCACCACCTTAGATTTATCTTTGTTAATGGCTAAATCATTATGGGAACAGTAATTAGCTGGGTTCTGTAAAAGCCATCTCAAACCAACCTGCAAGCGGGCGATCAGAACCATATCATCAGCATAGAGGAGGACATTAAGGAATGTGTTACCTATCTTGGGTGTATGAGCCGTTGTTGAAGAGAGGAAGCCTGGGATGTCATTAACGTATAAGTTAAATAAAGTTGGAGCTAAAATACATCCCTGTCTAACTCCTTTATACACATTAACTTTCTTGGTCAGCACACCATTGGCTCCAATACGCACTTTAAGACAAGTATCTGTATGGAGGGCCTTAAGCAAATAAAGGAGTCTTGGCTCTATATTCAAATCTGCCAATTTGCTCCAAAGAATATCACTGTTAATTGCGTCAAACGCTGCTCTAAGATCTATGAATGCTGTGAAGAGTTGTTTTCCCTCGGACATATACTTTGTTATAAGATGGTGTAAAATAAAACAATTGTCCATAGTGGATCTTCCTGATCTAAAACCTGCTTGTTCTTCCACTAACAAGTTTTTATCGGCAATCCAATCCTCAATTTTGCCTAACAGATGTTTTGTATACATTTTGGCCACAATGTCGATAAGGTTTATAGGTCTGTAGTTTTTAGGGTCTCCTTTGTCACCTTTTTTAAATATAGGCACAATGATGGGAAGTTTCCATCCAGATGGAAAATGGCCTGTGTTATCAATAAAGGTGAACAGACCGGCCAGGATAGGCGCCCACCAATCCACATATGTCCTAAACATTTCTGGAGGAAGTAAATCTTCACCTGACGCTTTGTTTGATTTCAGGGACTGTAGGATTTTTGTAGTTTCAGCCACTGTGACTGGAGACCACTGGGGGAGCTCTGCTAAGAGTAAGTGATCATTTGTTAAATTGTCTGTAAGTCCTTGATTGGGATCTTGGAAAAATCTTGAGAAAAAATCCTCCCAAACTAAGGCTGGGATGGGGACATCTGAAGAAAATCTTCGTTCTTTCAACAGCCCTTTTACTGTATTCCAAAAGAAGGCTGAATTCAGTCCCGTGGCAGATAATTCCAGATCTGCCCATATCCTGGTTGTATAATTAGCCTTCTTCAGTGACAAAAGCTTCTTATAGTCACGTCTAAAAGTTAGCATCCTTGAGTGATTAGCTAAAGAAGGGTGGTATTGGGTCTGACGCATAACAGATCTTAAACGTTTCCTGGTCCTAATACAATCATAATCAAACCAGGTAGATCTTGTAATCTAGGGGTTGCTGTGGGGGGACTCATCAATTAGAAACTTCCTAAATAGGGAACAGAGATTAGTAAAACCAAGAAGGGGTTCATCTCCATCCACACTGCCTAACATTATAGTTCTATATTTTGGCATATTCTGCACAGAAGTCAAAAACTTGGCAATTAACTTGGTATCAACTTTGTTCCGTTTGAGCCTTCTGTCATGATCAACTTCCAGATTAGCCAACAGGTTTTCTACCCCAGGGCTACTAGGTCTGAGGTCTGAATAACCTTGAAAAGTAACAGTAACAGGTTGGTGATCGCTGTCCTCCCTCACATACACTTTAATGTTTAAGAATAATCCAGTATTTGCAGAGGAGACACAGATATAGTCCAAAACACTGCTGGAGGCTCTGGAGTGGAATGTAAATGGATAAACAGAGCTGTCTGTTCTGCCACCCAATATCTGAAGATTACAATCATACACTAGGGAAAGAAACCAGGAACCTGCTTGGTTCCTTATCAAATCTTGAGAATGCCATGATGTCTCGTTTTGAAGGTAATGTGCTGGAATGACACCCTTGTGAACAAACTCCTGAAAAGAAGACTCCACTCTGGCATTGAAATCCCCCAGCAGAATTTTAATGGACCTAGGATATTTTAAATTTAATTCTAAAATTAAATTTTCCAGATCATCCCACATGCCACCAGTAAAAGAAGGTGAAGTAATTGGGGCCAGGTATACATTCAAACATATTATATGCATTGGTTTAAACCGTAGTTTTACCCCTAATATATGATGCGGAGCTGAATCCAGGGTTAACTCCTCACTCTGCCAACCCAAGGCCTCATTCACTAGTACACTTAAGCCCCCAGAAGCCCTCCCTTTATTTTTATCTTTTCTCGCTGTCCTGGACCAGGATTTAAATCCTGGTAGATTTACCTGCTCATCTGGCTTTGTGAGCCACGTTTCTTGAAGTGCTATTATATGAAATTTAGTCAAGAAATCAACCAAGTTGCCACTGGCAGCTTTGTTTCTCCATCCTGTTATATTCAAGGTCAAAAAACGAATGTTACCTTCGGGCCCAGTGCACTCACTTAGTCAGTCTAATGTGATTCCGTTCAATTGGCCCGAGTGACCAATTTAAATGCAACCATTATTCTCCAAACTGCTACTTCGTCTAGACTCTGTTCTACCCAATATAGGGCCACACCTATTCAGAGCCTTCGCAGGGGTTGGGTCTGTTCTTTGGGCTAACTCAGCCAACTCCTGGGCCCATGTTTTCCCTACCGCCTCACTATATAGTTCGTAAGGTAGGACTCTAACAGGGTATGGATCCAGATCTATTTTGCAGGGACACTCGATGCTCAACGCTTGACATGTTATCTGGGGGGCTCCTTCCATAGGGATAATCTCTTTAGATGACAGTGGGGCTAAGTTGGAAAAAACATCTTTGTCCAGAGAGTCGTTTAAACCCTGTATAAACTGAGAAATCTCAGACTGGCCTCTTTTACTCGGAGACAAATTGCAATTCAACAGCAGATCCAGACTTTTAGGAGTTACCTGTTGTTCTAGCACAGAGAAAGCTAAAGAATTGTCCTTATGTTTATGTTCCATAGTCTGATTTTGTATTTCAGTAGCGTGCCCCTTTAAAGTTCCTGAGTTCAGCTGCAGCTGTTTTACTCTTGAAACTAGAGGTAGTATAGCATCATTGTGGAACATACGGCTTGGAAAAATACCTTTGGTAGCTAGTTTGGCTCTCAAGCGCAGAAGCCCTATAGGTATACAATCTGAGTAAAAACTTAATATAACTCTTGCTTGGCCACTGCCATAGGTCAGCATTTCCACTGTATGAAGATCTAATTGTTTCACTTCTACCTTTAACAAAGCTTGCAAATGCCTCTTAGCAAGCTGTACAGTGTTCCAGGCGGGGACAATTCCTCTGTAGTTACATACTTCCAGACAAACTTTAGTGGGGATAAGCACCAATTTTGCAGACTTTCCTATTTCATGGAATACCAGGGTAGTCTCCTTAGGAGGAGCTTTAACCAAGGCTATTTTGCCCTTAGTCTGCTTCGTCAGCCTCTTCTCTTCCTGTTCTTTAATACTACAGTCCATTTTACAGTTAAGTAACCTTAATTCCTTGTAAATATGCTCGATTGTTATGGCAATAAGTTGTAATATATTGGAACAGTCAGACTGATCCAGCAGTTCGATAGCCTCCACCTCTTTCTCTTTACTAGTGCTGTTTAAGTCTTCAATATTATTTACATTGCCACAAGGTCGTTCGTCTGCCTTATCTTTCTCGCGTTCCTCGCTTTCATTTTTATTTCCAACTAAAGCTGAGAAAGGATTTGCAGTAGGAGCTTGAATATTATAAAAGTCAGCAATTTTGGGTTGTTTAGCTGTTGATTGAGAGTTTGCCTCCGTGTCTCTCTGGTGCTTCCTTCGCCCCATAATTAGCCACTTAAGTGCTTCTTATCTACAGCACTGAGTATTTAATTATCTATTTATTCCAGCAGAAGAGGAAAACTTTTGGTTTAGGTTTAGATAAAGGAAAATTATCTAGCCTTAAGAGGAGCTCCTTGCAGTGCTTCCTCCATCTTCCTCCCCAACTAACCAATGAGTGGAATAGTCATTATATAGGTCAGGTTTGCATTCACAAGTCTTCCGATTTTCTCTAGTTATTTCATGCATCTCTTCAGATATAATAGAAATTTAAGGGAGATTAGAAATCTGGTAAAATGTCCATAGTTTCTATGCTAAAACTGGTTTTAATTGATGATGGAAAAAATACTTGAAAAATTATTTTAAAAAATGGTAAAAAATGTGCTTGCTTCCCGTCTGAGACTTCTGCTACGTAAAATTCACATATGGTTGTTTGACAAAGAAAAAAAGTATTTTCTGTAAAGAACATAAATATATGCTTTTCTGAGCATAAAATGTGGTTTTCTGCACAAAAATGCCATGTGAGAATTTTGCATAAAATAAGTCCTGAACTGTGAAATTCTTCACACTGTTATTGTAGGGTTTCTTGTGGAGGTGAAAAATACTCAAATTACTTTTTCTACCTTTAAGAAGAAAATTAGAAAAGAATAATATCCCAGGTTTTTAATATTGAATGCATGCATGTATACAAAGATTCTGATTCACACCTTCTGAATCCATGCCATTTGGAGTATGCATCAATGGGTTTTTCGCACTTTCCTAGTCAGATAACTAGAATTTCTAGTTATCTGTGCAATGCAGGAAGTTATCTGTACAATGCAGGTAGAAAATTTATATTAACCAGAAATGCTATATTCTAAAGCAGATTCACTGTATATTGCAGAGTTATCACTCACAACTACCAGCACATTCTGGCCTTGATGTTTGCCATAAAGGAGATCAATGAAAACTCCCTGATCTTACCCAACATCACCTTGGGCTTCTTTCTTTCTAATAGCAATTTTGTTGCCTGTTGGACATACCTTGCATCAATGGAACTTCTTTCAACTTGGGGCAAATTTGTTCCTAACTACAAATGCAACACCAAGAGCAACCCAGCAGTAGTCATTGGGGGACCTAATTCTGATATTGCTCTTTTTATGGCATAACTCTTGTGCCTCTAAAAGATGCCACAGGTAAAATCAGCCCACAGAACAGAAGAGTTTAAACAACAGATCTAGAGATTTAATCTTTTACATATTTTTCCAGTCTTTTGAGCAGCCTAAATTGTTACTTGAATATAAATGTAGGCATTCACATGTCTTTCTTTCTTTCCTTCTTTCTTTCTTTGGATAACATTTCTGGTGTGAGCAAAACAAGTTTTTCAGGTGTGAACCAAATAACGACAATTTTGCACTGAGATGATTAATACTGGGACATGCAGTGGTGACTGGTGGTTTCAAAGTCAGTGAAGCAGTTAATCTGATCAAGTTTTAATCTGAAAAGATCAAGACTTGGAGTGAATTCAATGCCCCATTAACATGGAAACTATCAGGCACCATAGGCTCCTGTCTCACAGTTACATTTCAGAGTGCATTTTTCCATTAGAGTCACTTGTACTGTTTCTCTGTGCTTTGCTGATCTGCAGCTCAGAAACATAGAAAGCATACAGCTTGAAAAGCTGGGTAGCAGAAAGGTTATTGGGGTGTCCTTTCAGTAGCCAATGTGATTGGGCAACAAAAGCAAGCTTTTAATGCCTCATTGTTTTACCTTATTGTTTAGTACATCTTCCTTCTAGCTCCCTAGACATAGCATTCTCCTCTCTCTTCTTTTGAGCTACTATTTATTTGGGTCCCGGTGTCAAGATAGAGAAGCCACATACTAAAATACTTCCATCTTATCTAGATTATGCCTCAGTATGTTTGCCTACATCCAATCCATCATAGTACCCAGATGGTGGCTGAAGATCTTCATGGCATCCTTGACACCAGTTAAAAGTTATATATATATATATGTATGTGTGTGTGTAGGCGGATGTTATCTGTCTATTGGGAGCATTCCCCATGAAAAAACTTGATTAGTTCTTCCACCAGTTTCATGTAGATTAGGAATGGGCAAACTACAGCATCATACCTTATATGAGCAGCTTATCAAAACCCAAATCTATACATGGGATGAGACAGAAATTTATAGAATCTCACACCTCGGGTTCCACTAGATCCTATAAAGATGCATCAAATCCTAAACCCTTACAAGGGTCCTTACAGAATGTAGTGGAACCTGAGCAGTCAAGTTCCATAAAGATCTATTTCATCCTGTGGATTTTTTTTTTAATATTGATATGAAATCATCACTGGAGGATAAAAGGGGAAATGGTATCAAGATGCTGATGATTCCCACCTCTATCTTTTCCTCTACTGTTAATCAAGTGAGGGGGTAAAGATGCTGAACCACTTTCTGGATCGAGCCCAACAAGATGGAAATCTTTTGCGTGTTCAGGAATTCCTTTTGTGTGGCCTGTCCTAAATAGAATTATTCACTCACCCTGGACTTCCCACTCCCTGGAGTTACTTTTTGCCTTTGAAAGGATGGCTGTATAGCATGAAATTCTTCCACTGTCATCTGAGGCTTAGCTAGCTTTACTACTTTTTATTATTTTTGGCTGGTTTATCAGTTATGAACATTCTTTGGCAAGGATAGCCTGGGCACAGTATTTGCCCTGCAGAAAATTTATCTAACAAAGAATGTGAATACCACAGTTGTAACTGACATAGGCCAGTTCCTCACTAGACTGTTATAGAGCCATTATTCCACTCCCCTCCCTAAACTGCAAACCCCAGGATTCCATAGGATGTTGAAAGTGGAATAATAGCACTATAACAGTCAAGAGCAGAAATGACCATAGTCCGGCAGACCTCCAGTAACTGTTTAAGGTGCTGAGTCTTACAAAGCCCTATCAAGTCCAATGACATTTCTTTCAGTCCCTGAGTATGAAAACACTCCAGTTGTTTAGAGAGAGTTTTCAATATTTTTTCCTTGGGATCATCTGCATTTGATTATTTGTTTTGCTCCATTGTTTTGTCTTGCTTTTTGTTGCTTTTGATTACCCTTTTGAGTATTTTATTATTGTAATTCTATGTTGTTGTTTTAACTGTACTGGTATACTGCCTGCTCAAAAGTCATTTCACTCATTCAATAAAATTAAATTAATAAGTGATTTTAATTTGTTAAGATTTTTACCTCTTTATCTTTCACTCTTAAGCTCACATACAGCTCTGCTCCATTAATGGATAACCAAAATGAAGCCATTTTCTTCCACTACATGCTCCCAAATGGGACCCTTCAATATATGGGGATTCTTCATTTAATGTTGCATTTCCAATGGACATGGAGTGGAGTGATTTATGTAGAGGATGAGATGGGAGAAAGATTTGTACAGAAAGTACTTCCCATGTTTGTACAGAGAGGGATCTGCTTTGACTTCACAGAAAAAATTAATCTGAAAAACTATTTTCAGTGAGTTGGAAAAAATGGTTGAGGCACTTGTTCAAATATCATTCCTTCTCATGAGAATCACTGCCAATGCAGTAGTTGTACATGGAGAAATTCAGACAATTCTAACTTTGGGAATTTTGATGGAAATTCCAGTTTTCTATGATTTACCAAGAACAAGTAAAGTCTGGATTATGACAGCCCAGATGGACTTTGCATTACTCCCAGATCAAAGAGATTGGGACCTGAGTTTCATCAATGGTGCTTTATCTATTTCAGTTCACCCAAAGAAGGTTTCAGGATTCCATGAATTTCTGCAAAAGAGAAAACCAGATACGGACCAAGACGATGGCTTTATCAGGACTTCTGGCAACAGGCTTTTAGGTGTTCCCTCCCCAGGTCCAATTTAGAGGAGCACTTTGAAGATATATGCACTGAAGAGGACACACTGGAGACTCTTCCTGAGTCTGTGTTTGAAATGAGCATGACCAGTCATATTTACGGCATCTACAATGCTGTCCATACTGTATCACATGCTTTGCATGACATGCATTCATCCAGGTTCAGACATAGAAAAACTAGAAAGAGAGAAGATCTTCCAAAAATGCAGCCATGGCAGGTAATGTTCAGAGCACACTGTTACAGAAGATTTCAGCATATTTGTGTGTACAATCATCAACCCAGAATGTCTAGAGTGCATTTTCTTCTGGAAAAGGTAGAATTCTGGTGTCTAGGCAGTAGGATTGATACAGCCTCATTTTACAGTGGCTTCACTGCAGCTTCTGTTCACATTAAAGCCACAATGGACTTGATTTATTTGGTAAGATCTGATTGCTTTTCCTTGGTCTTGCAATTCATGTATACTTAGCGTATTTATACAAATTTCAGTAAGATCATATGATGTGACTCAATCACCTGCATTTCATTTTTACCACATCATTTGGTCAGTTTCCCTCAAGTTGAACATTATTTTTCTTTCAGGAGAAGACTGAGGCAAAAAAGGTGTTCAGTGGTTCTGCCTTTTCTCTGTCCCCTGTTAGTATTTCTCCATCATCTCTCCCTTTTTCCATTTCTCATACATGTCATTTTTAAAACTTAACTCAGTTGAAAGCTCTTTAGACATCCATCCTGGATTCTTTAGACACCTTTTATTTTCCCTCCTCATTAAGATTATCAGAAATTGTGTCTTCAATATCTCACTGATAAAAAAACTCCCATCCATCGTGAACTCTCATTTCTTTTAGTATTCATAACCATGGGATCACACTCAGGATTGCTCTAACTTTACTGAAATCAGCTTTCTTAAAGTCTAGAATGTGTATGTGTGAATAACCTCTGCTTCTCCTTTATACTGTATAATAAAGTGCATGAGAACTTGCTCACTTCCACTTAAGGATTCCACCACTTCCACTCAATTAACCTGGCTATCACTGTTGGTTAGGATCAGATCTAAAATAGCTGATCCTCTTATTGCCTCTTTCACCTTTTTAACAATGAACTTGCCTGCAAGGCAAGTGAGGAATTTGTTGGACCTTATACTGGCAGAGTTTGACTTCCAACAAATACCAGGATAACTGAATTCTCCCTTTATTACTACATCTCTCCTTTCTGAATGTTTTGTTATCTCTTCCAGGAAGACATCATCTAGGTCCACAGTCTGGCTTTTGGGTCTATAGTAGACCACCACAATGATATTGCTGTTGATTCTCTTTTTCTTAATTTTTACTCAGATGCATTCGACCTGGTTTCCA
This sequence comes from Cyclura pinguis, assembly GCA_030412105.1. Lineage (NCBI taxonomy): Eukaryota > Metazoa > Chordata > Lepidosauria > Squamata > Iguanidae > Cyclura > Cyclura pinguis. The sequence goes on along the minus strand of CM059604.1, from coordinate 131,962,433 downwards.
GGATTTAAATCACGTACATCTTCACAAATGTAGGCACAACCTCTTTCTCTGTGTAACGACAACTGTTACACAGGTTATAGTAGACGAAAGAAGGAAGGGAAGCCATTTTGCTGCTATGATTGTACTCCATGTCCAGAAGGAAAGATTTCGAACCAGAAAGGTAAGAATGGTCATAGTATACTGCTTAAAGTCAATATAAGATATGATTCACATTATGCCCCTGAGTGCATTTTAGACATAGGGGTGTTCTAATATTTGATTCAGTGATAAGAGTAGCTGTCACCATCTTAAATAATGACTTATTTCTGCATACTATGTGGCTAGCACTTTGGTTGACTGAAATAGGAAAACAAACCCAACACAGAGACAAATATGAGAACTATGAAAAATATGTAGTGAAAACTCACTGGTTGTGATTCCAAAGAGATAAGACCAGTATTTACTATAGTATTACATGCATATCTTGGAATATGCCATATAACATCACATATATAGAAGCATGGGGCAGAGAATATTTTATAACAAACTGTGTTTATGTGTGTGTGCCATCAAATCACCCGTTGACTTACGGTGACTCATCATTTTCATTGGATTTTCTCAGACGTGGTTTACCATCACCTTCCTCTGCACCTGGTTTCCTTGGCAGTCCCCCAATCAAGTACTAAGCAAGCCTGATCCTGCTTAGCTTCCAAGATCAGATGGGATCTGACGCTTTCAGGATATTTAGACAGAACCACTGTGAATAAGCAATGAAAGTTTAGTGGAAGCGTTATGCATCTAGATAACAAACCATTTCCTATGAAATTTCTAAGAGATAGCAATGTTCATAGAATCATAGAATCATAGAGTTGGAAGAGACCACAGGGGCCATCCAGTCCAACCCCCTGCTATGCAGGAACACCCATCAAACCATTCCCAACAGATGGCCATCCAGCCTCTCCTTAAAAACCTCCAGAGAAGGAGACCCAACCACACTCTGAGGCAGTATATTCCACTGCCGGACAGCTCTGACCATCAGGAAGTTCTTCCTGAGGTTCAGGTGAAATCTCTTTTTCTGCAGCTTGAATCCATTGCTCCTTGTCCTAGTCTCTGGAGTGGTAGAGAACAAGCCTGCTCCCTCCTCAACATGACATCCCTTCAAATATTTAAACATGGCTATCATGTCCCCTCTTAACCTTCTCTTCTGCAGACTAAACATACCCAGCTCCATAACCCATTCTTCATAGGGCATAGCTTCCAGACCCTTCACCATTTTGGTCATCCTCCTCTGGACACGTTCCAGGTTGTCGACATCCTTTTTGAATTGAGATGCCCAGAACTGGACACAGTATTCCAAATGAAGCCTGACCAAAGCAGAATAGAGTGGTACCATTACCTCCCTCGATCTAGACACCATACTCCTATTGATGCAACCAAGAATGTTCCTCTGTTTCAGACAGAGACGGGAAAAATAGTAGAAAGGGGCCGATGCCTTTTATTAATTTTAATAAGGTAAAAAAAAAATTCTATTTTATTTATAGGAGAGATAACTATTTGGTTTATCCTAAATTGCCACTTAACATTTAAGTTAATTGCCTTCTTTAAAAGTTTGGCCAGAACAAAGGTGCAAAATGGCGAACATGATTTTCTTCTCCACTCCCATACCTATTTTGAATTTGAGATATAATTGAACAGCTGCATGAATTTTAAAATCCCATTTCTCACTTACTCTACCAAAAACCCTTCTCTTTTTTTCTTTTCTCCATCTCTAATCATCTCCCTTAAACTCTTTCTTTCCTTAGCTTGCTGATTTCCTCATGGATCTTAAGCAAAAGTTCTTAGAGTAAGATGTTGAAAATTCATGTTCCTCCACAGAAAATAAACTCTGTGTCATGTTGAATATAGAACACAGGAAGACCACCTGGATGCAAACACAGGCACCCTTTTTCAAGCTCTTTGATTCCTATGTGTGCTTTCTTAACTGAATCTGCAGTATTTTTAAATACCCTAGATGAAGCAGGCTATACTTGCAGACTTCCCACTGCACTGAAATCCTCCTTAAGATGTTTTCCTGGGGGAGAACATTTATTAACTGGTTAACTGGTTATTTATCTTGAATTTCACCATTTCCTCCAGTAAACCCAAGGTGGCATGGGTGGCTCTCTTTCTATTCACTTTCTCCTGAAAAACACCCTGTGAGATAGGTAGATCGAGCTGACAGATTACAAGTGGCCTAGGGTAACTCAACAGATTTTGTGGTTCTATGATTCCTATAGTTATTTGTTATTTATTAAACCACATTGTGGTGAAATTAATTTTTAGACTTGCATGTATGTGAGTTCTTTTAACTGGATCTATAGTATTTTTAGTACCCTTGATCAAGTGGGTTATATTTGCAGTTACCACTGCACTGAAATCTTCCTTAAGAAGCTTTACTTAAGGGAATACACTTATTTACTTATTTTTTATCTTGACTTCTCACTTCTTCAATAAGTCCAAGGTTGCATAGATGGCTCTCTTTCCACCCACTTGTTCCTCAAAACCACCCCATGACCTGGGTTGATCAAGCTGAGAGACAGCAAGTGGCCCAAGGTAACTGAGCAAGTTTTGTGGCTCAAACCTAGACCTCCCAAGTCCCTTTCCAAAACTCTAATCACATCATTAGTTTCCATCACACAAACACATTTCTCAAAACCAAATTCCTAGACACCTGTTTGAATAAATCATGTCTCAGATGCTTCTTTCTCTTTCACAGAAATTAGATAGGACAACTAAAGGTCAGTATACCGTTATAGTTTCATACAAACAGCCTCAGTGAATATTAATCACAGATATAGTAAAACTGAAAATATTTTTACACAGGTAGAACTAAATTTTAATGTCCCAGGATTTCTGCATAGATGTCTTCTTGAGACTATGACCTAAATTGAATTGTTCCTTCACCGAGGGCGGACCTATTCAACCATGGGAACCTACTTAAGTGTTAATTTAACATTCAGAATTTCTTAAAATTTTATTTATAGATATTGAGAATAAATTTTCCAATGACCATTCAGAAAATTGATGCAATGCATTTTGATTTAACAATTGTAATTAGGCCAAATAACGTACTGTGAAATAAATGAGAACATTAATTCAAGTTGTGTTCTTAAGGTTTTCTTTCTATTTCTTTAGCTACCTAACTTCTTGTTTTTCCCCTTCTCTTTCCCCATCCCCCTCCCCAACCCTCCTTCCTTCCTTCCTTCCTCCCTCCCTTCCTTCTTTTTTTCTCTTTACTTCACATGAAACATGTTTTCTGTGGCTTTTTGGAGTCCTTCACATGCTACTGATATAAAGAAATGCCTACTTTCAGGAAGAAGCCACTGGTTTTAATTTTGAAAGGGAGAAACAGAGAAGCTTACTGAGCCGTTATTTAAATGTAAGAAATAAATATAAATAAGTAATTGCTGAGCCACCTCCGTAAGGCACCAAATACATTGTGCACTCTCCTCCCAATCATCCTCATTGAAACACCCCTTAGGGCAGTGGCTCAAGAGAGAGCTCTTCTCTCAAACCTCCTTCTCCAACCCCAGTCCAAAAGAAACTTAAATGCAATTTCCGCACTAGACTGTTATAGCACTATTATTCCACTTTCAACATGCTAGGGAATCCAGGGGTTTGCAGTTTAAGGAGGGGCGTTTGAGACCCCTCCCTAAACTGCAAACCTCAGGATTGCATAGGATGTTGAAAGTGGAATAATAGCACTATAACAATCTTGTGCAGAAATGGCCAGAGCTGGGATTTAATGAAAGCATCTTGGGTTAGATGCACAGAAGTAACAGCTTACATTTAGACCAGAGATGCTTCATACTGGCCTGAAGCAACACTCTGTGATTCCTTTGCAAACTTGCATTTCTGCTACATCCATTGTCAATATTCCTTCTAACAGACATGTGAGTGTGAAAATGTTGACTTCGTTGGCCTCGTCATAGTCTTTCAAACTGTGTTCTTATTGCAACATTTGACATTATATAAGCCTGACATATATATCAATGTGTTTTTCTCCCCAGACATGGATGACTGCTTTCAATGTCCAGAAGGTCATTATCCAAACAAGATGAGGGATTTCTGCATTCCCAAATATATAACTTTTCTTACTTGTGAAGAAGCTCTGGGAAAAAGTTTGGCCATCTCTGCTCTTTTTCTTTTTTGTGTTACTGCTCTAGTGCTTGGGATCTTCTTTAAACACTGGGACACTCCCATTGTCAAAGCCAATAATCGGAACCTCACCTGCACTCTCCTCCTCTCTCTCCTCCTCTCCTTTCTTTGTGCTTTGCTCTTCATTGGTAAGCCTCAGAAGATGACCTGCCTCTTTCGTCAGACAGCTTTTGGCATCATCTTCTCTGTGGCTGTCTCTTCTGTTCTGGCAAAAACCATCATTGTCATTCTTGCTTTCCTAGCCACCAAGCCTGAGTCCAACTTGAGGAAATGGGTGGGGAAAAGATTGGCTGCCTACATTGTTCTTTCTTGCCTGTTTAGTCAAGTTACAATTTGTGCAGTGTGGCTGACCACTTCTCCCCCATTTCCGGATCTTGATATGAACTCAATGGCTGAAGAAATCATTCTGGAATGTAATGAAGAGTCAGTCATCATGTTTTACTGCATCCTGGGTTTCATGGGCTTCTTGTCTATTTGCAGTTTCACTCTGGCTTTCTTTGCCAGGAAGTTACCTGACAGTTTCAATGAAGCCAAGTTTATCACCTTTAGCATGATGGTTTTCTGCAGTGTATGGCTGTCCTTTGTTCCAACATACTTGAGAACCAAGGGAAAATACATGGTATCTGTGGAGATCTTCTCAATCTTGGCTTCCAGTGCTGGGTTACTGGGTTTTATATTTTTTCCCAAATGCTATATCATTGTTCTGAGGCCAGACATGAATAGTAAGGAACAATTAATGAAAAGAAAACATTAAAGAAAGTTTCTGTTTGTTCATTTTGTCATCTCTTGTCTTTTCATTGGGATTTGTTCCCTGAGGTAGACACATTTTTTTGTGTTATGGAAAACTGACATGTGTTTAAGCTTCACAATTTCAACAGTAGGATGTTTGTTTGTCATCTCTTGTCTTCTCCTTGGGATTTGTTTCCTGAGGTAATAAGGCTGTTCTGGTGACACATTTTATTCTGGTACAGAAAACTAAATGGTGTTTATACCTCATAATTTAATCAATAGGATGGGTATAATCTGTAGTTTGTATTCAAGAATCAGAATACATTAGACCAGTAACTTGGAATGGAATCCTATGTGTAAGTATAGATTCAGCATGATGCCAGCTGACAATATATTCCACTATCAGAAACAGAACATGGTAATTTCTCTTTATGCTCAAGATTACACTCTCAGTTTTTGTGCTCTTGTCACAGTATGGGTCATTACAAGTCCATGCATTCCCTAGACAGAAGGGAGGTTTTCTATTCATCATGGTCACAAAAGAGGAGAAAACGGCTTCCAAGGAATACCTGTGCCATCCAATAGCCAGGCATCAGAAATAAATTGTACAGGAGCTAGTATTTTTTTTCCTCAAATAGTAAAAGAGAACATTGCCTGCCTTTTCCCATTCTGCCACTGCTGCAATGCAAATATGATCTGTAGGAGAACAGTATTCCATTCGTCAGAGCGGCTGATACCTGGTAAAGCAGGATTAGAGAGGGTTGGGCTAGGAGATTCTACTTAGTTAATATTAAGTCAGGTAAGTAGCTAATGTAGGATCTTGGCCACTGTCTTTGAACAAAGAGTGGAACACCAGTCTTTGAACAATGTCTTTGAACAAGGAGTGGAAGACCAGTGATGTTTTGTGCCAGCTCAATTTTTTTTTCTGCAAAAAATAATTGTTGCAAAAAAAATGTTGATTTTCTTCCACTCACAAAAATCACAAGGATGTGATTCCCTGCTTAGTCATGCAAACCCACTGGGTAACCTTGGGCACATCTCACACTCTCAGCCCCAGAAAACCCTGTGATAAGTATACCTTAGGATCACCATAAATCAGACAGCTTGAAGGCACACAACAACCACAAAGATGCTGAAGAAAGAAGTGCTGTATTTTCATCCTATTGTTGTGTGCCTTTAAGTCATTTCTGACTTACAGCAACCCTAAGATGAGCCTATCATAGGGTTTTCTGGGGCTGAAAGGAAACCTGCTGTCAAGGGTCATAGTCTGACTCTCACACCACTACACCAGGGTGGTTCTCTTTTTTCACCCTACCACAGAGTAAACATTTTTTGCAGAGGATAATTTTTCCCCAATATGGGATATCAAACATATTGAGAAAGTCAAGACACCTTCTCTTGATGAAGAAGAAAAAAAATTGGAATAGTCTTGACTTTCCTATGAAAAATCATTCTGAGTGATCTGCAAGGGGACTAAGTTGTGCAAGAGGATGGACAGGGAATGTGATCCATCAGCAATAACAGCAGCATTATCATTTGCTGTTTCTTAGATCACAGACTGCTTATTTGCTCCATTGGTGAGTGATAAAACTCTTCTTTTTCAAAAAAAAATCCATGTGGTTCTTCTTGAAACACATGATTCTCCACCTTTTTCAGCAGTTTCAGTGGAAATAGTAGGTATCATTGCAGTAAGTGAAGATAAAGGAGAAAAGTCTGCACAGATCTTAGAGTAGTTGTTTTCTCAGAGTTGTTATTTGTGCTATTGAAAAAAAAAATCAAAGTCATATACCTTCTTGGTGTGGGTGGTGTCTTTCTGGTTGTGGGATTTTTTGTGAAGGACAGATTGCTAGAAAAGTTGAACAACAGCTACTTCAATATTTTTTATTGCTTGATCATTTAACACACTTCTCATTGATAATTCCAGCAGAGGTATAACTACATAGGATATTGGTAGTCCAATTTCAGAAGATCTTTTTTCAGAGGGACCATCCTCTTAGCCTAATCCTAAGGAGGAGGGTCTTCAACCTCCTCTCTCCCCTTCTCTTCCAGGGTCTATGGAGTGAAATACATGTAGGTATGAAAGAGAAAGATGTATTTTGACAAAAGGACTGAGACAATTAACCATCTTGCCCTACTGCAAGTATCTCATATCCCAGGTTGAAGAAAGCATGAGAACATTACTTTTCCACAAGGATGGGCAAATCTGTCAAGGCTCTTAATGCTCATTTTTTTTCCACCTAGAAGTCTATCCAATATCAGTTTCATGCAGGTAGAAAAACTGTAGATATTTTTATGCACAATTAAATGTATTTCCATTAGTGAGTGCATGCCCTGTTAAATGTAATATGTTTATGCTCACTTTAGAAATGCACCCAGTGGTATCTGTTAGAGATGTAACATTTCCAGAAATTTTGAAGCCATGGGAAAAAATGCTTTTTTAACATAACATAAAAATACTTGTTTTCCGTTTTTTTGTTTGTTTGTTTTTGTTTTCAGAAAAAATTGAAATTTTTGGAAAAATTTAAAAATGTAACGTTAACACTTTTTACAAATTGAAAGTCACTCTGTTACTTTAGGAATATAAAATATCACTGTGTACAATTTGATTTGTCCTAACATTATCACAACAGTATATTAAAAGTATAGTGTATTCAAACAATTATTACAAACTGAATTTTACATTTATTTATTTAAAATTTTTATTTATAAAAAATAGAACAACAATCTCCTGAACTCTTTGGTTTTGCTAGTTTATGTGGAGCAGGCAACCCTCCCCCCAAAAAAACCCAAAACCAGTTGTTAAAAAAACAGAAGAAATCATCAACATTAGTAACAAAGAAAATTATTTATATTTCCTTTCCACAATATCAAATAGACATAAAGCACCCACTCCCATGAAAAGAATTGAGGGGGGGAAAGTGTGTGGAAGTGAGGAGAGAGGGACTAAGATTCAATGAATAGGCATGAATTTTAATCAGACTCATTTTCTGAGCTATAATTTTCAGTATCAGTTTCAGCCTCTGCTTCTTCTTCGTTATGTTTGTCATCAGCATCACAGTTATCATGGACTTCTAAAAATCAAGAGTTTACCTGAATTGAAACAAGCTTTTCTACCTTTTCACATGTCAGTTTATTTCTTGATTTAGTGTGAGTGTTTCCAAACATAGACCAGGTTCTTTCACATGCTGCAGAAGACTTTCTTCCTTTTTTCAACTTTTCCAATTTTTTGGAAAAAAACAAAAAAGGCTTCAGGAAAAAAACCCTTTTTTTCTGAATGTTTCCATTTCTTTTCAGGGCCTTCACATCTCTAGTATCTGCACATTTGTTGAATGTGTTTATCTTACTGGACACATTTTAATTTCAGTCAGTGCAGCATAAGCCTGAAAGATAAAATTCCATCGGGGAAGGGGAAATTGTGTTCAGTTCTGAAGATGTGAATGAAATAAACCTCTTCTTTAAACAAAAAACCTTAACAAAATTTACTTTCTGCATATACTCACCATCTATTTGATCATGTAGCTTAACACAGAGAAATATCTCATCGACCACAGTAAATTGTCTAAGTTGAACAGTATAACTGAGTGTCCAGTAGAAAAAATATAGCAAGATCAGGAAAGAAGGAACATGGAGATCTTTACTTCAAGGGTCTAATGCCCCTGCATAATATTTGAAATCATTCACTCACATACCTCTTACACACTCTTCTCATAACAGAATAATCAAGGTTGGCTTTTCCTCAGTATTTATGTCTAGAGCTTATGTTAATCAAGGTTTCATATAAAAACATAATATGTGAAGCTGTTAGATATATCAGAAGCTCCGTAAATTAAACCTCAGTCAGTTGTGAAGTTCACAGAAGCCCTATTAAACTATTAGTGTAGTCTCTGCATTACGAGTGTTAACTGGAAGGGGACTGGGGACTATTCTCCCCTAAATCTCCCATGGACTCCATACTAAGCAAGAATGTGCCAAAATAACCCTTCTGAGAAATAAAGAGCAACCCAAAAAGCACATATTTTAAAATGCAAGCAGAAATGTATACGATTGAGAAGTATACGAATAAATATTCTCCAGTAAACAAGGGATGTTTTATAAATTGTTTATGCATATACTCACATCAGGAAAAATGTTTGCAAAATGTGTGCAGATTTCAGTATAGGAACCAAACACAATCAGGACAAGAATCAAGATGTGTTTCAGAGTCCAAAGCAGTTTCAGAGATCAGACAAGAGCAAACAACAGCATGGTATCCTGTATACTTTGCTGAGTACCTTAGCATGTAGGCATGAAACAAAGAAAATGGACCAATGCTTGATTATCCAAATGTTTTATATTTTATATTTTATATTTAGAGCAGCTAAAGTTTATTTTGAGAGCCAGTGTGGTCTATCGTTTTAAGCATTGACGTACAACCCTGGAGAGCAAGGTTTGATTCTCCTCTTGGTCGTGGAAATCCACTCAGTGAAGTTGGGCATGTCACACATTCGCAGGCCCCAGAAAACCCCATTATAGGATTGCCTTAGAGTCACCATAAGTTGGAAATGGCTACAAGGCACACAACAACAAATAGTTTATTTTCCTGAACAGCCCACAACAAAATCCACATTTCAACATACAGAGAAAGCAATCATCTCATTTTTTTCCCACTTCATCTGCACTGTACCATCTAATGAAATAATTCCTTCTAATGAAATTGAATGAAGGGCATAAAATTATAATCAGATCTCTGTATCTAGTCTATTGTTACCTCTAAGCTGTAGTGTGCAGCATGTTTTATAAATATGTTTACAATATCAGAACACTTTTTTTTGTCATTATTTTATCTGAAAATAAGTTCTAAGGATAAATTGACTAGAGATGGAACATTCAAAAATATTTTTAAAAAATGGGTAAAAACCTGGTTATTTTGAGTGTTGAGAAACCTTGATGAGAAGAACTGTGGACTAACCAGAATTTTCACAGTCCAGGATTTATTTTGTGCACATGATTATTTTGCACTTAAAAGCAGCATTTTCTTTTCCAAATAAATATTTCTATGCAAAAATATTATTTCTTGCACAAAAAATCCTGTGTCCTGCACATAAAATGCTGAAATTGGAGATCTATGCTGCACAAAATGCACATGTGGTTGACTTGCATAGAAAATATTTTCTATGTAGCAAACAGGATTTTAAAGTATTTTCCCCCATGATCCCATTATGACTAAAGTTTTTCCCCACTCCTAAATGCCAGGGATCTTTTACAGAAACATGGTGCATAGAAGTGCATGCCCTGCTCCCCAGCTGAATTGTGCTCCCAAAAGGTTCTTGGGAACCCCGGTGCACCTTGTTTCTTCAGAAAGCCACCAGAATTCTGCATACACCACAAACAATGGCAGTAGAAGTGTTGACAGCAGTGAGAGTATTTTTGTGGCAGCAGTGTAATGTATGCACTGTGGAATTCACTCTTCACAGTGTGTTCAGAGACAGCACTGTGCCTTCTGACCAGGAGAATTTCCCTGTCTCTACAAAAAGGTTGTGGACAGTTTGAAGCAGAAAGAGGAGGAGGAAACAAACAAACCCTGGATAAATAACCACTTGTCCCCTGAGCCCTTCATTCCACAAATAATACTTGAGGCTCAAAACAGCACTACCACCATTTCTATTTATTCTTTTTTAAAAGTAACAATTTAGAAAAGGCTTTTAATGCAGCAGGGAAAAGATTTTTTTACATACAAGAAATGACTACTAACAGATTAATAACAATAAGGAAAATAAGAAAAGGTCAGGGATGTTTGTGTGAAACTTTTTGGGAATTACCATAACTTTAAAATGGTAGCTTCACGTCATGAAACTCTGAACTAACAATAGTATTTCCTGGAAGTGTTTCCTTTCCTCTGGAAGGTGCCCTGTTTACCTTTCCTTTTGCACCTGAAGCCATATAGAATGTAATACCTTGTGGGATTGATTGCTTACCCTATAATCATCCCTAATCACGCTTATTCACTCTTTTGGTGTTGTAGACTAGTGTAGAAGTTTTAAGGTCAGTATATTTCTCAGTGTAGAATGTAAGTAACTTAGGCGATGTCAGTTTGGTTACTTTGCAATTTTAACTTTAGGTATAAAAGGTAGAATAGTTTAGTATTAGACTTGAAAGCCACTAAATACAGGGTGTTTTAACTAGACTGATGCCAAATGATTGATTGAAACAATGTGGACTGTTTCAGGAGAAGGCACTTTTTCCTTTGGGATGAGAGAGTATTTCATGTCACTACAGTTGCTGGTGCTGATGCTGCTTCCCCAAGATGCCCTCCAGAAGAATCCTGTAACGTGCAAGACTTCTTACAGCCTGCAAGTAAAAGAACAATATTACCAGCGGGGTGATCTCCTCATTGGTGGAATCACTTCTCAGCTCTTCTCCATTTCTGATACTCTCAACTTCAATGAACATCCCAGAACAAAGATTCTTGATCAATCTATGTAAGAGATGTTACCTTTCTCTGCAAGCTTTCATGGGCAGCTGCCCACTTTTCCTCAGATGCAATTTCACATTTTCATTAACAGGCTGAGCAAAAGGGGTGGGTTTTTCAGGTGCCTCAGGACTCTCAGTTGCTTTTATTGCCAGAGGATAACATGGCTAGTCCTCTGGCTATTTTCATAATGAACGCTGAGCATAAATGCAAACTCATACAAGCCTTGGTATCTTTAGGAAATGACCTCCTTGTCTTTCCTATATTGGACAGAAATGCGTGGGTGGAATTCACGATCACAGTTACAAATTAGTTACCTACAGTTTTGCATCCTTAACTGATTCATATTAACAACCCTTACATATTCATGATTGTGGCAATAGTATAGAGAATAGATAGGGTTCATTAAAGTCCCCCAAAATCTGTCTTACCAGGCAGTGGTCACTGTGAACAACATAGATCTGTTCCCCTGTCAGTTGGGATGCAGCAGACTGATGTTTCCACACACACACCACCAGCGGTCTCTGATGCAAAGGAAAAAATGGTGACAGGAATTCTGCTTCTGATTGTCACAGTGGAGGCAATGGAAACATCAGTCTGCTGCATCACAATTAACAGGAGAACAGACCTCCATCACTTTCAGCAGCTGCTGTCTAATAAGGCAGGAATGCGGGGAGGGGGGAGGTTTAGCCAGGATGCACTACTTAGTTAAGCTGATCTTGGTTCATATTTTCATCTTTGTACAGGCAATCAGTATTTTAATTTTTACCCTTCTTTCTATATTCCTGTTGAATATAGAACCAATTTTCTATATTCTATATTCTATATTCCCCCGACCATAATTAGACTTACGTGAGGAACACAACAGCAATAGATTTGTTCAGTCCATATCTGCTTTCATCACATTATCATTCCTTAGTTGTGTCATTCTGCGAACACTGAAGAATATAGAAGAGCAGCTAGAAGCTTCAGCTACTTAATTATTTTTGAACAGCAGGATTAAGTAATTAAGTATATTTCTTAGCCTTGGAACCATAAGGAATTGCTTTTTAAAACAGGTAACAAATATTTTTAAAAGTAACTTTCCAAGTTCTGTCCTACTTTAAATAATCATTCTTCCTGTAGATGTTCCCTAGATGTTTTTGAACCTGATAGCATAAGATTTATATTTGCAGAATCTATGTAAGTTGACCTAGTGTCCTTCTGCGTTTGTTCATTCACCAAGGGTATTCTGAACCCTGTATTTCTCTGTTGTCACCTTATTTTGATTGCAATGTAACTTTCTTACAATCCTAATGCACACTTTTATGTTTGGTCACAAAGAGAACTCAGTGAGGTACTGCAGCTTGCAAGCATGGGGGCTTAGCCAAAAGCCAGGATATAAATTTAACTAGGAACTAAGGAGGGAAGCTGTATGCATGCATCTTTCAGCATTATAATTCTTAGAGCTGTACTACAATACGAGAAGATTATACTTAACTACAATGGGCTTTTAAAGGATTACCCTTCTCATGGAGTAGAGATCAACCTAATCTGATTTGTTTGCTACTAGAAAGTTTAGTCAGGTGGATGTTGGTGTTTTTGCTAAACATTTAAACAAAGCAAAAGGTTTTCTTTCTTCTTCTTCTTCTTTTTTTTTTTACTAGTAACCCCTACAACCCTTATAATTAGTTTCAAATATAGTTCCATGCTAACTGAATCCAAAATTGCACACATGTACACACACCCTTTAAAAAGGCTGATTGATCTCAACCTCAAATGAAAATGTCTGGGATTTCTGGGAAGTCTAAAAGTGAAATTTGGTCAAAATTGGTTCATAAATATGCATTAGAGGGTCAAAATGACAGGAATTCTAAGCAGAAATTGCCAGAACGGTTTGGAAATAGGTAGAAAATATTTTGTGCTGTTCTCTTGTCTTCTGAAATTCTATTGAAAAATGAAAGTGCATTTCCCCCAGTTATGTATCCATAATCCAACTAGATATGAGTGGTTGTAATTTGGAATCTGATATGATGAAATGAATGAGATGCTGTGAAGTGAATACTCCTGCAGGAGCAGTGGATAAGAAGAGGTTCATAGGAAGTAGAATACACATCCTAAATGTCATTTATCTCCTATTTTAGCACATTACCAAAAAATTATCAGCATGTCCTCTCCTTGGCATTTGCTGTGAAGGAGATCAATGAGAACTCTAAGATCTTACCCAACATCACTTTGGGGTTCCACACCTATGACAGCCACTTTAATGCAAAGATGACATACCAGAATACCATAAACCTTTTCTCTAGTCAGAAAAGGACTGTCCCCAACTACAACTGTGATGTCCAGAAGAACCTTGTGGCTGTGATTGGGGAAAGTATCTCTGAAACCTCTGTCCATATGGCCACAATTTTAGACACTTACAAGATTCCACAGGTAAGATGACACATGGCTGTGTGGGACAGATGCCTTTATAGAAATGTTTTGTGGGAGAGATACACCCATTCACTAGACTGTTCTTCACATGTCAGCCTATGTTTCTCAATTTCCTGCTATGAAATATGGGAAGAGGAAGTCCGTATCCCAAACTTGGCCAAGAATTCAGGTCTGATAAAAAAAAAAATAGTGGAACATGCAGCAGTTGTAGGAAGAGTAGGAGTAACAAGAACTAGTGTGAGGTAGTGCCTTGAGAGTTAGACAAGAACTTCAGGAAGCAGAGTGTGAATCCACACTTGGCCATGGAAGCACTGGATGACCTTGGGCGACTGTCTCTCATCTCAGAAGAAGGAAATGAATACCCCCCTCTGAACAAGTCTTATGGGGAAAAAAACTGTGATAACTTCACGGTTACTTCACGGTTTTCATAAGTCAGAAATGACTAGAAGGAACACAACCATAAGTAGGAGTAAACCTATACCACTACACCACACTGGCAATATGGGCTGTTTGCACAGGAAAAAAACAAAAAGACAAAAAACAAAAAAACAATCTGCAATGAATCCTTGAGAGACTTCATGAAGCATGAAGAATCTTGGCCATCAGACACTTCACGTCATAGGGGTTTCTTGAACATCAGGAAACCCATCATTCTTCAGAAAAACAAACAGTAATTTTTTTTTAAAAAAAAATCCTTTATCTGGTTCCACAAGAGATATTTTGAGGTTGTTGACAGAGTGTCTCACAAATTGGACAATCAGGCTATGTGTACATGGAGTTAGTATGCACCCATGCACAAAAGTATTCCTCCAGAAACTTCATGATGTTTATGGATCTAGATCTTTGAGGCCTACACTCAAGTTGATAGATGGCAAACCTTCCCATGAAGATATAAGAGACTGAAAACTCAAATAGGGCTTGTCTTTCATTTACTTCTACACATGCAGTTCTTTTCAATTTACTTTTATAGTATGTTGTGTAATGACTCATTTTGAGGGAAGTCCAGAAGTCCTTCTCACAAGCTTGTAATTCAATGCACTGGGAAAAAAACATTTTTACTTTAGCAACAGAACCCTGGATGTATGGTTTGCTGGGCATAGTTCACACAGAGTTGAGAAAGGCCCCAAGTTTATACAAGCCAGCAGCCAGGCATCTTTTTACACTATGAAGTTATAGTGCTATTATTATATAGTGCAATTTAATTGTTCCAACCTATGGAATTCTGGGGTTTATAGTTTAGGGAAAGGCTTTTAGAATTCTCAAGTAGGAGAGGTCTAGTGCTTCAGCAAACTACAAAGGCCAGAATTCCATAGGGTGGAACCATGGAAATTAGTGGAATAATATTGCTACAATTGTGTAGTGTGAATGGGCTGCAAAGCTAATTTTCAGTTAAGCTGTAATTGTCATGCACACACATACACACACACACACACCCCAATTTGGCAACAAGTAATAGCAATAGGTAACTGAACATTTGAAAGATTGAAAGTTTGGAGCTCTTTCGAGGTTGGTTAGCATTTATGTACGATGGAAGAAATTTCACTGATTGATTGATTAAACAAGTATTTCATTATGCAAATAATATGCATCAGCTCCACCACAGTGATATAAACATCTTTGTTCCACGTAGATCACGTATTGCTTATGTGCTCCAGACATGGGTAGTGAAATCCAGATCTCTTCGTTATACCGGATGGTCCCCAGAGAAGCACATCAATATGCTGGAATGGTCAAGCTTCTTCTCTACTTCAACTGGAAGTGGGTTGGAATCATGGCAATAAGTGATGACCAAGGAGAAAAGTTTGTGCAGACTTTGGAACACATGTTTTCCCAAAATGGTATCTGTACACCCTATACTGAAAGAATGCCAACCCAAAAGAGCATGGCAGATATGTCTAGTATTTTTTACCTCTTTCAGAATATGGCCAGATTCCTATCAAAGACAAACACAGATATATTTATTGTCCATGGTGACTCTCATATGATGTTAGATTTGCAGTGGGTGCTGCTTCAAATAGAAGAGGATGATGTCATGATTCAAGGGAAGGTATGGATTATGACAGCCCATTGGGACTTTTCATCAGCATCATTTCTCAGAGCTTTGAATATACAGACCTTCCATGGTGCTCTGTCTTTTGCAATACACTCCACTGAAGTTCAAGGCTTCAAAGACTTTCTTATGAAGCTGAATCCCCATTCTAAAGAAGATGGCTTTGTCAGGGTCTTCTGGGAACAGGTATTTGGCTGTCTATTTCCACATCTGGATATAGATGAAGAAGGCTGCACTGGAGTAGAGAAGCTAGACAACCTTCCTGGGCCTTTTTTTGAAATGAGCATGACTGGTCAAAGCTATAGTATTTACAATTCCGTCTATGCTGTCGCACATGCTTTGCATGCCATGTATTCATCAAGAACCAAAAACAGAGCAATTGCAGATCTACACAAGATAGAGCCTTCTAAATCATATGTGCAGGTAATCTGTATTTTTGCACACCCAGCTGGAAGAAGGAAGTGAGATATAGGCATTGTGTGGACCAGTCATGTAGTATATGAGTAAAAATAAAATACCAGGAGGTGGGATATTATCTTTAGTAGTAAGTCCACTACCCTGCCACAAAATTAGCTTCATTTCTTCAGAAGTCCCTATCAGTATGCAACAATCTTTATCAACAACTGACAAAGCACAGAAAGGAAGTAAAAGGTGGCTCCTGAAGTTGGATGGAGAAATGCCATGGGGGTTGGTGAAAGCGACTTCTTTGCTTTGCCAGGGCTTAACTAGCAAGTAAATCCCAATATCAGCAAAACTGGAGGTTAAATTTATGTGAAGCAGTAGCCTAAACAAACTAAGCTGAAACCAAATTTAGGTTAATGGTTAGAGGAAGACGGAAGCCCCATGCAGTGCAATTGATTGTTGTCTTCTTCTGGTGACAGATTCTCGGTGATTGTTTTCCATCTCTGCGGACAAATGATTTTAGGCACTGAGCAGTTGTCCCACTGTTTGATGGACTTCATGTCAAGAGCCCACTTTGCATTAAGGCCCTTTCCGCATGTGTGAGGGGGAACGGGCGAAAACTCCGGAAAACGGAGCTTACCTGAAGCCGGGTAAATCCGTCGCCACGGGGAGCAGTGCAAGCTCACTGCTCTGCAGTCCTCCAGCATCCTAAATGGCGGCTTCTGGTTGGTGGAGGCTCTTCACCAACCGGAGAAGCTCGCCAGCCGGAAGCCCGCCCCCGGCAGATCTGCAGGCACGCACTTGTGCGTGCCTGCAAATCCATGTCGGAACCGGGCGACCGAGTGGCATGGGGCTGCGCGCTCCATGCTTTTTAAAAACCTCAAAAAAGAGGTTTTTAAAAAACACGCAGTGCGGCTAGTTCCGACCGCTCCTGAGTGGATTCTGGTGTGGAACTACAAAAAGTAGTCCACACCAGTCCACTCTACGGTGCAGAAGACCTCCGTGAGGGGTTGCTCTGCACCATTACAGAAGCCTGGTGCAGAAATGGCCTAAAACTGCTGTTTATCTCTTTCCAAAAAAAAAAAAAAACAATCTAGCTTCACCCTTTTCTGAAGAGAATCTCATTTAACAACAGTGCTGGAGACAAGGTGTCCTTCAACAAGGAAAGTGAATTGTCAGATGGATTTGATATTGTGAACTGGATTACTTTCCCAAACAAATCTTTCTTAAAGGTTAAAGTAGGAAGGATGGATCCTCAATCACTGCCAGAAAGACCACTCTCCATTAATGCGACAATCATTACATGGCACAGCAGATTTAACCAGGTACGAATGTTACCCAGAAAACTAACAATAGTGAAATGGCATTGGATGAAACTGTGGCCCTTTCCACACCTTACGTGTCTCCAGCATCATCCCAGCATCATCCTGACAGCAGTTGCCTGGAAGGGAGTTGCAGACTCTGGCTCCTTGCCAAACAAAGCACAATGAACAGGGCTCTTCTTTCCGCAGCACAGCCAGGCACGTTTCCCAGGCTGCACTATGGCAGGAAGTGCCTCCATTGTGCTTCTGGTGCTTCTGCAGGCCTAATAAGTGCCAGACAGCCACACAATCATGGGTCATGGACGAGGAAAACCCATCAATATTCAGAAAAGAAAAGAAAAAACCAGCACCCACCACACGTTTTTAAGTGTCAAGAATATCTGACAAGGAGAGTCCTGTGCTGATGAATATCTTCACAGGTTAGGACCTGTGTATAAAATCTGTGGACAGGATTTTTGAACAGAAAATTTTCTGCACAGATATTTTCTCAGCATTTTCTGCATAGAAATATTATTCCTGTTTGTATAGTGCAATCAGTCCCAGACTACAAGTAGTCTTTGAAAATCACACAGTTTTTTAAAAAAAAAAGTCCGTGGAAATTTTTTTTCTAAAATGACTCACCTAATTACCTCAATAGAGAAAAGGGTCTGAACTTTTGCAGTAATAGGACCTACGTGGGCTTTCTATGATTCTTGGCCCAAGCATGGTGACACTTCCTTCTGGTGTTATACAAAGGGCAGTCACAGGCCATTTCCTCACCAGACTGTTATAACGCCATTATTCCACTTTCAACATCCTTTGGAATCCTGGGGTTTGCAGTTTCAAGAGGGACCTGCAAATCCCAGGATTCCATAGAATGTTGAAAGTGGAATAAAAGCGCTATAACAGTCTAGTGCGGAAATGGCTACAGTTAAGGGCTATAGCATCCAACATCTTCTATCCCACTGTTGCCAACCAGATACATGTGAAAAGCATATAACAAAAGCATGAGGATAACAGCTGTGCCCCATTACTGTTTCTTAGCACCTGGTACTCAAAGACACACTGCTTCTCATCCATGAAGTAGCATATTGTTATCATGACAAGGCAAGGATTTTGTCTGGTTCAATTTTTCTTTGTAAGATCTCACTAAGATTTGCACATTTCTTCAGAAATGGTACATAATGAACTTCAGGTTTTAAAAAATGAAATACGGAAGGAAGTGAAACTTATAGGTTCAGCCATCTTTATGACCCATAGCCATCAAAGACCTTACCTTCAATTAATTTGTCATCATCTCCTTTTTTATTAAAAACAAACAAACCTAAAATAGTAATTTTTCTCACAGGGAAGTTATTCCAAATTCTTTTCCAAACACTGGTGGAAAAGTCTGAATTTTAGGAAAACATAGTACACTCAACCTTAGAGAGAAACATATAATTACACTGCTGTTTGCAGCCTCCCTGCCCAGAACCAGCTCCATCCTCTCCTCATACCCTAACACAACTGGCATCATTGGCAGAGGAAGCTGACAATCTTGAAGGACTGACTCGAATGTTTCACTTCTCTTTCTTCATGTCAAGAAAACCAAAGACTGCAGAGCAGAGCTGCAGATACTGTCACCCTGAAATTGTCATTTGTCCCATCACCCACCCACTCCCAATGAGATAGCTCAATGCACCAGAAAAGCAGTCTCGTTGGGGATGATGGGACGATAACAATACATGAGACCAGCAGATGATGAAAGGATGATGAAAGCAGACATTCATGTAATATACCTGTTTCCTGATGCTCTGTTTTTTCCCCTTAGGTTGTGCCCCTTGCCTTGTGCAATGACCCCTGTTATCCAGGTTACAGCAAACAAAGAAAGGAAGGGAAGCCATTTTGCTGCTATGATTGTACTCCATGCCCAGGAGGGAAAATGTCTGACCAGGAAGGTAGGAAGCATAATAATACTGACAATATTATGAGTATTCAGGTACACAAAGTCAAGTGGGACATTTAATAACATTTAGCAGTGTATTCTCTGACTCAAAACACCAGCCATTTTATCCAAACATCACCTCTAACCCAACACTCCATGTTTCTGTCCTAAAGTCTGTTCCAGTCTGTCTTCAGTAACCAATGGGCATTCTTAGTCATCCTTGTTTCCTTTGTTTTCCCCCTTAAGAGAAAAAAAACCCTACATTTTTAAAATATGTGTTTCAAGTGACTATGGTGGTACCTCCCTATTCTTTCTCAGTGGCCCCATTTTATGTTCAGCTTAGGCATCACTCATTACCTGTATTTGACACTAGAAGGACTGCTATAATATTTTAACTACATTTCACAGCATGAGAGACAAGATGGAGGAATCATATACTGAAATCATAACTTCCTTTACATTCCCAAATCAGACTGCCCAAGTCCATCATTCAGGAGAATTTACACCCTTATTGAACTAACATTATGGAATATGGAAACTTGATTTTACACTTAGCAATTTATACAGGATCATCTATCTTGCTCACTTATGTAGCCCTCTCTCTATAAGAAAATATATGGCATGCTAACAAGTCACAGCACACATTAGCTTAAAGACAGAGCAGGCTTTCTGCTTGCTCAACAGCAGGGGTGGTGGGGCTCTGTTCTGGACTAAAGGCTTAGCATGGTACAGGATGCTGAATGCTTTCACTCCCCAGATGTGACTTTCTCCATAATCTTTCTCTGCACAGTAATTAGTGATAGGTATTTAAAAAAAAAAAGACACTGTTGGAAACTTGAATGCTTACTGTTGTGGCTCATATATGTCATATACTTGAGTGAACAAGAGGGGGGGGAGAGAGAGAAGCATTACACAACATGTAGGTAATGTAATAGATAATTTCACTCTAATTATTATATTCTTTCAGATCAGAATGACTGCATCAGCTGCCCAGAAGATCGATATCCAAACATGGAGAAAAATGAATGCCTTCCCAAATATCTGAATTTCCTGTCTTACAACGAACCATTGGGCCTCACATTGGCTATTTTAGCACTCTCTCTTTCTATGACCGCAGCACTGGTGCTTGGAATCTTCATCAAATACCGGAACACCTCCATAGTCAAAGCTAACAATAGGAACCTCACCTACTCTCTGCTCGCTTCCCTCCTCTTTTGCTTCCTTTGTGCTTTGCTCTTCATTGGCCAGCAGCAGGTACTGACTTGTCATCTGCAACAAACAGCTTTTGGTATCATCTTCTCAGTGTCTGTTTCTTCTGTCTTGGCAAAAACCATCACAGTGGTTCTAGCTTTCACAATCACTAAGCCAGGATGTAAGATGAAGAAATGGGTGTGGGGAAACCTTGCAAAGTCCATCGTTTTTTGTTGCTCATTTATTCAGGTATGCCTTTGCATAACATGGCTGTGTACTGATCCTCCATTCCCAAACTTGGATGTGAGCTCTCTGTCTGAAGAAATCACAGTGGGATGCAATAAAGGATCAGCCAATGATTTGTATTCTATCTTGGGGTACCTAGGATTTCTGGCTTTTCTTAGTTTAAGCGTGGGTTTCTTTGCTCGGAAGCTGCCAGACGCTTTTAATGAAGCCAAGTTTATCACTTTCAGCATGTTGGTGTTTTGCAGTGTGTGGGTATCATTTGTTCCAACTTACTTAAGCACTAAAGGGAAATATATGGTAGCTGTGGAAGTCTTCTCCATCTTGGCTTCTGGTGCTGGATTGCTGGGTTGTATCTTCACCCCTAAATGTTATATAATTCTCCTCAGGTCTGAACTGAACACTAAAGAACAGCTAGTAAAAAGAAGAAGGTAAAGAATGTATCTGTAACCATAATGAATATAAAAATTGTTCACTGCAATTCACAAAATCAGTTCAGTTAGTTTGGATTCCTGAGCGTATTGGGTGTAATAACATGTTCTGTACATTTCATTGATAAACGTATTTGTTTGGTTAAAGTGTAGCTTTTGTACCTTAATCCAAGGGCGTCATGAACAATTTATAGTACCTTACTCCACAACATAGCTTTGGGCCTTTAAGGAAGGCTACTGCATCAGAGACTCCCACTGTTTGATATCTAGCAGGTTGTACAGCTAAAAACCCATGTGTGCTATTGCAGTTTTAATTTACTGGAGGAGTAAAAAGGCATTCCGTGGTTGCACCCTGGCAATAACTCTCATGTAGGTCAAAAATCCAGGCAACTAATTACTACAAGTCTTTTCTGCCCTATGCCTATGGAGTCTTTCCTTCTCCTTGTGGTACAACTCCTCCTTATCCTTTTTCTCCAATTCACAACAGCAGAATGAAGACGTCTACACATACACCAAGCAGAAATCACCCCTAGGGGATTGCAAGGGAAGTCTCTGTTCTCCTCACAGAATAGCACCATAAGGGACTGAACTATACCCACTACTGTTGGGCTGCTGTATACTCCATAAAGCCCCATAAAGCACTGTGAAGAATAGGTCCTTGAAAATAACAAAGTCAGAGAGCCATGTGGGATTGCCCTAGACTCAAGCCAGGTTGCAGGGGAAGACCATGGCCTACTGGAACCACTCCCTCTCTGCCTGTGCCTACAGATGCTTGCTCACCTGGTGTGCTACAACTCCTTTCACAGCCATGAAACCCTTGGATGGTGCTAGTGACAGAAGGCTCACCTCAAATAGGGTCTGCTAGTGTAGACTCCTCAACACTATCTTTGACACAACAACTGCAGCCATTGGATCATCATCCATTTTCCTGGATGCAATTATCACTTCAGCCATGCTTTCCAAAAAAATCTAAATGTTTAGTAAGACACACTTTTCCCTCAAATACAGCTTCACATTTAGCTGGGAATACAGACTGCTTAGAGGAAATCTGGGACTTCACAAAAGCTTCAAGTCTGGTTATCATAGCCAACAATCCACCCTCATCTCCTTTCTCATCAGAGAAATCAGACAACGCTGAAGAGAAATAGTTGGCAGATTGCCTGTCAGCTGGACCTTTTTCTTTTTGACTTCCCCAGCTGTTCAGAAGCCATTGTCAATTATTGGGACAAGCTACTAGACCAGCCTTCAAAAAACCAAAAAGCTAGAGCCTTACTAGCACCTCCTTCAACTTCAATTGGCAAACTCAGACTACCAACCACTTGGCCTATGAAGAGGCCTTCTTGCCCCAAAGAGGCGTAGCAGGAGCTACTGAGGCCCACTCAGCCTGTGGAACAAATGAGGCCCACAGAAGGAGCTTACTCAGTTATGAAAGAGCCTGCCACCCTGCACAGAGGCCTTGAGGGCCTACTAGGACTCCCAAGGTTCTACCTAGTTGCTGAGGCCTAGTGAAGCCAAAGGGCCTAATGGGTCATGACAGCCTAGTTGGGCTTCCTGGGTCACCAAAGGACCTACAGTTGCCATGCTTTAGTACAGCCTGTTGGGCCTCCAAAGGAGTTAACAAGTTGACACAGTGTAGCACAGTCTGTTGGACCTCCAAAGGGCCTACACTTGCTGCAACCTAGTGGGGTTTCTGGGCCTTCAACAGGCCTACACTTGCAACTGCCTACCAAAGCTGATTTGGTCTTTAAAGGGCCTGCACAGCTGCTGTAGCCTCACACCACCTGCTAGGCCCTCCAAAGAGCCTGTGACTTATGAGGATGACTCCTCTAAGTATACTAGGCTCTAAAGAGCCTACACAGAAAAAAAATTGTAGGGGTTCCTGGTTTCTTTCTTAAGGCTTCTTGTCCTGCCATGGGTACATAAGAATCTTTTTGTATCTTCTGCTGCCCTTCCTTGAAGGGCAAGGAGAGAGATGGAAGTCTTCTAGCAGATTGGAAAATACCCTAGCTTTTTGACCTTCAGAAGCAAGAGTCACCTATAATCAATGGCCTACAAGAAACACCCAGATCTTCAATACAGAATTCATCATACAAAGAATAAATCCATTAGAACTGCTAGGAACCATGGGAACCATGCCACAGTAAAATCCCATTGATTTTAATGGGTCTACTCTAGCATTACTAAATTTAGATTCAGGTCTATGATTCTTTATGTGAAACAAGTTTTTGCCTGCAGTGTCATAAAGAACCTATCACTTTGATAGGTAATTACCACCCCTGTAATTTTCAAATTTGCCAGGGTTATTTCGATGACTTCTCAAGATCCCTAAGGAAATCTAGCTGCCACTAACAGAACTAGGAAATAAACATGGATTTTTTTTTTAATATCCTCTTTGCCTGGAGATTTCTGACTATAGACAGAGTTTTATCAATCTAATTCTTTTTCTTGTTTTCTATCAACCAAGTAAATATCCATTCTCAACAGGCTGTGCTACAGGACCAAATGACTGTGCTACAAAAGATGGATTGTTTCTCTTAACACTTATTTTGTTCAAAGGTGGTAGTGTTTCTGACTTTGGTTTTAGTGCTGCTTCCAGTGTTTCTGTCTTAAATGTGCAGTCAGCAAGCCTCTGCCAGTTCTTCACTTTGTGTCCAAGTCTGTGCAAACAAAAGTCTTGTAGCTGTTCACCCATCACACTGAAAACAAAGTCTCCACACATTACAAAATCTACCTTTAAGATTTTTTTTTATTCTTTTTTGGATTTACTATATCTAGCTTCCCTTGATTTATACTTCTCACATTCCATGATCCAATAATATGTGTTGTGAAGATTCAGTCTTTCCCTTCACCACTGAGTACATCAACAACTGAACTTCCTTTCAGTTTGAGTTAAGTTTCATCATTAGTCACAGTGCTACTCATAGTTTTCCTTTGCTCTACCTCAGTAGCTCCTTGAGTATTATCTGACCTGGGAATCTCATCTTTTGGCATTATCTCTTGCTTCCTTTTGGATTGTCTCCTCATTGTGGCAAAAGACATGCAAAAAGGTTTCACTTTGCCTCCTTCTGTGCAGTACAAGCAAGTGTTAGCTATGGTGCCACTGAGGCTGTCTCTGAGAGGTCCTCTGTCAGTGTCACTCCTCACAACCACTGCTGTGCAGTACCTGTTTGGCACATTAGCCTGGCTCTTCAACAAAAGAGCCTGCCTGAAATGGGAGACTCTACCAGGAGCCTACCATCAACATAACCTCTTGACTCTGAGGAGGACGCAGCCCCATGACTGCAGATACCCAGTGCCACTGATGGGAAAGTCAGCTTGCAATAGTTAAAACAATCGCTAAATATTAACAACATGAAAAAGTGAAAAAATATAATCAAGCTATGACATAACATTAAAACTATTCAAAACAATCCAGCACAAATAGGCCTTTTCCCCTTGAAAAGGAAAAGACTACTTGTTTGCAGTGTGATTGCAAGGAAGGTGCCAGTCTGATCTCTCTAGAAAGGGAGTTCCCAATTCTGGGAGCAGCCTTGCCACCTCCCACGTTCACAGCTGATGCATTTCTGAGGGTGGTGGGACAGAGGGAAGGGCCTCCCCAGAAGATCTCAAAACACAGACAGGTTTGCAGGGGAGAAAAGAGTCCTTTGCATAAATTTCCCTGATCCAGATAGGACTTTCTAGGTCAACACCAGCACTTTGAATTGTGTCCAGAAACAGACTGGCAGGCAGCAGAGCTGTTGCAACCAGATAGCTGTGCTTTCCCCCTAGTCATCTCCAGTTAGAAACCTACCTCCAGCTACTTGAACAGCTGCAGGTTCTCTAAGACAAATAAATGTAGAGCACGTTGCAGTGATCCAAATGAAATTTATCTAGGGTATGTGTCACTGTGACAAGACTCTACACATATAGAATCAGAGAATCTTAGGCCACAAGGGCCATCAAACCAACCTCCTGCCATGCAGGAATATAAAATCAAAGCAGTCCCAACAAATGACCATCCAGCCTTTGTTTAAAAACCTCCAAAGAAGGAGACTCCACCATACTCCAAGCCAGTGTATTTCACTGCTGAATTGCTATTACCATTAGGAAGTTTTTCCAAAGGTTTCGATGGAATCTCTTCTCCTGAAGTTAGAAGCAGTTTTTCCATGTTCCAGCCTCTGTAGCCACAAAGATGAGCTTGCTCCATCTTTCCTATGACATCCCTTCAGATCTATAAACATAGCTATCATTTCACCTCTTAACCTTCTCTTCTCCAAGCTAAACATGTCCACCTCCCTAAACCACTCCTCACAGGGCATGGTTTCCAGCTTTCTAACAACTGTCTGTAAAATAAGAGTCTTACCTTTATCCTCATGCTAGAAGGTTGCCACCTACACAGATTATGAATACTTTTGTGGTGGAAAGTTTTCCATTTCTCCAGCACAAAAGGAAACAACCCATCCCAGCTTGACCTTCTGTTCCACTATCATTCAGTTATGGCCCTCCTGGTCCAACCCAGGTGAGAAACAAAATGGTCATTTCTCCCTTGCTGCACAGCTCAGAAGACTGTTGTTCTTGTTGTTGTTGTGTGTATTCAAATTGTTTCTGACCTATGGTGATCTTAAGGTGAACCTGTCACAGGATTTTCGGGGCTGAAAGTATGTGATATGCCCAAGGTGAATGTTCATGTCCAAGAAGAGGATCAAACCCTGGTCTCTGAGGTCATAGTCAATGCTCAAACCACTATGCTATGCTCGGTCTGTTGACCAGGATCTGCTCCCTAATCCTTCCTGAAGCTATTAAAAAGAAATCAGAGCATGTATTATATTTGTGCACCTCCACAATGTAAGAACAAGATGCAATGTAGGAACAATAGGCTTCCATCATGTCCTTGAGCCTAACCCCACTGCTGCCATGCTGATTCAGAATAAATGTATCCTGACCTTCTAGTTGTCCAGTCTTATGTTTCCAGGGCAATCATACTTGGTAAGGTAGAAGGTGGTAGGAAAAGAGGAAAACAGCATTACAGACGGATGGACTCAGTCACAGAAGCCATGGCCCCAAGTACGTAAGACCTGAACAGAGCTGTTGATGATGGAGTGAAGACAGTGGACTGGTAATCCACCCATGTGTGGGACTGAAGCACACCTTTGCCAGATATATACAAACCATTTAGATAGACTTAAAAATTGATTGCTTACGTTTATAATTAAAAATGAATTCTACTTCTGTGAGCATATATAATCTCCAGGATCAGACACAGCATGAGAAAAAGCAGTATGAATGTAAAAGAGACAGAATTCTTTGACCTCACAGCCTGCCTGTAGGCTCCCTAGTAGAATATGGCTGACCACTGCAGGAAACAAGATGGTGGACTATCCACCCTGTGACAGAGTTCTAGGGGTGTGGCTGTCCTCAGTGCCAGAGCAGCCTAACAACAGGTTGCCAGGCAACTGGAATAGCTTGTCAGGAGAGAAACCCAGCCCCACTACTGTGGAGGAGGGAGGGGCTGGTGGTTGAGAGAAAGAGATATATAAAGGCAAATACTGGTAGTCATTTAATTAGTCCTTGAGCCAGAGAGAGCTCTGGAATAAAGTCCCTCGGTCAGCCAGGGAGGTTGTCTGAGTGGGAAAGGGGTTTAATCCTCAGGGAAAGCTTCAATAGAGTCAGAAGAGTAATTAAACTATCATAGAAGTTGGTCAGAAAGTGTAAGCTAAATTGGGCATTGAGCCTTTGGTGATAGTGCAACTAAAGGGCTGTTTATGACATTTGTGCTGATATGAGAATGTCAGAATATAAGGAAACTGTCTAAAAGAAATCTGAAGAACTGAACTTTGACCTACATAAATACTAAATATTATAGTCTATTTGGATAAATACTGACTTGGTTGAGTGGGAGACAGTAATTAAAGACATAGAGAAAACATGGTACCAAAGAATTATAAAGGGGTTTTAAATTATCATTGAAAGGCCTCACCCTTTACACAACCTTGATGTTGGAGTGGAGAAGGCAGAGTTCTGTGTGAGGTAATAGGGCGCTTTATCAGATTGGGTAGCTGGCATACCCATCTGAGAGAGAAAGAAGCAGGTCCTGTCACACAGCCCTTTCATTGAATGGACCAGTGCTCTTCTTGATTTTGGAAACAAAATTACCCGAATAGTTCCAAACTTGTGTAAAACATTGGGCAAACTTTTCAAATTAATGGCTTGAAGTCTAACTTGTTTTTGCTTCCTCAAGACCTCATCTTCCCAGTGGTATTTTCTAGACATAAATCATTACAAGCCCATGTGACTCTTGCTAAAATCAGTGTGAGCTGAGAAGACAGCTGTAGAGATGTGACAAACATATTTTTTCAATGTCTCAGAGAGCTCCAACTTAATTACCAAATTTCCCATGCTTGCATCTACTTCTTCTACTTCCCTAGAGATTCCAGGGGGCAGTAGTGAGATAAGAGCCTGGGGTTGTTTTCTCAGGAAGGCATACACAGGACCACATCCCCCTAAACTCAGGGGACTTACCTATGAGTGGGCAGGTATAGGAGGGCATTATTACAAAGGCTATCTGTTTTTCTAATGTCATTCAGAGTTAGAGTTTGAGCTGGAGTAAAGGATGGCTCCATTTTCATTGACTATACAGATACTTCACAGTGTTCAAAAGTGATTTCAAACCAGCAAGCCAGTGGCAATTTCAAAGAAGCTATACTGCAGCAGAAGACCTGGATAACAATGCAGGAAGGACTGAAAAGTTTTCCAAATAAGACCTTTGTATGTTTTGAAGTGGTGTTCATTCCTCTGGTGTTCATTCTGTTTCAGGTGAAATGCATAGTTGCTATTGACTCATGTGGAATTGGCCAGTCACTTCTTATTCATCATAAGTATCACAAGTCTGGAGACCTGCTTGTAGCTGGCATTCTGTCTCAGCTTTACGTAGCTTACGATGAGCTATCATTCAGACAACATCCCTCTAAGGAACCAGAAGGAGATTTGACGTATGAATTTGATTTTTTCAAATTATTTCATATAATTCTTCAGATATTATATAGATTAGAAATTTGATAAAATGTCCATAGTTCTCAAAATGTGCTTGCTTCCCATTTTGGACTTATGCTATGTAAAACTCGCATATGGTTGTTTGGTGAAGAAAGAAAGTATTTTCTGTAAAGTACATAAAATGTGGTTTTCTGCACAAAAATGCCATGTGAGAATTTTGCATGAAATAAATCCCGAACTGTGCAAGAATTCCACAGTTCAGGATATATTTTATGCAAAACTCTCACATGACATTTTTGTGCAATTCTTGCACCGTTATTGAAGATCTTCTTGCAGAGGGGAAGAAAATGATCGAATTACTTTTTCCTTCCTTTAAGAAAAAATTAGAAGAGAATAACATTCCAGATTTTTAATATTGAACACATGCGTGCACGTGAAGATTCTGATTCAGACCTTCTGAATCCATATCTGTGTTGGCTTATCTATTTGGAGAAGGTTCAAGCCCTTCTTATGCATCAGTGGGTTTTTCACACTTTCCTAGTCAGATGCTCTTCAATATATTTCAGTGCAATGCAGGTAGAACATTATAGTAACCTGAAATGCTATATTCTAAAGCAAATGCATTGTATATTCCAGAGTTATTACTCACAACTACCAGCACATTCTGGCCTTGATATTTGCCATAAAGGAGATCAATGAAAACTCCCTGATCTTACCCAACATCACCCTGGGCTTCCTTATTTCTAATAGCAATTTTGTTGCCCGTTGGACGTACCTTGCATCACTGGAACTTCTTTCTACCTGGGGCAAATTTGTCCCGAACTACAAATATGACACCCAGAGCAATCCAGCAGCAGTCATTGGGGGAGCTAATTCTGATATTGCTCTCTTTATGGCAAAACCCTTGTGCCTCTACAAGATGCCACAGGTAAAATCAGCCCACAGAACTTGAAAGTTTAAACAGCAGGATTTAAAGGAGATTTTAGTCATCACACCCCTGAAGCTGCTTTTTGTAAGCTCTTGTCTGATTAAAAGAACCAGAGATTAAATCTTGTACATATTTTTTCCAGTCTTTTGAGCAGTCTAAAAATATTACCTCAATATGAATGTAGGCATTTGCATACCTGTCTGTCTGTCTGTCTGTCTGTCTGTCTGTCTGTCTTTCTTTCTTTCTTTCTTTCTTTCTTTCTTTCTTTCTTTCTTTCTTTCTCTTTCTTTCCTTGGGTAATATTTCTAGTGCGAGCAAAATAAGTTTTTGTGGTATGAACAAAATAAGGACGAAGTTGCACTGATATGATTAATGCTGAAACATGCAGCCGTGACTGCTGGTTTCCATGTCAGTGAGGCAGTTAATCTGATCCAGTTTTAATCTGAAAATACCAAAACTTAGAGTGAATTTAGTGCCCCACTGACATGGAAGCTGCCAGACACCATAAGCTCCTGTCTCAGTTTCATCTCAAGCTACATTTTTCCATTTTGGTTACCTGTATTCTTTCTCTGAGCTTTGCTGATCTGCAGTTTAGAAACATAGAAAGCATACAGCTTGAAAAGATGGGTAGCAGAAAGGATGTTGGGGTGTCATTTCAGTAGCCAATGTGATTGAGCAACAATAATAACCTCTCAATACCTCACTGTTTCACCTTATCATTTAGCCAATCTTCCTACTAGCTTCCTGGACATAGCATTCTCCTCTCTCTTTTTTTATCTACTATTTATTTGGGTCCAGATGTCATGACAGAGAAGCCACACAATGCTATACTTCCATCTCATCTAGATTATGCCTCCATGTTTTAGCCCACATGCAATCTGTCATAATACCCACATGAGGGCTGAAGATCTCCAATGTATCCTCAACACCAGTTATAAGTGAAAAATAAAATTAGATGTTATCTGTCTATTGACAGCTTCAACCACTAAAATCCTGGATTAGATCTTCCACCAGTGTCATGTAGATTACAGATGGCCAAGCTACAGCATCATATGTTGATTGAGGAGCTGATCAAAACCCGAATCTATAGGTGGGATAAGACAGAGATTTATAGGACCTCACACCTCAGGTTCCCCTGGATCTTATAAAGATGCATTGAAACCCAAACCCTTACAAGGATCCTTACAGAATGTAGTGGAACCTGAGCAGTCAAATCCCATAAAGATCGGTCTCATCCTGTGTATTTTTTTAATATTGGTATGAAATGAATGGATAACATTATTTGGGGATAAAAGAGTCAATGGCCTCAAATTGCTGAGGCTTCCCACCTCTATCTTTTCTTCTACTGTTAATCTATTGAGGGTGTAGAAATGTTAAACCACTTTCTGGATTGAGCCCAACAAGATCGAAATTTTTTGAGGGTTCAGGAATTCCTTTTGTGTAGCGTGTCCTAAATAGAATTATTCACTCACCCTGGACTTCGAACTCCCTGAAGTTCCTTACTCCCTTTGAAAGGATGGTTGTATAACATGAGATTCTGCCACTGCCATCTGAGGTTCAGCTAGCACTACTACTAGCAGTGTAATAAACTGTTGGCTAGTTTACTAATTATGGCCATTCTTTGACAAGGATAGCCTGGGCACAGTATTTGGCCTTGGAGAAAATTCATATAATAAAGAATGTTAAAACAAGAGTTGTAACTTCTATAGTCCTGTGGAAGTCCAGTTTAAGGTACTGAGTTTACGAAGTCCAATGATATTTCTTTTAGTCCTTGGGATGAAAACACTGCAGTCATTTAGAGAGAGTTTTCAATATTTTTCTTGGGATTATTTGTATTTGATTATTTGCATTCCTCCATTGTTTTGTCTTGTTCCATTTGTTGCCTTTGATTACCTTTTTGAGTATTTTTATAATTTTTATTCTAAGTTGTTGATTCAACTGTGCCAGTATACTGCCTGCTCCAGAGTCATTTCATTCATTCATTAAATTAAATTAATGAATATTTTAATTTGTTAATATTTTTACCTCCTTATCTTTCACCCTTAAGCTCACATATGGCTCTGCTCCATTGATGGATAACCAAAATGAAGCCATTTTCTTCCACCGCATGCTCCCAAATGGGACCCATCAATATATGGGGATGCTTCATTTAATGTTGCATTTCCAGTGGACATGGATTGGAGTGATTTATGTAGATCACGACATAGGAGAAAAATTTGAACAGAAAGTGCTCCCCATGTTTATGCAGAAAGGTATCTGCTTTGAATTCACAGAAAAATTAACCCGAGTAACTATTTTCAGTGAGTTGGAAAAATTAGTAGACTCACTTGTTAAAATATCATACCTTCTCACAAGAAGCACTGCCAGTGCAGTAATTGTACATGGAGAAATTCAGACAATTTTTACTTTGGGAATTTTTAGACAACTTCAAGTTCACAATAATTTACCAAGAACAAATAAAGTCTGGATTATGACGGCCCAGATGGATTTTGCATTACTCCCAGATCAAAGAGACTGGGACCTGAGTTTCATCAATGGTGCTTTATCTATTTCAGTTCACCCAAAGAAGGTTTCAGGATTCCATGAATTTCTGCAAAAGAGAAAACCAGATACAGACCAGGATGATGGCTTTATCAGGGACTTCTGGCAACAGGCATTTATGTGTTCATTCTCCAGGTCCAATTTAGAGGAGCACTTTGAAGATATCTGCACTGAAGAGGACACACTGGAGGCTCTTCCTGAGTCTGTTTTTGAAATGAGCATGACCAGCCATAGCTATGGCATCTACAATGCTGCCCATGCTGTAGCACATGCTTTGCATGACATGGATTCATCTGGGTTTAGAAACAGAAAAATTGGAAAGAGAGATCTTCCAAAAGTGCAGCCATGGCAGGTAATGCTCAGACCACACTTTTACAGAAGAGTTCATCATATATGTATGGGTAAGCACCAACTCAGAATGTCTAGGGAACATTTTTTTCTGGAAAAAGTAGAATGCTGGTTTGTAGGCACTAGGACAGATATAGCTTCATTTTACAGTGGCTTCATTCCTACTTCATTGCTGATTTCCCCTAATTTTGATAAACTGGGAAATTAGAGATAAACAAATCTTGGAAGTTTTAGATTGCAAGCAGAAGGAGGAATAGAGAGAAAGGGAATCAGAGCACAGAAGTGCTAATAAAACAAGCTATCTAACAATAAGGTCCTTTCCATACTACACTGTTATAGAGCTATTATTCCACTTTAAACATCTCACGGAATTCTGGAGTTAGCAGTTTAGGGCATTTAGGGCATTTAGCCTCAGAGCACTTTAGCTGCAGGTTTAATTTTATCTATTTTTCTCAAGAGGCCAGTAAAAGGGGATAATGTGTTTCTTTGTCTGTCTTTCCATCTCCGTGTATATTTCTACTTACTGGAGAATGAATGTGTGTATAGTAAGCACTCATTTTGAATATGTTGTTGTTGACTGCCTTTATGTCATTTCTGACTTATGGTGACTCTAAGGGAACCCTATAACAGGGTTTTCTGGGTCTGAGAGTGTGTGATGTGCCCAAGGTCACCCAGTAGGTTTCTAGCAGGGAATCGAACCCTGGCCTTCAGCATTGCAGTGCAATTCTCAAACCTTTACACCATGCTGTTTTTCCATTTTGAATATTTAAAACAATATATAAAGACGGTAAACAAATTAGGAAACTGAACTAATAACTAAAGAACTAAAACCAACTAAAACTAACCTAAACAGGGGCTGAAACATAGACAAATGACTTCCAACTCCTCAGCTGTTGGTTATATCACAAACAACATAATATACTTCTTCTGCCTTATTACACTATCACACCCTTCTGCAAGTTTGCAATAACTATTTGTCTATTAATCTTCAAAATCAAAACTGAAGAATGGATACATGTTGATAACAAAATGCCTCTGAACAGATCTTCCATGAAAATCAGGTTTGCCTTAGGGTTGCCATAAGTCAGAAACAACACACAACATCAGGACAGCCTCTCATATGGTTTTCCAGATATCATATCTCTTTTAGTCTTCTCTTGCCCATGATAAATTCATCCAGTCCCTTTGACCTTTCTTCAAATACACAGTTTCCCATCCCAACTTCCATCCTGGCAACCACCTCTCTTGCCTATTTTGTCTCAACCTCTTCCAACAGCATGGGGCTAAGAACCTACACTGTACTCCAGGTGAAATATGAGTGGTCCATCATAAACTGGATTTATTACTCCTGTTGCTTACAACCTATGTTTCTACTTGTGTTCCTTCAAGTCGCCAGTTGACTTGCAACCACAGCTAACCAAGGCTGACCCTGCTTAACTTCCAAGATCAGACAGGATCTGGTGCCTTTAGGGTATTTAGCCCTAATTAATGCAGTTTGAAATTGTGTTAGCATCATCACACTGATAACTCAGGGGTCAACTTTTGGTCTTTTTCATGTGTACTACTGCCAGGTCACGTATTCTCCATGCATTTTGCAGACCCCCCCTCCCTCCCTCCCTTCCTTCCTTCCTTCCTTCCTTCCTTACTTACTTACTTTCTTTGTTTCTTTCCTTTCTTTCTGTCTCTCTCTCTCCTGCATAACTTTGCTTTATCTCTGATGCATTTCATTTTTCCTTGTTTTAAGTCTGTTTTCCATTTTATGGAAAGATCATAATTTTTTTGTGTGTGTGTGTTCTGCAGTGTAAATTTGTATCTTACGCAACATTCCTACCAAATACCATTTTTTAGGGATACCAAGAAGGGATTTTGCATTCACACCTGGTTCATGCATGTCCCAGAAGAATCTAGCTGGCCTTTGGTCTTTGGGTGCCAGTCCTGCTGTCTCTTGCAGCAAAGGGGGACCCACTAAATATAGTTTCTAATTTTGCATACGGAAGTTTGTGTATCATTATTATATATGTGTATGTTCCTCTGTGTATTAAATATTTCCTTCCTGTATATAAAGTAGTATTTGTGAGGGGAGATCCTATCCCCTTCTCTTTTGGGGTTTCTTTTTCCCTAGACTTTACTTCTCCTGGCCTGCTCTTGATTTGTCTTCATTTGTATTTCTTTTCTGCAGCTGCTACCTACATGGCTGGTGGTTTTTTGTTTTTGTTTTTGATACTAGTAATGCTATTTCACCCGAAATACTTTCTAAATCCTTAATTATTAGTATCATTAACAAAATATATGCTCTCTGTAACATTTCGTAAGGACTATTAAGTATAGATGTCAGCTGTGGAGGATTATTACCCTGATTCGTTTATTTGTACAGTTAACATCATTTTTAAATGTGTTTCCCCACTCTCAATCTAGCTCCACCACTTTCTGAGAAGGGTTTCATTTAACAACACTGCTGGTGAAAAGATTTCGTTTAACAAAGATGGAGAATTACTAGCTGGGTTTGATGTCATCAACTGGGTCACATTCCCCAATCAGTCCTTTCGTCGAGTGAAAGTTGGAAGACTAGAGCCAGAGTCTCTTCTGACTATTGGGTTCACCATTCAGGAGGATGCCATTGTATGGCCCAGCAGGTTCAATCAGGTAGGATGTAAGCAAATTGTGTGCTGTATCAAGGCATTTTACAATCCTCCAAAACTGGTTCAGTGGTGAGAGACTGAAGCAGCTCTGTCTCTCAGTTCATCAATTCAATGAGTCCCCCATGTGTCCCATAATTCAACAAGTCCAATAAATTCAATCCCCAAATTGGCACCTGATCCCTCTCTGTGAAATTTGACTTGGAAGGCTGAAATTTTTAAAAAATCTATTGAATCTATTTGAATTTTTTTCCCCTAAAACGTATACAAGACCTCAGTGTCAGGCATCAGTATCATAAACATGTCATCTTGGGAAAGAAAACCAAAATGTTTCTCAACAGGTCACATTCATTCCAACCAGGGACCATTCCTAGTGATCAGGAAATTCTTCCTGGTTCATTCTAGTCTCTTCCAGGGAAGAGGTTCTAAAGACTAGGGGCAGCTCTAGATCCTCTCTTGTGTTTCCATCAAGCATACTCGTGAAGGTGGTGAGACCAAAGATGGTGGGCCTCTCATGCACGTCTCAGAATCCAGGTGGTCTCATACAGGCGATATTGTCTGTCACAGTCTAGATCTAAGCTGTGTAGGTCTTTACAAGTCATCACCAGCACTTTATATTGTGCCTAGAAACAGACTATCAGACAGTGGGGCTCTTGGAACCTCAGAGTTGAATGAGCCACCCCAATTGATACTCTGCCTTCAGTTCTTTGTATCAGCCAAAATTTCTGAACACTCTGGAAAAGCAACTCCACATTGAGTGTGGAATGATAATCCAAACAGAATGTAACCAATGCATGTGTCACTGAGGCCAGATCAGCCTTCTTCAGAAATGGATGTTTTCAGTGTGCAGAAGTACAGAAACTTGGGCCTCCATGTTCAAGGCTGAGTCCACCCAAACTGTTAATGTGTGTCTTCAGTGTAATCTCACCCAGCACTGGCTGTATCTCTATTCTTTTATCTGCCTTTCAGCTGACCATGAGCACCTCTCTCTTATCTGTAATGAACTTCCATTATTGATGTCAGACTGTGATTTAAAACTGAAACGGCTTCCTTGGTATCAGACAGGAAGGGATTAAACAGAGCTGAGGGTCATCAGCATTTATTTTCTATGTGTTAGACTATTTTCTTTTCTTTGTGCATAGGCACAACCTCTTTCAGTGTGTAATGACAACTGTTACCCAGGTTCTATTAGAAGAAGGAAGGAAGGAAGGCCATCTTGCTGCTATGATTGTACTCCATGTCCAGAAGGGAAGATTTCAAACCAGAAGGGTAAAAATAGTCATAGTTTATTACAGTTATTGTCAATATATTATTCATGTCATGCCCACGAGTGCATTTAGACATTGAGATTTCTAATACAGTTCTTCCTCCATATTCACACGTTTGCCATTCGTGAATTTGATAATTTACAAGCATGCATGCCTCCCCCACATTCACTTTCTCCCATTCTCATGCAAAGAACTCATGCCAAGCCAAAACAGGAGAAGGGGGAGTAGGGAAAAGCTTAAGCCTTCCTTTCCCCCCTCTGGAGCTCCCTCTGCCATTCCTATGCATTTTGCCCCAGCGTGGAGAACACTTGCTGATGCAAAGCAAAAAGGAATGGTGGAGGGAAGGCTTGTGCAAGTTCCCAGCACAAGGGCACATTGCATAGGTATGGCAGGATGAGCTTCACACAATATAGTAGCAGAGAGCAGAGATTGTGTGTGTAAGCGTTGAATTGCTATTAAGCATTTAAGTTAAATGCTTACATCAAAAGCTTTGTTAGAGTAAAGAAGAAAAATGCAATCCATGATTTCAATCTTCACTCTCATACCTATTTTGATCATGAGATAAAATTAAACAGCTGCATGAATTTTAAAAAACCATTTCTCATGTACCCTACTCTACCTTTGTCCATCCCTAATATTCTCATTAAACTCCTTCTTTCTTTAGCTTGCTTATTTCCTCACTGATTCAAACAAAAGTTCTGAGGGTATGAATTTTTTCATGTTCCTGGGTAGCAAAGAAACCTCTTTGTAACACTGTATGTAGAACGTAGGAAAACCACCTGGGTGCAAAGACAGCTACTAGTTTTCAAGCTATTTAATTCCTATAGTTATTTGTTATTTATTAAACCATATTGTGATGAAATTAATTATTAGGCTTGCATACATGTATGTTTTTTAAAACTAGATTTACAGTTTTTTTTTAATTTTTAATACCCTAGATCCAAGTGGATTATATTTGCAATTACCACTGCACTAAAATCTTCCTTAAGAGGCTTTACTTGAGGGAAAACACTTTTTTCCTTATTAATTTTCTTGATTTCTCACTTCTCTAACATGTCTAAGGTGGCATAGATGGGTCTCTTTCTCCTCAAAAGCACCCCGTCACCTAGGTAGATCAAGCTGAGTGAAAGACAGCACATGGCCCAAGGTAACCCAGCAGGCTTTGTGGCTCTGTGTAGACTCGAACCTAGACCTCCCAAGTCCAAGACTCTAACCACATTGTTAGTTTACATCAGACAAACACATTTCTCAAACGAAATTCCTAGATACCTGTTTTAATAAATCAGGTCTAAGATTCTTCTTCCTCTTTCACTGAAATCTGAAAGGATAACTAAAAGTCAACATACCTTTATAGTTCCACAGAAAAAAATCCCAGTGAATATTCATCACAAAGGGTAGTAAAGCTGAAAGTATTCTTGCATAGGTGGAACTGAATTTTACTGATTCAGGATTACTGGACAGCTGTATCCTTGAGACTATGATCTAAGTCTAATTTTTAATTCACCTAGACCAGACCCATTGAATTATGGGAACTTACTTAAGTTTTAATTTAGCATTCAGAAAATGGGTGCAATGTGTCTCCTCCAGTTTGGTTTAAGGATTGCAATTAGGCCAGATAATGTTTTGTGAAATAGAGGAAAACATTTCCTCAAGTTACGTTCTTAAGGTTTTCTTTCTTTTTCTTTAACTCCCTATCTTCTTTTCCCTTTCCCCTTTCCTTCTTCCTTACTTCCTTTCCATCTCTTTATTACTTCACATGCAATGCATTTTCTATAACTTTATGGAGTCTTTCACATACTATGGGAATAAAGAAAATCCTTCTTTCAGTTGAAAAGGAGCTTAGAACTGGGATTTAATGGAGGCATTCATCGGCTGGATGAATAGAAGTGACAGGTTAAATTTGGATCAGAAGTAGCTCTGCCTGGCTCAAAGCAATATAATAAAATTCCTTTACTGATTTGCATTTCTCCTGAATTATTTTCTAGTATGTCTCCTAAATCCATTTGGGGCACTGGCTTAACAGGGAGTCACAATGTCATCCCTAATTTTTTGTCCAAGGAAACAGAAACTTCGGAATTCCACTTTACATGGTTTTTCTGAGAGCAATCATGACCTAGATAAGTTGACCTTGATGGCTAAATTTGGCCTGTGAGTCAGAGGCTTTCATTCCTGCCTCACGTGATAGGCTGAGTTTCCTTTGCAAACTTGCATTTCTCCAAGGCGAAATGTCAATGTTCCTTCTAACAGACATGTGAGTGTGAGCATGTTGAGTTCATAGGGTTCATTATGATCTTTCAAACTGTGTCTTGATTGCATCCATTGTCTTTATTGAGGTTGCCATATATATATCAATGTGTTTTTTCCCCAGACATGGATGACTGTTTTCAATGTCCAGAAGATCATTATCCAAACAAGATTAAGGATTTCTGCATTCCCAAATATATAACTTTCCTTACTTTTGAAGAAGTTCTTGGAACAAGTTTGGCCATCTCTGCTCTTTTTCTTTTTTGTGTTACTGCTCTAGTGCTTGGGATCTTCTTTAAACACTGGGACACTCCCATTGTCAAAGCCAATAATCGGAACCTCACCTGCACTCTCCTCCTCTCTCTCCTCCTCTCCTTTCTTTGTGCTTTGCTCTTCATCGGTAAGCCTCAGAAGATGACCTGCCTCTTTCGTCAGACAGCTTTTGGCATCATCTTCTCTGTGGCGGTTTCTTCTGTGTTGGCAAAAACCACCATTGTCATTCTTGCTTTCCTAGCCACCAAGCCTGAGTCCAGCTTGAGGAAATGGGTGGGGAAAAGATTGGCTGCCTATATTGTTCTTTCTTGCTTGTTCATTCAAGTCATAATTTGTACCGTGTGGCTAACCACCTCTCCCCCATTTCCAGATCTTGATATGAACTCAATGGTTGAAGAAATCATTCTGGAATGTAATGAAGGGTCAGTCATCATGTTTTATTGCATCCTGGGTTTCATGGGCTTCCTGTCTATTTGCAGTTTCACTGTGGCTTTCTTTGCCAGGAAGTTACCTGACAGTTTCAATGAAGCCAAGTTTATCACCTTTAGCATGATGGTTTTCTGCAGTGTATGGCTGTCCTTTGTTCCAACGTATTTGAGCACTAAGGGGAAATACATGGTATCTGTGGAGATCTTCTCAATCTTGGCTTCCAGTGCTGGGTTACTGGGTTTTATATTTTTCCCCAAATGCTATATCATTGTTCTGAGGCCAGACATGAATAGTAAGGAACAATTAATGAAAAGAAAACATTAAAGAAAGTTCTGTTTGTTCATTTTGTCATCTCTTGTCTTTTCTTTGGGATTTGTTCCCTGAGGTGGACACATTTTTTTGTGTTATGGAAAACCGACATGTGTTTAAGCTTCACAATTTTGACAGTAGAATAGGTATCAGTTGTAGTTTGTATTGAAGAATCAGAATATGTTAGGCCAGAATTAGAACTTGGAATGGAATGCTACATATGAGTGTAGGTTTAGAAGGATGCCAACTTAGAGCAGATTCTGCTATCAGAAACAGAACCTGCTAATTCCTCTTTATGCTCAAGATTACACTCTCAATTTTTATGCTCTTGTCCATGTATCCCTAGACAAGACAAAGGTTGTCTGTTCATTCTATTCATCACCCACAGAAGATGAAAAAAAAATGGTTTTCCAGGAACACCTGTATTATCTAATAGCCCAGCATCAGAGCTGTGCAATGGTGACACAGAAGTTTTCCCCATTCTGCCATTCCTGTGACACAAATATGGTCTATAGCAGAATGGTCTTCCATTGCTCACAGGATCAGAGGGGGTTGGGCTAGGAAAGTCTATTTAATCTTAGTTCAGGTAAGTAGCTGATGTGGGATCTTGGCTACTGTCTTTCAACAAAAGGTTGAACACCAGTGTTGTTGCTGCTGCTGTTGTTGTTTCTGTAAAAGAGAAATTGTTGTGAAAAAAACAATGTGGGATTTCCCCTTACAAAAACCAACCCTGGAGATGAGGGTTTTTTTCCTCGCTTGGCCGTGGAAATCCACTGAGAGGCCTGGGGCACATCACAGACTCTCAGCCCCCAGAAAAGCCCATGACAGGTTCACCAAAGGGTCACCATAGGCCAAAATTGACGTGAAGGCACACAACAACAGGCGGTTTATTCTCCTCAGCAGTCTAGAACAAAATCCATATTTCAACGCACAGAGAAAGCAATTATCTCAATTTTTCTTACATCTCCACTTCAACATCTAACAAAATTATTCCAATGAATAATGAAATTGAAGGAAGGGCATGAAACGAAAATAATATCTCTGTATCTAGAATACTGGTACCTCTAAGCTTTACTGTGTGGCATGTTTTATAAACACTCTTGATAATATCAGAACACTCTCTTTGCCATTATTTTATCTGAAAGTAAATTCAAAGAATAAATTGATTAGAGAAGGGAACAACATTCAAAAAATGGGTAAAAACCTGGTTATTTTGAGTGTTGAGAAACCCTGATGAAAAGAACCCAGCATTGACGAGAATCTTCACAGTTCAGGACTTATGCTGTGCAAATTTCGCACACGATTGTTTTGCACGAAGAACAGCATTTTATTTTCAGAAAATATTATATCCGTGCAGAAATGTTATTTCAAGCACAAAGAGTCTGTGCCCTAGAGAAATATCCTGAAATTGGGTATTTATGCTGCACAAAATAGATACATGGTTTATTTGCATAGAAAATATTTTCTGTGCAGCAAACAGCATTCTCTGTATTTCCCCTCATAACCCCATTATAACTGAAGAGCCTCCCCACTCCTAAATGCCAGGGGATTCCTTAGAGAAACATGGTGCATAGAGGTGCATGCCCTGCCCCCCAACTCAATCATGCTCCCACCAGGCTCTCGGGAACCCCTCTACCAACACCACAATCAACAATGGTAGAAGTGGTGGCAGTGGTGAGAGTATTTTGATGGTAAAGTGTAGTTTGTGTACACTCATAATGTGTTTCACAGGGAGGCCTGTGCCTTCTGACCCTGAGAATTTCCCCACCTCTATAGTAAGGTGATGGACAGTTTGAAGCAAAAAGAAAAAAAAAAGATAAATAACCATTTCACTCTCCCCGACTACTGCACTTCACTCCACAAGAAATACTGCTGGCTCAAAGTGACACTACTCTTCTTCTTCATAAGTTTTTATGCAGGGGTGAAATGACTACTAACAGATTTGCAACACTGAGGAAAAGAAGGAAAGGTCAGGACTGTGCGTGAAACTTTCTGGGAGTTCCCACAAGTCACAAATGTCAGCTTCACATCATGAAACTCTGGACCAGCAATACTATTTCCTGGGACTGTTTCTTTTCATCTGGAAGGTGCCCTGTTTACCCTTCCTTCTGCACCTGATGCCATGTAGATCATGATACCCGGGGAATTGATTGCTAACTATCCCCACTCATAACTATTCATTCTCCTGGGGATCAAGACCACTGTAGAAGTTTTTAAATGGCGATATAAAAAGATCTGTTTACTTCTCAGTGTAGGAGGGAGGGAATGTAAGCAACCAAGGCTGTGTCAATTTGGTTAGTTTGCAATTTTTTCTTTAAAAGGAAGCTGTTTGAATACTTTAGCCCTACACTTGAAAGCCACTAAATGCAAGATGTTTCAGCCAAGCTGATGCCAAATGACAAAGAGATCAAGATTCAAACGGGGGGACTCTTTCAAGGGAAGACACTTCTACCTTTTGGATGATGGAATATTTCATGTCACTAGGGTTCCTGGTGTTGCTGCTGCTTCTGCTTTCTCAAAATGCCCTCCTGAAGGATCCTGTAATGTGCCCAACATTTTACAACCTCCACGTAAAAGAACAATATTACCAGCCAGGTGATCTCATCATTGGTGGAATCACTTCTCAGCTCTTCTCCATTTCTGATCCTCTCAATTTCAATGAACACCCCAAAACAAAGATTCTTGATCAGTCTATGTAAGAGATATCACACTCCTCTCTCTCTCTCTCTCTCTCTCTCTCTCTCTCATTTTCTGTCTCTTACTCACACACATATGTTCTTTTCTGAGAAGAACAAATAAAAACAATCAGGGGGCTTGTGGCTCCTTTAACACAACTCTGCTCTCTTTGGTGTAAGCTTTCATGGGCAGCCACCCACTTCCTCAGATGCCATTTCATATTTTTATTTTCTCATGCCAAAAAAAAAGTGGATTTTTCAAGTACCATAAGACTCTCAGTTGCTCTTATTGCAAGAGGATAACATTGCTAGTCCTCTGGCTATTTTTGTAATGAATGGCAATGCATAAAGGAAAACTAATACAAGCACTGGTATCTTCATAAAATAACCTCCTTATTTTATCTACACTGGGGAGAAATGTATGGTGGGCATTTGCAGTCACAGTAATCTGATTTGTTTGTTTATTAGAATGTTTACCCAGGGTTGATATTAATGATGATGCTGATGCTGAAGATTTAAACAAAGCAAAAGCTGTTTTATGTTTTTACTAGTAGCAGCTACAATCCTATTTGTTTCACATATAGTTCCATGCCACATCAATCCCAAGGGTCAGAAAAATCTTTTTAAAAGGTCTAAGTTTGCTGCTTGATCTCAAGCTCATATGAAAACGTCTGGGATCTGGAGGAAGTCTAAATGTTAAATTTGGTCAAAATAGATTCATAAATAGAATATACTCTTGAGACAAAGTTACAGGAATTCCCAGCAGAAATTCCTGAAATGGTTTATATGTAGGTAGAAAGTATTTTCTGCCACTTCCTTGTCTGCTGAAATTCTACTGGAAAACTCATGTGCATTTCCCCCAATTTTTACAGTTTTGAAAGGCCATGTATCCATACCCCATAGAGATATGAGTGGCTGTTATTTGAAATCTGATGAGATGAACTGGATGAGAAGCTCTGAAGTAAACGTTCCTGCAGTAGCAGTGGATGAGGAGTTCACAGGAGATAGAATGTACATGTTAAATGTCATTTATCTCTTATTTTAGTGCGTTACCAAAAAACTATCAGCATGTCCTCTCCTTGGCATTTGTTGTGAAGGAGATCAATGAGAATCCCAAGATCTTACCCAACATCACTTTGGGCTTCCACATCTATGACAGCCACTTTAATGCAAAGATGACATACCAGAACACCATAAACCTTTTGTTTAGTCAGAAAAGGACTGTCCCCAACTATAACTGTGATGTCCAGAAGAACCTTGTGGCTGTGATTGGAGGAAGTACCCCTGAAATCTCTGTCCATATGTCCACAATTTTAGGCATTTACAAGCTTCCACAGGTAAGACGACAGATGGCTACATGAGGTGGATGCCTTTATAGAAATGCTGCTCACGAGACTGTTCTTCATGTGTCAGCTGATGTATCTCAGTTTCCTGCTGTAAAATATGGGCAGGGGGAGGATGTATCCCAAACTTGGCCAAGAAGTGGGGTCTGATCAAAAATAGTGGAAAATGTAGTAGTTGTAGAAAGAGTAGGAGTGATGAGAACCAGTGTGGTATAACAGTCCTGAGTGTTGGACTAGGACTCCAGGAACCAGGGTTTGAATTCCCACTTGGCCATGGAGACACTGAGTGACCGTGGCTGAGTGACACTATTTCAGCCTCAGAGGAAGGCAATGTCAAACCCCATCTGAACAAATTTTGTGGAGAAAACCCTCTGATAGCTTTGCTTTAGGGTTTACATAAGTCAGGAAATGACTTGAAGGAACACAGCCAAAAGGAGGAGTAAACCACACTGGCACTATGGGCTGTTTGAACAGGAAAAAATATCTGCAATGAATCTCTAAAAGACTTCACAAAGCGTGAAGAATCTTTATCACCATGTTCTTCTTCTCATGGGGGTTTCCTTAACATCAGGAAACCCATTATTCTTTCAAAAAAATTAGTAATTTTTTAAATTCTTTATCTGGTTCCACAAGAGGTACCTTGGGGTTGGTGACAGAGTGTCTGACAAATTAGACAGTTAGGCTATGTGTATAGAGTTTGTATGCACCCATGCACAAAAGTGTTCCTTCAGAGACTTCAGGATGGTGGACCTTTGAAATCTGCATTTAAGTTGATAGTTGGCAGATGTTTCTGGCAAACCCTATTATAAGAGTTTGAAGGACCAAAAACACAAATAAGGCTCATCGTCTGTTCACTTCTACAATACAGCTCTTGACAATTTACTTATATAATATATTGCATACTGTCTCATTACAAGGGAAACCCAGAAGTCCTTCACACTAGCTTCTAATTCAAGTGCCCTGGGGGAAAAAAGTTTTATTTCTGCAATAAAAACCTGGATGTATGGTTTGGTGGTCACAGTCTGCACAGGGTTAAAAATAGCCCCAAGTTTATACAGAACAGCAGGCAGGGG
Source organism: Cyclura pinguis (assembly GCA_030412105.1). NCBI lineage: Eukaryota > Metazoa > Chordata > Lepidosauria > Squamata > Iguanidae > Cyclura > Cyclura pinguis. The sequence goes on along the minus strand of CM059604.1, from coordinate 131,918,087 downwards.
CCCCACAGCTAATTTTCTGTTAAGTTGTACTTGTTATATGCACAAACATCACACATATCGTGATTTTCCAACAACCAGTAGAGCCAGTGTGGTGTAGTGATTTGAAACCAGGGTTCGATTCCACACTCACCCTTGGGTGACCTTGGGCATATCACACACTCTCGGCCCCGGAAAACCCCATAATAGGTTTGACCTAAGGTCGCCATAAGTCAGAAATGCACATAACAACAACAACAACAATGTGACAATAGGTAGCTGAATGTTTGGAAGTCATTATGCCCAGTTCTGAGCTCTTTCGTGGTTGATTAAAATTTACATATCATGGCTGGAATTTAATTGATTGACTAATTGATTGATTAAATAAGTATTTAATTATCCAAATAATATATACCAGTTCCACCACAGTGATACAAACACCTTTGTTTTGCTTAGATCATGTATTGTTTATCTGCTCCAGACATGGATAGTGAAATCCGGATCTCTTCATTGTACCGGATGGTCTCCAGTGAAGCATATCAATATTCTGGAATGGTCAAGCTTCTTCTCTACTTCAGTTGGAAGTGGGTTGGAATCATGGCGATAAATGATGACCAAGGAGAAAAGTTTGTGCAGACTTTGGAACACATGTTTTCCCAAAATGGTATCTGTACACCCTATACTGAAAGAATGCCAACCCAAAAGAGCATGGCAGATACGTTAAACTTTTTAGATCTCTTTCAGGATATGGCCCTGTTCCTATCAAAGACAGAAACAAAGATATTTGTTGTCCATGCTGACTCTCATATGATGTTAGATTTGCAGTGGGTGCTTCTTCAAATAGAAGAGCATGCCTTGATGTTTAAAGGAACAGTATGGATTATGACAGCCCATTGGGACTTCTCATCAGCAACATTTCTCAGAGGTTTGAATATACAGACCTTCCATGGTGCCCTGTCCTTCACAGTACACTCCACTGAAGTTGAAGGGTTCAAAGACTTCCTTATGAACCTGAATCCACACTCTGAAGAAGATGGCTTTGTCAAGATCTTCTGGGAGCAGGCATTTAATTGTTTATTTCTGCATCTGGATGAAGATGAAGAAGGCTGTACTGGAGCGGAGAAACTAGACAACCTTCCTGGGCCTTTTTTTGAAATGAGCATGACTGGTCAAAGCTATAGTATTTACAATTCTGTCTATGCTGTGGCACATGCTTTGCAGGCCATGTCCTCATCAAGAACCAAAAGCAGAGCAATTTCAGACTGGCACAAGACGAAGCCTTCTAAACCATATATGCAGGTAACATCTGTATTTTTGCACACACAGCTGGAAGAAGGAAGTGAGATGTAGACATTGTGTTGACTAGGACCATTTTTTTTTTTAAGTAGAAGCTGTCACGTAGTATATGAGTAAAAATGAAATACAGAGTTGGGTACTTTGCCACAAAAAATGAGGGAAATGGAAGCTCCACGTGGTGAAATTCATTGTTGTCTTCTTCTGGTGACAGATTCTCACTGGTTGCTTTCCATCTCTGCAAACAAAGAACTGGTAGCCACTGGGCAACCTTCCCATTTTTGATGGTCTTCATGTCAAAAGCCCATTTTGTATGAAAAATGCTGGTTATTTCTTTCCATGACTTTTGTATTAACAAAACTTTTCTTTTTAAAAAAACAAATTCTAGCTTCACCCTTTTCTGAAGAGGATCACATTTAACAACTGTGCTGGAGATGAGGTGTCATTCAATGAAGAAAGTGAATTGTCGGGTGGATTTGATATTGTGAACTGGATTACTTTCCCAAACAAATCTTTCTTAAAGGTTAAAGTAGGAAGGATGGATCCTCAATCACTGCCAGAAAGATCATTTTCCATTAATGCAACAATAATTACATGGCACAGCAGATTTAACCAGGTAGGAATGTTACCCAGAAAACCAACCATAATGAAATGGTATTGGATGAAACATAGAAAGTCCACCTGCTGTACAGTAGTGATGGAATGAATATTCAAAAATATTCAAAAGAAGACAAAAAGAATGACAACACCCACCCCATGTTTTTTAAGTGTGAAGAATACCTGACAAGGAAAATTCCAGATTGATGAAAAACTTCACATAAATAGTATTCAGTGATCGAGAAAGTGATCATTACCCTATCCATTGTCTCCATGAGATACACAGTCTTCTACAGCACCATGATGTCCCTATTATTTCCTTACCATGTCCTCCTTCATTTTTTAAAAAAGAACTTCAGTTGTGATTTTTCTCACAAGGAAATTATTCCAAATCCTTTCCCAATTTCTTGTGGAAAAGTTTGAATTTTAGGAAAACATCGTATGCTCAACCTTAGAAAGAATACACACATTCATGAATTGTACTCTGTTGTTTGACACCTCCCTACCCACCAACCAGGTCCATCGTCTCCTCACACCCTAACACAACTGGCTTCATGGGACAGTGGGGAAATCATTGCCAGAGAAAGTTGGCAATAATGAAAGACTAACTGTAATGTATCACTTCTCTTTGTTTATGTCAAGAAAACCAAAGACTGTCACTCTGAAGATATTATTGTCCCATCATCCCCAATAAGATTCCCCAATCCATGAGAAAAGCAGATGATGAAAGCATGATGAAAGTTGACATTCATGTAATATAGCGGTCTCCTGATAGATACTCTGTTCTTTTTTCCCCCTTAGGTTGTGCCCCTTGCCTTGTGCAATGACCCTTGCTATCCAGGTTACAGCAAACAAAGAAAGGAAGGGATGCCATTTTGCTGCTATGATTGTACTCCATGTCCAGAAGGGAAGATGTCAAACCAGGAAGGTAGGAAGCATGATAATACTGACAATATTATGAGCAGTCAGATACACAATCAAAGGAAACTGGGACTTCTCATAACTTTTTGCAGTTTTGCATGTGCCCTTCTTGATAATCTTCCTCTACACAGTAGTTAGTGACAGGGAGTTTTTGTTGTTGTTATTTCTTACTTTTGTGGCCCATGTATGTCATATACTTTAGTGAACTAGAAAAAAAGACATAAGCATTGCACAGCATGTAGGTAATTTAACAGATGATTAGACCCTAATTATTATATTGTTTAAGATCAGAATGACTGCATCAGCTGCCCAGAAGATCGATATCCAAACATGAAGAAAAATATATGCCTTCCCAAATATCTGAACTTCCTGTCTTATGATGAACCGCTGGGTCTCACGTTGGCTATTTTAGCACTCTCTCTTTCTATGACCACAGCACTGGTGCTTGGAATCTTCATTAAATACCAGAACACCTCCATTGTCAAAGCTAACAACAGGAGCCTCACCTACTCTCTGCTCACTTCCCTCCTCTTCTGCTTCCTTTGTGCTTTGCTCTTCATTGGTCAGCCGCAGGTACTGACTTGTCATCTGCAACAAACTGCTTTTGGTATCACCTTCTCAGTGTCTATTTCTTCTGTCTTGGCAAAAACCATCACAGTTGTTCTGGCTTTCACGGTCATTAAGCCAGGATCTAAGATGAAGAAATGGGTGGGGGAAAACCTTGCAAAGTCCATTGCTCTTTCCTGCTTGTTTATCCAGGCATGCCTTTGCACAGCATGCCTGTGTACCTATCCTCCATTCCCAAACTTGGATGTGAGCTCTCTGTCTGAAGAAATCATAGTGGAATGCAAGGAAGGGTCAGTCAACATTTTGTACTATATATTGGGTTACCTGGGATTGCTGGCTCTCCTTAGTCTGAGCGTGGGTTTCTTTGCTCAGAAACTGCCAGATGCTTTTAATGAAGCCAAGTTTATCACTTTCAGCATGTTGGTGTTTTGCAGTGTGTGGGTGTCCTTTGTTCCAACTTACCTAAGCACTAAGGGAAAATATATGGTTGCTGTGGAAGTTTTCTCCATTTTGGCTTCTGGTGCTGGATTGCTGGGTTGTATCTTCACCCCTAAATGTTATATAATTCTCCTCAGGCCTGAACTGAACACTAAGGAACAGCTAGTGAAAAGGAGAAGATGGTAAAGAAAGTATCTATAATCATAATGAATGTAAACAAGAGTTTATTGCAATTCACAAAATCAGTTCAGTTACTTTGGATTCTGAAGTTTATTGAGTGTCATACCATGTTCTGTATATTTCATTGATAAACCTATTTGTTTGGTCAAAGTGTAGCTTTTGCCCCTTGATCCAAGGGGATACTAAACAATATTATATATTACTCAACAACAGAGCTTTGGGCCTCTAAGGCCATAAACTCCTACTGTTTGATATCCAGCAGGTTGTGCAGCTATTGTGTGCTATTGCAGGTTTAATTTACTTGAACAGGTAATTTACTTGAAAAGATTGGCTTTCCTTGTCACCCCGAAGGGTGCCAGGAGAGAGAAAATGGGCAAGACTCTCTTATGATTTTGGTCACCAGGCTGGCCACATTTAGAGCCCTGAAGTCAGTCATGCTATCTTGATAGCCTTGTATCCTGATAGGAAAGGCCAATAGTGACAGCCTAGTCCAAGCAGACCATGGAGCTAAACCCCTATACCCCAAGTGTACACAGAATTGTCAAATATGAGGTAGAATCAGTAGAACCAGAAGACAGAAAGAAGAAAAGAAAGCAAACAACCATGAAGATAATAATCTGGAATGCCGAGGAATAAATTCACAAGTTAAAAGAAGACAGACTTTTCATTATATAGAGAGATTAAGACCTCAAATAACAATATTATTGGAAACTCATATAAAGAAAAACCAAGAAAAATATCTCTATAATTCTAAATTAGGACAATGTTTTACCTCTTCATATAAAAAGGGAAAAAAGTGGCAATATATATAGATAAAAACATTGCAGCAAAGAAAATATTTGAAAATGAAAATGGAAGAATACTAGGGGTAGAATTACAAAAAGAAGGTAAAAAAATATTACTAATTGGTGTGTATGCCCCTATTGAAAATAAAGGAATATTTTATAAGGAAATGAAAAAGAAAATAACCAAATATGAATACAACGATTGGATATTAGCGGGAGATTGGAATGGAGTTATGGGTGTGAAAATGGACAGAAAATCTTCTATAAATAAACAAAATTCAGGACAAAGAGAGAAACTCCCAAGAACCTTTTTTGAGATGTGCGAAGAAATAGTAGTTAAGGATGTTTGGAGGACTTTTTACCCAAATGAAAAAGACTATACTTATTTTTCTGAAGTGCACCAATCTTGGTCACGAATTGATATGATATTGGCTTCAAAACATTTGTTGACAGAGATAAAGAAAATAGAAATATTGCCAAAGATCATCTCAGACCATCATCCAGTGGAGATGCAAATACAAGAAGCTACAAGACAATTTCAATGGAGACTGAATGACACTCTTCTAAATGATGAAGAAGTAGTTAAACAAGCAAAAGAAATTCTGAAGAATTATTTTAAAGAAAATGTAAAAGATGATATGAAGATGAAGACGGTCTGGGATGCATCAAAAGCAGTAATGAGAGGCTTTTTTATTCAAAAAAGACAAATTCAAAACAAGGAAAAGAGACAGAAATATCAAGAATTGACAACAAAATTGCAAGAAAAAGAAAAAGAACTTAGGGATAATCCAATGAAGGAATCAATAGAAATTGAAATAAAGAAAATACAAAAGGAGATAATGTTGAATTCACAAGAAGAGATAGAGAAGAAGATGAAACAATTGAAATTGACTCGATTTGAACAGGCAAATAAAATCAGGAAATGGTTAGCCTATAAGTTAAAGAAGAAGAGAGAAAGAAATACAATAGCTGAATTAAAAAAATGGGGAAAAAAGAATTACACAACATGGGAAAATAAAACAGAAATTTAACGAATACTTTGAAAAATTATTTCAAGAAGAAAATCCACAACATCAAATAGATGGAAAATGGGGAGTTTTTGTAAATAAGATTAAGATTCCAAAAATATCACAAGAGAAACAGGAACAGCTAAATAAAAAGATAACAACAACTGAGATAGAGGAAGCAATAAAGGATTTGAAAATGGATAAGGCACCAGGTCCAGATGGATTTACCGTGCTCTATTATAAAAGATTTGTAAAAGAAATAATTTACCCTTACCAAGCAACTTTGCAAGAGATAGAAAAAAATGGAAAACCATATTCATGGGGAGAAGCAAATATAGTGGTTATACCCAAAGAAGATAGAGACAAAAGAGAAGTTAAAAACTATAGACCAATATCTCTTTTGAATGTGGATTATAAAATCTGGGTAATAATATTGGCAAAACGATTGAGACAAGCAGTACAGGATAAGATACAGGAAGGACAAACAGGGGTTCTCCCAGGCAGGCAAATGAAGAATAATATTAGGACTTTACACAATGCAATTGAATATTATGATAAAAACCCAGGAAAGAAGGTAGCAATTATATCAATGGACACAGAAAAAGCTTTTGACAATGTTTCCTGGGATTTTATGCATTATATCTTAAAAGAATATGGCCTGGGAGAAACATTTTGTGAATGGATGAAGAGGATATATCAAGACCAATCAGCAAAATTAATAATAAATGGAGATAAACATCGAGTTTTGAAATAAAGAAGGGGGTATGACAAGTGTGCCCATTATCACCGTTACTATTTATAGTAGTATTGGAGATATTATTGATGGCAACAAATGAAGATTCACAGTTAAAAGGTTTAAAAATAAAGAAGAAGGAAATAAAATATAAAGCTTTTGCTGATGACGTAATAATATTTTTGGAGGAACCACAAGAATCTATACAGAGGTTGTCAGATATTTTGAAAAAATATGGGAAAATAGCAGGATACAAGATAAATAGAGAAAAGATGAAGATGATGACTTTAAACATAACAAAAAAAGAACAAGTGGACTTGGAGAAGAGATCTGGATATCAAATTACAAAAAGAATAAAATATTTGGGAACAGTAATTACAAACAAAAATCAATAATTATTCAATAATAATTATATGAAGACATGGAAGGAGATTCAAAGTAAAATGGAAAAATGGAAGCATATGAACTTGTCTCTCCTAGGAAGGATAAACGCTTTTAAAATGTCTTTATTACCTAAGCTAATATTTCTCTTTCAAAATTTACCAATAATAGGGAGAGAAAAGATTTTTAAAGACTGGGAGAAAGAGTTACAGAAATTTATCTGGCAGGGAAAGAAACCAAGAATAAGGTTTAAAACATTACAAGATGCAAAGGAAAGAGGAGGTTTTGATGTACCATCATTGAAAATCTATTATTAAGCATGTTGCTTGGAAATAATAAAAGATTGGATACAGCTGGAGAATACAACAATAAAAGAAGTGGAAGGAATAAATAATAGATTTGGCTGGCATGGATATCTATGTTATGATAAAGCAATTGTAAATAATGACTTTAATAATCATTGTATAAGGAAGACTTTATTGAAAGTGTGGACACAAATAGAGCGTAGATTTTATAGAAGGCTTCCGACATGGACCTCACCGCAAGAAGCTTTTAAAATTGCTCCAACAAGACAAGGAAATCTTTTAACATATCAAGAGTTGTTAAAATGGGAAGGAGATAAACCAAGAATGTGCACAGAAGAAGAATTAAAAGAGTCAGGACATGAATTCATCTGGTTCCCATGGAGACAATTAAGAAAGAGATTCAAGATGAATCAAAAATTGTATGGGTTTGAAAAAAATGATAATGAATTAGATGTGTTGATGAAAGGGGATCTGAAAAAGGGAATCTCTAGATTTTACAAAATATTGTTGCAAAGAGAAATGGAACCAGAGATGATAAAAGAAAATATGGTTAAATGGGCGCAAAATATTGGACATTCAATTGAGTTGGATACATGGGTGAGGGCATAGAAAACAGACATAAAATTTACACCAAGTTTGAATTTAAGGGAAAATTTTTAAAAAATGTTACATTGATGGTACACGACACCTGTAAGGTTGAAAAAAATAACAAAAAAATGGGAATGGAAAATGTTGGAAGTGTGATGAAAAAGAGGGGTCCTTTTTTCATATGTGGTGGACTTGTAAGGTTGCAAAGAAATTTTGGAAGGAAATACATGATGAAATTCAGAGAATGTATAATTTAAATTTTGAAATGAAACCAGAATTTTATTTGTTGAATATGTTAGGGCAACAAAGAAAAATAAGATCTCACCAGAAAACATTGCTATATGTTATAACTGCAGCAAGAATGACATATGCGCGACATTGGAAAGAAGGAAATTATATTGATATAAAAGAATGGAAATTAAAAGTTCTGGATACGGTAGAGATAGAAAGGTTGGCTTTTTCACTTAAAAATAAACCAATCCAGAACTTTGAAAGAGAATGGCAAGAAGTTTTGAAATGGATAAAGGAATGAGGAAAAGAAATAAAGAAAGAGTGTTGGTAATGATGGTAATGAAAATTAAGGATGTTATAGAATATATATAAACTGAATGTAATAAGGTCAAAAGTAATAATGTAGAATAGAAAAAATGTATAAATGGGATGTAAACACAAACTCAACTGGAAAAATGATGTTCGGAAGCGGGGGCGGTATTTTGTGTAAAACTTATATATATATATATATATATATATATATGTATGTATGTATATATGTATATATGTATATATATGTATATATATATGTATGTATGTATGTATATGTATGTATGTATATAAAAGAATTGTCAAATATGGGCAATATCCAGGAACGTTAAATTGGACAAGCAACCTCCTTCCACCCACTCTTCAAGCCACACTTGAGTACACCAATGGCCACAACGACCACAAAAATTCAGCCCAAAAACAATAGAACCTGCTGCATCTGAAGACACCTTCAAATATTCTAAACCCATTGAAGGTGGCAAGAAAATCTTATCAGGTCCTCCCTGACCTCCTGAATAATTCTAATCATACAATCGGGCTGAAGAATTCCACATATAGCATAACAGAGTCACCTCAGGAATGCCCTGCTGGGTGCCACAAACCCACATGCTAAATTACAAGGACCAATGAGCTCCTGAAATTCTCTAAGCATAACCTAAATCCCTTAAATTTATAAACCCTCTCTCTCCAATCTCTAAATTTCTCCACTGGAAGTCTACAGTGTTCTTCCGGAGTATCAATCTCAATACCAAGGAAACCCAAATATTGGCTCAGTCCCTCTGTTGCCTTGTTGGCTAGTGGCACACCCAACTCAGAGGTCAAGGAGTAAAACTTATCAATTAAAATAAAAAAAAAAGCACACTGTCTTGTTTCTGGATGTTCTATGAAGAAAAAAGATCATCCACATAATAAATAACCTCTTTCTGTCCAGACCTAAGCTTAAGGGACCAATTCAGGAAAAGTACTGAGCTTTTCAAATGTGACCCTAACACTCAACAACCAAGAGCCACCAAACGGGCCATCGAAAGGAAAACTCAATAACTCAAAGTCATTAGGATGAACTAGGAAAAGATGAAACACAGACTTAATGTCATGTTTTACCAGTTCAGCCCCAATGTCTTTCCTGCACACCTCCCAAACGGCACCATCAAAGGATGTAAAATAAACAGTATGGAGCTTCAGAAGAAAGGCATCATTTAACAGACTTCCTCCAGGATAAGATAAATGATGAATAAGACTGCATTCACCAGGTGTGTTTTGGGGAATAACCCTCAGCGGTGACACCCTCACATCGGGTACAGGGTGGGAATATGATTGGACCTATAACCTTCCCTTCTCACACTTCTTTCTGGATCTTGTCTCTAACAACATGTTCTAAACCCAACATGGAACCTAAATTCTTTGATCAGAAAGAGTTCCTTGAAAGAGAAACTGAAAGTTTTCCCCAAACCCCTCCCTTAGAGAATGGTCACCAACTTGGTCAAGACAAAGCTGCAAAAAGAAGCTCTTACTGATACAATTTAATTGGGCTGGATCCATTTTGAAGGTAGAGGGGTATCTAGCAGGGCCTATTTGGGCTACTCAGGCTGTGGAAATAAGTAGGACCAAAGAAGGAGCTTACTGAGTTACGGAAGAACCTGCCAGCCTGCACAGAGGCTTTAAGGGCCTACCAGGACTCCAAAGGGCCTACCTAGTTCCTGTAGCCAAGTGAGGCCAAAGGCCTAATGCATCATCACAGCCTAGTTGGGCCTCCTGGGCCACCAAAGGGCCTACTGTTGCCATGCTCTGGTGCACCTTTCTGGGCCTCCAAAGGCCTTAATAAGTTGCCACAGTGTAGCAGGGCCTGCTGGGCCTCTAAAGGGCCTAAACTTATTGCAACCTATTGGGGCCTCCCAGGTCTTCAACAGGCCCACCCTTGCCACTGCCTACCATAGCCTACTGGGCCTTCAATGGGCCTACGCAGCTGCTGTGGCCTAGCATGGCCTACCAGACCTTCCAAAGCACCAGAACTTATGAAGAGCCCTACTGTAAGCATACTAGGCCCTAAAGAGATACAGGCCAAGTCTGATAAAAAATGTAAGGATTCCTGGTTTCTTCCTAAGGTTTCTCCTCATGCTATGGGGACACTGGAATCCTTTTATATCTTCTGTTGTGCTGCCTTGAAGAGGAAAAAAAGAGATTGACATCTTCCAAGATGTTGGGGAATACTCTAGTTTTTCAACCTCCTGAAATCAATGGCCTACAAGAAACGTTCAGATCTTGGATACAGAATTCATCATACATCGTACGTAGAATAAATCCATTAGAATCAATAGGATGAAAGTTAATCAGACAAAGGGAATCACGCCATTGTAAAATCCCATTGATTTTAATGGCATTTCTGCACTACACTGTTATAGTGCTGTCATTCCATTTTCAACATCCTGTGGAATTCTGGGGTTTGTAGTTTACCGAGGCCCTCTAAATGCCCCTCCCTAAAACTGCAAATCCTAGGATTCCATAGGCTGTTGAAAGTAGAATAATAGCACTATAACAGCATAGTGCAGAAATGGCCTCTATGATTCTAGATGTGATACAAGTTTTGGCCTGCAGCATCATAAAGAACCTATAATTCTGATCTGTCACTACCACCACTGTAATTTTCAAATTTGCTAGGATTATTTTGATGACTTCCGGAGGTCCCTAAGGAAATCTAGCTGCCGCTAGCAGAACTAGGAAATAAATATTCAAATTCTATTCATATCCTCTATGCCTGGAGATTTCTGACTATAGACAGAGTTTTATCAATCCCTTTTTTTTTTCTTGTTTTCAATCAGCCAAGTAAATATCTGTTCTCATGAGGCTTTGCTACAGAACCCAATGACTATGTTGCCAAAGATGGATTGTTTCTCTGAATACCTATTTTCAGACCTTGGTTTTGGAGCAGCTTCCAGTACAAGATTTTTTCTATTCTTTCTATTCTTAAATGTCCAGTCAGGAAGCCTCTGCCATTTCTGCACTTAATTTTGTATCCAAGGTGCTTTTTGCATGCCAGTCCTGTTGTGAAATGGCCTTGGGAGCACTGTAGGATTGCAAGGACCATTCCACATGAAGTCCTGTCAATCGCACAACGCTTCCAAGGCCATTAGGCAGCGATCGCACATTATATTATTTTCAGCTCATTGCTGAAAATGATGCACTATTGTGCGTCCCTCCCGTGCCCCACCTGCACTTACCTTGTGTGCAACTCCTCTGGATGCTCAGCCACCATGCTTCCTCCACCAGCGCAGCCTGGGAAAGTACCCGGCTGCACTGCGGAAGGAAGAGGAAGAGCCCTCACGCTTACTTCCACCCAGCTTGTAGCTGGTGCAGGGGGGAAGCAGAGGGGATGCGAGTGCCTCTTGTAGGAGGCTTCTCTTGTGATCCCCTCACGACGACACCGGAACAAGGTAAGGTGTAAAAAGGGCCCAAGTCTGTGCAAACAGTATTCTTGCAGCTGTTACTACATAACAAAGAAGGAATCTATATTTTCCATCCAGATACTTATCCATAATACCCCAAAAGAACATTTCTGGACATGTTACAAAATCTACCATTAAGGTTTTTTTTCATTTACAAATGTCTAGTTTCCCTTGATTCACGCTTCCCACATAATACAGAGCTTTCCAAACTTTTCATGTTGGTGGCATACTTTTTAGACATGTATCATTTCATGGCAGTAATTTAGTTAGTGGAGGAAACCCCTCCACCTGAGCCTGGCCTGCTGTCGCTGCTGCCCTCACTTGGGTCTTCCTCGGCCTGGTGCACCAGACTTGGCCTACCACCACTGATGCCCTGGCATGGGTCTTCCTCAACCCGGGGTGCCAGCGGCAGAGGCAGCCCCTTCACCTGGGCCTGGCCTGCTGTGGTTGTGGTGGAAAAGGCCTCCACCCATTACATTCAGGCGACACACCTACACACTTCAGGCAACACACAACTGTTGTGACACATAGTTTGGAAAGCTCTGCAATAATATGTGTTGTGCAGCTTCAGGCTTTCTCTTCACCTCTGAGCACCTCAACACCTGCACTTTCTTTCAGCTTGAGTTCAGTTTCTTCATTAGTCACAGTGTAACTCATACTTGTCCTTTGCTCTGCCTCAGTAGCTTATTGAGTGTTATCTGACCTGGAAGTCTCATCTTTTGGCATCATCTCTTGTTTCATTTTGGATTGTGTCCTCACTGTGGGAAAAGACACTCAAAAGGGGTTCGCTGTGCCTCCTTCTGTGCAGTACTAACAGCCATGGGGTCATTACTGTTGCCTCTAATGCTTAGCACATTAGCCTGGATATTCAGCAAAAAGCCTGCCTGACATGGGAGACCCTACCAGGAGCTCTGCTACCATCAGCATAGCCTCTGAGGAGCACACAGTCCCACCACTGCAGAAACCTAGTGTCTTTGGTGAGAAAGTCAGCTTGCAGTAGTTAACACAAACATGGTTAAACATTAACATCATGCAAAAGAATTTTTTAAGTATTTTTTAAATGATTATTTTTAAGAGCAGTTACAACTATTTCAATATTACAATATTACTATAACAATATCAATTTTACCCCCTAAAGTGAAAAATGTAATTAACCTACAACATAAAATTAAAATCATTCAAAACACATATCATTAAAAAGGAAAAGAGGAAATAGAAAATCCAGTACATACAGGCCTTTTCCCCTTAAACAGTCAGTCTTCAAAGCCTACTTGTTTGCAAAATGACAGCAAAGTGCCAGCCTAACTTCTTTGGAAAGGCAGTTCCTGATCTTGGGAGTAGCGAGGCACTGTCTCATATTCACACCTGATGGACTTGTGAGGGTGGTACGCCTGAGGGAAGGTCCTCTCCAGAAGATCTCAAAAGACAGGTAAGTTTGTATAGGAGAATATAGTCCTTTGCATAAGTTGCCTCTGAGCCATGTAGGGCTTTATAGCACTTTAAAGCACTTTGAATTTATGCCCGGAAATGGTCTGGCAGCCATTGGAGCTGTTGCAAGAAGGGAGCTGTGTGCTCCCCCTTGTCAGCTCCAGTTAATAATCTAGCTCCAGTTCTTTGGAGAGCTGCAGGTTCTCAAAGACAGATACATGTAGAGTATGTTACAGTGATCCAAATGATGTGTACCTAAACCATGTATCACTGTGACTAGACTGTACACATATAGAATCACAGACTCATAGATCACAAAGACCATCAGATCCCTTCCCCTGCCAGGCAGGAATATACAATCAAAACATTCCCAATAGATGACCATCAAGCTTCTGTTTAAAAACCTCCAAAGAAGGAGACTCCATCACACTCCCAGGCAGTATATTCCACTGCTGAACTGCTCTTACCATCAGGAAGTTCTTTCTAATGTTTAGATGGAATCTCTTCTCCTGAAATTTCCTGAAACCATTGTCCTAGTCTCTGGAACAGAAGAAAACAAGCTTGCTCCACTTTCCATATGACATCCCTTCAAATATATAAATATAGCCATCAGGTCACTTCTTACCCTTCTCTTCTTCAGGCTAAACATATCAAACTCCCTAAGCCATTCCATATAGGGCATGGTTTCTAGCTTTCTAACAATTGCCTGTAAAATAACAGCCTTACCCTTATTTTTATGCTGGAAGATTGCCACCTAAATGGATTATGAGTACTTTTGTGGTGGAGAACTTTCCATTCCTCCAGCACAAAAGGCAACAACCCATCCCATCTTGATCTCCTGTTCCATGACCATTCATTTATGGTACCCCAGTCCAACCCAGGTGAGAAACAAAGTGGTCATTTCTCACTTGCTGCACAGCCCAGAAGACTGCTGCTGTTTTTGTTTTTGTTGTTGTTGTCAACGTGTGCATTCAAATTGTTTCTGACCTATGGTGACCTTAAGGCAAACCTTTTCTGGGGCTGAAAGTGTATGATGTGCTCAAGGTCACCCAGTGAGTGTCCATGGCCAAACAGAGAATCAAACCTACTCTCCATGGTCATAGTCAATGCTCACACTCCTATGCTATGCTGGCTATCTCTTGACCAGGATCTGATTTCTAAGCCTTTCTTAAGCTGTAACCAAACCAAACCAAACAAAAATTCAGAGCATATATTATATTCGTGCACCTCCCCAATGCAGGAACAATATGCCACTGGCTTCCAGCATGTCCTTGAGCCTAGCCCATTGCTACCACTCTGATTCAGAATAAAGGTATCCTGTCTTTCTGGTTGTGCAGTCTCATGTTTCCCAGAGAAATAATGCTTGCTAAGTAGAAGGCAGTAGGAAAAGAGGAAAACAGCATTACAGATGGTTGAACTCAATCATGGAAGCCATGGCCCTGAGTATGTAAGACTTGAGCAGAGCTGTTAATAGGGTGACATGGAGATCTCTCATTCATAGGATTGCCATAGGCTGAAGTCAACATGATGGCAGTTAACAACAAAGGACCCAGACTGGTACCTAGTAAGAGAGCAGTGGTCATGTGAGTAAAGAGTACACCCTTCTGATCACCCCCTTTAACAAAATAATCCCTTGTTACTCCGAAGGAGAAATCCTATCCCAGGGTCTACAATTTTGATATTGAAATATGATTCTGTGTGCCAGAGAGGTCCCCCGAAGGGGCACGTAGGCAGGCACGGTCAGAAGATCGAAAACCAAGTCAGGCCAGTAAAATCCCCCATCACATAGTCCCAGGAAACCTCAAGATGAGCAAACCCACAATAAACAAAGGGTCCTCAGCCCCGAGATGCTGACTTGAGAGGATTAGCATGTCTGCCCCAAGTTGAGCAAATATTCCATCAGGCAAGGACCATTTACATGAAGTCACACCACAAACTAACACAGCCGAAGATCCTGAGACTTTGGCAACACCTTGCAATCCCATCACACAAAGAAAATTACCATGGTGGAGCTTCCTTAGCACTCCAACACCCATTGTTCTCCCTGGGAAAGGATTAGTCCTCCAGCTACTTTTTCCGCTACAAATAGTCCATTTTTGAGTGGTTCTTTGGATCACTCCCAGTCATCCCAGCAGACTGTTTCTCCATCCGTTGAGTGATCTCCTCAGCCCTCTCCGGGCTGAGCCCCACTTCTCCGCTGCCTTCCCGGACCCAGGACTTCAGGAAAAGGTGCAGTTATTACCCCAACTACACCCCTTCAATACCCCCCTGTCCAATTTCCTCTCTTTTGCTTCTTAATAGCTCTTGGGTGCGTGTGTGAGTGATTGAATTGCTGCATGAGATTTTCATTCAATAAAATCATTTATTGGACATTTGTGTTTGGTTTTTGGCTTGGCCTGACCCCGTAAACACTGGGTAAAAAGAGCTCACTAGGTTACCCTACCTCTCGCATTGCTATTGCTTGTGCTCTGGCTAGTTTCCATTCCCCATCACGTGGAGCCCATTGAGGTGTCCCCCAAGGGGACCCCAGAAATCAGGGTAACACCCTGATTGCCTGAAAAGGACAAAGACATGAATCAGAGCATGCCCTTAACTGAATTCCTTCTCCTTGTTGTGCTGATTGTTCTTAGAACTTCAAAAACATACCAGGGATCTGGATCCTCATAAGGCCTATGTCCAGCTACACCAACACTCTATCTGAATCATGCAATTTTGATGTGATCACCAGCTCGCTCACTGAAAGAGACCCCAAAAGAACAGTTAGGGCAACTACCAGAAAACAAAAGCTTCAAAAAATAAAGGATACAGCCTTGTGTGCTGCTGCTTCAGAAAATCCAGTATTCAAGGTGAAAATTTGTATGACTAAGAAACATGCAATTAAATCTTTAGTTAAGTCAGGTGTTCAAGGTTTACATTTCTTTTGGTCAGTTGCAGGGTCCAGTACAGATGAAGATGGTCCACTTTGTGCCTTCTGTAAAGTGCTCAGCCTAGCCTATAATGCTGTTAAGGGTTGTCTCCTGTTCATGATCAGATATGGACGAAATAACGAGAGACAATGTAATGACAGTCCATTACCTGGGGCCTTACCTGTAGATTTACCCTACTTTTCTAGGATGTTATGCTCACTCCCTGCAGTCTATGAAGTGTAACCTTTGACCTTTTGCATGCCAAATTTTGTCCTAGTAGAAACCATTCTCTCCTCTCTCTCCCACCTTCCTGTAGGTGGGGAAGAATCTCTCTGTTCCCTCAATTGAATAGTATGCAGTAATTAAAGACACAGAGAAAACACACTACCATAGAGTAATAAAGGGGCTTTAAATAATCATTGAAAGGCTTCGCCCTTTACACAACGGCGATGTTGGAGAGGGGAAGGCAGAGTTGTGTGTAAGTGATAGGGTGCTTTATCAGATTGGGGAGCTGGCATACCCATCTGAGAGAGAAAGAAGCAGGCCCTGTTACACAGCCCTTTCATCGAATGGTACAGCACTCTTCTTAATTTTGGTAACATTACCCAAATCATTCCAAACTTGTGTAAAACACTGTGCAAGCTTTTCAAATTAATGCCTTGAGGTCTATTTTTTTTTTCTTTGAAGCTTGTTTTGCTTTCTGAAGGTCTCATTTTCCCACTGGTGTTTTCTAGACATAAATCATTACAGACACATGTCACTCTTGTTAAACTCAGACGATATCTGTAGAGATGTGAAAAACAAGTTTTTTTTCAATGGTTCACACCACTCCAATATAATTACCAAGTTTACCATGTTTACATCTACTTCTTCTACTTCCCTACTTCCAGTAGTGAGATAAGAGCCTGGGGTTGCTTTCTTACGCAGGCATACACAGGACTACATCTCCCTAAACTCAGGAGGATTTAACTGTGAGTGGAAATATATAGGAGTGCTTTATTAAAAAGGCTGTCAGTCTTGCTAATGTCATTCAGAGTTGCACCTGAAGGAAAGGATGGTTCCATTGCTTTGACTGTACAGATACTTCACACTATACAGAACTGATTTCAAACCAGCAAGCCAGCAGCAATTTCAAATAGACTGTACTGCTGCAGAAGGCTTGGATAACAATGCAGGAAGTACTGAAAAGTTGTCCAAATAGGATGTTTGTATCCATTGAGCTGGTGTTCATTCTACTGGTGCTAATCCGGTTCCAGGTGAAATGCATAGTTGCTGTTGACTCATGTGGAATTGGCCAGTCACTTCTTATTCATCACACGTATCACAAGTCAGGAGACCTCCTCATAGCTGGCATTCTATCTCAGATTTATGAATCTTCTGATGAGATATCATTCAGACAACATCCCTCTGAGGAATCAGAACGAGATTTCATGTATGAAATTGAGTTTTTCAATAATTTCTCAAATTATTTCACGCACTTCTTCAGATGTTATATAGATTTTAAGAGAGGTTTTAAATCTATTAAAATGTCCGTAGTTGTGTGTTCAAATTGATTTTAATTAAGAATGGAAAGAATATTTGAAAATATATTTTAAAAAGATCAAAAATGTGTTTGCTTCCCATTTGGGACTTCTGCTCTAAAATTTGTATATGGTTGCTTTGTGAAGTAAAAAAAAAAGTATTTCCTGTACAGAACATAAAAATGTGGTTTTCTGCTCAAAAATGCCATGTGACAATTTTGCATAAAATAAATACTGAACTGTGAAATTCTTGCACAGTTATTGAAGACCTTTCTTGCAGAGGGGAAAAATTCTTCAAGTTATATTTTGCTTCCTTTAAGAAGAAAATTAGAAAAGAATAACATCCCAGGTTTTAAAAACTGAACGCATGCATGTACATAAAAAATTGTGATTCTGACTTTCTAAATCTATGCCTGTGTTGTGTATTAGGAACAGGCTCCAGCTCATTCGTATCCATCAGTGGGTTTTTTGTTTTTTCCTAATCAGAGGCCCTTTTCGCACAGCATTTGCCGTGTGAAAGAGGGCCTGAAGCGTCACGTGATTGCGAGGAGCGATCTACATGACGCACTCACAATCACGTGATGCTCCAGGGGCCGGCAGGGGCTGATCGCACACCTTTTCATTTTCGGCTTGAAGCTGAAAATGGTGCGTGATTGCACATTGCTCCTGGGCCCTGCGCGCACTTACCTGGCGTGTGGAGCCTCTGGAGCCGGGCCGGTCTCGCTTCCTGCCCCAGTGCAGCCTCGGAAGGTCGAGGCAGGGCTCTCGCGCGAGCAGGCAGCTTGTGCAGAGCTGAAGCAGCAAGGAAGAGAGAGCCTTTTGGCAGAGGCTGCTTGCATGATCCCCGTACCCCAGCACCGGAACAAGGTAAGGTGCGGAAAGGGCCAGAGACTCTTCAATATATTTCAGTGGTATGCAGGTAGAACATCTATGTTAACCTGGAATGCTATATTCTAAAGCAGACACATTGTATATTTCAGAGTTTTTACTCACAACTACCAGCACATTCTGGCCTTGATATTTGCCATAAAGGAGATCAATGAAAACTCCCTGATCTTACCCAACATCACCCTGGGCTTCCTTATTTCTAATAGCAATTTTGTTGCCCCTTGGACATATCTTGCATCAATGGAACTTCTTTCTACCTGGGGCAAATTTGTCCCGAACTACAAATGCGACACCCAGAGCAATCCAGCAGCAGTCATTGGGGGACCTAATTCTGATATTGCTCTTTTTATGGCAAAACCCTTGTGCCTCTACAAGATGCCACAGGTAAAATCGGCAAGAGTTTAAATGGGAACAGGACATGAGAGTTTAAACAGCAGGAATTAAAGAAGATTTCAGTCTCACACACCCCTGAATCTGATTTTTGTAAAATCTTACTTGATTAAGAGATCTAGAGATTTAACCTTGTACATATTTTTCCAGTCTTTTGAGTAGTCTAAAAATATTACCTCAGAATGAATGTGGTCATTCACATGCCAGCCTTTCTTGCCTTCTTTCTTTGCATAACATTTCTGGTGTGAACAAAATAAGTTTTTCCGGTGTGAATGAAACAGAAATATTTAAGTGTTCAAGAAATCCTTTTGTGTGGCCTGTCCTAAATGGAGTTATTCACTCATGCTGGACCTCTCACTCCCTGGAGTTACTCCCTTTGAAAGGATGGTTGTATAGTGTGAGATTCTGCCACTGTCATCTGAGGCTCACCTAGCCCTGCTACTTTTTACTTCTTTTGCCACTTTACCAGCTATGACCAGTTATAGCCTGGGTACAGTATTTGCCTTGCAGAAAAATGATCTAATAAAGAATGTGAAAACCAGAGTTGTAACTTGAGTTAGTCTGGTGGACCTACAGTCATTATTTAAGGTACTGAGTCTTAGGAGGTGCTATCAAGTCCAATGACATTTTTCTCAATGCTGACGATGAAAACACTGCAGTTGTTTAAAGAAAATTTTCAATACCTTTTTTTTAAGGATTATCTTCACTGGATTATTTGCTTTGCTCCATTGTTTTTTCTTGTTTTTGTTGCATTTGATTACTTTTTTGAGTATTTGAGTATTTTAATTCTATGTTGTTGTTTTATATCTACTGGTATACCACCTTCTCAAGAATCATTTCTTTTATTCATTAAAATTGAATTAATAAGTAATCTTAATTTAATATTTTTACCTCCTTATCTTTCACCCTTAAGCTCACATATGGCTCTGCTCCATTGATGGATAACCAAAATGAAGCCATTTTCTTCCACCGCATGCTCCCAAATGGGACCCATCAATATATGGGGATGCTTCATTTAATGTTGCATTTCCAGTGGACATGGAGTGGAGTGATTTATGTAGAGGATGAGATAGGAGAAAAATTTGTACAGAAAGTGCTCCCCATGTTTGTGCAGAGAGGCATCTGCTTTGACTTCACAGAAAAATTAATTCGAATAAACTTTTTCAGTGAGATGGAAACAATAGCGAGGGCACTTATTAAAACATCATACTTTGTCAGGAGAAGTACTGCCAATGTAGTAGTCGTACACGGAGAAATTCAGACAATTCTAACTTTGGGAATTTTGATGGAAATTCCAGTTTTCTATGATTTACCAAGAACAAGTAAAGTCTGGATTATGACAGCCCAGATGGATTTTGCATTACTCCCAGATCAAAGAGATTGGGACCTGAGCTTCATCAATGGTGCTTTATCTATTTCAGTTCACCCAAAGAAGGTTTCAGGATTCCATGAATTTCTGCAAAAGAGAAAACCAGATACAGACCAAGATGATGGCTTTATCAAGGACTTCTGGCAACAGGCATTTATGTGTTCATTCTCCAGGTCCCATTTAGAGGAGCACTCTATCTGCACTGAAGAGGACACACTGGAGGCTCTTCCTGAGTCTGTTTTTGAAATGAGCATGACCAGCCATAGCTACAGCATCTACAATGCCGTCTATGTTGTTGCACATGCTTTGCATGACATGGATTCATCCAGGTTTGGACATAGAAAAAATGGAAAGAGAGAAGATCTTCCAAAAGTGCAGCCATGGCAGGTAATGTTCAGACCACACTATTACAGAAGAGGTCAGCATATGTG
The DNA here is from genome assembly GCA_030412105.1 of Cyclura pinguis. NCBI lineage: Eukaryota > Metazoa > Chordata > Lepidosauria > Squamata > Iguanidae > Cyclura > Cyclura pinguis. Next base: position 131,897,404 of record CM059604.1, on the reverse strand, counting down.
TATGTGTGATCACCAACCCAGAATGTCTAGAGAACATTTTTTCTGGAAATGATAGAATTCTGGTTTGTAGGCGCTAGGACTGATACAGCTTCATTTTACAGTGGCTTCTTTGCTACTTCTATTTGCATTAAAGCCATAATGGACTTAATTTATTTTGTAAGTTCTGATTACTGTAACTTGGGTCATTTCCACACTAGACTGCCATAGTGCTTTTATTCAGTTTCAACATCCTATGGAATCCTGGAGTTTGCAGTTTAGGGAGGGACCTAAGTGGAATAATAGCACTATAACAGTCTAGTGTGGAAATGGCCTTGTTTTACAATTCATGTATACTTAGTGTGTGCGTCCAAATTTCAGTAAGATCATGTGATGTGATTCAATCACCTCCATTTCATTTTTACCACATCATTTGCTCAGTTCCCCCCAACCTGAACACTATTTTCTTTCAGAACATTGAGGCAAAGAGGGTGTTCAGTAGTTTTGTCTTTCCTCTGTCTCCTGTTAGGATTCCTCCATCTCCTCCAGCAGGGGGCCTTCCATTTCCTTGCTCTTCCTTTCACTATGGGCACACACAAAAAATCCCTTTTTATTGTTGTTAACCTTTCTTGCAAGCCTGAGCTCATTCTGCACTTTAGCTTTTCTGACCTTCTTCCTGCGCTTGCTGACCTGTTTGTTTCAATTTGTCTTTGGTGATTTCCCACTTTTGCATTTCTTATACATGTCATTTTTTAATCTTTAACACATATTTAACCCTTAATACATTTTGCCAATTAAGTCATATTTCCCGAATTAAGCCATATGAAATCTGGTGGTGGGGTGCAACCTAGTACCAGCTTCTCTTTAATTTTTACTCAACCTGGCTTCCAGGATTTAAATCATGCACATCCTCACAGGTGTAAACATCCTTGACATATAGTGTGACTTTTCCTCCTTTCCTGTCTGGCCTTTTCCTCTGAAATAGCTTATATCAGGCAAATCCTTGATTTGTTTTCATGTTTATTTCTTTTTCCATTTTTTCCATTGCTATCTACAGCAAATGGCTGGTTTTTTGTTAATACTAATGTCAGTTTCTAATGCTCCTTCACCAGACAGTATTTCTAAGTGCCTAATTATTAGCATCACTAATAAAACATATACCCTCTATAAGGTTGATATTGTCAACTGTGAAAGAGTATTATCCCGAGTCCTTTATTTGTATAATGAACATTTTTTTATAAATCATTTTATTCAAATTACACATATAAAACAATCAAATGTTGCTGTTATTTTACATGAATTATTTCTTGATTCTTCCAAACTGATCTAGATTTCATTTTCAATATCTCTTAACATACTTATATCATTGTACCACATTTTACTGCTATTGTTACATGTTGGTCCTTGCATTTCCATCTCCACATTCCAGCTGCATGATATCCATACAATAGTCATCTCAATAATCATTAATTATTAATATCTAATACCATGAATTATACATTTCCGTCTAACGATACCCAGCGATTACCCACAATTTGCCATTCTTTTTGAATTTCATCATCTGATTTCCCTTTTAATCTTTGAGAAACCATGTCAGCGTTTTTGTTTTCAATAAGAGTTCCCCACCATTGCTCTATTGTAGGTATTTGCTGTGTTTTCCATAACTTTGCATACTCAATACGAGCAGTTGTTATCATATATAATAATATTCTCCAATATTTCTTTATACTGGTACCTTCTAATAGGTCTGTCATATTTAACAAGTACAATTCCGGTGTCATAGCAAACTGTAATTTCATTGCTGTACAAATTTTATTATGTATTTCAGTCCAGTATTTCTTAACTTTAGGACATGTCCACCACATATGATATATCGTGCCAACCTCTTTTTGACATTTCCAACAAAGTCCAGTACCTGTACTGTAAATCTTTTTTAGTTTATCTGGTGTCATGTACCATCTATGAAACATCTTGTAATAATTCTCTTTCAGATTCTGGGCTACCGTAAAATTTATTTGTCTTTTTCCAACTCTGTTCCCAAGAATCTAATTGAATTGTATGTCCGATATTTTGCGCCCATAAAATCATTACTGCCTTAACTGTTTCTTCGTGCCTCTCCTGCTGCAATATTTCTAGATTTATATGAGCTAATAAATGAGGCAGATTTTCAAACAGCCATTTAATTACTCCAGTTTTGTCTTTTATTTCAATTCCATAAGTCTTTAAGTCCATCTGAAACCTTTCAGTTAACTGTCTGTAAGGGAACCAACTTAGTAATATTCCTTCTTGTTCTAATTTTTCTCTTGTTTTAATCCAAAGATTATTGGAAGTAGAACTCTCTATTATATCATCATATCGCAGCCATTTCTCTGTTTCAGTCCATCTTCCAAAAAAAACTTCTTGCAGGGAGACCCAAGTGGGAAGCTGCTGTATGTTTCTAGACTTATAATCATCCCAAACTTTCAAAAGCAATTTCCTGATATAATGACGTGTAAAGTCTTTATCTATTTTTGCTTTATCATAAAACATATAAGTATGCCACCCCATCCTCAGATCTGCACCCTCCAATGTCAGCATTCTCGTATCTTGTAGATCTACCCAATCTTTTATCCACGTAAAGGCCGCTGACTTGTAATATATCTGAAAGTCAGGTAATCCCATGCCGCCTCTAGTTTTCTGATCTGTCAAAATACTCCATTTAATCCTAAGTTTTTTCCCTTGCCATATAAATTTGGTTAATTCTCTCTTCCATTGTGAAAAAGGTTTCATATTCATTATAATAGGGAGATTTTGGAACAAAAAGTTCATTTTTGGTAGAACATTCATTTTTATTGTCGCAATCCTCCCCATCATTGACAAACGCATTGAAGTCCAACTTTCCAAATCTTTTGTTATTTCTTTCCATTTTTTTCGTAATTATTCTGATATAACTCATTATTTATTTTAGCTATCCAGATACCCAGATAGTTTACCTTTTGTCCTCTATTGAATCCTGTTTTTTGTACTATTTCCTTCTCTTCTCTCTCAGTCATATTTTTGATTAAAAAAATTGTTTTTTCCTTGTTAACTTTAAATCCGGAGAATTCACCATATTTTGTTTAAATCCGGAGAATTGTTTTAAGTAATTTTTCAATGCATCTTCCTGGATCATCCAAAAATACAACCAAATCATCAGCAAAAGCTTTTAACTTGTATTGATATTTCTTAATTTGAACTCCTTTTATATCGTTGTCTTCTCTTATAGCATTGTTAAGTATTTCCATTGTCATAATAAACAACAGGGGAGACAATGGACATCCTTGTCTAGTCCCTCTTTTCAGTTCTATCAATTGTGTCCTTTCACCATTTATGACCAATCTAGCTTGCTGTTGTTTATAAATTGCTTCAATCCATGAGACAAATTTTTCTCCAGCCTGCATCTGTTTAAACGTCATTTTCATAAATGTCCAATTAATCATATCAAAAGCTTTCTCTGCATCTGGAAATATCATAGCCATTTTCTGTTCATTATGCTTTTCATAATATTCAATTATATTTAAAACCGTTCTGACATTATTTCTCTTCTTGGTAAAAAAAACCATTCTGGTCTTCATTGATAACATCAGACAACACTTTTTTTAGTCTCGCTGCAAGGATTGAAGCAAAAATCTTGTAATCTACATTCAGAAGCGATATTGGTCTATAATTCTTTACATCAGTCAAATCTCTTCCTTCTTTTGGAATCAGTACAACATTAGCTTCTTTCCAGGTATCTGGTATTCCTTCCTTTATTATTTCATTTATTGTATTTTGAAAAGGTATTGAAATCTCATGTTCCAAAATCTTGTAGTATTTTGCTGTATAACCGTCCGGTCCTGGAGCTTTGTCGATCTTAAAATACCTAATAGCCTCCACCACTTCCATCATAGAAATGGATTTGTTCAATATCAATCTTTGGTGTTCATTAAAACTCATTTTATTCATTTTCTCCAGATACTCTTCAATTTCTTCTTGGTTTATCACCTTTGAGATCTTGCCCATCAACTTCAAATAATAATTGTAAAAAGCTTGTTTTATGCCCTCTTGTTTTGTAATTTTTTCTTTTCCAATAGCAATCTCCGATATGATATTTCTGACCTTTCTTTTACGCAACAAAGCAGCCAAGAACTTTGAAGGTTTATTTGCTTGCTCAAAAAAGTTATATTTTGTTCTCCGTATCTGTTGCTCTATTTCATCGACATTTAATTGATTTAATTCAGCTTGATGTAGTTTCATCTGCAGTCTAATCTGTTTGTCAGACGGATTTTGTCTCATTTGTTTCTCAATCTCTTTCATCTTATCCAAAATTGACTGCTCTGTTTTTCTCTTTTCTTTTCTAATCTCTGTGGACCATCTGATAAAATTTCCCCGCATAACAGCTTTACTTGAGTCCCAAATGGTTTTCATCGACAGCTCCGACGTCATATTTTCATTGAAGAAGTTTATCTCTCTTTTCACTTTCACTATATACTTCTCCTTATTCCAGATCTCATCATTCAATCTCCATGTTCTTTCTCTTTCCTTAACCTTCATCTTTATTTGTATCAGATTATGGTCAGAGCACAAATTGGGAAGAATATCCATTTCTGTAATCTTCATCAATAGTTGTTTGGATACCAACATCATATCTATCCTTGACATTGATATATGTTGATCGGAATAAAATGTATATCCATCCAGTTGCCCGTTTTTGTATCTCCAAGTGTCATATAAATTTAAATTGTCCATCAAATTAAAGAAACTCTTAGGGAGTTTACCATTATTTCGAGAGATCAGTTTCTGAATTGACCTATCCACTTGAGGATTAATAACTCCGTTAAAATCCCCCAAAGGAATAATGTTCAAATTTCCTATTTCATTAAGATATCTCAGTATCTGTTCCTGTATTTTGGGGAAAAATTCACCTTTAGCACCATTTGGTGCATATATTCCAACTATTAGCAGTTTGTCCTGTTTCAGAGTAACTTCAACTCCTATATATCGACCATTATTGTCTTGAAAAATTTGCTGTGCACCATATTTTGAATTCACATATATTAAAACTCCCCTTTTCTTTTTATCAATCACTGCTGCAAAACAGTTGCCCAATTTCAGATTTCTGACATATTTCAAATCTTGCGCTTTGATTCTGACTTCTTGCAGACATATTATATCCAAATTCTGTTTCTCTAAATGATGGAAAATTTGTCTTCTTTTATATTTGGAGTTAAACCCCTTAATGCTCCAAGAATATATCTTCAAATCCATTTTTATCTGTTTTAATAATTTTATATTTCAAAAATTGACTTAATCTTTCATTAAGTCTCCTTCTAGTTCCCCTTCTTCTTGTTCCGAAGTTCCTTCTACTGCCTCTAACACTGCCTGTTCTTCTCCAAGATCTTCTTCTTCTTGAAGCTGCAATCTTTCTTCTTCCGGAGATTTCTGTTCCTGATCTTTCTCGCCTTCAGGGATATTTTTTTGGAAGTCTTTCTTCAATCTGTCCATCATTTCTTTTGCTTTGTGTACTGAATTAATCCGATATCTCTGTTGTTTATATGTAAATGACAAGCCTTCAATTTTCTCCCATCGATAACTGATTTGGCACCTTACCAGAAGGTTTGCCAAGGGTTTATAATCTTGTCTCTTCTTTAGGATTTGATAAGGAATATCTTTAAAAATTCTGACATCTTTATTTTCAATCTTCAAAAGTCCATCATAGCTTCATTGTAATATTTTATCTCTCACCATTGTCCTCGTAAAAGTTATAATAATGTCTCTTGGTAGTTTCCTCTCTCTCGCCACACAGGAAGAAACTCTGAACATTCTGTCAATATAACTCTCCATCTTCTCCTCCTCAATATCAATGAATTCTGCCAAGGCCGGTACTACTATCTCATACAGATTCTCCGCAGAAGACTCTGGAACGCCTCTAAAACGCAGACATCTTTCCTGATATCGTAACTTCTGGAAAGTAATTTGAGTTTCGTCCTCTTGTTGCTTCCCCTTCACCTCCGTCATCTCCTTTTCCACTTGTTTAACTTGTTTTTTAATCTCTTTGGTATCAGTTTTTAACTTCGTCACGTCCTTTGTTATGTTTTCCAATTTCTTCCCCAGTTTATCTATTTCTTGTTTCATGTCAGCTCTCATCTCATTTCTTGTTTCTTTTATGTCATGTCGTATATCTTCTCTCATACTTTTTATCTCTTCCATCATCTGTGACATGAAATCTTGTGATTTCTGGGGTATATCTACAGATGTCCACCTGGTTATCTGGGAGGTTGTTATTGCGGCTGCTGCCGCCGCTCCTTTTCTTGTTCTTTGATCCATATTTAACACAGTCAATGTAAATATTCTTATTCAACTAATAAACAATATCCAATAGAAATTTATATATATATCCAAACTATTGACTTTTATAAGTTCTATATACGTATTTCTCAAATATTAGTTAATGTCTATTTCTAAAGCTTATTTCAATTTCTTAATTAACATATAAAAATTCAATCCATCAATATATTAATCCTGCACTTATTTCCTAAAAATATTTTGTTATCTATACTGTATAGTTTCCAAAATAGAATTCAAATCATGAAATATATAAAAATATTAAAAGATCTGTATATGTATAAAAAATGGATAATATTATGCTTAATTCATAAAGTAAATAATGTTCAATTCATACAGTAAGTTAATTCAGTCAGTAGGCTGTACTTAGGCCCAAAACTCTCAGTTCTCCCTCCCAGCCAGAGCTGTGATTTCTCTTTCTCTTGAATCTGTTTCCCAACCTTGACTGTAAAAGCTTATCAGCCTGCAGTTAACTGAAATCCAAGGCGCTCCGCTGCGTGGGGGTAAAAGTCTCTCAGAGTCTTGTGTCGTTCCAGCAAAGCCACAAAAGTTCTCTCTTGTAGATATTTTTAAATCCACAAACAGTTCTCAAAACCAATATACAAAAATCAAAGTCACAAAGCAGAACTTACAGTTTAAGCACTCAAATTACAGTCCAAAGTCAAAAACAGGGCCAATGTCCAAGGTCCAATGTCTGTACAGTCACAAAAATCCAGAAAGAGATTTCAAAGTCTCTTCACTTCAAAAAAGAATTATAATCCATATACTCCGGTACAACCAAGCATCGAAACCCCAATGTTCCCCGGAAGACAGATGTAGGGTTCCAAACAGCCTATTTATAATCCAAGTTCACAAACTGCACAATATCCAATGTCCAGATAAAACAGTAGGCAGAAACTTAAACACAAATTTAAACACAGGTTTCCGATCTAGTCTCTTCACAAAATTAAAAAAAAAAAACAGCATCAAAGGAGCCCTTGTCCATCTCCAGTTATATTCCAACTCAATAGGCTCCTTCAGATGTCTTTTTCAATGTTTTCTTAACAAACAAACAAAATCAACATAATAAAAAAAAATGAACATAATTTTAACTGTGTTTCCTTTTTCTCAGTTTAGCTCCACCACTTCCTAAGAAGGGTTTTATTTAACAACACTGCTGGCGAAAAGGTTTCCTTTAACAAAAATGGGGAATTAGTAGCTGGCTTTGATATCATCAGTTGGGTCACGTTCCCCAATCAGTCATTTTGTCGAGTGAAAGTTGGAAGGATAGAGCCACAGTCTCTTCTAACCATCGGGTTCTCCATTCAGGAGGATGTCATTGTATGGCCCAGCAGGTTCAATCAGGTAGGATGTGAGCAAATTCCATGGTGTACCCAGGCATTTTTCAGTCTTTCAAAAGGGGTTCAGGGGTGAGAGGCTAAATCAACTCTGTTCTTACAATTCCATGAGTCCTTCAAATGTCCCATAATTCAGTAGAGTCCTCTAAATTCTAACCCTACATTGGCACCTGACCCCTCCCCATGAAATTTGGCTTTGAAGCTGAAATGAAAACAAATCTGTTGAATTTGTTTTTGTTTTTTTAACCCTAAAACAAATACAGGATTTCAGATACCAGTATCATAAGTATGTCATCGTTGGAGAGAAAATTAATAATTTTTTACAAGAGACAGCATTCACACACCCCACACCAAGGAAGCATTCCTAGTGATCTTCAGATTCTTATTGTTTACTCCTTCTTCCTCCAAGAAAAGGATTCCAAGGTCTAGGGACAGCCACCAACAAGGTCCTCTCTCACTTTTCCACCATCCATACATGTCAAGGTTGTGAGACCAAAGGTGGTGGTCCTTTCTAGCAGATGTCAGCATCTAGTTAGTCTCGTACAGGGAGATGCAGTCTGTCAGATAGTCGAGACCTATTCTGTGTAGAGTTTTATAAGTCATAACTAGCACTTCGAATTGTGCCTAGAAACATAGACCATTAGCCAGTGCAGTTGTTGGAGCAGGGGAGTTGTATGAACCAGTCAAGTCAATACTCTGGCTTCAGCGCTTTGTACCAGCTGAAATTTCTGAACACACTTGAAAGGGAATCCTACAAAGATTTTGATAGAGTAACCCAAATGGGATGTAGCCAAGGCATGCGTTGCTGTGGCCAGATCAGGGTTCTTCAGGAATAGGCCACTGCAGAAACCTCTGCCTCCATGTTCAAGGCTGAATCCACCAAACTGTGAACCTGAGTCTTCCGTGTAATCCAATCCAGCACAGGCTATATTCCATTACCTACCTTTCAGCTGACGATGAGCACTTCTGTCTTGTCTAGATTGAATTTCCATTTGTTTGCACTCATCCAATCCTTTTTCGATGCCAGACAATGGTTTAGAACTGGAACAGACAAAAACAAGAAAAAGAGCTAAATATATTTTCTGCATGTTCAAATATTTTCCTTTACTTCTTGGTAGGTACAACCTCTTTCTCTGTGTAATGACAACTGTTACCCAGGTTACAGTAGACAAAAGAAAGAAGGGAAGCCATTTTGCTGCTATGATTGTACTCCATGTCCAGAAGGGAAGATTTCAAACCAGAAAAGTAAGAGTAGTCATAGTATACTGCTTGTAGTCAGCATAAGATACTATTCACTTTATGCCCATTGGTACATTTAGACATTGAGTTTTCTGATACTTGATTCAGTGATAAGGGTAGCTTCCACTATTTTATATAATAACTTATTTCTGTACACTACGTGGATAGCACTTTGGTTGACTGAAATAGGAGAACAAACCCAACATAGAGACAAATATGACAACTATGGGATAAAATGCAGTAGTTAAAACTCACTGGTTATGATTTTCAAAGAGGTAAGACCGCTATTCACCATAGTATTACATGCATATCTTGGAATAAGCTGTATAATATCACACATATAGAATCATGGGGCAGAGAGTATTTTACAATGAACTGTGTTTATGTGTGTGTGCCATCAAATCAATTGTTGAACCCATCAGTTTTAGAGGGTTATCTTATGCAAGAAATACTCAGAGGTGGTTTCCTATCACCTTCCTCTGCAATACAGCCCACAGCACCTAGTTTCCTTGAAAGTCCTCTATCCAAATAGTAACCAGGCCTGACCCTGCTTAGCTTCCAAGATCAGATGGAATATCATGCCTTCGGAGTATTTAGACAGAAACATAGTGAATATTTCATACAGCTGAAGCACAGCACAAATACTACAAGTTCAGTGCAAACACAACTGACATCTAAATAACCCATTTCCTATGAATTTTCTAAGAGATAGCAGTGTCCCTCTGTTTCAGACAAAGACAGGAAAGATAGTAGAAATGGCCCAATGCCTTTGGTTAATTTTAATAAGGTAACAAAATGTAATTCTATTACATTTGTAAGGGGATTTAATGGAACAGTTTATGTTAAATTGCCACTTAACATTTAAATTAAATGCCTATGTTAAAAGTTTCGCTACAACAAAGGTGTAAAATGCCCTCCATGATTTTACTCTCCACTCCCATACCTATTTTGAATTTGAAATAAAATTGAACAACTGCATGATTTTTTAATGATTAATCATCTAACCTACCAAAGACCCTTCTCTTGCTCTTCCTTTCTTCATCCCTTATAATTCCTTTAAACTCACTCTTTCTTTAGCTTGCTGATTTCCTCAGGGAATCCAAGCAAATGTTTTGAGGGTAAGAGGTTCAAAATTCATGTTCCTGAGGTAAAAAAGAAACTTCTATGTAATGTTGAATGTAGAAGACAGGAAGACCACCTGGATGCAAAGACAGTTGCCCTTTTTCAAGCTATTTGGTTCTTATGTATGCTTTCTTAACTGCAGAATTTTTAGATCAAGAGGGCTATACCTGCAATTCCCACTTGCACTGAAATCCTCCTTAAGATGCTTTCCCTAGGGGAAAAGCACTTATTATTTTCCTTAACTTTCCCCATTTCCTCCAGTCAGCCCAAGGTTACATGGATGGTTCTCTTTTCTGCTCACTTTCTCCTCAGATCCACCCTGTAAGATAGGTAGATCAAACTGAGAAATAGCAATTGGATCAAGGTAACTCAGTAGATTTTGTGGCTGTGTGATGACTCCAACCTGGACTTCATAAGTCACCATCTAACACTATAATCACATTTTTCGTTTTCATCAGACAAACACACTTCTCAGAACCAAATTCCTAGCCATCTCTTTTAATAAACCAGGTTTGAGGTGCTTCTTCCTCTTTCACTGAAATTTGACAGGATAACTAAAAGTCAGCATAGCTTTACAGTTTCATGCAAACAGTCTTAGTGAATATTCATCACAAATGTAATAAAACTGAAAATATTCTTCCATAGGTAGAACTGAATTTTAGTGTCCCAAGATTTCTGGATAGATGTGTTCTTGACACTATGACCTAAATCTAATTGAGCCTTCACTTAGATCAGACTCATTGAATCAAGGGGACTTGCTTAAATATTAAATTTAGCAAAAAAAAATTTTTTTTTTTACATAAATTTATAAATTACGGATGGGCTAACCGAATCCTCAAATCCTTGAATCCTGGGCAAGGATTCGAGATTCAGGAATCTGAATCCTGGTGCCAAAATGGTGAATTGAATCTTTCAAATCCACCAACCAAGTTTGTTTTTTACTTTTTAAAATTGGCACCTCTGCGGCCCTCCAAAAGTCTGATTGTCCAGTGGGCCCCTGGATGCTCAGAAATCATGGCATAAAGCCACGTGCGTGCGCTGGAGGCTACCTGTGCTTTCTGGTTTGTGCTGCCTGTGTCCACTGGGGCTGCCTTGCCAGTGTCCACTCCTGCTGCCTGTGCCTGTGGCTGCCTCCCTCTGCAAGGTAATAATCTCTATTCTTTTTGACTTGAGAGTTATGAACTTCATGTAGTAGACGAACATGTCAATTGTATTTGTATCTTCTTAATAAGAAGTATATGGGTATGTTTTCCTGAAAGTGAAAACTATTATGTAATTTGTTTTTCATTAAACAAAGATGTCAAATTCTTCTTCAAAACACTTTTTGGTAGAAGTGCTTTCTAGAAGTGCTTTCCTTTGCTTTTTAAACCTTTTTTGAAAAAAAGGTTCAAAAGATTTGAGATTCGTGAGATTTGTGGATTCGCAGAACCTTCCAAGCATTCAGATCCATATTCAGATTCAGAAAATTCTGGATTCATCCCATCCCTATTATAAATATTAGGAATAAATTTTCCAATGACTACTCTGAAAATTGATGCAATGCGTCTACTCCAGTTTGGTTTAGCAATTGCAATTAGACCTAATAATGTTTTGTGAAGTAAGCAAGAACACTGAGTCAAGTTGTGTTCTTAAGGTTTTCTTTCTTTTTCTTTAACTACTTACCTTCTTTTCTTTCCTCTTCCCCTTCCTCTCCCTCTCCCTCTCCCTTCTTCCCTCCCTCCCTCCTCCTTCCTTCCTTCCTTCCTTCCTTCCTTCCTTCCTTCCTTCCTTCCTTCCTTCCTTCCTTCCTTGTTTCTCTTTCTTTTCTACAGCTTTCTGGAGTCCTTCATAAGCTATAGATATGAAGTAATGCCTTCTTTCAAGAACAAACCTGTCATTTTATTTTTCAAAGGGAGAAAAAGAGGAGCATACTGAAACATTATTTAATTTTAAGAAATTAAAATTTTAAGGGGAGCTGTTCTCTCAGACCTCCTCCTTCTCTAACCCAGTACAAAAGAAACTTAGAGTTGGGATTTAATAGAGGAATTCATGGACTGGATTAATAGAAGCGACCGGTTCAATTTGGACTAGCAGTACATCATCCTGGCCTGAAGGAATGGACTGAGATTCCTTTGTTGATTTGTGTTTCTCCTGGATCATTTTCTAGTATATCTTCTAAATCCCTTTGGGGCAGTGGCTTAACTGGGTCCCTTTCGGCAGCTGCTGGAGTGTGGGCCTCGCGTGAGAAGCCTGGGCAGGAAGGCTCTCGCAAGCCTCCTGCTTCCCTGCTGCTCAGGCTCCGCAGCTCCTTCCTGCTTGCGTGAGAGCCCTGCCCGTGCCCCGCCCCTTCCTTCCGCAGTGCATCCTGGGAGTTGGAGGCTGCACTGAGGAGAGGACGTGTGACCAGCCCGGTTCCAGAGGCTCCGCACTGCAGGTGAGTGCAGCCCAGGCCCGTGAGCCTTGCGCAAGTGCGGGTTATTTTCGGCTAAAAGCCGAAAATAAATAAATGCATATTCGCTGCGTGTACGGGCCTTGAGCGTGGTGGAAATGGGAGTGCGTCATGCAGACCACTCCTCACATTTACGCGACGCTTAAGGGGCCCTTTCGCTTGCAAACTGCCGTGCGAAAAGGGCCTGGGAGCCATATTCTCATCCCTCACTTTTCTCCAAGGGGACAAGAACTTTGGCGTTCCACTTTACATGGTTTTCCTCGAGCATTCCTGACCTGGATGAGCTGATCTGGATGCCTAAATTTGGCCTGTGAGCCAGAGGCTTCCATTCCTGCCTCATATGATGGGTTGAGCTTTCTTTCCCAACTTGCATTTCTTCTAGGCGAACTGTCAATATTCCTTCTAACAGACATATGGGTGTGAGCATGTTAGACTCATAGAATCCTAGAGGTGGAAGAGACCCCGGGGCCATCCAGTTCAACCCCCTGCTATGCAGGAACACACAGCAAAGCATTCTCAACAGATGGTCATCCAGCCTCTGCTTAAAAACCTCCAAAGAAGGAAACATCATCACACTCCAAGGCAGCATATTCCACTGCCGGACAGCTCTGACCATCAGGAAGTTCTTCCCGAGGTTCAGGTGGAATCTCCTTTCCTGCAGCTTGAATCCATTGCTCCTTGTCCTAGCCTCTGGAGCAGCAGAAAACAATCCCGCTTTCTCCTCGACATGACATCCCTTCAAATATTTAAACATGGCTATCACGTCCCCTCTTAACCTCCTCTTCTGTAGACTAAATCCCTAGCTCCGTAAGCCGCTCCTCATAGCACATGGCTTCCAGATCCTTCGTCATTTTGGTTGCCCTCCTCTGGACACGCTCCAGCTTGTCGATATCCTTCTTGAATTGAGGTGCCCAGAACTGGACACAGTATTCCAAATGAGGCCTAACCAATGCAGAATAGAGTGGTACCATTGTCTCCCTCGATCTAGACACCATACTCCTATTGATGCAACCAAGAATCATGTTGGCTTTCTTGGTTGCCTCATCACATTGATGACTCATGTTCAGCTTGCTATCTACCAAGACTCCTAAGATCCCTTTCACGTGTACTGATGTCCAGAATGTGTCTCCCATCCTATATTTGTCCATTCCATTTTTTCTGCCTAAGTGCAGGACCTTACATTTCTCTCTGTTGAAATTCATTTTGTTAGCTTTGGTCCAGCTCTCCAATCTCTCAAGGTCATTTTGAAATTTGATCCTGTTGACTTCATAGGATTCGTTATGGTCTTTCAAATTTTGTTGTTGTTGTTGTTGTCATCGTCGTCGTTGTCGTCGTCTTTATTTCTATCCCGCTTTTCTCCCCAAGCGGACTCAAAGTGGCTTACAAACTTAAAACAAACATAGTACTGTACTATACAAAGGTTAAAACACATGTTAAACAGCAATAATGATTAAAACAATGTTAAAATGTATATCAAAAACAGCATACAAATAGCAATTAGAATAACCAGCACCATTCTATATACAGATTACATATTAAATGCCTGCTGGAATAGGAATGTCTTTAGCTGTCTCCTGAAGGTAGGCAGGGAGAGTGCCAGTCTAACCTCTTTGGGCAGGGAGTTCCAGAGCCTGGGAGCAGCCACTGAGAAAGCCTTCTCCCCACCAAATGCACCTGTGAGGGTGGTGGAACAGAGAAAAGGGCCTCTCCAGCAGATCTCAACACCCAGGCTGGTTCATAGGGGAGGATACAGTCCTTCAAATAATCTGGACTTGAGCCTTGCAGGGCTTTAAAGGTCATCACCAGCACTTTGAATTGTGCCCAGAAACAGATCAGCAGGCAGTGTAGCTGTTGTAGCAGGGGTGTCGTATGCTTCCTGTAACTAGCTCCAGTTAAAAACCTGGCTGCAGCTCATTGGACCAGCTGAAGCTTCTGAGCACTCTTCAAAGGCAGCCCCATTTTAGATCGTGTTACAATAACCCAACCGGGATGTAACCAAGGCATGTGTTACTTTGGCCAGGTCTGACGTCTTATTGCAGCAAATGAGTCTATACAAGGCTGCCATATATAATCAATGTTTTCTTTTCCCCAGACATGGATGACTGTTTTCAATGTCCAGAAGATCATTATCCAAACAAGATTAAGGATTTCTGCATTCCCAAATATATAACTTTCCTTACTTTTGAAGAAGTTCTTGGAACAAGTTTGGCCATCTCTGCTCTTTTTCTTTTTTGTGTTACTGCTCTAGTGCTTGGGATCTTCTTTAAACACTGGGACACTCCCATTGTCAAAGCCAATAATCGGAACCTCACCTGCACTCTCCTCCTCTCTCTCCTCCTCTCCTTTCTTTGTGCTTTGCTCTTCATCGGTAAGCCTCAGAAGATGACCTGACTCTTTCGTCAGACAGCTTTTGGCATCATCTTCTCTGTGGCAGTTTCTTCTGTGTTGGCAAAAACCATCATTGTCATTCTTGCTTTCCTAGCCACCAAGCCTGAGTCCAGCTTGAGGAAATGGGTGGGGAAAAGATTGGCTGCCTATATTGTTCTTTCTTGCTTGTTCATTCAAGCCACAATTTGTACCGTGTGGCTGACCACCTCTCCCCCATTTCCAGATCTTGATATGAACTCAATGGATGAAGAAATCATTCTGGAATGTAATGAAGGGTCAGTCACCATGTTTTACTGCATCCTGGGTTTCATGGGCTTCCTGTCTATTTGCAGTTTCACTGTGGCTTTCTTTGCCAGGAAGTTACCTGACAGTTTCAATGAAGCCAAGTTTATCACCTTCAGCATGTTGGTCTTCTGCAGTGTATGGCTATCCTTTGTTCCAACGTATTTGAGCACTAAGGGGAAATACATGGTATTTGTGGAGATCTTCTCAATCTTGGCTTCCAGTGCTGGGTTACTGGGTTTTATATTTTTCCCCAAATGCTATATCATTGTTCTAAGGCCTGATATGAATAGTAAGGAACAATTAATGAAAAGAAAACATTAAAGAAAGTTTCTCTTTGTTCATTTGTCATCCCTTGTCTTTTCATTGGGATTTGGTGCCTCAGCCGATAAGGCTGTCCTGGTGACACATTTTATTCAGGCACAGAAAACTGGTATGTGTTTAAGCCTTACAATTCTTTCAGTAGGATGGGTATCAGCTGTAGTTTGTATTTAAAAATCAGAATACAATAGGCCAGTATGATAATTTGGAATTTAGTCCTTTATATAAGTATAGGTTTAGAATGAAGCCAAATTACAGTATATCCGTTATCGGATACAGAAGATGCTAATTCCTCTTTATGCTCAAGATTACACTCTCAGTTTTTTGCTCGTCTTGGTGTGGGTCATTACAAGTCCATGCATCTCTAGACAAAAGAGAGGTTTTCTATTCATCATGGTCACTAAAGATGAGAAAATGGCTTCCCAGGAATATCTATACCATCCAATAGCCAGCCATCAGAGATATACAGTACAGGAGCTAGTATTTTTCTCCACAGATGGTAACAGAGTATCTTGCAGCTGATGCTCATTAAAGCATGATAAAGAGGGGGTTGGGCAAGGATATTCTGCTTAATTCATCTAAGATCAGTTAAGTAGCTGATCTAGGATCCTGGACATTGTCTTTGAACAAAAAGTTGAACACCAATGTTGTTTCATGCCAAATACAATGTTTTGTTTTGTTTTTTCTGAAAAATAGAAATTTTTGTGAAAAAGCAGTGTTGGTCCCCCTCCCCAACACACACACACACACACACACACACACACACACACAAATAGACCCTAGGGACCAGGATGTTATTCTTCACTTGGCTGTGCAAACCCACTGGGCGACCTTGGGTGCATCACACATTCTCAGCCCCAGAAAACCCTGTGATAGGTACACCTTAGGCTGTCCATAAATCAGGCAACTTGAAAGCACAGAACAACACAACTGCTGAAGAAAGAAGGGCTGTATTTTCATCCTGTTGTTGATGTAAACCTATCATAGGGTTTTCTGGGCCTGAGAGTGTGTGACACACACGCAGAGTCAGCTAGTGGGTTTTTTGGCCAAGCAGGGAATAAAACCCTGATCTCCAATGGTGTAGTCTAATGCTCAAATCACTACAATATCCTTGGTCTCTGTTTTCACATTACCACAGAGCAAACATTTTTTGCAGAGGAAGATTTTTCCCCCAGTAGGGTGTCCCAACATATTGAAAAGATCAAAACACCTTTTCTTAATGAAGAAGAGACAAAATTGGTAGAGTCTTGAATTTCCTATGAGAAACCATTCTGAGTGGTCTGCACGGGGAATAAGCTATGCCCGGGGATGGGTATGGAAAGTGGTCCACCAGCAACAACAACAGCTTTATCACTTGTTTCTTACATCACAGAGTGCTTATTTGCTCCACTAGTGAGTGACAAAACTCTCCTCTTTTTTATTCCATGTGGTCATGAAACACAATTGTCCAACTTTTTCAGTAGTTTCAATGGTAGTGTGTAGGAATTGTTGCAATGAGTGATGATAAAGGAGAGAAGTTTGCACAGACCTTAGAATAACCGTTTCCCCAGAGTGGTATTTGTGCTGCTTCTTACAAAAATCAATCAAACCAACAAACAGAACTCATACATCTGCTTGGCAGAGGGGTTTCTTTCTGGTGTGAGATTTTTTTGTGTGTGTGTGCAATAGATTCCTGGGAAAGCTCAACACCAACTACTACCTTAATATTTCTTACTGTTTGATAATTTAATACACTTCTCACTGATAATTCCAGAAGAGGTACAACCACATAGGAGATTTGGTAGTCCAATTTTGCAAGATCATTTTCCAGGGGGCTCATCTCCCCCGCAGCCTGACTCCCTATGCTGACTCTCATGTGATGTTAGATTTGCAGTGGGTGCTGCTTCAAATAGAAGAGGATGATGTTATGATTCAAGGGAAGGTATGGATTATGACAGCCCATTGGGACTTCTCATTAGCACCATTTCTCAGAGCTTTGAATATACAGACCTTCCATTGTGCCCTGTCCTTCACAATGCACTCCACTGAAGTTCAAGGCTTCAAAGACTTCCTTATGAAGCTGAATCCCCATTCTGAAGAAGATGGCTTTGCCAGCATCTTCTGGGAGTAGGCATTTAACTGTTTATTTCCATATTTGGATGTAGATGAAGACAGTTGCACTGGAGCGGAGAAGTTAGACAGCTTTCCTGGTCCTTTTTTTGAAATGAGCATGACTGGTCAAAGCTATAGTATTTGCAATTCTGTATATGCTGTGGCACATGCTTTGCATACCATGTATCCATCAAGAACCAAAAGCGGAGCACTTGCAGATGGGCCCAATATGGAGCTTTCCAAATCACTTATCCAGGTAACATTTGTACTTTTACAAACCCAGCTGAAAGATGGAACTGAGATATAGGCACTGTGTGAATCAGGATCACAACTTTTTTTTAAAGTAGGAGCAGTCATGTAGCACAGGAATGAAAATAAAAAACAGAGTTCGGTATTATCTTTAATAATAAGGTCTTGCCTTGCCACAAAAGTAGTTTCAGTTCTTCAGAAGTCTTTATCAGTTCAAAATAATCTTCATCATCAATTGAAAAAGAACAGAACAGAAAGGAAGTAGAACAGTGACTCCTGGACTTGGATATGAAATGGGGAGGTTGGTGGAAGCGACTTCTTTGCTTTGTCGGGCTCAAGTAGCAAGGAAATTCCCATATCAGCGAAGCTGGACATTAAATTTAGGCGACATAGTAGCCAAAAAAAAGGAAATTGAAACCACACTTGGGCAAGTGATTAAAAGGGAGATGGAAGCTCCATGCAGTGCAGTCCACTGCTGTTTTCTTCTGGTGACAGATCCTCAAAGGTGGTTTTCCATCTCTGCTGACAAAGAACTGGTAGGAACTGAGCTTTCTCGCTTCCCTTATGTATACAAGGGAATTCAAAATTTCAAGATTAAAATATTAATTAAAATTAATTAATTAATTAATTAAAATTAAAATTAAAATTAATTAATTGAACTTAATTAAAATTAAAATAGATTTTTGGACACAGCTAGTGATTCCAGATTTGACTTTTCCTTAACATACTGTGTTTTTGCACAGAAAGGCTATTTGTATTTTCTGTCTAAGCTTCCCAAATGCATTGGACAACTCTGTACAAAGGAAAGAAGCCAAGTTCTCAGGAAATGGTAACATTCTTCTGAGGTCTTTGTCCCCCTTTTCTGAAACTACTACCTTAGTCTACTGAGGTCTCCATTGAACCAAAAAGAAGAAGAAAAAAAGGAAGGCAACCCAATGACAGGATCACCTATAGCAAGGTGAGGGCAGGCCAGGATCCACAAGTATCTTTCTAATGCTATTTGTGTGGCCTGCAACCACTTGAGACTCACCAGAGATGGGGGAATCCAAGAATCAAAAATGGGTGGGGAAAAGACTGGCAATTTCCACTGTTCTTTTGTAGTACCTTATTCGAGCCGCCATTTGTACACTAAGCTTGACATCTCAACCATGATTTCTAGTTCCTAACGAAGAACATTTTACAGAAAGCTTTCTGCCTCAAGACGGACCACATCCAGCAAACTGAGTCTTTGGATCATGGGATCTCCGGTTTGACAGGAGCTGTGACGAATCTTACACCAGAACATAATTGGAGGCCAAATCTGTCTTTAAGGATAAAAAACATTGCCCAAAATGTTGAAAGAAGAAAACCATGGAAGCATGGATTGACCCTAAAAGCTGGACGAAGAAGAACACTGGAGAAGGAGATTTCACACTTGTATGATTCTGCCTCGAAACACACACACACACACATACAAATGCATTACAATTACATTGAAAACTTCTCCTTGGCTATGGAATAACCCCAGCAACAAGAGACAAATAATGATTTTTAAAGTGTTTTGTGCTGTAGTTGATCTTTACTGTTTTCTCTCTTGTCTTACAGTTCTTAACTGCATGATCATAATAAAAATGCAAGACCTACCATAAGAAAAGAGATAGGTAATTTAAATTCAACAGATTGCTTATTTTTAAATTATTAAAGGTGAACTTTTGTTTTCTTTTGATTTTAGATAATTGTTAATGGCATTGTTTAATATTTAGTTGCTTGAACAGAAAGTTCTTTGCCTCCCAACCAAAGGAGAACAGGTAGGAGGCCCACCTGGTTGATAGTGACAATAGGCAGGTTTTCTTGGAGCACAATGCAGCCAAAAGTTACACCCCAGTGGGAGATTCGAAATAAAGGGGGAAAAAATCTTTTATTCAACCCAGGCTGAATCCAAGAGATGTCCAGGGAATCCCAAATCAGATGTGCAAGAACAAAGAAAAGCATACACATTTATACTTCCCATAAGAAAAGGAATCAGCATACCATGTTACCTCACCTCTTATCTAAGACCTGGTGGCTTCAGATGTCAGTGTATGCATGCACTTTGCCCCTGTCTTATAGTAACCGCCACCCTCCAAGCATCAGTCCCTTAGTACCTATCTGTTGTTTATTAAAAGTGAGGCCTGCTTACATTTATGTACTCTGGGAGGCTAGTGCTGCTGTCTCCTTTGTTATCTGCAATATACATTCCATTCTCCATGGCCTTTTCCGCACCGGCCTATTTAAACGGTGCAGAGCGACCTCCAGCGGAGGTCTTCTGCACCGTAGAGTGGACTGGGGCAGACTACTTTTTGTAGTTCCATACCTCAGTCCACTCTGGAGCGACCGGAACTGGTTGCTCTGCGTGTTTTTTAAAAACATCTCCGGAGCGCAAGTGCGTGCCTGCAGATCTGCTGGGGGCAGGCTTCTGGCTGGCGAGCTTCTCCGGTTGGTGGAGAGCCTCCACCAACCAGAAGCCGCCATTTAGGATGCCGGAGGAGTGCAGAGCGACGAGCTCGCGCTGCTCCTCGTGGTGACGGACTCAGCCGGCCGGAAAACAAAGCCGATAAGCTCTATTTTTAGCTGTTCCCTACACACATGCAGAAAGGGCCTATGTCTCTATGTTTTCCAGTCAGGTTGTTGCCTCTTCAAGGCTGATATACTGATTTCCAGGTGCCTTTGTTAGAGTTGTACTATTCTGTACAACTGTAAGTCCCATCATTCTCATTTTTCCAGGCTTCTCTTCCCATCGAAGGGAATTCCAGAGGGTGGGAGCAGCCACTTAGGCCATTTCTGCACTAGCCTGTTATAGTGCTATTACTCCACTTTCAACATCCTGTGGAATTCTGGGGTTCGTAGTTTATTGAGGTCAAAGAGCTCTCTGGCTGAGAATTCTAAATGTCCCTCCCTAAACCGCAAATCCCAGGATTCCATAGGATGTTGAAAGTGGAATAATATCACTGTAACAGTGTAGTATGGAAATGGCCTAAGAAGGCTGTTTCCTGTAGCTGAAGACAGCCAAGGTGATCACAGTTAATTTGGTAATTGGGTTGAAGAGCGTGAACTCAGTGGAGTTACTTCTTTGAGATCTTGTGGAAGAAAACATGTTTATCACATCTTCCCTGTCCTTCCTCAGTAGTAAAGTGGGATTTTGATAAACTATGCCAAGAAAGCTGAAAAGAAGGCTTTTAAAGATATACACCAAAAGAGGAGCAGTCTGGTTGGTTTTACTTGTATTTTTGTTAGGTATTATCCCACCTTTTGTTCACAACCAGAACAGTAGGTGACTTGTACCAACTTCAGACACTTACTCCAAAACATTACTGTTCGAAATCCAAAATGAATACTCCAGTTCACTTAGAGGACCTTGTTTTTACTTTCCTTTTAAACTGCTAACTTGCGGAGCCTACAACTCATTTTTAATTCCTAATCCATTAAAATCAAACAATGAGTTGATTATTGTGCCATACTGCTGCTTGGTTGTAAAATAGAACTTGGAAAATGAGGATGTTGTGGGTAGGTAATGTGGAAAGAAGAGTGAAGGAAGCACGTTTATTCAAGATCAGTGCAATACATTTCTGGCCATAGACATGAAAGCTGAAATCCTTATTAGAGCTGCCAGGTTGAATACAGAGTAAGGGTCCTGTAATATTAACTGTTAACTGATCCTGGATCCAGAAGAAATACCTATAAGTTTCCATCAGACAGATACGACACCTCTCTTCTTTCAGCTCCTAAAACCCACCTTTTAGCTGCTTCAGCCCCTCCCCATCTATTTACTGGCTAGAGGAGATCTGGGGGGATGTGGAGTAAGAACCCACTCTGTTTCTGTAGCTGTATACCTACCTTTAAGGTGATACCACTGCGATGAGTCCAGCAACAAGACCAGAGTGAGAGGCTTCTCCATGCCTTCCCACCCTTCACTGGCCAGCAAATAGCCAGTAGTTGGTGGGTTGTTGGGAGTGAGAGGGGAGATGTGCTGTAGTTTCACCTGATAGAAATTTATGGTACTCCTTTATCAAGGATCTGTTCATAAGTACAACCTCATCCTATACCCACCTGCCAACTCTAGGCACCCTGTTGTTGCCACTGTGTGCCTTCAAGTCAGTTTCAGCTTATGGCAATCCTAAGGTGAACCTATCAGGGGGTTTTATTTTCAAGATTTGTTCTGATGGGGGTTGTTTACAGCTTCTTCTGAGGCTGAAACAGTGTGATTTGCCCAAGGTCATCCAGTGGTTTTTCATGGCCAAGTGAAGACTTGAAACATGGTTTCCAGAGCCGTAGTCAAACAGTCCAACCACCACTGGCTCTCCAACAGTGTAAAAATAGTCACACATGTGGTTGAGCTTTTCCAGAGGTTGTGTAAGTCCCATTCCAGTTGCAACCAACCATTTTGCCACTACACGTACCCCTCTGTGTAATTTTTGACTTGGTGGGTCGGGACCTAATTGAACATTGCATAGTGGGTGAGCTGAAAGCTTTGGCATCCAAGGCTGTGGAAACCCACACTACTGTATGCTTGCTATGTGTGTAAAAGTGTCTAAGATTTTAATCTATGGCCATTTCCGCATGACACTCTTATAGCACAATGATTCCACTTTCAACCTCCTATGGAATCCGGGAGTTTGCAGGAACTGCAAACCCCAGGATTCCATAGGAGGTTGAAAGTGGAATCATCACGCTATAAGAGTGTTGTGCGGAAATGTTCTATGTTTAGCATATACACTAAAAGCTTGTTAGGCCATACACCACCACACTTTGATATGGTTTAATTAGCAAAATATCATTTAATTAGAAAAATATATTAATTAACATAAATATAAAATAAATCCTGCTATGACTGCATGGCCATGCTGGCCACACACATGCATTGCAAAATAAGGTGAGGAAAGACCTTAAGATGTAGCCAGGTCATAGTCAGGAAATTACCAGGAAACTCCAATGATAATGGACTTGCAGTTAGCCTCCAATGACTCACCCTTTTACAGACAGTAGCATCTGAAAGATTCCCACAAGATAGATGACTGTCTTAATTCCTCTCCCTCTGACCAAGCAAGCTTCCCTTTTGTCCCCATACCTATCCAACAATTACAGAGCTATCAAGACTACCATTAGCTAAGACCATTAGCTCATTTTGGACCTCTGTAGTGTTTAAGCCACATCACTGCTTCTTTTCTGTTCTTCTGGATTGTTAAATATCACCCACTTCACCCTGAAATCTCACTATCCAAAACTTTCCTCCCTTTTCCTTCAGTTAGCCTTGTGTGATTGTGTGACTGCTTGGATCTTGTGCATGTGATTGCAATTCCCTCAATAAAACACAGTTAAGCTTATTTTTGGATCTCTGTCTGGTTCTTCCCTGTGCTAGTTATGGTAAACATAGGTCTAAAAGATCTCATAAGGTTACCCTCCCCCACCAGGCCTCCTCATTGAGCTAATATCCCCCACATTTTCATAGAGGTACTGCCATTGTGGGTGGATCCCTGAGTAACTCACATTTTGGGATAACAAACTAGTGTAAGATATTTTCTTTACTTCTGTGTGAGAAAGCTTTTCTAATTACTCAGCCCCATCCTGGTATGTTTCACATCTACTATTAACATATCAAATGATGTAGCGGTGACTGGATATTGTTACCCAGTCTAACAGCAAACTCAGTTATGAGTGCCAGCAAGATTATGGACAAACCAGGAAGGCAAGATCTCCCATTTGGCAAAGGAAGCATATGGTCAAGATCTCCAAACCTTCATTTTTGAAATCCTCAGCAGTTGCTTTCCAGGGAAATTGATGTTGGAGTATTCAGAACCCTGACCAAGAGCATTTTGTAGCTGGTCCCACTAACACCCAGGCATTCTTTGTAGACTGATGTAGTATATCACTGACTTTATTCCTGAGGCACTACTTACTAGAGAATGCCAGTGTACAGAGTGGAATCCAATGTCCATCAGGACACTCTTGCTGTGTTCTGTTACACAACCTCACAATTTTCTCACAGGGTTTCTTTGCACCTCTTCTGCTATGTAACTGTCTACTTAAAGCTACACAAGATGGACTATGATACAGGATCCTGGCCAATGTTAACAAATGTTTAGGAATCTCGTACTATCTGTGTAACCAATTTTTCCTTAAAAGCAACTTTTAAAGCCCTGGATGGACCTTGAGGAGCCAGTAAAGAAAGAAACTAATTCCGCAAGCATAAGGTTGGGTCGTGGTTTCAGTAACACAGGCCTTTTCACAGACTTGTCTGTGCACCAGTATTAGGTAGGAAAAGCCAAAAGATATACTATAACATTGGTGTTGGTTTCTCTTCAATGGCTTAAATTTTAGTCTTTCTTTCACTTTCAAAGCTAGCCAGTTACATAATCAGCATGAATGTAAGGTTCTATGTTTTGTTAGGAGGTCAGAATTAGGGCTGGACTATAACATATCACCTATTAAGTGAATCAATATCTATAGATAAATAAAGTGTTCTCCCACAGGCAGTGTCTTTCCTAGGTGGAAGAAATAAACCATCATAGCTATGAGACTCTTTTAAAATATGCACTTGTTCCAAGAATTTTATTCAGGTTAGAATAGACAAGGATTAAACATAAAAACATGACATTATTTTACACTCACAACTGGATTCACACAACTGCTTCTGCTAACTTTACATTCAAGAGAAGGAATAATTTCACAAAAATAGTCTTCTTTCCAGGTGAAGTAGACTGAATAAAGTCTCATTAGAACAATGAAGCAAAGGGTTGCATCCAACTCAGGCTCAAAGACTAATGAAAGAGATCTACAATGGGCAATCTTAGCTGACGGCCAGAAATTATTAGACTGTTTAATTCATTCTCTTTATCAGAAGCTCCTTGCTGTTTAGTTCAGGCCTTAGTAAAATGATATAGCACTTGGGGAAAAATAGAAAGACCAGCAAACCAGCACTAGAGGTTAATAAGGAGAAGATCTCCACCACAACTGTGTATTTCCCTTTGGTGCTGAGGTAAGCTGCAACAAAGGTGAGCCAAACACAGCAGAAAATCAACATGCTGAAGGTGATAAATTTGGCCTCATTAAAACTGTCAGGCAATTCTCTGGCTAGAAAAGCCACGGTGAAGCTGATCAGGGCCAGGAATCCCAAGAAACCCAAGACACAATAAAAAATGGTGACTGACCCTTCATTACATTCCAGCACAATTTCTTGAATCATCGCCTGCATGTTGATATCAGGGAATGGGGGAGAGGTTGCCAGCCATACAGTACACATAGCCACTTGAATAAAGGAGCACAAAAGGACTATGAAGGTTGAAAGTCTTTTCCCAATCCATTTCCTTACCTGGGATCCTGGCTTGGTGGCCTTGAAAGCCAGAACCACAGTGATAGTTTTGGCCAAGACAGAAGAAACTGCGACAGAGAAAATGATGCCAAAAGCTGTTTGTCGAAAAAGACACGTTATTTCCTTAGGCTGACCGATGAAGAGGAAATTGCAATGGAAGCAGAGAAAGATTGAGAGGAGAAGAGTGTAAGTGAGGCCCCTGTTGTTTGCTTTGACAATGGGAGTGTCCTTGTGTTTAAAGAGTATCCCAAACACCAAAAGGGTGAGGAAGGAAAAGAAAAGAGCAGCAGAGGCCAAGATGACACCAAAAGGTTCTTCATAAGACAGGAAGACAATATGCTTTGAAAGGCATACATCCCTATCAGGGTTTGGATACTGATCTTCTGAGCATGGGAAACAGCCATCCATGTCTGAAAAAGAAAATCACTGAATTGGTGTTGGAAAGGTGGCGCTTGGATTTCAGGTAACATCTGAAGTGATGTCTTACCCGTTTTGTCTGAAATCTTTCCTTTTGGACAGGGAAGGCAATCATAACAGCAAAAGGGCTTTTCTTCCTTTTTAATTTTACTGTAGCCTGGCCTACAGTGGTTGTTACACACAGAACGGGGCCTGTCCTAGACATAAATGAGGAGGGAGAGTGGTTGAAATTAATCTTCCGAATATATGTTTTTGTTTCTTTGTGGGTGAAATCAGGAAACCCTGTGAGAGGTTCACCTTGTGGTCACCATATGTCAGAAATGACTTGAAGGCACAACACCACACAGTAACAACTTAATCATATTTGTGACCCTATTGTCACAATTGTAACTTCATTTCAACCTACTTTTCTCAGCATCAGCTGCAGAAGGATAAAGAGCTCCATTCTACCAGAGATTAGAGCATGGATAAATTATACTCCCATCAGCATTTTCTTTTCTGGGTGGCAGGAGAGGTTACTTAGATAAGTATCCTTAAGTAAGTAGGTGATACAGAACATAAGGCACTCTTTTCTAAAACTATATGACATAAGCTTCTTCTCTTCAACCAACTCAATCCAGCTAATCTGGCATTGTGGACAGAGCACAGACAGTGGTCCACATGACAACACATCAAAGCTAAACTCATGACCTCACTGCCACTTAGAAATGTGAAGGCCCATTTTTGTTGTGTAATACATGCAGAGACCTAAGATTTGCAGACAGAAACAGTGATCAGAAAAACTGGACCAATTCGTCAATACTGGTTGAAAAAGCTGGAGGTATCAAAATATTTGGGGTTGTTACCTTTTTGAAGTCCTTCGGCCATATGATGGCATCATCAGAAATAATAAAAGCCTTGGATGACACAGGCCCTGGTTCAGTCCTTCCAATTCTAACCCGACGAAAAGACTGGTTGGGGAATGTGACCCAATTTACAATATCAAACCCAGCTATCAATTCTCCATTTTGGTTGAAAGAAACAGGTTTCCCAGCACTGTTGTTAAATGAGACCCTTCTCAGATAGCGATGGAGCTAAATCAGAGAAAGAAGAATTGAGGCAAATAGACACCATAAACACCATAGAGTTGTGAATCGAGTTAGTTGCATGGAAGAAAGTATTGGAAACAGACATAAAATTTACTCCAAACTTAAATGTAAGAGAAAATTACTAGAAAATGTGACATAGGTGTTATATGACTCCAGAAAGACATCAAAAAATAAATCAAAATGGAGATGCGAAGTGTTGGAAATGTGGGCAAAATGTGGGGACTTTTTTTCATATGTGGAGGACTTGCCCTAAGGCTAAGAAATTTTGGAAGGGAATTCATGATGAAATTCAAAAACTTTGCAAAGTTAATTTTGAAACGGTACCAGAATTTTACTTGTTGAATACATTAGGCCAGAACTTGGATATTAGAAAACAACAGAAGATATTATTATATTTGATTATAGCAGCACGGTTGACCTTGCACAACACTGGAAAGACAAAACAGATATTCAATTAGATGAATGGAAATTAAAAATGTTAGACATGGTAGAGACTGAAAAACTAGCATACTCCCTTAAGAATAAAATGGTTCAGAATTTTGAAACAGAATGGAAAAGGGTAATGCTCTGGTTAAATATGTAAATGTTTGTGGATTAAGTATGTTGGGGTATTTGACAAGATTATGTATAAGGGAGAAGAAGGATTCAACTGGAAAATTTTTGATTTATAGAAGTGGGGGTGGAATGGAAGGATTATAATAATGACATATACATTTGTGTTTACATATGCTTTTATATATTTTGAAAAATAATAAAAAAATTTATAAAAAAACGCATAGAGCTGTGAGTTTAATTATGTATTTAAAAACTTTCAGAACGAAATAGTAATAACAGTGGTAGTTGTTGTACTTATATGATAAGTATCACACACTAGGCAGAGATGCCAAAAAGTGTATGTGTGTGTGTGTGTTTGAGTGACAGAGATGGGGAGTACAGGATCTGAACTGCCTAGGTGCATCTATTGCTGTCAGAGTTATGGAGAGGTTTATGGGTTTAGTTTGGTTTTGGCATTATTTTCCTTACAAACTTACCTGCCATGGCTGTTGATTTAGAAGCTTCCATCTCTTTTGCTCCACCATTCCTCCATGTTGCAATGTAGATGCCTGCAAAGCATGTACCACAACATAAATTGCATTGTAGATGCTGTAGCTGTGGGTCATCATGCTCATTTCAAAAACAGTCCCAGGGAGTGTCTCCAGCTTCTCCTCCCCAGTGCAGGTATTTTCAGATTTCATATCAGATTTGGAGTTTGGGAATGAGCAATTGAAAGCCTGCTCCCAGAAGTCATTCACAAAGCCATTTTTCTCTTCCAAACTGGGATTTAGGGTCTCAAGAAATTTGGAAAATGCAAACATCTCTTCAGAGTGCACTGCAAAGGATACAGAACCATGGAGGTAGTCTAAGCCCCATTGTCTTTGAAAGAAATATGATACAAAATCCATCTGGGCAGTCATTATGAAAACATTGGTCTTTAGTGGTATATCCAGATATTCTGATACCTTGAGCACATTCCGTAGACTAAGCATGGAATGTGTTTCACCATGTAAGAGACATACATTGGCAGTACTTCGCATGATAACTTTTAAGGTTTCTGTTGCCTCTTCAACCACTTCAATGACGCTATTGTAGAAAGACATTGTTGGAATTTTTCTTATGTAGTCAAAGCAGACGCCCTTCTGGTGAAATACAGGAAGGACTTCCTGAACAAACTGCTTTCCCCTCTCATCATCCAGAGCAAGCACCCCAATCCATGTCCACTGGAAATGAAGCAGTAACTCCAGAATCCCCTTATACTCCTGAGCTTCACCTGGGAACATCTGTTGGAAGAATGCTCTTTTGCTTTCATCAGACATCTCTGGGGTGAAGCCACATATGAGCTAAAGAAAACAACACACAGAAATAGAGAAGATGCATGTATTTCATAAGCAAAAGTTTTGTCTTTGAGCATACTGGCATTACCACACAATTCTCTTGCAGTCTGGGGAAAATATTAGATCTAATTTTGAAGCAGTAAGTAAAGTAAAACTTATTCTACTTTCTACATTCACCTTCTCAACCTTTTACAATAGAATTTTCCAAAGCATGTACAGGAGTATATGTTCAGATCAAGGGAAGCAGTAGTGCTATTTTATTCTGCCTTGGTCAGACTTCAGTAAGAACTGGGTCCAGTTCTGGGTGCGACAGGTCAAGGCGGATGTCAACAAGCTGAAACTTGTCCGGAGAAGGACAACCAAAATGATCAAAACTCTGGAAACCAAGCCTTACGAAAAATAAATTAGGGTGGTGTATATGTTTAGCTTGGGGAAGAGAAGGCTGAAAAATTACAGAATGACTTACTTAAAATATCTCAAGGGATGTCATGTAGAGGACAGCACAAGCTTGTTTTCTGCTGCTCCAGAGCTTAGAACATGTTTCAGTAGATATAAATGACAAGAAAAAAGATTCTACCTAAAAATTAATCGTTCCTGTAAGAGCTGTTTGACAGGGGAATAGTTTGCCTCAGAGGGTGGTGGATTTTCCATCTTAGGAGGTCTTTAAAGAGAGGTTGGATGGACGCCTTTGTATAGTGCTTTAGTCATGCATTACTGCATGACAGGGTTGGGCTAGAGCAGGGCTTTCCAAACGGTGTGCCATGACACGTTAGTGTGTCACCTGACGTGTGTAGGCGTGTCAGCTACAATCTTGGAAATGTATGTTATTATTTATAAATCATATGTTTTTAAAAATATATGAATGGTTTTCATGAGATACGTTGTGTCCCCATATATTTTGCTATTTCAGTTTTTATATGTCTGTAACTCTCATAAGGGGTTAGTTTAACCTCCGGTTTGCTAGTAAAACTGAATTACTGTGTCGTGAAATGATACATATCTAAAAAGTGTGTCACCAACATTAAAAGTTTGGAAAGCTCTGGGCTAGAGGGCAATTGCAGTCTCTCCCAGCTATAAGATTCCATGATTCTGTGACTTAAAATATGCCTGCTGAGGGAAGGTGCACACAAAAATTAGAAGATCAGTGAAAATAATATTAAAATGAATTACATTAGGATTTTTTTAAAAAAATGTGCATATGAAGCAAAAAAGCATAGAGAAATATATGCGTCAGGAAATGTATCCTAAGATATTCTTAGATTTCCATTTCAATTAAATGGGGTAGATGTTGTTTGATGAAACAGCCTTACTATGAGAAAAACTAAGAAGAGCCAAACTTAAGATTCAAACCACAGGGAGATCAGATTCTGATACACTTGCCAAATCAGAATAGAAGTCCTCAAACTACATGCATCTAGTCCACGCTTGGCTTAAAAAAAACACTGCTTGTTATTTATCATCAAAGTGATAAATGTAGTTCTGTGTATCTAGCTGTGCAACTCCCTGAAGTCTGTTCTGTATTTTCAGCTCTGGCAACTTCACACTCCTTTCAAACAAAACCCACATCTGTAAAAGGCTTGTTACTAACCATGCTCCCTGCACACATCGTACCTGGGGAATCTTGTAGATGTTCAGGATGGTTGCCACATGGAAGCCAGTCTCAGAATCTGATCCTGCAATGACTGCTCTCACATCGTTCTCCTTGCCACATTTGTAATTTGGTACTGATTTGCCCCATGTAGAGAAGAGCTGCATGGAAGCAAGATAGGTCCAGCTTGCACTGAAATAGCTGTTACAGATGTGAAAGCCCAAAGTGACGTTTGGCAAGATCATTGGGTTTTCATTGATCTCCTTCACTGCATATTCCAAGGCCAGGATGTGCTGGTAATTCTGAGTCACCACCCTGAAAGAAAAGCTACATGTTTTCCATTTCCTTCAGAATATATTTACTGCTTTTTAATTTGCTATGAATTGCAAACCACAATCAGTTCCCTTTGACTGTGCTGCAGGAGTTCAGAAAAGTCTAGTTGACATTTGACTTAGACAACTTGACTGTTGGTTTCCCTAAACACTATTGCCACTTAAGAAGTTGCGTGTGAAAGAATAGGAAAAATGGCTGGAAGACAGTCATTCACTGACTAACATTATTTTAATCATTCCTGAATATTTCTATATAACTTAGCACCTTGATTTTAAGAAATGTGTAAAACTGAGGTTCTGAAAATCTAGTCTTCATTTATTTCTGAAGGAGGAAAATGTGGCTGCAGAGATACATGCCTTAGATACATCAAGATTATGCCACAACAGTATAGTCTACAAAACACTGTCCTTGAAGATCTTTGCTGAGGACTTGACATTTGACTTCAGGATTCATCTCTCTTCCCTGCCTCAGCTGCAATTGTGTTGGATAGATGCCATATTTATTTGTAGTTAGAGTCAGCCAGATGAAATCCACTCAACACTAATAAGCCTTTTATTTCAATTCATCTAATCTCAGTGCAGATAAATCAGGAAGGCACTCACTTCATTTTTAGTAAATAGAATATTTCATATTATATTG
Organism: Cyclura pinguis; assembly: GCA_030412105.1. NCBI lineage: Eukaryota > Metazoa > Chordata > Lepidosauria > Squamata > Iguanidae > Cyclura > Cyclura pinguis. The sequence continues at coordinate 131,866,369 of CM059604.1, read as the reverse complement.
TTGTTTAAAACTATTCTCATAAATGAATGGCCCTGGTGTTGGCAGCTTCTGAGGGCTATGCTTGCCATATGCCCTCTTCTAGGGGGCACAATGTGCAGTTTAGATATACCAACATTTTGGGGCCTAAAACATCTTAAGACTTCTAGACAAAGACAGTTGATAGTTGGGATAGAAGCTCCTGTAGAAATAAATAACTTGGATCCAAACTCATCATACAGAATTTGTTTCAGGGAGACAGAGAGCAAGTTTTCAAAATGAGGAAACTTCTGGAATAGAATGTTTAGTTGTGGATGCTCCATTGTCTCTCAATGCTTACTTAAATAAACTTGGATACAGAGTGACTATGTCTTACTAAAAAAAAACCACACACGCCTATGGTTGTGGAATGCTGACCTGCTTTATTGTCCTTCCTTTTCAATCAGGCATTAATGCAAAACAAGCTCATTAGGCTGCCTTGTTGGGCCCTGGGGGAAAAAACTGTAATGTGCTGGACCAAACGGCCTGGTGGTCTTTGAATTTCAAATGGGTTTCCTACCTGCCATTTTGACCAGAAAAATATAGATGGTAAAACAAAGGGGTTCCTTACGCAATCTCATCAAGCAGTTCCTGAGTGGGATGCATTTCAAAGCCTACTGGATCAGAGAAAGTGTAGATCTGAGAAAGGACGCCAGCAATGAGAAGTTCTCCCAACTGATAATATTTATGAAGAATATCATGACTCCTGGTGGTACATTGGTCAAAATGACTTGTACATAGCACCAGAGGCAAGACCACCAATGTCACAGGTAATAACATCTTCAATGAATACCTTTGTTGTGGATGCCATTTCATAGATAAATATTTGTGAAGAACAGGAGGGTTACTGATAGTACATGGAGCACAAGGACTTCTTCATATCATCAGAAGCAACAGTATTTTTTTTATATAATCATTTTATTCAAATTCAGATATAAAACAAACAATTATAACTGTCAACTTATTTGAAATATTTCTGATCTTCCACACTGATCTAGATTTCATTATCAATATTTCTTAACGTGCTTAAAATATTGTACTACATTTTAGTGCTACAAGCAATAGTATTAATACGACCGTCGCAGTAACAACATTTTCTACGAAAACCTCTGTCCTAGACACCAGTTCAAAATATTCCTGTATTGTCTATCCAGCTCCACCTCCTGACCTGAACAAATTGGCAACACTTTGAATCTTCTTGGCTGATGTATGGTGCAGACTACGCAGTGGAAAGTATCAGTGTTCATATAAGCTGAGCTCTGTCTGCCACTCCTCCCAATTCTGAATGGTGCAGGGAGCCTTTATGGTATCCATCTGTCTAACTCTGGAGTCCGCCTATTCAGCTCTGGAACACTTGTGGGATATGGAAAAGGTTGAAAATAATCATGCATAATGTCATAATTGCAAGGAGTAATCCCCTCAGCATAATAGGCTCTGGTAGGCATCAAAGAAAAATAGCAACAGCAGTGCAGCTGATGACTTATGGCCCATTGTCAATCCCAACTAAAGCAGACCCTATGAATCAATGAGATTTACGTGATTACTGAGTCATGATTCTGGAACTGAATCAATAGTTTTACACTACTTTGAACTTATCAATTCAGCCTGATGTGTCAGTAAGGCGACTAATCCTCTTTGGCTTTTATCTGGACACTGAATGAGCTACCCAACGTTCTGGACCTATTTTGGTACCTTGGATCTCTCCTTTAAAGTTCAGACTGATGTAGAAGCTGCCAGCCACCAATGTACAACAAAAATATCCCATTTCAGCAGAACTCAATTCTATTTACATACTGTGGGACTCAAAAGGACAAAATAAACGAGGCATTACATTTGTTGGCGCGTTTGTTTATTACCATATTTCATTTATCATCTGCCTTTCTCCTGAAGTGAGACCCAAAGAAGGTCACAAAAAGAATGAACTGAAACCTAACAAGAAAACTTAAAACATAATTCAAAATCATCTTGTTAAAACAATGGCAACAAAGAGAATAAATCATTTTAAAAGGATACAAAAAATAACAAAAAGATAACAAATAAAGCAATCCTGACCATATCATGCCTCCTTGCAAGAATTTACACTTTAAAAACCTGCTTGAACGAAAAGATATTTGCCTGTCAGCCAAAGGAGAACAGGGAGGAGGCTGGCCTAGCTTCCCATGGAAGAGAATTTCAGAGGGTAGGAGCAGCCACTGAGAAGGCTTCCTCCCATAACCCTACCAAATGAGTTTCTCATGGTTGTGGAACCCAAAGAAAGCCATCCCTGCGGTTCTTAAGGCTCTGGCAGGTTCATATAGAAAGATACATTCTTTCAGATAGTCTGGACCTAAGTCTCTAGGATTTTACATCTATTCACATCATGTGCAAGTGGTTCTTCAAACAAGCAAAGGAACCAGTCAGCTCAGTACTAGCTTGGACAAAGAATATTCTCTCTACAGAGCTGAAAAAAATCAAAGCCTATCTATATCAACATCTGAGAGATGGGGAGGGGGAATGACCATGACTGTAGAGTTAGAAAAGCTTGTCAGTTTGTTTCATTTCTTTGAGGCGAGAGAATTATGCAAAGAATTTAATGTATGAATAACAAATTAGTTCATTTCAGACTTCATGACACAGTGTGCCATGACACAGGAAATAAACCTACAGTACAGAATTTTGACTATGGTAAAATCAAACTAATGGAACAGGTTGTGTACACTGATGGACTGTCTTCTTCAACAGATCTCTTAAACAAAGACATGAGATGATGAATGAATAGAACACCAGATTGCAAATGTATTTATTTACACGTCACACTGGCAACATTCATTATATGCTCAAACTCATGGTGGCTGTACTTGCTATCAAAATGTGAATGATGAAAAGACATTTTGTACTACTCAGCCAGTGTGAGATAAACCGTATAGGTCCATCAGATCAGTGATACAACTAGTCTTTCTTAAGACAAGCTTATGATTTAAGGCTTCACTTGTCTTCGATGTACACCAACCTTGCATTTCAATATTATGAAAAGGAGAAAGTGCCAGCTCAGGGGATGATGATACTAGCACTAAGCTCCTCTTCACACTGCTCAGGTGTATGCGTTATATATAGTCCCAGATGTTTCCAGATATGGACAATCAATATGAGTATCTTCCACTTTCTGCTTCCTTTCCAGTGCAGATGGATTGGGGTGATCTTCATGAAGGATGACAATGAAGAAAGGTTTGTCCAGAACATGTTTAGGCTCAGAAGAATTGAAACATGGCTCTATTGTGCCTAGGCCCCAGTAGCTAATGAAAGGCCCTCCTCTGTCCTAACTACCACTATTATTACCTCAGAGGGAGGTAAGAATGAACATGCACAGCTCCATCATGCTTAGGCCTGGCAGCTGATGAAGGGCCTTCCTTACACCCAACTGCCACTGTAGTGGGCTTGGAGGGATAGAAAAATTCAACCTTGCCTAGGCCCAGCAGCCGGTGAAGGGCCCTCCCTCCATTCCAAATGTCACCACTGTGGCCCCCTGAGGGCATCAGTACATCTGAGGAAGTAGACTGCTGTCCACAAAATGCTGAAATATAGTATTTAATCTTTATGATACCCCAAAAGCCCTTTCTTTTTTGCTGAAAACAAGTAAGTATGTGAATAATTTTCACATCTATAGAGTGAAAAATAGACATTTTGTTCCTGGAATCAGAGCATTCTAGGTCCAGCATTAATTTATTTGCAAGCACATGAAATTGTCATTAATTGAAAGGTACAGATATGAGGCAGAAGAATAGGAAATCTGAAGATAATCTCTCTGATGACCAAATTAGAAACACGGTCTTGGAATGTAAGACACTTCTCATCCTCCACCTCTGCAGAGGTCAGATGGTGTTGATCTCTGCATCCTACATACTTTCTCTCTAGGACATTCAGAGCTTTGAGGTTCTCATGCAGATCTGAGGGTAGAAAAAAAATTCCCTAGGAGATGCATACAGCCTGTTGACCACCATTTTCCCCTCCCCATTTTACAGTTTTGGTAATGGTTCCTTGACTCTCTAAGGAGCTGGAGGTAGCCAAAGTGATTTCTGGTTAATATGATAACTGGGTTAAAGATCATAAACTCAATGGAGCTACTTCTTCTTTGAGACCTTCCAGAAGAAAACATGGTTATCACATCTTCACTGTCCTTCCTCAGTAGTAAAGTGGAATTTTGATAAACTATGCCAAGAAAGCACAAGCTCAAAGCACGGCCTTTAAAGACATACACCAAAAGAGGGAGCAGTCTGAATGGCTTTACTGATATATTTATTAGGTATTATCCCACCTTTTGTTCACTTACTCCAAAACACTATGGTTCCAAATCCAAAAGGAATGCTCCAGTTGGCTTAGGCGCTTTCCAGACGTAGGGGGGGGAAACGACGGAACACGCTACTCACCAGATTTTAACTTTGTCCGGGTGAGTCCGTCGCGACGAGGAGGAGAGCGAGCTTGTCGCTCCGCACTCCTCCGGCGTCCTAAATGGTGGCTTCCGGATGGTGGAGGCTCTCCACCAACCGGAGAAGCTCGCCAGCCGGAAGCCTGCCCCCGGCAGAGCTGCAGGCACGCACTTGCGCATGCCTGCAAATCTGCTCCAGAGCCGGGCGATGGAGCAGCACGGGGTTGCATGCTCCATGCTTTTTAAAAACCTCAAAAAAAGAGGTTTTTAAAAAACATGCTGTGCGACCAGTTTCGGTCACTCCGGAGTGGACTGAGGTACGGAACTACAAAAAGTAGTCCGCTCCAATCCACTCTACGGTGCAGAAGACCTCCGTTGGAGGTCGCCCTGCACTGTTTTAATAGCCCGGTGCGGAAAAGGCCTAGAGAACCAAATAGACTTTTCCCCTTGTTTTTATTTTCCTTTTAATCTACTCACTTAAGAAGCCTACAATTTTTTTAAAAAAGTTCCTACTCCATTAAAATCAAATAATGAGTTGATTATTGTGCCAGACTGATCCAAACTGTAAAAAGTAACTTGGAAAATGGGGATTTTGTGGGTGAGGCATGTCCAAAGAATAGTGAAGGAAGTTTTTTTTATTCGACACAAAATTTAAAATATCTTTGGCCCTTGATATGATAGATGAAATCTTTATTGGGGTTGTCAGGTTGAATACAGGATAAAGGTCCTGTATCACTTATTGTTAACTGACCCTGGATCAGGAAAAGGTACCTGTAATATTCCATCAGGCAGAACTATCGGGTATCTCTTCTCTCACCTCCAAAAACACATATTTTAGCTGAATCAGCCTCCCCCACATGTATTTACTGGCCAGTGGAGACCTTGTGGGATTAGGAGAAGGATCCCGTTCTATTTCTATAGCGGGATGCCTACCTTTAAGGTGATATCATTGCTGTGCATCCAGTTACAGAACCAATGCAGGACGTTTGTCCATGCCCTTCCACTCTCCACCAGCCAGTAAATAGCTCTCCTACAGCTCAACATAGGTTGAGGAAAGCTGTAGCTAGTGGCTTGGTGGGGATGAGAGGGGAGATGTCCCGTAATTTCACTTAATGGGTGAACCTCTTACAGTTGCCTCATAGAATATGAGATGGAGTTTTGATTAGGATCAGATCCTTGATGAAGAGGTAGTGTAAAGTTAATTTTTGGCTTGGTGGATCAGGACCTAATTGAGCATTCACAGCAAGTGAACTGAAGGCTTTAACATCACAGCCTGTGGCAACCCACACTGCTGTATATTTTCTGTTTTCGTAAAAGTATGCAAGATCTTTGCCGGTGTTTAGCCTATATAATGAAAGCTAGCTTGAAGTATTTTCTTTACTTGTGTATAAGAAAGCATTTCTAATTATTGAGGCACATCCCGGTATGTTTCATAGCTACCATTAATATATCAAATGACGGAGAGACGACTAGATATTGTTACCCCCTCTAACAGCAAACTCAGTTACGAGTGCCAGCAAGATTATAGACAAACCAAGAAGGCAAGATCTCCCATTTGGCAAAGGAAGCATATAGCCAAGATCTCCAAACCTTGGTTTTTGAGATGCACAGCAGTTGCTTTTCTGGGAAAGCAATGTGGGAGTGTGCAGAACTCTGACCAAGGGCATTTTGTAGGAGGTCCCACTAACACTTAAACATGCTCTGTAAACTGATGGAGTGGATCACTGACTTTATTCCTCGGCACTACTGGCTAGGGAATGTTAGTCCACATTAGTGGAGCCCAATGTCCATCAGGACAGTCTTCCTGTGTTCTGTTACAAATCCTGGCAATTTACTCACAGGGTTTCTTAGCACTTCTTCTGCTATGTAGCTAAGTATACTTGAAGTTACACAAGGTAGACTATGATACAGGATCCTGGCCAATGTTAACAAATGTATAGGAACTTGGTACTACCTATGAAACTAATTGTTCCTTAAAAGTAACTTTCAAAGCTCTGGAGGGACCTTGGAGAGCCAGTAAACAAAGAAATTAAGCCCACAAGCATAACGTTGGATCATGGTATCCGTAACACAAGTCTTTTCTCAGACTTATCTGTGCACTGGTATTAGGTAGGAAAAGTAAAAAGATATATTATAACATTGGCATTGTTTTCTCTTCAATGGCCAAAATTTTGGTATTTCTTTCCCTTTGAAATCTAAACACTGACATGATCACCACAAGTATTCAGTTATATGTTTCTTTAGGAGGTCAGGATTAGGGCTGGGGTGTTACATATCACTTATTACATAAGTCAATATCTATAGATAATGAAGTGTTCTCCAACAAACAGAGTCTTTCTTAGGTAATGATGGAAGAAATAAATCATCATACCTATGAGACGCTTTTAAAGTCTGTGTTCATCACAGTGATTTTACTCAAGTTAGGAAGTCTGAGAAGAAATAAACATTAAAACAATTCGTTATTTTACATTCACAACTGGATTCACAAGTGTTTCTGCTGCATTTACATTCAAGGGAAGGGATAACTTCACAAAATGCTCTGCTCTCCAAGTGAAGTCAGACTGGATAAAGTCTCATTAGAACAATGAAACAAGAAATTGCATCCAACTGAGCCTCAAAAATTAAGGAAATGGATCTACAATGGGCAATCTTAGCTGACGGCCAGAAATTATTAGACTGTTTAATTCATTCTCCTTACCAGGAGCTCCTTGCTGTTTAGTTCAGGCCTTAGTAAAATGATATAGCACTTGGGGAAAAATAGAAAGACCAGTAAACCAGCACTAGAGGTTAATAAGGAGAAGATCTCCACCACAACTGTGTATTTCCCTTTGGTGCTGAGGTAAGCTGCAACAAAGGTGAGCCAAACACAGCAGAAAATCAACATGCTGAAGGTGATAAATTTGGCCTCATTAAAACTGTCAGGTAATTCTCTGGCTAGAAAAACCATGGTGAAGCTGATCAGGGCCAGGAATCCCAAGAAACCCAAGACACAATTCAACATGGTGACTGACCCTTCATTACATTCCAGCACAATTTCTTGAATCATCGCCTGCATGTTGATATCAGGGAATGGGGGAGAGGTTGCCAACCATACAGTACACATAGCCACTTGAATAAAGGAGCACAAAAGGACTATGAAGGTTGAAAGTCTTTTCCCAATCCATTTCCTTACCTGGGATCCTGGCTTGGTGGCCTTGAAAGCCAGAACCACAGTGATAGTTTTGGCCAAGACAGAAGAAACTGCGACAGAGAAAATGATGCCAAAAGCTGTTTGTCGAAAAAGACACGTTATTTCCTTAGGCTGACCGATGAAGAGGAAATTGCAAAGGAAGGAGAGAAGGATTGAAAGGAGAAGAGTGTAAGTGAGGCCCCTGTTGTTTGCTTTGACAATGGGAGTGTCCTTGTGTTTAAAGAGTATCCCAAACACCAAAAGGGTGAGGAAGGAAAAGAAAAGAGCAGCAGAGGCCAAGACGACACCAAAAGGTTCTTCATAAGACAGGAAGACGATATGCTTTGAAAGACATACATCTTGATCATGACTTGGATACTGATCTTCTGAGCACAAGAAACAATCATCCATGTCTCAAAAAGAAAACCACTGAATTGGTGTTTGAAAACTGGTGTCTTGATTGCAGCCAACACATGAACTGATGTCTTACCTTTTCTGTCTGAAATCTTTCCTTCTGGACAGGGAAGGCAATCATAGAAGCAAAAGGGCTTCCCTTCCTTTTTGGTCTTACTGTAGCCTGGCATACAATGGTGGTTACATAGAGAATGGGGCCTATCCTAAACATAAATGAGAAAGAAGAGTGGCTGAAATTAATATTCAGAAAGTATCTTTTGGGGGGGGGGGGGCGAAATCAGAAAACACCAGAAAACCCTGTGATAGTTTCGTCTTAAGGTCACCATATGTCAGAAACAACTTGAAGTCACTCCAAAACAACAAATTAGTCATAACTGTGAGACTATTGTGAAAATTGTAACATCCCCTTTCAGCCTATTTAATTGGTCTTCAGCTCCAAAGGGAGAAAGAACTCCATTCTTCCAGAGGTTAGAGCACGGGTAAACGACTCGGCCATCAGCTTTTGGGGGGGGGCCTCAGGAGAGGTTTTTTAGTTTTGTATACTTAATTAGGTGATACAGAATACAAGCCACTCTTTTTAAAAAAATCTGTGCACACAGACTTCTTCTCTTCAACCAAATCAATCCAGCTAGTCTAACACTGTGGACAGGATACAGAGATGGTCAACGTGGCATCACACCAAGGCTAGTCTCATGATCTCATTGCCACTTAGAAATGTGGAGGCCCCTTTTCATGTGTAGTACATGCAGAAACCTAAAGACAAAGCTTTGCAGAGAAGAGTACCCAAAAACTGAACCAATTTGTTAATATTGCTTGAAAAAATGCCATTTTCAGTGACATGAAAAAACAAAAACAAAATGTTTGTGGCTCTTACCTTCTTGAACTCCTTGGGCCATATGATGGTGTCATCAGAAATCACAAAAGCCTTGGATGAGAGAGCCTCTGGTTCAGTCCTTCCAATTCTAACCCTACAAAAAGACTGGTTGGGGAAAGTGACCCAATTTATAATATCAAACTCAGCTATTAATTCTCCATTTTGGTTGAAAGACACAGTTTTCCCAGCACTACTGTTAAATGATACCCTTCTAAGATAGCGATGGAGCTAAATCAGAGACAGAGGAATCAAGGCATCATCAAAAGCATAGAGCTGTGAGCTTAATTATGCCTTTAAAAATTTCCAGAGAGAAACAGTAACAGCAGTGGTGGTTGTTGTGCTTCTTATATAATAAGTAAAACATGAAATGCTAGGTGGTGTTGGCAGTGTTGTTTTTGTTCCCTGTCACTGAACATAGCATTTCAGCATGGAAGACAAAATAGAGTTTGATCTAGAATGACCAAGGCTCAGTTCGCTAAATTGCAACTATCCCAGGAGAAGCTGCCAAAGGACCACTATGTCTGTGTCTGTCTATTTGAAAGACAGATATGGGGAGTACAGTATCTACAGTGCCTAGGTCCATCTATTGCTCTCCGAGTTATGGAGAAGTTTGGGGGCCTGCTTTGGTTTTTGCATTATTTTTATTACAACCTTACCTGCCATGGCTGTTGATTTAGAACCTCCTGTCTCTTTCTCTCCACAATTTCTCCATGTTGGAATGTAGATGCCTGCAAAGCATATGCCACAGCATAATTTGCATTGTAGATGCCATAGCTGTGGGCTGTCATGCTCATTTCAAAAACAGACCCAGGGAGTGTCTCCAGCTTCTCCTCTCCAGTGCAGATATTTTCAGATTTCATGTCAGATTTGGAGTTTGGGAATGAGCAGTTGAGCACTTGCTGCCAAAAGTCATTGATAAAGCCATTTTTCTCTTCCAAACTGGGATTTCGGGTCTCAAGAAATTTGGAAAACGCAAACATCTCTTCAGAGTGCACTGCAAAGGATACAGAACCATGGAGGTAGTCTAAGTCCCATTGTCTTTGAAAGAAATATGATACAAAATCCATCTGGGCAGTCATTATGTAGACCTTGGTCTTTAATTGTACATCCAGAATTTCTGATACCTTAAGCATGTTCCAAAAAGCAAGCATGGACTGTGTTTCACCATGTAACAGACATACAACGGCAGTACTTCCCATGACTACCTTCAGTGTTTGTCTTACCTCCTCAATAACTTCAACAATGCTATTGTAGAAAGACATTGCTGGAATTTTTCTTATGTAGCAGACACTCATCTGATGAAATACTGGAAGTACTTCCTGTACAAACCGCTTTCCCCTCTCATCATCCAGAGCAAGCACCCCAATCCATGTCCACTGGAAATGAAGCAGTAACTCCAGAATCCCCTTATACTCTTGGGCTTCACCTGGGAACATCTGTTGGAAGAACAGTCCTTTGCTCTCAAGGGGCAAAGTCACATATGAGCTAAAGATAACAAAAGAGATACATGTATTTCAAAAGCAAAAGTTTTGTCTTTGTGGGTACTCATATGAGCAAATAGGTCAATTCTTTCTCTTGCAGTCTGGGGAAAATGGATCTAATTTTGAAGCAGTAAGTAAACCAAAACTTAGTGATCCTTCCAAGTTGGCCTTTGCAGCATTTTGCAGTAGAATTCTCCAAAGCATACTCTGGGTAGCTTTAACAGGTGTATAGTGTCCAGATCAAGAGAAACCCATGTGGTGAAGGTGTTACTCTATTATTCAGACTGTTCCAAGTTCTTGGCTCCATAGTTCAAGGAGGACATCAAAAAGCTGAGGCATATCCAGAGAAGGACAATCAAACTGATCAAAAGCCTGGAAGTCAAGGCTTACGAAAAATGACTTAGGGAGCTGGGTATGTTTAGCCTGGAGTACTGCTGGCTGAAAAATGGTATGATAAATAACTTTAAATATCCTAAGTGATGTCATGAAGAAGATAGAGCAAGCTTGCTTTCTGCTGCTCCAGAGACTGGAACACAATTCAGTGGATTCAAATTACAAGAAAAGATTCTACCTAAAAATTAGGAAGAACTTCTTTACTGTAAGATTTGATTGAGAATGGAACAGACTGCTTAACAGAGTGGTGGATTCTCCATCTAAGGAGGTCCTTTAACTTAGGTTGGGTGGGCATATTTCAATAGCGCTTTAGTTGTGCATTCCTGTGCAACATGGGGTTGGACTAGATGGTATTTGAAGTCTCTTCCAGCTCTAAGATTCCATGATTCTGTGACTCAAATTAAAGAAAAAAAAGAGGTGCATATGAAGCAAAAAAGCATAGAAAAATGTATGTGTTAGGGAAATGTGCCCCAAGATGTTCAGAGATTTTCATTCCAATTTGTGGGGGGAGAGATACTTTGGTGAAACAGCTTTACAATGAGGAAAAACTGAGAAGTAACTTAAAAATAGAAAAATGTGATTCTGGGCGGATTTCAGGCTCTAACTGCTACACCTGCCAAATCAGAATAGAAGTCCTGAACCTACATGCACCTAGTTCATGTTTGGCAAAAAATTTTTAAAAAACCAACATGCTATTTATCATCAAACTGATAAATGTAGCTGTATGTATGTAGCTGTGCAGCTCTCTGAAGTCTATCCCGTATTTTCTGATCTTGCAACTTCACACTCCTTTCAAACAAAACCCATGTCTGTAAAAGGTTTGTCAGTACCCATGCTCCATCATACCTGGGGAATCTTGTAGATGTTCAAGATGGTTGCCACATGGAAGCCAGTCTCAGAATCCAATCCTAAAATGACTGCTCTCACATCATTCTCCTTGCCACATTTGTAATTTGGTACTGATTTGCTCCATGTGAAGAAGAGCTCCATGGAAGCAAGATAGATCCAGCTTGCACTGAAATAGCTGTTAAAGATGTGGAATCCCAAAGTGATGTTTGGTAAGATCAGTGGATTTTCATTGATCTCCTTCACTGCATATTCCAAAGGCAGGATGTGCTGGTAATTTTGAGTCACCACCCTGAAAGAAAAGTTATATGTTTTCAATTTCTTTCAGAATATATTCACTGCATTTTAATTTGCTATGAACTGCAAAACACTTTAGAGTAAGCCAATTGAAATTCCTGCAAATTAAATCAACCTTCATAAGCCATTTATTTCAGTTCATCCACTCTCAATGTGGATAAGTATGGAAGCCACTCATTTCATCTTTGTTAAAAAAACTATTTTATACATGATATTGTAATTTCAGTGTCTTGTCAGTAGCACATGGACCAAGTGTTGGCATCTTCTGAGGGCCATGTTTGCCATATACTCTCTTCTAGAGGAGACACAACAGGCAGTTTAAATATATCCCCAATTTAGGGCCTAAATCAGGGCTAGGGATAAAATTATTTTTAAATTTCAGACATCCTGAGACTTCTAGACATAGACAGTTGATAAATGGGATAGAACCTCCTATAGAAATAAATAACTCGGGTAGTCCAAAGTCATCATACAGAATTTATTTCAGAGAGAGAGAGACAGAGACCTGTAAAGAATGAGAAAACCACTTATGGAATAGAATGTTTGCCTATGGATGCTCTGTTGTCAGCCATGACATACTTAAATAAATTTGGATAGATTGTGGCTTTGTATTACAAAACCCCCATACCTATGATGGTGGAATGCTGACTTGCTCTATGGTCCTCCCTTTCCAATCAGGCAATAGTACAAAAAGTTGCCTTGTTAGAGACTGGGAAAAAAAAACAGTAATGTGCTGGATCAGACAACCTGATGGTCTTTGAAGTCCAAATGGATTTTCCAGCTGCCATTTTGACCAGAAAAAAATATAGCTAGCTAAAGAAAATGGGTTCCTTACATAGTCTCATTGATCAGTTCTTGAATGGGGTGGATTTCAAAGCCTACTGGATCAGAGAAGGTGTGGAGCTGAGAAAGGATACTAGCAATGTGGAGTTCCCCTGACTGATAATATTTGTGAAGAATAGCATGACTCCTGATGGTACATTGATCAAGTGGACCGGCACACAACACCAGAGGCAAGATCACCAAAGTCACAGGTAATAACATCTTCAGTGAATATCTTTGTTATTGGTGCCATTTCATAGATAAATATTTGTGAAGAGCAGCAAGGTTACTCATAGTAATCCAGCAAGAGGACTTCTAGACATCACCAGAAGCAGCAACATTAATATCATCATCACAGGTAAAAACATTTTTTATGAAAATCTGTGTTCTGGACTCTGGTTAATGTACTCCCACGTTTTCAGTGCAGCTTCACCTCCTAACTTGAAAACTTAAACTGGCAACGTTTTGAATCCCCTCGGTTGATGTATGACACAGAATATGCAGTGAAAAGTATCTGTGTTCCTACTAGCTGAGCTCTGCCTGCCCCTCCTCCCAATTCTGAATGGTGCAGGGACTTTTTATGGTATCCATCTGTCTAGCTCTGCGGTCTGCCTCCTCAGCTCTGGAACACTCATGAAATACAGAAAAGGTTGAAAATAATCACGCGTCATGTCATAATTGCAAGGAAAGGAATCACCTCAGCATAATAGGCTCTGGCAGACATTAGAGAAAAACAGCAATAGCAATATGACTGCTGACTTATGGCCCATTGTCAGTCCCAACAAGAGCAGACCCACTGAATCAATGGGATTTACATCAGTGTTGACTCATGATTCAGGAATTGAATCAATGGGCTTAACTCTACTTTGGGACTAAGCAATTCAGCCCTGTGTGTCAGTGGGGTGACTAATCCTCTTCATTTTTAAGCTGAACATTGAAGGAACTATCCAAGGTTCTGGATCTATCTTGGCACCTTGGATCTCTCCTTTAAAGTTCAGACTGATATGGAAGCCGCCAGCCACAAATGAACAACAAGAATGTATCTTTTCACCAGAACTAAGTTCTGTTTATTGTGGAACCGAAAAGGACAAACTAAATGAAGCATTAGACTTGTTGGTTGGTTGGTTTATTATTTCATTATACTCTGTTCTACTTGGGACTAACCAATTCAGCCTGATGTCTCAATAGAGTGATAATCATCTTCAATTTTAATCTGAACATGGAATGATTATCACCTTGGATCTCTGCTTTAAAGTTCAGACTGATAAGGAAGCCACCAGCCACCAATGAACAAGAATGTCCCTTTTCAGCAGAACTTGAGTCTGTTTACATATTGTGGGACACAAAAAGACAAACTAAATGAGGCATTAGATTTGTTGGTTGGTTGGTTCAGTATTTCATTTATAGTCTGCCTATAGTCTCCTGGAGTGAGAACCAAGGCAGCTCATGAAAAGAATCAACTGAAACCTGACAAGAACATTTCAAGCACAATTCAAAATCATCATGTTAAATCAATAGGCTACAAAGAGTATAAAATCACTTTAAAAGCACACGAATGATAAAACATAAAGCACTGCCACCATTAGAAGTCTCCTTGCAAGTAATTAGGCTTTAGAAACCTGCTTGAACAAAAGATCTTTGCCTGCCAGCGAAGGAGAACAGGGAGGAGGCCATCCTAGCCTCGCATAGGAGGGAATTCCAGAGGGTGGGAGCAGCCATTGAGAAGACTCTGTCACCTATATCCTTATCAAATGGGCCTGTGATGGTGGCAGGACTGAGAGAAAGCCATCCCCTGTGGTTCTTACAACTCTGGCAGGTCCTTATAGAGAGATGCTGTCTGGACCTGAACTGTTCAGGGCTTTAACTTCTTTGCACATCATCTGCAACTAGTTTTTCTCAAAGAAGCAGAGGCACCAGTAGGCTCAGCGCTAGCTTGGGCAGAGAATTCCTTTCCTATAGAGCTAATCAAAAACTGAGGAAAATTTACAAAGAGGGAAAATTGCCAGTCTGTACCAACATTTCACAGATGGGGGGAAAAACCTGACCATTCTGCAGAGCTGGAAAAGCTTATGACTTTGATTCTTTTCTTTGAGTGGGGAGATTTGTGAGAAAAATGTAATGTATGAATAGTGAATTAGTTCTTTTCAGATTGAATGACACAGTGTGTGTTTAAATGAAGAAATAATTTACATCCTCCTAAGGAAATAAACCTACAGTGTAGAATTTTGACTAGGTTAAAATTAAATCAGACTAATAGAACAGTTTGTATTCACTGTGGGACTGTCTTCTCCAACAAACAAATCTGTTAAACTAAGAACTGAGACAATGACTGAGTAGAACACCAGGTCACAAATGTATTAATTTACATATCACACCAACAACATTCATAACATACGTTCAACTCACTGCATTTTCGCCCTGTACTCTTATAGTGCCATTATTCCATTTTCAACATCCTGTGGAATTCTGGGGTTTGTAGTTTACTGAGCCAAAGAGCTCTCTGGATGAGAATTCTAAATAACTCTCTGTAAACTACAAACCCCAGGATTCCATAGGATGTTGAAAGGGGAATAATAGCACTATAACAGTGTAGTGCAGAAATGCCCTCATGGTGGCCAAGATGCAAATTATGAGATGACATTTTGTCCTACTCATCCAGTGTGAAATAAACCCTACAGGTGCATTAGATCAGTGATACAACTAATCTTTCTTAAGGCAAACTTATGATTTAAGACATCGCTTATCTTTGATGTACACCAACCATGTATCTGAATATTATGAAGAGGAGACAATGCCAGCTCAGGGGATGATGATACAAGAACTAAGCTCCTACTCCCACTGCTTTGAAGTATGAGCAATATATGCCACCAGATGTTTCCAGATAGGGATTATCAGTATCAGAGTATTCTCCAGTTTCTGCCTCTGTTGGATATGGATTGGGGTAACGTTCATGGAGAATAAAAATGAAAAAGTTTTGTCGAGGACATACTTCCAGTGTTTAACATTAGAAGAATGGAGGCATGGCTCTATCAACAGATAAACTAAGGCCCTCTCTCCATCCCAACTGCCATATATGAGACAGAGGAACAGAGCATCTGAATTTTTCTCGTGACCAAAGAGAAACAGAGTTTTAGAATGAAAGAAATTCTCCACCTCCACTTCTGCAGAGGTCAAATGGAGTTGATTTCTGGATCCTACACACCTTCTTACTATTACATCTAGAACTTTGGGGTTCTGGTGGAGATCTGAGGGTAGAAAAAACTCCCTTAGGAGAGGCATACAGCATCAGAAAACCCCTTTTTAAAGAATATATTAGAAATTTGGAAGAAAAACAAGGAAAAACTAATGCCAGCTACCTCACCATTAACTCCAGTAGTGATGATGGAAAAATTTCCAATAAATTTGAGGGATGAATTAGAGAAGGAATTAAAAAAGCAGGGAATATATAAATTAAAAGATTGGATGAACATATGATGAATAAAGATAGAATAAAGGAGAGACTGCAGGGTACTAAGATGTCATGGCTTAATTATATTCAGCTGGAGCAGTGGACAAGGAATTGGAAAAGCAATAATAAAGATTTTAGAGAATACACTAGATTTGAACAAATGAGTAAGCAAAGAGTTGATATGGAAGAAAATGAAATATTGAAGAGAAATACATAAAATATTGTCAAAAGATGAAGATGAACATCTTAAAAAAATATGGGAGGAAGAATTAGTATTCAAGATATTCAAGACTGGGGTAAAAATTGGAATCAGCATCATTGAAAAAATTTATCCGTAAGGATAAAAGAGAATTATTATAAATTGGTTTGGAGATGGTACCTAACACCAGTAAGATTAAACCACATAGACAAGAATCATCCAAGGTTATGTTGGAGGGGTTGCCAAGAGATTGGCACATATATTCAAATGTGGTGGAACTGTGAAGGTGTACAGAAATTTTGGCAAATGGAGAAATAAAGAGATAAGGGAGATAACAAGGCTTGATTTACAAATATGTCCAAGTATAGCACTATTATCTATATTTGATAGGGTTAATTGTGCCCAGATAATGAAGGAGTTAATTACAAATTTATTAACTGCAGCAAGGCTAATTATATCGAGAAAATGGAAAACTCAAGAAGATTTTCAAATAAAGGATTAGTATAAAGAAGTGTGGAAAATTGCGATCAATGATAAGTTAACATGTCGAATTAAGGTTAAAAAAGGAAAAATGAAAAGGAATGACTTTGAATGGAAAATATGGAAAATATTTGTGGAAAAGGATTTAACAAAAGAGGAAAGAGTCACACCTCCAGAAGAAGAATTACAATTTTGGAACACAGAGTAAGCTGGAATATAATTGGCTCTGGGAATAGGATCACATTTAGGGTTAGGGTTTATGGTTAATAACAGGATCATATATAGTATTAGCAATGGGTTAAATATAGTTGAAAAGAATAGATTTAAGAACGAACTTACTATAGCAATAATGAGTACTAGGAGAATGAGATTTAGAAACATGAAATAAAAATATATAATCAATATGATATATAACATGTTGAATAACTATATGATGATAAAAGATCTTGAGAGAAATAGTAATGTAAGCGATTTGTGTTGTAATTTTTCTGTTTTTCACCTTTATGTTATTCACATGGTGTTTTTAGTTTATTCTGTTATGTATTGTTCCTTTTTCTTTATAATAATAATAATAATAAAAAGGAGACGCATACAGCCTTTGAGCTGCCATTTCCCCATCCCAGTTTGAAAGTTTGGTAATGCTTACTGGATTCCCTGAGGAGCTGGAGACTTAAAGGTACAGTGTACATTTAAACAAACAACTTACTTACCTTCTCCTAAGGAAATAAACCTATAGCATAGAATTTTAACTGTGGTACAAATCAAACAGGACTAATGAACAGCTTGTGTACACTGCTGTCTTCTCCAAAAAAGATATAAGACAATGAATGAGTACAGCACCAGGTCACAAATACATTAATTTACATGTCACTCCAGCAACATTCATAACACGTGTTCAAACACATGGTGGCTATACTTGCTAGCAAGGAAAGAACTGTCGTATGATATTTTATATTACTCATCCAGTGTGAGATAAACCCTACAGGTTCATCATATCCACAATACAACTCATCTGTTTTAAGGCAAAGTTATGGTTTAAGGCATTACTTTGTCTTTGATGTACACCAACCATGCATCTGAATAGCACAAAGTTGAGACATGGGTCCATCGTCTTGATGAGTGGTTCATTGTAACCCCTCCAAAAAAAAATGTTTGAAGAATGGTATGCAGTTTATCCTCTCAGTTCTGTGATTGTTCCCCAAATTTTGTGTACCCCATTCCACATTATGTTAGACTAGAGTTATTAGTACTAAATCCAATGTTTTGGATAACGACTTGTTTTTAAAAAAGTAACGGGAGAGGTAATTCGCCCCCCCCCGATAAAATTTATAATATCCTTCTCCAGGAAGCCATAAAAGGGTTGTAGATTAGGAAAGGGCAGATATGTAACAAGCTAGAGTGTACAGGAGAGCAAAATAGCCCATTTACTTCTAAGCAGACATAAGAAATGGTGAAAATGGGCCATTTACAGAGAGCTTGCTAAACAATTCTTGTTAGAATATCTATTGAAGTCCTTTTTTTGCTCTGATGGTTGCAGTCAACAAGTATAAATAGCTCAGGAAACACAACTTTAATTAAAAGCAGAAAATATGCCACTATTTCCATTGGCTCAGCTACTTTCACTTTGCAGACCTAGTTCAACTTGTTCATCTTTGCTATCTATCCAGCATAGCACTATGGCCATTTCAACACTACACTGTTATAGTACTATTATTCCACTTTCAACATCCTGTTGAATTCTGGAGTTTGTAGTTTACTGAGGCCCAAGAGTTCTCTGGCTGAGAATTCTAAAGGCCTCCCCCTAAACTCCAAACCCCAGGATTCCATAGAATGTTGAAAGTGGAATAATAGCACTATAACAGTCTAGGGCAGAAATGGCCTTAGTGAGAAATAAAGCAATAGTCAAATCTGGTTGTTGTATTTTTTTGTTGTTTATTTATTTATATAGCACCATCTCTGTACATGACACTTTACAAGTAAAAAAACAACAAAACAGTTCCTTACGCTCAGGCTTCCAGTCCAGTTAGTACTTGGACAGGAGACCACCAATGAATACCAAGTGCTGTAGTCTATATTTCAGAGGAAGGACCTGGCAAAACCACTTTTGAGTGTTCCTTGTCTAAGAAAACCCTATGAAATGTCAGAAAAATAAGAGAGGGGTGCATGTTTAAGAAAACAAGACCACCTTGCCATGCACAGCTACGCTCTGTGCAGCTTGCAGGCAGGAGGGAGAAAACAGCCACGCATACCGCAAAGGCATCGTTATAGATTTATTGCGGATAACAAATGACAAAAACAAACAGCTAAGTTCCATCCACAGAGCAGACGCGTACAGAACGCGAGGCAGAAGCAAAGACGGAAGAAGAAAAAGGAGAGGAAGAGACTACTCGGACAAGCCTCTTTTGTAGAGCAAACATACACAGCTGCACAACATCAAGTAAGCATGTGACTTGTACATACAGTAGTCTCAACATATTAGACTTTTATCATAATACAGAGGGACAGCTGGGTGACCTTGCCCAATACACAAATACGAGCAAGCGTCTCAAGGAAACAGCGCAGCAACAAGTCTGTTAACTCTATCCACACTATCCAACACTCCCCTACTTGTTGTGTAGCTGTTTTACTCACTAGTGACTGTAGGACCCATCAGTCCTAATCTGCTAAGCATCTGACCATGTTTGGAAGCTGAGAGAGGTTTGGTGAACAGATCAGCTATGTTCTCCTCTGAGGACACATACGTTAGAGACACCATTTTGTTGCGCACACACTCCCTGACATTTCTGAATTGAATGTCAACGTGCTTCGTCCTCGCCTTCACTCTATCTGACATAGCCATCTGAATGCACGCTTGAGAGTCACAATAGGTTTGCACCGGCACACTGATAGACACGTTTAAGTCTCTCAGTAGCTGCAAATATCAAATTACCTCATTGCAGATGGCAGAGAGGCTGGCAAACTCTGCCTCAGCAGTGGAAACAGCAACAAACCCTTGCTTTTTGGCTTTCCAGTCTATGATAACTCCACTGTACTTGATTACATGACCAGATGTGCTTTTGCGGTCTGTAATGTCATCAGCAAAGTCACTGTCAGAGTAGCATACCAGTTCAGGTTTTTGTTCAGCAGTTATGCAAAGACAGTAATCCACAGTATCTTTTAGGTATCTTAGGACCCTTTTCACACCCTGCCAATGGTACTGTGTAGGCTCAGCATTTGCCCTGCCCAAAATGTTGACACTTAGGGCTATGTCTGGCTGGCTGACTTCAGCTAGGTACAAGAGACTTCCAATGGCAGATTGGTACAGTTGTTTATCTGGAAATAGTTCACCACCGGTGTTTTTCACAAAACCAGACACCATAGGTGTTTTTACAGCCTTGCACTCAGACATGTTGTATTTCTGTAACAGGTTCAGAATCTTTTCCTTCTGGCGCAGCAGAAAACCATTTTTAACCTTTTGTATCTCAACACCGAGATAGTTCTGAACTGGACCCAGGTTTTTGATTTGGAACTTCTTGCTCAGTTCCTTTTCAAATGTTTGTACCTGTTGTTGTGTGTTACAGATTAGACACAAATCGTCTACATAGGTTAGGAGAATTTCCAAACTCTCCCCTTTACCTCGGACGTATGCACAGGGATCAGCAATAGTTTGCGTAAAGCCACACTCCTGCAATGCTTTGTCTAAGCAAAGGTTCCAAGACCGGGCTGACTGTCTCAGCCCATACAGAGCACGTTTCAAATGCCAAACGTGATGCTCTTTCCCTTCAACCACAAGCCCATCAGGCTGCAACATGAACACATCCTCCTGCAGCTCTGCGTTCAGATAGGCTGTAGTGATATCAAAGTGTGTGACTGCAGCTCCCCTCTGAGCTGCTATGGCTAGAGCCAGCCTGACTGACTGCATTTTTACAGTGGGACTGTAAGTTTCATCAAACGACATCTCGCTTTGTCAGAACCCTCTAGCTACAAGACGAGCTTTATGTTTCACCTGCCCGTCAGCTGAAATTTTTAATTTGTAAACCCATCTGCAATCAATTGGTTTCACACCTTTCAGTACTTCACACAAGGAAAACACGCTGTGCTGAACAATGGAATCCATTTCGCTTTGCATAGCCACTCACCAGGTTTTTGCTTGCCGCTCGGGCATTTCTTTGACTTCGGCAAAGCAAGTAGGCTCGCAGTTTACAAAACACACACGAACCGACAGAGAAGAAGAGGAGGAGAACCTTTTGGGGGGCACACCCTTTGTTGTTCTGGTGGACCTCTTGGGGAAAGAACGATCCAGCAAGGAGTCGTTACTTCCCTCAGTACTCCGAGACCTTTTAACAGCAAATCTTTGTTCTCTCTCCCCTTTCGGTAGTACTGAAGCTTCTCTCACAGCCCTCCCCTCCTGCGCTTCCCCCTCCTCAGACTTAACCTCTGAGGGACTGGGAGCGGAGGCTGAAGGCTGATCTGTCTGAGTGAAAGACTCACTGAAAACAGGGAGATGAACTTCAGAAGCAGCCTGAACACGTGGCCAATTTGCGTGTTCTTCAAACGTGGCATTCCTAGACACAACAAAACTGGTGCCACTGGCAAAGAAACGATACCCTTTACAGTTAGGCTCGTAGCCCACAAATCTCAACCGTTGGGCTTTTGGTTCCCCCTTCTTTCCTTGACTCTTGAGGATGTGCACCCAAGCAAAGCTACCAAATACCTTCATATGGGAGATTGAAGGCTGTTTGTCAAACATGCACTCCTAGGGAGTAGTCTGTACTACTGAGTTCCAGAGCCTGTTATGTATGTAGCATGCGGTCTGAACTGCCTCACCCCAGAAACTCAGAGGCAGATCTGCATTTCCAAGCAAGCTATGCATGAGAGTTTGAAGGACCCCTGTATTGTGTTCAGCAACCCCATTCTGAAAAGGGGAATGGGCGGCAGTTGTTCTGTGAATAATCCCTTTCTTCTTGAACCATTGTTGCAAGCTCTCTGAGAGGAATTCTCCACCTCTATCGGATTGCAACATCTTAAGGGAATAGCCAAACTGCCTTTCCACCAGGGAACACCAATTCTTGAGGATATGGCTCACCTCTGACTTTTGCCTCATCAGGTAACAGAAGGTATACCTGCTGAAATCGTCTACTAGGATTAAGAAAAATCTGGCACCTCCGAGGGACGGTTTACACATCGGGCCAACCACATCACAGTGCACCAACTGAAAAGGAGCAGAGGGCACACATGAACTGACACTGGGAGCAGGTAGCTGTTTAGATTTGGCTTGTTTACAAATAGCACAATCAAGGAAAATACCACAGGGTTTGAGTGAGCACCCTCTACAGCAACCTGCCAACTTTTTTAACACGGGGAAGCTTGCATGCCCCATACGACGATGGAGGAGGTGAACGCATTCATTATGCTTGGGACTGTTACCAAACACATTACACACTTTGTGATGTGGCATGAGCATGTACAATTTCTCTCTTCGAGCAGCCACAGCACACACATTTCCATCCTTGAAGACTCTCCCCTGTTTCCCAGTAAACACCACCTCAAAGCCAGATTCTGTCAGCTCAACAACTGAGAGCAGACAGAAGTTGAGGGAAGGCATATACAATACATTCTCAAGGCACAGATCAAGTGCTGGGACATAAGCAGTACCTACACCACGCACTTTAGCTGTGGTACCATCTACCAGAGTAACAGTGGAAACACTGGCAGAAGACAGAGAGTCAAACAACTCCTCCGTGTTGACCAGGTGCTGTGAACAACCACTGTCGAGGAGCCAGACGGAGTCATCAGCCTTCCAGGAATCTTCAGGGACAGCAAAGTCTGTGGCAACAGCAACCCGTGGACGGCTCCTGCGACTTCTAAAACCTCTGCAGCGACCTCTGGCACCCCGGGCACTTTGTTCCCCTTGCCACTGCAGTGGACAATCGCGTCGAAGATGTGAAGCAGACCCACAGCGAAAACACCTCCGGACGGCATGAGCTCTCACCGGCCCCTGCTGCTTGCACTCTGCAACCTGTGAAGCCTTTCTTCCGGAGCTTGACTCTGCAGCCGCAGCAGCCTGTGTGGGAGTTACCGCATTCCTGGCTCGCTTTTCTTCTTCCTCCAGCAGCCTGGCCGTCACCAAAGACACCGTCAAATCTCACTCTGGAATGGATTGCAACAAAGCCACCAGCAATTCCCAGGTGGAGTCCAGGGAATTCAGGATACAAAACACCCTGTCACTTTTGTCCAAAACTTTGCCTCTTTCATGAAGAGCTGTAAACAAGTCAGATAATTCTGTCAGGTGTTGTCTGACTGAAACACCATGTGCTAATTTGGTGTTGTAAAGCCTAAACGAGAGAGCGTGTTTAGCGGCTGCTGTCTGGCTAACAAAAACTTCTCTGAGGGCTAGCCACCAGGCACGAAGTGTATCAAGGTCCCTAATATGCATGAGCTGGTCGTCTTCCACTGATAGGAAGAGGAGAGACATAGCACGGCTCGTTTTCCTTGCTACTTCAGCTGCATTGCCTGGGAGATCTATGGGGTCTGTAAAGGTGCCCCAAACACCCTCTCCCTGGAGAAAATGCTCCATTTTCACAGCCCATGCCAAGTAATTCGTGCCATTCAACCTCGCAAGAGGAAGGCTACCAGGCATAGCGTGAGCCATAACTAACAGCAGCACAAAAACGCACCAGCCAGCAGGACCTTACAAATCAAAACCTCGCCTCAAAAACTTGCCTTAAAAAACAAAAAACAGTGGCTCCTCCTGGCATCCACCTAGCGCAGCGGGAGCGTGCGACAGGCGCCCATAACCTGTCAGAAAAATAAGAGAGGGGTGCATGTTTAAGAAAACAAGACCACCTTGCCATGCACAGCTACGCTCTGTGCAGCTCGCAGCCAGGAGGGAGAAAACAGCCACGCATACCGCAAAGGCATCGTTATAGATTTATTGCGGATAACAAATGACAAAAACAAACAGCTAAGTTCCATCCATAGAGCAGACGCGTACAGAACGCGAGGCAGAAGCAAAGACGGAAGAAGAAAAAGGAGAGGAAGAGACTACTCGGACAAGCCTCTTTTGTAGAGCAAACATACACAGCTGCACAACATCAAGTAAGCATGTGACTTGTATATACAGTAGTCTCAACATATTAGACTTTTATCATAATACAGAGGGACAGCTGGGTGACCTTGCCCAATACACAAATACGAGCAAGCGTCTCAAGGAAACAACGCAGCAACAAGTCTGTTAACTCTATCCACACTATCCAACATGAAATCCATGGGATCACCATACTAGCTGCTGTAGGCTGTATTTTCAGAGGAAGGAAATGGCAAAACCACCTCTGAGTATTCCTTGTCTAAGAAAACCCCACAAAATTCATGGGGTCTCCATAAGTCAACAGGCTACTTAAGGCACACACATACATATACCCCACAGGATACATGCAACAATATCAGAAAACCCCTCCATGACATGATTAATTGTAGCTGAATTCCAGTGTCATGAATCAGATATAATTGGATTAGGTTTCCATGATGACCACTCATAGAAGCGTAGAATCTTGGAGTTGAAAGGGCCCACAAAGGCCATCTAGTCTACCCTCTTCCATGCAGGAATATATAAGTACAGGCCTCTTGGAAGATGCCAATCCAACTTCTGTTGATAGATCTCCAGAGAAGTTCACACACTACTCAAGGCAGTCTATTCCACTGAAGTAAAGAATTTCTCCCTAAGGTGTAGGTGGACTCTCTTTCCTTGTAATTTGAATTCATTGCTTCATGCTCAAATCTCTGGAGCAGCAGAAAACAAGATTGTTCCTATCTTCTACTTGACATGCCTTCATCAAATATTCAAAGATGGCTAGGATATCACCTCTCAGGTCTGACTCATGATTACCTGAAGCAGGGCCAGAGAAGCTTAGCTTCTTCTTTTGCGCCTTCTTCTTAATTGCTCTTGGCTGTTCTGCTCAGGCCTCAACACAATGATAAAGCATTTGGGGAAAAAGATACAACCCAACAGCCCAGCACTGGAAGCCAAGATTGAGAAAATTTCCACTGCTACCACATATTTTCCTCTTGTGCTCAGGTATGTCGGAACAAAGCAAAGCCAAACACTGCAAAAGACCAACATGCTGAAGGTGATGAATTTGGCTTCATTGAAACTGTCAGGCAACTTCCTGGCTAGGACAGCAACAGTGAAGCTGACAATGGCCAGAAAGCCAAGGAAACCTAAGACACAGTAGAACATCATAGGTGCCCCTTCATTACATTCCAGTACAATTTCTTTAGTCATGGAGGACATATCAAAACTTGGGAATGGGGGAGAGGTTGCCAGCCATACAGTACAAATCATGGCCTGAATGAGGAAGCAAGAAAGAACAATAAAAGTCACCAATCTTTTCCCAATCCATTTCTTCATCTTGGTTCCCGGACTGGTGACCTTGAAAGCTAGAACCACAATGATGGTTTTGGCCAACACACAAGAAACTGCCACAGAGAATATGAGGCCAAAAGCAGTTTGTCGAAGACAGCAAGGCAAACTCATAGGTTGGCCAATGAACAGTAGAACACAAAAGAAAGAGAACATGAGGGTGATGAGAAGGGTGTAAGTCAGGCTTCGGTTGTTGGCTTTGACTAAGGGTGTCTCCTGGTGTGCAATGAAAATCCCAAGAACTGAAGCTGCAATGAGAGAGAATAAAAGAGCAAAAACAGTTGACGTGATTCCTAGTGGTTCATGATAAGTCAGAAAAGTTATGGCCTTAGGAATGCATAGGTTCTGGTCAGAATTTGGATAATGATCTTCTGGACACAGGAGACAATCATCCATGTCTGGAAAAGAAAACATGGGATTCTATACATTGCATTCTTACATACAGTGATTTTAAATGATCGGGCTTTGATAGTAACTAAGTTCTCAGTGGAGGAAAGAAGGGCAGAAGCTGAAAAAAACTTAATAGCTTTTAAAATGTCATGATATTTATAGCAAACTATATGCCCTTTTGAAATCTTGGTACCAAACAGAGCAAGAAAAGACGTTCCTATCAGTAAAAGTTTATTTTCTTGTTTACCAGATGGAGGGGAGGAGGGAGAGAGAGAGAGAGAGAGAAAGAAACTATATTATTCCTACTCCTTTGGGCTGCTTCCCTCCTCCAATAAAAGTGCTATAGTGCCCTCACATCAGCCATTAAATCAGACTGTGACTGCAATCCAACACTCACTCAGCATAGTGTAAATATCTACACGCAGAGTTACACTATGCTAGTACTGTACAACCACCATGCAGAATAGCAGTATTGCACAAATCATGACAATGATTGGATGCTATTGTGCAATGTGAAATCACAAGACACAAGCACAGTGTGTAACTGGAATGCACAACATTCCTGAAAGCTTCACTCTTGTCAGCAGGATACATCTATTGCACTCTGGAGAATAATTCTCTTTGCATGTGTAATACAACTTACAACTGAGTATGTCACTAACAGGATACCAACTTCAGTCTTCTAATTGTCTAATGTAGGGCAAGAGAACACTTGTTTTGGGTCCTAATCTGAGCCTCCAGCCTATTCAATGGAGTGCTCTGCAGGATCTGCTCCCTCCTTTAAGTCCTGCCCCA
This sequence comes from Cyclura pinguis, assembly GCA_030412105.1. Lineage (NCBI taxonomy): Eukaryota > Metazoa > Chordata > Lepidosauria > Squamata > Iguanidae > Cyclura > Cyclura pinguis. The sequence continues at coordinate 131,839,946 of CM059604.1, read as the reverse complement.
AGTAATTTACCAAGACAGTCCTCGGCACTGATTTGACTGGTGATGTCAGGGTTTCCTCTGCTTGCTCCTCTTCCTTCTTCCCCTTGTAGAGAGGAGGAATATGACTGATTCTTCCTAAAGGAGATGGAATTACACTTCTTTGAACCAGAAACCCAATGAAGTCAAGAGTATGGCTGCACCAACTGATGTCATCCTGTCAACAGGAGGGAGGGTCATTTTCCCCTCCAACATTCCTATTCAAAACTGTGAGTGTCTGAAATAAATAACTGATTAATTCATTCATTCATATGAAAACACTGTGGGTCTTACCCTTTTGGTTTGAGATCTTTCCTGTTGGACATGGAAGGCAATCATAACAACAAAAGGGCTTCCCTTCCTTCACAACCTTGCTATAACCCGGCAAGCAATTGTCCTTACAAAGAGAAATAGGGCAAACCTGTCCATAAACAAAAAAGGTGGGGTTTAAGTCAACAACAGGGCTTGTCATGCAGTTAACAATCCTGATGTCTTCTTCTCCCTTCCCTTTAGATAACTTGGAGTTTGATACTTAAGGCTGGATAAGCTGTAGTCTGCTCACAAATGCTCAACATTCTCCCTTATACTCTCTACACTCATTGTAGCCATTGGGTGGTGGATTCAGTAGATAGTCCTCAATTAGCTATACAGATTTACTCTTCTCCCCAATTTCTCAATGAGGCAATTTAGTAGAATTTCTTCTCTCATTCTACTACATTGCAAAAGAAAGCTCTGAGAATTATTTCACTGGAAAACAAGAGCCTTCTTTCTCCTTACCCTGCTGTCTGGTTGTACTGGGATTTCCTTATAGTCTCTAACGGTGATTCATGGGGCCAGCTGAGGAAGCAGTTCACCACAGGATGATGGAGTTCAGTCCCTACCCACTAATTGGACCATTAATAGACACACTCTCAGAGAGCACTTAGTATGCAATGCTTTGTTGGATCCTCTTCTGCTATCATTGAAGACACCTCATTTCTCCAGGAGATGATTATAGGTATCTATGATGTAGTGGTTTGAGCATTGGACTATGATTCTAAAGACCAGGGTTTGATTTCCAGCTCAGCAGTGGGTATCGACTGGGTGACCTTTGGTTCATCACACACTCCCAGCCCCCAGAAAATAAGTTCTCCCAGGACTGCCAGAAGTCAGAAATGACCTGAAGGCACACAACAACAACTATGCAATGTATCTATGATTTCAAGGCTTAATACAGGGTTTTCTCATCAGGAACACAACTAGAAGTGGGGAATATGCGACAATCCAAATATTGCTGAATTGCATATTCCATCACACATGGTCACACATACCAGCATTGCTGGTGATGAGTGCTATGAGGAACTGATGTTAGACAACATCCAGAATTACTCCCCATCTCAGAATAATGCTACACCTCCTGATGCAATTTGTCAGTGTGGTTTGGGTATATTTTGCTTTCTCTTTGTCTTACTGTTAGGTATCGGAATTCATACACATGTTGCTTTTTCCTGAGTAGAAGGCAATCCTAGCAACATGAACTAGGGGGCAGAATTGCAGAGACTCGAAGAAGATTAAACAGTTTTAAAAACATAGCTAAAAATATACAACATACAACACTTAAAATCAGTGGAAACCTAGATTGACTACTGGCCTCACCTGCCTCCCTAGCCCATCTTAAGAGCCAACCACTGGTTCAGATGAAGGATGTCTCTTTAGCTTCCAATCCAGGCACAAAGCTGATGATGTTTCCAGCCCATTCCCATCACCACCACCAAGTGAGGCTGCGATGAGGAAATGTGATGGGGTCCTGCCAGCCTGACGTAGTGGTTTGAGAATTGGATTACAACCCTGAAGACTAAGGTTCAATTCCTTGCTTGGCCAGTGAAACCCACTGGGTGAGCTTGGGCACATCACACTTTCTTAGGCCAGAAAACCCACTGTTAGGGTCACTTTAGGGTCGCCATAAGTCGAAAGCAATTTGAAAGTGGGAAGGGGCTAGAAATGTTACCCTTCTTGCACCTCAATCAGCAGCTGAACAGAATTCCTTCACCCAATGTGGCAGCTGCCTGTTGCGGTGTGCTGGGAGGAGCATTTATATAGTTTCACAGTAAGGCTTACAGGAGTTTTACTGAATATGAAGCAGTTACAGATCCAGAACTCTAGGTTACAAATCTGTAACTGGAATACAGATTGCAGCTATCATATTTATTTGCATCTTCCTTTTTTCCCAGTCTGGGACTCAAAGTGACTTGCAGCAGTGGAGAGAAACCATAGCTGAAATATATATACATTGAATAAAACAGTTAAAAATGTCACTAAATTATCCATGAAATTAAAACCAGATTAAAAACATAGCTGTTAAAAAAACAAATAATTTTAAAACAGCCTATTTTCCAAGTGTATCAGGTGCAGAAGGGAAGTTTATGCCTGTAGTTTCATGTTAATTGATATTTATCAGCTATGCAGCACTTAATTGGGATTACACAGACAGAACTATGGAAGTGTCTGAACAGTGAACAATTCTGCAAATGACTTGTGAGCACACCCCAAAACGTGAATGACTCCTACCTGATTAAATCTGTTGGGCCACACAATGGCTTCTTTAGAAATGATGATCACATCTTCTTGGGCAGCAGTGGGGTTTGTCTTTCCCACTTTGACTCTCAGAAAGGACTGATTTGGAAATGTGACCCAGTTGATAATATCAAATCCCTCCGTTAATTCCCCATTTTGGTCAAAGGAAATCGTTTCTCCCTCACTATTGTTAAATGAGATGCCTCTCAGAAAGTGGTTGAGCTAACTTGGGAGAGAAAAAAGCAGATCAGAAGAATATTCATACAAACAAAAAGACGGTTGCTCTTCACACAGCAGGTCTATGGCTAGTGGTTCCTTTGAGAACTGTGTGTAGTCAGTAGCAGCAGTAGTGCTACTGGTTATAATGATATGCAGCCAACATGGTGTAGTGGTTTGAGCATCGGACTAAAACCCCAGAGACCAGCGTTCAATTCCCCACTCGGCCATGGAAACCCTTGGGCACCTCTCAGCCCCCAGAAAACCTACCATAATCTCTCTCTCTCTCTCTCTTTTTGTTTTTTTAGTATGAATCCATTACTCTGTGTCCTAATCTCTAGAGCAGCAGAAAACAAGCTTGCTCCATCTTCAACATGATATCGCTACAAATATTTAGACATGACTATCATGTCATTTCTTAACCTTCTTTTCATCAAGCTAAATATAGCCAGCTCCCTAAGCCGCTCCTCATAGGGCATGGTTTCCAGACCATTTTGGTCACTTTCCTCTGGACACATACGAGTTTGGTGATATCCTTCTTGAATTGTGGTGCCCAGAACTGGACACAGTATTCTTGATGGAGTGCTGTTATTATTTCCCTTTGATCTCAACACTATACTCCTATTGATGCAGCCTAGAATTGCATTGACCATTTTTAGCTGTCACATCAGCTCGCGGTCCACTATGACTTGTGGAAGCAATAAATCTTCTTCTCTCTTAGGGTCAAGAACTTACTCTGAGGAGATTCCTTTGTTATATGCAGGGTTATAGGAACTCATACCTCTACTAATAGATCTGAATACTGGATATAGACATTCTCTTGCATTATGGTATCCAAATTTTACCTGCCACAACAGTTGATTATGAAGGCCACACTCCTCGCCATGCAGCATTGCTCTGTGTCTGCACCTAGATGAATGCATGGCCTGCAAAGCAAATGCTACAGCATAGATGGCATTGTAGATGCTGTAGCTATGACCAGTCATGCTCATTTCAAAAACAGATGAAGGAAGACTCTCCAGTTTTTCCTCTCCGGTGCAGATTTCTCTGACTTCTGTGATCAATGTGGAGCTGGAAAAAGAACAGCAAAATGCAGTTTCCCAGAAGACCTTGATGAAACCGTCTTCTTTCTCAGAGGTTGGATTTCTCATCTGTACAAATTTATCAAAGCCTAACACCACCTTTGATCTAATTGCAAAGGACAGAGCACCATGAATGATGCTTATGTCCATTTTTCTTTGAACGTTTATTGATGTGAAATCCATCTGAGCTGACATAATCCAGACTTTTTTCCTGGTCCTAATGGATAGATCCTCATATTCTGACACGTGAAGGAATATTCTCAGCTGTATCATGGTATAAATTTCACCACTTATGACAATCACATTAGCAGTGCTTCTAACACCATTCTTCAACTTTTCCATGCAAGCCCCCCAAATTTCAAAAAAATCATTGGAAAGTAGTGTTTTAGGAAATCTTTCAATGATATCAAAACAGACACCTTTCTTCACAAACATGGGAACTATGCCCTGTAATAATCTCTCCCCATCGTCATCACTTTCACAAACCAATCCAATCCACATCCACCTGAAATGCAGAAGTAATTGGAGAATCCCTTCATACTGATGAATCACGTTTGGGAACATCTGCTGGAGAAAAACTCTTGGGATGTTGCTATTCATCATAGGAGAAGAACCATAGGTGAGCTTAAGAAAATAAAACAAGAACTGTGTAAGGGAGGACAGGAAATTTTAGTTGAAATATGTGTGTTTATATGTGTTGGTGTGGAGGTGTGGTTTCTTCCTCTGTCACTTCTTACCTGCATCATGGCAACCCCTGTTGAGGATCATGTAGAGCCTAAGTGAAACAGTATCTCTTATCTGCAGTGGATTGGATGCAGGTAAATGAAGTAAAACTTAACCTAGACAAAACAGAGGTGTCCCTAGCCACTCAAAAAGCAGGTCAGGGAACAGGGGTTCAGCCTTTGTCGGCTGTGATTACACTAGTTGTTGTTGCATGCCTTCAAGTTGTTTCCAACTTATGGTGACGCTAAGGTGAACCTATTATGGGGTTTTCTTGGCAAGGTCCTTCTTGGGGAGGGTTGCCTTTGCCTTCTTCTGAGGCTGAGAGAATGTGACTTGCCCAAGATCATCCATGGGTTTCCCTGGCTGAGTGTGGATTTGAACCCTGATCTTCAGAGTTGCTCACACAGAACTAAGCAATAGATGACCACTCTGATGCTTGGGCTGAGGGATAACCAAAACAAAGTTGCCTCAGTTCGTTCACAATGTATTATGGGTTTGCAAATTTTCTGAAGCTATACTAAAATGTATGAAGCACTAGTTCAAGGTTCTCATTCTATAAAGCAGACTGGCTGTCAGAGAATGAGACAGAAATGCTTTTCTTTCAATAAAGTTGGATCTTTGATTCAGCAGCATGTCCTTCTAATTTTTCCTGGGGTTACTAGGAGAAGGAATGCCTCTTCACTACTTAGAAAATGGGCCGTCAGTGATAAACAATACTAAACAAAAGGGACCAAATATCTAACCCAAGAAAAAGATTAGTCCTTCGTTCTCCTGGTGATGTTTAACACAAAAGCATGAAGGCTACATTCATGTTAACATAAAGGCCTAACTCTAGTTACTAGCCGTAACTAGAATATCCTCATTGAATCAATTCAGCTTTTGATTTAATAGTTGTATTCTTGTTGAGACAAACAATTGCTTATAGATCAGTGTCAGTTGGTTATTCCTGTAACAGTTCATTTTTTCGCACAACAGTTTTGCTGAGGCTGTTTCTCTGAACAGTTGCGACTACCTCTGCTTCTCCCTTTGAAATGTCTCAGAGTTAAAGAGTCTTGAAGCTTTGTTGTAATAGAGTATTAAAAAAGGTATTTTTGTTTATGGCGACCATTTTCAATATGCGAATATCTATTTGCAGCTTCATATCCATAGAAAGCTCTCTGCTATTTCTAAGAAATAGAAGAACAGGTGAAAATAATAAAATAACTGTGAATTAATAACCTCTCATCATAGCTCCATCCATATCTCTCACCTGTGGAATCTTGTAGATGTCCAGAAGAGCTCCCACATGGAGGCAGATTTCAGAGTTTGGTCCTCCAACCACTGCTACAAGATTGTCCTCCCCATCACATTTATAATTAGGAATAAATTTGCTCCTTGTAGAGAGAAGTTCCATTGAGGCTTGATATGTCCAGCCTGGAAAAAAATTGCTATTGTAGATGTGGAAGCCCAGAGTGATATTGGGTAAGAGGTGGTGATTTTCATTAATCTCCTTTACAGCAAATATCAAGGCCAGGATGTGCTGGTAGGTCTGAGTTATCACTCTGTAAACAAAGTTACATGCTGCATTTGCTTCTGATTACAGCACATGCTATAAAGTCCATTGAGTCAGAGTCCTGCACAACAGTTAATGTGATTCAGATTATGACACTAAATATATTTCAATTCACAGCAGGCTTACCATTTCAAAAAATATTAGTTAGATGAATAATGCTTCCCAAATTCTCTGTCTCTAAATTTCTCCACAGATTTTAGACTCCCAAATTCATTAATGTTATTTCCAAAATCATATCAGTGTATTAGAGATATGTGTATGTCTGCATAACTTTAACCATGGGGATGGAACCTTTGGTCATCCTAATGATATTGCTGAATGTCAATTCCTGTAACAGTCACTAAGGCTGATAGGAATTGAGGCTGAAAATATCTGGAGAACCAAGGGTTCCCCAGTGCTCACTTAAGCCTTAGACAACAAGATTCTTGGCAACATCATACATATAGCCCCATCCAGATGGCTTTTAAGAAGGCTTGTAGCAATTTAGTTTCTCCAAAAATATTGAGTGGAGAAAAGGTGCAAATGAGAGGGGGAAATGACTGTTGAAATAAAATGCCATAGTTCAGTTCTAGAATTGATTTTAGACATTAGCCCACTGAGATACATTCAGATAGATGCATTTTGAAGAAACAACATCCTAAAAAAAGTAACTAAAACAAAAAAAAGCCCATATCTATTCAACAGCCAATGAAAGCTAACTTAAAAAAATATCTATTTACAGTAAAATCATACTGGTTGACCATAGTTCAAGCAGGGTTGAGCCTTCCCTAGCTCAGATCATGAAGTGACCCTGTTTAATAAAGAATCACTAATGAAAGTCTTGCTGTTCTTAAGCAGACAGGTCCTTACATGCGATCTTCAAACATTTCCACTGACGGACGATCAGCGAAGGACATTGGACTAGAAAATGTGAAGATCTGAGACATGATGCCACCAATGATGAGATCTCCTGACTGAAAATACTTGTGAAGAATAGGAAGAGGATCACCAAGATTGCACAGATCATAAGAAAACTTGCCACCCACTTGAGGCAATAGCAGTAATACAAACAGAACAAGGGCTGCTAACTTGCACAAAATTTGCTCTTTTTTACAGGAACCCATGGCTCTTCCAAACTGTCAATGAGTTGTACAACCTGTGCTGAATGCAGCTCATTTCACTGATATATGATTTCAACTCTGCTGCATATAAGTATCAGTGATCAGACTGAAAGGAGTTCTGCCTTTAGCCCTAGCTAAGAATCAGTGATTGGATATAAAGAGCCTAATATATTCTCAGCTCATAGCATCACTGGCATTAAACACAGGCCCTTTGGGTCTTGGGGAAAAAAAGTGGATATAATTATAGTTATCTGAATGTTTCTAGAACATGAGTTCTTAGAATTACAGGTTCTATGAGACATTGAACTAAAAAAAAATGTTTATTACATCTCAGTGTAGGTCACCAGTACTCTTCACTAGGACAGTGAGAAATAACAGAGGTTAGCAATTGATGAAGGGTTAAATCATAGAAGTTGTTTGCTTGAGTAGGAAAATAGAGAAAAATAAGTCAGACAGCTGCGCTTCCTATCTTATCAAGGGTGGACTTGGCATTGCTTGGAAAAAGGGAGTTTGGGAGCCAATGCGACCAAGGGCGAATACTCCCTACTGAGATGCTTCATTTTGAAACTGTAATCTAGAATCATTGTAATTTGTACACTTTTCTTATATGCAAATCATTTCCTGTATTTGTTGTTTAGAAAGTATAAAAGATATGTTGGAACCAAGAACGGGGCTCTCAGCCCACTGAGATCCCTGCGTAGTAAAAATAAACTCTTGTTTTCTGAAACTGCTGGTCTCACTTTTCTGGTTGTCCACAACATTTCTGGTGCATTGGCCGGGAAAGTGAGGGGCTTTTTTTTTGCCCACTTTGGCGGACGCCAGGGCGTCTGGACCGTTGCCCCTTCCTGATACAATCCGCGGCGCCCTCGACTCTTTTTGTCGAAAGGTTTGGTTCAGGGCGGGGCGGCGGCTCTGGCGACGGCGCTCCAGCCAAGGGACCCGAAGACGGAGCAGAAAACAGGAACCTCCCACGATTGTTGGTGAGTCACCTCCCCGCAAACTCGGGGGGAAGAGGGGCCTGATCAACCCCTTTCAGCTTTGCCCTAGTACCCCACTGCTGTTGTGGGTGAAGCCGCAGAGCTTTTGGTTGGTTTTGGTTGTGGTATTGGAGGTGGGAGGTTGTGTGTTGGTGTGAATGCATGCAAGGATGGTCGTGTGAAGCCGCAGTTTCCAGGTCATGCCGTAGAGTTTTCCGGGTGCTTGGGTCGGCGTGATTGAGTGTAGTCTCTCCCCCTTTGTGTCGATCCATGGGACCCCTTACCCACAGGTCAACTCCCCTTTTCCTTCTGTGTGTTTGTCCGCTTGGGGAGGAAATGGGAGGGGGGCAGAGCCAACAAACTCCTTTAGGCTGTATGTTGAAAAATTTTAAGAAAGGATTTAGTGGGGATTATGGAAATCCCCGAATGACACCTGAACGTTTGAGGACCCTATGTGAAGTAGAATGGCCATCCTTTAAGGTAGGGTGGCCCCCGGAGGGGAGTTTGGAACCCTCACGAGTCAGGGCAGTGTATACAGTGGTGGTCGGCGAGCCTGGCCACCCTGATCAATATCCTTACATAGATTCATGGGATACAGTAGTCACACAAAACCCCCTTTGGCTACAGAAATGTCAGGAGCAGATCAGTAGGACCATGGTAGTGATGCAGGATCGAGCCAGACGGAAATTTGGAAAAGGACAAATATTGGCAGAATCAGCTCCAGAGGAACCTACCGCTCCCCCTCCTCCATATGTGCTACAGCAGCCGGCTCAGCATTCAGCCTCGCTGCCGCCGCAGCCCCAGCAACCAGCCCCGCTGCTACAGCAGCCAGCTCAGCATTCAGCCTCGCTGCCGCCGCAGCCCCAGCAACCAGCCCCGCTGCTACAGCAGCCGGCTCAGCATTCAGCCTCGCTGCCGCCGCAGCCCCAGCAACCAGCCCCGCTGCTACAGCAGCCGGTTCAGCATTCAGCCTCGCTGCCGCCGCAGCCCCAGCAACCAGCCCCGCTGCTACAGCAGCCGGCTCAGCATTCAGCCTCGCTGCCGCCGCAGCCCCAGCAACCAGCCCCGCTGCTACAGCAGCCGGCTCAGCATTCAGCCTCGCTGCCGCCGCAGCCCCAGCAACCAGCCCCGCTGCTACAGCAGCCGGCTCAGCATTCAGCCTCGCTGCCGCCGCAGCCCCAGCAACCAGCCCCGCTGCTACAGCAGCCGGCTCAGCATTCAGCCTCACTGCCGTCGCTGCCCCAGCAACCAGCCCCACTGCTACAGCAGCCGGCTTGGCATCCAGCTCCACTGCCACTGCAGCCAGCTCAGCAGCCACCAGCCATGTCCCTACAGCAATCAGTTTCACTGTTACCAGCCCCATCCTTGCAATTGAACCTCCCAGAGAGGGATGGAGCCAGGGCTGGGGGATTGGCGGATCTTAGCCCAGTTGCCCAGGGGATGGTGGAATCTCCAGAAGCCTTTAATCTTAGAAAGGGGCTAAAAGAGAAAGCCAAGGTTAAGAAATCCAAGCATCAGAAAGGGATAGATGAACCAGGTAACACTGATGAGGAAAGTGGAAACGTGGTTGCACCATTACGGCAAGTTACTCAGTTAGTGGCAGCCCCTAATGAAGAAGGAGGATATCGGCGAGTACAGAGTTATCAATACACCCCTTTCACCTCTTCAGATTTATTGAACTGGAAGACCCATTATGGTTCTTGTACTGAGAAGCCTCAAGAAATGGTGGGACTGTGTACCAGCATTATGGCTACCCACCTCCCCACCTGGTAGGATTGCCAACAGTTGCTGTTGACTTTATTTACTACCGAAGAAAGGAGGAGGATATTGGAGGAAGTGGAGAAAGTAGCAACAGCAAGAGCGGGGCCAGAAGTGCAAGATGTAAATGCTTGGGTGCGGGAGCGAGTAACCACTGTGGATCCACAGTGGGATCCTAATGATAATCAACAACGAGACAGACTAGCAGAATACCGAGCAATACTGTTGACTGGAATGAAGAGAGGCGTGAAGAAGTCTATCAATATGGTTAAAGTACAGGAGGTGACACAAGGACCTACTGAGGCTCCAGGGGAATATTTAGAAAGGCTGTTAAGAGCCTATCGGCAGTACACCCCCATAGATCCAGACACTGCTGAGAATCTCTGAACGGTGACGGCGGCATTTGTAACAGGAAGTTACTCTGATATTCGGAAGAAGTTACAAAAACAAGAAGAGTTTGAAGGAATGAATCTCAGTCAATTGGTGAGCATTGCCCAGAAGGTGTACATAAATAGGGAGCAAGAAGAAAAGAGGGAGCGAGATAGGAGAATGCACAAGAAGGTGGAATTGTTGGCCGCAGCATTAACGGCAAAGGACGGATACAGGAGAGGAGAAAGAGAAAGAGGAAGAAGTGGATATCCATTGGGATATAATGAATGTGCCTACTGCCGACAGGAGGGACATTGGAAAAACGAATGCCCTAGGCAGAGGGAATCAGTAAACAGAGGGAGAGGAATGGACCGTGGAAGAGGAAGAGGGGCAAATAGAGGAAGAGAGGAGGGAGAGGAAGAGTGATGAGTGGAAGATATGAGCCAGAGATGGAAGAAGGATTTGGAGAATTGATTGGGCTGGCTGGAATGGAACATTATGATTAAGATAGACCGGGGCCCTTTGCTCTCGGCCCCGGGGAGCCTATGGTCACAGCACAAATTGGGGGCCGGGCCATCCCAATGATGGTGGATACGGGTGCTGCCCGTTCTGTATTAAATTCAGCGGTAGCTTCAAAAACTGAAAAGGTCATAAAAATTGTGGGAGCTACCGGAAGAACTGAGCAATATCCCCTTTTGGAAAAAAGAATGGTGGATGTAGGAAGACATCAAGTTACTCATCAGTTTCTATATTTACCAAATTGTCCTGTGCCTTTACTGGGTAGAGATCTGTTGGCTAAACTGAGAGCCCAGATTTCCATTGAAGAAGATGGGGAGATGGAAGTAAATTTTAGAGGACCAAAAAGCATTTCAGTAACCTACCCAATGGAAGAAGAGTGGCGAAGGTATCAGATCATGGTCTGCCAAGAACAACCCATTACATTTGGACCCCCAGGGGTATGGGCTGAAGATAACCCACCTGGGCTAGCCCGATTTGTGGCCCCCATAGTAATGGAATTGAAGCCAAATGCTGTTCCCATTCGTGTAAAGCAGTATGATTTACCCAGAGAAGCCCTGGAAGAGATTCAGAAACACTTAGATCGACTGGAGAAATACAATATAATTCGGGAATGCCACTCTCCATGGAACACCCCGTTACTCCCTGTGTTGAAGCCGGGAACGAGGGAATATCGCCCAGTTCAAGATTTAAGAATGGTGAATGAGGCTACAGTCACTCTACACCCAGTGGTGCCAAACCCATATGTTTTAATGGGACTAGTTCCATCTACAGCCACCTATTTTAAGGTGTTGGATCTTAAGGATGCCTTCTTTTGCATTCGGGTGGCCCCACAAAGTCAAGAAATATTTGCCTTCCAGATGGAAGATGTTGTTACGGGCCAGAAGACCCAGTATGCGTGGACTCGCTTGCCACAGGGGTGGAAGAATTCACCCACAATTTTTGGGACATCCCTAAGTCAAGACTTGAGAAGATTTAGATCCGAGCCCGAGAAACGAGTTTTGCTGCAATATGTAGATGATCTGCTGTTGGCAGCCATCAGTGAGGAGGAGTGTAGAGGGGCTACCGTAGAGTTGCTCCAGCTCTTGTGGGAAGCAGGCTATAAAGTATCTAGGAAAAAGGCCCAGTTATGCCAGACAGAGGTGCGGTATTTGGGATTCCAAGTGACTCAGGGAAAGTGAGCGCTCGGCTGAGAAAGGAAGGAGGCTGTGTGTACCCTACCTGAGCCCCGGAATCGGAAGATGGTACGAGAATTCTTAGGTGCTGCGGGGTTTTGTAGAATTTGGATTCCTAATTTTGCGGTAATGAGTAAACCTTTATACGAAGCTACCAAGGGCCCGGAGAATTCTGAATTTATGTGGGGAACAGAACAAAGGAGGGCCTGGGAGCAGATAAAGAAGGCATTAATGGAAGCTCCAGTGCTGGGCCTGCTTGATGTGACAAAGACATTCACTCTATATGTTGATGAAAAGGGAGGAACAGCAGTGGGAGTACTGACGCAGATGTTGGGATCTTGGCATCGCCCTATAGCGTACCTTTCTAAACAGTTAGATCCTGTCGCCAGAGGATGGCCTGGGTGTCTAAGGGCAATAGCGGCAACCACCTTGTTGGTAAAAGAAGCAGACAAATTAACCTTAGGCCAGAACTTGATAGTGAAAGTCCCACACTCTGTATTGGCCCTGATGGAGTACAAAGGCAATTACTGGTTCACAAATAGCCGGATGTCCAAGTATCAAGGAATGTTATATGAGAATCCTAGAGTAAAGTTGGAAACATGCACCACCCTGAATCCCGCAACGTTGCTTCCTGTAGAATTTGAGATTACACAACATGATTGTCTTCAAACTATGGACGAAGTGTACTCAAGCAGACCAGACTTACGGGACACCCCGTGGCCTCATCCTGATGTTACTTATTATACAGATGGAAGTAGTTTTGTACGAGAAGGGAAGCGGAAGGCCGGATACGCAGTGGTCACAGCAGAGAAGATAATAGAGGCTAGAGCATTACCTGTTGGTACTTCGGCGCAGAAGGCAGAACTCATTGCCCTTATTAGAGCCTTGGAACTAGCCGAGGGACTCATTGTGAATATATACACAGATTCAAAGTATGCTTTTATTACCTTACATGCGCATGGGGCACTATACAAAGAAAAAGGATTAATCAACTCATCGGGACAAGAGATCAAGTATGGAAGAGAAATAGAGCATCTATTAGAAGCCGTGTGGGCCCCTCGTAAAGTCGCTGTAATCCATTGCAGAGGACACCAGAAAGGATATAACCCAGTGGTTTGGGGAAACCGAAAGGCAGATGCAGCTGCAAAGGAGGCTGCAGAGAGGAAATTGGGAAGTGAGGTGGAAGATTTGCCCCAAGAATTGGTAACGCCACTCTTCCAAGTGTCACTGAGTGACCAGACCCCTAGGTACACCCAACAAGAAAACAAAAGGGCTGAAAAAGACCTGAAGGCTAAGTTGGACAAAGATGGCTGGTGGGTCTTGCCGGATGGAAGGAGGTATATACCCCAATCTATGGGATGGTCAGTTGTGCAGAAAGCGCACGAAGCTACACGTTTAGGAAAAATGGCGCTAGCTCAGCTACTGGAGAAAGATGTGTTCATAGATAGAATGGGTCAGTACACCACGCTAGCATCGTCGCGATGTCAAATTTATGCCCGGAATAATCCACGCCAAGGTCCAAGATTGGAGGGGGGAATACAACATCAAGGATCTACTCCTTTTGAATCCCTAGTGGTGGACTTTACAGAGATGCCACGGACCGGACAGTTTTGATACATGCTGGTAATGGTATGTACTCACACTGGATGGGTTGAAGCATATCCTACCAGAACTGAAAAGGCGAAAGAGGTAGTACGAGCCTTACTTCGGGACATCATACCGAGGTATGGACTGCCCCTCCACATTGGGTCCAACAATGGCCCAGCCTTCATACATGGAGTAATCAAGAATCTTGCAGAGACTTTGGGAATCACTTGGAAGTTACATTGTGCATATAGACCCCAAAGTTCTGGAAAGGTGGAAAGAATGAACAGAACGTTGAAGACTCAGCTTGCGAAGTTGTGTCAGGAAACAAAACTTAAGTGGTTGGATGCACTCCCTATAGCACTTTTGAGGATAAGATGCACCCCCCATCGGACAACTGGGCTAACTCCATTTGAAATGTTATACAGAAGACCCCCAGCCATCCTAAAAGGGCTGAGAGGGGATATTCGGGAGTTGGGAAGTCTAGCCCTTCAAGAAGAGGTGCAGGCACTAGGAAAGGCTCTAGAGAAGGTTAAAGCCCATGCTTTAGAGGTTAGACGAGTTCCGTTCATCACCAAAGCACATTCCTTTCAACCTGGGGATGAGGTGTGGGTTAAAGATTGGAAAGGAGAGCCCCTATCACCAGGGTGGAGGGGGCCATACCAAGTGTTGTTAGTTACCCCCATAGCAGTAAAGGTAGCGGGACTGAAACCCTGGATACATTATACTAGAGTAAAAAGAGCATTTACTGATTGGACTGTGATCTCATCACAAGAAAACCCTCTGAAATTGTCTCAGTGGAGAGAGGGGAAAGAAGATTCGGACTAGACTCTGCTGTGGTCATACCAGGGAACTGACCACTCTACGCACAGTCAGATCCGCAACAGGTGGATGAAAAAAAATCTAGGCTAGACCCTACTGCTACCACACCTTTGGAGGCTGGCAGCTCTACGTACGGTCAGACCTAGCAACTGCGGAGGAAGAAGCTGGGACTAGGCCTTGTTATAGTCACTCCGGAGGCTGACTATTCTACGCACGGCCAGATCCCCTACAGAGGATGATAAGCCATGAGTATTAGTGAAATAGTAACAATAGTAGTGTATATACTCTTTGGAATTTTAGCTCTGGTGTATTTCCTGTATAAATATAGAAGGTACTGGTGTGGGATAAGTAGGTTTGGACCTCTGTTTGGCTCAGAAAATTAAGTGGATAATGATGATAGGAGTGTGGGGCATGATGTGTGGAATGGTAGAGGCGAACTGGTTTAAACAACATGCCGCACATATGTTTCAACAACATGGGCCCCATGTCACTCTGATTTATGAACATCCAGAGACAGTGGCAGATTTTGGTTTTATGCCCTCCCTTATTAATGAACCGGGAGTGGTTGTAGGAGCCCTGCAGTCAGCATTAAAGGGAAATCCCAATATGTTTGTTAAAGTTGATGGTAGCCTAAACAGAACTCAGTTTAGGCAGTTGAAATTTTATACTTATTCCCCTGGAATGTGTTTTTGTTGTTATCATAGCGGAGACTGGAATACTAAATGGAAAGGATACATACAACATTCCTCATTCTACGCTAAATTGGGAAATTATTCAGCTTGTAGAGATAGATTTTATTTGTATGGTTCGTATAACAAATCTTATCAATCCGAGACGGATTTAAACGAAACTAATTTTGGAGATTTGTACCCGGAATACCCTATGTTTACTCCTAATTATACAGAATCTGGCAGTATATGTTCTGGACTGATGGCTCGAGATCCAAATTTATGGTTTTATTTTAATGGATGGGCCACCAACTATCACCCAGGGACTTATCAGTGTGTGGGAATTGGGTATATGACTGTACCTGTTCAAGTTTTCCTTCCAGAACAACCAAAACAGGCTGTCAGAAGAAAAAGGAACCTGGTGGGACCACTGGATAGCCAATGTGAAGATCTGATTATTGTAGGAAAGCAATTGACTCAGACTGAGGCCAGTAGAGTAGGAGGTGGATTAATAACGGGGTTTCTCACTTTGGGATCCTATCCAGGGATCATAGCTCAAGAAAATCGTAAGAGTATATTAGGATTGACTTGTAGATTGGAGAAAACTGTAAATGCTACCAGGAAGTTGGTACGAGCCCTTCAACAAGAAATTGAAGGGCTCAATCAGTTAATGTTGCAACATTGGATGGCTTTGGATTACCTATTAGCTAGAAAAGGGGGTTTTTGTTCTATAGTTAAAGGAGGATGCAAGGTCACTTTTCATGATTTGAACAAGACTATAGAGGATGAGATACAGTACCTACAAGGATTAATACAAAACAATGTTGGTGGCATTGGTAATCCTTGGGATTGGCTAACTTCCTGGTTACCAGATTCTGGCTGGCTAAAAACTTTGTTTCTAGGTATTATAGTATTGATTGTAGGAGGGTTTCTAATGATGATATGTATTTCCTGTGCTATGAAATGTGTAAAAGCCTCTCTCTCTGAAGCTATGGAGGGAAAGGCAGCTCATTTTGCTGTTATGGCTCAAAGGCAGGCTTAAGCAGATCTTGCTCAAATTGCAATAAATAGAATTTGGCAGAAAAGGGGGGAATGATGAAGGGTTAAATTGTAGAAGTTGTTTGCTTGAGTAGAAAAATAGAGAAAAATAAGTCAGACAGCTGCGCTTCCTATCTTATCAAGGGTGGACTTGGCATTGCTTGGAAAAAGGGAGTTTGGGAGCCAATGCGACCAAGGGCGAATACTCCCTACTGAGATGCTTCATTTTGAAACTGTAATCTAGAATCATTGTAATTTGTACACTTTTCTTATATGCAAATCATTTCCTGTATTTGTTGTTTAGAAAGTATAAAAGATATGTTGGAACCAAGAACGGGGCTCTCAGCCCACTGAGATCCCTGCGCAGTAAAAATAAACTCTTGTTTTCTGAAACTGCCGGTCTCACTTTTCTGGTTGTCCACAACACAATGATGGACAATAAGGAAGGATTGCTAAAGGAATAATTACCAAAAAAGAGAGAGAATGGGAGAGAGAGAGAGAGAGAGTACTGATTGCAAACTCTGTTAGAGATGCCAGAGCCAGCCAAAATTTCTTTTTGGGCTACCTATCCCAGACTGCCCTAGTAGTGAAGCATGACTGCCCAGTTATGGAGTTCATTTAGTCTGAACTAAAGCACATGATGATAAACGAATATGTAACGAAACAAATGAAATGCGTGTTTCAAAATAAATATGCAATCAAAATATGTCTACCTTCATCTTCATTACATGCTAACTAATTGTTCCTAATTGTACCCTTCTCTTCCAAATGTGTGCTAGAAAAGAGGTGGTGTGTAGAAGCCCGTATGTAAAAGTCAAGCCCTGATCAGAAAGATGGAGAAATTATACGGGCTTGTGATGAGGCTGGTATTACTTTCAGGTTCCAAAAGGTTTTGGATCACCCTGACAGACAGAGTCATAAAGTCTTGTGAAGGAGCAAAATTAAGCCTGGAAGGGTGAGATGGTGGGAAAGGGACAGAACAGCAGGAAGAAAGGGAATGAGAGCTGAATTTCAGGAGGGTCGGAGAGGACAACTGGTAAACTGTGGCACAGAGAAAGAACAGAGACGCTACAATTGGCTATGCAAGGAAGATCTGAACAAGGAAGTGTGTCTGTCTAGCCCTTACGAATTATTGATTTGGCCCAATGGGTGAGGAAAGTCTACGGACAGAGACTGAACTTGCTGCCTGAGTCCAAAAAAGGAGGGACAGCTGGAGTTTGAGAGAAGCTGCAATTGCCAAGGCTAAGGAGCATAAGAACCCTTGTCACCCTGCCTAAAGGCTTTAAGGTTGCATACAAATATTGCAAGACTACCAAGCAGCACAGGCAGAAGTCCTGCAATCAAGTGCTGCGCTAGATGAAAGAACTTTGGGGACAGTGTAGATTCATTAAATTTAATGTGTGGCGTGTTGTATTGTTGCTAAACATATACACTGGGACTTAAATTGTGATTGTATTTGCAATATTCAATTATAAGTGGACCCATAGAACCCAGAAAGTGGTAGTCCTGGGAAGCAGTGGAGAATGAGAAAGGGTAGAAGTTGAGGTCTTTGGATTAGAGCCAGTCCTTTGGCTAAAATTACCAATTAAGGAAGCACAAGCATTACCCCAACTTAATGAAAATAGGGAAGTAAGTTGTGAACTGGTTCATCCTCACACATTTGCTAAATGAGAAAGCATAAAACATTTTCTTCTCACCACAAGAGGGCAGATTATTATTTTTGGCAGTGTCAGAGTTTCTGTACTTCAGTGGGAGTGATTTTTGCACATTTCTGCCCATTTAAAAAGTGAAGGTGCAACAACTGCTGCCTTGCTGCATAAATTTTAAAAATCTGGATCTGTACTTCTCTGGCACATAGTTGCTGGAAGGAAGGACCCACCTTTGCTGGCGTCTAATGAACTAGAGGCCAACAAAGTAGGGATCAGGTGTGGGGAACCAAGATGCCAAGCAAGCAGAGCTTGAGGGTTATAAGTTCTGTCCACCACCACACACACCCTCGTTGGATATTGCTTTGCTTGAAGAGGATGAGGGAGAGCACATAACAGATCAGGCAGAGGTTTTTCTTGGCACCTTGTGCTTTCAGCAAAGGGACGGCAGGATTGTGCAGCCCAGCTGTGGGAACTTCAGCCAGGAAGTATTGGAAGGAAGGAATTTTCAGCAGTGAGCTTGCTAATAGCTCATTCAGCCTCCAATCTGGCTAGTTAGGCCCAGTTTAGCCTCACACTGGCCTGGGAGGCCCAGGGCTTGCTACTTGGGTCTTGACAGGCCTCACAGGCCCCTTTAATTGTGAGGCTTGGTAGACCCTGTGTGGTGAGGATTGATAGGCCCCATAAGGCCAGGTAGGCCTTGCTAGACTATTTGTAGGCCAAATAAGCCCCACTAGGCCACTCAGCAGTCCTGGTAGGCTGCAAGTAGGCCCCAGCAGGCCATATCATAGGAGTTCTAGGCCCTGCTCAGACCCTGTTGTGGGCCTAGTAAGTTATGCTAGGCTCCGATTGCAGGCCTGTAAGTAATATAAGCCAGCTAGGACTGCTAGACCTGATAAACCAATCTAAGCCGGGTTGCACCTCTTGTTGACCTGACTGGTTAAGCTGCTTTTAAGGCCTAATAACCCCAGTTAGGGTCAATAGGCCCAGCTAGGCCCCTATAGGACCTGATAAGCCGATAGATGCTTTGAAGCTTCATATGCTAAGTTAGGCCCCTGTGAGGTCCCAATATGCCTATTTGGGTCCCTTGCAGTCCTGGCATTTAGGCCACTGTAGGCCTGATAGGCCCAGTCAGGCCCCTGTTTGGGCTGACATAACTGGTTAGGCCCTTGTAGGTTTGCATAGAAGTAGTTAGGTCCCTTACAGGCCAAGCATCCTCCTTCAACATTGTCTGGTTCCTCAGATAGGAAAGGGGAAGAAGGTGAATTCTCTGCTATTGTCTGATTATTTATGTGTTAAAAGAGTGCATATTTACTGTTAGGTAATCTTCAGTATTAACTCTTCTGAACAGGAGCTATGCAGGTTTTTCTTTTGAATCACTCTGTTAGGCCAGGCACATTTCATGGAAATGAAGCCTCACGAGCCCAGCACTAAAGAGGTAAAGTTATCCAACAGCACCCCAGTGTGGTCTTCTGTGTTAACTGTGCAGAACACTGGCTTAGAAGGGCTATCACAGCAGTTCAAAATACTGAGTGTTTTGAAAAGGCAATAGCACCACAACAAAAGCTATCATATTAGGAAGGTGTGTGTACAGGGGCTGCAAAGGCAGCAGCAGGTATCTGCCAGGGCTCATGCCCTAATAGGCAACCCGGCTCCAGGTCCTGGAACCTTCTGGTTTTGCTTATTCATTGCTTACACTCCAGCATTTCACAGATGAAAACCAGCACATACGTGGCCAAGCAACATCAAAATGCAGTCACAACGGTGATAGATATTGCTGAGAAAGAACATACAAGCTAGGAAAGGGTGCAGTGCTTGCTTTTACTTGAGCCTACTGGAAAGGACAAGACTCCATCCCACCTCTCCGCTGCCTCCACAGAGTTCACTGAGTACACGTTGACTTTGCACTTGGAACTCTGTTTGCAGCAAGGACTTATCAAGGGCTAGAGAAGATCCATTGAATTAATAGTATTTACCTGTATGTTGACACAGCATTCAACAATTGAATCAATGTGTCTACTCTCATTGGGATTAACCAATAGGATCCAGGATGGACTTTTGAGGGAAAGAAAAAAAAACCAGCCAGGTTTGATTCGAGCCTCCCACACCCATGTGTGCTGATTCTGATTTGGATCCTGGCATTTACCAGAGAGTGAAAGGCAACAAATAACCTAACCTGGATAAAATTTGTTTAACATGTAGTTAACAAAGGGTTTGTCTTTTTCCTCTGATAAAGCACAGCTAATAAAGAAAGACTGAAAGAACTAGAAAAGGGGTCGGACAAGACATTGTTGTTGCCTGAGACAAAGGCCATTTCCACGTTACACTGTTATAGTGCTATTATTGCACTTTCAACTTTGTCAGTAAAGGTTGGACCAAACCTGTAGAAAATACTTTGTGATGTGGGTCATTAAGTGCACCTGTGGAGAGCCATGTGACTTTAGCTGAGTCATGCTGATGAGCAACCAGGGAAGAAGGTTGTATCAGGTGTGGGGAAAATGCAAAGGCTGGCAGGATTGCATCAGCTAGTGTGAGAGCTAGCCAGCAAGTTGCACACGGTGCCTGACGTGACTGTTGGAGGCTCTGTCAGAAAGAGCAAGCAGAGGGATGCTCGAATGCCTTCTGAAGATTCTTGTAAATATGTACACATTGTAATTCAAGAATAAATTGCCTCCTTGATGGAAGAGAACAATTGGTGTGGGTGAGTTTTTCCTGGCTACAGTGCATTGCTGCTAAGGTATTCTCTGCTGCTGGGCACACTTCCAAAGCTGTGGGAACAATCTCTGCTATATTTTGGGTGTGACAAACTTCCTGTGGAATTCTGGGGTTTGTGATTTACTGAGAATTCTAAATGCCCCTCCCTAACCTGCAAACCACAGGATTCCATTCTGCAGTGATGTATTTAAGTCTTTTACTGTAAGTCTCAAGTCAAGTCTCAAGTCCCTATCTTCAAGTCTCAAGTCGAGTCTCAAGTCAAGTCTCAAGTATGGGAACCAATCTTAACAGAAAAAAAGGAGCTGGTGATCTGTCCGTGCCCTGGAGTGGGGTTAAGTTGAGAGCAAGCAGGATTGGAAGGAAACCTTCAGCCATGGAAGAACAGGAAAACCCTTCTAAAGGAAACTGCTTCCACACTGCTGTGGCTGTAAAGGACACCCTTTCTTACCCATTTATTCACAAGCAAGGAGGCTTGGAACGAAGCCCTAGCCATTGAGGAACAGGAAAGGCAAACTGAAGGAAACTGCTTCTGACTGAGCAGGGAGGGGATAAATGGGAAAGGGAGAGGAGGAGGAGGATTTCATATTAACAATGATGGGACTTCAACCCCTAACCCTCCCCTCAACCTAGATGCAGAGACCATTCCTGGCCCGAACTCACCAGAAAAAAGGTGCAAAGCCCTGTTTTTCCCCCTCTTAACTTGTCCTGCTCTTTCGCTTTCCTATAAATGGCTTCTGTAGAAAGGCAAGAAACCAAAGAGAAGTGGAGAGGTGGGGATAAAGGAGCCTGTGCAGCATAACATGCCCTCATTGCTGATTGGGGAAAGGCTGGAGGGGGAGGTGGGCAACAAGTCGATCACTAAAAACAGACATCTCTCGATTCAAGTTGAGTCTGTCAATCATTTATTGACAAGTCGAGTGCCAGTCAAGTCATTGAAGAGACTTAAGTCCAACTTGAGTCTGAGTCGATCGACTCGAGTCTACATCATTGCCATTCTGTTTTTGAAATTATATTTCTCACACTCCTGTTCCCATGGAACCATCCTATTTCATTTTCTCATTCAGATCGCCCCTTGATGCCACACAACATCACAGGGGTAGGCACATTTGCTGGCCTCCCATCAAGTAAAGTTATGTCCTTGCATTGAGCTTGAGGATGCAGAGTGGGACTGAGGAGCTGGAGTCTCTAAATGCTAGTGCCCCCACCAGCACCTCACTTTGAGCAGTGAAGTAGTGAATGGAGTACTTCTGCACAGCATCAACACCAGCTTTACAGGCTTGGCCTCTGGTGCTGCTGGGCCCAGTAACACAGCAGCTCGTGGTGGTGGTTCCATCACATGATCAGGCACACTGACCCCATTTATTTTGTCATGATTTTTGTTCTTGGCCCCAATCGGGCCCATTAGTGCAGGTGATGCAGTTCTCAGCAAACAGTAGCTGCAGGGATTAATAGCAGCTATTTATTTTGTTGTCCCAGCAACTTACCTTTATTCTGGGTGTTTGGGGAAGGACTTCAGGATGGTAGACTGTGGGGGCTCTCAGTCCCACTGAGCTCATCTGAGTGAAAACAGACTGCAGGAAAGGGCAGATCCAATTAAAGACCAATATGGGCTTGTGTCTGCAGCAGAAGGGCAATCTGGAAGATACTCCTCCACACCCTGGTTCCCACATTATGACACTTCCCTGAATGTATTGATTATAGGCCTCTAATTGCCAAATGGCCTGGTGTACCTGTATATTAGAATTACTGTAGGACCTGCCTGACCTCAAAGACTAGCTGGACTTTCTTGTGTCGATAGGTCCTTCAGTCTTGATAGACCAGGCCCCACTCACCACAGCCTTTCACTATAGGCCCATGTGAGGCCTATTCTAAGCTAGGCTCAACCCAGCCCTTGAACACATGGCCTACTTGAACATATGGAACACCTGGGCATTCAACTCCATCCAATAGTCAGTAGGCCCATCACTTTGGAATTTAGTCAGGCCCAACCCACCTATGCCTCTCTCCATCACAAGGCCTACCAGTCCTTTTATTGCCTGGGTGGTTTGCATGCAGGCCTCGTGAACCAGATAGGCCTTCACAGTCCTGATATTAGAATGGATTGAGTATTGGACTAGGAATCCTAGTTCTTATTATGGCTCCCAAGAAGGAATCAGATGGTTCTGAGGGGAAGGGCCCTGATAAGAAGGCACCTTGCAGTACCCTACCCCTGAAGTCTTTTCCTCATCTGATGAGACAGAGTGTGTGGATATTACTGATACAATCTGTGGATATAACAACAGACAAGGCCTTGCTTTTTCTTTTCTCAGACTGGAATGGCAGCTCCCCCTGCCCTGACCCCAGTATGCCAAAGCACCTTGCCACTTAATGCACAGTTCTGGACTTTCCCAGAAACAAAACCTTTGTGTAAACAAGATAAAGCCTTTCAGTTATTAATTAAAACTCCTTTAATGATAGGATAGTTGGCCACAAGGGCTGTGGAATTGTAAGGGAGAAAAAAACAAGAAAGAAGTGAATTTCTGGGAATGGAACATCAGGTCTGTTCCCAGCTACTGTTTCTTGCTACATTGCAACATTTTAGTACAGCTAAGAGAATGGTCTATTGTAGTGAAGAGAAACCAATCAGCTTTGTACACCACAACTGTGTCCTCTCTTGAACATGCAATGACCCTGCACTGTAAAATGTATAAATTGCTGTAAACATGTGGGGGCGGGGCTCTCTCGGTCTTTTGGAGGTGACTCTGCCGAGATCCTCAGCCTGCTGAATAAAGGTGGAATTTCCTTACCATGGGTCTTATCTCTGACTTCTGCAACATAATTTGGGGGCTCTGGTCCTGGATAGAGGGGCCTTTTGCCCTCTTAAGCAGCCACCAGCCCCTGAGTGTCCATGCCCCATTGACAGAGACCTTGGGCGCCCCTAACATTTTGTCGGACAGTCTTACTCGTGGGGGCAGCGGACTGAGGGACTGGTTTGCCAGCTTGGGAACCCAGGACGGTTTGGAAATCCGACATAGACACGGCCTTAGGTAAGTGCCTCCCCGCAAAGTGTGTACACTGGGGAGAAGAGGGGCTTGATCACCCCCTTCAGGACCTGTCCTAGTAAAGTAGCCCCGGGGGGGCTACTGAAACCGCAGGATTCCTTAGAAGGCCTCGGAAAAGGAGGGTGGTCGTGTTGATGGATAAAAGGATGTGTGACTGGCATCGCAGTTCCCTACACATACCGTTGATAAGTCCAGGTGCCTGGGTCGATGCGTATGTGTGACTGTCTAAAACCCTGTTGTGTCCGACTGTGGGACCCCTTACCCACAGTCCAACCCCCCTAACCTACTGTGTGTTGTCGTTATGGGGAGGAAAATGGGTGGGGGAGGTAGCTGACAAACCCCGCTCCAATGTATGTAGGAAAAACTCCAAGAAAGGGTTAAGTAAAGACTTCACTTTTCGGCGGCTCCTCGCCTGATTTCTCTCTCTGCTTTTTTGGAGCCGCTTCAATCCCCCGCAGCCCCCCTCCTTCTCCTCAGGCTCTGACTTAGGTTCAGATTTAACCCTTGAAGGACCAGGAATTGAGAAAACAGGCTTCTCGGTTCTCACTTTGTCCCTTTGAGTCCTGCCAGAAATCAAGCAGGAAGGAGGGGGAGAGGAGGATTTAGGAATGAGTGACTTTTGGATTTTCCTCTTCCCACTTTTACAGGGGAGATGGATTTTTAAAGCTGCAAAACTCTGGCATTGTGTTTTTGAGAAAGCAGTTGGCATGGGGAACCCTGGACACTCAGACCAGTAGCCCTATATTGATTCATGGGAATTATAGTAACTGAATCCCCCCCCCCCCATGGTTTGCAAAATGAAAGGAACAGTGCAGTAAAGTTATGATGCTGATGAAGGATAGAACTCAGAAGAAGTTCGGCAGGGGCCCGATAGTATTAGATAGCCCCCTCAGAGGAACCCAGCGCACCACCCCCATATATTGTGGCAACCCCAGGTCCAGCCCCGGCAGAGCAGGCAGCGGCACCAGCCAGCGGGCACCACATCCGAGACAACTCCCGAAACTCCAGCAGTGACTCTTTGGGAAACAGCCAAGCCCGCCCGCCTCCACCCGTTTCTTCACTCACTCGCTCTCTCGCCTGCCTGCCTGCCTCCCCACCGCGGAGACAGACTGGGGGGCAGCAGTGGCAGCAGCGCCGAGGAGTGAGAGCCACGGTCAGCATCTGCATGTGTGGCAGATGAGAAGAAAGGAAGAGGAGAGAGCGAGACCAGCGGGGACTGAGCCGCCCGAGGGCGCGCAACGTTGTGAGGGGAAGAGGCTTTCTGGAGGAGAAGCGACGGCTATGGCAGTGGCCCCCCCGGCCAAGGTGTCTGCCAAGAAGGCCAGGAAAGCAACGGGGGGAGGATGGCGGTGGCGGCGGATCGTCAGCGGTGTCCGATGCAGAAGAAGCCGCAGCAGCCAGCAGCGGCAAGAGCAGCACGGGCTGCCCGGGGATTGGGGACAGAGGAGGCGGCGGCGGCAGGCGGGCAGCTGACAGGATGCAGCTGAGGCTGGGTGAGGCAGAGGGGAGGAGGCATGGCCCCCCCGACAGCGGCGGCTCGAAGCCCCGCAAGGCCTTGGGCCCCAGCGTGACAGAGCTGCTGACCAAGGCAGTGGCAGCATACAAGGAGCACAACGGGATGTCACTGGCCGCCCTGAAGAAGGCGCTGGCGGCTGCCGGCTACGACATGGAGAAGAACAACAGCCGCATCAAGCTGGGCTTCAAAAGCCTGGGGAGCAAAAGGCACACTGGTGCAGACGAAGGGCACGGGCGCCTCGGGCTCCTTTAAGCTCAACAATAAGCAACAGGAGGGCAGGGCTGGCAAGGCGACAGCAGCAGAGGTGAAGAGTAAGAAGGTGGCGGGAGCCAAGAAGCCCGCGGGCAGCGCCAAAAAGCCCAAGAAGGCAGCAGCGGTGGCACCACTGGGGAACCCAGCTAGCCCCATCCTTGCCATCGCCCCTTGCTCTATATCCTGACTTGTCAGACCTGAAAGGGGGGATCCACACACACACCCTCCTTAGTCCATCTGATGTTTAGGATTTTAGAACTGGGCAGAAAAAGAAAGCCAAAAGACTGGAGCTGGAGGGTCAGGTGCAGCAGCTGGGGGGAAGAATCCAGGACCAAAAGTCCAGGAGCTTCAGCAGCAGCTGGCAGAACTGTCCCCTGCTGCCAGAGGGGAGACACGCAAGTACGGGAGGCTGGAAGAGAAAGTCCAAGCCCAAAGCAGGAATGGGAGCTAGCTCTGCGTGACAAGGAAGCGAAGCGGCTGGCAGGGGAGGAGGAGTGAGCCAGGGCAGAGCTAGCCACAGAAAAGGCTGGCAAGGCAGTACTAGAGGTCCAGCTGCAGAAGACCGTCAGCAAGCTGAAAGGGGAGCTGACTTCCGTGGAGGCACTGAAGGAGAGGGAAGCCAAAATGCAGAATGAGCTGCAGGGCTTCCTGGAGGTGTGCCAAGAGGGGAAGACTGATGCCTTACAGCTAGAGTACACATACTTGCTTACAAGTCAGTTGGAGTCACAGCGTATCTACTGGGAAAACCAGATAGTTGTCTGCAAGGGGAGGCAAAGTCCTTGATGCGAGGCGGTCCAGCTTGCGAGGGGCCCACCAGTTCCCGATAGAGCGGCAGCTGGTGGAGTCTCTGGCCCAGCTGCAGGAGGAGAAGCTGCAACTACAGGGGAAACTCCTCTTGCTGCAGGAGAAATTTTCTGCCCAAGAGAGCAGCCAGCTCACGCACACAGCACCGCTGCAGAACCAGACAGAGAACCTGAAGGGTCAGCTCCTGGAACAAGTGAAGGAAAATGAACAGGCTTCATTTTGTGTTGGGTGGCACAGACCTGGAGAAGCACCAGGACCTCTTGTTTGCTGAGAATCTGCATCCAAAGCAAGAGGTGAAGATGTGTGAGGCACAACTGCAGGAGCTCAAGAAGCAGCCGGCAAAGTGTGTGGGGTGTGAGCACAACAAGGAGAATGTGAGGCTGCAGGAGAAGCTGGCCCAGCCCCAGCAAGAAGCCGAGGAGGCAACAGGGTGCCTCTTCGAGCTGGGAGGAGGAGGTGATAGGGAGCTTCTCCAAGCTGGACCTGGAAGTGAAGCAGAAGACCAAATGCTTGGCGGAGGTGGAGCTGCAGCTGAAGGACTCTCTGGCCGAGAAGGTGGAGGAGGAGGAGTGGCTGAGCCAGAGGCTAGGAATCACCTGGAAATTACATTGCGCCTACAGACCTCAGAGCTCAGGAAAGGTGGAGAGGATGAATCAGATCCTGAAGACACAGTTGTCCAAATTGTGCCAAGAAACGAAGCTGAAGTGGCCGGATGTTCTTCCCATAGCCCTCTTTAGGATAAGGCATAGGATAAGGTGCACACCTCACCAAACTGCAGGGTTGTCCCCTTTTTAGCTGATGTATAGGCGACCTCCAGCCATTTTGCATGGATTAAGGGGAGACACAAAGGAATTGGGAAACATAATTCTACAGGAGGAGGTTAGCGCGTTAGGAAAAGCTATGAGCAAAATGAACAGCGTCTCCCCTTCTTATAGACACAGGCACACCCCTTCCAACCAGGAGACGAGGTATAGGTGAAGGATTGGAAAGGGAAGCCACTTGGTCCTGGGAGAAGGGGGCCCTACCAGGTTATATTGACAACTCCCACAGTAGTGAAAGTGCCAGGGTTGAAGCCTTGGGTACATTACACTAGGGTTAAAAGGGCCTACACTAACTGGACTGTTGCCCCAATCATAGGGCAACCTTTGAAACTGAAAGTTATCAGAAAGCAGTAAGGAAGACTGGGACTAGGCCCTGCTGTGTTCACATACTGGAAGCTGAACACCCGGTGCACGGCCAGATCCCCCTCTGGAGAGGAAAGAAGACTGGGAGTAGGCCCTACTGCAGTGCTACCAAGAATGCACTGCTCCACATACGGTCAGATCCTGAATGTGGGAAACAATCTTGTGGGTCGGAGGAGGTATAGAGGGAGCGGCAGGACTCGGTTATCTACTGTATCATTTTAGACAGTGATTCTGTGGGTCTGGGCAATATATGGACATGGTGATTGTTACTTATGATGGGAGTGATGTCAAGCGAGGGAGGCTGGGAAGTGAATCGATTTCACCAGCTAGTCAATCAGATCTTGAACACCCTGAATGTCAGTAATTGTTGGGTAAGTTCTCATGGGCCAAGTTCACACATGCAGGGGTGGCCTGTAATGCCAGCTAGTACTATGGATCTGACTGAATGGAACAGCACTACTATATATGCATTTACCACGGATAAGACACAGCCCTTAAGGGACTCCGGGCAATTTGTACTGAGTAGAACAGGAAAGGTATCCCTGGCTCCTTTGTGTGTAAGAAGGTGGAACATCTCTCAGGAGGGGTACTATGTAACTTCTGGAAAAGGGGGGACACGACAAAATCTTTTGCCTAGAATATCAGTGGGGGATTACCCCAACTGTAATGTAACTATTCTTGCTCTGGAATGTAACAACTATAATTGTAAAAGGACTAACCCGAATATTTCCACCCCTTTTGCGTGCGGGATAAGGGACACTATTGATCTGGTAACAATGTATGGGAATCTAAGAGGAGCTAACCCCCTGATCAGAATTCAGGACGTTGCTGTAGGGCATAGTGGTCAATTGATATACAGATTGCCCCCTGGTATGTACTGGATCTGTGGGTCTTGGGCAGGAAAGGCCTTTCCCCCTGTTTTGAAAGGAACGTGCACTATAGGGAGCCTAGTAAAGGCTGGAATTGCCTTTCGCCCATTGCAACAGTCAATTGAAGTTTGGGATAGACAATTTGGATGGTCCAGGGTCAAAAGGGCAAATGATGAGAGTTATGGATATGACCCAGATAATACATACCTAACTGAGGGTGAAAGATTTGGTGCCATAATATTCCCTATGGCAGGAGTTGCCCTTAACATAAGGCAAATACAGCGTCTGTCAGCCCAGTTGGAGAAATTGGCTAACTCAACAGCTAAAGGTGCCCTCCAGACAGAGGTGGACTCATTGGCCTCTGTGCTGACTCAGCATAAAATAGCCCTGGATTACCTCCTCAGCCGAGAAGGAGGCTTATGTGTATGGTTAAATACCACCTGCTGCCATTATGTTAATGAATCTGGAGTAGTAGAGACCAATGTGGAGAAAATACATTCTGTGGTATCTAACATTAGAAAATCATATTCGCAGTCTGTGGATATGTGGGCATGGCTAACTTCCTGGCTCCCGAATTTGGCATGGCTAAAGACGCTGTTTGTGGGATTTCTCCTTGTATTAATGATAGGGCTAATGATATGTATGATCGTGCCCTGCTTGTTAAACCGCATCCAATCTATAATGAGTAAAATTATGGATGGAAAAACTGCAGCTTATGCCTTAATGGCTCAAATTAAATAATTATGCTTAAATTGCTGTGTAGAATTTAGCATAAAAGGGGGGAATGTAAGGGAGAAAAAAAACAAGAAAGAAGTGAATTTCTGGGAATGGAACGTCAGGTCTGTTCCCAGCTACTGTTTCTTGCTACATTGCAACATTTTAGTACAGCTAAGAGAATGGTCTATTGTAGTGAAGAGAAACCAATCAGCTTTGTACACCACAACTGTGTCCTCTCTTGAACATGCAATGACCCAGCACTGTAAAATGTATAAATTGCTGTAAACATGTGGGGGCGGGGCTCTCTCGGTCTTTTGGAGGCGACTCAGCCGGCTGAATAAAGGCAGAATTTCCTTATCATGGGTCTTATCTCTGACTTCTGCAACATAATGTGTCTGTTCTCACATGCAAGCTGTGTTCTCACATGCAAGCTACATGATCAACATGTCACAACCTAGTGCAGCAGGGGTGTTCCCACATTCCCAAATGTGGCCATGAGATCATCCCTTTTGAACACCATGATATATAATCCCACAGGGTAACCCTCAGGAAGGTGAAACAAACATGGCAAGAATGGTGCAGGAGGGCACCACCTCAGCTGTTTTTCAGGTGGAAATTTTCCCTCAGTGAACAGATGGTTGCCTCATGTGAACATGTGTCAGCAACCAACACAGAAAAGACCCGTAAGGGAGATTATGCAAGCTTTTCTCCCTTCTGTACTATGAATTAGAGAAAAAGAAGGAGGAGGATTTAGACAATAGGGAGAAAGAGAAACTCAAAAAAGTAGGGCTTACAGAACCTGGGCTGAATGGCTTTCCAGTTTCTTTATTTTTATGAGAGTAATAGCCAAAGCACAGCCCACACAGGGCTTCTGCTTTGATCCAATACATGAATATAATATACAGGGGTTATGTTGACTTTCAGAGCCTGTATGGCTCTTTTATGACAAATCTTTTTGAATGAAAGAGGCCAAATACCCTACTATGCTATCGGACCTAACCCATTCTCAGCTCTGGATGCAGGACATGACCCTTGCTATCCCAACCCCCAGGGAAAGGGTTGATAGTGATCACCTGGTCCAGAATAGCAAGGATAGCACAACTGTGAGGAAGCAGATTACACAAAGACAGCAACAGAGGCATATATATACAGCACCCCTGTAAATATAGACATGCACATTTCATTTGCAGAGGGCCTCACTCCTTTTGAAACTGCCCAAAGTTTAGGGGCCCAGTTTTAGGTAACAAAGAACAGCAGAGAGGTAAGTGGAAATCAGGTAACCCCATACACACCACAAAAAAGGGCCAGTCCAATTAAGATTGATTAGCTTCTAATCTGGCTGATCCTGTACCCTGATTGAGTAGCAGACTGTTACTTGAAGGATGGTTTCCAAAGAGAGTTTAGGATACCATTTCTATGGCACTGCTGCCCCTTTATGGCTTGGAATTTGAAGTCCATTGTCAGGTTAGAACACATAGGAAGAAGATAAGGAAGGAGGTTGCTAAAGCCACTGAGTTATAGGCCACTGAGTTATCTAATGCTGTGGTCCATTTCAGGTACAACAACATGGCCAGAGTACAGGTCATCAGTTCCAATAACCAGATTGGGTAGGGTAATATGGTTGGTCAAGGAATTCACCCAAAACTGCCTCTGTCACAATATCTTGTTCATGGCACTCCATGTGGTAGGAGTGGATGACAACTTAGCTGGCACTCTCTCCCACAGGCAAATTGAATGCTTCAAACAGCCAGTGCCAGATGCAGCCACTGTGATAACTGAATCCCCTGTCAGAGCTGCTGATGACAAGCAGCAGCTGTTGGTCCCTGTGGCTCTGGCTGGAGATGAGTCCTGCAGCTCAAGAGCTCCCCCTGCTGCCATGGACCAAGCAGGTTTGGACGTTCCTCTGCCTGCTCCTTTAGGGCAACAGGGATCCAATTCTGAAGATGCTTTGGAGCCTGTGTCAATCAGCCCGCGAACAAGGCGGAGACTCAAGAGAGCTGAGCAAAGGGAGGCTTCCTTGATTAAGTTCAAGAAGCAGTGACTAGCCACACCTGTGTCTTGGGCTATATAACTGCCTGCCTGGAAGCTTTCCTTTGCTTGTGGCAAACTTTCTACAAGCCCTCTCCTTGCTTCCAGCACCTGGCTCCTGATACCTTGGATTGATCTCTTGGCTCCAGACCCCTGGCTTTTGGAACTCTGACTACGGCTTTTGCTTGTCGCTCTGGCTTAGGTAAATGGACTTCCCTTGAGTGAGTGCTTCCTTGACTCCTCCTGGCAGGACTCTGCTAGCTCTCCCACTCCCTTCTCCAGGCTGTCTCACCACCCGGGTCTCTGACCCTGACAGCCACCATGATGGACCTGATGCTAGCTGATCTCTGGAAGTTTGGCTGGGTGAGGTAGTTAGGACTATTAGTCTATCCCTAGCTCCCAGCACCAGAAAAAGGCTAAATTGTGGCTGTTCAGGAGGCCATGAAATTTAGGAAGAAGGCTCACCTGGGTAACAAATGGCCACTCCCAGTGACCCATTTATTGTAATATTGTGTCTCCCTCAGGGGCTAGGGGCTCTCACTGCAGTTGATGCAAACCTGGCTATCTGCTCTGACCTTCTGGTTAAAGGCAGGAAGTGGAGGTGGGTTTTAGAAAGAGGTCACACCCATTTCTACAAATCAGATGGCTCAGAAGTAGTGCTGACCCACTCCCTCTGTCCTCTCCCCTGGCCTCAGATTTTGGCCCTATAATGGGATGCTGCTGAACTCATAATCCTAGTCCTACAATGGCCCCAAAATGAAAGGAGCATTTTTTAAAATACCCTGAATAATTTTGGGTGCTAAAAACTAAAGTGTCGTGGCTATATATATATATTTTTTTAAAAAAGTCAGGTTTGCAGAGTGTGCTATCTTTGGTTCTCTTCATGTCTGAATGCAGGACATAACGTCTGGACTGGGGTTACAGGTGCTGCCCACGTTGTGGTTTCACCACACTGTCCCTCAGTCCTAAAACTTGCTGCAGTGAACTGGGAATTCTGGAGGGTGTTTTCACTTCTGTTTGCTTGAACACAAAAGGAACTTTGGTGTTGCCTTGGATTATTTAACATGGCCCCATAGTTCCTGACACTCACCTTGCCCCTCTCCCCCCTCCCCTCTTAATCCCTTCTTGGATTGTGTACTTGGGCCTCAGGATGACCCCCTATTACAGACCAGTGGCTGTGTTGTTTGGGAGGTTCTCAGGCCCTCCACCAAACTTAATATGGACAGACAGAAACCATTCTAAAAACAAAAAAGTCAAAGTTCATTAAGACAATAATACACTAATCCTTGAACTACTAAATCATTCACAGTTTGCCAAAAACTATAGTCAACTCTTTCCTCTGTCTGACTCTGCTATCTCTATTACATCTGTTCTCATCTCCCTGACTGACATGGAAGCCGTCAGTTGCTGCTGGCTCTGTATAATTTTCCCTGATTGATTCAAGTCAGAGAAATGAACTTGCTTAGCGTGTGATGTTGGTGTACAAAGCCCAAAGGGGCCATTGTGTCCTCATGGCACAGGTCACAAGATGAAAAGTGAGAATGACCAAAGTTGAAAGGCCTTAATGGAACTTGCAAATGGCATTGAAATGACAACACAAAAACTCCCATCTTAACTTTGCCTATAACTTGTGTTTACCTGAATACTATTCTTGCTATTTAGTGCTAACTCCCAATGGAACACCTCTCAAAGCACCAGTCAAGCACAAAGGCTATAATCAAGTATAATTGTCACAGGCAGATCCAGCAAGGAGCTTAATTAGAGGCTGTAGTAGGCATGCAAACTAAGTTTGAAATGAGCTTTGCGAAGTTGCTGATTATTAGGTGCTACAAAGCAAAGGCAGGCTCTCTTCCCCTCCTCTGGACACAGCTGCTGGCTTGCACACATTACAGTTTAATCACATCAACAAGAAATGGTCACAGCTGAAGGCAAAATATCTATTGGCCTGGTCAGGGAAAAAGAGATTTAAACTTTTTCTTAGCTGTGGCTGATTTCTCATGCAACTGTTTTTAATACAGTACTGCAGACAAAATCACTGAAACTTCAAACATAAACTCCAGCAGCTCTTCTTTTGCTCCGTACTTGTAACTACTCTAAGGGAGGGAAAGTGTAAGACAGTAAGTGCTGTAATGGTGAAAATCCAAGGCGAAGGTAGCCTGACACACTAGTTGAAGCAGGACCTGCTTTAAGCAGTCGTGCTGTTAGGTAATTTTAGACTGGCCAATAGTTTACAGTGTACAGGGAAGACAATGCTTTACTTGTTTAAACTGATTTAGTTGAATTTTGCCCTGAGAGCTTTGCATCTAGGGAGGGATACAAATATTTTATGAATAAACTAGTATATATAACCAGCATTGCCCAGGATTTTATTTTCTCATACGTAATACTTAAGAAAGATTTGAGATCCTGTGTCTCTAATTCTCCAAATTGTCTTGTCGAGTACCTGTAACTTTTCCCCATATTCCCCAATCCAATCTGTATTCAGAGTTATTAACATACAGAGGTTGGGTTCCTGAGGGAATACACTGCCCTCCTCCTTGCTGCTAGGCCCCATCTCCATAGCAATCTGCCTATTCACAGCTCTCTGGTTGAGAATTCTAAAGGCCCTTCCCTGAACTGCAAACCCCAGGATTCCACAGAATCTTCACAGCCAGCCAATCACATGAGGTCTTCTTGCCTCACACAGCCAATCATACGAGGTCTTCACCTGCCTAACACAGACAAACTCACAAACTTTGACTTTTGTATATTAGACTAGCATATATGCCAGGCATTGTGTGGGATTTTATTTTCTCATAGGTAATACTTGTTGGAAATACCTTAGGAATTACCTTACCTTACCTTAGGAATTAGATGAAGTTGAAATACACAGATTTGAGATCCCATGTCTCTAATTCCCCAAACTGTCTTGTCCAGTATGTGTAACTTTTCCCCATATTCACTAATCTAATCTGTATTCAGAGTTATTAACATACAGAGGTTGGGTTCCCGGACACAGTATTCCAGGTGAGGTCTAACCAAAGCAGAACAGAGTGGTATTATTACACTGGCCTTCTCTTTCTCCTTGCTGCTACACCTCGTCTCCATAGCAACCAGCCAGGCCCAAGAGCTCTCTGGCTGAGAATTCTAAAGGTCCTTCCCTAAACTGCAAACACAGGATTCCACAGAATCGTCTCAGGCAGCCAATCGTATGAGATCTTCTCGCCTGACACAGCCAGTCATATGAGGTCTTCTCTGCTTGACACGGACAAATTCACAAACTTCAACTTCTATATATTAGATAAGTAGCTTCACTTTAAAATGCAGCAAAACTGGGCTACAACATTTTGAGACTCTCTTTAATGAACTGCAGCAGTGAGCAAAGTGTACCTCCCAAGGAATAATTTCATTGTAACTTAACTCTTACAATACCTTAAGGGCATTATAATTGTGTTTAGTTATCTCTGTAGTTACAAGGTGTGTGGCCTCGCTACTTATATGTGTTTTGTAATATAGCACAGTGTCTTGCAGTATTCTGATGATGAAAAAACCCAGTAACTGAAAAGTAATTGTTGTAACTACTTTTTTAATAACAATAAAGTAGACACTATAAAAATCCACAGACAGAAATTTTTGCTCTAAACCTTTCTATTTTCTCTACTTGTATGCATGTATGACTCAATTTCTAAAACTGACCCCAAGTGTCCCTGTCAATTGAGTTTCCCTTTTGCGAATGACAAAATGGCAGATAGCAAAGAGAGGAACTTAGCAGTTTTTGTGGGTACAACAGATACAAAGTAAATATGCATTTTTTGTGCATTTTTTAAAAAATTTCTGATGATGGAGGAGCACCCAAAGACCTTAAAACCAATTGCTAGTTTCAATAGAGTTTCCAGTTCAAGATCATCTGAGACCCTGAGGTTTCCAGACCAAAACCTGAGACCTAGGGGCAGCCCTTGGCAATGTCATTAATTACTGACCACAGTCATCCACAGTTGTCATTCAAACACACACAGTGAACATATTTTTCTGTTTGGAAATTGAAAAAGAAATTTTAATTAATTTGGTTAAGTAAGAATCCTAGACTGATGAGAATGATCACAATTCGGAACTTCTATGCAAAATTTATATTGGTTGTTTTGAACACAGAACAACATTTTTACACTGCAAATAACATTCTTTGAACAGAAAGTTCTGCTGCCTGTGCAGAAAATTATATGAGTCCCCTCTCCCCGCCCTCCCGAAAAAACATTCCCTACAGAAAAGAGCTTCCAGTATGGAAAATGTTGCATTCTGTGCACAAGCACAAACAGCAAACTTTTGCATAAAATAAGTTCCACATTGGAAACAATTGCTCAAAACAGTACAGCTTTTTTTTAAAAAAATCACACTTGGAAGAAAATGTCTAGAAATATTGTTCGGCCAAAATTTAGCACAGAATTACAACTCTACTCAAGAGCCACAGTATCCCAAGGGCAACTGCACACAGTTTGGAAGAAAAAATGGGGAAAGGAAGAAGGAACTGGCTCGTTTGCCTTAAACATCCTTTGTGTATCTAAGAGGAGGGTGCTCACATAGCATTAAGAAATTGTTTTAAGTCCCACCATACTTTGCTCAGTGTACAAAGGACTGAATGATGCAGGGGTAGACTTAGTAAATTTCACATATTTCATATATTTTGTCTGTGTTCTGTGATAAGACCTTATTGGATTTCTATTATAAAAGTCCGTATGTTATCCAGTTGGTTAAATTGGATCCAATAGTTATGTATAGCTTCATTTTACCAAATTATAGTTTAGTCGGAATTAGGTCAAAGGTTTTATTCATTCGCTTACTGGCTTGTTGGGTCTTTTCGTTATTGCTGTAAGGTGTAAGGAAAGATGGAATTTGGATGAGTGTGTTACTGTGGTGCATAGTTCGAGCTCGAAGTCTACTAAATATAATTTTATATCAAAGAATTGGCCATTCCAAACTGCTCCCCGCCCCGGACAAGCACGCACACGGACATGGCCGAACAAGCTGAAAAATACAAAACAAATCCAGGCAGGCCAGTAATTCAGACCTCCAGGCAAGTACACTTTAAGCCTACATTAAGTATGCACGAGGCATACAAAAGATTCTCTGCCCCGAACAGGCAGCTTGACGAGATTAGCGCTTCTGACTACTCAACTGTCAAGCACTTTCCATTTGCATGCTGTCTGCGCTATTGACAGGGCTGTCAAAATCCAATCATGCTAAAAACTGACCTTTTGGAGGCTTTGTCTCCAACCCAAAACCCATTGTTTTTGCTGGGAACGGACTACCCTACAGGCACATTTTCCCCTATAAGAACCCCTGGTTTTGAGTGCATCTTCAGATCGCTCTTGGCTTCCATACCGCCTTGCTGCCACTCCATTCACTGAGCCTTCCCCTCAGCTTCCACGTGCTGAGAACCTCCGCTCCTCCAGACTTTCTTCAGACCACCTGGGCTACAGGATCAGGTGTTGTATTTCCCCAAAAACTCCCTCTTAAAATCCCCTATCTACTTTCCTCTCTTTATTTTCTTAGGTCTGTGTGTGTGAGTATGCAAGTACGCAGTATTTATTAGTTCCGTGTGAGTGAGCACGCAAGTGCGCTGTGACTTTACAAATAAAAGAACTAAATTAGAACTTTATTGTGTCGTGTTCTTGAATCGGCCTGACCCCGTAAACACTGGGTAAAAGATCCTGCTAGGTTATCCTGCCTCTTGTAGTGCTACAGCTTGTGCTCTGGCTAATTCCCATTCCCCATTATTTGGAGCACACTGAGGTGTCCCCCACAGGACCCCAGAAATCAGGGTAACAAATGGCATTAAAAAGCCTTACTCAGGCCTTTCCTTAAATTGCAAGTGGGAGGGTAATACAGGCAGCTGGCTGAATGTGGTCTTTGACTAGACTTCTGAAGCCCTAAAATGCTTTCAGAACACTCCAACTCTCAGCATTTTGAAAAGAATAATGGGCATATTTTCAGGTGATATTTGCCTAAAAACTGCATAGGACTCTCAAAATGTATAAGAAATGGAATAATATCCCACTATATCCACAAAAAAATCCCAGAGACCCCCACTACCCCCAGATCCATCCATTCTCTTCTGACCTCCATCTCAAGCTAGCTATGGGAATGGCATCATTTCTTTGAGAGGGACTTCAGGGAGAAAAAGAAGGCCTTTGAGCTTGCTCTGGGGTGTGCTGAGGTATGAGAGAGGGTCTGGGGAGAGAAATTGACCCCTCCCATGAAGCTGCCAACACCTGTCTTAAATCCACAAAGAAAAAAAGAGTGTCATGGAGAGAGGCGTGCATGGAAACTCTGCCCTAGGGTCCTCCCACATGCTGAGCATTCTTCAGGTGGAATTATATCATGGGCATCAGATTCACAAAGTGTATTTTTCCTCCACTCATTTAGCT
Organism: Cyclura pinguis; assembly: GCA_030412105.1. Lineage (NCBI taxonomy): Eukaryota > Metazoa > Chordata > Lepidosauria > Squamata > Iguanidae > Cyclura > Cyclura pinguis. The sequence goes on along the minus strand of CM059604.1, from coordinate 131,802,625 downwards.
TCACCGCTTTTTGAGAAGAGTTTTATTTAATAATAGTGCCATGGAAGAGGTTTTCTTCAACCAAAATGGAGAATTTGTAGCTGGATTTGATATCATCAGCTGGGTTGTATTGCCCAATAGATCTTTTCTTAGAGTCAAAGCTGAAAAGACTGACCCACAGGCTTCACCAGAGAAGAGGTTCTCCATTAATGAGAGTGCCATGATTTGGCCCAGCAGGTTTAATGAGGTAAGGTCCACAAAAGTTTTATCTCCATACTTTGTCAATTTTAACACTCGCCAACAACATTAGCTATTCCAAACACACTGAACCAACTATTACACTGAACAAGCTATTAGAGAAGCTAGATGTGACCAGAGGGATCCATGCTCACTGCATTAGGCTAAGTCACTTCCAGAAGGAGCTTTTACCTCAGTGATTAGAAACATACCAATGTGATCCTAAAACAGCAAGCACTCTCAGGGCCTTTCCACACTACACTGTTATAGTGCTATTATTCCCCTTTCAACATCCTATGGAAATCCTGGGGTTTGTAGTTTAGGGAGACGCATTTGAGAATTCTCAGCCAGAGAGCTCTTTGGCCTCAGTAAGCTACATACCCCAGAATTCCACAGGCTGTTGAAAGTGGAATAATAGCACTATAACAGTGAAGTGCAGAGAGGCCTTCAGTCATTAATCCTCCATATTACAGAACACCTCCAGTCAAGGTGATTTGACAGTGTCTTGAACTCATCACTCTACGGCCGTAGGAGTCCCTACTAGACATAGCTTAGTTTATTTAGTAGATAACCAAGCAGAGAGGACCATGTGTAAATAATAGTTGTGGAAAGTAAAATTTAAAAAAGTGACGAACAGGAATAACACTGCTGCCAAGAAACCTGATTGACACTGGTCAAAGAATATTTCAGGGTGCCCTAAACTTAGAAGGACTGTACTACATTAAAAGGCAATTAATGGAGCGTCCACACTCTTTAGCCTAAGGGCAAGGTTTCTGGGGACAGAGGTTCCATTCTTGCAAGTAGCATAAGATAGGTGTTCCATAAATATTCTCTCAGAAGACAAAGACATTATATCATTACAACAAATTAGGATTTCATGAGAATAATTCCATGGCTGGGGCAGGAAGATGCAAACACCTGAATTCTTGTTATCTGTCATTTGTGGACAGACACATCTCTTTCTCGATCTAATGAAAATTGTCGTTTAGGCTATAGAAAGGCCAAGAAGGAAGGGGAGCCACCTTGCTGCTATGACTGCCTTCCATGTCCAGAAGGGAAGATTTCAAACCACAAAGGTAGGAAACATGTTTTACATTATTCCCAAGCTATGTCAAGAACATTCTGGCATTGATACATACAAAACTGCTATGTCATTTAAATTGTTTGGAAGTGAGTGATAAGATGATGTTGTGTAATTTCCCAGAGGAATGTGTATTCCTCTGCATAGCATTTAATATCCAGGTGGGATCAGCTTGGGATGGATTTCTCTGTGTCTAACAAAGACAGTTTCAGGGATGAGAATCCTGATTTAATTCATCCTCCACTCCCATGCAGAAAAATGGTGAGGGGGCCATCTCTTCAAGATGAGACAACTCGACTGCCAGCTTGTTGTTGTTGTTTGTAGTGGTTCCAGAGAATATTGATATATTTTTTGCAAGTTTCTTTTGAGCATTTGTTTAAATTGTGCAATCCTAGAGAATGTGGGCATTGCAAATTTACAATCAAAGCTTTGAGTGGGTTATTTGTGCCTTTTCATTCTGTCAGGATATCCTGTTCTAACTGCTGTATTTAACCTCAGAAAGGGGGAAAGGCACAACATTTTCACAGAGAATTTTGTCCCAAGTTGTCTTGGTACTAACTGCAAAAACAGTAGCAGAGAAATTAGCATCTCAGCCACATACCAGAAGCAAGATTTCTTGTGAAGAATCAGAAAATCCTCAGGGTGCTTTCTCACCATAGTGAGACAGCCAGGCTTCACATCCCTAGACCAAAGCGATACAAATTTTCCATAGTTCATCTCCAAAGAAAGATTAAACTTCCATTTATGGATGAACATGAATTTTCCTTCTTCACTTTGAGCACAAGATCTCCATTGCCTGGAATTATAGCTGAAGATGGCCTTAAACCTAATGACCTGGAATGGAGACATGCTTGAGTATTAAATATTGTTCTAGAAATGGGTTATCCTTTGTGAATGTTAAGCTCAGGATTCCCATACAATTATGCTTTCTTTCTTTTTTAGACATGGATGACTGTGATCCTTGTTCAGAAGATCATTATCCAAACAAGAATCAGGATGCCTGCATTCCCAAAGACATCAGCTATCCGACTTATGAAGAACCCCTGGGGATCACCTTGGCTACTGTTGTTCTTACCTTTTCTTCCATTACAATTTTTGTGCTTTGGATCTTCAGGAAGCACAAAGACACTCCCATAGTCAAAGCTAACAACCAAAACCTGACCTTCATTCTTCTCATCTCCCTTCTTCTCTCTTTCCTTTGCATTTTCCTTTTTTATTGGTCAGCCTAAGAAGGTGACATGCCTTTTTCAACAAACAGCCTTTGACATGATCTTTTCAGTGGCCCTTTCTTGCATATTGGCCAAAACTACCCTTGTAGTTATAGCTTTCATGGCTACCAGGCCAGGCTCCAGGATGAGAAAATGGGTGGAAAGAAGCTGTCTAACTCAATTGTTCTTTCTTGCTTCATGATACAACCTACAATTTGCAGTGTCTGGCTGGCCATCTCTCCTCCATTTCCAGATTTTGATTTGTATTCAGTGACTGAAGAAATTGTACTGGAGTGCAATGAAGGTTCTACTGTCATGTTTTGCTGTGTCTTGGGCTTCCTGGGTTTCCTGGCCACTGTTTGTTTCACTGTGGCTTTTTTAGCTAGGAAGTTACCTGACAGTTTTAATGAAGCCAAGTTTATCACTTTCAGCATGTTAGTATTTTGCTGTATCTGGATATCCTTTGTTCCAACGTATCTAAGTACCAAAGGGAAATACATGGTCGCAGTGGAGGTCTTCTCCATCTTGACTTCCAGTGCTGGTGTACTTGGCTGTATTTTTTTCTCCAAAATGTTATGCGATTTTGCTGAGGCCTGATCTTAATAGAAAAGAACAGCTAAAAAAGTAAAAATAATTAAAGAACTGAGAAGTATATGTTGTCATACTGAGCCAACTTCCAGCCCCTCAAGACTGACTTCTGCCCTTGAATAGGAGCAGGAAATTCCCCAGATTTCATTACTGCTGCCACCACCCACCGCATTAAATCCCAATCTAGCAGCACAGTGGGACTCTGCAAGGGAGCCACCAGTCTCTAAGCTTAGAGATTCTTTTCTTCCTCCCATCCCTCTGGGAAAGAGGGATTCTGTCTATGCATATAACCAAGGCACATGGAAATAGGAATGTTGAGAGTTTTTGAAACAGGAAAATGCTTATTCTAAGAACAGGCAATATACATAACAGAGATACCACTTACATGGGGGCTTCTTCCCCCCCAGGTCCACTTAGTAGTTACAAGTTACAGTTAGTCTATGTCATTCCAGATATAGTACTAAAAATAAACAGAAATACCCTAACATGACTAACTAATAAATATTCTAGTTACTCACATTGGGGATCACAAGCTTAGATGGTATTTTTGGGGAAGGCCAAGAGGCTGCCTTGTCTGCCTCTCCTGGTCTTCCTCACTCTACTCATGGTCTTTTTCTAAGCTTCTACAAGTTTCTCTCCTCTCTACCCCCTGATTGGCCAACTATATCATGTGACCTATCTATAGCAGTCCATTAACCTCCCTTAAGCTTTGTTGTCTAGATAATGGGGAAACCCCACTGTCACATATGTCATTAGATATGACATTAACTTTCCAGTTCATTGTCTTGAGTTTACCAGGTCTTTATTAAATGGTGTTGAACTTCATAATAGGGTGCTCTGGTGGAGGGTGGTATTACCACAGTTTAGGAACCATCTTACCATTCCAAGTTTAATCTGAAGCCTTTTAAATTTGGAGACTGCTTCATACTGTCTCAGTTGACCACCATTCCTCCACATATATAATAGAGTTCTGCTTAAGGCATATCTCCTGCACCCTCTCACTGTCTCCTTCACCCTTTCCCTTTCCTAAAAGGAAAGAAGACTAAGCTTGTTCTGGAAAACGTCACGAGCTTCACAGGAGTCATCCATAAGAAAAGATCACTGAGATTCTCAAAACAGTTTTTCACAAATTGTACAAGAAAATACATTCTGTTCATATCCTGAGAACTTCACAAAAATGTCCAGAACATGGAAAAGAGAATTTAACTATCATTTCCTGGAATTAATGGATGGTGATCTCAGAGGGAAGGAGGCAATCAGCTAGTTGTAGTGTCCCAACTCTTTAGGTGCTGCCTTAATAGATATCCTTTTCCCAGTGCTGGCCGGAGGGAATTAAGGGTGCTTTGATCCCAACCTTGGTATAAAATCTTGAAATGACTGTTCTGAGCATCCAGAGAGATATAATTTGGTCAAATTTACTCATTTGGTATTTAAGTTCAAATCCTTGATTATTCCATGTACTGTTGGTTTGTCTGCCTGGTGAGAGGCTTCAGTTGGAAGTTCCCTGAAAACATTTCTGGCTGGTCATATTACAAGTTAGAAGGTGCTGTTGCTACTGTTGTTCTGACTTATAGTGACCCTATCCTAAGACTGGCAAGGTGTGTTCAGAAGGTTTTTTTCCTTTGCCTTCCTCTGAGGCTGAGAGAGTGTCACCCACTGTGTTTTCATGATTAAATGGAGATTCAGACCCTGGTCTCCTAGAGTTATAGTCCAACCTTCAAACAATGACATCACACTGACTCTCAGACAGGCAGTGTACAAAATATAAAAATGATTTCATATATTGTAAAATTATGCATTGTTTTATTATATATTTATGGGTTGTCTCTTTATGCCGTATCCCCCCGCCCCCCATTTGTGATACAGTAGAATTTGCTATAAGTACTGTTTAACTGGCATAAAATAAATATAAATCTTAGACTTGTGGCTGCAAACTATGCGAAAAGGAATGAACTCTGGCTGAAAATTTCTAGACTAGGACAAAAGGAGCCTCAGCACAGCCAGGTGATAAGTTTAAGAGGATGTATCAGAGATGAGTTTTGGATCATCCTCTTAAGCATCCAAAAGTAGGGAACAGTAGCAAGAGAAACAGCTAGAAGGAACTTCCAAAAGGTGACATCCTGTAACCTTTTCCCAGGAAAACTGTTTCTTTTATCTTCCTTGTTGTTGTTGTTGTTATTTGGGGGAAATTCACAAACACATGCAAGCAATCAAACAGTCCCATAACCCTACAAGGCTAGCAAAGATAAAGGAGAGAAAGGTTGGATAGCGAGAGTTTGGGGTGAGAACTAAAAAGAGAATATAGTTAAAACTACAATATGCAAAAGTGAAAACACACATTAAACAATGATAGTGATTAGAACAATATTAAAATATATATTAAAATGCCTAGTAAAAACAGCATACGAATTACAATTAAAATAACCAGCACCATTCCACATACTAATTACATGTTAAATGCCTGCCAGAATAGGAATGTCTTTAGATGTCTCATCATTAGCAGGCTATTGTGATTTCCTTCAATGTTTGTCTTCTGTTCCCAGGACAATCAGAACTTTCCAGACCCCTATTGACACTTTCTCTCAGGGGAGAAAAAGAGTATTTAAACTCTGACTATTTTGCATCCCCTTGTAGTAGGTTGCCACTCTGTTTGTTTGTTCCCTGATCTTAGGCTACGCTCAAGCCTTTGGATTTGAGCATCCAAGCACTGATCCCTCTCTTCAGGAATGGCAACTATTATCCACTTCATCCCAAACTCTTGCTATCCAACCTTTCTCTCCTTTATCTTCACTAGCCTTGTAGGGTTGTGGGACTGTTTGATTGCTTGCATGTGTTTGTGAATTTCCCCCAATAAAGACATTTTTTAAAATTTCCAACTGGTGTCCTATAGCTAGTACTGGTATACACTGGTAAAAAGATCCCACAAGGTTACTCCAATTTTTACAGGCCTCCATTTTTGAGCTAATGTTTTCTCACCTTTTCATGGAGGTATAGGTACTGCTGGAAGACCTCAAGGTCCCCTATCTTCTGGGATAACAGTTTGAGTATTGTACTACAACCCCGGAAACCAGAGTTTGATTCCCCATTCAGCCATGGAAACACACTGGGTGACCTTGGGTGCATCACACACTCTCAGCCCCAGAAACCCCCTAATAGGATCACCTTAGGGTTGCCATAAATCAAAAACAACTTGAAGGCACAAAACAACACAACTAATATAAGTGCTAGTCTCTTTGAGTTCTTGTGTAATTTGTAATTTGTTGCAGTGTATTCTGTAAGAAAAATGATTACTACTTACCAATTTGGATTGAAATATGGGAGCTTTCACATTAAGCTTTTTCTAGCAAGTGCTCTCAATTACTCATTTCGCTAGAATGGGTGGCTCAATTGTGCATGTAATGCAAAAGCACTGGTATGGCAGGGAGAGTTGTAGAGACTTTGGTTCCTTCTTCTGGAGCAGACTCTGACTTGGTCTCCTACTTGGCTATACCCTATGGGGTGATCACCTCCTATAATCAACCAGGGAGAAATTATTGAAAAATGAATACACAGATTTATTCACATCACTATACAGGAAACTGGAGAAGTAGGACAAAGAAGATCTAGATGATGAAGAAAAGTGAAGTTTAGGAGGAGGAAAGCGGACAGAACCTGAGCAAATTGGTTGCACAGTTTCTTTATTTATGCAAGGGTGATTGCCAAAGTACACCCCACCCATGTGGCATCACTAATTCATGGATGCACATAGAAATTGTTTACTGGGCCTACACAGAGTATTCTGGCCTTGCACGGCTATAATATGATGAGATGTTTCATGTGATGGTGTACATCTATACCTACCTCAGATGGGACACTCTCAACTGTGGGTGCAGTCGATGACCCCTGCATGACTGATGCAAAGTGAGAGGTTGCATCAAGGTGACTTAGTGCAAAATGCACCAAGAAGTAGCTCGTTCCATACTTCTAACAATCCAGGGCATTCACAGAGGTTACTTTGTTGGGAATTAGGGGCCTAAGGGGTGTGTACACACAAGCTGTGTATATTCAAGCATAAATGTTTGCTCTGCAGCGGTGTGCACTCCTTTCAGAATTGTCCCAAAGGACATGGCCAATCAGGCAAGGGGAGCAACAGCACGCAGGTAAGAAGGGCAACAGATGTGCCCCCCAAGCCTAAAAGGGGCCCAGCTCCATTAACTTTGATAAATCAAAGTTGTGGTTGCACTCTAACCCTGACTGGCAGGAAGCACTGGCATTATTTGAAGGAAGGATTGGAGGCTGATTTCCAGATTCTGTTTCAAGGAATCTGGCACCATGACATGTTCAATAATTTAAAGTCAGTCACAGGCTTAAAATAGGTAGTTAGGAATAAGATACAGAAAGAGGTAGCAGATGGCAAGGTGGTGGGCCCCTTCCTATCCACTAGGGCCTAACCTTAGAGTGTCCCCATTGGAGGGTAGTATAGAAGAAAGCCCCCAGAAAGTTTAGGATTATTCACAGAATCATAGAATCATAGAGTTGGAAGAAACCACAGGGGCCATCCAGTCCAACCCCCTGCTATGCAGGAACACACATCAAAGCATTCCCAACAAATGGCCATCCAGCCTCTGCTTAAAAACCTCCAAAGAAGGAGACTCTACCACACTCTGAGGCAGCGTATTCCACTGCCAGACAGCTCTGACCATCAGGAAGTTCTTCCTGAAGTTCAGGTGGAACCTCCTTTCCTGCAGCTTGAATCCATTGTTCCTTGTCCTAGTCTCTGGAGCAGTGGAAAACAAGCTTGCTCACACCTCAACATGACATCCTTTCAAATATTTAAACATGGCTATCATGTCCCCTCTTAACCTTCTCTTCTGTAGACTAAACATAGCCAGCTCCCTGGGCCGCTCCTCATAGGGCATGGCTTCCAGACCCTTCACCATTTTGGTCACCCTCCTCTGAATACGCTCCAGCTTGTTGATATCCTTCTTGAATTGAGGTGCCCAGAACTGGACACAGTATTTCAAACAAGGTCTAACCAATGCAGCCCTTCATTGGGCGGACTATGCCCAGCTCCCTCAAGCCTTCCTGTTTTCTTCCCCATACCTCTTATCATCCTGATTGCTCTTCTCTGAACCTGCTGCAACTTGTCTTAAACCTTTCATAAAATAAGGTGCCTTCTCTTTTTCACCTTCTTCATTGCTCTTCAATGCTTTTTGTGCTAGCTTTCCTCCCTTGGGAAAGTACAATAGTCAGGGGCTTAGTAATACAGGGCAAGAAAGTATTCAGCAGGTATTTATTAGCTGTCCTGCATTTGTATTGGCTGTCCCGCATTAGCCATACAACTTAAATAGGAAGCAGGACTAGGACTTCTGGAAAGTATAATTGTTGGACTCCAAGTAACAACAGCAACAGTAATGTCTGGAGTCTGAAGACAAGTTCCTCCCAGGAAAGAGTTTGTTATAGTTTGCTTCCAAAACAGAATATTTAGAGGTGGTACGACTGTCATTCTTATGTGCCTTCAGGTTGACCTTCACTTCTGGTGTCCTTTTCCTGAGCTTTTCTTAGCAAGATTTGTTCCAAGGGTTTTTTCTACTGCCATTCTCTTAGGTTGAAAGAGCATGACTTGTCCAAGGTCACCATTTTCAAGGTTTCAGGAGGAGAACCTGAATCAATAGCCTGAAATGGAAGAACTCCCTAACAGTTCTTCCATTTGATAATGAAACAATCCGTTTGATAGTGAAACAATCGGTTTCCAGAAGGTACTGGATTTGAGATCATTAGAGATTTTTGCTCTCCTCCCGTTAGTAATGCAGTAGTGTCTCTCCTGTGAGAAGCAGCATGGGGTAGTGATTCGAGCATTGGACTGTGACTCTAGAGACCTGGGTTCATATCTTTGTTTGGCATGGAAACTCACTGGCTGACTGTGGGCAAGCCACACTCTCTCAGTCTCAGAGGAAGGCAAAAGAACCCCCCCACACACACCTTTAACAACTCTTGCTAAGAAAACCCTCTGATAGGTTCACTTTAGGGTCTACATAAGTTGGAGACAACTTGAAGATACATAACAGCAACAAGTGTCTCTGCTGCAGACTGGACTTTGGAAGCCTCTTCCATCTCAAAGGTTTGGACCCAGATCTGAGCTGGAGAAAGTTACTGCTGCTTCCAAAATATCCAATGCAGCATGCCCAATGGGGATGCTGAGGGTAGATTCTGAAAATTCTGGTGCAAAAAAGGAACTTTTTCCAAGTTCTGGTCTAGATTTGCTTCTTACAGTTGAAGAGAGAGAATTATTAAAGTTTCATTGGTCTGAAGGGCCCCTCCGCTCCCCTTATAGTTTTTTGATCTCTCACTGACAAAGTCAAGGTATGATCAACATGTTTTCTTTTGCAATTGCACAATGAACTTACATCACTGAGTACGTTATTAACTATTCTGTTATTATCAAATCAGTCGGAGTTACTTCTAATTATTCTATTTACCCAAAGGAGTTCCAGTGGCTATGTGAAAAATAAGAAGAATATTAATGTAACCTATGGCATTCAGGGCTTGGCCAATAGCTTCCCATGAGTCTGTCAATACTGGGAATCTGCACTGGACTGACTGACTGATCAGTGTTTCTTTATACTGCAGATTGCTGGCTTTGAATCAGCTGAGAAGATCCCTGCTGATATCAAGGTTTGCTTGTTAGGAGCACTCAAATGATAGTGGGGAAAGGATGAACCAATGCCCAAGACAAGTTCTTCCAATGTGCTCCCGTTTGTGATGCTGTGGTGTTCATGTCACTGCTGCTTCTTCTACCCAAAGTTTTAGGCAAGAATCCATCTCTGCAATGTTCCATCCAAGACCCTCCTCCTATTCTTCACCAATATTATCAGTCTGGACACTTCATCATTGCTGCCATTATGTCTCAGGTCTTCTTGTTTTCAAATAAAGTAAACTTTGACAAGCATCCATTTCGGGAACATGATGGTTATATGTAAGTGGTTCCATTTTCTAACCATATCCTAACATTTGTAATGAGTATGCTTCCAGAATTCACCTATGATGATTACCACTATTGATGATGATGTTGATGCCACCATTACTATTTTTACTGGTACTCTTATCTTCAGTAGTTCTTATGCTGTGACAATGGGGGGAATGTTATGCCCATTTCTCCTTTATGCAGGATCTTTAAAAAAAAAAAAAAGATCCTGGCCTAATTTAAACCTAATGGACAACATATTTTTCCATTTGGTTTAATAAGTCATCTTCTATCTAGGAGCATCCAAGATTGGGCTGGCAATTTGGCTTCTATTCAGTCAAGCCAAATTGCCAAATTTGGCTTCCTTGTTTTACCTATTTGTCCACATATTACTCAGACTGCAGACATATCAGGCAATTTTTATACATATATCAAAGAGAACTGAAAGTAAAGCTCTGTCCTGAACAAGAGGTACTGAACAGCAATATCTGATTTCCAATGCAGACTAATGCCACAGCTCTACCAGCATGTTGCAGCCTTGGCGTTTGCCGTGAAGGAGGTCAATGAAAAGAAGCAGATCTTACCTAATGTCTCCCTGGGTTTCCATATCTATAATAGCCATTTCACTTCAAGCTGGACATGCCTGGCCTCAATGGAAATTCTCTCCAGACGGGGTCAATTCATCCCAAACTACAAATGTGATATTGAGAATGTGCCAGTAGCAGTCATTAGGGGTGCTGACTATGAATTCCATTTTGACATGGCAAACGTCCTGAGTATGTACAAGATTCCACAGGTGAGATGTGAGCCTAGGACAAGGTGTTAACCCTTTAAGTCCATGCAGTTATCCAAATCAAAAGGCAGTAGGATAAGGACAGGACTTCAGGCTGCAGGCTAGTGTTTGAAGAGCTGGTTATTCACTATCCTTCCTAAAGAGAAAGCACCAGAATATCAGTTTCAGTCCAGTGTTCTGTCTGATATACCTTTTTCATGGAAAGATGTTTCTCACATCCCCTAGTTGGGTATTCCAAAATAGAATCCAGGACACTTCTTCTAAAGGGGTCCAGTCTCAGAAAATCTTTCCAGCTTGGTTTTATGCAATGGGACTTAACCAGACTTTGCAAATAGGACTTGATTAGACCAGAATTCTCAGAATCGTCCTACAGATTGGAAACCCATATGGGCTTGGAGATTCTAGGAGTCATATTCTAAAAGGAAGTTTTTCAGTTTTGATCCTACCCATTGGGTTGAACGTTTTCAGAATCTAGAATCTCAGGATGGTTTGCCTAAATTCATTCATGAATATCAATTTGCCTTCTGTGTGCCAGTGGTGAAGTCCAGATGGTAAACAAAGGAGAAATTGGAGGTGGGGAATCACTTCTACTTCTTTGTTTGACTTTCTCCGAGAACAGAACAGATTAACAAAGATCTTAAAAACAGGAGCTAAGCAAAAAAAAAGGAAGCTTTTGGAATATGGATGTTGTTCATGGCTTCATCTAGCATTTAGTTTTGTTACAATCCTTCTCTTTGCTTTCTCTTGGGTGACTAATATGTGTGGACTTAGAAAAGAGGATAAGCGTGGCACATTTACAACCAACATCTCCTGTCAAATCATTTTAACAACTTAAGTTCCACTGTTGCAGGGTTTGTTTGTTTTTTAGTTCTATTACATTAAAAAAAAGATATCATGATTAGTATGTTCTCAAAAAAAAATTAAATTTGAATTCAAGTTGTTGTTTCATATCAATTAACTTCCCATCTTTTTTCTAAAAACTATCCTATCTTCAGTTAATCTTTGGCTACCCTCGCACAACTGATGACAGCATACAACCTATTTTCCTCAACTGGATGTTCCCACATGGAACTTATCAATATAATGGAATTCTCCAGTTGCTCCTGCATTTCAACTGGCGATGGATTGGGGTGCTTTCTCAGAGTGATGATACTGTACAGAGATTTGTACAAAATGTTCTTCCTGAGTTTGCCAAGAGAGGTATTTGTTTTGCTTTTATAGAAAGATTCCCCACCATAACCTTTTTCACTGAGTTGCAGGCAATGGTTGAGGAAGGTTTTGCAACAGTCAGCATTGTTATGAGAAGCATTGCCCATGTTGTGGTTGTGCATGGTCAAATTCAAACCATTATCTTAATGAGAATGTTTTCCCTAATTGCAGAAGAGGAGGGTATAAAACTGCAAACCTCTGCAAAGGTCTGGATTCTAACAGCTGAGATGGAATTCACATCACTTTCCTTCCAAAGGGACTGGGATGTACATTTCCTCCATGGTGCCATATCCTTTGCAGTTCACTCAAAGGACCTTTTGGGGTTCCAGACTTTTCTTCAGATGAGAAACCCTACTTTGGAAAAAGAAGACAGGTTTTTAAGGATATTTTGGAAAACTGTGTTTCTCTGTTCTTTCCCTGATGAATCTGGAGAGAAGGAAGATGGGAAATCTTGCACAGGGGAGGAGAAGTTTGAGACACTTCCCACGTCCCTTTTTGAAATGAGTATGACTTCTCACAGCTATAATGTGTACAATGCTGTCAGTGCTGTGGCACATGCTATGCATGCCATGTATTTCTCTAGATCCAAGGATAGGACAATGAAGAATGGCATAAAACAGCACCTTTGGAATCTAGAGCCTTGGAAGGTAATCTGATGAATGTAGAAGACTTATGGTGGGCATGCATGAAACAGTAGTTCTTCTACTGTGTGGAAAGCTGTCTCATGAAGAAGGCCAGATTGCTTTGGCTTCCATTTAATTACCCATATGTTAGTGAAATAGGGGTTCTCACAGATATGGTTATCTGAATATAAAAATCCTCCACCCCAGTATATAGAGATGTACAGGCTTTAAAATAAAAAGAAACAGAAAGAAAAGATGACAGAGCAATACTCACCATGTTCAACAGCCTTAAGAGCTAGAGGTGGAAAGACAATTCAAAAATATTGAAAAAATACTTGAAAAAATCATGTTTCTCAAGTGTTAAGAAAACCTGACAAGAATAATTCTGAACTGACAAGAATGTTTGCAGTTTGGGACTTCTACGAAAAGTTCATATCTGGCTGTTTTGAACAGCAAACAGCCTGTCCTATATAGAAAATACTTTTTTTTTTTTGTATTTGTACAGAAAATTCCATTCAGCCAAAGCTTCAGGTGTAGAAAGTGCTGCTTTCTGTGCATAAATACACAATGTGAATTTTATGCAGACTAAGTCCTGAACTGGAAATAATCATGGAAAACTATACAACTTTCAAAAATTTTCCCCAAAAGGGAATTATATTTCAAAAATTGCTTTGAGAAGAAAAAGAGCCATGGTATATCAAGGGCAACTGCATATTGTTTGGAAGGAAAAATGGAGGCAGAAAGAGAAAACTGGCTTGCTCACCATCAATGTTTTTTCAAAGGTTTTATTTGTTCACTTACTGGTTGATTGGGTCTTTTCATTATTACTGTAAGGCGTAAAGAGAGGTGGAACTTGGACAAATGACATTAAAAAGCCTTACCAATACATCTGCCTATATTGCAGGCAGGAGGGTAATGCAAGCAGCAGGATGAATGTGGTCTTTGATGGCCCTTGTGAAGTCCTAAAGTACCTCCAGAACATTCCAACCCTCCACAAATAGAAAAGAATAATGAGCATATTTTCAAGCAATATTTGCCTAAAAGCTGCATAGAACCCCCAAGGATGTGTGAAAAACAGAATAATATCCCACTGCATCCACAAAAAAAAAATTCCCAGAGCCCCTCACCCCACCCCTAAATACTTCAGTTTACCTCTGTATTCCCTCTCAAACTAGCAATAGAAAGTAACAGGTATCATTTCTGGTTGCCCTTTTGAGAAGGAACTTTAGAGAGTAACTGGAGGTCTTTGAGCTTCTCTGGATAGGATGTTGCATGTGGGAGAGTCTGAGGAGAGAAATCCCCCATGCAGTTGCCACTACCTGTCTTAAATGGACAAGAACTGTCATGACCAGGAGTGTTCATGAAAACGCTGCCACCTCTTAAATGCTGACTATTCCTCTGGTGGGATTACTATCCGATTCATGAACTGTATTTTTCATCCCCTCATTTAGCTTAACCGCTTTTTGAGAAGTGTTTCATTTAATAATAGTGGCATGGAAGAGGTTTCCTTCAACCAAAATGGGGAATTAGTAGCTGGATTTGATATCATCAACTGGGTTACATTAACCAACAGGTCACTTATCAGAGTCAAAGTTGGAAAGACTGACCCACAGGCTTCCCCAGAGAAGAGATTCTCCATTAATGAGAGTACCATGATTTGGCCCAGCATGTTTAATGGGGTAAGGACCACAGAGGTTATATCTAGAATTTTTTTCAGTATTAACCTTCACCAACAACATTAGCTACTCAAACACACTGAATCAACTATTATACTGAACAAGCTATTAGAGAAGCTAGATGTGACCAGAGGGATCCATGCTCACTGTATTAGGCAAAGTCACTTCCAGAAGCAGCTTTTACCTCAGTTACTAGAAATATACCAATGTGATCCAAAAGTAGCAAGCACCCTCAGTCAATAATCTCTCATGCTACAGGTCACCTCCAGTCAACATTATTTGACAGTGTCTTGACCATATCCAGATTCTCATTCTATGGCATATTCTATGGCACAGGAATCCCAGTTGCAAACAAATGTGTTTAATAGATGACCAAGATGACCATGTGTCAACAGTAGTAATTGAAAGTAAAATATAAAAAAACATGATGAACAAAAATCACATGACTGCCAAGGAACTTGATTGACACTAACGAAAGAGCACTTCAGTGTGCTCTCAATCAGGAAGACACTGGACTAAACTTGCAGGCAGTTAATGGATTGTCCACACTCTTTCACGTGTACACGAAATATTTCTGCAGACAGATGTGCCATTGTTGCAAGTAGCATAGATATGTGTTCTATAAATGTTCTCTCTGAAAACAAAGACATTATACCATATCAGCAAATCAGGATCTCATAAGAATAATTTCATGGATTGGAGAGTAAGATGCAAACTCCTGAATTCTTGTTTTCTATCATTTGTGGACAGACACGTCCCCTTTCTCAATGTAACGAAAATTGCCACTTAGGCTACAGAAAGGCCAAGAAGGAAGAGGAGCCACTTTGCTGCTATAATTGCCTTCCATGTCCAGAAGGGAAAATTTCAACCCAAAAAGGTATAAACCTCTTTTACATTATTCACAAACTACATCTAGAATGTTTTGGCATTGGCACATGGAAAGTTTTCATTTCATTTAAATTGTTGGGAAGCAGATGATAAGAGGAATGTGTGTATAGCACTTCATATCCTAGTGGGATAGCCAGGGGAAGGATTTTTCCATGTCTAGCAAAGACAGCTGCAGGGGTGTAAATCCTGATTTGATTCATCCTCTATCCTTATGGAGTCCCCCTTATGGTGAGGGGGACTTCTCCTCAAGATGAGATAGCTGGCTTGTTGTTGCTCTTTGTAGTGGTTTCAAAGAATATTGGTATATTTTTAAGAAGTGTCTTTTGTGCATTTTCTAAAATTGTGCAGCGCTGGAGAATGTGGGCATTCCGTATTTATAATCATAGCTTTGGGTGGGTTATTTGTGCCTTTTCACTCCATCAAAATGTCCTGTTTTGATTGTTGTACTTTAACCTTAGAAAGGGGGAAAGGCACAACATTTTCACAGAGAATTTTGCCCCAAGTTGCCTTGGTGCAAACTGCAGAAACAGTGGCAGAAAAAATAGTATCTCAGCCACATATTTGAGGCAAGATGGGTTGGGGAAAATCAAAAAATGCTCAAGATGCTTTTGCACCATAGTGAAACTGCCAGGTTTCACACTCCTAGATCAAACTGATACTCTTCTTCTTCTTCTTCTTCAATATATTTATTAACACAAATTTTCAATATATAAAGCTACACAAAAGGATTAAAACAAAAACATACAAAAAACAAAACATAATAAAAACCTAACATAATACAAACTAAAAAAGGGGTTCAAAGGCAAAATACAAAATAAGCTATGACTACAAACTTGGTTACTTAGAACCATTCTCAAGATGGGAACAATGATGAACATAATCATTCTTCTTCTTCTAATCAAGTCTTAAATCAAAGTGATACAAATTCTTCATTGCTCATCTCCAAAGAAAGATCATATGCTTATGGATGGAGATAAACTGTCCTTCTTCACTTTGAGCCCAGGACATACACTGCCTGGAATTATAGCTGAAGAAGGCCTTATCTTGGAAAGGGGACTTGCTTGGATTTTAAATATTGTCCTAGGAATGAATTATGCTTTGTGAATGTTAAGCTCAGGACTCCCATACAACAATGCTTTCTTTCCTTTTTAGATATGGATGACTGTTTTTCTTGTTCAGATGATCATTATCCAAACAAGAATCACGATATGTGCATTCCCAAAGACATCGGCTATCTGACTTACAAAGAACCCTTGGGGATTACTTTGGCTTCTGCTGCTCTTACCCTCTCCTCCATCACAGCCTTGGTCCTTTGCATCTTCAGGAAGCACAAAGACACTCCCATAGTCAAAGTTAACAACAGAAACCTGACCTTCACTCTCCTCATCTCCCTTCTCCTCTCTTTCCTTTGCATTTTCCTATTTATTGGTCAGCCTAAAACAGTGATGTGCCTCCTTCAACAAACAGTCTTTGGCATGATCTTCTCAGTGGCCCTTTCTTGCATATTGGCCAAAACCATCCTTGTAGTTGTAGCTTTCAGGGCTACCAAACCAGGCTCCAGGATGAGGAAATGCATAGGAAGACAGCTGTCTAGCTCAATTGTTCTATCTTGTTCCATTACACAAGCTACAATTTGCAGTGTCTGGCTGGCCATCTCTCCCCCATTTCCAGACTTTGATATGCATTCAGTGTCTGAAGAAATTGTATTGGAGTGTAATGAAGGTTCCCCTATCATGTTTTACTGTGTTTTGAGTTTCCTAGGTTTCCTGGCAATTGTTGGTTTCACTGTGGCTTTTTTAGCTAGGAAGTTACCCAACAGTTTTAATGAAGCCAAGTTTATCACTTTCAGCATGTTAGTGTTTTGCTGTGTCTGGCTAACCTTTGTTCCAACATATCTCAGTACTAAAGGGAAATTCATGGTGGCTGTGGAGGTCTTCTCTATCTTAACTTCCAGTGCAGCCTTGCTTGGGTCTATTTTTTTCCCAAAATGTTATGTGATTTTGCTGAGGCCTGATCTTAATAGAAGAGGGCAGTTAAAAAGGAGAAATAATTAAAGAACTGAGAAATGTCATTAGATATGACATCAGCTTTCCAGATTGTTGTTTTGGTTTTACAGTTAGTTCACATCAGATGGTATTGAATTTCAGAATATGGTGCTGGGGAAGGGCAGAGAATCAGCACAATTTAGGAACCATCTTACCATTGCATGCTGAAATATGAAAATGTGGAGGCTGCTTCATAATGTCTCAATTCATCACAATGGTGCCAGATAGATAATAGAGTACTGTTTATCGCATATCTCTTGCACTCTTTCCCTATCTCTCTCATCCATTTCCTTTCCTAAAAGTGAAGAAGAAGCCCTAACTGTGTGATTGAAAAATGTCACCAGCTTCACAGGATTCATCCATAAGGAGAGGTCACTGAGAATTGTCAAAACAGTCCATTTCATGTTGGGCAATCTTTGAGTGCATGAGTGACCAGTCCTAAAGGGAATGTCTAAGAAAGTTTGTCAATCTCTGAATCCCATGTGATCTTGGAAAAGTTAACAGCATTCTAAAATTGCTAGAAGAAAAGTCACTGCAAAAATTCAAAGATTAATGGAAAACTATAGTAGATTACAGTAAAGAACTTTGTGGTGATAGAGCAATCATACATCTGTGACAACTATTGTTTTAGGAAGAGTTTATAGAATGAAATGAAGATGATAGAATACAAATATGAACCAATGTTAAAGAAAAGAATAGGTTAGGTAAAGCAATTAAATTAAATTTGAAAACATTTAAATGGAAGCAAGGGAGGGGAGTGGATTAGAGTGTTTTAGAGTCATGGAGTCATGAGTGGTAACATTATAGTATGATATAGAAAAAATGGTAAACAAGATGCAATATGTTTACGTGAATGTTGTTTCTTGGTGCTGATGAAAAAGTAATTAAAAAAAATACCCCTCCTTCTGCAGCTTTTCCCCTCTTCTGGCTTAGATTGCCTTAGACTCTGCCCATCCGAGGAAGAAAGGGCTGGTGTAGTTTCTTTTCCATAGTGATACAATCTCTTGTCAATTCTAATGAAATCTTCAGGCTCATGATAAATTAACTCTGTCGAATAATCCTAATTTTTTTAAAAAAGGCAATCCTTTTAATATATTTTATTAGTATCAGCTTTGGCTAATACGCCAACTGCGCCCCTTCCTAGAATTAGATGACCTAAAGGTGGTAGTGCACATGCTGGTGACCTCAAGGTTTGACTTCTGCAATGTGCTCTACATGAGGCTACATTTGAACCAAGTTCAGAAACTCCAATTGGTCCAAAATATGGCAGCCAGACTGATTACGGGTACAGCTAGGAGTTAACATATTACACCAAAATCACTCCACTGGCTGCCAATGAGTTTCCAGGCAAATATAAAGTGTTGGTTATTATCTTTAAAGCCCTACCTGGTTTGGGCCAAATTACCTACAGGATTGCCCCCTCCCATACAATATGCCCCGTACATTCAGGTCTTCTGTGGGCCATTTACTTAAACTGCCTAAAACAAGACTAGCAATGGTCATCCAGAGAATCTTCTCATCCTTGCCCCTAGACTGTGGAATGGCCTGCTGGAAGAGATCTGACAGCAAAATATGCTGCCTGAATTTTAAAAACTACTAAAGACTTATCTCTTCTGGCTGGCCTACCCAGTCTATTTTTAATTGTATTTTTAAATTGTTTTTAATTGTACTTTTAATTGCATTTTTAACTGTACTTTAATGGTACTTTTCATCATGATATATTTTAATCATAGTATGTTTGTATTAATCGTCCTATGTTTTAGTGTATTTTCACTATGATTTTTTAGTTCTATATTCTGTACCCCGCCTTGAGCCTTGGGGAGAGGCAGGTAACAAATAAAATGTATTATTATTATTATTATTATTATTATTATTATTATTATTATTAATAGCGTATTACCTGGCATTGCCTAGGATTTTATTTTCTCATAGGTAACACTTGTTAGAAATACGCCTTATCTTACCTTAGGAGTTAGATGTGGTTGAAACACACAGATTTGAGATCCTGTGTCTGTAATTCCCCAAATTGCTTGGTCCAGTATCTGTAACTTTTCCCCATAGTTCCCAATCCAATCTGTATTCAGAGTTGTCAACTAACAGAGGTTTGTGTTGGGAGTGGCAACCTTTGCATGCTTTAATTAATTGGCTAGTTAGTTTGCATGTCTATTGTAGGCATAGAGGGGACTGCCTAGAGTAAAATTCCTTTTGTTTGGTCAACATCCACTTCCCCTTGGATGTTCTCTTCCTCTTCCCTTTTTGTTCTTCAGCTTCCCTGCAAGCATGTAGTCTCCGATTCTCTGGCAAGCATGCTTTCCTGTAAGCATGTGAGTTCATATTTTTCATCTTACCTTTCTTCAAGAATTTGAACCTGTGTAAACTATGCACAAGATTTTGTGAGTAAACTTTTCATACTTTTTAACCAAACTGTTTGTGTTTATTTTGAGCTAGATTAAGTGTGTCTAGGTTGGAGATGATAAAGTGGGACTGGTAATTTGTTCAACTTCTGTCTGTGCATTACAAAATACTCTGCTGATTGGGAGACTTATTACTAAAAATCTCTCAGTTCTCCAACAGTTTAGTTCCTGAGGAAATATGCTGTGCTCTTCCTTGCTGCTAAGCTTTGTCTCCAAAGCAACTGGCCTGTTCCAGTACCTGTAGCTTTTCCCCATATCCCCCAATCCAATCTGTATTCAGAGTTGTTAATTTAATAGAGTTTTGGTTTCTGAGGGAATACACTGCCCTTCTTCTTGCTGCTGGGCCTCATCTCCATAGCAACTGGCCTGGGGCCCAAGAGCTCTCCAGCTGAGTATTCTAAAGGCCCCTCCCTGAACTGCCAACCCCAGGATTCCGTAGAATCTTCACAGCCAGCCAATCATATGAGCTTTTCTTGCCTCACACAGCCAATCGTATGAGGTCTTGGCCTGCCTGATGCAGACAAACAGACAAACTCACAAACTTTGACTTTTATATAGTAGATGATGATGATTATCATCATTATCATCATCATTATATTTTATATCAAAATAGCACAAAGAAGTATGATTCACATAACCACTGATCATGATTGAAGTATGAATTCTAAGTCAGCAGTGATGTGTGCAATGCTACATGTTCTGTTGGACAATGAAAAATAGGACAAGTGTTTGCATGAACTGATGGAACAGGACAGCACCAGCATCATGACATGGGGTATGCTCATGACATTATACTGAACCTGCAAGTATAATGGGGAACATCACCCCTCAGCTCTGGCCTATCTTCTATTCCCTCAACGGTCAGTGCAGAATTTCTCTGTTTTTTTCAGGTTGGAATAATTCCCCTCCAAGTTGAAAATTGATTTTGGCTGGGGAGGGGGGTTTCACCTACCCAGCACTGGAAGCAGCTTGCCCTATTGCTTTCCTAAGCAGAAGTTACCGGACAGTTTTTAGAATAAGGGATATCTCTCAACTTGTACAAACAAACTGGGAACGACATTCTGATTGAAATACCTCACCTTGGGCAACTTCTACATTCATCAACTTGGCACCTCTTTCTGATTAGATTGCCTTAGATTCTGCTTTTTGCAGGAAGAAAGGGTTGATGTAGTTTCTT
Source organism: Cyclura pinguis (assembly GCA_030412105.1). Classification (NCBI taxonomy): domain Eukaryota; kingdom Metazoa; phylum Chordata; class Lepidosauria; order Squamata; family Iguanidae; genus Cyclura; species Cyclura pinguis. Next base: position 131,781,764 of record CM059604.1, on the reverse strand, counting down.
CTGCCAGGGTGGTCTGATAATACAATCTCTTGTCAATTTTAAGTAAATCTGTAGGGTCTTGCAAAATTAACTCTGTGAAATAACCCTAATTCAAAGATTACGAGACAATCCTTTTTATAGAAGAAATGGAGTATATACTTTGAATCAATTCAGAAGTCCAAGCCATTGCAAACCTTCCAAGCCTTCTAAGCTTAGGGTCTAGTTCATAATGCTCCAGATAATTACCTCTCCTCACATTTTCTATATAGCACTTCCAGTGGTTATCTACTTCCCAGTAAAAGAAGGGTAGGATAAAAACATACATTGCACAAGAATGCTTCTCCTTAGGTTTCTAGTTTTCTAGGTGCAAGGAATTTTTCATAAATTTGAACAATTACAGCAGCATTTCTCAAACTCTGGTCTTCCAAGTGTTTTGGACTTCATCTCCCAGAATCACTGATTGTTGGCCAAGGCAGCTGGGATTTCTGGGAGTTGAAGTCCAAAATATCTGGAGGAGTAGAGTTTGGGAACTGCTGAATTAGATCCTCAATCTAGGGCCATTTCCACACTACAGCCCTTTTCGCATGGCGTTTTTAAAGCATATTAGGCACGCCCCCTCGCCCCTTCACGAGCCACTGTACCGCATGATGCTCTGGCAAACCAGGTGCTATCACAGCCACGGATAGTGCTGATAGTGCGTTTTCTTATTTTCGCCTGAGAGGTGAAAATAACCTCCCTTTCACGCATCGGTCGTACGACCAGAGGGCCTGCAGAGCCATCGTCCGGTGTGCTTCTGGGAAGGACCCGGGAGTGGGCAGGGTGTGGGCAGTCCCTGCTGCCTGTCCCTCATGCAGCAACTCCCAGGGAACGCTCCGCCCAGCAGCTCCGCCCCCATCGCAGGAGGGAACACTGTACGACATGTTGCCGCGAGAGGCCACCCGGGGGCTGCGTCGCCACTCACACTCGAGATGACAGCAGCCCCCGGGGTCTGGCCAACTGTGTTGTTTTTTAAAAAAAAAAGCCTGGCACTATTGTTAGTACGTTAGCATATTACCTAACATAGTACAAAACAGCCTGTTAGCAGGATCTATTGTGCTAACGTTAGCACGATGGTTGACAAAACAATAAAAAAGAAAAGAAAAACCACCGACCAATCAGGGACGGTGGGGCGGGGACAGGGCAGGACCTGGGCGTGGCCCAGGACGCCGACATGCAGACAAGGCACCGGGCCAGGACTGGTGCTCTCTCGCGAATGCCCTATCATGTGCAGACTGCAAGGGGCTCTCTACTGGGCCTCTTGCAATATTGGCAATATCCTGAGGGCTCTAGTTCGTCACGCTATCAAGGTAAGGTGCAAAAAGGGCCTACAGTGTTATAGTGCTATTATTCCACTTTTAACATCCTATGGAATCCTGGGGTTTGCAGTTTAGGGGAGGGCCTGCAAACCCCAGGATTCCATAGGATGTTGAAAGTGGAATAATAGCACTATTACAATCTAGTGTGGAAATGGCCTAGAAATAGATCTTGAAGGATTAAGGATGACTGAAAAGCAGCAAAGTATTCATGGTGAATGGTTAGTGAGCATGTTATATGTATATCCCCCTCCCAAATAAGTGGAAAATGTTTGGCTCTACAGATGTTTTGAACTAAAACTCCCACAATTTCTTACTTTGGCCACACTGGCTCCAGTTTTCTAGCATGTGAACTACAAAAGATCAGGAAGGCTTTTTTAACTCCCTGCCTTGAAACCTGCCATCTGATGCTTAAAACTGATAAGGAAAACTTTCCCATGAGGGTTAGAAAATGCAGTTTTGATGTATCATCATCATCATCATCATCATCATCATCAGCTTGGATTTCAAAGCCCAGGTTATTCTTCACAACTTTTATGACCATGAAAAGCCTTGAATTAGAGCCACAGTTAGGCACTGGGTTAATATGTAAAAGACAATCCTTTCAGTTTGCTGGATGAGACCCTGTTTGCAAAGGGAGCACAAATCAGATGGCTTTTCACCTGTTATAAACGGTTTCCTGAGGCTTTACGAAATGCCTGTGACATGAACAACGCGGTTGTCACTAGCAACATAATGGAAAGATGAAGAGTCAAAAAAGTTGCTTTGGGATCTGGATTTTAATTCTCAGCACTCAGCATGTGGCCACATGAAGTGGTGGACTTCAATTATGCAATGAGTTGTCTCAAAACACTTGAAGTAAGTTATACACGGCAAACAACTTTAAAAGCCAAAAGGAGATGCCTTCTAGCTTATGCCTAAAAGAACTGATGTTTGCCTTGGATTTCGGAAGGATATGAGCTGTTAACTTAGAATCATAGAAAATCATGCCATTCCTGTATGGAATAGATGGCCCTTGTGGTCTCTTCCAACTCTATGATTCTATGAATGGTTCTCTAGCAGGGAGACAAGGCCATCCTTCAGAAAAATAGTATTGTGGGAAAGAAGTGCTTTTGTCCCCGCCCATCGGTTGTATTAGTGTTGCCAAGTTATATAGCTTGGGCAAAGTTACAAAACCTGGCAAAGTGTTCCATTGACTTATTCATCCCTCTAGATTAGCAATCAGGTTGACCACCCAACTTGCTTACCCCAAAGATCAGACCTGCAGGGGTGAGGTGGTAGGGAAAACTTCAACACCTTGATTTCCTTGCACCAGACTGTTTAAAGAAAGCCACCTTGGTGTAGTGGTTTGAGCATTGGACGAGGACTCTGAAGAACAGGGTTCAAGTTCTCTCATGGCCCTGGAAACCCATGGGGTGACCTAGGGCAAATCACACTCTCTAAGCCTCAGATGAAAGCAATGACAAGCCCACTCTGAACAAATCTTGTTGAGAAAATCCTGTGATAGGTTTGCCTTAGGATCTCCATGAATTGGAAATGACTTGAACAGCAACAAGGCTGTTTAAAAGTGTGTAAACGTGCATAAAGGCGAAGAAATGAATGGTGGCGAATGGTACTGAAATGGTCCATTTTGTAATTTGTTTTAGAACAAACTTTTAACTGCTCTAGGAAATCAGGAAAGGATTTTTTTTTTCTCCATCCTAACCTCCAGTGTTACATCCCTCCCCCTTCGCTTTCTGTTGAATACCAACATTGTCCAAATGAGAGCATATCTGCCCATGTGCATTATTGTCCAGTTGTGCAGTGGGGAATGTCCAGCGCCTGGTTCTGCAGTCCCAGGGAATCAAGTAGCACACTGAAGGCACTGAGGAACAAGTATGCACCATCTAAGAATGTGCAGCTGCAGGGCTGGAATCCTGTTGGATGGAGCCAACTAGAGTAGACCAGCTGAACCTGTCAGGTGGCTTTGCTTGCTTGTCTTAGTATTGTATGGGACTGCACAGAAGAGAATCTGGTTTCATATACATGCTTATGTTTTCATATTTATGCTTATGTTACATATCACATATTCAGCTGGATGTTTTCTGCCATGTATGCTTGCTGCTATCTGTAAAATTTGCAAATTACTTGCAAATTACTTGTACATATTGGATTGCTATAATATAATCAGACAAGTGAATGGGTCTGGAGAGTAAAAGCAGGGGATGAAGTGTGTTATGAGAATGAAGTATTGTTGACATAACAGGGGGACTAGAAGAGAGTCAACAGCCATTCAAGGTCAGGAAAGTCTGAGAAAAGAACTGGGAAATAAAATGCCATGCTATACTAACCAATGAAAGCTTAGCATGCACAAATTTATAATGGACTGATTATAAGAAAATGTAATATTGCTGTACAATTCAGTTCTGGCAACTTGTGCAGTAGGTACCCATGATTATCCTTTGAATAAACAACTGTGAACTTCAGAGCACATTCTTTGGAGCAGGGGGTTATCTTGTACATGGCATTTAGACAGAAATGAATTGTAGAGCAACAGTACATTTTCTTATAAGCAACCCATTATAAATTGTTGAACCAATTGTTGAATGAAGAATCTCAACACATAGGTAAATCCAACTGATTCAATAGCTCTCCACTAACTGGGAGTAACAATTGGATTCAGGCTTGTGTGAAATGCTTACACTTGTGGAGCTCTGCCCATGCAACCATGAACTGAATACTTCCGCTGCTCAGTGGCCCACAAAGCAAATCTGCAGATGTGAAGGAATTTACACAGGAGTGTGATACAAACAGGATTCTGGCTATAGAAACCTGGTTCTTTTCTTTAATAAAAGTGCTGCCCAATTCCATCATCTCGTTGTAAATGACCGAAGAAGTGAGAAATATGCCAGGCTACAAATCCCAGCAACCCTAACTAGCATACCCAATGGTGAGCAATGCTGGAAACTGCAGCCTAACCAGATCTGGAAGGCCCCAAGAGCTCCGCTTCTCAGCTAAAATGTGATTTTTGAAAGAATCCCACCTTCCAGCAAATGCAATTCCAAAAACAAAGAAACTCAAAGCTATTTTTCAGAAGTGAAATTTATCTTCAGAATGCAGTTAAAAAAAAACACCTACAAAATATCTAAAATCATCATTTGAGAATGTACAAAAAAAAATCATGGTAATAAAATTGCTTTACATGTTTTCTAGAGTCATTTGAAACAACGGACAAATAAGAAAGTGAGAAAGCTAGACTAAAAGACGTTAACAATGAGTAATAAATTACAGTTCTAAAATTTAAAAAGAGAGGCAAGCTATAACCATCAATATATTTTAGAGAGGATACTTGTTTTAACTAGAATATTTCCTCCACTTTCTCATTAGAAGGAAGGGAAATGTTGAAGATTCTTCAAATTCTGATTTATGTATTTCATTACAGTGTGTTTACCTCTTGCTAAACACAGATACTACTAAATATTCTTGGTTTGTTAAAAAATGTAATAAAGCAGAAGGGTGTTGATAGCCAAGAAAATAACTACTCCAAACCCATGCTGCTGCTATACCTATAGTGATGAGAAAAGGCCTTTATGTTTTTGAGGGCATGTGACAAGGTGTGTGGTAAGAGGAGCGACAAACAGGTTGGGAAATTTCTGGTGATAGCAAGAAGAAGAGGAAAAGACAGAGTATATTACTGTATTCCTCAGACTATTGGCTCATGGGTTCTTTGGTTGTGTCCAGCCCCAGTCTCTTTGGTTTGCATTTGGAACATCCAACTGTCCATTGTGGCTGGAAACCAAATAGTGAATCTTGCCCTAAAACAGCAAGGAGATTTCTCTAAGTTCTAAAAACACTCTTGAAAAGAATCTTCTCATTTCGTTTTCCTTTCCTTTTAAATGTTGGACCTGAAATCCTGGCCTATACTGTAATGACAAGCTCGTGGTCTTTTCTTCAAGGACTGGTTCCAACCACAGCCTACAGGTTATCATCAAACACAAATTCCAAACTTTTCGCAAGTCTTAGGGGTCTTCCTAATATCTATGTGTGTGATTTCATAGCCAGATCAGCTCATAGTTTGCTTAATCTTGAATAAACTGAGTTTAATTCAGCTGAGTGAGTCCTTTCAAAATCAGTCAGATTAAACTGCCTGAATGTGGAGTCTCTGGGTTAATTGGTTTGTAAATCACAACCTTTATTGTTATCCTCCACTTGGAAAACCTTTTCTGGCTTTGAGTTGCTGAAAAGTGCAGATCTCTATTTCTTTGCAGGCTTGGAGTTGCTAAAAGTGACATATACCACTCCTGCTTCCTGGTGGCCCCCATTCGAGGAGAAGTCAGCCGGGCTGTTCAGGTATCTTCGAAGAACTGGAGATGCCGTCACCTCATATCTTGTAGGGGATGAAACCATGTCACACGTGGAGGATGTCTGAGTCTCTGACTGTTTGGTAACCGTGGTGGAAGATGTGATGATCTTGTTTCCAAACTCGTCCACCTCCTCATACTGCTCTGTCACTGTTCTGGTCGCCCCAAAGAGCTTTGACCCATCATGGCTTGTCTGAAGTTCTAGGATGCTTTTCTGCCTCCTTGGATTTGATGGGCTCAAAGCACTCAGAGAAGATTTGGATGCATACTCAGGACCTGCGCCTTGGACCAAATTTTGGGATACATCCTTATTCTTATCAGTGTTGGTGCCAATGTGATGATGAAGAAGTTCAGGGCTGCTGAGATGCTGCTGCTTAATTAAACTGGTTCCTTTCTGCATCTGAACAGGGGCTTGCTCACCTTCAGAGAAAGCCAAGTCACAGCCATCAGACCTCACTGATTTACGGGGCAAAGAGCTAAAAATGTCCTCGGCAGACACTTCCTTTCCCATTGTCATTTCAGTATAATGGGATGAAGAGGACCTTACCATTTGGGGTGACCCTCCAGTTTTCCGTGCAGCAGACTGAATGGAGATGTAGGAAGGAGAAGAAGGAGAACTTGCTCGGGGCTGAATGATGTGAGGAACCTCTAGCTCTATTTTAGGTACCTCCTCCTTTTCTGCCACCTTTTCGCCATCCCAGCTTGAGTTCTGCATCCCCCTGTCCTGTTTGGCCTTGCTGGACACAATACTGATCTTACGGATATTGTTCCCAGCTGCAAGGCTCTGAGAATTCCCAAGAGACTCTTTGAGAAGACCGGAGAGTCCAGCTATGTCTGATTCAGATTTGAGGTTTGAAATGGAACACAGAGCCTTCCTAATGGCCTCTTCAATGTCCATGAGTCTGCTGAGGGTCTGCTCCTTTAAATGAATGATCTCAGCACTTGCTCTCTCTAGATCTTCGAAGGCTAACTCCACAGAAGAAACACTATCAGCATCTTCCTTGACTTCTTTCATTTGTTCAGCCTTCTCTATCTTGGGCTGCTTAGTCTGATGAGTCCTGTGATGCACAACCCAGTCAGGGACATTCTCAAAGAAGTTTCTTAAGGCTTTCACATCCACCTTGGAGGTTTCGTCTTCAAACTCCCTCACTCGGGTTAGAATTTCCTGGAGTGCCTCCTGCCTTCGCAAGTTCTCAAATATCTCCATGGCTTCCTTCACATTGCCTTTCATGATCTCCTCCTTGTGAACAGACAGTCTCTTGCGACGTTCATCTTCGGTTTCTCTGCAAAGTTTTTCCCGCATGATCACCACTGGCTTTTCCTCCTCTGTGTTTTGTGCTGTCTTCATTTCTGGATCTCTTAATTCTTTGCTGTGCACAAGCTGTGGCTCTTCAAAGAAGGGCTTTGATTGCAAAGATGTAGGTACTGGAAAGGCAAGTTCCACCATCTCCATTCTGGGGCTTGTTGTCTGGTTATCCTTGGAGCCAGAGGCTCCAGCTGTGCCTATACTATCTGTCTTCGAAGATGTGTTGTGTATCATGATGGCTCCTTTCCTCAAAATATTGGCATGGCATTTGGCAGAGAGATATGGTTTCCTTTGGCTGTCCAGATTAGTGACATCTGTTTGGAATCCAAGAGACAATGGAAAATCATGCCTACTGGTTAAGGCACTTCCTGTTTCTGGTTGGCAGGACTTCAGAAATCCTTTTGTCTCCTTTGTTGGAGAGCAGCTCCCTCCTTCACAGCCATCTGATGCATCTTTTACTGCTTCTACTGAAAATTTGTGGTCACCCAATTCCACTTTACTCTGCTTTCCTTTCTTTGCCTTATACACTTCTTCTGCTACTTGTAAAGGGGTCTTGACAACATCTTTTCTAACCTTTTTCTCAGAGCTGAAGTCCTCAATTGTAGTAGATGTAGAACCTTGACTGGCTACCAAATATTGTTGACATGCAGATGGCTCTCCTATCTCAGCCCCACTAGATGCCGTTGCATGGTTAAGGATGAGTGCAGTCTTTGGCTTGCCCTGCTCAACCTCAGTCAGAGGTTTGGGAGAGAAAAGCCGGCCTGCTTGCTTTCCTGATGTTTCTTTCTTGCAGCCACCAGGGTGGGGAAGTAATTCCTCCAAAAGGAACTCTGGTTTTGGAGGTGGGACTGGTTTCCTCCTTGGTGGAGCAGTCACTTCAGGCTTGGGGGGTAGTTGTGGCTTCTCTAAAGGCCTCTCGTCACTTAGTTTAGCAGGGGCTGGAGGGAGAGTCTTAGGAACATGTGGTTGTGCAAATGAGGAACATCCTAGAGTTTCTGCTTCTCTGTCTTTGGGTGAGTGGCATTCGGTTCCCATTACTGAAGCTGGAGGAGGAGGAGGACAATCATTAACAGCCTGCCAGCCTGAAGCCACTACAGCAGCTGCCTGGTTACTAAGAGTCTGAGTCTCGTTTTTCTTTTTACAAGTGGAATAGGACTGCCCTGCATTCCTGTATATCATAGCTGCTTTAAAATCTCCTTTGGAAACATTAACATTAGACTTTTCCAGGGACTCGAGCGTGGCTTTTAAGTTGCCACGGACAACATCCTCTTTGTCTACTTGCCTCTGTTCTGTTGCAGCACTCTGCAGGGCTCTGATAGCTGTCTGTACATCCCCTCTGATTATAGCCTCTTGCTCTCGTTCTTCTGGAACGGACTGCTCTTTGTAATCAGACTCAATAAATGGGTTTACATAGGCCTTGACTGGCTTGGCAGTATAAATGCCATCCTTAATCCTAAAGTCTGCACTAGGCCCAAGCTGGCCATCCTGGAGGGCTGCAAATGGCAGCACCCGTCCCTGCACTGCCTCAGAAGCACTGACCTTTGTGGGGGATGCCATGCTCTTCTGAGGCATGCTTGCATGGGACTTGGATGTCTCCTGCACTCTGAGGAAGGTGACGTTGCAAGCTTGTTGTTGACTGATGGCTACACAGCCCTCATTGTGTCCTGCAGCCTGCACAGGGGCTGTCTGGGTGCTGGACTGCTGAATATCTTCGGATGTTTTCTGAAGCTTGCTCTGAAATTGGTGCTGAAGGCTTTGAGCCTCTGCAGTGGCAAGCCTGAGACTCTGCATGGCTGCTTGAAGATCACTCCCAAGAACTTGTGTCTGGGGCTGTGTTGTCCTCTGGTTGGCTGTCCCGACTGGGGAACAGTGGATAGCCCCACCCATAACATCCTTTTGCTCTGTTATTTTGGTGGTGGCTTCTCCCTCTTTTCTCTCTCCTAGAATTATTTTCTCTTCTCTCACTACCCTGTTGCTCCCATTCTGTACCTTTTGCACAGACTGGGCAGGTAAACTAACATACCCAGGAACTTGAATTTCCTTCACTATCACTGGGGTTGAGAATTGCACAGGACAATGCTTAGTAGAACCTAGGTCACTTGTATGCACTGTCTCTTTTTTTAAAGCCCCTTCCTTGCTCTTACACAAGAACACTTGTTTAGTCTCACTGATATCCCCCAATATCACATCTGCTGTTTTGGTCACTACTTTTCCCTCCTGTATCTGGGCAGGTACCTTGGCTTGTTGCACAGTGTCCATTGGCTCCTCTGTTGCTTGGGAGGAAGCTAGGGACTCTATCTCTGATTCCCTCTGGAGGTTCTTTAAGTAGTCAAGATCTCCCTTCTCAATGCAGCTGGTGTACAACTGGACATTGCCCTTCTCATTGTCTTCTCGGTGGATAGTAGCTGTCACTCTGTGCTCTTGTGAAGAAGCCAGCAGATTCCCAATGGTCAACTTTACATCTCCCTTAACCAATCTGTGCTCTTGAGCAGTATGATGGAGGAGGGAATAGATGGTTATTTTGGCTGACCCTGTCTCTGTCTCCTGCATAAGAATTCCTTTCTTGACTGAGGTGTCTTGACTGAGAAGTTCTTGGAGAGTCTTTGCCACATCGTCCTTGAAGTCCTCTCTGCTCTTCTCAACCTTGCAAGTGTCCAGCAGCTGAACTGGGCTGACTCGGACATTACCATTCTCCTCTTCCTGCACCAGCTCCCCCTGGGCCTCCACATTGCCCCTCTGAAGTAGCTGCAACAAGATTTTTTGTAAGTTGCCTCCCATGACTTCTTCCTTTTGGATTTCAGGGCCTCTTTGAGTACCAAGATGGTATTTGGCCATTGTGATGCTCTCAGTGTCATTGGCTTCGATAAGGATGCCATCATGTTGGATTGCTTGATGAGAGATGAGGACTTCCAAAGTGTCTGTTATGGTTCTCTTGCTTTCTTCCTTTTCTGTATGATGTTGAGAAGTGCTCAGTTTATCCAGAGGGGTGCTTTCAAACAACCATGTTGTGCTCTTTACATCAGCCCGAGGAAACACCTGTAGGGGTTCAGCACTTTCAGAGGCCTCAGTGTCTTTTAGGCTGTCCATGGGTTGGGTCTCAAACAGCCAAGTGCAACGTTTCACATCCCCCTTATGGATATCCTCTCTCTGCACTGTGCTCAGGCAGGAGGTGCTTTCTGAGTCTCCTTTCAGGGAGTCAATAGGCTGGTTTTCAAAAAGCCAGGTGGATGTTCTAACATCTCCTTGTTGAACATCACTCACACTGACCATCCTCACATACTTCTTTTGACTCAGTTGCTCTGACTCAAAGAGTTGCTTATTAGATTGGACATCTCCCTTCTGCACATCATCGACGGTCCTCAAGACAGGCCTCTTTTCTTCAGCAATGGAATCTAGAGGCTCTGTTTCAAACCTCCACCTGGCTGCTTGGACATCACCCTTCTTGAAGTCCTCTTGGGTGACAGCCCTGATCACAAACACCTCTTCATCTTTCTTTATCTGATCCAAAGGTTTGGTCTCAAACTGCCACCGGGCACCTTTCACATCACCTTTCATGATTTCTTCCTTCTTCACTGATGTGACTTCATGGTATCCTCCCTCTTTGTCCTGGATGGCATACAAAGGGCGGGTTTCAAACAGCATGGTGCAGGACTTGATGTCAGCTTTACTCATTGTCTCCTCCTGGATCTTCTTGATTTGCATCTCATTCTCTTTGTCATGGATCTGATCTAAGGAGTAGGTTTCAAAAACAAATCTTTTTCCCCCAACATCTCCACCTTGGATGTCCTTTGGAGGGGCCACCTCTTGAATACCCTCCAGTCTGCTTTTCAGGGTATCCATAGGACAGTTTTCAAAGAGCCAGGTAAATTTGTGAACTGCCCCTCGTTCAATGTCCCCATTTGCTGCAATATCAGTTTTCTTCTTATCTGTGCTTGGTTTACAAGCTGAATCCAAAGGTTTGGCTTCAAAGAATTCTTTCACCCTAGAAACTTCTCCAGATTGTATCTCCACACGGCTGGAGCTCCTGATTATTTTTTTGGCATCACCACCACTAGTGGTATCACTGACCAGGGGTTCTGTCTCAAATAGGTGCCTGACAGTTTTCACATCTACACCTTGTAATTCATCCTGGCAATAAGCCTTGCTGACCTGCAAATATTGCTCTTCCTGGCCTTTCAAGGAATCCAAAGGCTGTGTTTCAAACATCCATGTGTATGACTTGACATCACTTTGTGGAACAGGTTCTTCTCCGCCTTGCTTCTTCCCCTCCTTATCGTACAGGGCATCCATTGGTTGCGTCTCAAACAACCATCTGCAGGTCTTCACATCCCCTCCTGGGGATGCATCCCCTTTCTCGGAGATGTTCTGTTCTGCTGGGTTCATTTGGCTGTGGATGACATCTATGGGTTGTGTTTCAAAGAGCCACTTGGCTGTTTTAACATCTCCAGCCACCACTTCCTGTTTTGTAATCCCCCTAATAAGAGCCACTTTTTGGGCACTGTCATCAAACTGATCCAGAGGTTTGGTTTCAAACATCCACTTGTAGTTCTTAACATCTCCGCCTGTCACTTCCTCTTCTCTGCTCACAGAAGTGACTTTGTGGAAATTTCCAAAGCAATCTTTGATTGCGTACAAAGGAGTTGTCTCAAACAGGAACTGGTTGGCTTTGACATTCCCATGGAGTATCTCCTCTCCTTCCTTGACCACCTCCTCAGTGCTCACTTGCCTAATGTTATCTAAAGGCAGTGTCTCAAAGAGACTCTTGAAAGTTTTCACATCACCTTTCTCCACCTCTTGAATGTTGGTGGCTGAAGCATCTCCAGCTGGAGGTTTGGCAATGCTGCCCAAAGGACAGGTTTCAAAGACATGTTTTGTTTGCTTCACGGCTCCTTTCTCCTCATCTGAAAGTTCAATTTTCTTTAAATGCCCAACTTCAAAAGTATCCTTCAGCGTTTCCATTGGCTGAGTTTCAAATAACCAGAGAGTTGACTTCACATCCCCTTTGATGACTTCTTCTTTGGTTGGGATGCTATTGGAAGCTTCTCCTTTCAGAGTGTCAAGAGGCTGAGTTTCAAAAAGCAGGCACTGCTTGCTGACATCAGCACCTTGGATGAGATCTGGAGAAGCCTTGAAGTCAGCCTCTTCCACAGTAATTTCCTTTATGGCATCTAGAGGTTGAGTTTCAAACAGCCATTTTGCTCCACTGACATTTCCTTTTGCTGCTTCTTCCAGAGAGATTCCTCGAATGACTTGCACTTTGGATGTGTCCTTGTTGATGGTATCCAGAGGCTGAGTCTCAAAGAGCCAGCGAGCTGTCTTGACTGCATTGCTCTGTATTTCCTCTCTGCAGACAGATTTGATCTCATGGATGTTTCCTGTTTTGTCCCGGATAGCACAGAGAGGCTCCGTTTGGAAGAGCTTGATGGTTTTCTTGACGTCACCTTTGAGCTCTTGGATTTCTGACTTGAGTTGCAGAATACTCTGCTCCTCCACTGAACTGCAGCGGCCCAAGGCATCTAAAGAATGTGTTTCGAAGAGTTGGGCAGCACCTTTCACATCCCCTTTCTGAACAGGTTCTTTGAGGACTGCCTCTTGCAAGTCGGTCTCATCCAAATACATTTTGTTCAAAGTATCAAGTGGCTGAGTTTCAAAAAGCCATCGAGCTGTACGCACATCTCCTTTGGTGTGCTCTGTCTCAGATGCCTTGGCCAAAGGTCCATCTCCATTGGGCAGCTGGCTTTCAAATCTCATGGATCTGTTTTTCACATCTCCACTTGGAATGGCTTCCTCCTCGGTGAGCTTTTTGGTAGCTTGACGTTCTCCAATAGAGTCTAGCGTCCAGTTCTCAAAGATCCAGCGCATGGATTGAACCTCCCCAGGAAGCACCGCATCTAGGCTTGCTGAGGCCTGGGCATTAGGGTCATCAGTGCTCAGCATCTCAGCCAGATCTTCCGTCACGGCCTCTTCCAGATTTTTCCGGAGCTCAGGATGCATGTGGCGATAAAGCCTCTTCAGCTCATTGACTTGACGCTGCTGGTAGAACTTAGAGAAGGTTTCCTTTGGAGGAGGCAGAGGGAGTGGGTTAGAATCCTGACTCCTAGTAATGGAAGCTGCACCTGGAGCGGAGTCCTGGGGAGGAGGAGGAGGTGGCAAATTCTCTTCTGTCTTCTTGATGTTGGCTTTGGGACTGATATCATTCTGAGCATCTGCCATCTCTAAAGAAATAGTGTGAAATGTCAGTTCAGTCTTTCACAGAGGCTTCTCTTGTTAGTGACAAAGGCCAAACTCATGCAGTAGCTTGGGTTAATTATGTAGATATGCAGATCCACTCCATATCACCAGAACACACCAAGAATGACACCACTTCAAACTCCTCCACTAACACACACCATCCCTGGCTTCTGATTAATGATGTTAGGAAACATCTAATCACAGCAAGACACAGGAAAACAAACTCAGTCCAGTTGTTGCTTGCCTGTCTAATTCTTATTTTTATGTTTAACGGGAAAGTAAAAAGATTGTACCATGGCTGTTGTTGGGCTATCAGATACAAAGAACACAGACAAGCTACAGGAAGCATATAAGGAGAGACCCAGGAATGTGCTGCTCCCATCATGCACCAGTGCTCACCAGTGCTACCTGTTGCTCTTTAGTGTAGGCCTACCCAATCTCCTGTCTAGCATAAACACTAGAGGGCTCATGCTTAGGCATGACATTGGGCCTTTCTGACCCAGTTCTGTGGATGTGAGGTGGTAGGTGATAATGAACAGACCTGTAACATTGACTGAATTGGGAGATGTTGGCTGAGCACCTTTTAGAATTTGTATATCTTGCAATTACAGATGCTATTGAACAGCTCTCTAGCCTAAATTTGTTGTTATCCCTGACCAGAGCAGACCCACTGAATCAATTGGATTTACCTATGTGTTGACTCATCACTCAACAATTTTTTCAATGGGCCTAGGCCACTGAGTGTCTTCTATGTAGAAGGGATAACAGCTGAAATGTAGGAATAGCTTGGTGGATGGTTTCTTTTAGGAGAACCAGAAACATACCTTCTTTGGGCAGTTTTTCTGTGGGGTAGGGAGGCCTCCAAAGATGCAAAACAGTTTTTGGTAAAAGGGAGTATATCCCTTTGGAAGAAAAAAATATGTGGTGAAGCAGAAATAGTTTGTGTTATTCACAAACATGGTAAAGAAAGAGATGGTGAGGAAATTGGTGTTGTGCCTCTGAAACCTGAACTTTGGGAATGCTTTCATTGTATATACTTTGTCATATGAATCAGGTTACCTCAAAAGGGAGTGTTTATCAACTGCATGCTTCAACCAGTACAAGAGAGACAAGGTTCCTGAGCATGGATGGCAACATGGTTATAACTGACAGTGTGCTTGTAATATTTTAAAAGATACTTCCCCATTTAGACTTAGGATACTTAGAGCCACCCCTGAAAGTCTGAACTGGACATTGCCACTGTCTGGTTTGGGGCAGTGGCTCTGCTGTCACTGAGGTGGTGACATCACCACAGGTAAATGTACAAGAGCTATCAAAAGTGTCTTACCAATTTTAGGGATGGAGTTCAGCACCTTGGATAGTCTCTGAATTCTCTGCCTTCCTGACTTTGGGTCTCCCCTTCTCCACTGGTTTGGTGAGAAGATGCTTTCAGAGAGCTCCCATCTCAGAATGCATCTTTGCTATGGTTGTTGACATGGCCCATTTCTGTCTTCCTCTGAGCTTGTGCCATCTCCCAGAAAGAGAGGACAAGGACTATAGAGGTTCTTGCTTATTCTTGTTGTTGGTAGTGTGTGTCTTCAAGTCATTTATGACTTAATGGCAACTCTAAGGTGAACCTATCATGGGATTTTCTTGGCAAGATTTGTGCAGAGAGAGTTTGCCTTTGAGACTGAGAGAGTGTGACTTGCCCCAGGTCACCCAATGGGTTTCCATGGCCTAATGGGATTCAAACGCTGGTCTTCAGAGCTGTAGTTCAACATTCAGATCACTAGACCACGCTACTCTCTACTGTTTCCTTAATGTTTATTTGCTCAGCAAGGGCAAATAAACAATCAACAATAGCCAGAAGTAGCAATGCAATAGCTACTCCAGGGTTTTGCTGATAGGCACCCAGTGACCTAGGGAATGGGTACCAATGTTGCCCATCCTTCCCAGCAGAATAGAATAATTTTAAGCAAGGAAATTTCCCCGTCCTTCCCCAGTATACCACAACCCAGCCCAAGACATTCCAAATAAATAGATGAGATAACATTTTCTCTATTGGAAACCAAACTGCAAACAGTGTATTTTCAGTGTATTTCAACATACAAGTATGACAGTATTAGTGGTGTTTTAAACACACAATTATATTGACTGTCAGCCTTATCACACAACTGACTGTAGAAACAGAGTTAGGTAGCTACACACTCATTTTTATACATTTCCCTACCTTTTTTGCTTTGTGGCAATCAAGTGAATTAAAAGAGATCTCAACACTTGAAATTCTGAATGAAAGAGAACAGAGAAGTTTTTGTTTGTATTTCCTATAGGCACCTATAAATGCAATCCAGTACATATTCTTTAAAAGTTACTTGTTTGCATGTCAGCTCCCAGAGCCCCTTTGACAAGTTGACCACTAGTGATGCAGACTGGGGTGTTCTGGGAATTTTGCTCAAATATTTCCAGGTCTGTTTGTAGACCCATAAACTATCTGAATGTGAACATCCAACTCAATGTTGGTGGCAAATAGTACTTTAAATGCATCTTGGGTCTATGTTCCACTCTTCCAGTTCCCACATGGGTACATCTTTATTACAAATTGGTTTAACAATCATTTTCCTCTTGCTATGGAATCCTAGGAATTCTCAGCTGAGATAGCGAAAAGAAGGAAGAAAGTGGGTTAAGGACTTCTGTGGATGGATCAATACATCCATTTTGCTTTATTGTATTGCTCGTTTTTTTTAAACTTTTTATTTCTTATTTATTTGATATATATTCTGCCTTTCTTCCAACACAGGACCAAGCCCAGCATATAATATAAGTTAAAGCAAAATGGCTAAAACAATATCTGGCCCAAACATTAGAACAGTATTAAGCCATCAATCCAATGAGAACATAAATTTAAAACCATTAAAAGTGCGTTAAACACTATTTACTTATTTTATTTTAAATGACACACCCATTGTACATCCTTCTAGCCCAAACAGTTAAAGGCTGAAAGCCTATTTAAATAGGATGGTCTTTGCTGGTGAAAAAGGAGCAGAGTAGGGGCCAATCAAGCCTCTCTTGAGAGAGAATTCCATAGCCTAGGTGCAACTACTAAAAAGGCTCTGTCCTGCGTCTCCACTTGACAAGCCTGTAAAGATGCTTGGACAGAGAGACAGCATTTCTTTCCATGATTAAATTGATAGCCAGGTATGCTTCAAGAGCCTGGCAGAGTGTAACACTCTGTGAACCTACTTCTGACAAGGTACAGCATAATTCCAAGTTGACCTCATCAACACCTCACCAAATCCCTGTCAATCCCGCAAAAAATTTTCACACTTCAGGACTTGCTGCACAAGGGAGGGGGGTGAACCTGAAAGTGGTGTTTAAGCTAGATCAATGGGAGTTCTTCGCACACACAAAAATTGTGACAGGGGGTCCTGGCACATTGGAAGGGGACTCACAGACTGAAAATTGTGAGAAGCGGAGCCCCAAGGGTTTATGGGGGCCCTGGTAACTGACCCAATGAAATAACACAAGCAGAAATCTTATTTGGAGTAGGTAGTTTCCCTCCTATTTATAATATCTCTCCAACACATGTTTGTTAGTTCCCTTGACAAAATCCAAGAATAGAATTGACTATCATTGTCTAATTTGGATCCCGGTATCATGAAACTTGCCAAAAAAAAAAAAGCACCAAGCTTAAGGATCTCATTAGGCCTGACAGATGTTTAATTTCATACAATCTTTTTTTTAAAAAAAATCTCCAGTATGTCAGAATATTCAAGTTTTTTTGGTGTTCAATAATAAATGACTCTCTGTCTGTGTGTGTTGTACCCCTGTTTGATGGGGGGCAGGGCTGGAACCTGAGAAGAGTCCCTAAGGACTATGGCCAAAATACAGTTGAGAATGGCTAGACTAGGGCCATTTCCACGCTACACTGTTTTAGTGTTATTATTCCACTTTCAACATCCTATGGAATCCTGGAGTTTGCAATTTAGGGAGGAGCCTTTAGAATTGTCAGCCAGAGAATTGGCCTCAGTAAACTGCAAACCCCAGAATTCCACAGGATGTTGAAAGTGGAGTAATAGCACTGTAACAGTATAGGGCGGAAACAGCCTTGATGATCTATAAGGGCCCTTCCAGCGCTAAGATTCTATGATTCTATGGTACATCCATATTACACCCAATGTGCTTTCACACAAGGAGATAGCCATAAAGCATAGACCCAAATGAGGCTGGAATTCAATATGAGACTTGTACATCATTGTAAATAGACTTACGTGAGTAGGAAATACAAGCTTTGTAATGTCCATATTCATCCAGGGTCTACCATGATGCTACTAGATACAGTTCTCAATTGTGCAATGGAAGCTAGTGGACTGACTGATGTGGGACAGCATGATGTGCAATGGGCACCAGTTGTATCAGAGATGCTCCCCATTGCACATCAGGACACTGGCTAAGAAGTGCTGCAGCACAAGAGGAATGCCCAGTACATGCCAGAAGTGTCCAATGTGTGTTAGAAATGCCTGGTGCACATTGGAGCACTCTTGTCCAGACACACATCATTGAAATTCACTATCTCGGTTTTGTTGCACGTCTGCCACAGAGCTACAGATTTACAAAGTTACAAAATGTAGGCTGTGATGTAGAATCCAGCCCCTAGGTTTGTTTGTTTTCTTAAAGCACAGTGGGCTCGCTCCCCATTGCTCCCTTACGACCATATGCTGGAGAAAGGCCTTGTGGAAATACTTCGGGTGGGTCAGAAATATGATAGAAATGTAAAGTATGAGAAACTTACAAGTTCTGGCAGACCACTGGGGTGATCCGCAGCAACAGCTGCACCGGACAAAAAGAGAGCAGACCTTTCCTTCACAGAGCAGGGAGAGGGCAGCCTGCGTCCTTGGGAAGGTATGTGTCTTCTGTTACCAGAGTCACCTAAAACTCCCGACGTTCTCTCATCTGGAACACAGACAGGCAGACATACGCATTCAAGATATGTACCAGTGTGCCAGCATCAGTCAGTAAGATCAGTGGTTGCATAAAGGGAAAGATTGTGATCTCCATTAGAAAAGTGGTGATTCATGTAAAATCCCAGTGAGGGGGAATCAAAAACTGGCAGCTTCTCAGCCAAATCTAGCCCTTGCCATGGTTCCAATTCGTCTTACATGGTAAAAACATGGCAACAGGATTTGGCAATCGGATGTTTTGGGAATAAGGCATGGGGCACTTGTCCGTCTTGCTTCTTTTATCAAAATACACCCCCCCCCAACAAAACTAGTTGTTGAACAATAGCTGCATTAATACACATTAATGTATATGTTGAACAGCTATATGTAGATTTCAATAGAACTCTCACCAATCGGCTATGTGTAGTTTACTTTTCATGTGAATTTTGCATATTGTTTTGGAAAGCAACGGCATGTTTAAATGTGCCTTCAAGTCACCGGTTAACTTATGCCGACCTGATGAATTTCATAGGGTTTTCTTAGGCAAAGAAGACTCAGAGGTGGCCTTCCCATTTGCTTCCTCTGAAATACAAACTACAGCAGTTGGTGTTCCTTAGCAGTCTCTCATCCAGGTACTAACCAGGACCAACCCTGCTTAGCTTCCAAAATCAGATGGAATCTGGCGACTTTAGGCAATGGCATGTTTGGCTTAATAAAAACTAACTTTACGAAATGGATGTCAGGCAGGCACTCCCTGAACCACAAGGTGCCTTTTTTGTAGTTTGCTTCTGACAATGCTGATTCATACAAATCCCGCTATTGTCTGTGATTGTGTGTCTGTGTTGCTGTTGTTGTTATCCTGCCTTTTTCACAGTTCAGGACGCAACATGGCTAACAACAAACTAAAAAAAAATAGTTAAAATTCACAAAATACAAAAGTTAAAAAGTAATTAAATTACCAAAATAATTAAAACCAGTTGAAAATGTAGACTATTTTTTTTAAAAAAAAGAAAGCATGACAAAGATAACAAATAGAAAATCCAGTACTTTGTTTAGGCGGGATGGGTCTTGTAAAATCAGTTCTCGAAGCCCTGTTGAAACAGAAAGTTATTCACTTCCCCACAGAAGATGTCTAGGGAGGGTGCCAGTCTAACCTCCCTGGGAAGGGAGTTCCAGAGCCTGTTGTTTTTATACACTGCAGCAGTGACATGGTGCAGTGTTTTCAGTGTTGGATTATGATTCTGGAGGCCAGGGTTTGAATCCCCACTTGGGGATTGCACTGAGTAACCTTGGGCATGTCACATACTCTCAGCCTCAGAAGAAGGCAGAGACCAATCCCTTGGAATGAATCTTGCCAAGAAAACCCTGTGATAGAGTCACCAGAAGTCGGAAACAACTTGAAGACACGCAACAACAATGACATGACAACGCCATCCTTATTTGCCTAGCAATGGAAACATTTTGACTTGGCAGAAAAAGAGAGGATTCTCTTTCTCTGCCAGAGAATCTCAAGCCTGGCAATTTTTTTTGCTTTTTAGGACTTCAGCTCCCAGAATCTCCCAGACTGTATGTGCCATGCCCATGATGTCTGGAAGATTCTAGGAACTGCAGTGCAAACATACCAAGCTCTGGTTCTGATGCCCCTAAGCAGTCTATAGCAGAAGCATTCCTTCAGTCTCTCTTAAAGCCTTGGAAGAGAGGAGACTTGAATGCTTTCACCTCTTCCATAGTGGCACTTTGAATGAACTCCTTTTCTGGAGAGGCTAGATTATCTCCCTCCATGCTGGAAGGCTTTATTGCTCTATCAACTAATGTCCAATAGATTTTGAATGATCTCTGTTTTATCGCACAAACAATGTTCATTCCTGTTTTAATTGTTTGCTTTGGTACATGAGTGTTTTAGTGTGTTTTGTTCTTGTTCTTTGGCCTAATCTGTATATTAGAAGAAGGCAGGCAGGCAAGAAAGAAGAAAAGAAATAGCACTGTGGATTACATACCCTCCAACTGTCCCAATTTGGTAGTCCTGCTTAGTCCTCTGTCATCCCACTTTTTCACCTGCTTTTAGAATGTCCCAATTCATCTCCCCACTTCCCATTTTCTCCCTTTGTCCTCAGCTTATTTCAGTTGCTGCAAACTGAGTTCAAAGTGCAAAAGGAGGGAGGGGAGAATCTTGCCCTTCCCAGTAGGCTCAGACAAAAGCAAACTGCCACAGCCTCTCTTGGCCTGTGTGTTCTTCCTCATTAATAACTTTTGCCATCTTGACCATGCTGTGATGTTGCTTGGCCACATGTGCTTCAGTTTTCAGCTGTGAAATGTTGAAGGGTATGGGATCCGTGGAGGGACTGACAGAGCTAGGTATTTAAAGAAAAGAAAAGAAAAGAAAAGAAAAGAAAAGAAAAGAAAAGAAAAGAAAAGAAAAGAAAAGAAAGAAAACCTTCCTAAAAGGAATTTTGTATTCTACTAGCTTCTAGCTCTGCTGCCCCCACAGTAACCTGAAATTATTTTTGCTACCTTTAAAATAGCTTTGTGATCTCCTCATTAAAGCAAATTGCTTCGTTTTGATTTTTATGAGTGCAATAACACACTTTTAAAATATCTCTTTGTGTTTCATTGCTCCTTTGTTGGTGCCTTCAGTTTTTCATTGTTAAGATAAAACGGAAGCAAAGGAGGAGACAAGTCTCCCCATGCTTATCAATGATCTGCATTTTATTCTTTAAAATGTTTTGATGAATATTCTAGTCTGTAAAAAGCCCAACACATTTCATCCAATACATGCCACTGAAAGACCTTCTTCAGGAGCCGCAATAATAAATAAAGACTCAGAACTTAAAAGGGGACAACAGATAATTCAAGTTACATTCATATAAAATACCCCGATAAATCACATTAATTGTACTACACACACACACACACACACACATACATTCAATATATCAACAGCTGAAAATCTCTACAATGTCACTGTTTGGTCTCTACTGCAGCCCTGGAAGAAGACTTTTCGCTTCTTTGTATAGGCCTAAAAGCATGAGACTTTTTTACAGAATAGAATATTCATTGTTGTTACCGCTGTTTCTAGCCCGAGCTTTGGGATAATAAGATATCATTTTGATATCAATAATTTGGCCTTCTGTACCCATTCCTCTCCACGTGCTTGCGAGGCCCCCGGACAAGCACGCACACAGGGGCGGCCGACAATAGCCGAACCATTCAAATCCCACTCTAAGCAGGCCAGTCATTGCCAAATGCAGCTTCAGGAGACCTCAAGGCAAGTACCACGTTATGTATGCACGCTACGTACAAAAGAGCCCCTGCCCCGCGCAGGCAGCTTGATGAGCGGACTATACAGCTCTCAAGCACTCCGCGTTTGCGTACTGGCTACTCTATTGACAATCTGGCTATAACTCAATCATCTAAAGTACTGACTTTTCGGAGGCTTTGTCTCCAGCCCAAAACGCATTGTTTTCCCCAAGTACGGACTAGCCTGTGGCCACAATTTCCCCTATAAGAATCCCTGACTTTGAGCGCTTCCTCGGATCGCTCTTGGCTTCCATCCCGCCTTGCTGTCGCTTTGTCCAGCGAGCCTTCCCCTCAGCTCCACGTGCTGAGAATCCACGCTCCCCAGCTTCTTTGCTTCTTACTGGGCTTCAGGACAGGTATAGTATTTCCCATACCAAACCTCCTCTAAAAATCTCTCTATCCGCTCCTACCTTTATTTCCATAGCTTCTTGTGTGAGTGTGTTGCATACACTTGTGTGATTGTATTTCAATAAAACAATTATTATTATTTCAACATTTCCCTTATCATTGACTCGGCCTGACCCCGTAGACATAGGGTTCAAGATCTCGCTATGTTACCCTGCCTCTCGCATTGCCAACTTGTCCTCTGTGCTAATTCCCTCCCCATTGTTTGGGCACATTTAGGTGTCCCTCCCAGGACCCCCAGAAATCAGGGTAACATTGTGGCATTTTAAAGAATAAGATACGGACCATCAATAATATCTTGGAGATTTGCCTCCTCCTTTGCTGGTGGATTATAATAGAAGCTGAAACACAACAGAAAGGTGGGAGGTCTTCTGTGTCATGTTAGTTCACTGCAGCATTTACCTCTTCTTCCCCCACATTTATGGTGCTTGATGCTGTTTGCCACAATGTTCCACAAAGTAATTTTAGTTAAAAGTGACCTAAACTGTTTGCTTTGAACATTTAGAAAGACACAACAACAAAGATACCTTTGTGGCAAAATGCTGTCATATGTCTTTCTATATGTTAACTGCAGAGAAGAAAGCTTATTTCCAGGGGAATGTCGGTATCAAATCTGTCACACGATCTGGTATCAAGGTTGGCAAATCAGGACTGTTCCAACCCCTGCAATGTCAGGGCCAAAGTCTGAGAACTAGGGACGAGTCCTTGTGATATCTTTAAACGTGATGTCTTAAGAATCAACTATAGTTGCACAGAATATGTCATTCAAATCAGAAACACAAAGTCAAATTAGGAAAATACACACACACAACACACAGTTTTCAAGGCAACACTCCCCGCCTGAGATTCCTCCTTGAATATGAAGAAGGGCCAGGCCCTGAGAGCTGAGTACCTCACCTGTCAGCATATGATAGTAGCTTACTCTAGTAAAAGAGTTAGGATGGTTCTAGTGTTATTGCTACTTTACTTACAGCAAACACATGTATGTGAATGCATATATTTGCATATCTTTCCTTTACTGTGTACTTTGGTCCCGATTTATGACAACAACAAATTTCAAGTCCTTTGGAAAATAGTATGGATCTTTGGAAACAAAGACCTCATGTGAAGATAGCCTTACACACAAAATTTTGAACCTCATAACATTAGGAATCTGAGATTTCTTGTTTTCCTTTCCCCTCCCCTTCTCTCTTTCATTTTGTGCCATGCTGTTTTAGAGGAGAGAGACGGGCTTGTTCTTTGAGTCTTTCCAACACTGCTATATTAAGTTAAACTTGGATACAAATGTCAAAGATTACAAAAAACCCATGTGTGGCATCCATCATGAAGGACAGAAATGTGTCTTCTTTGCCACTTGTTATTTTAAAACACATGGAAATGGGGCCCACTCTCCACTTCTGTGTATTTCTAAAAGAAGTAGGGGGGAATAATGTGGCGAAGCACTTATTTGCATACATTTTGTGTTCTGGCATTTCCACCTGCAGAGACAGCCTTGGGTGAGAAGCTGCCTTGAGACCAATTTATGAGGGGTCTTGACATTTAGGAAATCTCAAAGCAGCTGAAAATACCAAGCGGAACTGCAGGAATGCCTTGTCCCTCTTCTTCTAATGTGTGGCGCATTTATCATGCGCACCACTGACGCAGCAAGGCAGCCACCCATGGCCCCAGTGAGTCTAAGCATTCAGAGCTTGAGATATCCAAAACACAAAGCTGTCATCTTTGGCCTTTTGCTGAGAAAGAAATCTCTTTGCAAGGTCTGCTTTTGTAATCTCTATTTCAACATCCCCAAAATTGTGCTACCCTTGAGGTTTTAGAGGTGAGTGGCTGATTTTCCCCTGGATTACAGGAATCCAAGGCCTGATCCTTACATCTGTAAGTCAGAGTCAACCAAAAGTACTGTTTTGACTTATTAATTTATTGATTGTATTCACCTCTCGGCTCCCTACCCATCAGAGTCCTCTGAAGCAAGGTAAAATAGAGAATAATAATAATAATCACAATAACAATACCAACTATATTTACATTCTGTCTTTGCCCGAGACTGGTACTCAAGGAGACTTACAGCTTAAAAACAAAAACATAAATATAAAGAAATAAAACCCAACTAAACTATTAGCCATATTTTTTTAAAAAAATTGGTTTTTAAAAAGATTTTTAAAAAGTTAAATGCAATTTAAAACAACAAGCTCTACTGTAGGGATAGACTTGTACTGTATTGTATTATAGGGATAGACTGAAAAATCAGCCTATTCATGTCTTCCCAGGTGAAGCATGGAGCTGGATTTGGGCCTGAACCAGGTTAGGAAGAAGTTACACACAAACAATTACTCTTGGTCAAGAGGGAACGTCTTTTCAAACCCTGCTTGTCAATTTGGCTACAATGATAGTCTGATCAGATGGATAAGATTTACTTGAAACAGTAGCATATTTGTAGAACTTTCAGTATCATATGAAACAGAGACAAAATGTTCAAGAGCTGAAAAGTTGCTTAACAAAAATTGTGAGCTCTACTGAACAGAGTCTTTGTGACCTTCCTTGGTATAAAACACCATCTTTCTTATGCAAACAGGTGTTCTCAGAGCAAGACAGTCAGTTATGAAATTGTTCTTATCTAATCGACTTTCGACATATTTCTCGTGAGTCAGCAAAGGCACATAATGAAATGGTTTCAGCTCAGCTAAGCTGATAGTTACAGGGACACATACTTATTTGTGTAAAAAAACTTTTTATTCGCAACAGTATTACTTTCCTTAAAAGCTCTCAATTCTGAAAACCTCTCTGAGCAGGGGGAAGAACTTTGCCTGCTGACAGAAGGACAACAAAGAAGGGTCCATTCTAGGCTCCCTAGAGAGGGAGTCACAAAGTTTAAGGGCAGTCACTGAAAACATTCTCTCTTGTATTCCCACCAACCGTATCAGTGAAGGTGATGAGACGAAGAGGAGAGCCTCTCCTGTTGATCTCAGGGTCTAGGCAGGTCCTGTGGGGATACGGCTGGCCAGATGGTCTAGATCTAAAAACATTAAAACTCTGGCTGAGATCCTACATTCTGATCATGCAATATAAATCTACACTCATGTAGTTACATGATGGTTGACCTATATGATGGCTGAGCTGCAACATGCTGAATAATGACATTGGCTGAGATGTTGCATTGCCCAATGTAGCGTAAGAGTTTGGCAGGCTGAGCCCCCCATGACTCATTGCTCCCTACTCACAGGACTCATAGTTTTGCTGCAATAGCCCCCTGGAATGGTCATCCTGTGACTGGTGGAGAATCAGGTGGGGAACAGAAAAGCACTGGACTTTGTTCCACAGCCAGATGCAGACTGATGACATTTTCTGCCAAGACCTGACAGAGGCCCTTTACGCACCTTACCTGTTTGCGGAGGTGGGGGGCGGCGCTCGAGCGAGCAGCCTCTTGCGCGAGGCACTCACATCCCTGCTCCTTCATCGCCGCAGTTGGCTTGCCGGTCACACGAACGTCCCTTCCCCACCCCGCCACTTCCTTCTGCAGTGCAGCCTGGGAGCTGTAGGCTGCGCTGGGGCAAGAAGCGCGACCGGCCCGGCTCCAGAGCCTCCACAGGGCAGGTAAGCCTCCGCAGGGCTTTAAGCCGAAAATTAAAAAATGCGTGCGTTAGGCTCTTGAGCGTCATGTAAATGTGAGTGCGTCATGTGGACTGCTCCTCACATTTACGCGACGCTCAAGGGGCCCTTTCGCTTAAAAAAACACCATGCGAAAAGGGCCAGAGCCTCAGTAGGTGATGTCATCAGTCTGCATCTAGCTATGGAGCAAAGCCATTTTCTTTTCCAGTCCCCTACATTCCTCACCAGCCATGGAAAGACCATTGGGGAAAGGCTATTATGGCCAGTCCTTTTAGCCTCTCCCCACTGCTCAATTAATTGAGGGCAAACTACTGTCCTCTCTCCACATTTGTGGTTCTGACCTTTGTGAATTTTATTATTCAGAAGGCCCACGCATCCTTCCCCCTTTCTCCTCCTCCCATCGTCTTTTGTTTTGCCAGGCATGGAAAAGGAAGGCAAGTGCCCAGACAAAAGGCAAGGGAATGGGGGCCTCATGTGAGCCTTTCTTCTCCTATTGGAAGTTCCCCCTTCTATTTTCTTGCCTCTGGGCTGGGTGCTGAGAATTCACACCAAGGCAAAAGGCAAGGGACCCAGGGGGAGAAGGCTCACGTAAGCCTTCCTTCTTCCTTCCAGAGATCCCCCCAATTCCCTTGCATCTGACCCTTGTACTCAAAAGCCAAGGGAATGGGAGGGGGGAGCCCTGGACGGGAATCGGAGGGGGACTGGGGGGACTTATTCACGTTTTTTCCACTTTTGTGAAGGTTCTGTGCCCCCAAACTCTCATGAAAGTGGAGGAGCCACTGCATTTTGCTTTTTTAAATTCAGTTTGCAACAATTGACATAGGCTGAGGGCAAAGGAGGAGAGAGAAAAAGGGGCATTTTACAAGTAGCTTAAGAAATGGGATGACAGAGGATTAATCAGGACTGTCCCTGCCATCTGGAGGGCATATAGTTGCAAAAATTAATTGTTCCAATTCAGGCACTTAATGAATAGCAACAATTGGAATTACGCAGTTTTCAATCCCACACAGAACCTGGCGGTAAGAGAGCTAAATCTAAAAACTTCTGAAAGTAAACCAGCTCATCAATTAAGCTGGTCTTTTTTTTTTAAGGAAGATAAGAGCAGGGGGGGAAAGAAAGATATTACCAGTATGTCTTCTGAAACAACATGGGGAGTGAAAATCCTTGCTCATTCCCACCCTGCCATGCAACAGTATGCCTTCTGTAACCTGAAAAGCGAGTGAACTCTGAATTTAAAATAGCCATTTAGGAATGGTAGTTCTGAATGCTTACTACTACACCACTTAACTGCTATGCCATCATAAATACCAGATCAAGTAGTCACGAAAGACTGGAATCTCCTCTGAAGTCCCTCCTCCACTAACCCACAACCTCTTGCATTAGACTGGGTTAGTTTATAGACTATATACAGCAGGAACAAGCAAGAAAAAAACACCCAATAGCAATCCATCTCGATTGCAAGAAAAATGTTTTCATGTTGCTTCAATAAAAGTGCTTAGGGACTCACTTAAGAGTACCTCTCTCTTGGAGTGAGATAGTTTTGTTTGTGGCCAATCTGAGAAGTCCCTGTTATCGTATCATCCAGTGTAGGGCTAAACACCACGCTGTAGTGGTTTGAGTGTTGGACCACAACCCTGGAGACCAAGGGCCTTTCCACACGACACTGCTATAGTGCTATTATTCCCCTTTCAACACCCTGTGAAATTCTTGGGTTTGTAGTTTACTGAGGCCCAAGAGCTCTCTGGCTGAGAATTCTAAAGGCCCCTCCCTAAACCACAAACCCCAGGATTCCATAGGATGCTGAAAGTGGAACAAAAGCACTATGACAGTGTAGGGTGGAAAGGACCCAAGGTTAGATTCCCCACCCACCATGGAGACCCACTGGATGACTCAGAAAACTCTGTTATAGGGTCACCGTAAGTCAGAAATGACTTGAAAGCAACCAGCAGCAAAAGTGTGCATGTAACAGAATTAACAGGGGTCCACCACCCCCACCCCCCGATTTCTCTAATGAAGTGTGAGCTCTCACAACAGAGTACCTTCAGTTTTGCTAGTAGTTGTTGCTATGGCCAAGCAACATCTGAGTATGCTCAAGATGGCAGTTATTATTTTAAAAGCAGCTAAAGAAATGGAACATCAGAAGATTAATCGGGAGTGTCCCTACCCAATCAGGATGGAGGGTGTACTACACTAGTGGGGACTAACATTTGAATTCAGGCCCTGGTTACATCTGTCAGACTTGAACTCATTGCAAAGTCTCACACTGCCTTTTTTCCAAGTAGCTTGGAGAAAGTTCCTTTTTGGACTATAACTCCCACAATCCACCTGCCAAAATGATCACTGGCCATACTGGTGGAGGGGGGGGGAGTCAAGCTCTGTCGTCGTCGTGTGCCTTTAATTCATTTCTGATTGATGGCAACCGCAAGGTGAATCTATGAGGAGTTTCGGGGGGCTGAGAGAGTGTGACACACCCAAGGTCACGCAGTGGGTTCCCATGACAAAGTGGGGAATCAAATCCGGGTCTCCAGGGTTGTGGTCCGGTGCTCAAACCACTGTATCACTTCTGTCTGGCTGTACATGACAGTATCCTGCCTGACAAGTGTAGTTCTAAGCATCGATGCACTGGAAGTTTTCTGTATGTACTTTGTTAAATAAGTTATACATAAAGGTCAAACTGGATCCAACAGCAATCATGCATCGGGCAGTTGCTTGCCTATGTTTGATTGGTTTAATAAACGGTAGCAACAGAAAACTATCCATGGATCAGGGGCCACGACAGCCGGAGAGGAATTATCCCTTTGCTGCTCTTGATCTCCCCCTCTGCTGCTAGTTGTATTGCGAAGATGGCTTTGATTAGCCCCCATATCTTTCCATCTGCCTCTAACACATATAACTTTAGGTGGCAGCACAAAATGAATTAGCTTCGTGCCTAACAGTGGAAGCTGAAAAACTGTGTAACAGCCATCTTAAAATACTTGTTATTAAATATCTGAGGAGATGTCAGAACAGGCTTGTCTTCTGCTGCTCCAGACCTTAGGCCCTGAATCAACAGGTTTCAACTAAGAAAAAAGGAGATTCTCATTAAACATCAGAAGAACTTCCTGATGGTCAGGGATGTTCAGCCATAGAAAGACTCCATCGGATGGCATTGGATTCTTCTTCGTTTTAAACAGAGGTTACATGGGCACCTCTCAGGGGTATTTTAGAACTCTTGCACTGGCGGCAGGTTGGACTAGAAGCCCTTTGGCATCCCTTCCAATTCTATAAATCTTTGGGCCTTTCTGCACGACACTATTATAGTGTTATTGTTTGATTTTCAAGATCCTGGGGTTTGCAGTTTAGGGAGAGGTATTTAAAATTCTCAGCCAGAGGGCTCTTTGGCTTCAGTAAAGTACACACCCCAGAATTCCACAGGATATTGAAAGTGGAACAATAGCACTGTAACAGTGTAGTGCAGAAATGGCCTTTGATTCACATCGACAGCAGGAGGTAGGCTGGCCTGGTGACAGTGTTCTCCCTTGCTACAAGATATAATCACCACCATTTGATACAAGCGTCAAAATAGCCTCCATTCCAAAATGCAACAACTCCAACAGCAGGAAAAAAGACACTATGTCAAAATGCCTCGTGTTGAGCACCCCCCCTTTTTTTTGGCTGATCAGGGTGGCTCCATCTTAAGGCCCCCTTTCCCCCTCACCCCCTTCCTTTCCCACCCTCTTTCACTGGTGCAAACCTGGGCCTCCGACAATGGCACCCACCTGTTCTCATCAGTCATCTCCTTGCTCAGACCGGCTGCAGCTTCACCGCTTGGGCCCAGGCTGCCAACAGAGTGAATCCCCTTGCAACAACAAAAAAAAAAACCCACCGAAGCTGCAAGCTCAGCTCCGGGCCCCTCTGCTAGAGGTGGCCAAGAGTTTCTCGTCAGCTTTGCTGATGAAACCATCTGCCCCAAACAAATAGAGAGCCGCTACGCAAAAGCCTATTGTGTCAGTACATACGCCCTGCTTTGGCGATTCCAATACCCAGCCTGCTGGATTTCTCCCTGGCAGTGGAAACACAGGTCACCCGGCCTAGCATGAGGTCCGTCCTGCCCTGCTAGCATTTCATTTCCAGAGCTTGAAAACATTACTCGTGTCAGCCGGAGGGTTCTGGGAGCTCTAGACCTCAAAGGTAGCTTTTCCCCTGTTGAAACGCCATCACCATTCCACAGCTGTTTCACCTTGAGCAATTCTAAAATTCAGCGTGATGCTCACTTTCGATAGTATTGGAATCATCAAGTTGGAGGGAACCTCAGAGGTCATCAAGTCCATCCTCTGCTGATGCAAGAAATTAGCTGCTGCAGATTCCCTGATAGGTGGTCATGTAGCCTCTACTTAAAAGCCCCTGTCGAAGGAAAATTTTCCAACTTGCCAAGCTGTCTGTTCCACTGTGCCTTTGATACCCTCTCCCCTCCCACCCCCAGAACAGTACTTGCTTAGGGTTTCTTTTCCCTAATATAACTTTTTCTCTTTCTCTCTCCCTCCCTCTCTCCCTCTCTCCCTCTATACTACAGGATCTCAGGGAGCATTTAGACTTCTCAGCCAAACTGATGAATTAACTCACCAAACTCCCCATCACAGGATTCCATAGGATGAGACCATGGTAGTTACAGTGGAATATAGTGCTACCATTGCATAGTGTGAAAGGGCCCTTTGCCACTGCCATTAATGATAAGAAGAGAAGAAGTATCTTTTTCCAGGCAGAATTCGAAGTGACCTTTAAAGCCCTACTCAACTTGGGTCTAGATTATTTCAAAAACCCTACTTCCCTATACAAGCTGTCTGTGCTCTACTATCTCAAGGGGAAGTCTTTATGTAGGTCCCACCATCATCTCGGGCATGTCTGGTGATTACACAAGAGACAACTTTCTCGGTGGCTGCTCCCAAGTTATGAAACTCCCTTCCCTGAGAGGTCTGGTTGGCCCTCTCGCTGTTTTCTTTCCACTGGCAGGTAAAGACATTTTTATTTAAGGCAGATTTGGGGTTTTAGTCTACATGGCAGGTACAGTATTTTTTGGAGGGGGGGTAATCTTTTTATTTTATTATTTTTAAGTATCTTCTAATACTTTTAAAACTTGTTTTTGATGCTTTTTTTAAACTTGAGGCTTTTTTTAAAAAAATAGGAATTTAGTTTAATTATGTTCTAACTTTTGTACTTATTAACAGTTCTCAAATTGTATTGTGCTTTTAAAATGTGGTATGCCACCTTGGATCCTATGGGGAGAGAAAATCGTTGTTGTTGTATGCCTTCCAGTCATTTCCGACTTATGGCAACCTTAAGGTGAACCTATCACAGGGTTTTCTGGGGCTGAGAGTGTATGATGTGGCCAAGGTCACCCAGTGGGTTTCCATGGCTGAGGCCCTTTTCGCACCTTACCTCTGTCCGGCGTGGTTGCGTGGGGATCACACGAGCAGCCTCTTCCGTAAGGCTCTTGCGTCCCTGCTGCTTCGGCTCCGCAGGAGTTGCCAGCCGGCCGGCAGGCAGCGGGAGGGCTCCACCTCTTCCTTCCGCAGTACAGCCAGGTATTTTCCCAGGTTGCACTGGGGGGAAGAAGTGCGAGGGCCGCGGCTCCGGAGCTCCGCACGCAAGGTAAGTGCGCATCGGGCCTCGAAGCAATGCACGATCACGCACCATTTTCGGCTAAAAGTTGAAAATGATACAGTGCGCGATCGGCGCCTGCCGGCCCTGGCAGCATCGCACAATTGCGACAGCGTCGTCTGAAATCCTCCTCGCAATTATGTGATGCTTCAAAGTTGTCTCACAAATCACAGCAGGCAGAGTTCCATATATTCCACATTCATTTTTGTCTTCTTAAATGAGATAATAAATGAGAAATGTCATGCGAAAAGGGCCTGAGTGGAGAATCGAACCCTGGTTTCCAGAGTCATAGTCCAGTGCTCAAATCACTACTACACCATGCTGGATCTCTTGGGAGAAGGCAGGATAGAAATGAAATGAAATGAAATGAAATGAAATTAAATTAAATTAAATTAAATTAAATTAAATTAAGATCAGTGGCCACCAGAGCCTGGAAAAGTTCTTTATTTGGACGATAGCTCCCAGGATTACCCAGACAACACTGCCCAAGGGTGTCATTGCTAATGATGTCATTCCTGATTATGTCATCCCTAATTATGATGTTGGTTATGATATCCCTGATGATTAGGAAGAGGAAAAGGAGGACATCCATGACAAAAATTGATTGTAAGAAGGTGTGTTGGATTCAAACTCATCAAGCCTTAAATTTAAGAAGACAAAATGAATGTGGAATATATGGAACTCTGTCTGCTGTGATTTGTGAGACAACTTTGAAGGAACATCCTGGAATCTTAGGAATGCCAAGTATTCTTCCCTGCAGAAGAACAGCCAAGAGGTCAAGCAAGAGGATTTAAGGCAGAGCTGAAAGTTCCTTCAAAGAACCTTCCACCTATGAAAATGTGGAGGGGAGCTATGAATAGAATGGTGTGAGTGTGAAGCTTTATGAAGAAAAATGGCCCCTTCCTTTACTTTGGTGGCGGTTCCTTTATCAGAGCAGTGTAGAATGTGGGGCTCTCCGGATGTTGCTGGACTGCAACTCCCATTATTCTTCACCATCGGTTGAGCTGGCTAGAGCTGATGGGAACTACAGCCTAGGGACATCTAGAGGGCTACAACCCTCCCCCAGACAAAACCACTTTTAGATCAACAGCTGGAACCAGTGGCTTAAGAGTACATGGAGGTGACCCCAATATGTCCCTCAAATGGTGTTGTATCGTGATGTTCCCTCAATCAGAGAGGAATTTCAGTACCCATCAGATAAATGAGAGGGGGTGGGAACAATATCTTAAATTTAGACAAAGCTGACAACTAAACCAGTGTCCGATTTGCTCGTGTGTGTGTGCATGTGTCTCTTTGTGTGTGTGTGTCTGTGTGTGTGTTACCATGCAGAAGTTGAAGCTGAGCCCCCCTCTCTCTGGGTGGAAGAATAATTGCTCTTTAATTGTGCTACATCTGTGCGCAGCCTTAGAAATGTTGCTTTTGTCCTCCCTCACAGCAACGGCATGTCAGCCTTGACCGATGACACCCGCATTCCAGCCTCTCCCTTTACATGGCCTGTCCGGGGGTATCTGCCGTTGATGGAAGTTAAGGAATTCACTCACTGGCCTCACCCCGCTAATCCCTCTCCCTTTCTGCTTCGCTGCAAGATAATTTGGGCCCTGACAAAAGGCTTGCTGAGCACCGGCGCCACTCATGTGCCTGCCCTGGTGGAATGCGCATAGATGGGTAAGCAGTAATAATAGAGGGAGGAGAAGCCAATGTGGCAGCTTAATCAAGGTGGGTGGGGAGGGTGGGTGCAGGCTGTGCAGCCCTCATTCCATCAGTGGCTGTATGCTCAACCCTCTTGGCTCCCTCCCTTCTCTCTTCTGGGTGCCCATGAGCTATTATTCTACCCTCTGGTCCCTGACCCTGTCTACATCTCTGACTGAGCCAACCACAGCCTGAGTCTCTTTTAGGCAAGACAAGGGACAGAGGCTGGAATCCTCCTGGTAACTTATTCTGTCTCTATATGTTATGCCAACAGGACCACCTTTTCTTGAGACTGCAGAAGGTGATATTCACTACCTCCAGTTTTTCCCAGGCTGTGCAATGGGACCTGGATGGTGCCTTGACACTGCTCCGCCCCCATGACCCAAATCATCAGTGATTGTCATTTGGTGTTCTGGAAGACCTACCCTGATCATCATCCAACGTGTAGACATTGTCCTTCTTGATCTCCAGTGTAAATAAATACTCTTGTTGTTGTGTGCCTTCAAGTCACTTCCAACTTATGGCAACTCTAAGGTGAACCTATCACAGGGTTTTTTGGGGCTGAGAGTGTGTGATGTGCCCAAGGTCACCCAGTGGGTTTCCATGGCTGAGCAGGAAATCGAACCCTCATCTCCAGGGTCATAATCTAATGCTCAAAGCAGAGAGATTTATAGGTTCAAATAGAATCTCAGCCACAGAGATTAAATTTAAAAAGGCAAGTGAAAATGGACAGGGGAAATTTAAAATCTCTAACACAGGGTGGAGAAACTTTGGTCTACCTGCGGATGTTTTGGAGTACAGCTTGCACCATCTCTTACGCTTGGCAAGGTGGGTGGAACTGATAGGATTTGTAAGCCAAAAATCTCTGAGGGGGCTAAAGGTTTTCCACTCCTGATCTAGTGCAATGTCTGGAAATCTCTTGTTTTCTTCACCTTTGGAATAACAGTGACTTTCTGCAGAAGACGGCAACTGTAGTTGCTGGCAGAATA
Source organism: Cyclura pinguis (assembly GCA_030412105.1). NCBI lineage: Eukaryota > Metazoa > Chordata > Lepidosauria > Squamata > Iguanidae > Cyclura > Cyclura pinguis. The sequence continues at coordinate 131,748,020 of CM059604.1, read as the reverse complement.
CAGACAGAGCTGCACAGAGGTGTGAAAAGTACTTGATAGCTTTCTCATCCTCAACAAAAAAGGGGGATGCCAGGACTCCATCAAGAAAGTGATAAATTTTTGCAGATTTGTTTGGCTTTGGGGACTTTTGGTAGGAAATTCATTACAGGAAAATTTGCACTTTTTTTTCTTTCTTTCTTTCCTTTTTTTCTCTCATTTCTGGACCTTTTTGAAGAACAAATCATTTGCAATTTTACACAGGAAAAACTTGGCTTTCTGCATAAAATTGTGCAAATGAATTATTTGCAAAACTGCCTAGATATGCAAAAAGATCAAGAACATGTAGAAAATCTCTTGAAGTCTCACGCAGAAAAAAAATTCCAGAAATTATTTATTCTTGTATAAAATTGCATAAATGTGGGGGAGGGGTTTGCCAAAAGGCCAGAAATGCGAGGAGAAGGAGGAGGAGGAGGAGGAAGAAAGAAAGATAGATCACTGAAAATGTGCAAGAAAAACCCTTATAATTTTGTCCAACATGAAGAAAACATATTCTTTACTAGGCAAAGTTGAATCCTGCCTTTCATATCCATCATGTAAACTAAGCACATTTGCAGACTTAGGCTACAATCCAACATCCTCTCAGCATAGCGTAAATATCCACATGCAGAGATAAGAGATTCCAGCAGTACGCAGTCCCCACATAGAATAGCAACACTGACCAACACATATCAATGACTGGGTGCTGTTGTGCAATGAGCAACACACAATGTGGGATGCACAACTGCAATGCACCATGTTGCTGTATGCGTAACTCAGGCTTCCGCCACTAGCAGCAGAATATGTGTGTTGCACACAAATATGGCAAATTTGCCCTAAATGCATAGCACGACTTGTGTATGTTTATGTCACTACTGGGATGCCAGACTTTGTCTTGCTTCACATATAATACTATTCAGTCATTTGAATAATTCTTTCTGGTTTTGTGCATTATAGACAGAGATCAAGAACAAGGCAAGGCACACAAGCGTATCTCCCTTTAACTAGAAATCTGACTGAATCACCCTTCTGTGTTTTGAGACATTAGCAGTATTGCCTAAATACTTTGAAATATATCTCTTTCGCAACCATGGGAACTAGAAACATACTTCTCTTTGAAACATATGCATCTGTGTTAAGACATCTCCCATAACAATTGGTACATGGGGAGAAGAGTTCTAGTCTAGATTTATCCTAATAGTCCTTCGTGGATTGGGAGCACTCTTGGCAAAGATATGTCCTGTGGAAATAAACCGTACATCTAACAAGGGCAAGGCCTATGAACAAGATGGAGAACCCCCAGAGCTTAGAGAGTTACTTTTTTGGATCAGCCATGCTGACCAGATCCTGAGATCCAAGCACCTCAAAAACACCTTTCTGAACTCTGGGAATCACCAGCCTATTTGCTCATCCAGTCCACTGTGATAGACGATAACAAGGCACTGAAAGGTAGTTAAACTTTAATACTCTTATTAGAACAGAGATGTGCTTTGAAAGTAGAAAAGCAGTTGTGTGGAACTGAATAGGGGAAAGTTGTGTGCCCTGGGTCTTACTCCTGAGGTGACACATATAGAATTGAACCCTGCTTGGTAGGAAAATGTCCAGGTTGGTAAGAACTGCATCTGGTCCCTCCTCAAGGTTGTCAAAGTTTTCCTGCCCCTAGCCAGATTCTAACCACAGTAGCTGATTTTATGCCACAATCTTTTTCAGTTTTTCAGTGTGTGTAACAATTAGATATTCAATTAATGTAGGAAAGGAGAATCACATCTGATGATACCATATCAGGTGATCTCACATACTGTCTCTCTATGGTCATCTAACTGTTTGTAGAGAGCCTACATTCACAAAAATAGCGAGTGAGGCAACTGCCTGAATTGCTGAATTTAGAAAATAGCGAGCTTGGAGATACAAGCCGAACTCTTCCACTGGGTTACACAACATAAATCTCTGTACGTGAATGTATGAACTAACTATAGTGCATGACCCTGGCATGGAATGGCAACATCACACAACAAAACCAAGGTCCAAAATGTGCAACCAAACACACAACCAAGGTGCATGGGCATCCATGAGCATTGCACATCTGTATGTGCAACGGCACTGCATGCACAGCTCCGCTTCCACAAACTCAAGCCACTTGAGGATATTCTGTTTTCATAGGGTAACAATGCATTTATAAAGCACCAAGAGAATTCCAAGCCCCTGTGTTTCTTACAGTGGGGGTTAGTAGATGACTTGGCTCCCTGGTAGTAGGGCCCACCCTGGCTGCACCCTGTTGCTATTGTGCCACTACCAAAATTCAGCACTGTGTCACAGAATTCCAGTGGCACAATGGGAAGAATCATTAAGAACAAGGACATTGGAAACATCCCCCAAATCTGCTTGCTTTAATGGCTTTTAGCACTCTGCTGTTAAAATTTGACTGCAAAAAAGGCCTTAAGGTAGGAGTGGGGATTCTGCATCTCTCCAAATGTTATTGGACTACATCTCCCATTAGTCCTCACAGCCACAACCACTGGTGATGAAGCCTGGGAGCCGCTGTCCAACAACAGCTGGAGGGCTCCATGTTTCCCACCCCTACTTTAAAGACTGCCTACAGGCCACTGGCAATGATTCGCCCAGTCCTTCATTATGTGCTCTCTAATTGGCTGTCCATTCATCTGCTGAAACAAATAGTACAACCTGCTAATGAGCCAATACAGGTCTTATCATGCAGATGTATCATCTTACCTGACAAGACTCTGCCATCCTTGCAAACTGTGCATCCAAACTAAGAAGCATGTTGCAAAGCCAATAAATGAATACCCAGATAAGTGGATATAAGACTGCAACCTTGGTTGCTAAGTTGCAGGACAAGAGCAGTGCTGGGTCATACCAAAGGCCTCTCTAGTCCAGAGTGGGGATATAAATCCTCTACTATATTCTGCTTGAATGTGCAAAAGAAACGTGCAATGCAAGTGTGTCTAATTATGACGAGAGAAAACAAACATTCCTCTGAAGCATTTTGCCTGCATTTGGACATCTTGAAGTGTGGCAGATAAATTATTCTGTGCAGAAAAAACATGTTTTCTGAACAGGAGACGGGTCTCCTGTGCAGAAAAGAGGGCTTTTTTTGCACAGGAAGCCAGTTTACTGCTTAGAAAACAAGTTTTTTGCACATATTAAAAAAAAAGGCAGAGATTCTGCTTGGGACATGTAGTTATGATGTCATAGGCTACACTGTATCTCACAGTCTGAAAACCCACTTCTCTGGTCTATTATTCTTCCTGACAGGGCTGTCCAACTGTTGGGACCCCCGCCTTTTTTTTTTTTTTTTTGACCTTGGAATGAATGATAGTGAATATTCTGTCTCTAGTCCAGCGTTCTGTTCATGATGTGGCCAGATCGTTGCTTTTCGGAAGCCCCACAGCAACCAAATGGTACTGCATGGGTGCAGCAGTACCTTTGCTTCTGGTGAAGACTCAAACCCTGACAGAGCCAGTGCCAAGGTTGCCCTTCTTGAATGGCACTACCCTTTGAGAGGAGGACTCATTACAGGGCTTGTTATGTTTGATCCAGCTCACAAGCAGACAGAAAGAGGGAGGGACAGGGCGAAAGTGAATCACGTTTGAAAGAATGCAAGAATACTATTCCTGGCCCAGAAATGCAAAAGCTAGTTTGCCCACAGACAACTGAGAGCAGGAAGGAGGGAGGGGTATTCCCTTTTATCAGGCAGCTGGTGAGAGATGCCCATCCTTGGCAGTTTAATTCCGCCATAGGGAAAGTGTGTGAGTGTGTGTGTGTGTGTGTAAATTTGGCAACCATTTGGAATGTTAATGAGCACCAATAATATGGATGAAAGGACCGGAGAAAGTTAATGTTGCTTGCATTTTAAGACTGGCTGAAGAATCCTGGACTAAAAAGAATTTTTGCTGTTCAGGTTTTTATTCTGTGCAAAATCCCCATGGCATTCTGCACAAGAATATTATTTTCCATGTGGAAAATGCTATTTCCTGCTCAGAAACTGTTGCAGTTGGAGACTTGTTTTGTGAAAAATTAGCAAGTGGCATTTTTGCTCAGAAAAGAACATCTTCTCTGCAGGAATCAGCCTTTTCTGTGCAGAAAATAACATTTGGCAACAGAAATCTTACTCGCTGTGTTTTCTGCACCAAACACATAAATTTTGCATAGAACAAATCCCCAACTATGGCATTTTCTGCACTTTGTTCACTGAAAATAATGGAAGATGAGGATGACCTGCAACATTCCCTTGGCCACTTTCTCTGCCCCTTCTCTTTGGCTGCCTAAACTATACTTCTAAATGCTCAGTTTTAAGTTACTGCAATGCTAGAAACCTGAGGATTGACGGAAAATCTGGTTGGAAGGGCAGCATTCTCACTGTGGGGAGGAATGCCCTCATTTTGCCACCCTTGTAGCTACACCCCACTGGAAGGTATATCTGAGGAAACATGCATGAGATTCCATTGACAGTCTTTGACAAAGCTCAGCTTGTTCAGGGTGGCCATGTATAACAGAGATTGGGGCTTCCATGCCTCTAAAGACTGTGCTGGAAAGAGGATTTGAGCAGTGGAGATTTGCTCCAGCAATGGAACAACAGCAGGCTACACCTGCCAATATCCTCTGTTGGGTGCAAATGTCCTGGATCTCTCTCTCTCTCTCTCTCATTCTCAATCTCTCTCATTATTCCCTCTTCCTTTTTGCATTTGGCCATCAATCAACTCAATGGAAGCTTCGATCCCTTTGTTTATTATCAACGCAGCTCCACAGAGTTCTGGAGAGAAAAAGTCACACACCCTCTGCCACTCTTTCATCTTCCTGTTTTAACATTTATTTGAAGCTGGCAACCTGCCACTGTGCAAAGGGTGGAGACACAATGTCGCCTATGGAGCCCAGGTTCCAGGGGTGTAATGAACTCAGAATCAATAGGGTCAAAGCACTGAGATCTTTCCATTAGCAGGGATGGCAGCATCACCTGCCACCCCTACCCTTAGAATTCCCTGTTTCTTCTGATCTTAGCCACAGCCCTCAGAATAATCAGTACTAAGGATGGCTTTTCCCAGCAACGATGTCCAATATCCCACAGTAGGGTTATATAGAGTAAACCTCAGCATGTAGAGTTATGTCCTTGATTAGACTGTGCCATCAGGACAATTTGCAATTATTACAAGGGATGCCCCTCATTTGGGGCACAGAGATCTTGTCCCTTTTTGGGCTAGCAGATGTCCCTAATTGTAAGGGATGTCCCCTATTCGAGAGCTGGAAAGCTTTTCCTTTTACAAAGTACCCTCTTCCTTTTACAGAGACCTTCTCATGCTCTAATGCAAGGTTGCATGAAGAGACACCTGAGTCTTTTGTTTTACGTAGGGGTTCCTGGAATGGAACCCCCACATATATGGTAGAAACACTGTATACAGACTAAATTAGATGCCCCCCCCAAAAAAATTATCTTATGTGTGAAGTGTATAATTTGTGAATATGGACAATATGTTAATTTTACAGAGAAAACACGTGGCTAAGTTAACTGAAATCAATACTCTCCTTTGGCATGTACATAGCTCACAAATTTGTTACTGGTAGGGATGGGCCAACCGAATCCTCGAATCTGAATCCCTGTGCCAAAATAGGCAAACTGAATCTTTCGAATCCACCAACCAAATAGTTTGTTGAAGACCTGAAAACCTGGCAGACCAGACACACAAGGGGAGATGGCAAATAGGTGAGTTTTTCCCTTGGACTAATAATGGCCTTTGCTAACAATTATAGAAATTACATCTGGGATTGTATTCTAAGATATTTAAATTGAACATTTCATATTTAAGTGTAGCACTTGACTGGAAGCTACAGGCTTGAGATTTCAAGGACAGCTGAAACATTCCTTTGCACAGCTCCCTTGCAAAGCTCTTTCAGACACAATTCTGAGGTTTGTAGTTTTACAAAGTGCCACAGCCTTCTCTGCCCAAGTGTGCTGGTGCATCATCAAACTACAAACCCCAGCATGCCATAAGGACCTATGCGAAGAAAAACCAGTTTTGACCTGGATTAGCTCTGTACTGTAGTATGTGGCCCTGTTTACATAGGCAGGAAAATGTGGGATTAATCCACATTTTCCTGCCTGTGTCGAAAGGGCCTTCATGTCATTTTCAATCTGGGGAGATCCTGAGGCAAAACTATGACACTTGTCCTGGCCAGATTTCTCCAGAGGGAGGTTTGCCTTTGCCTAGGCTTTTGCTAAAGCTGAGAGAGTGCATCTTGCCCAAGATTATCCTTCTTTCCCTTGCTTTTTAAACCCTTTTTTAAAAAAGGATTTGAAAGAGTCAAGATTCATGAGATTCGTGGATTCCCAGAACCTTTCAGGGATTCAGATCTGGGTTCAGATTCAGAAAATTCTGGATTCGTCCTGTCCCTAGTTACTAGCAACTTCCTAATTGTCAACCCAGCATGTCATGACTTTCCGCTGTCTCTTGTTGCTGTTTTGAAAAACTGACAGCACTATGGACAACCCTTGTGCTGTATGGCAATCTTGCACAAAAGAAGTTGTGACTCAGTGCATAATCTAATGTGCACAATGGCATGCACGGACAACTCTTTCTCCACAACCTTGAATGGAATGCAAGCATTCTTCATCAGACAAAAATATCCCAATGCCCCCATAGGGCAACTTATGCATGTGTGAGTCACTGACAGGATTCTAGCCAGTATAGTGTGGTGACCTGTCCCTGTTCTAATGCAAAATATTTTTGGAGTGGCTTGGCCTTGAATGAGCTATGAAGAACCATTAGCTATGCAAAAGACCTACTTTTGGTCAAATGAAAACCTGCTAGCACTGGTTGTTCGACATGGATCAATACAGGTTCTGAAGTTGGGGAATTTCCTTAGGATGGCATTGGGGATGATTGCTTGCACTTCAGCATTTACTGTTATACCACTGATAAACTGTCCTCAGTTCTAGTTCCATCTTCTGTGCTATACCTTTCAATTCCCACTCCTCTCTTTAAGGAAAAAGAAGAAGTTTCAAATTCTGGGGTTTGATGATTTGCTACCAACATAATTTCAGATAGATCCATCCTAGGATGCCACTTCCTTGGATTACCAGACTAAAGTTTCAAAAGCAAGATGAGCTATTAAATCATGTGAAAATCATGTCCTCTAAAGTCATGATTACAAGGTGGATTACAAGGAGTCAAGACTTCTCTGAACTTCTCTTTTCCTAGTACAAAAGTTGAATTGCCTTTTCTGGAACCTCCCAGGAGCAGCAATTGACTTTCTAAGTATGTTGAGTTCACTCAGCACACTATTTAATGCCTCTCACAACCCCAGTTTAAAAACTGAAAGTGGACTTTGGGCTTGTGCACATTTTTGGCAGTGTAGTCATCCTCCCCACTAAGGTCCCAGGGTGGAAAACGGCCCCCTTCCCTGCCACAGTTGCCCCCTTCTGCTTTATATTACAAGCAGCAACAGCTTTGTAAGATCTCAGGCAAAGTCAAACCATGGGGACAAGGTCAAAATGATCTGAGGACCACACAGTTTTACAACAGCTTTGCAAAAGTCTAAGTGCTGAATCCAGACTCAACCCCCACCCCCTAGAATCAGAGATATAGTAAAAATAAATAATAAAAATCAATACTTTTTTTTAAAATGCTCATTGAAGCCTTGTACTACAACAACTCAAGTGTGGTCTGAACCATTCCCTGAGGCAGAGGAACACGTCAGTCCCACCACCGCTAAACCACAATAATCCATTGGAAGTTTCAGCTCAACATCGAAAGTCTAGTTGCCTTTAACAGGCTTTGCTCAATGAGCTATTTAACAATCCTCAGCACCCACTAGGGCTTGAGCTGGATGAGACAAAGTTATCAGAGGAGATCTACAGTTCTTTGACAGAATCGCATTCCAGTTAGACACCCCTCCCAGCTACCGCTAAAGCAAAGACTTACAGGAAGTTCTCAGCAATCCGGAATGGTATCTTCTCAGTAACAACTCCTATGGGGAGTATCTGTTGTGCCAAAAGCTCCCGTTGTAAAGGGGATTCGAAGGAGGAGACCTGCTCCACTCTCTACTCCTTGATCCTGTCTCTGAGATTCTTGCTGCCGCTTCACAGCTGATTATATCTGGAAGGCCTGAGCTATGTTGGGAGGATGAAAAGGGTGGTCTATTTTTAGGGGGTAGGCAAGTTGCTATTCTATCCGGCTGAGTCAATCACGGCTTCTTGTAACCTTGCTCGGGAGGGGAAAAGGAATGCCTGATGCTGGCAGCAAGTCCTGCAAGTTTGTACCACTAAAAGGACTTACTCATAGTCAAGAGACCCCCTCCTTGCTGCCAACCTTTCATTCTGGAAATCTAGCAAGGGAAGGGGCTCAATTTCTAAACAGCACATCAGGGATTGGGAACACTCCCCTGAGTCATGAACCGAATTGTTGTGTCATGGTGACACCGTCGTCACTGTCACGTCATACGTTCTATATGACAGCAAAAACTAATTCTGGACATTGACAGGAATCTTCCTACTGACTTAAGCTGGAGTAATGCCGGGGGAGGATGTTACATGGTAGTATAATTACTTTGTCAGAAATTGCATAAAGCGCTATCCTGTACCTCCTTGTGCAACAAGGTTTTCCTGATGGTGCAGTGGCTGATGGCTCCCAAATCCATATGGCTACTGATTGGCCTGGTGGTGTGCCAGGAGAGCTCCTTCCTACCACCATTCAGTGTGCCAACCAAACCTCCATATGAGCATCCTGATAAAGCCTTATGCTCCACTCATACTATATTAGACCTCAGCCAGGGAGTCTTGACTTTGGTCCATTCTAGTCAATGTCTTTTGGATTCAATCCCAGCTTAATTCACTGGTAAGATTTTTTTTTCCCATTGTAAGTTAAGGGTTTTTTAAGAAACCCAACCCTTCCTACATTTGGCTGCTTTTCCAGCTTCTCCCAAAGTTTCACCACAGATGACTGAAACTGTCCTTGATGTTGTTATGTGCCTTCAAGTCCAACATGGCAATCCTAAGATGAACCTATCACAGGATTTTCTGGGGCTGAGAGTGTATGGCACACCCAAGGTCACCCAGTGGGTTTCCATGGCAGAGTGGGGAATCAAAACCTGGTCTCTAGGGTTGTAGTCCAACTGCTCAAACCACTACATCATGCCAGTTCGAGCCTGCCCTACCATTAGGCAAAGTGAGGCAGTTGCCTCAGGCATCAAATGCTGGGAGGTGGCAGCAAGATGATAGAAGTAAAGCATGTGTGTCATGCATTCTGACTTCTACTCCCCTAGACATCTACCTGTGGCTGCTAGGCAGAATCTAGGAATGTTACTTCTTTTTCAACTGCCACTCCCAGAATCCCCTAGTCAGAACCTGTATATCTCAGAATTACTAGGAACTGGGGACAAAATGAAGGAAAGTTGTTCTTGCTTCCATGTCCAGCTTGTGAGCTTTCCAGAGGTCTTGGACTGAACACTGATGGAAAAAGGAAACTGAGTTCCATGGATCTTTAATGTGTTCCAGGAAGCCTTGTCTGTTTTTATTTATTGAAAAGATTAGTTATTCTGGAAAAAAAAGAAACCAGCACTTTCACCACCAGGTGGCCGTCTAAGCCAGAGCTTTCCAAACTTTTCATGTTGGTGACACACTTTTTCAGACATGCATCCTTTCGCATCAAGTAATTCAGTTTTACTAGCAAACCAGAGGTTAAACTAATCCCTTATAAAAGATACATAATACATATACATATACATATATATACACACACACACATAAATTGTAATATACATACATTAATTGTAATAACAAAATGTATGGGGCACAACATATCTCATGAAAACCTTTCATATATTTTTTTAAATATATGTTTTATAAATAATAACCTACATTTCCAATATTGTAGGTGACACACCTACACACTTCAGGCAATGCACTAATGTGTCACAGCACACCATTTGGAAAGCTCTGCTCTAAGCCTTTCCAATAACGTTCTTCTGTAATGTAACAATGCCCAGATGTCCTCATAAGTATGCTTTATTAGAAATTCCACAAAACGTTGGCCAAGAAATATTAGAACTTAGTACTGTGCTCTGTTCTAGAAGGTAAGGATGATTGTTGTGCCATTCTCCTCCTCTCCTTCACCCGTTTATATGTTTGCCAACTCTGAAAACTTGATTTAAGGACATTAAAAGAGAGAAAAAAGAATGAAAGCAGTCGGATCAAGTGGGGATAAGCCGTGGATGGAAAGAATATGCATCGTTTCATTTCACTGTCATCTTCATTGTTATGCACCTTTTCCCTATAGCAGGGCTGAGCAACTTCCAGAAACTGGTGAGCTAGAATGGCCCCCTGCCACACTTACCACTCTCAGAATTTAGTGGGGAAAGCTAACAAAAGAAAAAAGAAAAAGAAAAGCCTTCCCATGGAGAGCTTCATCTTACATTTGCTGTCCTGGGCGTTTTTAGGCATTGGTGAAACCTTTTTTAAATTCCAGGAAGCAACCCAGGATTTGAAATTTGTGTGGCAGACTGGAGGAGCCCAGCGTGGGCTTCAACATGGCCTTGGTGGAATGTGGAGGAGGTTGAATGAAGTAGACTCAGAGCTGGTGCTCTGGGTGCCGGATATCAGGGCTTGGCTCTGAATCTCAAGGCCTGGCCACACTTCCCTGGTCTCAAAGGAGAGAAGACGGCATCTCAGGGGAAGAGCAACACTATTAAAAACTATGTACTGCTGGCACCTGTTGGGTTGTAGACTGCTTCAGGGTGGCTGCAGTCAACTCCTCGCCTGACAACCTTATTCCACAGGAATAGAAGACTAAACAGCAGGGACGCAGTTTACACGTTCATAGTCTTCTTTCTTTATGGAAAGATAGATTCAGAATCTGGAAAAGTAATTTTTCTGGACTCCAGCTCCAAGCATCATCCAGACAAAATGTAATATTTTCATGCTCCAGGTGGGCTGTATTTCTATTTTCAATACAGTCACTCTTTCAAAATTGGCACTTAGATAGATACCAGTGATGTGGACTCAAGTCAATTGTCTTGGACTCAAGTCAGACTTCAGTGACTCAACTCAGACTTGACTCAGCAAAAATTACACACTGACTCAACTTGACTTGAGACTTGCATATTTTTAGTGACTGACTCGCTGCCCTTGGTTCAGTAATATAACGCATTCATTCAGAAACCTTACAACTTACTAGTCACATGATGATCTGTCTCAAGCCCAAAGTGTGGACACATTTCTCAGAAGGGAACAGCAAATGGGTTATGCAACAGGCTTGAGGTGGTGTTGAGGTCTGCTAAGCAGCCTGTCCCTGCTACATATAGGGGGAGCTTTCTAAAACTTTTCCTAAGAGCAGAAGGCAAGACTTGTGGCCATAGTGCAGGGCACGTATCTCAGAGGGGAAGAGAAAATTTGTTAGGCAACGGGCTTAAGGAGGAAGGATCCTTCCTTCTAAAGGTTTTGGAGCTGCAGTAGTGGGGAGTAAGAAGGATCCTATTCCCCATTTCTGAAGTTGTAGATGACAAAATCACAAATGTGGAGGGCCAAGTCTACTTAAATTGTTAAAACTGTCTTTATTCGACTCTGTCCGGAAATTCTGGAATACACATTGGGATATAGAGTTGGCTCCCAGACTTGAGATTTGACTTGAAAGTATCTTGCAAGGACTTGAGATTTGACTTGAGACTTGAAGACAGAGACTTGACATTTGACTTGAGACTTGGAGTAAAAGACTCGAATACATCACTGTTTGGGGAGCTGGTTGCTTCCTTTTTTTTGGAGGACCTTAAAGTGGCTACTGTCATATCCTCCAACATTTCACAGATGAAAACTGGGACACATATGGCCAAGCAACATCAGAGCATGGTCAAGATGGCAAAAGTCATTCTGGAGGAAGAACACTCAAGCTAGGAGAGGCTGCAGCAGTTTGCTTTTGCCTGAACCTACTGGGAAGGGCAAAATTCTGCCCCCTTTTCTCCTAGGCCCTTCCTGCACCCTGTTGCCATCCTGGCATGGCAATGCATTGCTGTCAGTCCAGGATGTGTCCCATCGCATGACATCATCACGGTCCCACTCCAGTCCCACCACCGTCATTGTTGCATGATACACCATTACCAGAAGAAATCCAGGAATGGCCCCCTTTCCTGCAACAATCCCATTGCCAGCGGTCACTCAGGCAGGGGCCGAAGGGCTATGAAGTGCTTCCTTCTGGAATACAGTGTGGAAGAGGTGGGCTGTACTGCGAAAGGAAAAAGCGTGTTCCTAGTACTACTCAGCCACTGGCAGCTGGCCAGGTGCAGAGGGGAACATTCAGGTCCCAATCCCATCCCAGCAATAGCACTGCTGCGATGATGGTGGGACATCACGGGATGAAATGGCCCTAGTCTTCTGCTGAGTCGTGTGCAAACTTCATTTGCACTTTGAACTTAGTTTGCAGCAATTGAAATAAGCTGAGGACAATGGGGTAAAATGAGAGGAAGAGAGAGAGAGACAGTGACATTTCACAAGCAGCTCAAAAAGCGGGAGAACAGAGGATCAAGAGAGACAATTCCTGCCAACTTGGAAGGGTCGAGAGGATACACACTGTAGGCTCCACGGATCTTCCTAGTGTCCAAGTCTCAGTTTTTCTTTTGATTGGGCCACTCTCCTGCCTCTCTGTATCACTTTGCTACTTTCTTCCAAGTCTTGCAGCTTGAAAAATCCAGCTCTGTTATTATGTAATTGCCTCTAGGGACACTGAGCAGATTCGGCTAATTGTCACTTATAAGAGAATTTGCAACACAATTAGGAACAGCATACACTAGAGATCTGGCAGGATGATGTCTGTTCTCCTCTCCTGACTCTGGAACTCCAGATGGATGCTGCCTGGACCCCCACCCTGTATCACACTATGGCCACAGGGGATTACCTCCTTTGGCTGTATTCCCAAACTTAGGTCCTCAATGCTGTGTGTTACAGATAGGATTCTAGCCCCAGTTTCCATACATCACTGTGCCCTGAAATTCACTGGATGATAGGGTTCTCATATCTCAGAGCCTGGCCCCTCTTCTCCAGTCCTCAAGACAAAGGGGAGGAACCTCAGGGTGAGAGCACTGCCTTGAAAATTTGCTACGTATGTGAGGCCACTTCCTCCCTACACTGTTATAGTGCTATTATTCCATTTTCAATATCCTATGGACTTCTGGGGTTTGTAGTTTACTGAGGCCAAAGAGCTCTCTGGCTGAGAATTCTCAATGCTCCTCCCTAAACTGCAAACCCCAGGATTCCACAGGATGTTGAAAGTGGAATAATAGCACTATAACTGTGTAGGGAGGAAAAGCCCTCACTCTTAAGCAACACAGTTTTTTCCCCTCTTTTCCAAGAAGATCCAACAGTCTTCAGCCTTTCCTGTCTATGTAATGTCAGCTCAAGCTATCAAACATTTCTCTTTATTATTGTTGTTATTATTAAACATTTTCCAGTACAATAAAAATGATATTTAAAAAAACAGGAACAAGAAAAATGGTAAAGAAAGAACAAGAATAATGGGGAAAAAAGCATTTACATTTGACTTCCAACATTCCTAACAATGATTATACAAAACCACATAAAAATAACTTTTCTGATTGCAAACATCATTCATATACTTCTACTGCTTTATGAAATCTACTAATTACCAAATTCTACAGTTAACATGCTGTTCTCTTTTCCTTTCAAAAAGCCAATTAAAGGTCCCCAGTCTTTCAAAAAGGTCACTGGGGATTTTTCTCTGATCATTGTTGTTAATTTATTCATTTCAACTAGATCCTGTCAATTTGAGCAGCCAGTCCTCACTTGCGGGTGTTGCTGTGGTTTTTTTCCACTTCTGTGCCTAGAACATAAAAAGACCACTAGATGGTGCTAGTGTCTAAGCAATTCCACTGTTTGCTCTTTGAAAGTCCTTTTTCCTTCCAAAGGCAGCTGTTTTTACTCATTCTGTATGGATTCTAGCTTATTGCTTTGCCCTGCCAGTGTTGAACTGGCCATAACACCACAAAATAGATCCAATGGCTAAAATCCTGAGAAAGGTGCTGGCTCCTTCTCCCCACAATCTGCCTCCCAGCTGCCTATGAAGCCTCCCTATCATGTCCTGGATAACTTGCTCTCAAAAATTTCGCTCAGAATTTCAAAAAGAAACATTTGTTTCAAGGAAAACAAGCATCTAAGTTGGCTACAGCATCTACAGTATCTAAGTTGGTTACAGGTTTTATACGTTCTCATACAAATTTTGGCAAGCATATCAATGATTCGTTAAAGTTGTAAATGTCAAGGCATCCAACCAGCCCAATCTTACAATTATTTACATGTTTTTCATCCTGGAAGCAAGCCGTTCCTGCCTCCTTATCTATGCATAGCCAATTCTCATAACACCTTCCTGCTACTTCGCTGTTCCCTCCTTCTGAGTTTAACATAGGGGTGGCATGGCATGGCATCCATCTTGTCAGCCTTGATTTGGCTCCTCCTGCTTTGATTGGTGACAGGGGCTGTGTTCAGGAATTCAACCAAGCTCGAGGAGGAGGAGACAGGTCTCCTGGAGTCAAACCTGGCTTGGAAACAGCTCTCCATGTTTTTAACTGTGGACACTCATTTGCCAAACAACAAGATTCTCTGTTGATTGACTCTTGGAAATCCTGCCATTGAATTATTTGAAAAACGGTAGGTTCTAGGCCTCTTCCATCTGGCTCCACCTTCTGTAAAAGACTTTTCTCCGGAATCCTAAAATGCACTGAAAGAGGAAGAGACTTGCTCATAATTTCTACCAATTTCACTCTTCCCACACCCGACTAGAAGCGTATTATTGTACCACATGCCGGTCCAGTGTTTAACATCATCTCTTATCAGCAGCGTATCTAGTGTAAACAGCACCTGGGGCAAACATGGAAGTTGAGCCGCTACCTTATTTCCCCTATCTCCACCCCCTACCCTACATACACAGCTTTTTTCACCCCACCCCCAGCACTGGCGTCTGGGGCATGTGCCCTCCCTGCCCCACCCTAGATATACTTCCGTCTCTTATTCAACATCACCCTCCAGTCAGGTGGCCTTTCATACTTGAATGGCTCTCTTCCCTCCTGTTGAGATCTAGACAGGTTGAAAAATGGGGTTGCTAGATTTCACAACAGCCCTCAAAATTAATTGAACAAGTAAAGAAAGCACACATCCTTACTGAGGGGTGTTTAGCAGAACTACACTTCCCATTATCCACACCCTATCCACTCAGAGGAGCATGCTTTCTCTACTGATTTGTTCCTGCTGTTTATCTTTCCTGTTGGAAAGGAATGTGTTTGGGAAGGGTGGAAGAGAGGGCATTGGAGGAAGGAGAGGGTAGCAGGCATAGTGGATAATGGAAAATATTTTCCAGGTCTATTTTTTTTTTTTTCATTTGAACTTCTGGACCTGTGAAGCTCAACTCTGGAATTAGAATCTCTTAGCTGCTGAGATGCCACTTTTCACAATCAGCTGGAAGTTGAATTAAAACAGATGTTCCATACTTCATGAAGTGTTTATATTCTCCAGTGATGCCCAATAAAATAATGTTTACTTAAAAGTAAATTATATTCAACAAAGCCCCCTTGCAGTGTTAATTAAAGGCTTCTACGTTGCACGTGGTGCCTAGCTCAAGATGACTGAAAAATCGGTAATGAATTGCCCTTTAATTGCACCCACAATTGACCGGCTTCTATCTTCTTGGCCTTTAGTCACTCTTTTCCTTGCATTTGTTTTTGTTTGCATTCTTCAAGAATAAAGCAGCACCATTCTTCCCAAGGAAGAAAAGAGAAAAGACTGCAGGGGAACAGGTAATTAAAGCCTTCTTCCCTGTCTGCATGAAGAAAATGATGGTTAATTAAGGGACAATTCAAGGATGCTCCATCACTAATTCACCATAAGACACTGCTTGTCTGCTGTGGACGTACTGGCAATGTCCTGGTGTGGCGGTTCCATTCTCAAATGTTTTAGACTTCAACTTCCATAAGTCCAGGCCAATGTTTCGCCCTGTGGATACCAAAATTTGGATTTTTGCAGGGGGAGAGGGGAATACTTTCAAGTCATGGTTGGCTGAATCCATGTATACAGAATCTGTGGATATGGAAGGCCAACTGTGTTTTAAAAGCCGCACTTGTAATAGTGCTAAAAATAGACACGGGATAAGTGTGCTTTCTGGGTTCAATGCCAAGCTTAGAAAACTGAATTTCCACCCAGATAAATATTTTCTCATTTGTCAGACTTTACTGTTTATTATTTCAATTGCATGCAACTATAGTGAATGGTTTATGCAACATACTTGAGGATATAACCAGGGCCTGACATCAACACAGCGTATATCTAGACTGTTGATCCTGGCCTTCAGATATTCCTGAACCAAACTGACCATCCTAGTGTTGGAAAATTCCAACAATCTCTCCCCTACCCCTGTTGTTCTAGGGCAAGTTGTTCTAGGGCAAGTTCTAGGGCAAGTGCATGACAAAGCCTTCTCCTTTCTCACCTAAAGTCTCACCACTTTTTCCTGTGTCATTTAAATGCATGGATATAAATAATTTTAAGTAATTATAAGTAACTATAAGTAACCAGACCATGTGACCCAGGACAGTTCCTAGGGTCATTGGCCTTATAAAACACCACACTTCCAGACCTCTTGCCTTTGCCATTTTTGCTTCTACTTCCTTCTCTCTGACCATGCTTCACCTCTCCACCAAGAAGATGGTGAGTTAAGAATGAAACTACTGTCTTACCTCGTCTATCCATTAGCTAATTAGGATCCAAGCTCCTCCAATGTATATGTAATTGTAAAATCCGCTAGTAATTTTTTCTAAGTTTGCAATGTTAAACTGCTTGCCTCGTTTTGTCTTCTTAGTTGGTTTCAGTTCAGGGAAGCAACACGGAGATTGGGACATGCTTTTTCTGCTACTCTGCTAAAAGATGGCTGATTCCTAACAGTTTTAACTTTCATAGAATTTCCCAAAAGGGCTAACACCCTGGGAAACTCTAACTGCCAGCACCTAGTGCCAGGCAGAAGTGTAGATATGAGTACAGCAAAATGAGGGCATTATCTTCCAAATAAGATTTCTGCCCCAACCCCCCGTACCCATGAAATATTCCCTCACTTCTCAGATTTTCCAACACTGTAGTAATGTGTTATTAGCAACTGTTGCAGAAGGTTCCTTTAATGGAAAGTGTTGTGTTTTTATCTTCATTATTATGTTTTAAATGTTTTTTAAAATGTTTCTAATTAGTGTTTTAATATGGCCACTTATATAATTGCTTTTCTTATGCTTTTGTGCTATACCTTGTCTTACCTGTATTTTGTTTTAACCTACTGTAAGCCCACCATGAGTCCCATGTTGGGAGAATGACAGGATATAAATTAAACCAATAAAAATGGATGGACAAATAAATGTTTTATAGGCTGTTATCTTGACAGTAGCATTTCCCATCTACTTCATAAATTCCTGTCTGGGTTTGCTATATTTCAGTGGTGTTTTCGAAGCTATCACAGACTACCTGGTTTGGGTTCTTTTTGGGTTTATCCAATGTTCCTTGCTGCTTGGCCCAGATATCCAACATCCACCATGCAGAATTATGGCTGGCATCCTAATCAGTATTTACAATGTCATAAGCTAGACTTACACCTTCTGAATTTTGCAATTGGCTTTTACGATCATTGCACCAGTGCCATGGCTACAAACCTCCACCTTTCAAGCCCACCTTAGAAGCCAGGCAGCTGTACCAACTGAGGTGGTCTTGGTGAGCGGGACAGTGAAAGATGACACATCCCACCCCCTCTCACTGGTGAGCTGTGGTGCAATGAGCAGTTGTAATAGGCCACACTGCATTTTGCAGGTGGGAGAGGGCTGGACATGTCATCCTTCAATGTCCTACTCACCAATGCCTTAGAATTCCTCACTTGGTCAGACTACCTGTCTTCTAAGGTGGGCTTTGGGGAGAAGGTCAAATCAGGAAAGATATTGTACCTACATGATTGTGGTTACGTTTCTCATGCAAGATTTCAGCCTATTTTTGCTACATAGATTAGCATTCATAATCGAACATTCACCCCAGAATTGTCCCTATTTAAAACAGGGTTTGCCAGGTTTTTATAAACAGTGCTTTCTAAGACTCTGCAAAGTATGCTTGATTAGGAATGGGAGCTGGGACAAAGAACGTAAAATGCTGTCCTGTTTAGAAAGCCAGCCACAGTTCACAGTCCTTAAACAGAGTCTGTAGTAGCATCCACAGTCAAGGTTTACAGAAACCTGGTTTACAGTCAATTACCATTCTTGTTTCAGCAGTCCAGGTCAGCAATAAATTCCTAGTTGCAATTCAAGGGAGTATCCAGTAGCATAGTCAGCATACAAAGCAAGAGTCAAGGTTTTTCAGGAATATAAGTCAAGGATCAAAAGAAGAACATGTTGCTTCTACCAGAATTGGCAATTGTCTGTAACAGATTTCTCCACATCCTGCCTCTGATATTTATTGGCCAGCAGACTCTCCCAGCTGTTTGCCTGATTAAAGAGACTTCCCTATATAAATGCTCTGAGCTTTGTTGGTTGTCCTTTCCTTGTCTAGGCTATGCTAGAGCCCTGTTCATGTCTGTATATTTTGGTCCTTGAGGAGGATCCTGCCTGTGTTTGCACCTGGGTCCTGAGATTGGGGCATGACAGATGCACACTGCAGGTGGCAATGCTCTACGCCTCCTAAAAATAGTATTTCAGATTGGGATAGACTCCCTCTCCTAGTTCTCTCTCTCTTCCCTTCCTCTCTCTCTCTCTTCCCTTCCCCTGCCCCAGGAACATCTTGATTCTGAGAGCTGAAAATGATTGGCACAGCATGTAGGTGGTTTTCAAAAGAACTGACCTTAGGACAAAAAGGCCAATATGATAAGCAAGCTACCAAAAAAGAAAGACTCCAAAAAACTCTATTTTGGCTGCCTGGGAAGATGCATTTCAAGACAGGGAGTGTACAGGAAACCCATTAATGTCCTTCTGGGAATTGGTAAACCTAAGTGCACATCCACCTGGAAGAGAGGTAAGCATGCATGATGTACTCTTTGCCCAGGGAAGTAGGCAGGAGGCCAATGGTAACAATAACCTCAAAAGTGAGCAGCCTAGAAGAGCGAATGCTTTGATTCATTTCTCAGCAAGAAACTGTAGGCTGGAAGGATGATCTTCCACTGTCTAAAGTCCAGTCTACATGGGACTGAAAATACATTTCAGCACAGTTTGTACCTGGGTGTTATCCCAAAACATGGGTGATTCAGGGGTCCACCTGTGATACCAGTACCTCCATGTGACAATGGAGAATTAATTACCTCAATTAGGAGGCCTGTGAGGGGGGTAACTTAACAAGATCTTCCACCAATGTTTATGGGGTCCTCGCAGGATAGAAGCGGCCAGAGATTTTGAAATAAACTGAAATGTGTTTTATTGAAAAGTTCAGTCATGCACACAAAAAATCCAAGCACTCACACACTCACACAAGAGCTAGCCAAAGGATAAAGAGAGAAAGTTATTGATAGCAGAGTTTTAGGGAATGAGTGATAATTACCGATCCAGAGATCAGCAAAGAAAGCAGCGATATGGCTTAGACATGCATCTAAGGACAGTACTAGTTCAGGAATCAGAGAGACAGAGTGGCATTCAGCAAATGAGATACTACATCTGACTGCCCAAAATGGAGGGTTTTTATACCCAAAATCCACCTGAGGGAGCAAGGTTGTGAATGGCTCTCTAGCCAAACAAACAATGGACACTGCAATGTGGACAATGGCATCCGGATGGAGTTAATTGTCCTAATGTTAGGTGACAAAGAGTTAATGGCTGTTGTAATAACTCTGCAATAGTGGACAGGTGAAGGAACAATGAAGGGAAAGGTCCAGGTGCTAGGAAGAAGTGTTGAAACAATCAGTGGTTTAGTGGGAACTTCCCATCGTATTGTATGACAACAGAGAAATTACAGCTTTGTTAAGCTGATTGCCTCTGGAGCTACCTGGTGATTGTCCTGGCAATGACCTTGGCTATGCCTAGAGGGGATCTCTGATCTCCTTGGCAGCACACATGTTCAGCCAGTATTTTTCCTCTGCCCAGCCTGGCCTTACAATCACATCAGGGTCCATCATATTTCATCAATTAAACCATATCAGGTTGCGGGGTGAGGGGTAGGCTGGTAACGTGGATGTTGACATAAGACTTTTACTCACTCCTGAGTCAAGCCCTCACTTCTTCTGACTCTCACACATTAAACATAGGATAAAAAAGAACTGTTTCAATTTTGTTTCAATTTCCCTCTTGTAATCTGGGCTTCTTTGGTCCTTTCTATACGTGCTGTGTTTTAGTCTCGGCTTTGATCCTGCACCAGCGGTTGGCAGGGGATGTACTGACATTTCTGTTACTTTTTTCAGAGGAATTGCCTTTTTTTTCTCTTTTCAGCCCGGAAACTTGCACACATGTGCACCATCACATAGTATTTGCCTCAGACTGGTGCAAGGGAGGGGGAGGGCTATATGTTCCCCAGCAAGGACAAATATGGGGCAGGTATGGAGGTGCTCCTGCACTAGGACAATCCGGGGGATGAGGGGTTGGCTGACTTGAGAGAGACTCTTTGGTGCTATTACTGCTTCTGATGAGTCAGACCCTGAACCTTCCATTGCAACATTTTGTGGGAATCTAGTGATATTCACTATGGCTGCTTCTATATCCAGGGGAAATTCCACATTCATGCCTCCTTAAATCCAGAAAGTCCCAGAATATAACTCCTAAAATCTCCCAGCCAGCCCACTTGTGGGTTGGCTGGGGGATGCTGGAAATTGTAGTTCAAACAGTAACTCTCCCAAGCTCTTCCTACTAGGAAATAAAAATGCTGCTTATAGTTCTCAGGCCAAGGAGATCCAAAGCCCCCCTTGCCCTTGGTTTGGAGAGGAGAGGAGACGAAACAGCAGAATCTTGCCCTTCCCAGTCAGCATCGGCAAAAGCAAAGTGCTGCAGTTTCTCCTAGCTTGTTTGTTCTTCCTCGTTCATAACTTTTGTCATCTTGACCACACTCTGATGTTGCTTGGCTACATGTATCCTGGTTTTCATCTGTGAAAATGTTGGAGGGTATGCACACTGTGCCCCAGAGAGCCACTGTGTTGATTCCATCCTTCCGTCACCTTGGATAGGGCCTGGTACAAACCACCAGCCTCTCTTTGTCTCCAACCATCTGGGGAAACACTGCAGTCCCTTGATTGCCGATCGGCATAGTGGATGTGTAGTTGTCAGCTGTCTGATCTGCCAAGAAATCACTTGGCTGCCAGTTGGTATTCTTTGGCCTCTTTCTCTCACTCAAAGAGACTGACCTTGTGTGTGCACGTGCGTGTGTTTAAGTTTTAAAGCTTGATCTTCCTTCCAACTGGCTGGTGGACCTAGGTGAAGGTTGATCCAATTAGCCACACTAGCTTCGCCTCTCAGCTGTCTTTTCTTCTTGTTCCACTCAACGTCTGGCCTTCCTCACTGTGTGTTGGTGTCTCATGCTTTGAATCCAAATAAAGGGATCCTTGAGGAAAGGGCGGAGGCTTGTCAAACAGAGTGGACATGTCTGCATTGCCAAAAAGTGGAGAGAGGCAGGCAGCAAAAGAGGATGCTATCCACAGAGGGGGGTTTGTCGTTGCCTTCCTCTGAGGCTGAAAGAGTGTGACTTGCCCAAGGTGACCCAGCGAGTTTCCATGCAAACAAGGATTTGAACCTTTGTATCTTAGAGTCCTAGTCTGGGGCCCTTTCCGCAATGCACCTTTTCGCAGAGCTGGGGTGCGGGGATCGCGCAAGCAGCCTCTAGCAAGAGGCTCTCGCATCCTGGTTCCTTGAGCTCCGCAGCTGCCACGTGCTCGTGCTAGGGCCCTGCCTCTTCCTTCCGCAGTGCAGCCTGGTTGTTTCCCAGGCTGCGCTAGGGCAGGAAGCACAAGCGCACGTGGGGCCCTGGAGCGATGCACGATCACCCACCATTTTCAGCTCACAGCCGAAAACGAAAAAGTGCGCAGTCGGCACCTGCCAGCCCCCGGAGCGTTGCGCGATTGTGAGTGCATCATGTGGACCACTCCTCACATTCGCGTGATGTTCGAGGGGCCCTTTCGTATGGCAAATGCCATGCGAAAAGGTTTTAAGTCTTGAACCATGACACCACACTGCCCCTTACAGATTAGTCTAGACACTCTTTAAAGCCATTTCTGCACTACGCTGTTATACTGCTATTATTCCACTTTCAACATCCTGTGGAATTCTGGGGTATGAAGTTTACTGAGGCCAAAGAGTTCTCTGGCTGAGGATTCTAAATGCCCCTCCCTAAACTGCAAACCCCAGGATTCCATAGGATGTTGAAAGTGGAATAATATAACAGTGTAGTGCGAAAATAGCCTTAAGTTGGTAACCATTGCTATGTGTGTTTTCAGACAGCTTGTGGTCAGAAGGCAATATGATGCAACAATTCTGTGTTTCTTTTCCTTAAAATATTTTTTGATGAGAGAGGGGGACAGGAACACTGTATGGCCAATCTGAGAAGAAGAAGAGTGATGAGTGAGGCTTGGAGCTCCTTGGAGGGAAGGTGGACTATAAATTCACTGCGAAAAGAAATAAAAAGACAGAAGGAGGGAGAGAGGATAAAGCAAGGTAGCATTACAAGTGATGGATGACAGTGTCTGAAGCCCTTGTAAAATTTGGGGATTGAGGCAAGGTGAGGGTGAGATGAAAACCTCATCTGAGACCATGTAGTAGCAAATTTCGTAGATGACATAACATGCTGTCTGCAGAAATAATTTTTCTGGCATCTGGTCAGTTACATATGTCAGCAGAAGGCTGGTGTGTGTCCTTTTGGAGGGGGGTGGCACGCAGGGAGAAATTTCCTGCCTCCTTCATCCAGTGACTCCCACCTCCCCCCACCCCAATTCCTTCGACAACACATCTGTCTCACGCTGCCCGCTCCACACGGTCCTTTCCTGGCTGGTGGAGAGCAGGCAGTGGTGGTAGAGCAGTATCCGGCCCTGTGCCTTTGGCTGGATGCACAATGATTGAGGCAGCCACCAGGATCTCCAACGGGTTCTCCAGAGGTCCCAGAAGGTGATGTAATCCCTGTCCGCCCAGCTCTAAGCCTGTAGCTGGACAATTTTCCACCCCACCCCACCAGTAAATGGCTGAGTCAGCATCAAAAAAGGGAGAGTAGGAGAGGGTGAGAGAAGAGCCAAACGTCGTGTTGTTTGGATGGAACGTTACACTCGCTCTCCTAGGGTTACGAGTTCAGAATCATCCCGGGCAGTGAGATTTCCCAGGCCGAAGCTGACAGATAGGGATAGCCCTAGTGATGTCATTAAGCATTGTGCATTCACTACCAACCACAGTGACTCACTGCTTGTCATTCACACACACAACACACACACACCTTATTTCTCTTCCTCATGCCCGCCATCCCAATTCCTCCCACACACACACACACACACACACACAGTCCTTCACCATCCACAGCCCAACCACCCCATACCATGTGTTCCCATTTGGAAATGATGGCAGAAATCTTAGCTAAAGGGGCTTTTCCCAAGTTGTGGGGAAATGAGGGGACTATTCATTTCATTCACTTAGGGAGACAGGATAAGGAACCTTTAATCTAACCTACTTCATTCTAGCCAGAAGATGGATGCCGAGCAGAGCGGAGGGTGAGCCCTAGTGCCACGACAACTGAGAAGAAAGAGGGAAGCTCACCGAGCAAATATATGGATCCACCAGGACAGTCTCTCCAAGTTGGAGCAACAAATCAAATCTTGGAAATTATAGCAAGCTGCTGGTGTACTAGCTGAGCTGGAGATCTGCATGCAGCTCTTTTCAAGTCCTTGCAATCGAGCCCACCAAAACTGGAGACTCTGGATCCTCATCACCTGCCTGGAGATGCCCCATGAAGACTGGAGGTGCAGAGTCAGGCCCTGCGATTTGGCAACCCTACCCTCTCCTGATGCAGGATCTTAGGCGTCTTCTAGTCTGCCTGGAACCTCCCAGCATACAGCTATAGTCACCATGGCTCCTTTTCCATTACTGTTATGAAAGAGGGAGAGAAACATCTCAACATCACAGCTGCCATTCTTATTTATTTAATTTATACATTTCTCCCGACACAGAAGCCAAGGCAAGTTACAGGAGAATTCTACGAATGTATGATTTTGTAGGAGGGTTTTGGGCAATCATCCATTTTCTTTGTAGGGGAGTTGCTTCAGTCCCATTGTGGTTGCCTTTTTCTGCCTCACTACAAGGTCTGTAGTATTCTTGCTCAGGTAGGATGCAAATATATCATGCAAGTGTCATATAGAATCATAGAATCATAGAGTTGGAAGAAATCCCAGGGGCCATCCAGTCCAATCTCCTGCTACGTAGGAACACTCATCAAAGCATTCCCAACAGATGGCCATCCAACCTCTGCTTAAAAACCTCCAAAGAAGGAGACTCCAACACACTCCCAGACAGCATATTCCACTCTCGTATAGCTCAGACCATCAGGAAGTTCTTCCCGAGGTTCAGATGGAACTCCTTTCCTGCAGCTTGAATCCCTTGCTCCTTATCCTAGTCTCTGGAGCGGCGGAAAACAAGCCTGCTCCTTCCCCGACATGAAAACCCTTCAAATATTTAAACATGGCTATCATGTCCCCTCTTAACCCTCTCTTCTGCAGACTAAACATACCCAGCTCCCTAAGACATTCCTCATAGGGCATGGCTTCCAGACCCTTTACCATTTTGATTGGCCTCCTCTGGATACGCTTCAGCTTGTCAATATCCTTTTTGAATTGAGGTGCCCAGAATTGGACATGGTATTCTAAATGAGGTCTAACCAATGCAGAATAGAGTGGTACCATTACCTCCCTTGATCTAGACACCATACTCCTACTGATGCAACCAAGAATCGCGTTGGCTTTCTTGGCTGCTGCGTCACACTGCTGACTCATGTTCAACTTGCGATCTACCAAGACTATTAGATCCCTTTCACACGTACTGTTATCCAGCCACGTGTCCCCCATCCTATATTTGTGCGTTCCATTTTTTTCTGCCTAAGTGTAGGACCTTACATTTCTCTCTGTGGAAATTCATTTTGTTAGCTTTGGTGATGAGGACACCAAAGCTGAAATCTTGTTCATTGATTCTGGAGTATACATTTATGGCAATGGAGCTACCCAACACCAGGGTTTTACTGGATCTCACCACTAGGCAACTGTTTCCAGAATGACAGTAATTCCTTGCACTCTCCTATTATGTGATGGCGTTGTTACTGTCTAAACACCAAGTGAAATGCAGGAGGCGCAGATCTTCCCAGAAACCATAACTGCTTGTCCAGCAATTACATGGGTATAACATTGCTTGCTCAACCCAGATTAAGGACACATCCAGACTGATTAAAAAGACCAGGAAATCCCAGGTTCTATTCCTGTTCTTTCTGAGTTTATTTTCAAGATGTTTTGTTTATCCCAGAATATTTTGTGTCAGCTCCTGATACGATCAGAGCCTTTTTCTTACCAGATCCCCAGGTTGGTTTTTATTAACCCAGTATAAAATCATAAAGAACAGGAACAAAATCTGGGACTTTTCAATCAGCAGGGATGCACCCTAAGGTACCACTTTTACACATCCTCCTTTCTGTCTGTGCTTGTCACAACTGCATGGCTGATCGGCAGCTGAAACAACAGATGTATGTCAACTCAGAAGACCTTCCACTAAGTTGAGCAGGGCTTGCTCCCAGGTAAGCACGTTCAGCTTTTCAGCCTTTGGCAAGAGAGACAGAGAGAGAGACAGAGTACAGTACAGGGAAAATCTGCCCAAGGAAACGATGTGTGTGTGATGTGTTCTTCCTTGTGGAGGCAGCAACGATTGCATTCTCAGGAAGGACCGGTAGAGGTTGCTGCCATTTTATTTTTCAAATCTGCTTCCTGGATTCCTAGCTAGCACATGAGATGGTGAGACAATGGATAAATAACCCCAGTGTGTAAAAATGTGAGGCCAGCTGACATGTGTGGGAAGTGAAGAGCTGTATATTTAAAATTCAAGCCAGGTCCAGTCAAACATAAAGCAGGTCAAGGTCTAATTTTAAGAGAAGGGAAAGGCAATCGGAGGAGGGTCATACAGACCTTCAGAGTTTATAGTATGTCTTTACCACTGGTCATCCAACATTGCTTTTCCCTGGGAACTTGGAGAAAAGACCCTGAGGGAGCATATGTGTGGACAGAAGCTGGCTTCAGTTGCCTTAGTCCCCACTCTCAATTTGATGTCAAAATCAAACCTTCCTCAGTTTATGATAGGTGCAGCCATGGATATAAACAAATCTGCATGTCCCTGGTCATCTCAGTTCTGGAGCCTTCTGTTTGTGTGCCTGATGCCACTTTTTATCAGCAATTCTGCATTGATCTTAAGGATATCTCGCAGGCTATTTGTGGAACACAGATTCCATAAAAGCAATTATTCCAGGACCAGGTTGAAAGCAGTAGTGGTTGATGGCTTCCATGTCAGTGGGGTGATAGATCAGTTCCATGGTTTAGTGTGGGCTTTAAAGGAGGTATTTTGGGGATAGGTTAGCTCCATTAAAATCTGAAATAAAATGGAGAGTAGATTCACCATCTCACTCACATGGAAGTTATCAGAGGCCAGGGGCCGAACCCATTCAAGGTATTTTATCTTCATGGTAGCAACATCTGGTTCACCACATAGGATGGACAGGTGTTTTTTTTTTTCTGAACATTTCCCTCACCCCATTCCAGTATGCTTGAACAATTGGTGTGTCCAAATAATGAATAAATCATAATGTTATTAGAGCAGGCAAAACATTTTTATTTATTCTGTTCAGGGCATATTAATCAGCCATTAATGGTCACTACATGGGAGATCTTTCACAATCTCTCTGTTTGAAAGATATCTGGCATGATAAACCTGTCTAAGCTAACGGGGAAAAAGAGAAGATGAAAAAAAATGGAGAAAAATGTTGTGGACCAACTGAAGGGGAATTTCAGAAATATAGGATGGGGGACACGTGGCTGGATGGCAGTACGTGTGAAAGGGATCTAGGAGTCTTAATAGACCACAAGCTGAACATGAGTCAGCAGTGTGATGCGGCAGCCAAGAAAGCCAATGCCATTCTCAGCTGCATCAATAGGAGTATGGTGTCTAGATCGAGGGAGGTACTGGTACCACTCTACTCTGCTTTGGTTAGACCTCATCTTGAATCCTGTGTCCAGTTCTGGGCACCCCAATTCAAGAAGGACATGGTTAAGCTGGAGCAGGTCCAGAGGAGGGCGACCAAAATGGTGAAGGGCCTGGAAGCCAAGCCCTATGAGGATAGAGACCTGGGTATGTTCAGTCTGCAGAAGAGAAGGTTAAGAGGGGACATGATAGCTATGTTTAAATATTTGAAGGGATGCCATGTAGAGGAGGGAGAGGGCTTGTTTTCTGCCGCTCCAGAGACCAGGACAAGGAGCAATGGATTCAAGCTGCAGGCAAGGAGATTCCACCTGAACCTCAGGAAGAATTTCCTGACAGTCAGGGCTGTCCGGCAGTGGAATAAGCTGCCTCGGCGTGTAGTGGAGTCTCCTTCCTTGGAGGTTTTTAAGCAGAGGCTGGATGGCCATCTGTCGGGAGTGCTTTGAGGGTATTCCTGCATGGTAGGGGGTTGGACTGGATGGCCCGTGTGGTCTCTTCCAACTCTACATTTCTATGATTCTATGATTCTGGGCATCATAATTCAATAAGGGTATCAACGAGTTAGAACATGTTCAGAGAAAGGCGACCAAAACAATAAAAGATCTGGAAACCAAGCCTTATGGAGAATGACTTTGGGAGTCGTGCATGTTTACCTTGGAGAAGAGAAGAGAGGGGGGTTCCACACTACATTGTTATAGTGCTGTTATTCTACTTTCAACATCCTATGGAATCCTGGGGTTTGCAGTTTAGAAAGGGGAATTTAGAATTCTCAGCCAGAGAGCTCTTTGGCCTCAGTAAACTACAAACCCCAGAATTCCACAGGATGTTGAAAGTGGAATAATAGCACTATAATAGTGTAGTGCAGAAATGGCCTGAGAGATAACATAATTATCTTTAACGATCTGAAGGGATGCCATGTAGAAGATAGAGCCAGCTTGTTTTCTGATGCTCCAGAGACTAGAACACAAACCAATAGGTTCAAATGACAAGAAAAGACATTCAGTGTAAACATCAGGAAGACATTTTTTACTGTAAGAAATGCTTGACAGTGGAATCAGCTGCCTCGAAGAGTGTCAGACTCTCCTTCTTTGAAGGTTTTAAACAGAGGCAGAATTGGATCTTTCACAGGTGCCTTAGTCGTCTATTCTTGCATGGTAGAGGGTCCCTTGTGGTCCCCTCCAACTCCAAGATTCTATGGTTTTAAGTACATCGGAGTCAGATGTGGGAGGATCTGGCAATTTCAGCTTCCTTCCACTTCTAATCATTCCAATCTTACTTTAAGAATATTATTTTAAAAGTTCGCCTTAAAATGCATATACATTTTCTCCTGACAAGAGTTTTGTACACTCGACAGCCTAGCATGCACCAATTTCCAACCCCTTTTTTCTCAGATAGTGTGGTTTATATGCAATTTCACAAAACCGTGGGTGTTTTTATGCATGTTTCTCCACTGAAAGAGAGAGAGAACTGTCTGGAGAATTTTGGGAAAGGGGAAATTACACAAAATAACTGAATTCCAGTTTGCATATTGATTTGATCATGGGAGATTATGTACATTTACATTAAAATGCAATCCAAATAAATTTTATTGAAATGAAGGGTAGGACATAGTGCATGAGGCAGAGAAGCTGTTGGCTTGGAGGAGTACCAACAGCAGGAGTGGAAATCACATGGCCCTCCAGATGTTGTTCAACTGCAGCTCCCAGCATTCCTCACCACTGGCTATGCTGGCTAGGACTTCTGAGACTTGCAGTCCAACAACAGCTAGAGAGCCCCATAATTCCCACCTCTGGGCTAGACTTTCCTTGTGAAATTTATCTTCCCCTCCAAAGTAAGCCAAGCCCAACAAAATAGTTGCCCCACTGCCCCAATGGGGTCACTACTTGGGGAATTAGACCTTGGCTTCATTGTTTATTCTCATAGGTGGTACTTTCAAACCTTGCAAAATTTCCATACTCCACATAAGCCCTTTGTCAATATTTTGGACTACATACCCCATCCACACCAACCAATAGGCTCAATGGCGAGGTTGATGGGACATGTAGTCCAGAGCATCACAAAAAGTACCAGGGCAGGAAAGGCTGCATCAGTGCCACTTACTTGCCTTTCTATCAATACCATTCCCAGGACAGAGTCAGAAAAAACCCAAAAAAATAGAACCTTGGGATCCAAATTCTTGTCAAAGCCTTGGGGGTTTATTTCCTGACATCCTACCTTGCCTAGTTGGTTATGAGTGCATAAGTATGTAATATCCCCCGGTTGATCTTTCCAAACTTACCTTAAGAGCCAGGAGCCTCATCAAGCAATGGATGTCTGTCTATTTGGCTGGAGCCTGGAGTGCAGGAGGATGATGTTTCCAGTCTCCTTCCACCAGCAAGCAATGCTGCAATGAGGAATTGCCATAGGGGTCCTCCTTCTGATTATCACAGCATTGCTTGAGGTGGGGAGGGCCTGGAAACATCTTCCTACTGTGCTGCAATCCCCAGCTGATCGCCCACTGAACACCATATGATGTGGCTGCTGGCAGTTAAGGTGAGCTTGGGGGGCATTTGCAAACATGGCAGTGGTGGCATGATTATAGATACATAGTATTATTGAATAAGAGCAGTTATGGATCAGTAACTCTAGGTTACAGATCTGTAACTGCAATATAACATGCCAGCTTTTTTTTTTTTTTTTTTTTTTTTTTTGGGTGGAGAGGGACTGAGGCCATTGCTGCACTACATTTTAATAGTGCTATTATTCCATTTTCAACATCCTGTGGAATCCTAGAGTTTGCAGTTTGGGGAGGGACACTGAGAATTCTCAGCCAGAGAGCTCTTTGGCTTCAGGAAACTACAAACCCCAGAATTCCACAGGATGTTGAAAGTGGAATAATAGCACTATAACAGTATAGTTTGGAAATGGCCTGAATCTGATCTGAGGATGTCATGCATGTTATTGTACTGTAGTGACCTGTTTCTAATAGAATATTAGTCCTAAAGTCAAAATAATAATAATAATAATAAATTTATTTTTACCTGCCTCTCCCCAAAGCTCAAGGCTAAGATCCTACATTACATACAGTATAGGCTAAGATCCTGCATTAACAAGTTGGAGCATCAGTTTATGCTCATGGAATTCTGTGGTGGTAGCAAAATGTTGCCCTGTTTAGTGAAATAATAATGTTGCCCAACCAAACCCACAAACCAATGAGTAGGTGCATCTTCCTGCCCAATGTGGAAACATACCCAATGCAAATGTGCATCATATACATCAAAGTGCAACACAGATGCAGAACCATGCACAATGCACAGCCACATGCAATGGCACCACACGCACAACTCTTTTACCATGACCCTGAATGTAATACATAGCTGGTCTGTATTAGACAAAAATGTCCAGCTTCTTTGGGAGGGCAATTCAGGCATGCAAAAGACACTAACAGGTTTCCAGCCATGATTTCAAAAGCAGCCCTAAATGGCCAAAGAACTGTAATGCAGATGCCTTCATATTTCACCAATGGGTTGTAATTTATACAAAAATAACAACCACCCATCCACATGCATGCACCATTTTACAGGAACTCAGTTTGTCATTATTGACTTGGGGGGAAAAAAACTCCTTCTGAGTATCAGAGCAATGAAAGCGCAAATGAGATTCACTTGTAGTGCATTCAATTTAACGTTCATGAGAAATTGAGAGAGAGAGAGAATTTAATCCCAATTGTGATGTGTGCTATTTCTTAACTCTTTATTAGCTTATGTTTCAAGGAGCAGATACAGCAGAGTCCCCCCAACACAAGGTTCTACCTGGCTCCTATAGCTCTCTCCCACAGAAAGGTGATAAATATTTCTCTCGATTACTGCTCCCAGATCAAATCCTGGTAGAGGTTAGAGACTTACATTCAGGTTTTCTTCCCCTACTTCCTATTACATTTGTCCAGTGAGCTGGAACAGGACTGCATTCTAGGAGTACAAAGTGTAACAGTGCCTAATGCTGATCGCACTCTTCCTGGGATCATAGAATCACGGAACCTTAAGGGTTCTAGGACTCTCCCACCACTGTGTTTGCAGGGTTGCAGAGTGGTTCCTGTTTTCATTGCCAGGAACCTCGGGATCCTGCTGGATGACCACTTTGTTCCTGCACCCTTTTATTAGGACAATAGTAAAAGCACAGAATTTCCATGTTTCAAACATCCATAGGTTCTTGACTGTCAAGACTGCACATCTGCTTCTCCAAGCTTTAGTTATGTCACATCTGGCTTCTATAGTCAGCCCTCCTCATTCGCTGGGCTTAGGAACTTACAACCCCTGCAAATGTGGAAAAGCCGCAAATAGAAAAATGTGTGCATGTGTCTGTGGGAAGGGAGCCAAAGCACAGTGGTGGGGAATGGGCACCCAGAGCTTCTAAGGAATTTAGGGGGCACTTTTTGGAGTCCCAAGGGCTGTATGCAGTTCACAGGCCACACTTTGCCCACCCCTGTTCTACATAATTTTCTCCTTCCACCCACCCCTCAAAAGGAAATTCAGAGCATGGGAATGTTGTGTTGTGCGTTGCCTATTTCTAAACTTTATGGGAGTCAGATGGAGATGTGGGCAAATGTTTGGGGAAGCAACTATCTGTGTCTGGCTTTACGTTATCTTAGAACATTAAATGGGCAAGATGTGACCTGGGCATTTCTGGGTTGATAGGTATCCTTTTGCATAGCCACCATGCTGGTTCTTGAATGGCTTCCTGACACTTTCATTGAGATCAAATAATCTGAATAAGAGCCAGGGGTGAGAGCTGGTTTCTGTTCTTCCCCCTTTCTCCAGACTGGTTCTAGATGGAGATTCTGAAAAATACTATGAAAGCCACCTCCTGGGTGGCTTTCCTTTTAACTTCTCATTTCCATTCTTCTGCAGGAGGCATGTGGGCCTTGGAGAAGGCAAGCAAGGAAATTTTTCTGTCTGGACTTTCCAGACATTTCAGTGCTCAGTATTAAAAATGGATGAGGGCTTGTCGGAAGCGGCTGTTTCATACCCAGCAGGCAGCAGTTGAATGCAAATCCGCACTTGTTGCTGAATAATTTTTCCTGTCTTATAACGTAGGAACCGGAAAAGTTTCTGGATGGTTGTTTCACCTGTCCAAATTTCTCTTTCCTTTACCTTGGTTGGGGCTGTCTCAAGAGTTCTGGTACTTATAGCCTAAAAAGTAATTTTTCCAAGCTCTGTACATAGAAGTGAGACCCATTAAGTTCATTCGGGGTTAGTCTCAGGGAAGCGTATGTAGGATAGCAACCTTAGTAACACTGAAGCTGGGGAGGGACAGCTGCTGGGAGCTGAGGAGTCCCATTGGCCATGCTCGTCCGATGGGGGGACATTTCTACCATGCTTTATTGCCTCCCTATGTTATTGTAGATCCAGAAGAGGTGGGGGGTTCAACAGGAAATAAACAAGAAGTCAATGTCTGTCCTGTGCCGGCATCCAGCCAAAGCTCACAGCTCTCTAGTTAGAACCTCTTAGCAGTAGCCAGAAGCAAAGTTTGTAATGGTTTGTTAGCAAATTATTGGTCATCATTTTGCCGTCTGAATTCACAGTAAATCTAGAGCAACAATCCAATGGCAAAGTCCATACACAAGGTGAAGTTAAAGGTTTCTAGGAGCATGAGTGGGGAATCTCAATATAAGCCGGTTGCTTCTACTGATAGGAACAGTTGACTGCAACAGCTTCCTCCCATTCTGGTCCCTTTTTATATAGGCGGAGAGCCTCTCGCAGCTGTTTTTCTAATTAATGAGTCCTTACTATATAAACACACTGAGACTCTTGAGCTCTCCCTTTTCCACCTACACTGACTGCCATGTGTATTGTCCCTCTCATGTCTCTGTGTTGCAGCAGTTGGAAAGAGATCTGACTCAGTCCCGAGATGGGGGCATGACAATGTCCAGTTTACTTCATGGTTGAAAAAAATCTGTCCTGTGCCTAAAACAGCCCGGGGAGGCAAAAACCCGGCAAAATTGCCCTATGCTCTCTCTAGGTAGTATGGGGAGAATTTTTATTTTTAAAAATGTAATGGGGAATCTAGTGTGCTTCTGCAGATTCAAAAATAACCACATATGATCCACATATGACTGGAGTCTCCTCACCTTCACCTTAAAATTTAAGCTGTAAGGCTGATAACTGAAAAGACCTAGCCATCACAGCTCAGCTGAAGAGACTGGTTTGTGCAATTCTTTTCTTTCCAAGTGGCGATATGAAATCCAAGTGGTTATTCAGATTTATTCATGGGTGGGCTGGGGAGTAACCTGACCTATTCAAGAATATTGATGAAGCCGGCCCTATGCTTAGACAGAATGAGGCAGCCATTTCAGGCTGATCAGATCTGAAGTATCATTGGAAAGCAACAAAATGTCAGTTATTCAATTTTCTTCTTGCATTTGTACTGCCAAGTTAGGAAAGAGAGGCTTATTGGATTTCCTGTCTCGATGCCAGCATAAGTCGGCTGGTTTGCGTGGCTATGTACCTTGTTTGGAGGGCTCAGGGAGCACCACATGTTGCTCTGCCTCAGGTGGCAAAATGCTGGGGAGTTGGCCCTGATTTTTTTCCCACTAATCACTCCCACTGTGACAGAGGGTCCATTCACACTAGACAATTGTAGCACTCTGGTTCCACTTTAACTGGCCGTGGCTGCATCCTATGGTATCCTGGTATTTGCAGTCGAGGGGGGTATTTGGGCCTTCT
Source organism: Cyclura pinguis (assembly GCA_030412105.1). Taxonomy (NCBI): domain Eukaryota; kingdom Metazoa; phylum Chordata; class Lepidosauria; order Squamata; family Iguanidae; genus Cyclura; species Cyclura pinguis. The sequence continues at coordinate 131,714,121 of CM059604.1, read as the reverse complement.
GGCTGAGGAATCTAAATGTTCCATATCTTTTGACACTTCACAGTTGAAAACTGGGAAATATGTGACCAAGCAACATGAGAGTGGAGTTGAGATGACAATATTTATTTATGTAATTGTTGTTGAATTTATATCCCCTCTTCTCCCAAATAGGAGCTAATGAGGAAGAACACACAAGCTAGGAAAGGCTGCAGCAGTTTGCTTTTATCTGAGAGTACTGGGAAGGGCAAGATTCCACCTCCTCCTCTCCTCTCCCCTCTGCAAGTTTTACTGTTGTGTGCCTTCAAGTCATTTCCAACTTACAGCAATCCTAAAGCAAACCCATCACATGGTTTTCTGGAACTTAGAGTATGTGACACACCCAAAGTCACCCAGTGAGATTCCATGCCAAGCGGGGAACCAAAAACTGTTCTCCATTGCTGTAGTGCAATGCTCAAACTGCTACACCACATTGGCTCAGCTAGTCATTTGAGTGCAAACTACTTTTGCACTCAGTTTGCAGCAACTGAAGTAAGCTGGGGACAAAGCTGGAGGAGAGAAAAAACCTGGGGTATTTTTAAAAAAGCTGAAAAAGTGGGATGACAGAGGATTAATCAGGACTGCCAGATCAAGACAAGTGAAGGGTACGTCCCTAAACTGTAAGTCCCACAATTCCATAAGATATATTCATGGCAGTTAAAGTAGAATCACAGGCCATTTCCACCCTATACTGTTATAGTGCTATTACATAGGCCCTCCACATTTGCGAGGGACAGGGACACAAATCCCTCACGAATGTCAAAGAATCGTGAATAGGGTGCCCCTACAGACTTCTACCCAGCCAGTGCACCCACCCGGGGGGGGGCAAGGAGGCAGAGAACAGGTGATCGGCCTCCGTGGGCCTTCATACCACCTGTGTGGGCCACACCTGTACTCGTTGCAGTGGCAGGGCAGTGCGAGGAGTGCAGGGAACCAGCAATCGGCCTCCCTGGGCCTTCATGCTGCCTGCATGGGGAGCACCCACACCAGGGGCAAGGAAAATAGGAGGAGCAGGTGGGGTGGGAATGGAGGGGGAGTGGGAGAATGGAGGGGCAAGCAGGCACCTCACGAATAATCAAATTCGTGAAAGTGAAACCTGCGAATGTGGAGGGAGAACTGTATTCCACTTTCAACATCCTGTGGAATTCTGGGGTCTGTTGCTCACTGAGGCCAAAGAGCTCTCTGGTTGAGAATTCTAAATGCCCCCCCCCCAAAATTGCAAACCCCAGGATTCCATAGGATGTTGAAAGTGGAATAATAGCACTACAACAGTGTAGGGCGGAAATGGCCACAGTGCTAAGACTGCATACTGTGAAAGGGCTCTGATTTAACTGAGGAGAAATGCAGCGTGTCCCCGCCGTGCCCCTTCCAGTTTCCAAATGGTTTCTGCCTTGCCCAATAGTGGAAATTTACCATCAGATTCCCAGAAACATTTAACAGTAAGACAGCACAGAAGAGGAGGAGGGGAACCACCAGGTGTGTGTTTTTGCCCAGGTGTGCATTCAGAGCCTTCCATTTTGGAAAGAAACCCACAAAAGAAGGAGGAAACTCCCTGTTTTGTCAAACATCCTGGTTTTCCTCCAAATTAGTTGGTTTTACAGACCTAACCAGATGCCTTTGGCTCTGCTTTCTTTTTCTGCAGGATATAAAAATGGATTCATTGGTTTCCATTTTAACGGCTTTGGAAAGAGATTTCCTGAACTAAATATTCCCTTAAAAGGTTCCTAGGGGTACGCTGAGTGAACTTTTTCTATATCAGTGAATAAAATCAGAAAATCAAGAAACCCAAAACTGAGTGGGAAAATTGCCACCACGCTCATACCCTAATTCTGCAAATTTCTTTCTTTGTTGCCCCTTCCTCTTTTTAAAAAAAAAATCTGTGCAAATCATAAGTAGGGATCATATAGCTCTCGAGATGCTGGTGGATTGCAGTTCCTAGCATTCTTCGCTATTGGCTAAGGCTGCTGGATACTGCTGTCCAAAATCTGGATGGTTGTATACTTCCCATCCTTTATGTAGGTAACAGTATTGCATGCTCCATCTGTCAATTAATATCAAAGCTTTAAAAAGTTCCTTTCTTCAACCGCATGACCATGCTAGCTGGGAGATTCAAGGAGCTGTGGTGTAAATGAGTAATTTTTTCAAGCCTTGGCTAATAGAAATGTCATTAGTAGAATGTGAAGGAGTAACTGTAGGTTCCTGGGGTTAAAGTAGGAGTTATCTGGATGAGTTACTTCTGGACAATTTAGCTTCAGACAGTTGAGTAGCATGAACTGTGTAAGCTGAAGTACACCTGTATTGTGAACTGGCTGGTCATGAATAGCCAATGAAGATCTGTCAACTTTGGGGGAAAAAAACCTGCTCTGGCACAGATGGAACCTATTAGAACTGGTTCATTAATATGGATTTTAAAAATAGCTACTTTTTAAAATGAGTTTGGGTGGCCTTGGAGACTGCCATGATAAATTGCCTGCACTACAGAATTTGTGTCTGTCTATCCATCTATCTAGTTTACAAACCCATTCTGTTAGTAGTCTTAAGGAGGCATCAAAACAATGGATGGTAGAGAGGTGCTGGAGTTGTAGAGGTACTGCAGCTGGAGTGATGTTAGAGTGATAGAAGACCTTTCTCCCAGGCACATATGTATATAGGCTGCCTTTCGATCAGCAAATACTTTGCATATATCCGGAGATAATCTCTTCTGCTATTAGTTCACAACATCACAAAAATAGGGCTTATAAATGGTTATGTGTGTGTGTGTGCATACCTTCAAGCCACCTGTTGACTAGTGGCGATCCCATGAATTTCATAAGGTTTTCTTAGGCAGGGAATACTCAAGAGCTGATTTTGCCAGTTCCTTCCTCTGAAATACAGCCTACAGTACCTAGTATTTGTTGGTGGTCTCCCATCAGGGCTGACTCTGCTTATCTTCCAAGATCAGGCAGGATCCAGCAGCTTCGGGGTGTTTAGGCCCCTATAAACGATTATTGGGGCTGAATCAGCATTAAGATGAACTGAGTTGAAGGCTTCAATAGCTGTCAGTGATGACTGCATGAAAAACCCTTTGGGTGACACCATAATTCATGAGCAACAAGATCTATGATGGGCCTGAATCATAGAAATGCTGGTTTTTCTGGACAAGTGGCTACGAAGGAAGCTTTACAGCTTCCTCTCTTATGCCATCGCATATTTTATAGCTTATATTTAACTTAATTTGCTTTTTTATGTTTTCTTGACTCATGCTCTGTTTTTCTCCAGTGGCATTATCCTTCCAGAGGCAGAAACTAGGACACCTATTTAAATAGCTGCCTATTGATTTATTTTGTTCATCTCACATAACAATGGTATCAAACATGGACATGGAAGCTGGGGCAATGTCGGATTTTGGATTATAGGGTGCATCACTATCTAGATTGGGGAAAGTAATAGTACCATTCTATTCTTCTTTGCTTAGACCTCACCTGGAATACTGTGTACAGTCCTGGGCACCACAATTCATGAAGGATATAGACAAGCTGGAACATGTCCAGAGGAGGGTGACCAAAATGGTAAAAGGTCTGAAAACCATGCCCCACAAGGAGTGGCTTAAGGAGGTGGGTATGTTTACCCTAGAGAAGAGAAAGTTAAGAAATGGCATGATAACCATATTTAAATTTTTCAAAAGATGTCATATGGAAGATGGGGCAAGTTTGTTTCTGCTTCTCCAGAGGTAGGGACACAGAGTAATGGCTTCAAACTTCAGGCAAGGAGATTCCATCTAGGCTTAGGCACAATTCTCACAGTTGCAGTGGCAAGAGAAGTTTGTCCCAGCAACATTTTGTAAGTTTTCACCATTGCAGTGCAAAGTATTTGGGAATGGTGTGGTCCTACATGCATAATCAAGATCCATTTGCTTTAGAAAAAACAAATCTGCAAAAATTGCTTGAAAAATTGTTGCTGGGAGTGACATAGCTGTCTGCATTTCTGGACCTTTCTTGTGGGGATGGGGCCTAAATATGGGGTGCCTGTCATAGTGAGCAGATATATTTTAAAATTTACCATTGTGGTGGTGCTTAAAGAAGCATCTTCTTTTTCGTCCACTCTGTCTCCAAAGCATAACGACTGCCACCCTGAAACAGGAAACATATAGAAGTCCTATTTTCCCACAGTGCCTTCTGTTCTTTTTGTGGGGGACCTCTGATATTCTGTGGGGGACCTCTGATGGCTTGCTGCTGAGATGCTGCACTTCAAAAGGTGCGTAGCTATTTGTCACATGTGACAGCCTGCCAAGAAATCCGATGGGGCTCATGCAAGGACTTTTTATTGTGATTTTTTTAACAAATGAGCTCAGGTCTCTGTGGATGCAAGAGAAGAAGCAGAGGGAGGTAGGATTCTTATTTTCAGTGTAAGGAACATTCACGGTACTACATGCAGTAAATGCTCTTTGGTAGAGAAGGCAAATCTGACCCCAATGGTTCATGCCTTCATTACCTCTTTATTAGGCTACTTGAACACACACTATGTGGGATTGCCCTTGCAAAGTGTTTGGAAGCTACACCTTGTGCACAATGTAGCATCTGTGCTGTGATGAGGTGTGCATTTTAAGGACCATATAACACCTTTTTTACAAGAACTCTGATTATTTCCAGTGTGCTGCCCAAATCAATTCAAGGTGTTGAATTTGGCCATTTCCACACTAGCCTGTTATAGTGCAATTATTCCGCTTTCAACATCCTATGGAATCCTGGGGTTTGCAGTTTAGGGAGGGGCCTTTAAGGATGTTGAAAGTGGAATAATCGTGCTATAACAGGCTAGTGCGGAAATCTGTCTCAACCTCCAAAGCTTGGGGCCAGGATATCTGAAAGACTGATTCCTTCTGTGGGAACCTGCCTGAAATTTAAGCTTTTTCTATGCCATGACCCTAGGCTGATGGGTACAAATTACAGGGCTTTTTCTGTACAGCACCCTAACTGTGGAATACTTTCCCAAGGTAGGCCAAACTGGCTCCATCCCTTTTGAGTTTCTTGCAGGCAGCTAAAGTTGTACTATATCAAGCGGCCTTTGGTCCTTAAAGTTAAGATAGCTGCTTTGGCTGTTTTTACCTATTTTTTTTAATTCTCTGTATTTTCAGAACTATTTTTAAAGAGGAGTTTTTAGTTTGTTTTTAAGTGCTTTTCTGTCCTTTATTTACTCTTTTAAATGTTTTCATCCATTGTACATCACTTCAGGGGTCATGGTGGACTGAGAGGTAGCAAACAAATTCCATGAATTAATGAATAAGCAGGCAAGCATTCAGCAAATGACCCAATCCACCAGGACAAACCAAGTACCACAGAAGAAAACAGGAGTGGTACAATAGCACTATAGCAATAAACCAGAAGGGTATCAATTTACCATGAGAAAAATAGGGGGTGGACATTATTACAGGCAAAGGAGCCCCTCTAAGAAAACATAAAGGAAACCACGTGAATTTTTCTACCAACCACCAGAGGTGAGGTGTAGAAAAGAAGAACTATTTTATATTGCATGATTTGCTTCTGATTTTAACATTCTGGGAAGGAACAGAAATACAGAATCCGCATACCCTCTAACTCTTTGAATTTGGCATGTCTCATTTTTTCAGCTGCTTTGAACATTTCCCAGTTTCTCTCTCCTCCTTCCGTTTCCTCCCTTTGTCCTCTACCTACTTACTTCAGTTGCTACAAACTGCGTTCAAAGTGCAAAAGCAGTACACAGTCCATTAACTCAACAAGGGGGGGAGAGAATTCACCCTTTCCAGTAGGCTCAAGCAAAAGCAAACTGCTGCAGCTCTCTTTGCTTGTCTGTTCTTCTTGACCACACTGTGAGGCTGCCTGGCCACGTATGTCCCAGTTTTCATCTGGAAAATGTTCTCCTTCTACAAGGAAGGGCTGAGGGACACAAAAACCCTCGAAAGTAGAATAACTCTAACGAAAGTTTACTCGCAAAAAAATATCAAGAGGGACATCTTGGACCCCATATTGGGCAAAAGGCTGGAAATCAGTCAATCAGTCAATCAGTCAATCAATATGGGGCAAAATGCCCAAGCCTATGTGGCTATCTGTTTATCCTTTCCCACCTCTCTGACTATTTGTTATATTTAATAATGCTTTTTACTTCTAACCAATTTTTTTTTGCTCTCAAGGTGTTTGTTTTTAATACAGTACTCTTATGAGATTCAGATTATAAGATTCCCTCATCTTAACACTGCCCCTCTTGTTTCTCAGTTGCCTCATTTTTTTGGCTCTGTTTCTGTTGGCACAATCTCATAAAGTTGGCTATTAGAAGTATTACATATGCTGTAGAGGTGAGTGCAGACATTTAAAAATCTGTTTTGGAACTGTGCTCTGCAGATTCCTAATTGGAAGAAGGAGGGAGTAAAGGCCCCCTCTTCCTTTCTTCCAGGACGCCCTGCTTTCTTCCCGCCTCCTTCCACTCATAAGCTAAACGGCTGGATCCCACTCTTGTCCTTGGGACAGGCGCCATCTTGCGGGCTCCCTGTAAACATTTCCAGCTGCTTGTAGGACATGCGCCAAGAGCTCCATGGGCTATTTGCAATTGGCCATAACTCACCGCTTTGGCCAAGTGACAGAGGCAATCATCTTGCTACAGAGAGGCAGCTATTTCAAACCCTTGGGGCCTGTTTGTTTTCAGAGTTGCCATGGACCATTGCCCTCCAGACAGAAACGTTCTTAAACCTGGCTTGCTTCTGAGGCTCCTTTCCTCCCCCTTCCCCAAAAACAAACTGGAGCATCTTTATTTGTTAAAGGTATCTGCGCTGGTATGTGAGGATGACAGAGAGTTGTAACCGGACCCTGCAGGGGTACCTGCTTCTGCCCCTTGCTCTGGTATTTCCTGGTGGGAAGGCTGGTCATGCCATCCTACAGCACCCTGCTTTCCATCAGCACAAACCTCCTTCACTCTTGAGAACTGGCTTTTAAGGTGGGTTTCAGGGATCAGATCGAGAGATGGAGGATTGCTGTGACATCATAACTATATATCTGATGCAGGGTCCTGAGCAATGATTTATTTCATTTCAGTGATTAATCACCCATAAGCAAAGATGGTAAGGAACAAGTTAAAAATGAAGAGAAAAAGTATTGGGCATTCTGAAACAATATTTTTGGCGGGGAGGAGAGTGAATAGTTTTGGAATTTGAGTGCATATATTATGCTAGACCAGTGGTTCTTAACTTGCAGTCCGGGGACCTCCCGGGGTCCACGGAGCCCTCACAGGAGGTCTACCAAGCCCTGCTGCTGGATGCCAACAGCTGTGGCAACAACAGGGACTTGCCCAAGGTCATCCAGTGTCTGAGCAGGGGTTTCAATTGTAGTCTCCAAAAGCCTTTAATAAATAAATGTTTGAATCTATATTTAAATATTAAGTTAAGTCTTGGAGGTCCCTGGCAACAAATTATATCTACAGGAGGTTCCTGGTAAAGAAAAGATTAAGAACCACTGTGCTAGACCAAAACCTTTTGTGCATTATGGGCAGTATCTGGATTTAGTCACATAATAGACCCACTTATTTTAATGGGCTTGCTCTATGTGAGAACTCCATCTAAATCCATACCTATATCCCTAGCCTGCTGAGAAGGTAAGACCCTTGGTGAGATATTTCAGTCAAGTTGTCAAGCTTTTGAATGATATGGGATACTTAAGCTGCAATCTGAACAGCACCTGTTTATTCAGAAGTAGATCCCCTCATGCTCTGTGGGGCTGAATCCCAGAAAAGACTGTGTGGGAGTGCAACAGGATCATTGGGTTAATCAAGTAGATTGTGGAAAGATTTCTGTGCAATTCCATCCATTTGATGAAGAGTTTTGTGTCTACCAAAAGCTTGCTATTTCATCTGTCTAAGAAGCTGCCTGGATAAGAGAAGAACATTACTGCACTGAACCATACAGAGGGAAAAACAGGGTGCAGGCTTGATAAATAGGCCACAATAAATATTCTCTGCCTCTCTGCCTCTCCTTCTAGCGCTCATCTGAATCAAAGCGAATGCCTTCCCTCGCTGTCGGTGTGTTTTTCCAATCAGCCCCACTGCGGTTAGCTTTGCACATCATCTCAGGCATCTATCATAAGCCAGCCTCCACCCCTCGATGGCAACCTCTTGAAAAATGCACCAGAGTGGGCTTCTCTCGGGAACCTTGATGGAGTGAGTTCTTAATGGAAGGCGTCTGTGTGGGACTTCTTGGAGAGGAGCTCTCGTGGCGCGAAGGCTCATTATTCACAGCTTCAGTGTCACATTTGAGAATGAAAGGAGCCTGGTGGCTCTGCCCTCATTAATTGCAAGCTTCTGTGCGGGTGAAACACTGCTGGCTTGATCCTGATCGCTGTTCCATCAGGGGACGCTTGGTCCGGGGAAGGAAGAATGTACACTTCAGTTAAAAGATCAGAATCTGCTTTCTCCTGTTGGGCTCATTCATCACATCATTTGTGGTTCAGTGCATTCGGAAATCCTTGTTCCCCGGCTCATGTGAAGAACTAGGGGAAATTCCCTTTTTAAAAACAACAGCAGCACGCCCCACCTCCAAATCCCAAACCAGCAAGGCCACTGGCTTTGCTGGCTGAGGGAATCTGGGAGTTGCAGTCTGAAAAAAGAAACTACATGTTTGATTGATCACCCAAAATCTACACCTGCCGTCTCCTAAAGCTGGGATTCATGTTGGCTTCCAACATAATTTTAGAAACATGATCCAACAAGAACACAATAAATGATACAACTTAAATTACAAATGAAATTGGTTCTACTGTACTATAAAAGCACCAATTAAAGCAATTTTAAATGGCTGACTACTAATTAATAAGCAGTCAAATATTTAAGGAAATATATTTGAGTTTTTGTGAAACATATTTAAGTATTGTTGTTGTTGTTGTGTGCCTTCAAGTCATTTTCAACTTGTGGTAGCTCTAAGGCAAACCTATCACGGGGTTTTCTGGAGCTGAGAGTATGGACATTTCCACCCTACACTCTTATAGTGCTATTATTCCACTTTCAACATCCTATGGAATCCTGGGGTTTGCAGTTTAGGGAGGGGCATTTAGTATGTTCTTCTGTTTGTTGTCTTTCCAAGTTGTGACTGTGTATTGTACATTCAAGTTGTGCATTGTACATTGTAGTTGTGTCTTCTACATTGAGCTTTGTGTTTGTACATCCTATATTTTGCATGGCATACTGTGCAACAGCACCCAGGGATTGAAATATGTTGCTGTTCCATATGAGGGTTGCCTAATGCTTATGTAGCATATCTCCCTCATGTGGATATTTATGCTACATTGAAGGGATGTTAGAAACAGTTATAGAATTGTGTGGTGATTGCATATCAATGAACTGCAATGCTGCACAACTGAATTTGCCAACAAATGTGAAACGCATGATTGGAAGGTGCAAGACAGATCTGCATGTGCAGTATGAATTCACCCCACATGCTCAATGGTACTGCATGCCCACTTCTGCCCCGGCAACCTTCAACTGAATATGGACTTTTCCATTGGACAAAAATGCTCAACCACATCTGCAGGAGAACTCACACATGTGTAAGTCACTAACAGGAAGCCAATCTATGCCTCTGTATTTCAGTTGCTGGTCTGTGCAAGATGAAAGGTTAACTTGCACTCACATCATTGTTCTTTGGGTGTCTTCCCATAGGGAACAATGTGAATGATCACTGGACTCATATAGGCCTTTGATCTGATTTGGGACAGCTTGGCTTATGTTCTTATGCTGTTAATGAACGGGAAATCACTTTTTAGCCTGGTTTCCAGATTTGCATAGCCCTAGTGATACAGCTGTACCATATAGCAACCAAATGTTTATATATGAAAAGGGGGTATTTGAAAGTCCTGAACTCTTACAAGTTTGCTGAATCCTGTACTACTTGATAGCTCCTTAAATGTCATTTAAAAAAAAAAGCAGCAGCATCTTTTTGTGATCCGAAGCAATCGGGAATCACACAGCTACTGTGTGTATTTCATGCTTCCATAAAGCCAAAGCTATGAAGCAAATTAAGAGTGAGGGCAATGCTGTTTTGCATCATACTTCCCTTACTCTGAATGGGCATTGGAGAGGGAGGTACAACAACTGCCACACTGTCAATATTAACCTAATCTTCAACCCCTGCTGAAAAACTGTTGGAAGAAGAAGGGCTCTTTGCAACTGCGTTGCTGCTTTGCTCTAGCATGGATAGCACAATAAAGACTCTCTCAATTAAATTTGCAGAACCGTGCTTTGTGGGTTGGCGGAGAAGGAGGAGCGAGGACCCTGGAAGACTTAGGGTCTTTCCCTCCCTATAGGAAGCTTTCCTTCAGGTGATTCAGCTTCCCTGAGAAGGAGAAAGGATACCCAAAGAGAAATTGAGATGCAGTTTGGATTGTGGGAGAAGATTATACTCCTCTTCCCTTGATACCACCTATACAGCTATAGATCTGTTCATGGGTAGATCTGATTTCTGTTTGGCCTGCTTCCCTCATCCATTTTTTCTTCTGGCACCCCCTCCTCCAAAGCAGCCATTGTTCAAACGTTCCGATCCCACAATCTCCCCATCTGTCTGAACCTGTTTTCTCCTGGCAAGCATCTCGTTTTCTTTGCCTTATATGGTGATAACCTTCATTGTTGATGTCTCTCCTTCCCTGGCCCCTCTCTGTAGTTCTCATCAGACGAGGGCACATCTGTATTCTTCGGAAATATGAAGCTGGGGGAGGGCATCATCTCATCCCTCTCTGTCTCCAGCCCGGCCCTCAGCGATGCATCTCTGCCAAATTCTTGAAGAATAGCTGGGGATAAAGATCTGTGTACACACCGTGCTTAACTTCCTCACACCTGCCATTAATAACGAGGGTGTCACGAATAATGATGTAAAGTTTGGTTTCGCGCAACTCGTTGGCATCCGTGGTTTTTTTTTGATTACCCGAAATCCTTGCAGCTTTTGTTATTGCTACCAAGGAAGAAGGCCAAGAGATTTGGAAACTTCTGAAGGGGGAGGAGAAGGGCAAGGGAGAACTCTGCAGTCCAAAACAAATATCACTCTTGGGCACAGGGATGCCTTTCCTCTCTTGCAGCAATTTTCAGCCTTTCTGTCAGGGAACAGTTTCCGTACCGCCTAACCTGCTGAAGAACCACCATATAATAGCAAGCAATGGGGCTACCAGTTTCTCTGAGATGGTGAGAAGTCATTTAAACAGCTAAAACTTATGCACCATCTCTGCCTATTCCTTTTTATCTGGCTGTGGTGACACATGCTTTAGTTAAATTTAGATTTAGACTTAGATTTAGATTTAGATTTAGACTTAGACTACTGCAATGCAGTCTACCTGGGGCTGCCTTTGAAGAGCGTTTGGAACAGTTGCATAGGGATGGGGGGGCAATGGGGGCAGTGTGCCCCTGGCAGCAATTTTTTGGGGGCACTGTGGCTCCTTGCTTGCCCTCCCCCAGCCGTAGCCCCACTCCTTCCATCATAGCCCCACCCTGTCCATCTTAGCCATGCTCCCATGTGCCATAGCCACACCTCCACGCGCTGTAGCCCTGTGCCTCCCCCCCGTCCATGCACTCTAAGCTGCGCCACTGGTTTGGAAACTTCAGTGGCTCAGAAGATCTGTTGACTGGGTCTAGCTACATGGAGCACATGATTCCCTTGCTACAACAACTCCGTGGGCTTCCAGTTTCATTGTTGTGTGTTGCTGTGTGCTTCAAATCATTTCTGACTTATGGTGACCCTAAGGTGAACCTATCATGTGGGTTTCTGAGGCTGAGAGTGTGTGACACACTCGAGGTTTCCCAGTGAGTTTCCATGTTGAAGCAGAGAGTTGAAGAGTTGTAGTCCAATGTTCAAACAACTACACCAAGCTGGCTCTCACACCAGTCTCATACCTTCCAAAATTTCATAGAAGAAACCAGGGCACATGCAGCCAAGCAACATCAGATTGTGATCAAGAGAGCAAAGGTTACAAATGTCATTGTTGTTATGTACCTTTTAGTTGTTTCCAACTTATGGCACCCCAAAGCAAACTTATTATGGGATTTTCCTGGCATGATTTGTTCAGAGAGAGTTTGTCTTTGCCTTCCTCTGAGGCTGGGAGAGTGTGACTTGCCCAAGGTCACCCAGTGGATTCCTATGACCCAATGGGTATGCAAACCTTGGTCTTGAGAGTTGTAGCCCAATGCTCCAGCCACTACCCATGCTGACTCTCAATTAATGAGGGGGGAAAAGAGACAAGGTCGGAAAAGCTGCAGTACTTTGCTTTTGCCTGAGTCTACTGGGAAAGGCAAAATTCCACCTTCTTCTCTACTCTCTACTGTCTACTCCTACTGAGTTAACTGAATGCAAACCACTTTTTCACTTTGAACTCAGTTTGCAGGAACTGAAGTAGGATGAGGATGAATGGGGAAACAGGGAGGGGGAAAGAAAAGCTGGGACATTTTAAAAGCAGCTGAAAAGTGGGATGGCAGAGGCTTAGGCCCTTTCCTCACCTCACTGTCTTCCGGCGCTGGGCTGCGGGGATTGCGCGAGCAGCCTCTAGCGAGAAGCTCTTGCATCCGGGGTCCTTCGGCTCCGCACGAGCTGCCTGCTCGCGTGAGAGCCCCGCCTCTTCCTTCTGCAGCACAGCCTGGGAGTTTCCCAGGCTGCGCTGGGGCAGAAAGTGCGACCAGCGTGGCTCTGGAGGCTCCGCATGCCAGGTAAGTGCGCACAGGGTCCGGGAGCAATGTGCGATCATGCACCATTTTCGGCTTCTAGCCGAAAATGAAAAGGTGTGCGATCGGTGCCTCCCGGCCCCTGGAGCATTGCGCGATTGTGAGTGCGTCGTGCAGATCGCTCCTCACAATCACGCGACACTCCAGGCCCTCTTTCGCATGGCAAATGCCATGCGAAAAGGGCCTTAGTCAGGACTGTCCCTGCAAAATCAGAACAGCTAGGGAGTATGCAATTTGTTTCCAACCACAACTGAAAATTTTGGCTATGCCCAACAAGCGCTATATGGATTGGGCGTGGGTTACCTGAAGGGCTATATTTTCCCGTATGAGCCTTCCTCAAGCTTTCAGATCTTTGGGGATGGCCCATCTTTTGGTCCATCAACATCCAGTGGGAACATGGAAGAGGGCCTTCTCGGTGGTTGCTTCCAGCTCTGCAACTTTGTTGGCGTCCTTCCATCCTCCAGTAAAGACTATTTTATTTTGACTGGCCTTAGAGAAATTATTTTAACAGCGTGCTGTCCTTTCTTCTCTTGCCTTTTTATAGATACGTTTTTAAATGGCTTTCAGTTTTATTCATGGTTTAATTATATGTTGGCTGAGATCCTATATTGTGCTTGTGTGCTATAAATCTAACTCGTGTAGTTAGACACTGATTGTGTTACCCCAGTCTCCTGCTGAATACCAGGAATGTAAAGCTTCATAAATTTTGTTCTCGCAGGCAAGAACAAATAATTCTACCATTTTTCTTTCTCCTTGCTGTGAGAAAGATGCATAAAACCCTAGCTTTTGGGAAATAATCACAGTTTGGGATTTTCTGGAAAAAAAAGTGTAGGGTGTTTGTTTTTTTCAGAAAAGTGGTATTTTCTACAGGATTTTTCTCTACAGAAAAATAACATTTTGCCAGAGGCTATGCTCATGAAACTTGTTTTCTGCTCAAATATATATTTGTGTTTAGAAAACACATGGAATCATAACACTATAATTTTGTAGTGTGAAAAGGCCCAAACACCTCACTGCAAAAGCAGTAGACTCCTGACCTGAGAAAGATCGACCCACCATTGTAGGAGCTGTAGTCCAAAAAAGCAACTTTTCTACGGCTTTAAAGAAAGAGTTGGTATAGCTACCCCCATTTTTGGCATTCACTGCCAGCAAACCCCACCCCTCACAATAATTAGTCTTTTTCAGGGAATATGATCCTCAGCAGGAAAAAGAAGTAAAGAGGAGACCCAAGACAACAGAACAATTGGCCTTTCATGTCACTGAATTGGTGAATCCATTCTGGGTTTGGCTTCACCAAACCATTGAATGTTTTGATAGCTCCAGAACTTTAAAGATCCTGTAAAACATGTTGACACTATTTGAAGAATAAAAAACAGCAACCTTGAATAAAGCACCATGAAGGTTCAGAGTAAAAAATGGGACGGATTCATGACCCCACTGATATGCAAGCCACCAGCTTCCACAGGAACTAGACTAAGAATTCACTTATAACCCATCCAGGGAAGGTTCATAGAATCATAGAGCTGGAAGACATTACAAGGGCCACCAGGCCCAACTCCCTACCATGCAAAAATATACCATCAAAACATTCCCGACAGCTAGACATCCAGCCTCCATTTGAAAACTTCCAAAGAAGGTGAGTCCAACACACTCTGAGGCAGCATATTCCATGGTTAAACCACTCTTACCATCAGAATGTTCTTTGTCATGTTTAGGTAGAATCTCTTTTCCTGAAGTTTGAAGCCATTGCACTGTGTCCTAGTTTCTGGAGCAGCAGAAATCAAGCTTGCTCCATTTTCCGTATGACAGCCTTTCAAATATTTAAACATGGCTATCATGTAACCTCTTAATCCTTTCCAGGCTAAACATCCCCAGCTCCCTAAGCCATTCCTCATAGGGCATGGTTTCCAGGCCTTTCACCATCTTTGTTGCCCTCATCTGGACACGTTCCAGCTTGTCAATATCCTTCTTGAATTGTGGTGCCCAGAACTGGACACAGTATTCCAAGTGGGGTCTGACCAAAGCAGAATAGAGTGGTATTGTTACTTCCCCTGACCAAGACACTATACACCTATTGATACAGCCTGGAATCATGTTGGCTTTTTTAGCTGCTGCATCACACTGTTGACTCGTGTTCAACCTGTTGATTATTTATGTAAGTTTAGTGGCTCAGATGTCAATGGGAATGATGAATTGATCCTAGGGTTTTAATCCAGATGGTAAAGGAGCTATCCAAGCTGTTGGTAGGATTTAGCACCTTGAGTAGTTCCCTTGAAGTTCAGACTGAAACCCAGAGTCGATTGGATAAAGCCATCCCCCTTGCCTGAGCTGAACAACAGCAGAGGGCGTGTTCTAGTAGCAGAAAGGAAACAGATAGTCCAGGAAGTCTTGTTCTCTTCATTACTGTGTGAGCTAGGAAGGCAAGACATCTGGGAAGGTTGCTAGGTTTGAGGTTTAACTCCAGTGAGTTGTGATTGCAGTGTTCAGGTCTTGGCAATCTTATAAGAGCCAAAAATATGCAGAGGGGAACATATGTGTGTGTGGAGGGGTGAATTTCTTTATGTATAATCCAGTGATGTGGACTCAAGTCAGACTCATGTTGCTTCAGTGACTCAACTTGGACTCAACTGGGCAATAAATGGCTTACTGACTCGACTCAACTCGTGACTTTTATATTTTTAGTGACCAACTTGCTGCCCTTGGTTCAATAACAGAACACATTCATCCAGAAACCTTACGACTTTGAACAATACTTCCATCTTTTTTTGCCCACTGGTCACATGATGATTTGTCTCAAGTCCAAAGTGTGAGCAATTTTTCAGACGGGAACAGCAATCACATTTGGCAACAGGCTTGAGGTCCAGTTGAGGTCTGCTCGGCAGCTGTCCCCATTGCATATTGGAGGAGACTACTGAAATTTTTCCTAAGAGCAGAAAGCAAGACTTGCCTCCAGAGTGCAGGGTACATTTTTCAGAGGGGAACAGAAAATGCGTTAGGCAATGAGCTTGAGGAGATTGAAAGGAGATAGAAAAATTCTTCGCTCTATAGCTTTTGAAGCTTCAGTAATAGGAAGTAAGAAAGATTCTGTTCCCCACTTCTGAAGCTGCAGGTCCTCGTACGCTCATTGATACAAACATCCCCCCACCACGTCCTTTTTTTTTTCCATTAAAGTTGGGTCCCAGACTTAACACTTGACTTGAGACTTGACTTGGAAGTATCTTGCAAGGACTTGAGACTTGAAGGTGGAGACTTGAGACTTGGAGTAAAAAACTCAGTGCTTGGGGGTGTTATTTTTCAGACTATAGCTCCCAGAATCCTTCAGATGCTCTGCCAATCGACTCTTTCATATCTGTACCCAGCTTTTACCAAAATGACACTGAACGTGATGTCCAGAAATCCCACTCCAGCAAAACCTTGCTTGGAATTTGAAAGACAATGGGAAAGAATTTTGACAAATTTCCCAAAACTCCTTAGAAGAATGTTTTTGCCTGTTTATTCTTCTCTCCGCAGGAAACTAACAGCCTGGCAGAGGCAAAGATAAAAAGATAGGAGGTGTTGTTTTTGTGTTTTTTAAAGACCCACTATGTTGAAATATTGTCCAAAGTCTTGCCTCTCAGCTGGCTTCGAACATTTTCACACCTGAGGTCCAGCTCCCCAGTTAAACTCAAGGAAGAAGTGGATTATGGCTCTAAAATGACAGATTATCCTCCCTAGGTATCAATGGGTTCCTTTCAGCCCAGCTTCTGGCCCAAGGCCCAGAAGGATTATTTCACAATGTAAGCTTTGATCAGTGTAAATGCACAAGCCGCCCTCTGGCTTTCCCTCAGCCAGTCTCCCAAAAACCCCGCAGCAGCTTGAGGAGGGAACAAAATGTGCCACCACCGCTACTACCGTCGTAAACAGTTGGGCTGTCCAGCGCCAGTTGCTAGCTGCCACGGAAGCTGTCGAAGTACAGATTAAAGAGCCTTTTGTCAAAGCAAAGCAACAGCAAAATAAACAAGGGGTATTGGAGTTGCGGGGGGGGTGGGGAGAGTTTTACTTGACGAAAGAATTAAGTAAAGGGACAGGATAAAAGGACAGGATCTTTCTTTCCCCTTGTCTCATTTTGTGCACAGCTGAAGACATACTTTAAAATCACAGCCGGCAAGAGTTCCTTTGAGACTATAACTCCCAGAGTTCCACAGCTGGTATAGAGAATGGCCATGCTGATGGAAGGATTCTGGGAGACTGCCATCGTTTTAGGAAAAAAAAGGATCTTTTTGTCAGAATTTAAACACTCTGAATTCAGGCTACCAAAAGATTTTCTTGTGCCCTGTCTTTGACAGCCCACCACAGTACTGCCTTTCCATGGTGGTGAGATTGTGTTCTCTTGTGAGGCAAGAGGCTGTGCTGGCAGTAGCAATGCCACTGGTAGAGTCTCCAGAATTAGACATGCTTTTGTTGAGGAGCCCTAAATGTGCCAAACAGTTACTGGGCGACAGCATTAGTGTATATACGGGGTGACACTGGCGGAGGATCTCTCAGAGACAACAGCAGTAGAGCCATTGCTAATGCTTGTCAGTACTGTGCAGAAAGAGGCATTGGTAAACCCTTTTTGAATGCAGTTTAGCACCACAAGACTGTCCAAAATGAAACAGGAGATGAGACTTCCAGGTCAAAAGGCACTCGGTGAACTACTGGGGAAGAGCAGCGGACAAGTACAGCTAGTGCTGCAGCTAATGATGCAACTAGACTCACGTCTAAAGGATATTCAGCTGTTGACAGGCTTGGAGAGGAAAGAAAAGTCTGAAGATCTGCAAAATATATTATAAAGATATGGAATCTGAGAAGCCTGGACCAGGCAAAGGAGGAGAGTTGTACAGATACAGTAGACTGCCAAGAAGACAGATAAATGGGTGCTAGAGGAGATCAAGGCCCTTTTCGCACTGCGTTTTTTAAGCGAAAGGGCCCCTTGAGCGCCGCGTAAATGTGAGGAGCGGCCTGCATGACGCACTCACATTTACGCAACGCTCAAGAGTGTGACGCGCAGCGCATGCGCACCTTTTATTTTCGGCTTTTAGCCGAAAATGGTGCTTGGTCAGGGGCCTGGGGCGAACTTACCTGCCCTGCGGAGCCTCTGGAGCCAGGCCGGTCGTGCTTCCTGCCCCAGTGCAGCCTACAGCTCCCAGGCTGCACTGTGGAAGGAAGGGGCGGGGCAGGGGCAGGGCGCTTGCGCGACCGGGAAGCTGCTGCGGAGCCCAAGCAGGTACGGCGAGCTTCAGCGGTTGGTCGGGACCCACGACCAACCGGAAGCCGCCATTTTGGAAGCCGGAACCTCCATTTTGGAAGCTGGAACCTCCATTTTGGAAGCCGGAAGCTGCCATTTTGGAAGCAGGAAGCCGCCATTTTGGAAGCTTGAGCAGTGGGGATCTACAGACCTTGCACTGCTCCAATTCGCCCTGGACCAAGGAGGAGCCCTGCGGAAGGGCTTCAGGAAGAGTCCGAGTTGCTTCGGACCCCAGAAGAAGCGGTAGGTAACAGCAGGGAGCAATTCTCTTGCCTCGTGTGGAAAGGGCCAACGATGCTTGGCAAAAGTAGAGGGCAGTAGGAAAAGAAGAAGGCCACACTACAGGTAAATGGACTCAATCAAGGAAGCCACGACCCTGAGTTTGCAAGGCTGGAGCAAGACAGTTGAGGACAGGGTAATCTTGAGGTTTCTCATTCATAGGGTCACCCTAAGTCAAAGTTGACTTGATGGCAGTTAACAACACAATCTTTAATGGATTTCCTGAAAAAATAAAACTGATGTTCCCTCCCCTTATCCTTACTATGGGCCTTTCCGCCGCTCACTAAACTGCAAACCCCAGGATTACATAGGATGTTGAAAGTGGAATAATAGCACTATAACAGTGCAGTGCAGAAATGGCCTATGACATACCCTCCAACATTTCAAACATTAAAACTGGGACATGGGCAGCCAAGCAGCATCAGGGCCCGATTAAGATGGCAAAAGTTACTCATGAGGGAAAACATACAAGCAAGGAGAGGCTGCATTGTTTGTTTTTTGCCTGAGTGTACTGGGAAGGGCAAAATTTTGCACCTTGCTCTCGCTCCCCTCTGCTGAGTTAGTTTAGGCAAACTACTTTTGCACAATGAACTTAATGTTTGTAGTTTGCAGCAACTGAAGTCAGCTGAGGGCAAAGGGGGGAAATGGGAGACAGAGTGAGAAACTGGGACTTTTCCCCTTTCTGCATTTGGTCCTCAGCTGACTTCAGTTCCTGCCAACTGAGTTCAATATTTAAAAGTGATTTCACTCAGCTCAACAGCAGGGAGAGGAATTTTACTGAGACCTGCCTAAACATAGAATTCCAAGTACCTCGACAAACTACAGACCCCAGGATTCATCAAACAGATACCATTATCTAGTGAAGATATGGTTATGGTTTTACATAGCATCATTGCTGTACATGGTGCTGCAAAAAGATGAAATGATTTCTTAAAATGCTCTGCCAAAAAGTATACAATCTGATTCCTTTTAAAAAAATAGGAGAAAAAAGGAAGACAAGGACTTAGATACAACCAGAGTTTCAAACACTACTCCAATTAGTTTTTGTGTATGGATTGGAGAAGTAATATCAATTTCTCCTTTGCCTAAGGCAGCAAGATATATTGGTTTGGTCCCATAAGGTACTATTCCCCTGCCATCTACCGTATGGGGATAATAATCCCGAAGTTACCCTGAAGCTTATCTGGGTAATGATAAGTCTTTGAAAGTCTTTGTCAGACTTTGAAAACATTAGCAGGCTGTACGAATGCAAGGTATTTGGGCAGTATTTAAACTCTCTTTGTGTAAATATTTGATGTAGTTGACTTGGGCTAGGTGGTATTTTTAGAACTTCCTTTTGATCTTGTTTCTGCAAAAACAGACCTGAAGTTTTGTTTGGCATATCTTTCTTACTTTTCTTCTCAATATCTCTCCCCCTGCAATCCTTCAAATTCTAGCAGCGGAGCATGAATGAATAAGGATATCCTGTACTGAACATTGAGCTACTGTTTCTCTTGTTCCTCCTTTTGTCTCACGTTGGTATCTGGTCAAGCTGCAGTCATGCTGACTGCAGGAGATCTGAAGAGAAATGGTGATCTCATGTGGTGTAGTGGTTAAAGTGTTGGGAATCAGGAGAGGTAGTCCATGTCTCCATGATGATGCATAGAAGCTCATTAGATGACTATGGACCAATCACTATACAAACCTGCCAGAATCCTAAGATCCACAGGGGAAAGGTATTCCCCTCTGAAAAATGCACACTGTGCTCTGAGGGTGAGTCTTGCCTTTTGCTCTTAGGAAAAAGTTTTAGAAGGCTCCTCCAATATGCAGTGGGGACAGACTGCTGAGCAGACCTCAACACCTCCTGCCCAAGCCTGTTGCCTAACACATTTGCTGTTCCCCTCTGAGAAATGTACCCATGCTTTGGGATCGAGACAGATCATCATGTGATGAGTAGGCAAAAAGAGATGGAAGCATTGTTCAAGCTCATAAAATTTCTGGATGAATATGTTGCATTACTGAACCAAGGGCAGCAAGTTGGTCACTAAAAATATAGGCCATTTTCCCACTAGACTGTTGTAGCACTATTATTCCACTTTCAACATCCTATGGAATCCTGGGGTTTGCAGTTTAGAGGGGGGCCTCAGGGTCCCCTCCCTAAACTGCAAACCCCAGGATTCCATAGGATGTCGAAAGTGGAATAATAGCGCTACAACAGTCTAGTGTGGAAATGGCCATAGAAGTCACAAGTCAAATCAGTGCGTCTTTTACTGCCCAGTCAAGTCCGAGTCAAGTCTCTGAACTGACTTGAGTCTGAGGCAATAGACTTGAGTGTACATCACTGTACGCTTATACTTTTGGGGCATTCCACAATGTCCGCCCTCAGTTCACAGATGTCCAAGTGGAATTCCACAAATGTAACTGTTGCCATTGCACCCTCTCGGATGTTGTGTTACTACTTATGAATGTTCCATTCTGGGGTTATGGAAACAGCAAGCACATTGTCAGATGCTTAGCTGGTTGTGCAATACTAGTGTTCAGCACAAAAAAAATGAAAATGACCACAGATGATTTACACAATTTTAAAATGGAATGGTAAAGACATCGAAACAGCTGAAGACATTCTGTATCTTGGCTCACTCATAAATCAAAATTGAAATTGTAAACAAGAAATCAGAATACTAGGAAATGGAAGGGAAGCTATGAAGGAACTAGATAAATTCCTCAAATGTAAAGATATAGTGTGGAATACCAAAATCAAGATTGTCCATACCAACTTATTTCTGATTCCTGCATGTGGTTTTGAAAACTAGACAATGGAGCTGACAGGAAGAAAGTCAATTGATTTGAAATATGGTACTGGAAGAGAGTTCTGTAGATAGCACGGACTGGCGACATGAACAGGGCTTCTTGAGCAAATCAAACCTGAACTCTCCTGGAAGCTGGAATGACCAAACAGAGGCTGTCAGGCTTTGGCCATATCATGAGATGACATGTCTAATAAGAAAAGTCAGTGTGGGACACAGTAGGAAAAAAGGAAGATCATAATTCACATAGATAGAGTCAGTCAAGGAAGCTGCAGCCCTGAGTTTACAAAACCTGAGCAGGGCTCTTGTCACGTCGTGTATGGGCTTGTTCTGTACAGTAGGAAACAGTCACCGTGCGGATCAGAACTGAAAGGATGTTTTTCCTTCTGTTAACACAAGCACTCAGACACTGTTTCTCATCTGCACAAGTCAGATGTGTCAAGAAATGTCTGCATGAGAAAGACTATTGGCTTTCTAGGACGACAACCAAGAAAATGTTGCAGGTAGCCTAAGGCAGATGCTTGTAGTCTGCGGTTGCTTTCTTTGTTAAAATTTCTTGGCTAGGTTATTGCAGGCTATCACTTTGCAGAACAAACTGTGCTGTATGCTTGAGAACACATACTGAGTTGCATTCTGCTGTGAACTCTTACAAAGCAGACACACATACACACACAAGCTGGCTGCAATTTTCCAGTGCTCTCAATTGCTTTGGCCTCCCCCTCTCCTCCTTCTCACCTCACCATCAACTTAATTCTAAAGTTAAGCAATTAGCTAAGTTAGTAATTAGTTATATGAAAGGCCATACTAAAAAGCCTATATATTTCACCTTTCCAGGCTGATTCTTTATCCAAAACCCAGTTCTCTTGAATTGTTAAAAACTGCTTCTTGGTTATTATTAGTCCATCAGGATTTAGGAATTGCAGTGTAAACACAAGATTCAACCTACTGCACATGTAAATGGCTATAGGATTCTTTGTTTATTGTCAGTTGTGATTAAAGTCTGATAGATTATTAATGCCAAGTTTCAAATATTTATATCAACAAGTAGTAAGTAAGTGGTAGTACCACTCTGTTCTGCTTTGGTCAGACCCCACTTGGAACACTGTGTCCAGTTCTGGGCACCATAGTTCAGGAAGAATATTGGCAAACTGGAACACTGTGTCCAGAGGAGGGCGACCAAAATGGAAGAAGGCTTGGGAACCATGCCCTACGAGAAGAGGCTCAAGGAGCTGGGTATGTTTATTCTGGAGAAGAGAAGGTTAAGAGGTGACATGATAGCTATTTTTAAATATTTGAAGGGATATCATATAGAGGATGGAGCAAGCCCGTTTTGTGCTGCTCCAGAGACTAGGTCACAAAGCAATGGCTTCAAACTTCAGGAAAAGAGATTCCATCTAAACATTAGGAAGAACTTCCTGACGGTAAGAGCAGTTCAATAGTGGAATGCACTGACTTGGAGTATGGTAGAGTCTCCTTCTTTGGAGGTTTTTAAACAGAAGCTGGATGGTGATCTGTCAGGAATGCTTTAATTCCTGCATGGCAGGGAGTTGGACTCGGTGGCCCTTATGGTCTCTTCCAGCTCTTTGATTCTACAACTTGGAATGATGGTGGTGGTTAAATCCTCGTTCCATCCAGGTTGCCCTCCTGTTTTGTACACCAGGCACCACAAAGAGGCATCTCACCAGTCTCAGGAAACTGAATTTTGAAGCACTTAAAAAGCTGAGACTTTTGCTGAGCTCAGTATGGGAATCAGTAAGATTAAAGAAAAGGGAAGAAAAGGAAAGAGAGGAGAGAAGTTTCTAAGTGACAGAGAAAGAAGAGCAAGAGAATTAGATTTGGTGGGATAGATTGAAATGGGATTTCTAAAAATTCATGCAACTGCCGCCTTCTCTCGCAGGAGCAAGACAGGGGTGGTTTCAGCTTCATTTTGTAATGGGTTTAATAAGACTTCTAACTTAACACTCAAACAGCAATTTAACATGAATGTAATAGTTAATTTTCCCCCTTTCTGATGTAATGCAAATAAAATAGATTTTTAATTTACTAATGTCCAACTAAAATCATTGTTGTTTTTGTGACTAATGGCAGGTTTCTGACTAATGGCAACCCTAAGGCAAACCTATTATGCAGTTTTCTGGGGGCTGAGAGTGTGTGATGCACCCAAGGTCACCCAGTGGGTTTCCATGGTTGAGCGGGGAATCAAATCCTGGCCTCCAGGGTTGTAGTCCAATGCTCAAACGAAAGGAGCCATTGAGCTCTGGTGGCACTTTGGTTAAATACCAGTTCTGCAGCCACAACATTGTGAGTTCGATCCTGCCGGGCTCCAGGTTGACTCAGCCTTTAGGTTGGTAAAATGAGTACTCAGCTTGTTGGGGGCAATTAGCTAAAATACTTTGTAAAGCGCTTAGGGAGTGCTTTGCACTGATAAGCGATATAGAAATGTAACTCCTATTGCTATTGCTGAGTCCAACCCGCTGCTCAGTTCAGGAACTCCAGCTAGAGTATTCTTAACAGGTAGCTGTCCACCTTCTTTTTGGAAAAGTCCAGAGAAAGAGACCCTCACCACCTCTCCAGGTCAGTGGTTCCATTGCTGAACCGAACTTGGCATCATAAAGGTCCTTCTAACGTTTGTTTGAAATCTTGTTATTATTGTTGCGCACCTTCAAGTTGTTTCCAACTTATGGTGACCCTAACCCAAACCTGTCATAGGGTTTTCTTGGGAAGATTTGTTGGGGGGGGGGGTACCTTTGCCTTCCCCTAAGGCTGAGAGAATGTGACCTGCCGAAATTCGTCCAGTGAGTTTCCATGACTGAGCAGGGATTTGAACCCTATTCTCCAAAGTTCTAGTCCTGCACTCATACCACTACCTTACACTGACTATGAAGGAAAAGTACTAACCAGGCCCGACCCTGCTTAGCTTCTGATATCAAACAAGATTGGGCATGCTGAGGGCGACATGGCTGTAGACCTTCTGAAATCTACGCTCCTGTAACTTAAAGCCATTAAAATCATGCATTGATTCTTTCCCTTTAACCTTCCTACCTCTCGGGTTTGATTCATGGCAAATTAAATTTATGGCAAAAACCCAAATTATAGTTGGAAACTAGTCCTGAGAAACCCTTGGTTTTGGTTTAAAGTTCCCCACTAATGACCATATTGCCTTGGAAATCCTAAGAGTCCAAACTAACTTTTCCAAACTCTGCTGGAAATGTCTCCACTTCTCACTCCTCAATCTCCTTTGCACATAAGGAGAGTGGTTGTGGAACTAAATGTAACAGAGAGCCGAAGGGTAATTTATACGTTAACTGGATAGCAATTCAGTGCCTGCAGTGCTGCTAAGTAACTTGTTACCCCACTGGCATACCCTATCCCGGGGACTATAAATGTGATATTAAATATGCCTGCCATGCCAGAGAGGTTGCCCGAATGGGTACGTGGACAAAGAGGTCGAATGACAGAACATAGGTCAGGCCAGGAAAAAAACCCCGCCACGTTCCCCTAGGAGACCTCAGACTAAACACATCCGCGCAGACAAAAGGTTTTCAGCCAACCTGAGTGGATTATTGGGTTTTCCCCAGGCTGAGCAACCCGACATTAGTAAACCCTGCACTGCAAGGTCTATCCGCATAAGCCAGTCATGCAAACTACCAAGTTGCCACTGTGTGGCATTTCTCCCTTTGTTTTGGCCATTGTTCTTCCCAGGAGAGCCTGCCCTCGAGGTACGTTCTGCTCTATAAGTAGTCCTAGTTTCTGAGGGTCTCTTCGGAGGACTCCTCGCCACACTAGCAGGCTGGCACTCTGGTGTTACAGAAGTCAGAGATAGAGACCCACGGATTAAGGAAAATCGTTTATTGTAGCCAGCGCAATGTTTCAGTGGGATCATTCCCAAAAGTCTGAGCCCCGCCTCTCCATGTTCACAGTATTTTATACATTCTCCAGTACAGTCATCACATGTTCAAGAAAGGAAACAGATGCATACAAAGGTTCCCACTGTCTCTAGCATAATCTTACAAATGTTGCAAAGTAAAGGAAGCATAAGCGTAGTGTGCCACATTCCATCCTCCCTGGCATTTTATCTTACAGAGTTCTATTGTATTCCTTTCAAACACAGAGGGACTTCAACTGCAGAGAAAATTAACTGCTTTTCCCTCACACCCAGAGGTCATCTAGACTGACCCCACCACACTGTTAGACAAGTGACCCTCTCAGCCTCTTCTTTTCGCTGAGCCCCATTGTTCTCGCCGCTTCCCTGACTGAAGACTTCAGGACAGGTGCAGTATTGCTGCCTTTATACCCTCTCCGCTGAACCCCCTATCAGTTCTCACCTCTTTTCCTTCTATATAGGCCATGTGTGCGTGAGCGAGAGAGTACATTGGTGTGTGAGAATATATTTGTTAATAAAATTCAGTCATCGGTACATTTGTCTGGCTTTTTGCTTGGTTGGACCCCGTAAAAATTGGGTAAAAGATTCTGCTGGGTTACCCTGCCCTTCATTTGGCTACAGCCAGTGCTCCACTGATTTCCCCAATCTTTGCATTTTGGAGCAAATCACGGTGTCGGGATCCCCAGAAGTCAGGGTAACAACTAGCCACACAGAAGTTGCACAAAAGTAGGTTTAACAGTGGACGGTGACCACAACAGACCAAATTTTCAAAACCAGGGCGTAATAATGCTATTTTGTCCTTGAAAATTGCTTCTTGCTTTAACAAGACATGCTCTTCGAAATCTCCTGCCACATAATATTTTGTCCACCTCCCAACCCTTTGCAACAAAATTCAGCCTACAGGGTAAGACAGAGGCCCTGTTTTTGGAAACTGTGTTGGCAGCATATGTAGTAGAATCTATTTATACAACTCTTTGCTCAGCAGAAGTCAAGGCCTGAAGAATCTCTGGAAGATTAAAAGTGTATGTGTATGTGATACATTGTTCAGCCCAGCTTTTCTAAACACCTTGATGTTATGAGACACCAACTATGAAATTAGAGAATAGATAATGATACCTCTCCAGCAATAAAAGAACAGAGCTGTCTTCATTGCAAATCACTGTTTACAAGACTTCCCAGACTCTCTAAGAGGTGTATTTATTGCTAGCAGTAGGGACTTGGACATGCTCTGCGCTCTCTCTGAACTAAAAATAGCTTGGCAATCTATTTTTTGCTGCTGAGTACAGAACCAAGGAAGCCTTTGTTCAACAGTTTTCTTTTCAACATGCCATTCAGCTAGAACATTCTGAAGAGCAGGAGGAGGAGGAGGAGGAGGAAGAAGAAGCTAAAACCAGAAAATATTATGCAGCATACAGATTTCATGAGGCAGAGTTTCCAAGAATGGATACCTTGGAGGACCAATCTATAGAAGAGTGCATAAGCTGACAAAGCTTTGCGTGTTGGGTTGTCAGATCTCAGGGCCTGGCCTTGAGTCTCCAGTTTTCCTGGTCATCTCCAGGCAAAAGACAAGGGTGCAAATTCTCTAGTTTTGGTGGGCTCAGCTCCAGGCAAGAAGAAAGTGCAGATCTTCAGCTCAGCTAGAAGAACAGCCACTTGCTATAATCTGCAGGGCTCAATTGCTCATTTGCTGTAATTTGCAAAGATGTTTGGGGTGGAGGGGTCTCTGTATTTAGTAAATGAGCTTCCTCCTTCCATCTTGATCATTGTGGAACCAGGGCTCACTCTCCACTCTACTCTTCATGCACTTTATGATTAGAAACAAGTAGGCTAGATTAAATGTTCCTTATTCCTGTCTTCTTAAATCAGTGAGAAGGAATAATCCCTTCAGGTCGTCTTGATCTTGGAACAACCCCTCTTGCTAAGACTTCTGTCTTAATTTCCAAACAGGAAATACATTCTCTGTGTATGTGATGTGTTTGAATGACAAGATGTGAGAAGAGCGGTTGCTACGTACTTGTTGATGATGATGATATTGTTGTGTGCCTTCAAGTCATTTTTGACCTATGATGACCCTAAAGCAAACCCATCATAGGGTTTTCTGGGGCTGAGAGTGTGTGATGGGGTCACCCAGTGGGTTTCCATGGCAGAGCAGGGAATCAAACCCTGATCTCTAGGATCACAGTCCAGTGCTCAAACCACCACATCACACTGGCTCTCAGCTAATGCATAGCACCTAAGGATATCATAAGGGTCCATCCCTAGCTCTCAGATGCTGGGATGACCCTGAACTGGCCATCTGACTTGGGTGTGGTCAGATTTGTTGCAGCCAAGACCCATGGCCTTGGACAACAGCCTATCCTGCCAGTGTTCCAGCCACTGACTCACATAACAATCATCCTAACCAGCATTACAAAACTGTGGTAGGGGCTGCTTACAGGCAAACTGGAGGCTAAGAGGAATTACTGTTTCCTCTGATCAACCAGTTTTCTTCTCACTATAGAATTTCTGCAGAGGTGGGTGCTTCAGCAATCAGACTTGCAAATTAAGCCCATGTTTCCTTCTAGTCACCAGTCGCAAAGTAAAGCATGCTAAATGCAAAACACAGAGGTGAGCAGCATCATATGGTATTACAAACAGACATCTTTCCGTACTTGAGGGATCACGTCTTCTAAATACGTGTGAAACATATCCTACAGTTTGGCTCTTTTTTGTGTGTTTATTTGTTTAGCTACTATAAGCAATGTAGCTTATAGGCGTAGCTTGTAGGTGACTCCAGTATATTCTTTTCCATGCCTATTCCTTAGTCCAGAAGAGATGAGGAGAAGGTTTGTTGACCATAACTCTTTCTCTCAACAGCAGATAACCTTAAGTCCATTCCCTGTGGCTTCAGAATATGTTTTCTGTTTGCAGGCAGAGCAATGTAGTCTGTTGCAGCTGAAGCAAGGTCCAGTGTTTATGTTCCATAGCTGAGATGAATGGATGGATGAGAAACCTTTCACACTTAAGTTGGGAAGCAGAAGTGGTGATCAAGCTATGACAGAGAAGGGAAGAACAGATCAGTGACAATTGTGGAGCTGTACAACCTTTGGAGAAGGGGGGAAGTTGTTTGGAAATAAAAAATCAAAGAATTCTGGAGAAATTGGTTGGGTTGCATAAGACAAGGACACAAGAATTTTGAAACCAGCACAAAATGAAGCCAAAGAAATCAATGAGAACCATGGAGTTGTGCTAAAGGATATATATTTGATTATGAACTGTTTGCAAATCAGAAATGTAAAAGTTCTGGAAAGAAGAGTCTTGAAAGCAGTACAACATGCTTCAGCATTTCTTCTAAGGAAGTGATTCAATAAGTTAAGTTGCACATGCATTGCTGTTATGCACACAGGTGCACATTCGCAGTCAATGCATACCTGTCAACCCCTATTGAACCTGGCAGTGGTACCGCTTTGCTTGTGCAGCAAATATGATAGGTATTTAATTGCACATCCAGTATACATTCAGTTGCACAACTCTGTCATTCAACACATGGATTGCTCAGTTCAGTCAACTCCACATGTGGAGATTTACTACACCACCCTGATGTTAGATCTTGGCCACAATTCAGTCTCCCCAACCAACAGAAGCATAGTTCTGCATGAAATCCGTGTGCCAATTTATTTCTCTGCATTTGTGTGTCTCTTCTAGTTGTGCTGCATTGTTGTATTTTCAAACAGGCAGTTGTCTCTATGAAAGTAGTTTTTGGTGAAATATCTTGTTACGGAAGGGTTGCAATACAGTGAAAATACTGATTGTTTAGTTCTGAATACATGCACATACTTCAGTTACAAGAACAAAGGCTGTTCAGCTGATCCAAAAAGATTAAAATGTCACAATAATGTAGAGGTTTGTTGCAAAGAGATTGAAAGACAATCAATATCACAAGGTAGCCTAACCTTTATTTACATTAAGTGTGATTTAGGTATAGCTCTGTCCAAGCATGTAGTAGACTACAGAATGACCTTTTGAAATTCAGGCACAAATTAAGACGTGATAGAACCTAGCACATTTTTGACCCAAATTCCAGGATGTTTTTTCCTAATGGTGGCAACATGTCTACACAATATGCAGTCTGAAGAATGTGTATTGTGTCTGTTCCTTTTTTTTTTTTAATAATTCTGCACATCTTTCTCAGAAATGAGGGGGAATATAGAATGACGTGGAAGGATGGCTTGCTTATAACCTCCTGAAAATGTAGATCTTCTCCATTCCCCCTCAGGCTGATGGGTAGCAGTTGTGATGGCCCGTGCCTGGTTGTATCTGTCACCATACTTAATGAGACATGATTGATCTGAGCGGTTATGACACAACTGAAGTCCAGCTCTAAACTTGGCTCTGCCCATCTGGGGACTTGCCACTGGGCAACAGAGAAGTGCCCACTCCTTCCTCTGCCCCCCCCCTTGCATGTCTCAAAAAGAAGCTGTTTTTTTCACCACAAAAAAGAGCCCCTGTCCAACCAAGAAGACCTTCTTATCAACATAGAAGTCCTTTAAGCTTCTGAAGCGTGCACACAGATACACAGGCTCATGAGAAACACCATTCTGCCTCACTGAGCAATAATGCGTAATTGCCCATCATTAATAATTCCTTACGAAAGGAATTTTGACCTCCCTCGGTAGCTGGAAACCAGGTTGTATTGAGTATTATGAAGAATCAAGGGCATGAAAGGCATTCATACTCATACACAGGGGAAGGCCTGTTATGTGATGGTAATGCGCCTCCTTTGCACGCAGAAATTCCCAGGTTCTCAGCCTGACGTCTCCAGGTAGAGTTGAGAGGTTACCCTCTATGAAAGTAGTTGCCAATCAAAAACATTTTTTTTGATAACAATTCCAACAGTCCCTCAGCCAGCATGGTTACTAGCATAAGGTCTCCCTTGACATAACAGGAGCCTCCTGTGTATGCTCACCAATCCACTTGGTGGTGGTGGTTGTTGTGTGCCTTGAAGTCATTTCCAACCTATGGTGACCCTAAGATGAACCTATTGAATTTTCTGTGTGATGTGCCCAAGGTTGGAGCTGCCTTATCCATTAGGCACTTTAAGCACAGTGCCTAGTACCTATAAAAATGTGAGGGCCTATGAAAACAGGATTTTAGGGGCTAGCATCCCTAGTGGTACATTGGGGTGAGGTGGGAAGTCAAATACAAGAATACCTAGGGGCAACCAAAACCTTAACGTAGACGTGCCTAAGGTCACCCCAAAACCTTAACGTAGACGTGCCTAAGGTCACCCAATGGGCTTCCATGGCCAAGCGGAGAATCGAACCCTGGTCTCAAGGGTCGTAGTCTGACATTCAAACCACTGCACCATACCGGCTCTCTTACAAAGCTCTATTGATGGAAGGAATTGTTTTATGAAGGAATAACCATCACAGTTGAAAGTGCTGGTTACATCCTCTCCAACGTTTCACAGGAAAAAAAAAACAGGCCATGTGTGGCTAGGCAATCTCAGATTGTGGTCAAGGAAGAACACATTTGTATTTGCCTAAGCCTGGTGGGAAGAAATTCCATCCCCTCCTCTCCAACTTCCACTGTCAATGTGATTGACTGCAAACTACTTTTGCACTTTGAATTCAGTTTGCAGCAATTGAGGTCATCTGAGGATAAAGGGGCAGCTGGAAATTTGGGATGACAGAGGGTTAATTGAGACTGCCCTGACCAAATGGAACAGCTGGGGAATATGATTTGCCCTCTCTTCTCCTCTCCTAGTTAACTGAGTGCAAACCACTTTTGCAGATTGAACTCAGTTTGCAGCAGTTGAAGTAAGCCGAGGAAAAAGGGGAGAAGTGGTAGAGGGAGAGATAAACCGGGATGTTTAAAAAGCATCTGGAAAAGTGGGACAACAGAGGATCAATCCTGACTGCCCCCGACAAATCAGGACATTTGGAGGGTATGTACGTAGCCTACTGCAGCCACATGCTTTCTCAGCTGCTGCAGATTACCATGCTGAGGCTACCAGGTGAGCTGCCTTTTTTCTTCTTCAGCATTGCTGTCTAAGACCATTTCTGCAGTGGTGGAGCTTGGAGTGGGGGGGGGGGGTGCTACAATGCGAGGGGCATGGCCAGGGTGCATGAGGGTGTGGCCAGGACGCATGGGGGTGTGGCTACAGGCCAGGATGCCTCAAACACATTGCCACCCGGGGCTAATTGCCCCGCCCATGTCCCTACGTGACTGCATTTCCACCCTACACTGTTACAGTGCTACTATTCCACTTTAGACATCCTGTGGAATTCTGAGCCTTTTAATTTACTGAGGCTAAAGAGCTCTCCAGCTGGGAATTCTCAATGCTCCTCCCCAAGCTGCAAGCCCCAGGATTCCATAGGATGTGGAAAGTGGAATAACAGTACTAACAGTGTAGAACAGAAATGGCCTGAGAGTTCCTCCTCATTAATGTAGAGGGTTTTCTTATCCCTCTAAGTCCCCATGGCTGCACCAGGAAGATCTGTCCTGATGTGTCCCTCCAGGTTCTTACAATTACAGAAACAAACAAATAACACAAATCTTCATGGTATCTCCTCACAATAAAATGACCCCATTCCCAAGAACATCCTGCTGCCAGCAGATCTGGAAGACATGGCATAATATGCATTTCCCCATTCTTAGGCATCCTCTGACCCTCCTTTGTTCAGGACCCTTTTGTTCATGAGACAGCAATAAATCTGGATATCAGGTTAGAGTTGCCCTTGCCGATCCATTTAGCATATCTAATAGGAATCCTCTTCATTTATCTCTCATGCCCGGCATATTTTGTTCAAAAGTGTGCCAGGGGATTTAGTCCCAAGCCGGCTCATGGAGGTCATATTTGGGTGGGAAAGAAAAAGGGACAAGGTAGAGGAGACTTGGCCCGTTAACTTTATACAAGACAGTTCAGCAGGGAAGGGCCATAGCCCAGTGGCAGAACACAGGCCTTACATGGAGAAGGACCCAGGTTCAACCCCTGGCATCTCCAGGTTAAGGCCATTTCCGCACTACACTCTTATAGCGTGATTATTCCACTTTCAACATCCTATGGAATCCTGGAGTTTGCAGGCCCCTCCCTAAATTGCAAACCCAAGGATTCCATAGGATGTTGAAAGTGGAATAATCACGCTATAAGAGTGTAGTGCGGCAATGGCCTTAACCTGGAGATGCCAGGGGTTGAACCTGGGTCCTTCTCCATGTAAGGCCTGTGTTCTGCCACTGAGCTATGGCCCTTCCCTGCTGAAGGTGCGGAAATGGCCTAAGATAGGAAGGAAACACCAGCAAAAACCTTAGAGACCAGCTGCCAGTCATTGTACAGTGAACTGAGCAAAGTGTGGTCTCAGGCCATTCATACCCTTCCGTTACAGCTTTTCCAGTACCCTCAATGCTCAGAAACCGTGTGTGTGTGTGTGTGTGTGTAAATGTACATATACATATTAAAAATTGACATCGTGTGCTATCAAAATCAAAAGTAGGCATGCCAGTGAGGCCCATAGGGCACATGTAGTCGCAAGGCAGTCTTTGTGGGCACCCAGAGCCCTCTGGAACTTTGCCACCAAAAGCCCTCTAGGGGGTGAGGAGATTTTTGCCACATTTTGCCCCCCTCATGTCAATTTAGGACCAGGAGAGGACTTCTTTTTTTATTATTTTTCTTTCTTTTTAAGGGAGGGACTTCTGCCCACTTCTCCTTGTTAAAAAAGAGCCTTCCTGGGCTTAAAATGGCCTGAGGCTTTAAAAATGAGGCAAAACTGCCCCCCATACCCTTTAGATGGCATTTGGGGGCAAATACATATAGAGAGAGAGGGGAGGGAGAAAGAGAGGGAAAGGGAGAGAGACTGCAGGAGGTTTCAGTGGGAAGGTATGGCCCTCCAAAGCTTTAGGGGGTGCTAATGGGACCCCATAGCCTTCCACAGTTGCCCACTCCTTCATCAGAGAACAGAATTATATTGATAATGGTATTGGCTATAGTCAGTGGGATAGTCCCTGACCAGAAACTTGTTGAGATCTTACATATAAGATATCTTACATATAACTAAGTTCCACTTAGGAACTGGATGGACATTTTTGTCCAGTGCAGAACAGCTGTATTCAGTTAATAGTTGAGGGAGCCAGCTTGCGCATGTGATGCCATTGTGCATGAGTATGACTAATATTGGACATGTTGTTGCATCGAACATACGTGCACATTGCACATGGAGACCTGTTGTCACATTCAATTTGCACAGCATCACAATTCACTGACAAGGTAGCAGCACACAGCTGTCACACAGCCCTGTGAACATTAAGTTATGCCATATTCAACAGTCTATATCCCAGTCAATATGATATTACAGTTAATTCAAATTATCTTCACAGTACATGAACACACATGCATATCCGTTTAATAATTAATCAAGAATAAGTGGGGGGAAATTGATTTATTAATAATCAGTGGGTGGTCTTTACGAGCCGGATAACACTGCATGAAGAATTTTTTAATTAATTGCAGGTATTTTAAAATCTGATTTACACACATGTAGCTCATCTGGCGGTATTCTTATGTGTAAAAATCTGACAAAGCAAAAAGTATGGAAAAACGCAACCCTTGGGCATTTGACCAACTACAGTGAGTAAAGTTTGCAGAAAACTAGCAAGGATTTTTTTTTAGTACTGTGTTTCTCATTCATCCATACATTGCTTATAATGTAGTATAACCACACATATATATCATACCCTCTAACATTTCATAGTTGAAAACTGGGGCATATATGACCAATCAACATCAGAATGTGGTCAGGATAGCAAAAGTTGTTAATGAGGGAGAACAGACAAGCTAGGAAAGAATGCAGAAGTTTGCTTTTGCCAGAGTTTACAGGGAAGGGCAAGATTTCACCCTCTCCTCTCCTCTACCTCACTGAGGCCATTTCTGCAGTAAACTGTTATAGCACTATTATTTCACTTTCAACATCCCATGGAATCCTGGAGTTTGCAGTTTCAGGTGGCCGCCTCCCAAAGCTGCAAACCCCAGGATTCTATAGGATGTTGAAAGTGGAATAATAGCACTATAACAGTCTAGTGCGGAAATGGCTTGAGTTAATTAAAGGCAAACTACTTTTGCACTTTCAACTCACTTTGAAGCAACTGAAGTCAGCTAAAGATAGAAGGGGAAAGTGGGAGGAGGAGAGAGGAACTGGGACATTTTACAAGCAGCTTATCAAGTAGGATGAGAGAGGATTAATCAGGACTTGCCCCTGCCAAGTTGGGAAGTTGGAGGGTATAATATACGTACTAGTCTGATTTAAAGCTCTGTGCTTCATATTTTAATTGCACTCAATTTGGATTATTCAGTAAAGGAGCCTTAAGCCTAAAGGTGGGATACAGCTAGGATAATCATATTAGTCCTGGCGTTGATCAGAAGATTTCTCTAAGACAACTTGAATTGTCTTCCTATCTCAGACTCAGGGTTGGGGGGACAGCTATACCTCCCGAACTTTTGAGCATCATCTCACAGCTTGTAAAGAAAGACGACTCTGTCAGAATATATAACGCCTACCTGGGAAGAATTTATTTTCTCCTGTCTTGGGTGCCTTGCCCCAGACCTTGAAACTCCAACAGGAGCAAAGAGAACAACGCAACAGAGGGCAGCATCTGCCCTGGAGGCTGTATCAGAGTTTTGGTTGAAGGGCCCCAAAAACACTTTCCTTGTTTATATTTTCTGCTTCGGCATCCTTTTCCATCTTTTTTTTTCCCAATAAAACTACAGTCTTCCCTCATTTGCGGGGTTGACCTTCCCAAACTTGATTATTCTTGAGGCATCCACTTGCCTCCCTTCCCCCAATTCTCCCCCTCCCACGCCATTTCTGCACTAGCTAGTGCGGAAACGGCCCTAGTCTCCTGCCTTTTGCCCAGGTGTGCATGTCATGGACCTCGGCAAAAAGCAAGCAAATGGCAGGGGCATTCCCCCTGTTTATGTCTTCTCCAGTCATGTCGCTGCCCCCCCCCCTTCGCTTGCCTATCACTTGAGCACCTGGAAGGCAGTGCACTCAGGTGAAATGCAAGTGAATGGGGGGAGAGGCAAGATGCATGCACACACCTTCACCTTCTCTATTGTGTGGGTGCCCGGGAGGAAGGCAGCATACCCAGGCAAAACACAAGTGAATGAGGGGAGAGCCCTGGAAAGGAATGGGAGAGGGAGCACTCACTTGGGTGATTTTTGCAAGGGTTCTGAGCCCCAAGCCCTCCCAAAAGTTGATGGGCCATTGTATACCTTGTCCTCTCCGTGGCTTAGTCTTACTTCAGGGTATCCTTTCATCCAAAACTGAGCAAGATCAGTCCTTTCAGATTAATACACCAACCAGAAAAGTGTCCTGAAGCCCTTTGGTAGATGCCCGCTCCATTGCCTTTGCCAAGGGCAAGCACTGGCTTCCATGTCAACCAGGTGATGAATCTGCTTTGGACTGTAGTCCAAACTTTAAAGAACCTATCTGAGGCCTTGAAACCCCCATTTCCAGATAGGCTTAATGTCTTGGATACTCCTAAAACAGTTCAGACTACAACCTGAAGGAAGTTCTCTCTCTCTCTCTCTCTCTCTCTCTCTCTCTGTCTCTCTCTCTCTCACACACACACACACACACACACACTGCAATGGCTGCAAGCAGCATTGTCCTCCAACACAGATCAAAACGGGCACATGTGTGGCCAAGGGGCATCAGAATGTAATCGAAACAGCAAAATGTACTAATGAGGAAGAGCAGACAAGCTAAGAGAGGCTGCAGCAGCTTGTTTCTGCCTGAGCGTACTGGGAAGGGCAAGAGTTCTCCCCTTCCTCTCCTCTCCCCGCTGCTGAATTAATGATGTGCCAACTACTTTTCCACTTTGAACTCAATTTGCAGCAGCAACTGCAGTAGGCTTGAGGGCAAAGGGGGAAAGCGGGAGAGAGGAGAAGGAAGCTTGGACGTTGTAAAAGCAGCTGACAAAGTGGGATGATAGATGATCAGTTGGGATTGTCCTTGCCAAACCGGGACAGCTGCGGTGTTTGCAGCTGGCTGGGCTCTCCGCTGTGTTTGCTTCAGCATGGCAGGTAGCAGGATCTGATGATAAACAGAGATCAGTTGGGTATACCTCGAAACTAACCTGGCTGGCTGGGAACATCAAATTCATCCCCATTTATTCTGCAAGCAAGCAGGGGGTGGGGGCCAACCAAGTCGAATATGGGGAGTGGAGCGTCTGGAGGCCTCAAATGAATCACCCCTGTCCCTCTGGTGATCTCCATTCATTTGTCCCTTCAGGCCTGTAGAAGTCCTGCGATTTTACACAACCTAATTAGATAACTGCCAGAGAGATGAACAGCCCGACAGTCTTTTTAGCAAGGTGTCATCAAACAAGATGGAGAACTGGTGATGCTCACATTAAGGAGAGGGTGGCTGGGGAGGGGTATCTCTTTCCTACCTTTTCCCCCCTCCCCCCCTCCCCCCCTCCCCCCCTCTTTCTTTCTTTCTTTCTTTCTTTCTTTCTTTCTTTCTTTCTTTCTTTCTTTCTTTCTTTTCTCTTACTTTTTCCACAGCCTTCTCTTGCCACATTGCAAATGCTGATGTCCTACTTGATGAAGCTATCTGGCAAGTTAGGCATATGCACTTTAAAAGGTAGCTTATTAGTGACCTTTCACCCTTTAAAATGATCCTCTGGAAAAACTGGCTTTTGACTGAGGAGATCCTGTTGCTCAAAGGAAATAGAAAATGGCAATTTGGAGGTGGTCGAGGGCAATCTCTGACTGAGATCTTACATCGAGAAGATGGAGGATAATGCTTCGCTCACCCAGTTCCATGCCTGTTACCTGCATATGTCCGTTGCTGTTGTTGTCATCGTTTGGAGAATGCACAAAAAGGGTGGACAACTGTGTGACGCCCAAGGGCCAATATTCCCCCTGGTCCCCCCATGGGCCTCAATCCTCCAATAAATCCAAATATCTATATTTTCTTCTGCAGTCCCTCTCAAAATGGCAACAGGAAGTTATATCATGTCACACTCTGTTGCCATTTTGAGAAGGGCAATAGAGAAAAACAGTTATCTTTAGAGACAATTTGGGATTCTCTGGGACGGGTGGAGGTATTTTTGTGTGCTTTCATGCATTTGGAAGGGTTCTGCATGGGTCTGGGGTAAAAAATGCCCAAAAATCTTTCTTAGTTTTTAAGTGGGGAGGTGTACAAATGGGGTCCAGCAACCGCATGTGGCCTGCGTGCTGTACTACGTCTGCCCATGCTGTACAGGCAAATACTGGAGAGCGCACAACAGACTCTGCCAGCAGTGGGGGGGAACACATTTCCAAGTGCTCGGCAGAGGGCTGCACTTATTTTTTATATGCAAAAAGCCCAACGTGTTTCAGTCTATGTATACATTTCAACAGCCTTCTTCAGGGGCTGCATAAAAACATAAAAAAAAAAAATGAACATAAATGTAAAATTAAAAATTAAAAGGAAAACACACAATTATATATTAATATTTACAAAAAGCGTCATAATACCTTTTAATTTTCCTATACTGGTTAAAGCCCATACATTGTTGTTGTGTCCCTTCAAGTTGTTTCCAACTTATGGTGACCCTGAGGCAAAATTATTGCAGGGTTTTCTGGAACTGAGAATGTGTGATTCCTCTAAGGCAGAGCTTTTCAAACTTTTCATCTTGGTGACACACTTTTTCTACATGCATCATTTTGCAACACAGTAATTCAGCTTTACTAGCAAATCGGAGGTACCCAGAGGCATATCTAGGGTGGGGAAAGGCAGCCCCCTCCGATCCTGGTCCGCTGCCATCGCTCTTGCTGGGGAAAGGCCCCAGTGAGAGTGACAGCAGCGGGCCAGGCTTGGGTGGGGGGGTCTTTCTCGGCTGGGGGGGGTCTTTCTCGGCTTGTGGGGGGTCTTTCTCACTCCAACACACTACAGGCGACACACTAATGTGTCATGACATATCATTTGGAAAGCCCTGCTCTACGGTCACCCAATGGGTTTCCATGGCTGAACGGGAAGTCAAACCCTGGTCTCCAAGGTTGTAGTCCAATGCGCAAACCACTATACCACACTGGAAGCCTACACATACCAATATGAAATAATTGAGTTTTAGTTTTACATTTGTATTATATTTATATAATTTTTGAACGGTTTGTGTAGCCACCGAGGAAGGCCTTGGAATGCAAGCATAGGCCAAAACATCTTGGGCTTTTTAAAAAGTAAAAAATGAAAACTGCCCACTGAGCACTTGGAGATGTATCTCCATCTTTTTCCTGTGGCACTAAATCTTTCCGTCAATAGTCAATGCTACAGGTCTCTGTAGTGTGCTCCCTCATTCCTCTTAAAAGGGACTAACATGGCTACCTGGGACTCTCTTTGTCACGCGATGGATTTTGCCAACAAGCTGTATCTTTGTTTAAAGGTCATCACGACAAAAAGCCACCCCTCTCCTCTCTTGCCCATTAAATCTGCTCTCCCGTTTCTGACTGACAAGACCAACCTCCCACTGTGGGCTTTTTGTGCAAGCCAGGCGGCAGTGCCAGTGAGCCCCCTGGCTAGTTTTGCATTATCACTGAAGTGATGAAATTAACAGTGGAGAAACATGATGGGTGAAGAGAAACTAGAGGCCAAAATCTTTTATGCATGAGCCACATACATGTGGAGTGCAATTTAACCTTCTCCGCGGTCTCAACTTGGAAAGATCTGTGCAGGTTGAAAGATATTTGCAAGTTTTTTTAAAAAATATTGTTGCTATATATTTTTTTTCCAGTCAAACATGTACGTGTATTCAGAATTCGGGCCCAGTGAGCTCAATGGAACATACTCCCAGGAAAGTATACATTGGATTGCAGTGTAAATCATATTACAGTTTCTTTTTTTTATTATTATTAAAAAATAGTATAATATTCTGATGACACTTTTCCATTGCAAACTGTATACATTCCTCTTGACAGTTTTATATTATTTCTTCCCATTTTCGAATGTATTTACAATACAAATTACATATACAGTGCAATAATTACTAATTTTTTCAGAACCTAACTTTTACCGCTTTACCCTTTTTCTGACCTTTCTTTACACGCTCTATATTTACACCTTTACTCTAGAAATTTCTTACATATTTACTTCTCCAAGTTGGTACACTTTTCCCATAATATTTAATTGTCTGTCCATTTATATATTTTTTTCCTACTTTAACTTCTCCATTCTTAGATTCACGAAATTAATGTGGTTACGACTTCTGGATTTTCCATACTTTATACCTTATTTTCAAATTTTATTTTCCATCTGCCGGAAATGAACTTAATAACTGGTTCCCAATCCTTCTCTATTTCTTCGATTGATTTACCTTTTACATAATGAGAAAATATATCGAAATCTTTGTATTCTAAAAAATCATATTACAGTTTCAAAAAATCATCATATTTTCCAAATTTCCTGATCTGACCGGGACAATCCCAATTAATCCTTTATCTTTCCACTTTGTCAGAGGCCTTGAAAATGTCCCATTTTCCTCTTCCTTCCACTTTTGCACTTTGACATCAATTTAAAGCAACGGAAGTAGCTTTCATAGCAGAGGGGAGAGAAGAGGAGTGGGCAAAATCTTGCCCTTCCCTGTAGACTCAGGCAAAAACAAACTTCTGAAGCTTGTCTGTTCCCCCTTTTGCCTTCTTGACCATACTGTGACGTTGCTTGGCCACACGAGTCCCAGTTTTCATCTCTGAGAAGTTGAAGGATATGAATTATCATGGCTTGCAATTTTTAACCGTGTGCAGACATGTCCTGTCAGGTTCTATCTTTCCTGGCATTTTGCTTCCCATGATGTAGCCTGGGCAGAACATGGATAAGCTTTTCTTATATATATATAATACCCAGAATCCCCCAGCCAGCATGGTGATGACAGCTGGGGGTTATCCTGGGTGCAATTCAGAAAAGTTC
Source organism: Cyclura pinguis (assembly GCA_030412105.1). NCBI lineage: Eukaryota > Metazoa > Chordata > Lepidosauria > Squamata > Iguanidae > Cyclura > Cyclura pinguis. The sequence continues at coordinate 131,674,287 of CM059604.1, read as the reverse complement.
AAAAATCTGTTCAATCTGATTGGGATTGTTTGGGATCATCTGAAGAAATTTTTGGAACACTGCCAAGGTTCTGCAAGGCTGAATATCACACGCCCAGATGCACAGCGTTACCAGTGATGTTAAATCTAGTTACAGTTTAAAAGCCACAGAAGAGGGTTTCGCTGGAGATATATTTTCTTTTTTAATTTCCAAAATTTTCTTGATGTTATCTTGTTCTTAAAACTGTGGGCCAGAATTCTACTTAGTTAAGCATATTTACCCCAGTAAGTAACGTCTCCTGACCCGACCCTCCCAAACCAACTTCCATGGTCATCCACTGCTTGTATAAAAGGAGATCCACTCAGCTAGTGATGGGGGGCTGGGTGGGTGAAGTTTCCATCACCTCCCATCAGCAAATGAGGCTGTGATAAGAACTTACACCAGGGGCCCTGCTTCTCACTGTGGCAGCCTCTCTTGCTGGTGGAAACGAGGGTGGAAACTATATGCGCCCATACCGATTGCTGGCAGAACGGACCTCCTTCGCTCTGAGCAGCTGCTGCCCAGTGAAATAGGTTTTGGGGATGTGATGAAGTTCTGGGGTTGTGGCTATCTGAAGTGCCAGAGCAGCCTGGAAGCAGGTTGCTCAGCAGCCGGAATAGCTCCTTAGGAGAGAAACTCAGCTCAGAACTGAGTGGGAGGGGCTTGTGGCTGAGAGAAAAAGTTATATAAAGCCAAGTATGTGTTGCTGGTTTTGAGTCCTTCCGTGAGATTTCTAGCAAGAAGCTATGGAGTGGAGTCCCCGAGAGCCTTTCTGCACTACGCTGTTATAGTGCTATTATTCCACTTTCAACATCCTGTAGAATTCTTCGGTTTGTAGTTTACTAAGGCCAAAGAGCTCCCCGGCTGAGAATTATAAATGCCACTTCCAAAACTGCAAACCCCAAGATTCCATAGGTGGTTGAAAGTGGAATAATAGCACTGTAACAGTGTAGTGCGGAAAGGCCCTCAGTGAGCCAAGGAGGGTGACTGTATGGGAAGGTTCAACTCCCAGTAGAAGTCTAGTTAGAGACAGAAGAGTAATTGAACCTTTGGGAGTGTAGCCAAAGGCCTGTTATATGATGCTTATATGATATAAGTTTACCTTGGATATAAACTTTAATACTTTATTCTTATTGTTCTCCAAATAAAAGTTACAGTTTATTTTTATGATCTTGGCAATAGTGCCTATTTAGAGATTGTGAATACGGAGCCATTAGGGATATATAACTCTAGGGCTATTTCCACACTAGACTGTTTACAGTGCTATTATTCCACTTTCAACACCCTATGGAATCCTGGGCTTTGCAGTTTAGGGAGGAAAGGCTTGAAAGTGCCACAACACCAGAGTTCAAAGTTACTGTTTCGGATTATGACTCCTGGAATACCTCATCAGGGCCATACTGGATGAAGGATCTGAAGAGATGTAGTTCAGAAAATTTATCATTCCACGCTCTGTGTAACACTATTGTTCCAGTTAAGTGGGGGGAAAAACACAAGAGATTGAAATCCTGTTGTAGCTTTATGTGGAGTATATACGTTTATGCAAGTAGCTACACTAATTATAAGATTATACAAGGGATGCATCTTAGGCCATTTCCATACCGGGCTTCTGAAACGGTGCAGAGCGACCTGTCACTGAGGTTTTCTACACCGTAGAGTGGACTGGCGTGGACTACTTTTTGTAGTTCCACACCAGAATCCACTCAGGAGCGGCCGGAACTAGCCACGCTGCGTGTTTTTTAAAAACCTCTTTTTCGAGGTTTTTAAAAAGCACGGAGCGCTCAGCCCCGCGCCGCTCCGTCGCCCGGCTCCGAAGTGGATTTGCAGGCGCGTGCAAGTGCGTGCCTGCAGATCTGCCGGGGGCGGGCTTCCAGCTGGCGAGCTTCTCCGGTTGGTGGAGAGCCTCCACCAACCGGAAGCCGCCATTTGGGACGCTGGAGGACTGCGGAGCAGCGGGCTCACGCTGCTCCACGTGGCGACGGACTTACCCGGTTTCAGGTAAGCTCCGTTTTTCGGCGTTTTCTCCCATTCCCCCACCACCACCACATGTGGAAAGGGCCTTAATCTGTTTTTAGATGGCACTTTAAATCCACTTAGATGCCACAGGTATGTCTTATGGAATCCTGAGATTTGCAGTTTAGTGAAGCCCTTAGTATTCTCGGGTGCACTCCTCCTGAACTACAACGCTAGAACTCTCTGGCAGAAGACTCAAAGTACTCATGAAATTACAGAGACTAGGGCCATTTCTGCACTACACGGCCGGCCCCTCCGGAAACTGCATACCCCAGCATTCCATAGGAAGTTGAAAGTGGAATAATTGCACTATAAGAGTGTAGTGCGGAAATGGCCTAGGATACCACAGGATGGAGCCTTGGCAGTTAAACTGACGTCAAATTGTTATAACTGTGGCCATTTTTGCACTACACTGTTACAGTATTATTATGCTACTTTCAACATTATGTGGAATTCTGAGTTTGTAGTATACTGAGGCCAAAGAGCTCTCTGGCTGAGAAGTCTCAATGCCCCTCCTTAAACTACAAACCCCAGGATTCCATAGGATGCTGAAAGTGGAATAATAGCACTATAACAGTATAGTGCGGAAACGCCCTGTGTCTGGTAAAAGAGACCTAGGACTGTGCAGGCTGTGTAACCATTGTACAACATTGCTACTCATTACATCATTGGTTGCTCAGCGCTTCAATCCAGTGAAACTGTAGCATGGTATAATGCTGCTTTAACTGCCCTGGTGTAAATTTAGGCTGTGTATTTGGTTAACAGGATCTTGACCAGAGTTTTGTGACACTTTTGAGCTCTGCCTAAGAAAGTCACTGTAACAGGAGAGAACAACCAAGTCTTTCACCCTGCCAATGACAACACAGCAGCAAATGGATAACCATTTGGCAACATTGGCACTCAACAGACAAGAAGAGAATTTTGTGTTGGGGGATCTAGTCTAGTATGATTTGCAACCATTTGGGTTTAAGTTCAGGAGCCATCGGAGCTACACAATATGTCATGCTGAGGCTGTCGGGGGCACATCTGCTGTGTGACTTTGTGACAGTCCTCCCCGCACTGATTTTATTCATGTAACAATACGAAGAGAAGTAGGACAAGGACGTTGCCCAGAGGGGCATTTCCGGCTACAAGTTGCTGGGCAGATTTCTGTATTGCTAGATCTTATCAAGCTCCAGATTTCTGAAAAGGCTGAACAGCTGGGGAGAGCTTTGAGGGTTTTTTTCCTCTTGTCTCAGTTTGTTTCCCCAGCTGTTGTCTGAACCATTCTGCAAAGCGGAAGCGTACATTAGAACCACAAGACAAAAGGAAGGCATTTTTTCATTTCCCTTGAGAGGTGTGAGGGAAATCTCTTTCATATTACACAATCATGCCAGTTTGATGCCACTTTAAACGCCAGGGCTTCATGCTATGGAATCCTGGGATTGGTACGTGTGGGAGGTATTTACGATTCTCTGCCAGTGTTGCAATTCAGGGGTGGCGCACCAGAGAATGCTAAGAGTCTCGCCAAACTATGAATCTCAGGATGTCATAGGATGTGAACCCATAGCCATTGAAGAGGTCTCAGATTGCCACCACTGTGCATTGTGAAAGGGGTAAGAGAAAGTGGAAGCCGGGAACTAGGCTGCAAGAAATGCTTTTGCCATCGAAAACTGTCAGGAGCATACCTGAAGGACTCACAATGGAGGTTTCGTTCAAGAAATTCTGGGGCAATTTAGTGGGAAAAGCTGTTCAGATTTTCCCATTTTCAATACTGCTTGGTATTTGGGTCTGTGAGAAATTCATGTAGGGTTTCCAGAGTAAAAACTGGAGAGTGTTCCCATATTTTTAATAGTTGTGTAGAAGAAAGAATTTCAGCAGGTGTTGCTTATCACACAGTCAGGTAACAAGCTACACCTGCTGAAATCCCCTCTTCTAAATTCCCATTAAAGGTTTGCAATTTAAAGAGGGGCACTTAGAATTCTCAGCCAGAGAGCTCTTGGGCCTCCGTAAACTACAAACCCCAGAATTCCATAGGATGTTGAAAGTGGAATAATAGCACTATAACAGTGTAGTGAGGAAAGGCCCGTTGTTTATGGAGGAAGTCCCCATCATTCACCAGAATAACAAAGTAGAGGAACAGGGCTTTGCTTGAGCTTAAATAATGAAGGAAACCCACACAACGTACAGTTAATTTCACAAGTTTTGATTTGTATTTTGTCTTACACTGTTGACGTATGTGCCTTTTCCTGCCATTATTCAATTTTTCTGCCTACCTCTAAATGTCCTGGTCCATTCTCCTGGAATTATGCATACCTCAGAGTTTATGGCACAGAACTGGGCACACATGCTTTCCTTCCATGCACTCAGGCAAAAGGCAAGGGAATGGGAGGAAGAGAATGGAGATGAGGACTCGTGCACGCTATCCTTCTTTGCATATGTGGTTCCCCCCTCCCAGTGGCTTGCCTTTTGCCTAGGTGCATGGAAGGAAGGCACAGCCCGCTCAGGGTCCAAAACTATGGTCACTGACAGAGACTGGAATTCTCCAGTCAGCATGGCCAGTGGAGACACCAAAGAGGTCTGGAAGATGGACAGCAGAAATACATTTTGCCAGAAATACATTTTTTCCAGGCTCTGGAAAGTTGGGTGAAGAGGCAAGTTATAACTTGATGGAAAAATAAAACCAATATCAGCACTGATGGGGTGCTCAGGAGGAGGGTGTTGTACAAGAATGGAGCCACAGCAAAAAATACCCTGTTCCCAGTCATGGGGCATGAAGAAAAATCTGCTCATCCATGGCATTTGGGGGCTTCCATGTCAGTGGAGTGGTGAACCTGCTCCTGGTTTTAGTCTGAACATTAAAGGAGTTATGCAGGCTGCTGAACTCTATCAAAAAAAAATCAGCACTTTTGATCAAACACTGCAATTTTGGACTAAAACCTGGTATGGCTTCACCATCCCCTACTAACATGGAAGCCACTAGGCACCACTGCCCTTCAGCAGATCTCAGTGCTGAGGATGAGGCTTTCATTTGTGGATGTTCAAAGCTACTTAAGACCACGCTGGCTGGGGATGCTGGGGCATGCAATCTACTCCATTTGGGGACCGGCCAAAGAGCTATCCAGGCTTTGTTCGTGCTGCCGAACTGTGCTTGAAGAACAGCTGGACTGGGGCCTATTCACATCTTGAAGAAATCACCCTCTCGTGCCCTACTGAGAAACTCAGCTCTGAATTCACATGCAAGATAACGTTTTGGCAGCATTTCATATCTGCTAATACTCAGCATCTGTAGCTCGGGCGTCGGAGGCTTTTGATGTTCAAGAGTTTTGAAACACACTTCTTCGCAGAGCCAAACGCTGACTGAGGGACGACCTTTCGGAACTGTGTCTGATATAATAGCCGGCGTGCTGGCAGATGATGAAAACCTTACTGACTGTGGTTTCCCATTGCTGGGGCTCCACCCGCTGACGAGGAAAGCAGCAATCCTGGTGAATTAATTGGCCTGCAGAACTGAGGCTCTGGGGTCACTTAAGAGAAAGTGGAGAAGAAGCTTTGCTCTTGCAGGCATTCCTTGAGAGGCAGCTAGAGATTTCTAAGGTCAAGAGCCTGTTCCTGATTGCATAGTGTTAAATATACGCAAGCGTAGCTAAACTGCAGTCCAGGACTGCATGATAGCACAACAGGAGTAGGCAGACAGAAGGGTCTAGAGACCCTTCTCCACTGTTCATGACGGGAAGGAGGAATCTCAGGGCGAGATCATGGCTGTGAAAATTGTAGGTATGTATGTATGTGTGTCCGTGTGTCTATGTGTGTGTATGTGTTGCTCAGGGGTAAGACTTGATTTCCTTTATTTTAATGGCATACTCTGGTACCACTAATGTTTAATGCATTGTGCCTAAGGGCATCACTGAGGTTTGCCATTTATAAGATCACTCTTTCAACATCCCCACAGCCATACATTTCACAGGTGAAAACTGGACACATGTGGCCAAACAACATCAGAGTGTAGTCAAGTTGGGAAAACTTAATGATGAGGAAGTACTCACAAGACAGGACAGACTGCAGCAGTTTGCTTTTGCTTGAGTCTGCTGGGAAGGGCACGATTCTACCCCCTTCTCTCCTCTTCTGTCCTCCCCACCTCACCCTCTGCTGAGTAAATTGAGTGCAAACTCATTTTGCACTCTGAACTCAGTTTGTACCAGTGGAAGTAAGCTGGGGACAAAGCAGGGAGGAGACAGAAACTGGGACATTGTAACAGCAGCTGAAAAAGTGGGATGACTGAGGATTAATCAGGACTGTCCCTGCCAAATTCGGACCATTGGAGAGTATGCAGAGCCTGTTCCTTATGACATTGAAGGGGTTATCCCTAGGTCTCAGGTGTTGTCCTTGAAACTTCAGGGTCTGATATAGTCCTGTTGTGGCAACCCTAGTAGTTCAGCCATGCACTCCTATTACGCAAATGGTTTATTTCATGCCCTCAGACACATACAGGAAGCCTCTGCCTTTTGACACCCCATTATCTGACAATCTGTGTTTCCAAATTAAGGACAGGTTCCATGGGTTCCACTCTTTCCTCAATTTTTGTTGCCTACAGAGGCTTGCTTGGGACCACATGCACAGTCCCTAGTCTTGCTTACAAAGAGAGAATCCCCTGGTTGAATTAATGGAATTCAATGCAATTCACTGAAACAATGGCCTTCCATCAGTTCTTCTTGCCTACAGTTCTTCTTGCCTACAGAGGCTCACTTAAAACCACCCATGCGCTGCTTGCAAAGCAAGCTCAGAGGGGACAAAAAGGTGTAAAACCGATAGAGAGACTTTACAAGTGGCATATGTGCATGATCAGTCTCAAGCAAGCCTCCGTAAGTCCTTCATGTTCCCTACAATAGATGAGTTCCACTTTTTGACCATTTCTGCTTTCCGACAGTACTTTGATCGCTAATCTGTCAGATAAGTGGAGGAAGTGTGAGTAGCATTCAATTTGCGTTAGCCCCATAAGGCTTGCCCAACTATGTATAGGATACAATCCTTGCGCAACATCCAAGAAAATCTAAGTGCTTATATAATGCTATTTGCACCAATGTAAACATTATTCTGGCCCTATACCCCCCTTTCAGTGGTCCTTTTATCACAGCAGGATTTGCTACTTAAAGGTGCTACGTTTCAGAGTCTAGCAGCTTTGTGTGGACACACCTTGCAACCCCCAGCCTAAATCTGATTGTTAATTCCAAGTAACCACAGTAGATCCACTTTATCAATGGCAACTTGGTAAGTCAACACTTCTGTAAGTGCTGTTGATTCAATTAGGGTTCCCAGGTCTCAGCTTCTGACCCTAAACCTCAGAGCCTAGCCCCTTCTCTACAGTCATCAGGTGAAATGGATAAATCTCAGGGTGAGAGCAATACCTTGAAAACTGTAAATGTGCATGCATGTGTTTGCACATTTGTTAGACTTGGTTTTATATTATAATGTTGTTTTTTTTACAACTGAGGCCGGCGCTTAATATATCATGCTTCATCATCTCTTATTAGAGACTGCCCTTTGTACTATCACACCTGTAACATCACCAGGACCTGCCACTTGTGACGTCAGAAAGGGTCATCTCTGCGTCTTAGGTTTTGGCAGGACCTGGCACAGTCCTGACCTGGCTGCCTTAGATGCAGTGGATCTACTCCAGTTTGGACAAGCAATTGGACTTAGCCCTCTGTTTCATGGGCCTAGATCCACATGCTCATCCCAATCAGATTAGGCCCATAGAATCCGTGGGAATTTGGTAAGTCTCTAACAGCTGGATTTAGATCATTGCATGGGGTTAGGTGAAATTAGACTAAGGAAACAGAGGCTAAAGATGACATAGGCAAAGATGGTATGTTTAGGCAAAGAAGTGTAGATGTGATGTGTGAGCATGGGCCCTGAGATTTCTAAGTGCAATGTTTAGGGATATTTGGGGGGCATTGTTAGATTTGCAACAATATGTAGAGAAACTGTGGCAGCATTTGCAAATGCTTAAAAGACCAGATCAGGAGGAAGACTCAAAAGTGCCTGCTTTGGGATTCTAAAGGCATCTGAATTTAATGTTGAACGCACTCTACACTGCCAGTGAGCAGCTGATGGGAATGCGCTCTCCGAGGGCTCAGAGCAGCGGCTGGGATCTCCGCCTCTGAGATGTGCAGTCTACCATTCTTCTAATTGTAGTTTTATGCATGGACACTCCATTCCCATTAGTGACTGAGTTGTACTAGCATTCGCCTAGAGGCAAAGAATTACTAGTGGGCAGTTTAATCAGAAGGAAAGAAGGAAAATAAAATTAATGTAGCATGCACTAGATTTGGGCATTCTGCAATGGCAGAGGCTTTGCACATCTTTATTGTGCAAAAGCTGGGTCATATTTATTTTAAAACAGGGGTGAGCAACAGCAGCAGGATCTGAGCCCAGATGTGTTCTCTGGGATGCTCCAGAGGCCACATCGACTGCAAACAACAACCTCTTCCTTCTAAATGGCAGTGGTTGGAAATCTACTTCTAGTTTTCGAACAAAAGAGGCTGGCATCCTGTTTGAAAGTTACGTTATCATAAACCAACTTGCGACTGTGGAAAGTTGAATTGCAGCATTGTGCAGTGTTTGTGTTCTCGGGAGGGGAGACCATTGTGCAGGCAGGGCCGGGAGAGTGGCCATCGTGCGATGGTCCTGATATGCAACATGTCCGAATATGCCCTAATGTGCAATGCAAGCCCCAATTGCACAACAGAACATCTCACATGATGCCCCATTATCCATCATTGCAATTCACTTAGCATGGTTGCATGTCACATCGGCAATATAGCTCTATCTAGTTCTCTATCACATTGGCGATATAGCTCTATCTAGTTAAGCATTGTAGTCTCCAATACAAGAACTCAGCCTATCTATCTATCTATCTATCTATCTATCTATCTATCTATCTATCTATCTATCTCTATTTATCTGTCTGTCTGTCTCCAGTTCTCCCTCCTTATTCACAGGTTTGACTTTTGGAAATCTGATTATTCACGAGGTGTGCGCGTGCCTTTCCCCCCATTCTCTTCCTACCATTCCTTTGTGTTTTGCCAGACACAGAGAAAGAGGGCAAATCCTTGGACAAAAGGCAAGGAAATGTGACAGGAGGAGTCACATGCACACCTTCCTTCGCCCTTCAGGAGGTCTCCTTCGCATTCTCTTCCCTTTTGCTCCAGTGCACAAAAGGCAAGGGAATGGGAGAGGAATTGCGGGTGGGAGTTATTTGCAGTTTTCCACTTTCATGAGGCTTCTGTGCCCTGAAACCTCATGAAAGTGGAGGAGCCACTGTACATAAAAAACAAGGGGCAGTACAACCTGTTTCAAAGGTGAATTGCCACCACTGGAAGTTTTCAAGAGCAAGGGCAGTCCAGACAGTCTAGAGATGCAAAGGACCACAAAAAGAGTTTGATGGGGCCGTATTGCCCACTTGTGTTCTAAAAGCTTGGGAAGTTAAACAGGACCAAACCTACAGTTCTAAACACATAGTCCACTGCCCCACATCAGAAAAAACAAAACAAAACCACATTTACATTATCTGTTTGCTGGTCACTGCACAATAGCAATGTCCATTGTACTGAATTTTCCAGGGGTGGCTTGCAAAACAGTTTGGTGTAGTTGTTTGAATGTTGGGCGATGACTCTGGGGGACAGTGGTTTGAATTCCTGCTTGGCCATGGAAACCCTGTGGGTGGTGCTGGGAAAGTCACATTCTCTCAGCCTCAGAGAAAGGCAGTGGCAAACCCCCTCTGAACAAATCTTGCTAAGAAAACCCCATGATAGGTTTGCCTTCGTGTTGCTGTAAGTTGGAAGCAACTTGACAGCACACAGGAACAACAAAGCCTGGAAGACCCTATAATACTTGTGAGTTTTTAAGATACCACCTGATTCTTTGTCCTAATTTCAGTTGCAGTTCCTAATTAGAGTAACCAATTGAATCGACTGAATTTATTATACTTGCTGAGTTCCCATTTAGCAGTTGATTCAATGGGCTTACTCTAGTTGGGATGAGTAATTGGATTTAGGCCTTAATTATTGTTTGCTTGCTGCAGTTTACTGGCCTCTATTGTGAGGTGCCTTCTTCTCTGGGTGGGGCTGGCCCAAGATATTTTTCTGCCTGAGGAAGAAGAGCATCGACTTGTACTTGGAAATGCTGATTTATTGATTATATATTAGAGTATAAGGTAAGAAGTTTTGGGGAATGGGGAGAGAATAGAATGTTGGAGTGAGTGCTGATTGGTAGAATGTTTGAGATGATTTGCATAAGGGCCTTTCCACACTACACTGCTATAGTGCTATTATTCCACTTTCAACATCCCATGGAATTCTGGGCTTTGTAGTTTGTTGAGGCCAAAGAGTTCTCTCGTTGAGAATTCTAAAGGCCCCTCCCTAAACTGCAAACCTCAGGATTCCACAGGATGTTGAAAGTGGAATAATAGCACTAGAACAGTGTAGTGCGAAAAGGCCCTAAGACTTGTGAATGACAGCTGGGAGTTCAATGAGATCATTTCCGCACTACACTGTTAAAGTGCTATTATTCCACTTTCAACATCCCGTGGAATTCTGAGGTTTGTAGTTTACTGATGCCAAAGAGCTCGCTGGCTGAGAATTCTAAATACCCCTCCCTAAACTGCAAACCCCAGGATTCCATAGAATGTTGAAAGTGGAATAATAGCACTGTAACAGTGTAGTGTGGCAATGACCTTAGACAAAGGCTTTTGGGTTAGACTTTGGTTGGAGTGAGAGAAGGAAGATTTGGTTGGGGGGATAGGTATGATTGCTTCTGAGTTAGCTTCAGAAGAGTCTGAGAATGCATATGTGGTGTTCTAAATGTTTTTAAAAAACAATCTGCTTTGATATGTTTAACTCTGTAAATAAAAATTTGTTTTTATGCACTTTTGGCCTCTGGAAACACAATTTATCTGAGAACTTTGAGTCATAAAAGGGGTCACTTGTGGCAGCATTGAATTTAAAGGGCTGGGGTCCGCTCAGGACAGAAGTTGTATAAATTCTCATAGGTACCTTGAGGGCATTAGCCAGCCCTCACAGTTGGTGTTACACAGATGGGGCAGGAAGAAGTCCTTACATTGTGTCAGAATTGAGGATCAGGGAAAGCCCTCCCTCTTGTCCTCACCACTCTTGCGGTAAGCACTCCATATTTGGAAGTTTTCACATTTGGCAGGTTAAAAGATAGAAACCCCACATTTGGCTACAGTGATGGGATTGCCTGAGAAGAATCCCCACAACTGGTAGGATGAGGGCTGGAGAATCCCCTCATTTGGTGGCATAAGGGTTGGAAAACCTCACAGTGCCTTCCACACAGCCATGTCCACAGGGGTAGTACTCACAGTCAGGCAAATTATTATGGCATGTTGTGTAGAAAATGCCACAAACACGAGTCAAAAAAATACCACAAACATATGCGACCATCCCTGGCAGTAAAAATGTAATAACAAATGAAATAACGGATAGTTGGTTGTCTTTTCATGACACCCAAAATCTTCTGCTTGAGGCAGCAGACTTACCTTACCTAATGGTAGGGCTGGCTCCATTCTGTGGTCAAGAAGAAGAGCACCTCTTCCCCTGCTGTGCCTGTGGAGGACCACACTGAGCCATGATCAGGTGGTTCCCAGCCATTTTCCAATTGGTTCTGTCCACATCAGACTAGAGCTTCTGTTCTTTCATACCTCGTACCCTCCTTCTTAGGGTAGCTGCTGCCTAGCGATGACATTAGTCTTCTTTCTGACCCCAGTTCTTGAGTCTTTCAGTTTATTCGTATGGTTTGTCCTTCTGCTTTCTGCATTCCAAACCTCTCTCAAATGGATCCTAAGAGCCATCCACACTTGAGACTTTAAGGCAATTTCCGCACCTTACCTTTTTCTATCGTCGTCCCATCACAATCTTGGTACTGCCGCTGCAGGAATGGGAGCGCAACGTGAATACTCCTTTCTGCTCCCAACTGGTTGCCTGTGGAAGGGAGCATGAATGATATGCATATTCCTTTCACAGCGCAGCCAGCCTCTTTCCCATGCTGCACTGGGAAAGGAAGCACCTAGATCACACTTCCACCTGTTCCGCACGGCCGCTGGCGAAGGGAGTATCATGCAATTGCGGGTCATTAATGGAATTTAATGGAATATACCACACTCACGACGAGTGGGGACTCCTTGGCAGCAGGACTGTGTGTGAAAACATGACTCACAGACTGGCAGCAACGCAGTGTGGAAATGATCTAAATTGTTAGCTTTGATCAGTGTCAGCTTGGCTTGCAAAGGTCAAAGAGGCAAATGGCACACAGACTGTGGGGCATACATGCCAGCAAAAGGGAGCCTCTTCTTGTTTCTGAACCCATGCCAATGGACCGTTAGTATCTGCTCTGGTATGTAGCTGAGATTTCTCTCTTGACATGATCAATAAGATGAAGAGTATAATTTCCCCATTCAGGCTGCTCAGCTTTAATGCCAGTGCTTGAAGTGTTTTGTGTCGGGGATATCTTGCAATCCAGACCGTGCACTCAGCGAACAATTTATCTTATCCAGGAACAATTAACCAAAGCAAGCAATTAGTGGAAGTACTCAGCCAGCTGCAACACGGTCTCTCCCTCTCTTGTATTTTTATGCCTTCACACAGCCTTTGCTGTCTGTTACAGTTGTCTTCAAGACACCTACCACAGACAAAAGCTGCGATGATGTGGAAAGCCTGTGTGACATAATGTCATGACCCAGAGACCAGCAGAAGCCTGGATGCCAAGGAAAAGAAACATTGCTCTTGCCCTCCAATATTTCACAGATGAAAACCGGGGCACATGCAGCCAGGCAAAGTCAGAGCGTGACCAAGATAGCAAAAGTGATTAAAGAGGATGAATGTAAAAGCTGGGAGATGGTGCAACAGTTTGTTTTTGCCTGAGTCTACAGGGAAGGGCGAGATTCTTCACACATACACCCAAGTTAATTGATTGAAGACAGTTTTTGTACTTGGAACTCAGTTTGCACCAGGGGAAGCAAGCCCAAGACAAAGAGAGAAAGTGGGAGAAGGAAAGAGAAAGTGGAGCACTTTAAAAGCAGCTGAGATAGTGAGGTGACAGAGGATTATTCAGGATTCTGTCCCTCCCACTTTCCTCCTTGGTCGTCACTTTACTTGCTGCAAACTGAGTTCAAAGTGCAAAAGTACTTTGCTCTCAATAACTCAGCAGGGGGAGAGGAGAGGAGAGAATCGCTTCCCAGCAGGCTCAAGCAAAAGCAAGCTGCTGCAGCTTCTCCTAGCTTGGACGTTCTTCCTCATTAATAACTTTTGTCATCTTGAGCACACGCTAAAGTTCCTTGGCCACATGTGTCCCAGTTTTCATCCATGAAATATCACAGGTTATGCCAAAGCCATAGAGCCAGTGTGGTGTAGTGGTCTGAATGTCGGACTAGGAATCTGGAGTCAGGGTTCAACTCCTCACTTGGCCCCAGAAAGCCACGGGGTGACCTTGGGTGAATCCAGTCACGTAAGGATGTGGGGGCAGGGGGAACAATTCACCCCCGGCAGCAATGTTTTTTGGGCGTTCTGGCCCATAGCCACGCCCCTGCGTGACCTGGCCATGCCGCCATGCACAGTGGCCACATCCCTCACACCATAGCCTCGCCTCCCTCCACACACTCCAAGCTCTGCCACTGGGCGAATCACACACTCTCAGCCCTTGTATGCCGTTAAGTCATTTACCACTTCTGGCAAACCTAAGGCAAACCTGTCATGGGCTTTCTGGGGCAGACAATGTGTGACACACCCAAAGCTACCCAGTGAGTTTCCACGGGCAAGCAGGAATTGAACCCTGGTCCAACGCTCAAACCACTATACCACAGCGGATCTCATACATGGCCATTTCTGCACTAGACTGTTATGGCGCCATTATTCCACTTGCAACATCCTATGGAATCCTGGGGTTTGCAGTTTCGGGAGGGGCCGGCCGGCCCCTCCCGAAACTGCAAACCCCAGGATTCCATAGGATGTTGCAAGTGGAATAATAGCACTATAACAGTCTAGTGTGGAAATGGCCCATGACTGAAAACAGAGCTATTTTGTTGTGCTGGCAGGTGGATGTGTCTCTCAGGGCGTTAGGGATATCATTGACAACCCCGGTCCCCACATAGTTGCTCACCCCTGGTGTAGAGAGGTTACCTTCTCTTAACCTGATGGTTGATTTCACATGATAATCTGTTTAATTATGTTTTAATATCATACCTTACAGTATTTATAGCTCTGCCTGATTTTTGTTCATGCTGTGAGCCACTTGGGTCTCAGCGCTGGGAGGAAGGTGTGTGATATAAAATAAAGAAATCAACAAATAAAAATGTGGTCTTAGGGAATACATCTAGCTGTGTGTCTCAAGCCATGCTTCCTTGTCAGCACCAGAACGGATCTTTCAGTCTGGCCAAGAAGCATGCAATTCCTCAGTGTGGCTGTTTTAATATGATGCCATTTCTTAACCGGAATGAAAAGCCAGACGGAAGGAGCTAGGTGCCAACCGGGGAGATCAAGGGCCTAACGTGATTACCTGGAGAGTTATGAATTGCAGCCATCTCCTTATTTCCTCAACTCCCTGGGCCCTTCCAGGGAAGCCAATTGCTCCAGGGAGTTTGCAGGCCTGACACATCATTTCTCTTGTCTCCCTGAGGGCCTCCACAGAGTGCTCCTGCTAAAGGGAAAGCTCGAGGGCAGGAAATACTTTCTGCAATTACATTCGGTAGGGAGGGGAGGAAAAACAGCAGTGTTTAAGAATGCAGCGGGGGGGAGGCTTCCAGCTATCTCACTGGCATTTCCTCAAAGCTTCAGAAATAATCTGCGAATGAGAGAAACATGTGTGTATGTGTGAGAGAGAAAGAGAGAGAGAGAGACAAGAGATCGGGACTGATGTGTTAATGTTCATTGCATTCACTATATTTTTCAAATTTTCAAAAAATCCTAGAATCATAGAGTTGGAAGAGAATACAAGGGCCATCCAATCCAACCCCATTCTGCCATGCAGGATGGCCATCCAGCCTCTGTTTTAAAAATCTCCAAAGAAGGAGATTCCACCACACTCCTAGGCAGCGTATTCCAATGTCGAGCTGCTCTTACCATCAGGAAGTGCTTAACCTAGGCCATTTCCGCACTAGACTGCTATAGCACTATGATTCTGCTTTCAACATCCTATGGAATCCTGGAGTTTGCAGTTTAGGGAGGGGGCCAGCAGGCAGGGGCCCCAGGATGCCATAAGATGTTGAAAGCAGAATCATAGCGCTATAACAGTCTAGTGCGGAAATGCCCCTAGAACGTACCGCTGCCCCCCCCATAAACAAAATTTAATACCATTAAGTATGTATGTGTGTGTATGCCTGCATGGTGGGGGTTGGACTGAATGGTCCCTGTGGTCTCTTCCAACTCTTCCAACTTCTATGGTTCAAAGTGGGCGTTTTCCAGAGCATGGTATGTGAGGGCATTTTCATTACATATGTTGTCCTTCATAACTTTTGCCACCTACCCTGCTATCCTTACTGGGGGTTTTTGCTCTGTGGTGAATCCCTGTGAGAGGCCAGCACAAGAGAGAACAACAAACAGGGAAAAGGGAGCAGCAAGAAGAAGAAGAAACGTACAGCGCACAATCTCAACTGCTATCAGTTGCCTTGAGTCCCAGATTGGGGAAGAGGTGGGACTCAAGAGGTGGGCTCCGACAAGAGCCACAATAATGGAGTGTGCACGCATAGAAAGAAAGAAAGTGGAGTGGAGTGGAGTCTCCTTCCTTGGAGGTTTTTAAGCAGAGGCTGGATGGCCATCTGTCGGGAGTGCTTTGAGGGTATTCCTGCATGGTAGGGGGTTGGACTGGATGGCCCGTGTGGTCTCTTCCAACTCTACATTTCTATGATTCTATGATTCTGTGGAGGGGGGAGTGATATGGATGAAGAGATGAGGGCAGGATGAGAAAGGGAGTGGTGGGTATGGATGTGAACAGAAAGAGAGGAGATGGAAGAGTTTGGAAGGAGTGAGAGATACAAAGAGAGAAAGAAGGACAGAAGCTCAAAGTGCCAGAACTGAGTATGGACTTGAAGGAAGGGTGTCCAACCATGACACACTGTTGCAGACCTAGTGAAGAAAAGGGAGGAAATAGATGGAGAAAACAGGACACCAGAGATGAGCAGCCATAAAAATGACATAGATATTACCAAAAGTACAAGAGAGGAGGAAACTTCGAAAGAGATGAACAGCTGGGACAAGGGGAGGTTGCATGATTCCCACTCCTATCTTGTAGCATCAAAATGCTCTAGGTTATAACAGCCAGAAAACAAAAATGGCTATGCTATGGTAGATGGAGAACTGAGCAGAGAGAGCTGGGCATGAATCCTTCCTCATCCACAAAATTCATCAGGCTTCTGTCCTTCAGCCTAACCAACCTCTTTAACTGGGGACAGAGGATAAATATACTCCTCTGTTGACAGAGACTATATTGTTTTCGGCTCTCCTGTGTCCCTGGGTGATAAGACACCCCAGAGACAGCTTTACGGAGTCAGTTTCTAGGTGAGAGGGTAGCCTAGCAGTTTAGTTATAATATCAGTATTTTCTAAAGATATACAGATTGAGCAGATGGGTGCACAGATGTTCCAACTATGCCTGTGTTTTGCATCTGCCCTGTTTTGTTGCTGCTGTTTTATTTCTTTAAAGGAGTTGTATTCTGCCAGCCATGCTGTACATCACACCACCAGTGCTGTAGCCAAAAGAGAGCCACTGAAAAGCAAAACAGAGTTTGCAGAAATACAAAATGTCTTTTTTAAAAACCTACAGGACAAAAAAAAATGCACACCACAAAACAGCACAACAAGGATTGTACATGTTCAATCTCTGTGGAATGTTGTGGTGTGACAATGGGAAGGGAGAAAGACGATGTGGGAGAGGGATCATAGAATCATAGAGCTGAAAGAGACCACAGGGGCCATCCAGTCCAGCCCCCTGCTATGCATTTGATTTGAATGTCCTACTTGGAAATAAAGCTTGCTGGCGCTCTGGCCAGAGAGTCTTCTGTTAGGAGGGTGAGATACGCTGCAACATTTTGTTGCAGGTCCTACTAGATAATGGCTTTACAAAGAAACAGAGAGAAAATATTGGGGACCATCTTGAGTCCCAGTTTGGGAAAAAGGTGGGGTATAGATGGTGCAGAAAAACCTGGTTTAAAGCTGAACATGAAGAAAACAAAAACAATGATTACAGATGATTCACATAATTTTAGACATTGAAGACACTGAGACACAGTAATGTAAGATTGCCTATACCTTTGCTTAATCAAAATGGAAAGTCCCATCAAGAAATAAAAAAGAAGAAGAAGAAGACTAGGGGCCTTTCCCCACTGTACCGTTATAGTGCTACTATTCCACCTTCAACGTCCTGTGAAATTTTGGGATTTGTAATTTACTGAGGCCAAAGAGCTCTCTGGCTGAGAATTCTAAATGCCCTCCCTAAACTGCAAACCTCAGGATTCCATCGGATGTTGAAAGTGGAATAATAGCACTATAGCAGTGTAGTGAAGAAAGGCCCAAGAACTTGGAAGGGCAGCTTTGAGCTAACAAGACAAGATCCTCAAGTGTAAAGATGTATCATTGAATACTGAGGTCAGGAATATGCATGTCATAGTGTTTCCAGTTTCTATGAATGATTGTGAAAGCGGGACACTGAAGAAAGCCGATAGGGCCAACTCATTTGAAATGAGGCACTAGAAGAGAATTCTAAGGATACCATGAACTGTCAAAAAGACAAATAAATGGCACTGGAGCAAATCATGCCAAGAAAACCCCATGATAGGTTCACCTTAGGGTCAACATAGGTTGGAAACAACGTAAAGGCACACAATAACAACGTGTGCTTAACCTGACAACTGCAAAATTCATGATCTATTGGGCTTCAAAGTATTGAGCAGAAAACAAACACCCACACCAATACAGTCTTCTGGAAATTTAAAGACTATCAGATGTGTTGCAGGGTAAGTTTACACGGACTGCAGTCCACTTTCTTGCCTGAAGCATTTTGCTGCCTGAGGCAGAACAGGAAATGAAACACACTCTCGCATTAAGTGTATAATACTCAAGGCTGGCTGAGTTATTTTGGCACCTGTCGGTGTGGTTGGATCCGATGTGTTCTTACTGGTGCTGAAAGACTTATACTCCAGGGTTGGAAAGATGAGCATTGCCTATCTATCATTCACCAGTCAAAAGATGTCATTGCTTTTGCTACTCATGAATATAGCAGAGTTACTGGGTAGATTTTACCACCTGCTCAGCTATCAAAAAATGCTTGGTGGTGGTTGTTCCTGGCTTTGGGACTCCATATTACCTGGTTAGTTGGATTCTACTTGAGTGTTCAGGGCCCGTTTACCCAAATTGTCATGATGCTATTTCCACAATCAGCTGACCCTGACAGCAACCTACTAACCTTGGTTATCTAATATATAAGAGTCAAAGTTTGCCTGTTTGTCTGTGTCAGGTGAAGATCTGACCTCATATGATTGGCTGTGTCAGGCGAAGACCTCGTATGATTGGATGCCTGAGAAGATTCCATGGAATCCTGAGGTTTGTGGTTTAGAAAGAGGCCTTTAGAATTCTCACCCAGAGAGCTCTCGGGCCTGGCCTGTTACTCTGGAGATGAGGTCTAGTAGCAAGGAGGAGGGCAGTGTATTCCCTCAGGAACCCAAGCCAAAAGGTCACATAAAGCACTGTATTTGCTACAGCGTAAAATACAAACACAAGCTCTTCCCAGCTTGACCACCAAAGGTTAGGATAGCACAGGCCTTTAGGAGTGGACAAAGCACTTGGACGGACCCACACACTTCAGGTTGTTTGTGGACTTCTCAGTGGCAGCGGGGTAATTTGGTGCAGCACTTCTCCTCAGTTTTTTCTCTCTCCCTCTTTCCTTGGACAATCCTGTACCCTTCAAAGGGATGATGAGTTGTTTCTCTCACCATGGTCCTGGCATCCTTTTAGGGCTGCCCTCCTCATTGAGAAGAAATTCAGCATTCCTTCTGCAGACTGGCTGCTTTTGCCTCCTAACACCTTCCTTTTCAGGACTTTGTTGTTGTTGTTGTTATTGTTATTGGTGTTGCAGTTGCGTGCCTTCCAGTCATTTCCAACTAAGGCAAACTTATTATGGGGTTTTCTGGGGCTGAGAGTGTGCGACATGCCCAAGGTTACCCAGTACATTTCCATGGCTGAGCAAGGAATTGAACCCTGGAGTGTTACCCCCTTGGCAGACCCCGTCCTGGGGGGATATAAAATTAATATCAAAAAGGACTTCTATGCCAGACAGGTTGCCCAGGTGGGTTCATAGACAAATAGGTCAAGTGACCGGACCTAGGTCAAGGCCAGGAAAATCCCCAGTCACGCTTCCCAAGGAGGCCTCAGGCTAGACACGTCCACACAAACAAAGGGTCCTCAGCTACAAATAGCCAACCTGAGGAGATTACCTGGTTTTCCCCAGGTTGAGCAACTATGATTTCAGTGAATCTTACAAGAGCGAGGTCCATTTACATGAACCAATCATGCAAACCATCAAGTTACTATTGTGCAGCATTTTTCCTTCTATTTTGGCCATTGTTCTTCCCAGGAAAGGGTCTGCCCTCAAGCTACGTTCTGTCCTATAATTAGTCCCCATTTTCGAGACTCTCTTTGGAGAACTCCCTGCCACGCTAGCAGACGGCACTCTGTTAGTCGAGTGCTCCCCTCAGCCGCTTCTCTTCGCTGAGCTCCTTCCTTCTCGCCACTTCCCGGACTGAAGACTTCTGGACAAGTGCAGTATCACCGTCTTTACACCCTCTCCAGTATATCTCCTATAATTTTTCACCTCTTTCCCTTCTTGATAGGCCTTGTGTGCGTGAGTGAGTGACTGCGTTGGTGTGTGAGAACATATTTGTTAATAAAATCCATTCGTTAATATGATTGTCTGGCTTTTTGCTTGGTCTGACCCCGTAAAAGTTGGATTGTAGGTCTCGCTGGGTTACCCTGCCCCTCGTTTTTGCCACACTAGCTAATTTTTCCAGTCCTTGCATTTTTGGAGCAAATCAAGGTGTCCCCCAGGGGACCCCCAGAAGTCAGGGTAACAGTAATCCAATGCTCTAGCCGCTATAACACACTGGTTCACTTTCCAGGGTTACAGTGCTGCTTTTTATAGCTAGGTTGACTCGCTCTCTTGCCTGCTGAGTTTCCACTGTCTTCCTAGTGCTTGTTAATTTCTCTTCAGCCCAGCTGTCTGTCTTCTTCTGACTCTTGATTCCAAGCCCCTGGGAGTTTCCCCAGTTTGGGAAAAACATCAGAAGAAGAGGTAAGCAGAGCTTAAATGTGGAAGAAATAGGAAAGTCTGCAAGGGATGGCAGATGATGTGATCCTTCCAACTAATCAAAAAGTCCCAGTGCTTCAACACTGTCCACCCTGACTCCACTACCTTGCCAGATCTGGATATCATAAAAATCAGAAATTGGGACGACGTTCAGTATTTGTGAAAAAGGAAATAATATCATGGCGCGGGTGGAGGGGAGAGACAGGCAGAATGGGAAGGTTTCATGTTTCTCTAAAGATGACCTTGTGGTTGTGTTGTTATTTTTTTTAAAAAAAATCTACTGTACCTTCACTTTAATATACCTTAAAATAAAGCAGGCTTCCTGTTGTTTCCAAAGGATCAGAGAGCAATGACCGTGTTCTTGAATTTACATATCGTTAAAAAAATGCAAAAAAATAATCTGTAATGCAAATTCTGGATCTTTTCACCTGCAATGATAAATCAGGGAATGCCGGCGGACGTATTTCTGCTGCAATTAAATTTAACCAGCATATGACGGCTCTTTGAACAAGAGAAAAATGCAGCCCTTGATTAGTACGTGCATAAATCTGGCTTTTAGTGGTTGCATGGCCTTCAGTGATTTCTTATCCTTGAGCAGAAAAGGAGATGTCTTTTTAAACATATAAATATATATAATAGGGCAGAATTTCTCCCTCTCAGACATCAAATGGCTATTTTTTGATGAGCTGGTAACCTCTCATATCTAACAAGCACCAAATATGCTTTTGCAGGGTATTGCACCAATTAAAAATGATATTAATAACATCTACTCCAAGGTATACCAAGCTCACTTTGTTTTATGCCATGTAAAATAATGGCTGGCATCTTCTTGGTGACATTTACAGCATACATTGATTTGTGCCAGCAGGTCAGAGTTTTACACAGTTGTGAAAGGGAATTATTCATGTTTTGGGTACAAAAATGGATTTCTGCATATGCTGCTGTTGCAAAGAAATATGCATTGTGCATGAACGTACAGTGTGCTTTATGTGGGGCTGTATGTGAATACACTTTGCACAAGGTCCTCACAGTGCAATGCACATTTAGCTGTGAAACATCACCATTCATGGATGACGTGGAGTTGCACAACAGCCACCTAATTCTATGAGTGGAAAAGCACACTACATCTTTTCGTTGCAGGAACCTGACCAGTAACTTTCCCTGCCTTGCACTTGGAAGCTGAATCTCTGCCTGTTAGATGATAAAGGCTGCAATCCAACCTCCCTTTAAGACAGCGTGAATAACTGCATGCAGAGATATGGTACGCCAGTACTACAGAACCCTCAGTCAGAATAGAAACATTGTACAATATATGTCAACTGGGTACAGTTGTGCAGTGCACAACCCCAGTGTGCCATATGCAACCACAGTGTGAAATGTGCAAGAGCAATGTGCAACCACAGTGTGAAATGCATAATAACATCATAGATATATGTGCAATTTTTTCTTCCACCACTGTGAGCAGAATGCATCTGTTGCCTCATGGTGAATAATTCATCCTGCATGCACAGCCTGACTTACCATGGGTATGTCATTTATGCATATGTACATTACCAGCAGAATGCCAGCCCATAGGAAATACACCACAGAAAGCCAAGTTAAACTGTGGGACTCCCTACCACTGAATGGCAATGACCATAAGATGGAGATTAAAAGATTAGGCAACTTCTAGAGGATAAGGCTATCAATGGCTACCAGTCACAATGGCTATATAAGGCAGTATCCTGCTAATGAGTCTTTTCAGGGATGCCATCATACCACCTCAAACACACCCACTTTTGTCTGACTTCAGAAGTGAAGTGGAGAAGTGGACTTCAGAAGTGGAGAGGATTTGCCATTGCTGTCCTCTGAGTTTGAGAAAGTGGGACTTGCCCAAGGTCAACCAGTGGGTTTCCTTGTTAGATGACCTCAAGAGGTGGTTGAATCTCTGAACAGGGATTCAAACCCTGGTTTCCCAGATACTTGATTGAACACTCAACCACCGCATCTTACTGGCTCAACAGCTGTAGCAGCCTTTCTTTAAGAAAAAAAAATAAGGAGCATCTCTCCGACTGTGCTGATTTCTAGTGCTGGAATGAATGTGAGCGGCAGATATGTATAATGATGAATGGATCGCCTGGAAGGGAAGTGGAGTCCTTTTGTAATTGATGTTTGCAAGGGAGTCTCCGGTGACATTTGAGACGAATGGAAGCCCTTCAGGTGCTTTCAGTTCTCGTGAATGAATCACGCTGTTTGCTGTTGTGTACACCACTTAAGCCTCGAAAGCACCCCCATGGGAATCAGCTGGTGACATTCCATTGGCTCAGCAGGGAACCTTTGCAATGGATGGGAAAGGAAATGCCACTGTGCCCAGCACCTGGTTGAAAGCTGGGGAAGGAATGTGCTCAACATATAGAGCTTGGAAAAGTTCCTTTTTTTGGTCCGCTGCTGCCCCCAAACCCCAAGCCAGCAGAGCAAACTCTGCATGAGACCTTAACTCTGCTCTCCAACCTTGTCTCTAGCTAGAGCTTGGGGAAGTTACTTTTCTGGATGACCATTCCCTTAGTCTCCCTCTCTCTTCATGTTCTATAAATATTTCTCATCTTGTTTCGGTAAAAATTACTGCCATGGACTGAGGGCCCTATCACACTATACTGTTATAGCACTGTTATTATTCCATTTTAACTCATGGTATGGAATCCTGGGATTTGCAGTTTAGGGAGGAGCATTTAGAATTCTCAACCAGAGAGCTCTTGGGTCCCACTAAACTACAAATCCCAGAATTCCATAGGATGTTGCCATAGGAATTAAAGTAGAATAATAGTGCTATAACAGTGTAATGTGATGGGGCCTTGATTCACTGATATACGCTGTATCAATACAACCATTCCCATATTTACTGGTTTATTTTATTAGAATGTCCCATTCACATGGACCTTTTTTTTAAAGTCTACATCTCCCATCCATGCTGACTAGGGGATTCTGAGAATTGTAGTCCCGAAACCTCACTTTTTTCAAGCTCTGTGCAGAACTTTTCCTTGTTCCACTATCGGTTTCCACCTCCTTCTGCAGCAGGGCTGCAGTGTGCAAAACATAGCCTGGAGGTCACACAAAACCCCTGGAGCTCACTACTGAGTCCCCCAAAGATCTCCTAGAAGTTTTTTTTAATATTAAGTGTAATTTTCAGTCAAGTTTTGACCCCAAACTACACAGGAAGCCTTCCCAAACACATGGAAACATGGGCAAACAAACCCATTGCAGCACTCTCAACATTCAACAACAATCAAATACCTACTGCAAATCAAATCCTCCAAAACAGGAATATGTCCAGAGGATGGCAATAAACAGGTAAAAGACCTGGAAACCATATGTTACTGCCCTGGCTAGTCTGACCTTTGGGTATATTAAAAGATATCCCTTGATATCACAATTCAGCTGCACTTCTCTATTCCTTTCCACATGCTTGCGAGGCCACCGGACAAGCACGTAAACAAGCTCGGCCGTTAATAGCTGTAATATTCAAACTACAATACAGGCAGGCCAGAAATAGCTGACTCACTGCTTTAGGAGACCTCCAGGCAAGTACTCAAATTAAGTATGCATGTCACTTACAAAAGAGCCTCTGCCCCGTGATGGCAGCTTGATGGGTAAACTATGCAATACCCAAGTACTCTGCGTTTGCACACTGGCTACTCTATTGAGAACCGCTACGATAACTCAATCATTCAGATTCTGACCTTTCGGCTTTGTCTCCAACTCCAAATCTATTGTTTTCCCCCAAGTACGGCATAGCCTGCAGTCACAATTCTCCTTATAAAAACCCTTGATTCCAAGACCTTCCTCGGATGGCTCCCGAGTTTCATCCCGCCTTGCTGCCGCTTTGCTTGGCGAGCCTCTCCTCAGCTCCACGTGCGGAGCTACATCGCATCCCAGCTTTGCTCTCTATTTTTCTGGGCTTCAGGACAGGACAGGACCAGCAATCCCTCTAAAAATCCCTCTATACCACTCCAACCTTTATTTCCTTTAGTTGTCTTGTATGAGTGTGTCGCATACACTGTTTTGCTTGTATTCAATAAACATCATTTATTCTTTCAACTTCTGTGTTCTCCTTGACTCAACCCGACCCCGTAGACATAGGGTTCAAGATCTCGCTAGGTTACCCTGCCTCTCGTAACGCTAAGCAGTGCTCTGAGCTAATTTTCCCCACCTTTAGTTGAGCACATTTTGGTGTCCCTCCCGGGGCCCCCAGTTCACAGGGTAACACATACTCCATGAGGAGTGGCCTAGGGAGCTGGGTATGTTTAGCCTGGAGAAGAGAAGGTTAAGAGGTGACATGATAGCTATATTTAAATATTTGAAGGGATGTTGTATGGAAAGATGGGACAAGCTTGTTTTCTGCTGCTCTAGAGACGAGGACATGGAGCAATGGCTTCAAACTTCAGGAAAAGAGATTCCACCTATACATTAGGAAAAACTTTCTGATGGTAAGAATTAATTCAACAGTGAAATATGCTGCCTTGGAGTACAGTGAAGTCTTTTTTTAAAGTCTTATAAAGAGATGATTGGGGGAAGAAACTTCATGAGGCACAGGAGCTCATTTTTGCCCTGTTCAGGGGGGGCTTCGGGGGCTGTAAAAGTAGTCACCAACAATCTGCAAAATCTTTTCCTGATTCCATTCTGGATGGCCAGATCCTGCTTCTTCACACGGGTGGCCCGTATTTATCAAATTGAACAGCATCATGTTTTGGGTGTCAGAAGAACACAATATCATAAATGAGAGGAGGTCTCGCTTGTCTGTCCTTCTGGATCAATCCGGTGCACAAAGCACTCTTGCATTCCCATAGATGGCTCCTTTTGTTGAGGGTGAATTGTACGAACCACTCACAGGAACAACATCCGTACCTAAACAAAAATGGCAGGCAGGTGCGGGGAGGGGAGAGAGAATTCCTGCTTTGGAAAATAACCATAATGACAGTTGAGCTGCTCCACTGTGGGATCTACTTTTCTCCACCACTGGAGGCAAAGAGGAGAAAAGAATCCAATAATGCTACACAGTCGGTGGTTGGCTTTGGTTCAAAGGGCCCAGCCAGCTGTTGCAAAAGAGATTTACTGGTGCTAAAAGATAGCTCTTTCTCCGCATCTTTGTCCCTTTAACACATACACACATGCACACACACTGCTTAATTCAGCCTCGCTGTAGCTTGGATTCAGGCAATTTTGAGGTAACGTGGCCCAGCCCACTAGGACCAGCCATTGTCCCTATTGCGGAATCAGGCTGTGAGAGAGAACGATCACAGAGCTTTTAATAGAATAGAGGCCATCGCTGTTTGGCAGTTTGTTCAGAGCACAGCTCCATGAGGGAAGAAGGCACACCAGTAGGGCTCTCCTCAGGCACTAACTTCTACGAATACAGTCACGGCTACTGTGGCATGGAAGGGAGGATTGGGGTAGCAGCAGTTTGGGTCCATACGGTGGGCCATATAGAAGTGGCATGTGGCCCACAGGCTGTGGGTTGCCCATAGGTGCCATAGCCTCAGAGAAAGAAGCATGAAACTTTCTTCAGTTCTAGTGATGTTCCTCCTCTGTACCTGGGGAGGCATCTTCCCTCATTGCCCTCAACTGAGCTGTGGCACATCACTTTGTGCCAGTGTGGTGTAGTGATGTCATGCCCTCATCCCAGAACACAGACAGGACCCTTCCCAACAGCCATAACACAGAGACATGAATGGGACAAAACTTACTGCAGCCAATGTAGTGAAAAAGGGAGAGTTCATGAGACTCGGGGCATTTTTATAGTAAAGATGCATCAATTAGGCAAACAGCTGGGGCAGGCTGTCAGCCTATATAAACAGAGAAAAGGATAGGAAGAAGCCATTGCAGACAACTGATCTTATTAATGGAAGCAACATGCCCCACGTTTGGCTTCCTTGTGTTTCTGGAAGTCTTGACCCTTGCCTTGTGTACAGACTTCACTAGTAGACTGTTGCTCTGCATTTACTACAGTAGCAATAGTAGTTAGCAGTTACATTTCCATATTTCTTATCAGTACAAAGCACTCCCTAAGCGGTTTACATGTGTTTAGCTAATTGCCTCCAACAAGCTGGGTATTCATTTTACTGATTTATGGGAGGCTGGAAGGCTGAGTCAACCTGGAGCCCTGCAGGACTGAACTCACAATGTTGTGGCTGCAGCACCAGCATTTAATCACTGCACCACCAAGGCTCTTACAACAGACTTGGACTGCGAAAACAACAACCGGTGACTGGCTAACAAACTGTTATAAACTTTGCTCATGATAAAAGATTCTAATTGGAGAGCTGTGAACCTTGGCTGGCTGCTGGTACAAGTGGTTTGAGCATTAGGCTACGACCCTGGAGACCTGCGTTCAATTCTGCTCTTGGCCATGGAAATCCACTGAGTGACCTTGGGTGTATCACACATACTCTCAGCCCCAGAAGACCCTGTGAAAAGTTCACATGAGGGTCACCATAAGTCAGAAATGACTTGAAGGCACACAACAACAACAAGAGCAATAGAAAGGCAGAGCAATAAGGCAGGGCAATAATTTTTGTTAGAAATAAAATGCTACATTCCTCCATAGGGATTGGCAGCTCCAGGAGCCAAATGTGGCCACTGAAGAGGGATCAGCAAGCCCTCAGCTGTCATCTCTAAGGCCAAAGAGGCGTGCAGAGAGGGAGGGAAGCAGGGGATAGGCAGGTGGCTCTGTTGTCAGGAGGGCTATGAATCTGCTCTGGACTTTCAGTTTGAACTTCAAAGGACTCATCCAAGGTGCTCAACCACTATCCCAAAATAGGCTCTGCACCTTGGCTACTTGTTTTGGAGTTCAGACTAACTCAGAACAGATTCACTGTCCTGGTAACATTGAAGCCACCTGCCTGGAAACCAAGCCCTCTGAGGAGCGGTTTAGGGAGCTGGGTATGTTTAGCCTGGAGAAGAGAAAGTTAAGAGGCAGCATGATAGCTATGTTTAAATATTTGAAGGGATGTCATATGGAGGATGGAGCAAGCCTATTTTCTGCTGCTATAGAGACTAGGACACAGAGCAAGAACCTCAAAACTTCAGGAAAAGAGATTCTATCTAAACATTAGGAAGAACTTCCTGACAGAAAAAGCAGTTTGACAGTGGAACTCACTGCCTCTGAGTGTGGTGGAGTCTCCTCCTTTGGAGGCCATCTGTCTGGAATGCTTTGATGATATATTCCTGCATGGCAGAATGAGGTTGGACTGGATGACCCTTGTGGTCTCTTCTAACTATGAGTCTGTGATTTGAGACTTAAACCTCCCTTGGCAACAGGTCTTGTTTATACTGCTCTGATTTTGGGGAATGACTTCCTTCCCTCCTGCTTTCAGGGGTGGCTGCTTTCAGGGCTTGGGGGAGTGATTCTGCTTTAGGTTTCAGTCTGTCCAGGGAGCTCTCCAAAGTGCTGAATTCTAGACACACACACACACACACACACACATGCACGCGCGCGTGCGCGCACACACACACACACACACACACACACACACAGAGTGATTTGACACCTGGCCTAGTTCCTTCCAACTAAAACCCAAAGTGAATTCACTGTCCCTTTTACATGGAATCCACCACTTCCCACTGTCTCCCTCCAAAGCAGCTTTCAGGCAAACCTAATTGCTGACCAGGGCATGACATGGTATGGCTAACTTTGGACACAATCAGCTAAATGAACATAGGGACCACTACTTCAAGCAAATTGCATCTCAGGCTTTGCTGCAGTGACCCTCCTACAGTGTAATAATTTTGGGGGCCTTCCTGAATGCAACTGAGACAACAGACTTAAAAGTCAAGCAATTTATTAGAATGCATAAAATATGAAAGAAATAAAAAACAGAGAGGGGTGGTGAGCTGGCAGCGTTAATCTTTTCCCCTTCTTAAAGTGCCTTAACAAATCAAGTTAAATGGGATAGTCGATATAACTCTTCCTGACAACTTAAGTAATGCTCCTGTGCCTTCGGAAAGTATATTTCATAAACACACATACACATCCTTTAATCACTCTTCCTCATGGTTCCCTCCTAACATTATTCCATGTTACCTATGGGATGTATGCTGCATATCTGTACAAGTCATGGGATCCTTGCTTGCCTCCTGTTCAGTCAGTGCATCGGGTGGACAGGTACAGTATAAGCTCATATATAAGTCCAAAAATGTTAGTGAAAAAAAGTTGACCCCAAAAACCTGGGTGGACTTATCCGCGGGTCAGTGTAAGTACTGCACCTTAACTCTTACCAAAAAAGGAACCTTCCCCTTCTCTGAGTTGAATGGTGAAAGGCGAGAGCTTAGTCTGTCCAGATGGAGCTTGAAAGAAGCATTGACCTGCTTTACTCTCTCAGCTCTGCTTTGAAGGGAAGCTCCATTTTCCCACCCAGGCATTCAAAAAGGCCAGGAACAGGTCCACAGCAGAGAGAATAGAGGGGATTGGTGCTTCTTCTAGGTTCTCCTGGGATGGACTAAGCTCTCACCATTCATCACTCAGAGAAGGAGATGGTTCCTTTTTCTTATATAAGAGTTAATACTGTACCTTAACTTTTATCAAAAAAGGAACCATCCCCTTCTGCAAGGAGACTGGCAAAATGCCGGGGTGGGAAATGGCAGAGGTGGTGCCCAGGGGCGACTGGTCCCCTGAAGCAGGGCTGGTGCTTTCCTGTCCGTGGAATGACTTTCAACTTATCCCAGTTCATATCAAAATCCATAATTTTGGCCCTGAAACTTGCCCTTGACTTATACATGAGGTTGACTTATACACAGGTATCTACAATTGTTCTACCATGTGTCTGTGGAGGTGTGGGGAGATAGGACTGAAACAGTACCCCAATGGACAGATTCTGTAGAATGACTTGCCTCTTAAATAAACTTTGTATGCGTCTCCCCCATGTGCTGAACCACAGAATTACAGGTGACAGCTTTTCAGGGATGTACCTTTGAGCTTGGACTGACTCCACCCACCCACCTATTGGACCCTCTGGGACAAGAACAGTGACTACTGGTGCCTTTCATATCAGCAGGCCAATAATCTGCTCTGGAGTTTAGTCTGGATATTAAAGGTGCTGTCCGAGGTGCTGAATGTTACCTCCCTCTACATTTGTTTGATTCCTTGGACACCTTCATCAGAAAGAATGGATTTGTCAACCCACTAGCAAAGAAGAACCAATTGAGCTGGACAGGAAGTAATATCAAAGGGCTTCCTCTTACAGTGCAAGCAGGCATTGTTCTAATGTGCACCTGGACACATTTTATGCAGTATGAAATCAAAATGTGCAGTTGAAAATAGATTTTTGGACAATTGACAATATAAGTTTTAACTGAAATGAGACAGACAAGATAAAGAAAATTGACCTTTCAGTCTTCACAGTATTCTATTAATAGTAAATTACTGGGACCAACTATCTGACTGCTGCATCTGTGACCAAAGAGGATACATGCGTAAAACAAGTCTAGCTGTTTGGGAGGAACTGTCTTGCTGCAGACATCATAAACTACATTGACAACTCTTCTGGCACAATGACCATAGGGTTCCTTGTCCCCTAGAAAATATTGCTTTTCACTCCCATATGTTGTTATGATTTTCATATAACAGCAACTTTGTTGGTTCTGGTTCAGTTCACAGAGTCATCACACCTGAGGGACAGTGCCAATGTATTTTCCATGTGTTTTGGTGAGGCTGCCTCTGGCTCTTTCTACAATGAACAACAAGCTAATGCAAAATAACAGATGGTGCCAGGTGGATCAGGGAGAAGCATCTCTTTCCAGGGTGTAACTATGGGTAGGGAGGCCAAAATGGAAGTTGAGGGTCATTCCATGGACAGGAAATGGGAAGGGAGGCCCTCCAGATAATAATTCTGTTCCCAATTATTTTTGTCTTCAGTCCACTAATTTCTTATATTGCAGAGAATGAGACATTGAAAACCATTCACACTTGGAACTCTCATCTTTGCTGCATCTGCATTCCTTTGCTCACTTTGCCTGCCCCTTTTCTTTGGATGCCTAAACAGCATTTCTAAATGCTTAGCTGGAGTTTTTAAGCTACTACAACCTTAAAAATTTAGGGACTGATGAAAAACTTCATAGGGGAGTAGAACTCATATTTGGAGGACAATGCTCTTATTCTACACACACGGCTTGTAACTACACTCCTTAGCTTTGAACATTAGAAGAAACCTAGAGAATAACCTTGCTTAAGCCAGATGGTTTTCTGAGCTCTAGGCTCCTGCTTTGTCCTTTGGCTGTGACATCTGGCTGGCTTGTCAGCTGTCAGGATGCATAGTCCCTGTCATAGTGTATTTCCTGGATGTGCACTAGAAGTTATAGGGTAGCTGATATAGGGAAATGCTAGGATAGACAGAGTGGTATAAAGTATCAAGTGTTAATTGTTAGTTGAAACAATGTATCTGCTTGGAGCATACTTGTGTATTCCATTGTATCCAATGGATATTTGCTTTATTGCTCCTTGCTACAGGTATCTGGGGAAACAGGAGAAGATCAGAGTGGGTGAAAACGGAAGTACTAAGAAGTGGTTTGGGAACTCAAAGTGGCTAGAGATAAGGGGCTCCCTGCCCAAGGAAGACAGGTAAACAACTGCAAGTCTGGGAAATGTCAAAAGGTATGAGGTGACATTAAAATTACGAACCTTCTCCAATCACAGCTTTGCACACCTAAATTAGCATGGAAAGGTATAAAAGCTGTAAATTCCATTTGTGCCTCAATCTCAGAAGCTTTGGAAGAAGTATGCTGTGTTGTTTGCTTTGCTATGAATAAACAGTACTTTCTACCTCAGAGAGGAGTTTGTGGATTGTGAGTTATCCAGGGCATGATATCTGCCCTGCCTTCTAGATTGTCTTTTGGCTCTAACTGAGCTCACAGCCCTACCTGCTAGTATGTTCCCTGGCTTCTGATTAAAAGCTCATCTCAGACTGTTGCCTATTGTATTCCTCTGTCCATTCCTCTTTTAGATTGTGTGTAGAGCCTGCAGAACAGAGGAATTTCTTGAGGATAACCACTCAATGGCCGCAATCCTGCATGGCTTAGCATAGCACAGTAGTTCTGCATGTGGAACTATGCTATGATGAGCCATTTATGATCCCTACCATACAGGCTGTGAAGCCCCCTCCTCCCATCTATTCTGTGTCTAGTGGAGAGTGAGGGGGATTGTAGAAATATCTGGCTCTGTCCCTGTAGCCAGGTGCAAAGTGATCATATCATCTGCTGAAGTCCACCATGGTTCTCTGGAGGTCTCACTAGCTGATGTAAACATTTTGAGTCTGGCTATGGGGATGTAGCCAAATGTTTCTGTGAGTCTTCCCACCTGCTCTCCACTAGGCACAGAATGAACATGGGGAGCCTCAGTTGCTCTTTGGTAAATGGGGGGTGCTTTGATTGCCATGGAGGAAGGAAGGGAAGATCAACCTCTGCAGTGACCACAAGTAGGGATATGTAAAGGTAAAGTTAACCTACACCCACATATGCCATGAACAGGATTCCAGATAAAGTGCGTCTCTTGGCTGCCACGTTTGGGGAAACGCTGGTATATAAAAATAGGCTATTTTCAAAGTGTGGTGTGCATATTACAGCTGTTAAGCAAATAGGTGGGTCTTCTTTTCCTAAATGCTTGGAAAAACTCCTGACCATCACTGTGGTTTTAAATGTCTCTGGTGTAAAAAATGTCTCTTACCAGATTGCAGCAGCATAACTTCCCCATTTCTTATAGTAGCAGGGGGAGGTTGAAAGGTTCACTCCCCCAGCCTTTACTTGTCCCACCAGTCATTGTGTTACTATCCTGTCCTTTTCAAATAGGAGTTTAATTTGCTCCGTTCAAATAAATAAACAAACAAACAGATAGACAGACAGAAGTACCTTGGGGAAAGCTATTTGAAAATAATGGTTTCATGGTGGAGTCAGCAGGTTGGTGCTCTGTAAAAAGTGAGTGAATGGGGTGCAGCTGTATCAGAAGGAAACTCCTGATATGGAAGCAACTTTTGGTGTGGCCTGTAGGTCCCCAATTTGCAAGCAGAAAGTCCATGACTCAATATCTGGCATCTTCCAGGTACGTATAGGAAATAACCCTGTCTAAAACCTCTTGAGAGCTCCTGACAATCAATATAGGCAATACTGAGCTAGACAGACCAACAGTATTATTCAGTACAGGCAACTTAACCTGTAAGGGGGAGTGGAGTGACCAAAATGGCAGAAGGCATGGAAACCATGCCCTATGAGGAGTGGCTTAGGGAGCTGGGGATGTTTAGCCTGGAGAGGAGAAGGTTAAGAGGCAGCCTGATAGCTATGTTTAAATATTTGGACGGATGTCATACAGAAGATGGAGCAAGCCTGTTTTTTGCTGATCCAGATACTAGGACATGGAACAATGGCTTCAAACTTCAGGAAAAAAGAGATTCCATCTAAACATTAGGAAGAACTTCTTGATGGTAAGAGCAGTTTGACAGTGGAATATGCTGCCTGGGAGTGTGGTGGAGTCTCCTTCTTTGGAGGTTTTTATACAGAGGCTTGATGGCCATCTGTCAGGAATGTTTTGGTGGCATATTCCTGCACAGCAGGGGGTTGGACTTGATGGTCCTTCTGTTCTCTGTGATTCTATGATTTTATGTAACACGTGCATTTGTCTGAGATCCTTGGTCATGCTTGTATACTGTCAATTTGCACTACTTCGGTTGGTAGTTGCAATACATCATCCTTCTGCTGATGTTGTGCAACCAATTATTGTACCTCCCAGCATGCCTGCTCCTGTTCCATTCTGCAGTGGTGAATGCACAGGGTCTGTGTCTGCAATCCTAGTGAATCAAGTGGGACATTGAAGGCATTGAAGGGGAATAGATAGGCACTATCCAAGAATGCTCAGCCGCATGGGCTGGAACCCCGTTGGTCTGTCCCAGCTAGAGCAGACCCATTGATTAACTTGCTGAATAAGTAAGCCAACATATAACTAATTCCAATTAATTGAAGAGTTCTCCTCTAGCTGGGACTAACCATGGTGTTTGGCTGTGTGATGTAGACTTGAGTCGATAGACACGGACTCAAGTCAGACTTAAGTCAACTCAGACTCGACTCAGCCATAAATGATGCACTGACTCGACTCGACTTAAGACTTGTATATTTTTAATGACTGGCTTGCTGTCCTTGCTTCAGTAACATAACACGTTCATCCAGAAACCTTACAACTTTAAACAATGCTTCCATCTCCTTTTGCCTCCTAGTCACATGACAATCTCTCTCAAGCCCAAAGTGTGGGTACATTTCTCAGAGGGAAACAGCAAACAGGTTAGGCAATGGGCTTAAGCTCTGCTCAGCAGCCTGAGCCTGCTGCATATCAGAGGAGCCTTCTAAAATGTTTCCTAAGAGCAAAAGACAAGACTTGCCCCCAGAGTACAGGGTGCATTTCTCAGAGGGGAACAGCAAATGTGTTAGGCAACAGGCTTGAGGAAGAAGCATCTTTTCTTCTAAATTGTTTGAATCTTCAGTAATGGGGAGTAAGGCAGGATCCTATTCTCCACTTCCAAAGCTACAGATGGCAAAATTGCAAACGTGGAGAGCCAACTCTGCTTAAATTGTTAAAATTGAATTTATTTCACTCTATCCATTAATTCTGAAATTTTGGTTGGGGTATAAAGTTGGCTTCCAGACTTGAGACTTGACTTGAAAGTATCTGCAAGGACTTGAGACTTGACTTGAAAGTATCTTTAAGGACTTGAGACTTGACTTGAGACTTAAAGATAGAGACTTGAGACTTGACTTGAGACTTGGAGTGAAAGACTTAAATACATCACTGGTATTTAGGTCTACGTGAAATGATGACACTTGTGGAACTCCACTTACGCAGCCATAAACTCAATACATCCATTGCACAACAGCCTCAAAGGGCCTTTCTGCACTACACCGTTATAGTGGTATTCTTCCACTTTCAACCTCCTATAGAATCCTGGGGTTTTCAGTTTAGGGAGAGGCGCTGAGAATCCTCAGCCAGAGAGCTCTTTGGCCTCAGTAAACTACAAACCCATAATTCTACAGGTGGTTGAACGTGGAATAACAGCACTACAACAGTGTGGGTGCGGAAATGGCCAAAGTATAACCATACATGTAACGAAACTTACACAGGTCTGTGAAACAAACAGGATTCTGGTAAGTGACTAAAACGTAGAGAGCTGCTATGGTTAGAGTGTTGGGTCAGGAGCTAGAAGATCCAGATTTAAGTCTCCATGGAGCCACAAAAACTCACTGGGCAACATTGGTCCATTCAGTCTCTCCCAGACCAACCTATCTCACAGGGTTGTTGTGAGGATGAAGCGATGTAGAAGGAGGTGATGCTCATTGTCTTAAGCTCATTGGGGAGAAAGATGGCATATAAGTGGAACTCTCTCAGTAACTGATTAAATTTGGAACAGCTATGACAGCCTTTTCACACAACACAGTTATGGTGTTATGATTCCACTTGAACTGCCATGTCAACATCCAATGGAACGCTGGGATTGACAGTTTAGGGAGGGGTGTTTAGAACTCTGAGAACCAGCATGGTATGGTGGTTTGAGTGCTGGACTGCGACTCTGGAGGCCAGGGTTCAAATTCCCACTCACCCATGGCAAGTCACACACTCTCAGCCTCAGAGGAAGGCAAAGGAAAAACCCCTCTGAACAAATCTTGCCATGAAAACCCGATGATAGGTTTGCCTTAAGATCTCCATAAGTCAGAAACAACTTGAAGGCACACAAAAACAACAATTCAGAACTTTCAACTGAGCTCTAGTGTCTCTGCAAACTACAGACCTCTACAGATTCCACAGAGTGTAGCCATGGCAGCTAAAGTGGAACCACAGTGCTATAACTGCATAGTGTGAAAGGGTTCCAAAAGAGAAGCTGTGGGGGACGGATGGGCTGGACTTTTCAGAATGACGTTTTGGCTGGTTTCCAATTGCATTGCCGGCAAATAACCACAGATTCTTATCCAGCTGGCCTCCCTCATCCCCACACCTCCCTCCTGGTCTCTTATCAGCACTGTCTCGGTGGAAATAGAAGTGCGTGGAAATAGAAGTGCCTATTATTTTCCCCCCAGATCGGCACTATGTAAAAACACACAAAAACCGTTATGTAGATTAGAGACAACTTTTCAAAGTTATCTCCAGATCT
The DNA here is from genome assembly GCA_030412105.1 of Cyclura pinguis. Classification (NCBI taxonomy): domain Eukaryota; kingdom Metazoa; phylum Chordata; class Lepidosauria; order Squamata; family Iguanidae; genus Cyclura; species Cyclura pinguis. The sequence goes on along the minus strand of CM059604.1, from coordinate 131,638,766 downwards.
GGTCTGTAAGTGGAGATGGAACGGTCATGAGCCTCAGCTCTCTCACTGTCTCTCAGCATTTTTCAGAATAAAAAGAAGAAGAAAACCCTTCTGAAGTTGGACAAGCATAATCTTCTTGCTCAGTACGTGTTTTTATTTTGTGCAATCCAGAATAATGATTTAAAGATCTTCGCCTATATCATCCTGGGATTCCAAGATGAAGAGTTAGTTTCTTTCTTTCTTTCTTTCTTTCTTTCTTTCTTTCTTTCTTTCTTTCTTTCTTTCTTTCTTTCTTTCTTTCTTTCTTTCTTAACCTAGGGAGGTAGCTACTCGGGGAGAGGGCAAAATGATGGCATCACCCCTTTCAAATGAGAATTCTGATCCCTCTCCATGAAATTTCCCTTCAGTTCACAAATTTCTAACATTGCAGAGAGTGAGACAGTGAAAACTGCTCACACCTAGTCCTCTTTTATTTGCCATGTTCACATTCACTTGGTAACTTTGCCTGCCCCTTTTCTTTGGATGGTTCGATCTTATTTCTAAACGCTTGTCTGAAGTTTGTACGTTACTGAAATGGTGGAAATTTAAGGAAAATTGCATTGGAAGGAAGAATTCTTTTTTTTTTCCTCAGAGAGATCATAGAATCATAAGATCTTTGAGCTGGAAGGGACTACAAGGGGCCATCTAGTCCAATCCCCTGCCATGCAGGAACACTCAACCCACATACTCCTGAAAGATACCCAGCCAACCTCTGTTTAAAGACCTCCAAAAATGGACACTCCACCCCACTTTGATGCAGTGCATTCCATTGTCGAACAGCTCTTACAACAAATGAATTCTTCCCAACTTTTAGGTGGCATCTCTTTTCTTATAATTTACATCCACTGATTTGTGTTCTAGTCTATGAAGCAGCAGAAAACAAGCTCACTCCACCTTCTACATGACTTCCCTTCCAATATTTAAAGATCATGTCTGCTCTCAGTCTTCTCTAAGGCCATTTCCGCACTAGCCTGTTACAGCGCTATGATTCCACTTTCAACATCCTATGGAATCCTGGCGTTTGCAGTTTCGGGAGGGGCCGGCTGGCTCCTCCCGAAACTGGAAACCCCAGGATTCCATAGGATGTTGAAAGTGGAATCATAGCGCTATAACAGGCTAGTGCGGAAATGGCCTAAGCTAAATATAACCCAGTTCCCTCAGTCTTCATAAGTCTTAAAGATCTTCACCTATATCATCCAGGGATTCAAAGAAGAGGAATTTCTATAGTTTTCTACCCAGGGATGTGGCCAAGGATCAAACCACTCCCAACAGATGGCCCTTCAGCCTCATTATGTGGATGTCCAAAATAAAATTAGAATACAGGTACAAAACTTGGGACTTCCAGGGTTGTTTTTTTTAAATCCATCTGAAGGTAACTACAGGGCTGAGAAAGGGGAAGTTAAGAGATCCATATTCCCCTCTTCCTATTTTTTTACATTTGTTAAGCTATCAGGATTTGATGGCTGCTTTTAAAATGATAACCAATTTAATTGCATTAGATCATGGCCAACTAAAAGTGGGGCCCAGGGGCTGTGTGTTCGTCGAGGCCATTCTTGAGCCTTCCCCAAAGCTCCCAAAAATGTTGCAAGGAAATCTTTCTTTCTCCTCGGGGTGCAAGAGGAGTTCTGCCATGTCTTGTGACCCCTTCAGCCATTTTAGGCCCAACGGAAGCCTTTCTTCAAACAGTTGTGAGGAACAGCAGATAAAAGTTTGAATTCTCTTTGTTAGTCCTCATTAGCGTAGATCCATAGAATCCATTGTTGAATGGTGAGTAAACATATAGGTAAACCTATTGGTGTAATGGGTCTAGTGTCACTGAGACTAACAACAGGGTTTAGGCCAAAGTCTGCCACGTCTGAGCTGCCGATTTCTCTAGCACCTTGCTTCCCTCATAGCTGCAGTGTCCACCAGTAGCTTTTCTCCTGCTGCCACTACCTACTCCAGCATAGGAGGAAAAGAGATCCCACCAAAACATTAGGAAGAACTTCCTGACAGTAAGAGCAGTTTGACCGTAGAAAACACTGCCTCAGAGTATGGTGGAGTCTCCTTCTTTGGAAACTTTTAAACAGAGGCTGGAAGAGATTCCACCTAAATATTAGGAAGAACTTTCTGACAGTAAGATCAGTTCAACAGCGGAATGCACTACTTGGGAGTATGGTGGAGTCTCCTGCTTTGAATGTTTTGAGCAGAGGCTGAGTGGCCATCAGTCAGGAGTGCTTTGACCGTGTATTCCTACATGGTTAGGAGTTTGACTCAGTGGCCCTTGTGGTCTCCTCCAACTCTATGATTTTATGAATTTGCCAACTGGATTTGAGCCTAAATAAATAAATGATTTGCCAGTGCCCAAATTTGTCCTTACAAGCTCCCCTTTGTCCCATTCCCCAACTGTTGCACTCAAGTTGAGAATGCTGGGGCAGTGTGGGAGGATCCAACAAGATTAAAAAACTGTGATATGGTTTTCTTGAACGTAAAGGCTGCAATGGGCCCTACTGCCCTGGAACAGCAGCTAAGACATCTGCCGGGAGCGCATCTGCAGCAGTCCCCCATGCGCTTTTTGAAGAATGTCCCCATCAGCGAAAGGCACTGCAGTGTGCACATCCTGGCACATGGATGTGAACCGCATAACAATCTCTCCCTCTCTGTCTTGGAGAAATATTTCCGTCTGGGCCTGCTTGGTTCCTTAGCAGCCGAAAAATGTAATAGTTTCTCCAGCTGATAGTTACCGTAGCAACTGTGACATCACCACATGCCTAGTGATACATTTCTCACAGTCACAGAACACACACCCGCACACACAGTGTGCTTCTGGGGACCGGTTGCTAGGAGCAGTCGACTCCGGGATATCGCTAGGCAAGCAGCCAAGGGACTCTGGCATCTCCAGAACATGCTGTGCTCCTGTCTCAGTGATATCCCACCTTGCTGTCACTCTCTCCTTCTCTCAGAAGTCTTGTTCCCTTTGTGGTTCATCCTCGAATGATCCTGCATGTTTTCTAGTTGCAAAAGAACACAGAGAACCTGGCTGTTTCCACACCTGTACCAAAGATACCAAGAGATCAGCCAAAAGGGAGTCCAAAGAACATGCCTAATCAAAATGCAGCCACTGGGAAGTGGTTTGGCTCCCTCTTCCATGGAGTGGGATTCTGGCTGAAGTCCTACATGGTTGCATAGCGTAAGAGTTCTGCCTGTGGAATTCTACTACGGCTCACTTGTCACCAGCCACAGGACTTACCACGTTGCTTTGATAGCCCCTTCTCACTGGCCTTTTCATGGCTGGTCGAAAGCATGGAGTTGAGTGGGCTGGGGAGAAGTCTGGCTATGTTTGTAGCACCAGACATGGACCAATGACATCTCCCAGCAAGATCAGCTGGGGTCCTCTGTAGGTCTCACTGGATGACCTGTGTCTAGCTATGGGAACAGATGCCTTTCCAGTTCCAATGGCAAGATTGCCAGATAACTTTCCACTTTCTCCACTCTCCACCAGCAATGGAATGACCACTGAGGGAAGCTATGGCTGTCACACAGGAAATCGAAGGGGAGAGTTAGTCATTGCAGAGGGAGGAAGAGAATACCAACCTTCACAATAGCTCAAAAAATACATACACAAGCATAAGGTAGAATTATGTTTGCGTCTGTTACTAACAGGAGGCTGACCATTTCTATGAACTGCTCAATCAATCAATATTGGTGAGGGGCTGTCTGATTTACAGAAGTGGTCTTTATAGGCTGTATGCAGCTCACAAACCACTTTACCCATGCTGATCTAGTCCTGAGAATGATCATACCAAATGCCTCCTGGAAGCCCACAAACAGAACACAAATTCCAGAACATAATGTTTCCTAGCAACTGGTATGCAGAGGGAGCTGATCTCAGTTGAGTTGGTCAGGACACCAGTGTGATCCCTCCAGGTGAAGCACTAGTGTATTGTGAAGTTAGAACACTATGACCGTTTCTTCATCACACTGTTACAGTGTTTACCCCAAGATTCCATGGGATGTTGAAAGTAGAATAATAGCGCTGTAACAGTGTACTGCGGAAATGGCCCATGACTCAGAAATCCAGACTAGGGGCCTTTCCGCACTACACTGTTATAGTGTTCTTATTCCACTTTCACCATCCTGTGGAATTCTGGGGTCTATCGTTTACTGAGGCCAAAGAGCTCTCTGGCTGAGAATTTTAAATGTCCCCCCCTAAACTGCAAACCCCAGGATTCCATAGGATGTTGAAAGTAGAACAATAGCACTGTAACAGTGTACTATGGAAATGGCCCAGGGTCAATGGAGGAGAAGCTAGAAGCTTGGGGTGGGTGGAACAGAGAGCTGCCTTACAGAAGTCTGGAAAATTTACTCTTAAAAACATTTTTGATTAGTACCATTGACAATCCTTTTTGACTAGCAGCACTTAACAATCATTTTTTTAAAAGGTAAATTGTCCATACTTCAATAAAGTAGTTTGTCTGTCCCACCCACCCCTAAATTTCCAGCTTCCTCTTCATTGACCCAGTCTGGATTTCTAAGTGATGATGTTTCACCTTACTGCTGGTTTGGGCCCATTTTATGTGGAATTTGTTATTAAGCAAATTTTATGGATTGTAAGTAGCGCTTAAAATGGGCCCAAACCAGCAATTTCCCAGGCAAAAAGCCCAGCTGCTGATCAGTCCCGATCTGACACAGAAATAAGTGGGATCTCAACCTATGTCTAAGTAACAAGTTTGGTCAAAACTAGCTCATAAATGTGCACTCTGGAGCAAGAAAAAGACAGAAATCTAAAGTCTTTGTTTAGGAGGTGCCCAAAGTAGTTGACGGTTTAGATCTAAAACTTTCCTGCACACTTCACTTTGGCCCCACGAGATAACACACCAGCCTGGTAATTCTGTGATTAAACATCTTGTTTTTATAGCGTGACAGACAGGCAAACAGACAAAGGGACATGATAAATTATAGTACAGATGGGAGCCTGTGCCAAACAAAGTAGACAGAAATACCCCAAAGAAAAGCAGTAATGGAAGGAAATTGCACCTGTCAAATTTGGGATGTCTGCATGTTTGGGGATTCTGAGCATTGTAGTCCAAAAATAATTTCCTCAAGCTCTGCAGAATAAAGACTTAAGAGGGAGACAGTTTAAAATTGTATGAAGTCTAGAGCATCTAAAATCCCAGGTAAACCTATCAATATTATGGTCCACCCTGAATTCTGTTCAAACAGTGTCCTCCATCCTTCGCCCTCTCCATCATTCCCGTGACATGCAAAATATCTCTCATTCTGTCTTCCTCAGCTAATCCGCCTTCAGCTCAACTGGCCTTAAAAGATTGGTAAGGATCTCAGCTGTACTTGCTTCCTCCAACCCAGCTCCCAGAAAGAATCTTTAAAAGCATTTAATGGACTTGTCTGTGAAAGAAAGTTAATCGAGGTTCAGAGTAAAGTACAATAGCAACCACGTTTGGAACTTGTCTCATCTGAAATCAGGTAGCTGTTTTATTGCCCATTAGTGCTGTAGAGCTGTTGGCTGCTGGCCATGGGAAATTTACAGGCATTAAATTGGTGGCCAGAGAGATCTGCAATTCTTTCCCCAAAGGCAACAGGGATATGTTGAAATTTTAGAAAGAGAATATGGATGTGTTTATTTTAAAAGTACCTTAAAAGCTGTTCAGAGTAAAATAAGCCTTCTTAAAAGTCAATGAGGGAGAAAGTGTGACATGGCCCCGGGGCCCTTCACCACTCTTCCAGTGCTCTCCAACCCCCTCTGTTTTTTGGTAAATCTTTGGGGTGATTTTGGGAAGAGGGAGAGAGGAACTAGGACATTTCAAAAGCAGCTGAGAAAGTGGGATGAGACTGAATTAACAGGGACAGTTAGAGAATATCTACTCTCTGCCACTGTAGTTGATGCTTAATGTATCATGCATAAGGACATTACTGCGGCTGTCCTTTGTAACATCACCCTTGTAATATCACCACACCATGCCCTTCTTCCCATGATACTGCAAGGGATCCTTACTGGGATTCAGATTTTGGCGCTGATATCTCAGGTCCTCAGATAGTCCTGACCTGGCAAGCCTCCTTCTTGAGCATGCAAGAGACTGAGGACAGAGGCAGTAAAAGCCAGGTAATAAAATTTCCATCTCCATTAGCAGCAATAAGGCAGACCTATTTGAGATCTAGCTTGTCTCTGTCCTAGTTTGCAAGACATTCTTCAAGCAGGGTATAGCGAATTTCTTAAGAAGTCTTTGCACTGTCAGTTCTGGAGATACGTTTGGGCACCTGTTCACACCATGCAATTATAGTGCTATTATTCGACTTCAAACCACCATGGTTCCATCCTACGGAGTCCTAGGAGTGGCACTGCAGGGGTGGACATTTAGGATTCTCAGTCAGAGGCCATTTCCACACTACACTGTTATAGTGCTGTTATTCTGCTTTCAACATCCTACGGAAGCCTGAGGTTTGCAGTTTAGGGAGGGGCATTTAGAATTCTCAGCCAGATACCTTTTTGGCTTCAGTAAATTACAAACCCCAGAATTCCACAGGACATTGAAAGTAGAATAATAGCACTATAACAGTGTAGTGCAGAAATGGCCAGAGTGCCTCAACAAATTATGTTGATGGTTTAATTATCTACTAATATATAAAAGTCAAACTTTGGCCATTTCCACACTAGCCTGTTATAGCGCTATGATTCCACTTTCAACATGCTATGGAATTGCGGGGTTTGCAGTTTAGGGAGGAACCTTTAGAATTCTCAGCCAGAAAGCTCTTCGGCCTGGCTGGTTGCAATGGAGATGAGGCCTAGCAGCAAGGAAGAAAGCAGTGTATTCCCTCAGGAACCCAGGTTTGTATATTAATAACTCTAAATACAGATTGGGTTGGGGACTATGGGGAAAAGTTACAGGTACTGGACAAGACAGTTTAGGGAATTAGAGACACAGGATCTCAAATCTTTCTAACAAGTATTACCTATGAGAAAATAAAATCCTGGGCAACGCCAGGTATATATGCTAGTATTTTGTACTTGTGATATTTTTAGCTTTTGCCAGTCTGGTGTAGTGGTTTGAGCACTGGACTATGACTCTGGAGACCAGAGTTCAATTCCTCACTTGGCCATGGAAATCCACTGGGTGACCTTGGGGGTATCACACTCTCTCAGGCTCAGAAAACCCATGATAGGTTTGCCTTAGGATTGCCATAAGTCAGAAACAATTTGAAGGCACACAACAACAACACAAACTTTCTGGAGCCCTGTACTGGGAGAGGTGGAGGATGGGATATAAATAAATATAACAACAACAACAAAAACACATTCTTAAAAACCAGAAGTGGGCTTCACATTTTTTTAAGTGGGAGGCATTGGTGGTGGTTTGTCTCACCTGCAGAGAGTCCTCGAAGCCAGTTTTTTTCCTCTAGACTCACTACAGTTGCTCACTTCTGCTATCGAGTAACAGGTTTCTGAAGAAGATGGGGTATCCATAGGCCCTTTATGCACTGGACTGGGAGCACAGGTACACCAGATTATGCCCACGGACTGGAGGCTTTCCTGCTCTAAAGCTCAGGGGGATGAGGAGGCAGCATCCTCGTCACTTGTTGGGGCAAGACAAATTAGGCCAAATATATGTACGTTTGTTTAATGTGCATTTTGGAGAGGTACTTAGAAGGTCTTAAGGTCCCATGAGAAGAAATGGATTGAAGGTGAAATCATCTGTTCTGTAATGCAGACAGACACTCAGGTTACCTTTTGAACTGTAGTTCATGGGAGCAGACCAGAAACCTCTAGTAATGAAGCCTAAGGATCAAACAGAACCACAAACTGCAGGAATTTTTAGGATGCAATTATGACAATGAAAGACTGATATCAAATAAACTGGTATCAAACAAAAAATAATGACTATGGCTGATTTATGTAACTTTAAAGTAAGTCCCCAAAGTAGGTGCACCACTTTGGAAAGTTCCTTTAAACTTTAAAATCCAGATCTCAGACCTGTATTGGATCCACGGACATGGAAGCCACCAGAAGCTTCTTCTCTGATACCTTCTAAACATAAATCTAAAAGGAAACGTTGAAAGAGCCTGTCTACACAGATCTCCACGTCATTGAAATCATGGGACTTACTCCCAAATAATTGCATACAGGCTTCCCCTGCTTATCTGACAGGTTAGAGACCAGAGCACTGTCAGAAAGCAGAAATGGTCAAAAAGCAGAATCCGTCTACTATAGGATGCATGAAGGACATGGAGGCTCATTTGGGACCCATAGCACAAGTTGCTTGCCAAGTCTCTCAGCTGGCTTGGCACTTTTTCCCCTCTCGGGGCTCATTTTGCAAGGAGTGCATTTGCAGTCCCAAGCAAGCCTCCAGAGGCAAGACAACTGACAGAAGTCTGCTGTCTCAATGCTTGCAATACAGACAAGTTCCATTAATTCAATCAGGGGATCTGCTCTTTCCGTAGGCAGGACTTTGGACTACGTGTGTGTCCCAAACACACCTCCGTAATGAAGAAGAACTGATGAAGGAGCAGAACCCATGCCAAATTAACTGAACTTGTCCTCAATTTGAAAGCATCATAAAAGCAAGTTGTCAGACAACAGGGCATCGAAAGGCAGAGGCTTCGCGTATTAGATTGTAGCTGCTTGGTCTGAGGAACACTAGTTGCAGTTCCTACGTGCAGCAGCAGGGGGAGCTGGAGCCACAAGGTCTTCCATCCCCTGGACACTTTAGGAAGTGTAAATACATTTTCTTTTGTTCTGTCTTGTGCTGCTGGGTCTGTTCCCAAAAACAACCCCAGCTAACCACACTGAGACAGCCAAAGCTGCTCGTAAACACAAGATTTCTTGGAAACAAGACGGGGGGAATTCACTTTCTGAACATTGTTATAGCGGCTGCAGAGTACATGAATGAAGAAGTGGGAGGGAAGTAGGTGTAAACAGAGAGAGAGGGATGAAGTGGACAGAGACGCCCATGTCTCTCTTGGGTCAATGAGATGATGTTCCAGATGTCTGGCTCTCCTCTCTGTGGCTAAGGCGTGGGCCAGGCCGATCCAGGCAGCAGCATAATCCAGGAGCGTGGGAGCAGCCATGTTTGTACATGAGTTGCTCCCTTGAATGATTGTGGTGGCTTCCATGACATGGAGGTAGTGAACCCACTCTGGGGGTCTAGAATTTCAAGAAGCCATCCAAGGAAACAAAACCTATCTCCAAAAAGAGGCCCAGTTCCCTGGATAGCACCCTTAACGTTTGCACTAAATACGGAAGCAGACTCATTGTCCCAGTGAGATAGAAGCCACCAGCTTCCATGGTGACCATAACTTTAGTTCAGATACTATAACCATGAGAAGGGCTAACAGATGAATAAAGAGGGACAGAGCTGTGGTGTTATCCCATGGCAGCAACATAGCAGGTTCTGCTCCTGACTTCTTCCCTGAAAGGATGGGGCAAACTGTATTTGCAGAGGCTCCTTCAGGCAACCGGATGTCCAGGTTGCTGGCGGTTCCCAAATATGTGGAGGATCCTACAATACAGCTTCCACCCAAGGTCAGAGGAGATTAGAGGTCAAAAGTGGGCAACGGTCAAAGGGCAAAAGGCTCAGAGGACAATTTCAGTGATGTATCTAGAAGCCTCAATCCTGTTTTCCCATATTCATACCATAAAGTTTGGAAAGAGGACCTGTTTGGACTACAGTTCCCAGTATTCTCCAGCTGGCCTGACCAACAATGCATGCAAGAAGTGGTGGCACAGGAATTTTGGGAGCTGTAGTCTAGGGATGTAATCTTTTACTAATTGCATCTTCAAAGGAAACCACAAGTAATTTTAGCAATTTTCTTCCCCCTGCTAGCTGCTGTTGAGGATTTATTCTGCGCAAAAAAATTGTACGCACAACTACACCCCACAACTTGGTGGGATTTTCCTTCTCTGTCGATTTTGCAGAGCTTCTTGCTGTCATCAACATTTATCAAGTTGATTTGATGTTCAGCACAAAGGGCTTCAACCAATTTGACATATGTGGACTTATCATGATTTTTTAAATTTTATATTATTTTATTTTTTGACAGCAACTCACAGAATAATATACTTTTTGGGGAAAATACTATAAGGCCTTTTTAAGGTTGACAAGGTTTACGTCCTACCAAGTTTTAAGTCTGGACTTGACACCAGTTCCCAGCTTAGAATACAATTTAAAAACTTTCCGGGTTGTTATTTTTGGGAACGGCTCGAGATACTGTGGTCACGGTTCCCTAAGCTGCTATGTTGGGCTTCCCCAGTCACTTGGCTTCCAGATGTTTGGGATTCACCCAGAATTTCTATTAGCCGTGCTGCCTGGGGCTGAAGAAATTGAGATTCAAAATTCCTGAAGGGTGCCAGGTTAGGGAAAGTTTGTCTAGATGACCTCTAGGATTCCTGGCCTAATTCCTTATTTGCGATGCTCCAGTGGCGTCATTACAGATTAATGTGAATTGTGCAAAGACAATTAGAAAAAATCAGAAAAAAATTAATAAGAAAAGGGAGAGTTTCCCAGCCATGGTGTTATACGATATTGGTTACAGTTTGTGGAACAGGGCCATACAAACTTCATGTCCTTAATGCAGCTGAATGCCATAGGAAGTAATGCTTCCTGGGACTTAGAAACATATAAAGGAATGGGAATATGGAGCCAATTCCAGCATCATTCTTCATAGAACTTTGCTCAAAATCTAGATATATTACATACGTGCTTTAATTAATAGAAAGATGCTTATCATATCATCAACCAAGATTTTCAGTTTACTCTTGGCCCATGAGGAAGAAGAAAAAATACTTTGAAAACTACTTCCTCAGACCTTGGGAAATTTCCCTTTTGAACCGCAGCTCCTATAATCCTCAGACTGCTGGTTGGGGGAATTGGGGGAGCTGGTGTACAAGAAAAGGAACTTTTGCAAGCTCTTTGCTGTTGGAAATGATTTCTCATGAAATGGTCTCTAGATATAAAATGTCTGAGAAAAAGAAAAGATGTGCTTTGACCTGACCCCAACGAAAGATGTGCAACCAGGGATGCGTATCACAAAGTTGCCGTGATAGTAACTATAACCAGGTATGTCGGAGTTCAGCCGTCCACCATAAAATTATCAGGCAGCTTCAACGCAGCACACAGCGCGTAGGTGCCAACCTATGATTTCTGTAGGTACAGAGTAGGAAAAGTCCAGCCTTGAGACATTACTCACTGCAACTCCCATCAGCTTTAGCCAGCACAGTGAATAGGCAGGCTGGGAGTTGCAGTCCAACCTCGTCAGAGGGGCTGCATGTGGCCCAGCTCTAGGTTGATGTATGAGCATAACTTGAACAAGTTATTTTTATAAATTACAGTAGGAATGGAGAGAATATTTGAAAATTATTTGAAAAATGTGTTTCTCCAGTGTTGAGAAACTGTGACAAAGAGGATCCTGGACTGAAAAGAAGATCAGGCTGAAGATGTCATCGAAGAATCCTTCAAGTGCAAGAAATGAACAAATAAAATATATTTGAGCCTATCAAAAAAAAAAAGAGAGGGGGGGGAACCTTCCCGTGCTCCCCATCTCATCTGTCCCTTTCTGAGTCATAGCAGGCTAGAGAATTCAGAGACCTGTAGTCCTAAAAAGGGAGAAACTCTCACAAGATCTGATTCTCTTCACCTGTCCTTGATTTGGTTTATAGTGGGCTGGATTTAGTTTGCGGTGGAGGATTGTGAGAATTGTAGTAAAAAAAAAAAAAAGGATGAACTTTAATGAGCTGCACCAGCTGTCAAAAGCTGTGTGTCTTTTCACCAGTCCCTTTCACACCTTATAATGCACTGGGGGATTCTGGGACCGGTAGTCTAAAAAAGCAGGGACTTTCATATACTCTGAAACTCTTTACCTGCCCCATTTGGTTTATAGCATACTGGAGAATTTGGGGACTTGTAATCAGAAAAGAAGGAATTCTGGTAGGGTCAGCTCTCTTCAACTGCCCTGCTTAGTGGTTGGGGGGTTTCTGGGAGCTGTAGTTCAAAAAAAGAAGCACTTTCAGGAGCTGTGTCCCATACTTGACTTGGGTCCCAGAGGGTTGGCGGATTCTGGGAGTTGTACTCCAAAAAAAAAAGCACTTTCAGGAGCTGTGTCCCCTCTGCCCAACTGGACTCCGAGAAGAAGCACTTGCACAAGCTGTGTCCCCTGCCTGACACCACTCCTAGAAAATTGGGGGGGGATTCTGGGAATTGTAATCCAAAAAAAGAAGCACGTTCAGGAGCTACGTCTCTTGCTGGACTGGGCTCCTAGAGGGTTGGGGGATGCTGGGAGTTGTAGTCCAAAAAAGATGCACTTTCAGCAGCTGTGTCCCTTGCCCGAGTCAGCTCCTAGAAGGTTGAGGGATTCGGGGAATTGTCGCCCCCCCAAAAAAAAGAAGAAGAAGAAGAAGGCCTTTCACGAGCTGTGTGCCCTGCATGACTGGGGTCCTAGAGGGCTGGGGGATTCTGGGAGCTGCAGTCCAAAAAAAAAGGAGTCTCTTTTCCCAGGTTCCACATGGCTTCACCTGTCCCTGACCTGGCTCAGGTGGCACGTCTGGCATGCCTGGCTGCGTGGTGTGTGGTGTGGTGCGGTGTGGTGTGGTGTGTGGTGCGTGCCTCTCCTTCTGCCCCCCCCCCCGGGCCTCTCGTCCACCCCGTGCCCGGTCCGGCGGAGCTCTTTTAATCCCGCCCCGCGGCAGGCGCGAGCGGGCCGCGGGAAGGCCCTCACGTGGCGAGGCCCGGCCGCCCCCGCTCTCTCCCGGCCGCCCGCGCCGCCTCTCGAGGCCTGGGCGCGTCGGGCGCGTGAGCGGCAGGCCCCGCGCCAGCGAGCCGCCGCCGCCGCCGCCGCCGCTTCCAACACACGGGGCCGGGCCGGAGGGAGGGAGGCAACCGCCGGCGCTCTCCCCGCCGCAGCGGGCGCTTATTGGCTGGGTGCGGGAGGCCGGCCGAGCCCGCCCGGGCTAATACCAGGGAGGGAGGGGGAGGCTCCGGCGGCCTCGGCGGCGGCAGACAGCGCCGCCAGTGCCCCGTGTGCTGGAGCCTCAGGCGGAGCCGGCTCGTTGCTCGACATGTGCGGGAGAGAGCCCCGGGAAACCCGATCCGGTCTCTCGCTTTCTGGCCACTTGCGCGCTGGACTGTTAGTGCGCTATTATTCCACTTTCAACGTCTTATGGAATCCTGGGGCTTGCGGTTTAGCGAGGGGCCGAGCGAGGTATCGGTGGACGGGCATCTTTGTTAAACTGGCATCCTGCTAATGACAGATGCCTGCGTGAGTTGTGCTACGCGCGCAGGGCCGTAGCACCAGCCGTGGGTCTGTTTCGCAGCGGTAGAAGCACAGCTGTGCAGTTCAGCAGTGCTGAACATTGCGGCGGCGCATGTCAGATCCAAGTTCCATTAATCTGATGTGGGGTGTGCTCTTTGTCAGTTCTTGCCTACAGAGGCGTGCTTGGGACTGCCTGCACGTGCACACGGTCCCAAGTCTTACCAATGGAAAGAGCAGATCCGCTGGTGGAATTGAAGGCACCTGTGTGTATTGCAAGCATCAAAACGGGGGCTTCCATTGCTTACGGGGGCTCCCTTGGGACTTTGCGTGTGCTGCTCACAAAATGAGTTGGGGGGTGGAAGGCAGCAAGACAACAGATACACTTTACAAGTAGCAAGTGCCGTCGGTCCTAAGTGAGACTCCATAAGTCCTTCATGTTCCCTAGAGTAGGCGAGTCCTGCTTTTCAGCCATTTCTGCTTTCTGACAGTGCTCTGGTCCCTAACCTGTCAGATAAGTGGGGGAAACCTCTATCCTTCTCCAAGCCTCACAAAATCAGCATTTTGGCAGTGCAGTGGGGGACACATCCCCGAACATCTATTTTTCCATTGAGGCTCAACAGTAGAGGAATGTGGGGGCTTACGGAGTGGCAAACGGAGCATGTCTCATTTGCTCCTTGCTCTCTTGGTGCCTGACAACATTTCCCCTGTCCCTAGTTACGCCCAACAAACAACAGCCTCCTTTCTGCTATCGTGCCCAATGTGAAAAAGTGCCATAAATATGCATCGCAGATGTTGCACATTACTCATCAATGGGGGATGACTAATCCGGAGCTCGCCTGGCGTCCTGAGGTCTGTGAGTCAGCAAGGTTACTTGCCTTTCAACTTCCACCTACGGGGAGAGAATATGTGTGCACATGTCCTATCAACAGATCCCACAGAGATGGGGATAGTTTTCCAGATATGCCATTGCAGTGCACTCAAGATAATGCACGAGGAATCTTAGAGATAATTGTCTCTATCTGTTTCCCTCTTTCTTCTTATCATTCTCGTTATTACTTCTAGTGTTGTTACTACAACTAGTACTAGCTACATGGAGGCCAAAAATTAGAGCATTGCCCCCCCCAAAATAATATTCTATCCCCCAAAGGGAAATTTCCCCAAATTTCTAGCATTGCAGTAACTTAAAGTTTCAGCTGAGCATTTAGAAATGCAATTAGGCATCTAAAGAATAGGGCGAGCAAAGGTAGCAATGGAATGTGAACAGAGCAAATATAAGAGTTATAGGTGTGTACAATTTTCAATGGCTCCCTATTAGCTATTCGAGAAATTTGGGGACTGAAGGCAATTTCACTGGTGGGGCAGAATTCCAATTGTTGGACAATGACCTCATTCTTCCTGCCCCCCGATAGCTACACGCTTTATGTTAAAGGCATGCCTCAGTTAACAAAGTAGCTATGTTTGTGGGCGTTACTTCTTTAACAGAAGACGTGGTATCACAGGAAGAAACAACAGAAAAAATAGGGATATATTTCTATACCACAAAAAAAAAAAGGAGCAATTCAATATGTTTCAGCCAACTTTTTACTCGAAACTAACCATATGCACATCGGAAATGAAACAACTGTCCAGATTTCATAATCATGCTCAGAAACTGGAAATACTATGGTGAAGATGATTCTGACTAAATCTATTAAAAGCCAGTGTTGTGTAGTGGTCTGAGTGTTGGAATAGGATCGTGTAAGAGCAGGGTTCAAATGTTCGCCCAGCCACAGAAACCCACTGGGTAACTTTGGGCAAGTCACACTCACTTAGCCGTAGATGGAGGCAATGGCAAGCTTCCTCTGCAGGGTTATATATATATTGTAGGGTTGCCATAAGTCAGAGTCGACTTGAAGGCATGTAACAAGAGTCATAAATTTATGTTATATTGGCCAGAGCTGGGAAATGTTACTTTGCAGGGCTGCAACTCCCAGAATCTTGGCTACGCTGCCTGAGATATTCTAAGTAAGAGCTGTAATCCAAAGAAGTAACGTTTCCACACTCTGACCTCAGACACGGTTTAAGACAGCTCTTTTTGTCTTGTGTTCCTATCTTAGATGTGATATGAGAGAATTTCAGCACCAGATAATTATAGCATTGGAAGGGACTTGGAAAGCCAAGCTGCCATTCAATGAAGGATCTACAGCAGAAGATGCAACTCCAGCATCCCTAACAAGAAAACCATCTAACCTTTATTTAAATACCTCCAGAGCAGGTGAGCCTATACCTCTAACAGATTTCTCCTAACATTAGCTGAAACCTGTTTCCTAGCCATTTCCACCCATTTCGTTCCTGTCATCCCTTTCAAAGCAATAGAGAACAAGCCAACTCCATCTTTTAGGCGACAGGTTTTTAAATGTCTACAGACAGCTGTCATGTCTCTTTTCTTCTGTAACAGTGTAGTGCAGAAATGGCCGGAGACTCCGGTCAAGAAATCAGAAGACTAGGACCATTTCCGTACTACACAACAGCGTAGCACTATTGTTCCACTTTCAACATCCTGTGGAATTCTGGGGTTTGTAGTTTACTGAGGTCAACGAGCTCTCTGGCTGAGAATTCTAATCACCTCTCCCTAAACTGCAAACGCCAGGATTCTGTTGGATGTTCAAAGTGGAATAATAGTGCTTTAATAGTGTAGTGCGGAAATGGTCTAGGACTTGAAAGGGCAGCACTGAAGGAACTAGATGAGGACAAAAAATGAAGGCACACACAACACCAATAACTCTGGTTGCCATTTCTCTGGCCAATAAATCAATAAATACAGTCAGCACTCCACATTTGCAAGTTTAACTTTCGTGGATTTGATTATTTGTGAGTTTCTCCAACCTCTGCTCCCCAAGTGCTTCTTTTCTAGGAGAACCTTCCCTCTCGGCAGCTCCAACAAAGCGACGCAGCCCTTTAAAAACCCACCCCTGGTCCTCCTCCTCCTTCTCCTCCACCAGCCACTGCCTGGCCAGCTAAGGACAGATTACAACCCAATTTCTCAGTACAACAAACCGTCTCCCAATGTCCCCACACATACCCAAGGAAGAAGAGGGGTGAGAGAGAAGAAGTAGAGGGCTCCGATGGTGACTAAACTCCTTTCCCCCTCCTTTCCCTGACCTAGGTCATTTCCGCACGAGGCTGTTAAAGCGCTATGATTCCACTTTCAACATCCTATGGAATCCTGGGGTTTGCAGTTTCGGGAGGGGCCACGTGGCCCCTCCCGAAACTGCAAACCCCAGGATTCCATAGGATGTTGAAAGTGGAATCATAGCGCTTTAACAGCCTCGTGCGGAAATGGCTCTAGTTTGGACCCTGGGTGCCTGTTCCCCCTCCCACACATCATGCCTTGGCCGCTTTCCCACAGACACAGACATGTTTTGGTATTTCCAGTTTTTCAATGTCTACAGGGGTCCTGCACCCTTAACCCTAGTGAATGGTGGGGGGGGGGGGCAACTGTAAAAGGTAAAAGGCCTTGCCAATAAAACTTCAGGAGCAACGATTCATCTCTAAATAGTGGCAGCGCCCTCCCCACCCCCTGCCCTGTTTAACATTGAAAACAACACACAAAATGAGGTTTGCATTTGTTTTATGCCATTTTGGGCATACCATATGGCCCCCGGAGAGTCCTGGAGCAGAAAACTGGTCCTGGTACCAGTTGTTGTCCATCCATGGCTTAGATTCAGATCTGGTAAGTAAAGCCAGAGATGGAATACTGGTGGGGAATGAATTTGCCGGTGGGCGGTGATTGGTTGAGGGAGGGCTAAGGAGTCGGTCTTCTTGCACTGATGTGGGAAGATGGTGACCGGTGATACCTGCAAAATTATGGCAATTTAATATGTTAAGTGCTACAGCCTCCTCCTATGTAAACCTGACATCTGTAGTTCGGGGAGATGCTTGGTATTCTCCACTCCCCTGAGCTGCAAGGACTAGAGGAATTTGACAGAGAACTCTTAAGTAACTCATGAAACTGTAAATCCCAGCATTCCATAGGATGAAGCCACGGCAGTTAAAGCGGTATCAAAATACATTGGAAAACGTTCACAGAAATGCATACAAATTTTTGTGCAGGTTTTTAAAAAGACAAGTGTTCCATGTTTGCACACTGATCTGGACACAGGTGGAAAGTAATTGGCAGTTGGGGAAATAAGAAATCAGTGAAATCAAAACTAACAGATTTACCAGTCTTTGTTTCCAAAGCAGCTTGAGTCACTTAAGAAAGTTGAATAGAATGTGGAAGCCAGAGTTCGGAAAAGTTTCTCTTTTTTGGGACCTAAACTCTCACAGTCCTCCAACGAGCATGCACAGTATCCTTGCTAATTGGGGGATTCTGGGAGCTGTAGTCCAAACCAAAAAAAAAAAATTCCACACTCTAAATCGGAGGAATCTTGAACATGGATCTCCCATGACCCAATGTGTCATAACTGTCTCTAGAAATATGCCTGGGGATTATGGGAATAGTAGCCCCAAGAAGTGACATTTTCCATGCAACTGCTCTTTCGCACTGAGTTCTGCTTGAAAAGGGAACATCTCAACCTTTGGCTTTCAGCCCCTGTCTATCTTGCACAATGCCTGCATACTGATTTTTTTTTTTTAATCATTTTTGCAGCAAGAATCCGTGCTAAGGACTCGGTGACACGGAGAGCTAAATTTACAGGCTGTGTGCTCTTGCAGCACCAAGAGTAACCGGAATATATGTTGATCCTGGGCAGCTTGCTGAAGGTTTGTCATTCTGCCACGTTCTACAGAGGGGGGAAATTGGCAAGGCCGCTTGGAACAAACAGCTCTTTTGGCTCAAAGAAAATAGAGCTAAGAAGAGAAACACCACCTTGGCCAGGAAACTCGTGATTAGAAACTGGGTGGGGAAGGCAAATCTATACAGAGCCACTTCACACAATCAGCACCTCTTGCTCTTTTATACAGTGCATGTTTTAAATCTTGTGAATACAGCAAAGCTGGGAATGCTGCGCTGGTCATATGGTGGCACAGTTGCCAGACATATACCCTCCGATTTGGCAGGAACAGTCCTGATTAAGCCTCCATCATCCCACTTTTTCAGCTGATTTTAAAATGTCCCTGTTTCTCTCTCTTTCTCTTGCTTTTCCTCTTCACTCTCAGGATGATTCTGCACTAGGCTGTTACAGCGCTGTGATTCCACTTGCAACATCCTATGGAATCCTGGGGTTTGCAGTTTCGGGAGGGGCCGGCCGGCCCCTCCCGAAACTGCAAACCCCAGGATTCCATAGGATGTTGCAAGTGGAATCATAGCGCTATAACAGCCTAGTGCGGAAATGGCCTCAGCTTATTCCAGTTGCTGTAAACTAAATGCAGAAGTACTCTGTACTCAGTTAACTCATTTGGGGGAGAGGAAAGGAGAGGGCAAAGTCCTGCCCTTCTTTGCAGATCCAGGCAAAAACAAACTGTGTCACCCTCTCCTGGCTTGTGTGTCCTTCCCCATTAATAACTTTTGCCGTCTTGACCACACTCAGCTGTTGCTTGGCCACACGTGTGCCAGTTCTCATCTGGGAAATGTTGCAGATGTCTCTTACTTAAGGACCAAGCACAAGGCTGTGTGTTTGTCTGAATGCTGTGGTCTCTTTACAGAAGCATTCAGAGGGCAAAATCGGGCATTCCTTAGAATGTTGGCATTAATTTAAAAAAAGTTTCAAGCCCCTAGGACAGAAACAAACTTGGAAGGATTTGTGCAAGTGTGGGTGAGTTCCCAGGCCTAACTGCAGTAGTGAGTTCAGAGCAGATCCCTCGAATCAGTGGGGTTTATATAAGTACTGATTTATCCTTCAGCAGTTCATTGAATGGAGGTACTATCATTGGGACTAACAATTGGATTTAGGCCCCTGTTGGGAGCCAGCCTGGTGTAGGGCTTTGAGCTTTGTCCCTGGAGACCAGGGTTTGACTCCCCGCTTGGCCATGGAAACCCACTGGGTGACCTTGGATGAATCACACACTCTCAGCCCCAGAAAACCTTATGATAAGTTTGCCTTAGGGTTGCCATAAGTCAGAAACAACTTGAAGACACAACAACAATAGTCAGACAGAGACAGGAAGCAAGCTGACCTTTGTTAGGAGATGAGACCTCAAGGCCTTGTTACTCTTTGTCTGTTTGGTACGCAGCAACAAAATAAACATCCATTTATTTATGTAATTTATATTCCACTTTTCTCCCAGTAGAGAAGTCAAGGGAGCTTACAACGGAAGAAAAAACAAAACATACCCGAAACAACAGATAATAACAAAAGTGTGTTTTTTTTAAACAAAAAATTAAACAATCCCATGAAAATGGTTAAAACGGTTAAACCACATTCAAAGTGTAGTAATGATTTTAGAAAATAAAGCCCATCTCATTACGAGATCCTTTGGTTACTACCAATTAAATAGTGAAGGCTTATTTAAATAAAAAGTTCTTTGCCTGCTGGAGAAAAGAAGGCTGAGGAAAGGCCAGCTAAGCCTCTTGCGGATGGGAATTATAAAGCATGGGAGCAACCACCGAGAAGGCCCTCTCCTATGCACCCTCACCAGATGAGCCTGTGAGGTGGTGAGACTGAAAGGAAGACTCAGGCAGGCTTATAAAGCAAATAAATATAAACATGTTCATTTAAGTAGCCTTACTGATTCAGGGTATAGAGTTTTGTGTTACTTTGGCACACATTTTATTAAAAATTCTCATATTAGTTAAGATTTCTACACAGCCAATGGATGTACTTAGGGAAACCTCTAAGAGGTTAATAGTTACTTCTTTATGGTTCACAACCAACTGAGAATTTGTGGCATGATGTTCAACTGTCCAGCATACTGAGCCTCAAGACAATTATATATTATCAGCCATGTAGAAATTAATAAATATGGCTGGAATTTTAAATTTTAATTGTGTGTTTAATTGGCCGGTCTTTATTTTAGCTTTTAATCAAGTTTTTGTTTTTAGTGCTGCGTTATAGTACCGCTAACACCTTTGTAGATACAAATAAAATAAATAAATAATAAATAAGCAAAATAAATTCTTGGGCTGTTAACTGATACCATTAACCTGGCTGTATAGGGTTAAAGTGACATATCTTTTTGGCAGCTAAGAGGACTATCTTTCACCTGTGCAGAAGCTAGATTTGCTTTCACACCATGGAAATTGCTGGACCACGTGCTATAAACTGCCAAGACATTTTATGTTATTTTCCTGCTTTTGGATATTACTTGATTTTTGTTATGGGTTTTTTTGGAAGAACTTAATGTGGAAAAGATTGGGCTTTGATGATGGTTTTAACTGGAAAGCTCTCATTAGTTAAGCAATACATTGAGACTGACTTTTAAATGCACAGAAATTGCCCTCATTTGGCTTCTGTGACCATCATAAATGGCCAAATTTTACCAGCTAGGGAGCCCTGCTCCTAATCCTTTCAACAGGTTAGATTTCTGGTAAGGATATTCCTTGCCTAAGAAAATCCTGAGACCCAGCGTGCTGTAGTGGTTTGAGCATTGGACTACGAACTGGAGACCAAGGTTCGATTTCTCACTAGGCCATGGAAACCCACTGGGCGCATCACATACTCTCAGCCCCAGAAAATCCTGTGATAAGTTCGTCACCATGGTACAAAATGACTTGAAGGCACACAAGAACAAGAAATCCCTAGGAAATTCATGGGATCACTGTATGTCAGTAGGCAGCTCCAAGGCACAAACATACAGGGACAAAAGGGGGCTACACTGTTACCCGCTATTATTCCACTTTCAATATCTTGTGGAATTCTGGGGTTTGTAGTTTACTGAGGCCCAAGAGTTCTCTGGCTGAGAATTCTCAACACTGCTTCCTAAACTGCAAACCCCAGGATTCCATAGGATGTTGAAAGTGGAATAATAGCACTGTAACAGTGCAGTGCAGAAATGATCACGGAGAGAAAAAGGATCAATCTTGCATCTGAGGGGGGGCTTTTTAAAAAATTGATTGAGGTCTACATTCCATCACAGCAGAACTTGGAAAAGTTCCTTTCAGGGACTACACCTCCCACAATCCCTCTGCCCACAGGGCAGTCAGGGCTGGAGAACAGAGCTTGAGAATGTTTTCGGGACCATTACCAGCTGGTGGATTCTGGGAATTGTAGTCCCCCTCAAAAGGCAGCTCTGGTATCCAGCCATACCTTAAATAAAGGCGGGGGGGGGGGGAGAGAGAGAGTGTGTGTGTGTGTGTTGGAGGGAGATTCTCTTCTCTTTTTTTTCCACCATTCCATCGTTATCTCCTCTTTCATTTGATAATTAATTCCCCTTCACAACTGGACTAATTAATATCTCGCCATCGTTTTAATTGAATTAGCTAAGTAGATTGCATAAAGCAATTTCCAAAGTGGAGATTTAGAGCCGCTGAGGGAGACCTTAATCACTTTTTATCGGCCAAAGGAGGCGTTGCCGGCGCGCATCTGCGCCTTATCTGGCGGAGGGATCGCCTCGTTGGCCCCTTTCCGCCGCCTTAGCTGTCCCTTCGCCGGGAGGCGCGGGGCCTCGTCACCGAGGGACCCCTCCTCGCGTGAACGAGGCTTCCCCCGACCCCGTCCCAGGTCCTGAGCCTGGGAAAGACCGGGGGGTGACTGGAGGGGGATGTCCGTGCTCAGCTCCGGCCCTTGCCTCTTGACCTCGTCGACCCCCTTCGAGTTTTCCCTCACGATCACCCGCCGTAAAATGTTTTGACACCATTTTTTTAATGAAATCCGCCAGAGGGGAGAAAACTGCTGAGGTTGCCGATCTCCTTCCAAGTCTCGACAGAGACTGTGTGTGTCAGAGGCAGAGGCAGAAAGCATTCGTCAGCCCGCGGCATATTTTTGTTGTGTTGTGTTGTGTTTTTCTCTCCTCCTCCCCCCACGCCTTCCTCCCTTTGGCTGCCCACGGTGCGCTTCGAGCCGCCGCCGCTGGCGGGAAAGGCGGGAAAACGTCCCTCTCTCGCGCCCCCTCAGCACCGAAGGCCCGGCCGCCCGCTCGCCTCGCTCCAGCCGGGTTATTGGCAAAGCAGGGTTGGCGTCCGGGCCATCGCTGCCAGCCCCGTTTAGCTGGAGCAAAGCTGGCAGGGAGCGAAAGTCTCATACGGGCTAAGCCGTGCTACATTATTATAGTACTATTGTTCCACTTTGAGCATCCTGTGGAATCCTGGGGTTTGTAGTTTAGGGAGAGACATTTAGAATTCTCAGCCAGAGAGCTCCTGGGCCTCAGTAAAGGGCAAACCTCAGAAGTCCACCAGATGTTGAAAGTGGAGCAATAGCATTATAACAGTGTAGTGCAGAAAGGCCCTAGAATAGATCCAGGAAATCAGTGGGATTTAGCTATATCTTTGTATGTCAGTCTTCTCCTTGGCCCTTTCTGCCCTACACTGTTATAGTGTTATTATTCCAAAGAGCTCTCTGGCTGAGAATTCTGAACGCCCCTCCCTAAACTGCAAACCCCAGGATTCCATAGGATGTTGAAAGTGGAGTGCTAGCACTGTAACAGTGTAGCACAGAAAGGCCCAAAGATGTGAACGTGACCCCAATACGACAAACGTGAATCCCACCTCCCAAAAGCTAATTACAGGTTGTTGTTGGTGGTGGTGGTGTTTGGTATCAGCTAGATAGTTGAGACTGCACAACGCTTTACTTCGGAAGAGTCTGCCAGTTAGAGCAGCCAGAGTGAAAACTGGAGGGGTCTCCTATACCCTTAATGGTTGCATAGAAGGAGGAATTTCAGCAGGTGTTGGTTATCATGTAGCCAGGTAACAAGGAACACCTGCGAGCTTCTCCTCAGGAGGTACTCTTCTCGGCCTGATAGCACTACCAAGCCTCATCCATATGCAAGGTGAAGTGGGCACTCCAGCAGAGTTGTTCATTCACAAGCACAAAGCCCCTGCCCTCCAACTTCTTGAACTGCTTCGTGCTCCCCCATCTTAGCCTAGTTTTTACCTTAAGGGACATCTGTTGCTGCTCTTTGTGAAGAAAGAGAGCACAGAACATAGGACTGCCTTATCTGAGTCAGGCCAGTGGTATGCCTATCTCAGTCGTGCCAACCCTGGTTGGAAAGCCTGTCTGGGCTTTCAGGCGGGGTTCTGTCCTAGCCCTACCTGAAAATCCCTGGCACTCCATGGTGGACACCTATCCAAGTCATAATTTTATTTAGCTTCTGAGACTGATGTGCTTGGGGTGGGAAGATGGTTTTCAGGATAGTATACTGGAAGCATCAGCTGTGCCGTCTCAGGATTTATCCCTGTAGGTACATGCCTTGGCACCGAATGTATGAACTGACTTAGCAGGGGAGCCTTGAAATGAACAATCTACCCAAATGGTGTTTCACAGAATCGTAGAAAGGGGTACTAAGGGTCATCTAGTGCCAATTCCCTTCTGGTGCAGCATTGCACCACTGAAGCATTCCTGACAGGCAGTGGTCTAACTTCTCTTTAAAAAACACTGACCAAGGAGAGTCCACTACCTTCTGAGATAGGGGCCTATGGAATCCTGGGGTTTGCAGTTTCCACACTAGACTGTTATAGCACTATTATTCCACGTTCAACCTCCTATGGAATCCTGGGGTTTGTAGTTTAGGGAGGGGCCTTTGAAGATTCCAGGATTCCATAGGCGGTTGAAAGTGGAATAGTAGGACTATAACAGTGTAGTGCAGAAATGGACAGGGTCTTTCCACACTACACTGTTATAGTGCTATTATTCCACTTTCAATATCCTGTGAAATTCTGGGGTTTGTAGTTTACTGAGACCAAAGAGCTTGCTGACTGAGAATTCTAAATGCCTCTCCCTAAACTGCAAACCCCAAGATTCCACAGGATGTTGAAAGTGGAATAATAGCACTATAAGAGTGTAGGACAGAAAGGCCCATAGTCTAGTCCACAGCTTGCGATCAGGAAGTTCTTCTTTGTGTTTCATTAGAATCTCCTTTCTTGTCATTTGAATCTATTGGTTCAGATCCTGGAACAGCACAAAACAAGGTTGCTCCACCTGACAGCCCTTCAGACTTTTGAAGATGGCTGTCATATCACCTCAAGATCTTCATCACACATGGAGCTTCAGTCACAGAGTGATAAACAGTTACGTGGGAAATCATCCCCGCCCCCCAACATGTGCTTCACTTCCTTCTTGCTCTTTTGCAAATTCTTAAGTTTTTATATAACTGGTCTAAAGAGGAATATGACCCTGGCCCTCTCTCTCCTTATTTTCTTTCTTCCCATTTTTTTCCTCTGCTCCTAAGTGAAATAAAAGTTGATTGAAATGGATTCCCAGCGATTTCAATTTGTATGTGGCTTGCACTTACAACCACGGGATCATTTGCAAAACTTTTAGGCTGGCAAAATGTCTGTGATTCCCTTCCTTAGCACCACTGGTTCCATTAGTTGAATAGAGGCAACCTGGTGCTCTCCAAATGTTTTGGCCTACAACCAGTGGTATAATGGAGCCAGGTCTTGAAGGATCAAAGCCCCAGGATGTTTTCATTAGCAGGGACTATGACATCATCTACCCTTCCCTTTGGATTCCTTTCTTGTCTTCGAGTTTTGTTTCAACCCTCACAGCAGCTGGAGGAAGAATGGATTTTCCTAGCAAGAATGTATTAGTATCAGCGTGGTACACTGGTTTGAATGCTGAACTAGGACTCTGGGAGACCAAGCTCATCCATGGAAACCTACTGGGTGGCCTTCAACAAGTCACACTGGGTTTGTCTAAAAGGAAGGGAAGGGCAGGGCAGATCTCCTCTGAATAAATCTTGCCAAGAAAACCCTATGATTGGGATAAGTCAGAGTTGAGTTAAAAGCATACAACAAATGCAAAACAAAAGTACAGTATTCTTAAGAACTGGTGTAATCCAAATTATTTTGGGGTGTCCAGTTAAGAAGACAATCAGTTTGACAAACAAGCTGTTCTTCGTGGAGAAGACTACTATATATAAATCTATAGATCAACATGGCCACCTGCATTTTTGGACTCTCTATGGTGATGTCTCTGTAAGAACAGTACAGTATGCCCTCTTCAGGCACGACCTTTGCACACATGAATGCAAAGGTGTGTGTGAAGCGTCATTCTCGTTACAGTCGATTGCGCTAGAGGCACATGCACATTGTACCTGTTGACTACAATGGGATGCAACACTCGTGTTTTTGTTTTACACAGGAGTTCCTGGAACTGAACCCCAGCATATACCGTGAGTGCACTATCATGACAAAAGTCTACACCTCAAAATGTACTATACAACTGATTACAACACCCATAATCCCTGGCCATTGGTCTTGTTGGAGGACACACTTACCTACCCTAGTTAGCTCCTGCTGCCCTCCCAACTCAAGAGCCCTCCCCATAACAGGAAGTACCTCTAATGAGTTACTTCCCATTTTGGGAGCTGATTTTTGTATCAATTGTCAGAGTGATGCACACATTTTCAAGTTTTGTCTCTTAATATATCAGAAACTATTTGGATCAACAACTCTTTCATGAATCCTTCGACCCGCAACTTCTGCCCAAATCCAACTGAGTGGTTCTGCATCTTTTTCTTGCCCCCTGACATGCCAGTTTCTCGGTTCATGTATTTCCCATTGCTTGTTTCCGTTCACCCACCATTAACTCCACGGAATGACCCCTTGCACTTGTGTTTATGGGGCCAGTACTGAATGGAACGGGGGACCGATCAATAACAACACTTAGCAGTTCTACAGCCCTCGACATTTTCAAAGGGTTGTATGAACATTAGCTAATGCATGAATCAATCACGTTTTACTAGATCCTTCGTAAAATTAAACACTCCAAAGCCTCTCAAAGGTCAGCATTTATCAACTGGTGTTTTGGGGGGATGCTTGCAGAATTCTTCTTTCTTGCATAAGAAAGCCTCTCTGAACAAAATGTGAAGTACTTGACCCACCCCGTCCCCTTATTCCCATGAGCTTTGACAAGGGGGGCATGAGAAAACCTGTACACATTATGCTGAAAAATGGCTAAAGGTTGTAGAGCAGCTACACTCAGATGCAGCCTCATTCCTGTAATCTGCCCTTTCCCAGCATGGCATTCTAGGATCAGAGGCACTACACAAGTGTTTCTCTTTTTTTTTTTTTTCACAGCTGGGTAATGGTGGCAAGGGGAGACAGACAGAGGCCTGAGTGATGAGGCGTGCCAATTTAGCATTCTCTCAGCTATGTGGTTTCCAGGCCAAAACCTGAGACCTGAGAATGCCCTCTGGCAACATCATTAAGAACAAAGTACCAAACACTGTTGAGAGCCAGTACAGTGCAGTGACTTGAATGTTGGACTTATGACTCTGGAGCCCAGGGTTCAAATTCCTGCTCAGCCATAAAAACTCACTGGGTGACCTTGGGCAAGTCATACTCTCTCAACCTCTTGAAGAGTTGATTCTTACCCTTCTTGGCTCATTGAAAAGGTTGGACAGTGACTGGATGAATGTTTGAAGGGAGTAGGCAATGCCTCCTTACAACAAGGCAGAGTTTCAACATAAGAAGCAGTTGAAATGCCTTTCTTGGAAAAGCCTTCCATTCATCCTCTGTAATGCATAGCAATCCCATATTCCATTTTTCCACAAGGTAACAGAGCCACTGTTGTGTAGTGGTTTCAACATAGGACTAGGACTCTGGAGAACAGGATTTGAATCCCTATTCAGCCATGGAAATCCACTGCGTTATCTTTCACAAGTCACATTCTCTCAACCTCAGAGAAAGACGATGGCAAGCCCCCCTTCGAACAAATCTTGTCAAGAAAACCCTATGATAGGTTCACTTTAGGGTTGCCATAAGTCAGAAATGATTTGAAGACACACAATGACAGCAACAACTGTGGCTCACAGCTTTTAATTAAAACACACACAGAGAAAGAAAGAGATAGATTGAGATAAAGAGAGACAACACTTTTTCCTGTCTGGAAATTAAGAGTGAAATCTTAGCTAAAGGGGCTTTTCCCAGATCAAGGTGAAATGAGATTTTTCCATCTCACTTATTTAAGCAGATGGGACAAGGAACATTTAATCTAGCCCACTTGTTTCTAGCCTGAAGGTAGATGCAGAGCAGAGTGTGAGCTCTGGCTCTACAACACCTGAGAATGAAGGGAGAAGCTAAGTAAGTATATACAAAGAGCCCCCAGAAAGTTTTTGGAAGGTGCACTAACAAATAAATTAAGCCACCCAAATTGTGGCAAGCTGCTGTTCTTCTATATGGGAATTTGCACACACATCCAGACTGGAGACTGGCAGCTCTGTTACTCCCAGCTAGAATATCTCCATTGAATCATGGGATGTCCCTACCTGTTGACTCATCATTCAACAATCGGTTTAGGGGTAGTACACTAGGTGGACTGGAAAAAGTTAGAATCATCGTAGCATTGGAAGGGACCACAAGCGACATCGAGTCCAATGTCCTGCCACGCAGGAATACAGAACTAAAACTCCTCTGAAAGAGGCCCATCTGACCGATGCTTAGAGATCTCCAAAGATGGAATGTGTATGTGGAATCTCTTTTCTTGTAATTTGAATCTAATTTCTTGTCAGTTGAAAAGAGGAAGACCACAACACAGATGGATTGAGTCAGTCAAGGAAGCCACAGCCCTGAGACTGTAAGACCTGAGCAAGGCCGCAAATAACAAGAGCAAGCATCCTCTTCAGCAGTTACAATATTGGAAGCTTGATTTAATAATATTGTAGCTGCTGAGGATTCACGTTTACAGTCATGAATGACACAGCATGACCCCCAAAGCTTACCTTCACTCTCTGGCAGAACCCTGACCAAAGCAGTTCAGAGGTGCTGGAGTTCAGGGTTCTGGGAAGTGATTCTACAGCACCTTCTCTGTCACGGGAAGGTGCCTTGGGACAAGCAGTTGTGTCAGGACCCTGAGGGGTCTCTCCAGCTGCCTGTTCTCAAGGCACTCTGCGACTGGGAGAGTGCCACGGATGTTATTACCAAGAGCCCCAATCTCCTTGGAAGAAATTTGGTCAGAGCACCGCAAGACTGTGAGGGCAGATCTAGAAGGAGGCATCACGAGTCATAACTACAATGATGTACTCTATTTGCCAGCATATAAGACACACTTTTTTCTCCCCAAAATACCCCTTAAAAATGGGGTCCGTTTTATACGCTTGGTGCTCATTGGAAGCCCTCCTTTCACCCCTCCTTTTTGAGGCTAAATGCATACGAAAAGGGAGGAGGTAAAAGGAGGACTCCCATGAGGCTCCACCCCAGACTCTCAGCTGGTCTTTTCCGGGCATTTTTTTAAAGCCCAGAAAAGGCAGGGGAGGGTCTAAGGGGCTTCCCTAGACCTCCTCCTCTGTGCATTTTGCCTTCATCAGGAGAACTCCCAGGGAGGCGAATGAAAGGGAACTGGGGATAGAGAAGCGTTGCTGCCATAGTAAAAAGTTTTTGTCAAAAATGGGGTGTGTCTTATACCCCAGCGCACTTTATAGGCCAGCAATTACAGTAACTCCAACACTGTAGTTACAATTACAGTGCAGGAGACCTGCATCATCTAAAGTTTTCTTGTAGGTCTTTCATTCAGAGGGTTGTCTTAAGGTAAAGCTGACTTGATCCCACCTAACAATGGCAACTAAGGTTGTTTAATCAGGATCATACCATGCCCTGCAACTTCCAGGCCAAAACTTGACATCTAGAGACAGCCCCTGGTAATGTCAAGGGAATGCGTCCCAGTGATGTTATTAACATCTTCAGGAAGGGGGGGATAATCCTTTTTTTAGCTTGTTTCTAACTATTGTCTGTCATCACAGTTGAGGATTATAATGTAAAAAGGGAATGGAACTAGTTGTTTCATAAGTCAATATTTTCTTCTTTTTACTTCTCCTCTCTTCCGTTACGGAAGGTTTTTATTCACGTTTAGTAGTTAAGGCTGAAACCTCATCATGCGGGGAAGTCTTCTGTTAAAATTGTTTAATGTTTAGGTTTTAGTGTTAGTTGCTGGATGTTTTATTTGTAATAGTTGTATGTGCATTCTTTCTTTTTGCTATATGTTCCTTATTTCTACATGCCTCTTTTCATGTTATGTTCATGGTGGTTTTCCTTTCTCTTGTTTTCTATATATTTTGTTTTGATAAAAAATATAATTAAAAAAAACCACAAACCACAAGCTCGCAGCTTGGCCTTCAAATATGCACAGAGAGAGACAGAACGTATTTTCATGGTTGGAAATCAGTTCAGTTCTGAACTGGTTGGGAGTTAAGTTCCTTTGTGAATTGCAACACTTGATTTAATTAACCTTTGGAATGAGTGACTAGAGAACAGCTTGCAGTCTTGTCACTCACCCAGAGCTGACCCAATGAAAGCTGGAGAATTTGAGCCCTCACCTGTTGCCTGGAGGTCACCCACCAAAACTGGGGACTCTTGGTGGTGCCCTGAGATCTGTCAACCCTGACAACCTGAGATCCAACAGCCCGCACAGCAATTCTGGCCGCGATTAGCCAGTAGGAGTCACCCCAGAAACTGCTGGCTGTGAGCAGCCTGTTTTCGCTGGAGAAATGCTTCCTTCCTCTACAGCTGCTGCACTTGGAACTTTCTTCCTCCAACCACCAAGAAGAAATGAGGAAGTACTTTGGTTAACCACCTCAGTCTACAGTGGCACGGTTCAATAGAATCGTAGAGCTGGAAGAGACCACAAGGCCCATTGAGTCCGACCCAGTTGTGTCCAGCATACTGCATCAACAGAATTCCTGGCCTAGATTTCTTCCCCCTCCCCAAATATGATACTTTGTTGAGAGAAGAAGTGTGGTGTGAAGTCAAATGGACAGTGTGCCAGATTTGGATCACAGATACCAGAGATCAAACAAATAAACAAGAGGTTGGCCTATGAGGAAAAAAAAGAAGCCCAAACCAAAATTCATGGTTGGGCATACCTTTATTAGGACCAATCAAGCTGTCATAAAAAATGTGCAGGCTTTCAGGTTCTCCAGAACACATGAGCAGGCTAAGTACTGGGGGAAATTACAGGTTTGTAATTTTGCCAGTGACCACTAGTGGCTGGCAGCTCTCATGCCAGTGGGTCAGTGGATCCACTCTGGATTTCAGTTCAGATTTCAAAAGAACTATCCTAGGTACTGATCCCTAGCCCCCAGATACAGTCAGCACCAAAGACAGCTCCTTGAAAATTCAGATTAACACTGAGAATGGATTCATCTGCTTTGCTTAAGAGTCACCAGTTGCCACTCACAGTGATTCTATTAGCACCTGTTCATATAGAGAGTTATGATTCCACAGCATGCTGCCATCCTATAGAATCCTGGGATTTTTAGTTTACAGAGGGATGTTAGAATTCTCAGCTGAAGAAGGCTAAGCTCTCAACAAACTACAAATCCCAGGATTCCACAAGATGCAGCCAGAACAGATACAGTGGAGTAATATCACTATAACTGTATACCATGAAAGGACCCTCTGTCTGCATTCTTCCTCTTAGGGCTGAGTTTTACTGCAGACCTCACATGTAAAATATCTGGCCAAAATCCAGGGTTATTGCCCCCCCACACACACACACACACACTAATTTTTGTATGAAGTAGCCTCAAGAAAAAGTTCTGGAGAATTCAAACGCCTGCCTGAAAATCTTTTTTTTTTGGGGGGAGCATTGTTTCATCCAAATGAAGAAATGTCAAGGGATCAGATCTCAGTTCTGCTACAAGGTCCACCAGCTTGCCTCAGATAACATTTTCTGTAGGTTAAACTGACTCATAAGGTTGTTGTGAAAATATCGTGAATAATGTAATGGTACCATTTTGAATTCCAGATAGAGAAGAGCAAAGAAAGGAGGATGGTGAACATCAACGCAATTTTCTGAGGCCCATTCTTTAAATCTCTTCTACAAACACACCATTTCTTTTACTTAAATTTTTGGTCCTCAACCCTGACTTAAGGCTAAAGGAGGTTATGTACCTATGTTGCATTCATAGCAGTTTGATACCACTTTCCATCCTACAGAATTCTGGCATTTGTAGTTTTGGTCAGGTACGTAGAATAATCTACTCTGCTTCCCTGAACTAGAGCATTAGAACTCTTCAGCAGATAATTCTAAGTACCTCCCAAAACTGCAAGGTTCAGTTCAAAGTTGATTTGCTCTAGGACCTATTCATTGGTCTTTTTAGCAGTCCGTGCTATTCACAGAACTCACCTCCAATGCCACATTTCTAATGAGTTGATTTTCTTCCTATCACCTTTCTTCACTATCTTACTTTCACAACCATACATAGAAATTGGAAATATAGTGTTACGGACAATCCAAACTTTAGTATTCAATGATATACCTTCACGCTTGAGGATCTTATCTAGTTCTTTCAAAGCTTTCCTTCCAAGTCCTAGTCTTCTTCTGCTTGCTTCACTGCAATCTCCATTCTGATTAATGACTGAGCCAAAGTATGAACAATCTTGAATTATTTCAATGTCTTCATCATCTACTTCAAAATTATGTAAATCATCTGTGGTCATTGTTTTTGTTTTCCTAATATTCAACTGTAAACCTGCCTTCGCACTTCCTTCCTTGACTTTCTTCAGTAATCATGCCAAGTCTTTGCTATTTTCTGCAAGTAATATAATGTCATCTGCCTATCTTTACTTGTTGATGTTCCATCCTCCATCCTCCAGCTTCCTTCTTCTTAGTCTAATCCTGCTGTACTTTTGATATGTTCAGCATACAAGTTAAACAGATAAGGTGATAAAGTGCAGTCTTGCTTGATCCCCTTGCCAAATGGAAACCATTCCATTTCTCCATATTCTGTTCTGACAGCAATCTCTTATCCTGAGCACAGGTTACTCATCAGGGCAATCAAATGTTATGGCACACCCATTTCTTTAAGAGCAATCTGTAGTTTTTCATGATCTACACAGTCAAAGCTTTTGTAATATCCTATAAAGCACAGGCTGATTTTCTTCTGAAATTATTTGCTGTCCTCCATTATCCAAGGTATTTTTCAATATGATCCCTAATGCCTCTTCCTTTCCTAAACCCAGCTTGGACATCTGGCATTTCTTGCTCCATATATGGTAAAAGTCTTTGTTGTAGAATTTTGAGCATCACACTGCTTTCATGGGAGATGAATGCAACGATCCAGTGGTTACAGCAATACCTGGTGTCCACTATATTGGGTGTTTCCAGTGAGTGGTCTATTCTTTGGTGTTGCACATTTGTTGACAGATTTTAGTTAGAACTAGAGTATACTCCATCTCTATAAACTGAAGTAGCTCTATAGGTATGCCATCTGTTTAAACCAAATGATTTCAGTGCAGCTTCCACTTCACTTTCTAAAATTGTGGGTTCGTCTTCAAATGGTTCTTCCATGAATGAATCTGTCATTCTTTCATCTCTTTTATATAGTTAATCACTGTATTGTTTCCATCAGATTTTTATTTGTACTTAATCATAGAATGTGTTCCTCTGATAGTCATATAGCATCCTCACTCTTGGTCTAAATTTCCTTTTGATTTCTCAGATCTTGTGGAAGAGGTCTCTTGTGCTTCCTTTTTGTTGCCATATTCTATTTCTCTGCACTGATTATTGTAGTAGTTCTCCCTGTCCCTGCACACAAGTTGCTGAATACTTACATTCAGGGTTCTGACCGTATTTCTGTCATCTTTTACTTTTGCTTCTTCTCTGTCCTTAACCACTTGAAGAGTTTCATCTGTCATCCATTGAGGCTTCTCTTTCTTTATGGCTGCAAGTCTTTTTGCATTGCTACCTGGTAATATCCCTGGCTTCAGACCAGAGTTCTTCTGGCTCATGGTCAGTTAGGCAGTATTAAGTCTATCTATTTTTTCCATTATCTTTAAATTCTACGGGGATGTTCTTCAGATTGTATTTTGGCCTATTGGTTGGTTTAGTTTTCTTCTTTAGCTTTGCTCTAATTTTTGACATCAGCAGTCCATAGTCTGTGCCAAATCTGCTCCTAGTTTTGTTTTTACAAAGACAATGAAGCTTCTCCATCTTCTGCTTCCAATTATGTAGTCTATTTGATTTCTATATTGGCCGTCAGGTGATGTACATATATACAATCACTTCTCAGGTTGCTTGAAGGTCTTCAAGATGAACAAGCTGTTGGCTTCACAACATTCAGTCTGTCACTCTTCTGCTTCATTTCTTGATCCTAAGCCAAATTTTCCTACAATCTTTGATTTTGCTCTGTTTCCTACTTTTGCATTCCGATCACTTATGATTTCCAACAAGTCTTGTTTTGATGTGTGGTCAATTTCGCCCTGGACTCCAGCATCAAATTTTCCAATTTATTATTCTTCTGCCCCTATAGCTGGAGCACAAACTTCAATTATGATTATATTGATGGACTTTCCTGAACTCTTATTGATGTTATGTGGTCAGACTGTTACCCTAAAAGGTGGGGGATCTTGAGGTCCATCAGCAGTACCGTCATCTCCTTAGGTTTTGGGGAATTATTAGATCAAAGGAGGCCTGTGAGATGAGAGTAACAGCAGGAACTTTTCACCTGTGTATACCAGTACTAACTGTACAGATGACTCTAGTTAAGGTCAAACAAAGTATTTTAGTTGGAAATTAATAGACACATACAAGAAATCAAGCGATCTCATGAACTATACAAGGCTATTGAAGGAAAAGGTGCAAAAGGTTGGATAAAGAGAAATTGGGTGTAAGGGGTGACATTTACCAGTCTTGGAGCAGAAGACTGAAGCAAAGTGATTCAAATAAGTGTTTGAGGGTAGCATGGAGGAACAGGAGTCTGGAGTGCAGCATGACACCCAATGTACTACGTACTATGTACTACATACTACAAATTACCTTGGCTGGAGCCAGGGTTTTTGTATCCTATTTCCTGCCCTGAGGGAGGGTGCATGGACAAAGCAGTAATTGCTTTCCCACAAATGGACAAAGGGGTCCAGAATGGGCTGATTGTCTTAACTGTAGGTGACAAAACATTGGTAGGAATCAAGACAGCCTCTTAATGTCTCAGTTGGATAAGTTAAATAGGAAAAGTCTCGGTGGGGTATACTCACAGCCGGGGTGCTTGACTGCTGTACCTGGGCAGTTTTTTCTTCTATTGTATTTGGAGGTTGGGTCATTGAGAGGATTATCCCAAATCCATTAACATCACGGGTTTCTGTCTAATCCTCTAGAATTTATAACCTGGACATGCTGAGGTCATCCTGACCTACCACATGATTGCAGCCAGTATCCTTCTACCACATGTTTTCTAGCTGTAAATGTCTAGTATTATAAGAAAATGATATTTCTTACTAATTTGGCTATCCAATAGAACAGGGCGGGGTCTTAGGTGCGGTAACAAGACTTTACAATATATGCCCTGACTGCTGAGACTGTGAAAGTCCTCCTGTGAACAACAGGTTCTGTTATTCTGTAGATGGGGAAACTGCTGACTGCTGGTCCCACACTCTCTCATACAAGCAGTCTCCAGTGTGAGGGGGAATTGCGACAGGGGTCCTGCTTTGGCCCAGGCCACTCACAGGAAAAGGTGGACACGGCCGTCAGCTGCTTCCTGGGTGACAGGAGAACAGATCCTCATCGACCACAGCAGCTGCTTCCCAGTAAGTGGGGACTGGGGGAATCAGACTGGGATTCACAGCGTAGCACCCATAGTTACACATACGTAGCTCTCGTATAGGCTTCCGCCCATTATTATTAAGATGAAAAGTAAAAAACAAACGTAACAAACTTCTTGCCGGGTTAATATAAACATGCAGCTTTTGGGGAGGAGGTGTTACAGAACAAATTCTTGTATCAAAAAGTAATTTTCCAGGGTCTGTTTTTCTTTCTTTTTTTCCCCATCTCTGAGAAATCCTAACCCAACTGCAATTTGGCCAGGATGGAGGCTGAAAGCAGAAATCGTTATGAGAACTGCTAGCTTGGGACCATCTGGCTCGAACGATTACACTGCCACTAAGGCAGCTGCTCGGAAGTCTTTTTTCTCCAGCTCTGCAAAAGGAGGTTTCTGGAGCCACCAAGGAGATTTTTCTGCAAACCAGAAGTTCCCTGTGTTTGGCACTTGGACAAGGGCATCTATCGTTGTCCGAATGTTGCAATTTGTCAGGCTTATCCATCTGCCTGCTGCTTGCTTTGCCA
Source organism: Cyclura pinguis (assembly GCA_030412105.1). Taxonomy (NCBI): domain Eukaryota; kingdom Metazoa; phylum Chordata; class Lepidosauria; order Squamata; family Iguanidae; genus Cyclura; species Cyclura pinguis. Next base: position 131,603,445 of record CM059604.1, on the reverse strand, counting down.
GCCCAGGAAACAACCAAGGCTGTAGCAGTGACTGAAAGATGCAATACAAGATTATAAATTCAAAGCTTGAAAATGTTCCTTTATGGAACTCTTGCTTCCAGAATGCCAGTGGCCATGCTGGGTGAGGGACTGAAAGAGTTGCTGCCCTGAAAAAGAAACTTTTCAAAGCTCTGCTTGCCATCTGAAAAGTGAGCTGGTAGAACTTTTATTTCCATAAGACAGAAAAAGCTTTGGTTGAACTTGGCTTGATTAATACTGGCTTTTAGATTGTGATAATTACCCAAAGGCCTGAATACACTAAGCAGTGGTTCCCAAACTTTGATTCTCCAGGTCTTTTGGACTTCAGCTCCCAGAAATCTCAGCCAGGTTAGTCAACAATTAGGAATCCCAGGAGCTGAAGTCCAAAACACCCAGAAGACCAAAGTTTGGGAACCACTGCCCTAAAGGCACTAGATCCCGTCTGAGCCTGGAAGCTAAGCAGGGTTATCCCTGGTTTTTACTTGGATAGGAGACACCAACAAATTCCAGGTGCTGTAGCCTACATTTCAGAGGAAGGAACTGGCAAAATTACCTCTATATATTCTTTGCCTAAGAAAACCCTATGAATTTCATGGGGTCACCAAAGCTGACAGGCAGCTGAAGACACACAAATACACACAACCCCAGTCAGACTGTGATAAAACAATACATTAAAACAGCAGACCAAAGCAAAGCAATCAATTCACATAATCACTAAAACAATTAAAATAATAATGATAATTTAAAACAAGAGGCATAAAGCAGTAGGCCACTTGTTAAAACCTAGCTTAAAAAATGTATGGGGAGTGGGTAATCTCCATGATCTTGAGTGCTTTCTCAGTGGTGGTACCACAGTTCTGGGTTTTCTTTGGCAATGAATATTCAGAGGTGGTTTCCCATAGCTTTCCTCTGAATCTAGCCTAGTGTATTTGTTATTCCTTGTTGGTCTCCTTTCCAAGAACTAACCAGGCCTGATCCTGCTTAGCTTCCATGATAAGAGTAGGATCTGCTTCCTTCTGAGTATTTAAGCTATCTGACCTGAAGTTGCCATTGCATCACCATCAAAAAGGCCTTCTCTATGTTGTTCCCCAACTTGGGGAAAGCTCTGGAGGAGCATACTGAAACTGCTAAAGGCTTTTTCACCAGCCTCGAGATCGGTATTGTACAGCAGATGGTGCTGGAGAAGAGGACAGATTGCTTACCAAGGTCCGTCTGAGAGAGCGTTATCAGATTGCAACCTGTAGGTTGATGCTGTGCCTTTTAAATGCCTCATTCAAACAGGTTACTGGAAGGTGGTTTAAAACCCAGAAAGCATAGGATACACCAAAGATGCTGACCCTCCCTTCCTGTCCCCACTCCTCTTTCTCCTCCTCCTTCTCATATTTAATTATATCCCTCCTTTTCTTCAATTGGGGACTTAAGGCAGCTTTTATCAGTTAAGACAAATAAAATTCATAGCATACAAAAATTGAAAAGTAATTGAATTACATAATTGAATTATGTTTAAGAAAATTAAGATTAAAAACACCAAAAAACAAAAAGAAAAAACAATAAGAACTACAAATAAAAATCCAGCACATTACACAAGACCTGTTTCCACTAAAAAAAATAAATAAATACTCAAAAACTTGCTGGAATAACAAGGTCTTCAGCTGGGTGTGGGCAAAGAGTAAGGATGGTGCCTTTCTGTAAAGGGAGTTTCAGAGTCTGGGGGCAACCACTGAGAAGGCTCTCTTCTGTGTTCCTACCACATGTACTTGTGAGAATGATGGGACAGAGAGAAGTGCCTCCACGAGAGATCTCAAAACACAAGCAGGTTTCTTTGGGAGAATATGATCCTTCAAATAACCTGGACCTGAGCTATATAGGTCTTATAAATCATAAAGTGATGAAGTCTGGTAACACCCAATAGAAAGGATATAGAGAAGAAACAACACCTCAGGGTGTTCTTTCTTTCATAGAATCATAGAGCAGTAGGATACCATAAGGGCCACTGAGTCCAACCCTCTCTCATGCAGGAATATACTATCAAAACATTCCCAACAGATGGCCATCCAGCCTTTGTTTAAAAACCTCCATAGAAGGGGACTCCCCCACAATCCGAGACAGCAGATTCCACTGCTGAACTGCTCTTACCGTCAGGAAGGCCTTCCTCATGTTTAGATGGAATCTTTTTCCTGTAGTCTGAAGCCATTGCTCCATGTCCTAATCTCTGGAGCAACAGAAAACAGGCTTGCTCCATCCTCCATATGGCATCCCTTCAGATATTTAAACATAGCTGTCTTGTTGCCTCTTAACCTTCTGTTCTCCAGCTAAACATCCCCAGCTCCTTATGCCACTCCTCATAGGGCTTGGTTTCCAGACCATTTTGATCACTCTCCTCTGGACACACTCCAGCTTGTGAATATCCTTCCTGAACTTGGTGTCCAGAACTGGACACAATATTCCAGTTGGGGTCTGACCAAAACAGAATAGCCTCTGAATCAGGCTCTGAAGAAGACAGTTAAAGATTAGTAGGCCAAAACATATTGGGTGAATTAGAAGTACAGAATAATCTTTTACAGCACCTGAGACTCTGGCCATTTCTGCATTACACTGTTATAATGGTCTTACTCCACTTTCAACATCCTATGGAATCCTGGAGTTTGCAGTTTAGGGAAGGGAATTTAGAATTCTCAGCCAGAGAAGCTCTTGGGCCTCAGTAAACTACAAACCCTAGAATTCCACAGGATGTTGAAAGTGGACTAATAGCATTATAACAGTGTAGGGTGGAAATGGCCTTAGTCTCTTCCCTTCATCCCCTCTTACAGATGACAACCAGTACTTTTATCTGTGCCTGGAAATGGACTGGCAGCCGGCAGAGATGTTGCAATAAGGGAGTTGTGTGCTTCTCATTTCATTCTTTGAAATGTCCTCCCTGCCCCTGTGATTTTCTTTCAGTATGTCTCTGAAGTAAACTTCACCAGGGGAAAAACGATTTGGTGGAGGGGTAACTTCTTGGAGGAAGGACAGGGAAGGAGCAGAAAAGTTTGCCGCAATAGCATTTCCGTTATTACCTACACTTCAGTGAGTATTTGTTGTACTTGTTAGATTGCTAGGTTTGCAGGGGGCTGTTTCTGTTAACATTTCTGCACCACACACAGTTATGATAAGCACTTCATAAAGTGCTTTTATTTTTATAGGCTTGTGGAAACTCCTTGTCCAAAGAGGCTCTCTTTGACTTTCCAGAACAAAAAAGCAAATGCAAAAAACCACAGAAATAAAATGGAAAGAATAGGGAATAGGTTCCTGCACCACAAAGAAGTGAAGCAGTTCAAAATGTTTCAGCAAATATTTTTGCCAAAACTGACAATAAGCACATGCAAAATGAAACAATGGCCAAGTAAACCTTCCATAAGTAAATAAAGACATTATGAAGTTTCTAGAGATCACTTAAAAGCTTCTTCCAAAATGTATTGAAAGGGGATTTTTTTTTTCATTTGCCAACCTCCACTTATGTTTTGGTGTCAAAACATACACATTGATGTTTGTTTTTTAACATGGTGGAGCAGGGGGAAGCAGGCTTATCTGCTGTTGCCCTAAGAGGTGGGGGACATTGGGGTCCACCTGCAATGCCAGCATCTCCTTAGAATCTGAGGAATTTATAACTCAAAGGAGGCCTACAAAAGGAGAGCCATGGCAGGATCTTTTCACCTGTGTATACCAGTACTAACTGTAGAGAAGACTCCAGTTAAAAGATTAAACCGGGTTTTTTTTTTTTGGTTTTTTTTTAATTAACAAGCATACAGGAAATCAGGCACTCTCAAGAACGATATAAGGTTATCAGAGACTGAGGCAGGAAAGGTTGGATAGAGGGAGATTGGGTGGAAAGGGTGGTAGTTACCAGTCCTAAAGCAGAAAGTCAAAGTGGAGTGTCTCAGACTGCGTTTGAGGGTAGCACAAACGAACAGTGGTCTGGGCACCCTGTATTACATCCAAGTATTACAATTTACAGGGGCTGGAGTTGGGTTTTTATACCTTATTTCCTGCCTTGAAGGAGGGTGCGTGGACTAAGCAGTAACGGCTTTCTCTTCCCAGGAGGCTCAGGCAAAAGCAAGCTGTTACCACCCATCCTAGATTGTCTTAGCAAAAGCAAACTTGTCCTCTGCTGGCAGCCAGCCCAGGTTCACAGCTCTCCAATTAGAGTCTTTATGAGCAGCCATGGACAAAGTTGGTCAGCCAATTACCATTCCATGGCCATTTCTGCACTAGCCTGTTATAGCGCGATGATTCCACTTTCAACATCCTCTGGAATCCTGGGGTTTGCAGTTTCGGGAGGGGCCAGAAACTGCAAACCCCAGGATTCCAGAGGATGTCGAAAGTGGAGTCATCGCGCTATAACAGGCTAGCGCGGAAATGGCCATTGTTTCAGCTGTCTGAGTCAGTAATAAATTCAGAGTGACAGTCCAAAGGACTATCCAGTAGTCAGCACACAAGGTAAGGGTCAAAATTTCCAAGAACACAAGTCAGAGATCTGAATGTAGGATGTATTGCTTCTACCTGTGACAGCAATTGTCTGCAACAGATTTCTCTCCATTCCCTCCCTTGTATTTATGGGCTGACAACTTCCCTCAGCTGTTTGCCTAATTAATGTGTCTTCTCTATAGAAATACTCTGAGTCTCATAGGCCTTCCCTTTTTCATATATGTGTTTTATGGCTTTTAGGGGGGAGTCCTGTCTGTGCTTGCACCTGAGTCCAGAGACTGGGATATGACAAAACTGTTCTTCCCTGTTAATAACTGTTGCCATCTTGAGCACTCTCCAATGTTCCTTGGCCACATGTATCCAGATTTTCACCTGTGAAAAGTTGGAAAGCATAAACCAGCGTGGTATAGTGGTTTGAGCACTGGACTATGACCCTTGGGACCAGAGTTCGATTCCCTCCTCAGCCATGGAAACCCACTGGGTGAGCTTGGGCATGTCACACACTTTTAGCCTCAGAAAAGCCCGTGATAGGTTCACATTAGGGTCTCCACAAGTTGGACACAATTTAAAGGCGCACAAAAATGTTAAACAGATAGATAGACAGACGATAGATCGATAGATCATAAATAAGCCCTACGTGATGGCTACCCAGTTTAACTTATCACACATTTATAGAAGTTCTTTGACCTGTAAGAGGGAGAAAGTTCCAGGTGGCCACCGTGCAGCCTCTTTCAGTCCTTCACAATCAGAAGAAGCTCAGTGATGGGAGCGGGCCAAACTCTTTGTTATTTTCTGACAGGCCTGTTCGAAAGCTGGAGGCCCGCTGGGGAGGTGTCTTGAAAAGCCAGATCAGCCCTGCTCTTTCTGCACTCTTGCTGGCACTTAAAAGCTAGGCCCGGGGATGCAAATACACGCTTGGAGGCCCCGGGCTGCCCCGTTAATGGTCAGACTTCAAGTTGAATGTTTTCAGCTTGGTTAGCAGCCTGTAAAAGATACACGTTGAAAGGGGGATTTGTGGGTGGTGGGGAGCACGGGAGGGGAGATCAGGAAAAGGTTGAGTGCTTTTCTGTTCTTCTTCTTCTGGGATTATTTTTCTTTTTAAAAAATGCTTGCTGATTAAATTGGAGCTGAAGTGGAGAGGGAACAGGTAGACCCCTTTCATTAGGCTTGAAATCATTGGCCTAAAATCTTATGTTAGGCAGCTGTTTGTAGAGCTGTTGCTGTTAACTGCCATCTAGTGAACTCATGGCAAGACACTGAACGTAAGACCCCCAAGTCGCTCTACTATCAACAATCCTGCTCAGATCTTGCAAACTGAGGACTGTGGCTTCCTTTGTTACCCTGTTTGCTGGGGGTCCCGTGAGGGACACCAAAATATGCTCAACAATAGGTGGGGAAGATTAGCTCTGAGCACTGCTTTAGCAATACGAGAGGCAGGGTAACTTAGCAGGATCTTGAACCCTATGTCTACGGGGTCAGGCCAAGTCAAGGAGCACACAGAAGTTGAAATAATAAATGTGGTTTTATTAAAACACAATCAAACAGTGTATGCGGCACACTCACACAAGATAACTAAAGAAATAAAGGTTGGAGTGGGATAGAGGGATTTTTAGAGGAGTTGTTGGTTTGGATGATACTTCACCTGTCCTGAAGCCCGGTTGGAAGCGGAGAAGCTGGGGAGTGTGGATCTCAGCATGTGGAACTGAGGGGAAGGCTCGCTGGACAAAGCAACAGCAAGGCGGGATGGAAGCCAAGAGCGATCCAAGGAAGCGCTCTAAGTCAGGGGTTTTTATAAGGAGAATTGTGACCGTAGGCTAGGTCGGACTTGGGGAAAACAATAGAGTTGGGGCTGGAGACAAAGCCTCTGAAAGGTCAGAATTTGAATGATTGAGTCATAGCCAAATTGTCAATAGGGTAGCCAGTATGCAAACGTGGAGTACTTGAGCGTTGTATAGTCAGATCATCAAGCTTCCAGCGCAAGGCAGAGGATCTTTTGAAAGTTGCGTGCATACCTAAGGAAGGTACGTGCCTTGAGGTCTCCTAAAGCTGCGAGTCGGCTATTTCTGGCCTGCCTGTATTGTGTTGGAATATTACGATTATCGGCCGAGCCTGTGTGCGTGCTTGTCCGGGGGCCTTGCAAGCACGTGGAAGGGAATGGGTATGTGAGGCCAAATTATTAATATCAAGAGATATCTTTTTATATCCCCCAAAGCTCGGGCTGGCCAGGGCAGTAACACCTTGATTTAGTTTATTCCCCTGTAATGTGGTCTTCCTCTTTTCCCACTGCCTTCCACCTTACCAAGCCTCATTGTCTTTTCTAACGAGTCAGATCTTCTCATAATATGGCCAAAGTAGGACAGTCTCACTTTACTCATCTTGTTTTCTAGAGAGAGTTCAGGCCTGATTTGTTCTAGGATCCATTTATTTGTCTTTTTGGAAGTCCATGCTACCCGCAGAAATTGCCTCCAGCACCACATTTCAAAGGAGTTGATTTTCTTCCTATCAGCTTTCTTCACTGTCCATTTTTCACAACACATAGAAACTGGAAATACAACGGCATGGACGATCCGGACTTTGGTATTCGGTGATATATCTTTACTGTTGGGGATCTTGTCTAGTTCGTTCATAGCTGTCGTTCCAAGTCCAAGACTTCTTCTGATTTGTTGACTGCGTCTCCACTAAATTAATTGAACTTGCATACCTGTGTACTGACCAAGTGCCCACTGAGTACTGTAGATGGAATGAACAATTGGGTTTGGGCCAAGATACCTTCCAACTTTTCCAGTGTGACAGGAACAGTCCCAATTAATCCTCTGTCATCCCACATTTTCAGCTGTTTTCAAAATGTACCACTTTCTCTCTCCTCCTCCCACTTTTCTCCATTTGTCCTCAGCTTACTTTAATAGTCACACATCTAGTTCAAAATGCAAAAGTATTTTGCACTCCATTAATTCAATGGGAGAAGAAATTTTGCCCTTCCCACTAGGCTTAGGCAAAAGCAAACTGCTGGAGCCTCTCTTTGCTATCTTGACCACACTCTGACATTGCTTGGCCATATATGTCCCAGTTTTCGTCTATGAAATGTTGGAAAGCATGCAGAAGTTGCCAGGTTCAGTTCATAGCATCTTCAGATAGCATTGAGAAAAACCTCTCCCTGAACCCTAGAAATTTGTTGCCGGGGGGAAGAGATGATGTTGAGATTTAGTTACATCCCTTGATTTCATCCAGCCCACACTTCAGCCCTCACCCAAATAAGGTTACCCAAAACATATGTTCACATTACAAAACTGTAGCACTTTGATACCACTTCAACTGCGATGGCTCTATTTTATGGAATCCTGGGGTTGGTAGTACAGTGAATTACTTATAATTATTTGCTCCCAAGCCTTACCAAACTGTATATGCCAGGGTTTGATAGGATGCAGCCATGGTATACAATTGTTTAGTGTGAAAGATACCAGGGTCTACACCAGAACGTCTTAAGTTATCTGACATGGTAGACTGGCGGGTTGCTTTTCCCAATGTACCAGAGACCTGCATCCTATTTGTGTCCCTTGGCTACAAGTGTTTCATTCCTGGAAACTTGCCCTGGACAGCAGCCAATGGGTCACAGTCTGATAACGGTCGATGAGCACAACATGGAGTAGAATTGGCCTGGACAATATAGAACTAGAAGGACTTGTGGTATCATTCAATATGAGGCACCTACTTTGGTTCACCTGAAGACCTATAAAGAAAATACAGTACAGTGGCCCCTCCACATTCACAAGGGTTTAAGACACAGAACCACCACAAAAGTGGAAAAACTGCAAATATCTCCCCTCATTCCCCTCCAGATCTTCCCCTTCCCATTCCTTTGCCTCTGGCCCTTGTTCCTGGGGTGAAGAAAAAAGACAAGGCAAAGGACTTACAGGTACTTTCTCCACAGACAGAGAAGAGTAGAGTTCTGACATCCTAGCTACTTCTGGTGGCCATCTTGAGAAAGGAGGGGTAGGAGCAATGACAGCAGTTGACCAATCAGCAGCCATTACAAGGCAGAATGTGCAGCCACATGGCAGAAAGGACATGCCTCCAGCAGCGAAGGGGGCTTTGCTCAGCCAGGAGGAAAAAAAGTCCATTTTAAACACAAACCGTGCAAGGCTAGGGTGATGAATACAAGGGAATGAGAGGAAGAAAATGAGGGGAGGCAAGCACATGCCTCACAAATAATCAAATTCACAAAGGTCAAACCCAGAATGTGGAGGGAGGACTGTACATGCATGGGGAGTTAATTAAATAGATCTCTGAATGAAGCTTTTCAAGGGAAAGTCATATTTTATATAAAGTTTGGGAATTTTCTCTTCCTTCCTTCCTTCCTTCCTTCCTTCCTTCCTTCCTTCCTTCCTTCCTTCCTTCCTTCCTTCTTCCTTCCTTTTCTGGAGATAACTTTCAGAACCTCACCCAACCCACATGCCCAGGCTAGGATATTCTGCGAGCCGTAGTTCAAAAAGGAACTTTTCTAGGTTCTAATATTACAGATTGAGGCAATCCAGAGAGATTCACTTAGCAAAGAGCACCAGATTTGTGCTGGAAAGAGATCTGAAGGCGTCCAGCCTCCTTGGGACCAGCCCAACTCATCAGTGAAGGATTTATCATGTTGTTCTTATCTTGTTTCCAACAACAAGCTTGAACCTAATACATATTAATTTAGTGCATGCATGCAAAAAACCAAACCATGACATAATTCTATATGTAGACACAGAGGTTCCTTGGCTTTGCTGAGGACTAGTGGGGGATAATAGATCATCCCTCATTCTGACACCTACCGACCCCCTGCCTTTCCCCCAGTTTCACTGGATCAGGGAGAGAGGCTGTCTCTTGCACAAAAGCTTTGTTTCGTGCCCTTTAGGAACATTTTTAATTACTGTTTTGACAGAGAACAAGTTTAACTGGCTCTTCAGCAACCCGGCATATAAGGTCATTGCTTTCCCCATCTGTAAAGAAGCTACAAAAATGAGGTAATAAAGTATACAGGCTGAGTGAGTCTAGTAATTTAATACTGCTCTCATAAACGTGGAAATGAGTCACCTGTGGCTAATTTTAAAATGCTGATGTACTTAGATAGGAGTTGGAATCGCCTCCGTGAGTCAGGCCTGTGGGACCGTAAGCGCTGTTGTTGCAGGGCGGGCTGTTACAGAAGTTTGTGCATGTGTGCATATAATATATTGGGCATCAATCCAAGTGTTTCTTTCCCCCTTAAAAAAGAAAATCTGACAAAGTGAAATCAAGATGTGACTCCGTTTAAGTCCCCCCAAATGGGCTGAAATTTTAGCTGGAAAGTAACTAAAATGATCTGGTGTCCAAAGACCATAGTACATTTCTTCCAAGAGTGGGGACTAACTGCCATCTCTAGCGTAAGACTACTGTTATGACTAGTTTGTGGTGCAGCCGAGGCCAGTCTTTCCATTAGGCAGAGTGAGGCAACTGTAACCCCACTGGTACACCCTATCCCGGGGTCCACAATTTCTAATATTAAATGTGATTCAACATGCCAGAGAGTCACCCGGATGAGCATGTAGGCAGCAACGGTCGAACAATCGAGAGCCAGGTCAGGCCAGTAAAATCTCCAGTCACGTAGCCCCACAAGACCTCAAGCTGTGCAAACCCATGGTAAACAAAGGGTCCTCAGCCACTGGGGAGCCAACTTGAGGAGATTAGCATGTTTTCCCCAAATTGAGCACTGACATCAGAAAAATCATATCAGGCAAGGACTATCTACATAAATTCACACCACAACCCAATGCAACTGAAGTTCCTGAGACATCGGCAACACCTCATAATCCCATCATGAAAAAGAAATTGCCATTGTGGAGCTTCCTTTGCAGTGCCTATTGTTTTCCCCGGGAGAGGATTTACCCTCAACGTATGTTTTCCGCTACAAATAGTCCTGGTTTTTGAGAGTTCCTTTGGATAACTCCCGGTCACGCCAGCAGACCATTTCTCTGTCAGTCGAGTAATCCCCTCAGCCCTTTCTTTGCTGAGCTCTACTTTGTTTGCTGTTTTCCCAGACCAAGGACTTCAGGAAAAGGTGCAGTATCACCCCATCTACAATCCCTTCACTACTTCTCCTATTCAGTTTCTACTCTTTTGCTTCTTAATAGGTCTTGAGTGGGTGTGTGAGTGATTGCGTTGATGCGTGAGGTTTTCATTCAATAAAATCATTTATTTGACACCTTTGTCTGGTTTTTGGCTTGGCCTATACCCATAAAAACCGTGTAAAAAGACCCCGCTAGGTTACCCTGCCTCTCACGTTACTATAGTTTGTGCTCTCTTAGTTCCTATTCCCTCCCACATGGAGCACATTAAGGTGTCCCCTAAGGGACCCCAGAAATCAGGGTAACACAACTACCTCAGGTGGCAAATGCTGAAGGAATGAGTGTTGTTACTCAACCTGTCCTCCACTCCCTCTCACGCTGGTGTGTTGGAATACCCTCTCCAACTGTCAGTCCTGAACTGCTCTGGATGTGGAGAATGGCACATGTTGCCTTTGCCTAAGGCAGCAAAATGTCACGGGTTGACCCTTTGGACAGTATGCTAGATGGCTGAGCAGGAGTTAGATCTTAATCTACTGGTAGGTTTCCAGGAGATCTGGAGCAGAACAGCAAGTATTTCATATCCTCCAATTGTACTGGTTGGGGGGGGGGGGCAGTCCTGATTACCATATTTGCCAGTGTATAAGATGCATCAGTGTATAAGAAGCACCCCATATTATACACCGGCAAATTCTATTTACCAACATATAAGATGCACTGGCGTATAAGACGCACCCCCATTTTCAAACAGTGTTTCTTGGGGGGAAAAGTGAATCTTATATGCCAGCAAATAGGGTAATCCTCTGTGATACCAGTTTTTCAGCTGCTTTTAAAATGTCCCAGTTTCTCTCTCCTCCTCTCAGTTTTCCCCTTTGTCCTCAGCTTACTTCAACTGCTGCAAAACCAGTTCAAAGTTCAAAAGTAGTTTGCAGCCAGTTAACTCCGCAGAGGGAGAGGAGAAGAGGGAGTGGAATCTTGCTTTCCTATGCCATTTCCACACTACACTGTTATAGTGCTATTATTCCACTTTTAACATCCTGTGGAATCCTGAGGTTTGCAGTTTAGGGAGGGGCATTTAGAATTCTCAGCCAGAGAGTGCTTGGGACTCAGTAAACTACAAATCCCAGAATTCCACAGGATGTTGAAAGCGGAATAATAGCACTGTAACAGTCTAGTGCAGAAATGGCCCCAGTCAGCCCAGGCAAAAGCAAACTGCTGCAGCCTGTCCTAGCTTGCCATGTTCTTTCTCATTAATAACTTTGCCATATTGACCACATTCTGATGTTGCTTGGCCACATGTGTCCCAGTTTTTCTGGCAGCGCTTGGAAGGGTTACTTTTTTTAGAACCGACAGTTCTCAGACTCTACCCTGCCAGTACCCTGCTTTCTGAGTCCCAAGTGAGAAGAAAGGATTTATGGGTCACCACTCAGCAAGAAGGGCCAAGGGTCCCCAAACTCTGCAGCCTGCCTGGTTCGCTACATCCAGAAGTTAACAAAACAACACACATGACCTTGTGAAGAGGAATGACCTGTAAGAACCTTTAAAATTACTTCACTGCACCATTGCTTGTTGCTCAAATCAACTGCACTGAAGAAATTCTATAGCCATATATTTTAAGAGAGGTGTCTGGTTTGGGCTGAGTGATATTGTGTGCTAAAAAACTGCAATTTTTAGAAACGGGTGGGGGGGAGACCTTCGTCATTGAAAGCCCTCTGGTTGAACTTCCTGGAAGACACATCACCGCGCATACCGTACTCTGTCATTAGCAGCTAGGAGGGAAAGACGTAAGAAGAATCCTGAACACTGTACTGGAAGTCAGGAAGAGGAAGGAAAAAGCCTTAAGGAAATGATAAAGGTTGATAGGTATTGATTTAGCACTCTCTGTGTTAGGGCGTTTGCAGCAAGGTAACGAAAAGAAACTTGGTATTGTGTGGGATGGGGGCAGGCTAAAAGAAAAGGTCTAGTATTCTGACCAGGTAGGTCTTGAGATATTTCATTTTAGATGAGCAAAGTAAAACTGAGGCTAACGAAGGGAATTGGCTTCTCACACCCTATGGATATAGAAAACAACACTGGTCTGTTTTTTGGGGGAGAGGTTGGTGTTTGTTTGTTTGTTTGTTTGTTTGTTTGTTTGTTTTAAGGGAGATCAGTAGCTGGGTTGTTGAAGCTGTTCGCTTTCTAGACAGCATTACTGTTGAGGATCAAGGCTAGTCCTGCTATTAGACAGAGGCCTTTTCTGCACTAGACTGTTATAGTGCTATTATTCCACTTTGAGGCCCCTCCCTAAACTGCAAATCCCAGGATGTTGAAAGTGGAATAATAGCACTGTAACAGTCTAGTGCGGAAATGGCTTCTAGAGTGAGGTGACTGCCTCAGGTAGCAGATGCTGAGAGATGGTAATTGGAGATTTTCAGCTGCTTCTTGTGATCTCTCTGTTCCCCAACTTTTAGAGGTTATTGACAAACACACTCTTCTTCTTCTTCTTCTTCTTCTTCTTCTTCTTCTTCTTCTTCTTCTTCTTCTTCTTCTTCTTCCTCTTCCTTTTCATCTTCCTCTTCCTCCTCCCTCTCCTCCTCCTCCTCTTCCTCTTCTTCTTCTGGTTATTTCAAGTTTGACTTATGGCAACCCAATGAAAGAGAGATCTCAAACAGCATGCTTAGGTCTTTCAAACTCAGACTTCCTTCACTGAATCTCTAATGTGGTCTTCCTGTTTTTCTGCTGCCTTCCACCAGATGCCATTAGTTGAAGATTCAACTGCCAATACAGTTAGTTAGCTTCTAATCTTGGACCAATGGGGTACCATCTTGCCCTTTGCAAAATATCTTGGACTGGACATGCTGAAGGTGATCAAACATCTGTTTAGTGACAAGCATCACAACTCAGTTGGGAATTCCATTGACTCGGCACTGATCTTGACATTGTGAGAACCCGGTGAAAACCAGTGGTCCCTGGACCACTCATGTTCTGTTCACCTCACAAAGTTAAAGAAGAACTTCCTGATGGTAAGAACAGTTTGACAGTGGAATGCACTGCCTTGGAGGGTAAAAGACTCTCCTTCTTTGGAGGTTTTAAACAGAGGCTGGATGGCCATCTGTCAGGAATGTTTTGATTATGTATTCCTGCATGGCAGAATGGGGCTGGACACGATGGCCCTTGTGGCTTCTTCCAACTCTATGATTCCGTGATTCTATATGCTGTGAAACATGGAGTATATTGAATCTGGAAGACCGATGAGGTAGGGGTGTGTGTAATCAAATCTCTGGTCCCAACCCTAATATTTGGACATGCTCAACCAAAGATCTGAATGGAGTCTGCGCAGAAATGACGACAATGAGCCAGGGGGTGGCAGGGACAACACTAAAGGTCATGCAGGAAGTGTCAGACACCTTAGGATGTATCTATGCTATGCAGTTCCACCACTTTGGTACTATTTTAATTGTCATGACACCATCCTATAGAACCCTGGGGTTTGTAGTTTGTTGAAGTACTTAGGACATGCTGCCAGAGAGCTCCAGTACTGTCCATAGAAAATTCTAGGTACCTTACCAAAGTCTATTTAGGAAGCCATGATTAGACAAAATACAACAAATTTCATCTTCATTGGCCAACCAAAATGTATAAAATGCACCCATGCAAGCATTCACAGCTTTCTTCATCAGGCAAAGTTGTTAGAAATCATACAGGAGAAGAAAAGTGATGATGTTGGAGTCACACACCTATATTTTGTCTCAGATGTAATTTCTGTTGTTAAGATGGTCTAGAGGGATATCAATGTAGGAAGTGACCACTCCTTTTCTTGGCCAAGTGGGGATCAGGATCAAAGGGTATTAAAAGACAGGTAATAACATTTCGGCTTCGGTAGCAACAGAAAACTAACTTCTCTTGAGATCCAGGCTACCCCAGTCCTGTGCTAAGCTAACGTGATTAGTCGGGGAACCTAAGCGGTGAATTGATGCTGGTGTCATGGAGAGAGCTGGAGGTCAGTGCTGAATGACTGGGAAGTGGGAAGAAGGCAGAGCATATGAATGGAGTAGAAAGATACAAGGGTCTTTTTTTTGTAAGGGCTGGCTGATACCTTCTCTGAAAACAAGGGGTAGTGCTTTCCCTGAACTGTGTCACTTTAGGATGCAGCTGAGAGGGAACAAGTTTGTACTCAAGGGTACCTTGGGGGCAGTGGTAGAAGGTAACAAGCTTCCAAGCACATAGAAACATAAGCTAAATATTTCTCCCTGACATGCTTGATTTCCACATAAAGGGCTCTTGCCACATTGCAGACTGTTCTGTGTGCAGTCTCTCCCCTGAAAGTTGAAGTGGTACAGTATGAGAAGAGTTTTGCCATTTGTTTTTGCTGAATACATACATACTTACATACTTACATACATACATACATACATACATACATACATATATTTGTCCTTAGGTTTAATTGCAATAGTTATTTTTTTTAATCAGCATAGCAGATTTCTGTGGTGCCTGTTTATATGATTGCCACCCGTGTTCTTCAGGGCACCTGTGCAGCTATAACAGTGATTTGACCAGGTAAAGTTCAGTAGCTATCTCCTGCTTCCATCATTGCATCTCCAAGCTAGGCAAAATTGTGTCAGTTGGATTTCTGTTGAATATACAGCAATTATAGCCAGAAGAAGAAAAAAGTGTGTTCCCTTACCCAATAATATCTGCAAAAGTTCTCTTCCTCGGTGAGAAAGGGTGTTATGTTGCATTGAGATGCCCTGTCACAAAGTTGTCAACTGTTGCAAGATTTTTCTTTCTTGTGTGTGAGAGTGAAAAGACTATTCTTCTCCCATTGGCGGCAGCAATAGGCTAAATAAATAAATAAATGAAAAATCCATCATGTTTTGCACCAACACATCGTGTTTTGCACAAAATGTATTTTGCACAGCAAACAATGGCTTTTTTCTGCAGAAATCACCTCAGAATTTACACAAAAATATTTCAAAATACAAAAAAGCAAAGCTTCCCATAATGTCGCCCATTATGGGAAGCTTTGCATTTTGTATTTTGAGAGAAAACTTGGACATTTTTGGTTCTTACATGAGAGAGCAAAATAAGTGATTTACCTGTATTTGCCAGCATATAAAATGCACCAGCATATAAGATCCACCCCATTTATACGTCAGCAAATACTATTTGCTGACGTATAAAATGCACTGGCGTATAAGACGCACCCTGTTTTCAAACAGTATTTTTCAGGAAAAAAAAGTGAGTCTTGTACACCAGCAAATAGGGTACCTCCTTATCTGCCAGTTCCTCTGTTAGCCGCACAACCTCTCTGAGTAGACTCGCATAATCTTCCTTCGGTTTGCATTGAGTTTCATCTTTCTTTACATGCTGTCTGTGTCTCTGGATGAATAAGTACTAAGAAGCTGTAAAAGCAACCTCTTCCAGGGGACACAAGTTGTGGAACCCTGCAAGTGTACATCTGCTCCAGGATGGTCTTTAAAAAAAAATAAAAATAAAATCAAGCATTTGGATTCAAACAAAAGGAAACAGCAACATCTGTTCCCTAATGAATATTTTGATAGCCTTCTTTTAAATGCACAGAATGCCATGATTTAGATTTTCCTGCTTTTTGCTCATTAGCAGTTACCAAACTTGCAGTCTGAAGCAAAATGTTCCCATCAGGCTGGCCCAGGTGCCATAAAGCCTGCCAGCCAACCACATGGGCACAGAAGAGGTCTTCCCATCTATTTCCAGTCCCCTGGTGGGAATTCTGAATACGCAAATATCCCTTTCCTTAAAGAAAAAAACTCTATTTTTTTTTAATTACATTACTAAGGACCACATCCCGCAGAATAAAAATAATCCCTTCCCCTTTTATCTCTTTCCTCCATTGTTCTACACCAAGCAATGTCTTCAGACTTCAGGAAAAGAGATTCCAGCAAAACATTAGGAAAAACTTCCTGATGGTAAGAACAGTTCAGCAGTGGAATACACTGTCCAGGAGTGTGGTGGAATCCCCTTCTTTGGAGTTTTTTAAATAAAGGCTGGATGGCCATCCGTCAGAAATGCTTTGATGGTGTATTCCTGCATGGCACGGGGTTGGACTGGATGGCCCCTGTGGTCTCTTCGAACTCTAAATGATTCTATAATTTTTCTTTATTAAATTGTAAAGCATAACATCCAGCACAATAACAATAATTCCTTCTTCTTTTATCCTTCCCCTCCAACAATTAAATCTACAACAAAAAGTGAAAAAATAGAATGTTGGAAGCTTAATTCTTGCCCAGAGTTCCCAATATCATCTAAAATACTAAATTATAACAATAAGATAAAGCAGTCCAAATTAACCAAATTAGTCTTCCTCCTTCAACTTGACTTATTTTTGCCCTTCTACCCTGTATTTCTCTGGAACACTTTTATCTGTGCTTTCATCATTAACACATTGTGGAAATGGGTATCAATTTAAATATAATGCATCTGGTTTAACTTTTGCTTTACTCAATAAAATATTATGAGACTTTTTTTTTCCATAATAGCTATAAACCATATGTTTTTATGCCATACAGATAGTAACTAATTATGACCGTCTTTCCATCCTTCAGCTAATAATCAGGCTGCCACAACACAAAAAAAAAATCACAAGGTCTTTATAGTAAAGACTATTATTATCTTCTTTGAAAAGGCCTCGTAGGCACAACCTGGGATCCTTCACAACTGGCACATTCAATTGAAAGGAAAGTTCTTGAATAAATAAACCCCAGAAAGAACTAACCATTAGGCAGTCCCACCATATATGTCGATGGGTGCCCGTAAGAGAGCCCTTTCCCACATTTTGGTGGGAATGTCTAAAGTCTCCCTGAGCCCATAAAAGAAAGAAAGAAATGGAGAAATACCCATTTTCCTCCTTAAGCTATATTGCTCCCCTGCCAAGAGACAGGGAGTGTAGTGAAGCTGGCACTTCCCTCAGGTTTCCACCCCAACTGGTGGCAGCCCAAGACTCCTTCTGTGTTACTCCAAAAAGTGGGTGACTCTGGGATCCACCTGCAATGCCAGTGTCTCCTTAAAATATGGGGAATTATAGCTCAAAAGGAGGCCTTCAAGAGGGAGGGAAGCCCCTCCCTAAACTGCAAATCCCAGGATTCCATAGGATGTTAAAAGTGGAATAATAGCACTATAACAGGCTAGTGCGGAAATGAGTCTAGTCTAGAAGCCCATTTTTCCCTAGGAAGCTTTTTATTTCCTTCTTTTAAACTTGTAGCCTCTCTTTAAAACAAACAAACAAATGGCACACTTTCGGCTTCTTTGTCAGCTGGCTTTGCTGATCTTCTCCTATGCAAAAGAACCTCCAACTCCTGCAAGTCTTCTCTCTCTCTCTCTCTCTCTCTAACTCAATTAAATAAATATATTGTGGGCCTTTTTTAATTTCCCCGTGTGGCGCTGGGAGATGAAGAGCTGCCAACTGGAGAAGTTTGCCAGGGGCGGCGAGGAGATGAGAATGTCAAGTCCGGTGAGGAACTACAGAGGAACATATGAGAGAGGAGCCGTTTTCATTCAAAAGGACTGGGAGTTATCGCATTTCAGCTTTCACTGCCGAAAGGCACCGAGCTGCAGTGTAAAAATGAGATCCCTGGGGTCCCACCAACAGGACGACATCTAAAGAGGCCTACACTCCATTAGGAGTGGGACAAGGCCCGTGTCATTTCCATTCCTCCAGTTGCCTTTGTCATGATGGGAATGAAATATCAGGAGCTGACGACCTCCTGTGCAGCAAATTAATTGTATGGGCACATTCTGCCACAACTCTCCTCACTTCTAGGACTGGTGAACAATCTGACAGTTGGAAGAAGGAAAAGGCTCCAGCTATACCACCAACAGTCTGTTGGTATTCATTGTGATCGCTGTTTTCAGTGGTGGCCATCAGACAGCAGTGGTTGGGGTGCCTCCAGTTTCATTGGAGCAGTGAATCCACTCTGGGTATTAGTCTAAACAACTACTAATTATTATTGATCCTCCTCCTCCTCCTCAACTGTAATTCACTATTGCAGACCATTTCCACACTGTACTGTTAAAGTGCTATTATTCCACTTTCAACATCCTATGGAATCCTGGGGTTTGCAGTTTAGGGAGGGGCATTTAGAATTCTTAACCAGAAACCTCAGAATTCTACAGGATGTTGAAAGTGGAATAATAGCGCTATAACAGTGTAGTGCAGAAATGGCCATAGTCATGAATATGTAGCCTAGAGTTATACATCTGTAACTGATTCATATCCATGAGGATTACGTATTCTCAACCAAGGCATCATTGCCACTATTGTAAAAATCCCCAATCCTACTTTAGCAGCCACCAGCCGCAGCAGTCTGGCATTTCCATCCCCCTCCCAACAGCAGTTTCTGGTGCAAAGAGGAATTGCAAAAGAGATCCGGCTCCTGATTGTCACTCCAGAGATCAGTGTTGAGAGGGAGATGGGGGATGGAAATGCCAGTCTGCTGCACCCTGATCAACAGGAGAACAGATCTCTGCTGCTCACAGTGGCTGCTTGCAAGTGGTTCCAAGAGAACCTCCATAGGCAAGAATTGATGAAAGAATGGAACCCCTGTCAAATTAGTGGAACTTATCCTTAGTTCAGAAGCATCAAAAGAACAAGTTGTCAGATAACGGGGTGTCAAAAGATGGGTGCTTCTTGTATTGCTTGTAGGCTTTTGTTGTTCTGTGTCCTTTATGGTGTTTACAATCTCATTTATTCCCATATTCACACTTTTAAAAAAAAAAATCTATGTGGGGTCTTATTTTCCCCTTTCTGGTTTCTAACTGGTATGTAACCCTAGATCTCAGCCAATAGAGGCTGTGTTCAGGACAGAGAATTCAGGAAATGTGTAGTGCTGATTCACAGGGCTTTGGCAGGCAAGATTCTAGCTGCCCGCAGGTCAGAATCTCCATCTCTCTCCCTGACCAAGCAGGGAACTGAAACCTGGTCTCTAAGGTCACAATCAAACCACTACATGATGCTGCCTCTCCTTTTAAAATACTGGCTGGAATGCTACATCACCTACTTAGTTAAGTGGGCATAACAGTACCATGCCCTAGACTGGCGCCCCAAGACCTGCTTTATCAGGCAGCTGAAGGATGTCCATTCAGCTGGTGATCGGGGCACAGGAGGATAAGATTTCTGTCCACCTCTCCACAGCCAGCTAGACTGCAACAATCAGAAGCAGGACCCCAGTTGCAATTCCGCATCGCAGCTTGGCTGGTGGGAGGGGGCTAGAAATGTCTTCCTTCTGGGCCCAAATGCCAGCTGAATGGACCTTCTTCACCCAACTCAGTGGCTGTCTAGTAAAGTAGGCTTGGGAGGGCATTCACAATTTTAGCAACACTGCCACAATTGTGACTATGTTGTAGTGTTATGAATACAGCTCAGTTACAAATGCATAACTTGAAGTGCCGCATCTGTAACTCCAATGCTGAATTCCAGCCACCCTTTAAAAATAAAGTTTAGAATTAACCGTAGAATGCACTGCTCCTTACACCACAGTCAGTTATGTTATTCTGACTTACTACATTACTCGACATTATGTCCTTGTTACCAATCGATTAATACATAGGCAATTAATACATACATGTCATCCTTCTAGAGTTCTTCATCTGCTTAAGTTTCCTTTTGCGCATGATTGTACTTTTTTGGCCATGTAGTATCCATATTAAATTCAAGTTGTGTTAAGGAGAGTTCTGCAAAGGTAACTGTTTCACATGCTGCTGTGCATTCTTGGATGGTGCGTAAGAACTTATCAGCTCCGTCAGTGGGTACACTGATGGTACACTTGTTTCATTGCAAAAACAGCAAGCACAGTCACAGAAATCTAGTCAATTGCACAATGTTAGCATTCAGCAGAATGCGTTAGACAGGGCATCCACCACTTAACTGTGTGACAATATGCAAGTGTGATGGGGCTCTCAGCTACATTTGTCATTATGTGCATTCAAGCCAATTCTGACTTACAACAATCCTATCATAAGGTTTTCTGGGTAAGGTTTCTGTAGAAGATGTTTTCCATTGCAAAGGAAGGTTTGGCATTCCACAAAATGGGGGTGCCACAGCAAAGAAGTCTCAGTCCCAGGTCTTCTCCCAGCGTGTTGTTGCTGCCAGCTAATGTACTGCTGGCAGAGTAGTGTTTGTCTCTGTTGTTCTTAGTGCCACTTGTGGCAACCCTTAAGGTGACGCTATTATGGGGGTTTTGTGGCAAATTTTTTCAGAGAGTTTGTCATTGCCTTCCTATGAGAGAGTGTGACTTGCCCAAGGTCACTCAGTGGGTTTCCATAGCTGAGCAGAGATTCAGACCCTGTCCCCCCAGAGTCCTAGTCCAGTGCTCAAATCACTACTCAATGCTATAAACTCCTCCTTATCAAATTTGCAAATGGCAACCCATTTTGAGGGAATAGCTAACACCCAGACAGCAGGATCTCAATGTGAAAGGATCTTAACCAGATCAGTTAGGTCAAAGCTAACAAAATAAATTTCAACAGGGATAAATGTTGATTTGTTCAAGAGGGGGTTGGGGTTTGCCACTGCTTCCCTCCTGGGCTGAGAGAGTGTGACCTGCCCAAAGTCACCCAGTGGCTTCCATGGCCGAGCAGGGATTTGAACCCTGGTCTGCTCAAACCACTACACAAGGCTGTTTCCCTCTCTCTCTCTCTCTCTCTCTCTCTCTCTCTCTCTCTCTATCACATACACAGGTCATTTCTGCACTACATTGTTATAGTGCTATTATTCCACTTTCAACATCCTGTCGAATCCTGGTTTGCAGTTTAGGGAGGGACTTTTAAAATTCTCAGCCAGAGAGCTCTGTGGCCTCAGTAAATTACAAACCACAGAATTCCACAGGATGTTGAAAGTGGATTAATAGCGCTGTAACAGTGTAGTGGGGAAATGGCCAGAGAGAGAGAGATTGAGATTGAGAGAGAGAGAGAGAGAGAGAGAGACATAATAGCTGGGGAAAAAAATAACTCAGCAGCACTGTCTTCAAACACAACCTGGATCCCAGAAGGATACTATAAAAAGTGGAGTTGATTTAATGCAGTGATTGAAAACAGGTATTCATAAAAAGCATCGAGAGTTTCAGCTTCTGAATATGTAAGTAATCTGTGAGCAATTCATTTTTGGTGCACTCCATCAACTCTTTCCTCCTGCTCTCTGCAAGCGCCTGTCCGGAATCCCTAAAGCACAGGATATCCTGCCTCCGGACACGAGGGCTGAGCTAAATTGGCTCCCTTCCGTGTCTCTGATTTAACCTCCTGCCCTCGCTAAGTCTTCCTGGAGTCAAGTTCCCTCTCCTTTCCTCCACCTGCTGGAAGGTGACAGGGAAGCCCTGTGATGATCTGTCTGCTCTCCCACCCTCCTTCCCTCTTTCTCTCTCTTCAAAAGCACTTTGCAAGAGAGGTATGTGTGAAGTCTTCTCACTGAAAGGTTTTTTTTTTCCGGTCCTCTCACAGCAGCACCAGCACTGTCAGTCTGGAGGAGAGAAAGGCCTTAAAATAGACTCTGGCCAGGATTAAGAA
Source organism: Cyclura pinguis (assembly GCA_030412105.1). NCBI lineage: Eukaryota > Metazoa > Chordata > Lepidosauria > Squamata > Iguanidae > Cyclura > Cyclura pinguis. The sequence goes on along the minus strand of CM059604.1, from coordinate 131,581,378 downwards.
CATCCTGTGGCCCTGTTGGCCAGCAAACATTGAGGGCTATGGAGTTTTCCAGATAGGGATGCTCTGTAGAGCAAGAGAGACTCATGCTACAAAGAGGAGACCCATTATCCTCATGCTGACTCCTTGAAAAACCACTGGAGTTTGGTGCAAAAGGACCTCACTGGGTGCTTTAATCACCATAGAGTCATTATTTTAATAAACATTGAATAATTTAAAGTTAATCTGCATCAGGGCCCATCAGGCTAGTTAAATAACAATGAAAGAATTCAGGAAAGATGAATTCATTAATTAAGGAATCTCCTCCCCCAGGGCTGGGAAAAGTAATTTTTTTGGGAGGAATATTCTCGGAACCCAATAGCCAGCATGGACAGGGGCCATATTGTCTGTAGCATTTATAGAATCATAGAGTTGGAAGAGACCACAATGGCCCTCCAATCCAACTCCCTGCCATGCAGGAACACACACTCAAAGCACCCCTAGCAAATAGCCATCCAGCTTCTGTTTAAAAACCTCCAAAGAAGGTGACTCAACTACACTTCAGCGCAACATATTCCAGTGTCAAGTGGCTCTCACCATCAGGAAGTTCTTTCTGAGGTTTAGATGAAATCTTTTTTCTTGTAGTTTGAATCCATTGCTCCATGTCCTAGTCTCTGGAGGAGCAGAAAACAAGCTTGCTCCATCTTCAACATGATATCCCTTCGAACATTTAAACATGGCTATCATGTCACCTCTTAATCTTCTTCTCGTCGGGCTAAACATGCCCTGCTCCCTAAGGTGCTCCTTATAGGGTATGATTTCCAGACCTTTCACCATTTTGGTTACCCTCCTCTGGACACATTCCAACTTGTCAATCTCTTTCTTGAATTGTGGTGCCCAGAACTGGACACAATATTACAGATGAGGTCTAACTAAAGTAGCATAGAGTGATAGTATTACCTCCCTTGATCTCAACACTATACTCCTGTTGATGCAGCCGAGAATCACATTGGCTTTTTTAGCTGCCACATCACACTGATGACTCATGTTCAGCTTGTGGTTGACGAAGACTCCTAGAATCCTTTCACAGATACTGTTTTCAAGCCATATATCACCTATCCCATATCTGTGCATTTCATTCTTTCTTCCCAAGTGTAGTACCCTCCATTTCTCCCTGTTAAAATTCATTTTGTTAGCTTTGGCCCAGCTCTCTGATCCATCAAGGTTCTGGCACGCATACTCCATTCAGTTGCTTTCTCAAGCTTTTGGGGGGAATAAATGTTTCTAAGTTGAATGCCTTGCAACCCAGAAATATGAAGTCCAGGTTTTGTTGGCCTCTCAGACAAGATCCCCGCAAAAACAGTTGTTTCTCCCCACAACCATAGTCTATTCAGCCTCTTTTTCTCACTGGGCTCAATCCTTCAGGTCACCCACACAGAAAGAATACACAAGCAAACAGAGAAGGGCAGCTGTCTCCTCCTCCTCCTTAAATCCCAATGCAATTTTTTTTCTCTCAGCCAGAGGGACAGAGGTATTAAGCACAAACCATCACAGCAGCCTTTCCATTAGGCAGAGTGAACCAACTGCCCAGAGGCATAGGCCATTTCCGCACTAGACTGTTATAGCGCTATTATTCCACTTGCAACATCCTATGGAATCCTGGGGTTTGCAGTTTAGGGAGGGGCCGGCTGGCCCCTCCCTAAACTGCAAACCCCAGGATTCCATAGGATGTTGAAAGTGGGATCATCGCGCTATAAGAGTGTAGTGCGGAAATGGCCATAGAGGCTTGGGATGGCTCTGCTCTCAGTCCCCTGGCTGTTCTCCTCTGTTGAGGCGTAGAGCTGAACTCCCTGAATCAGAGTTTGGAACAGTTCCTTTTCTCGACTGCAGCTCCTGCAGCCCCCTCAGCCAGTTTGTTGGACCTGGAGAGCGTAATTCAAAAACGTTCCCTTCCAAACTCTAACCTGTACTAGCCTGCTTCAGCATGAGGTAGAAGATGCTCTTCCAATGCCAGTGAGGACATAAAGATCCAATTACTGGGCAAATTGGCTTCTGGTCATGGAGTGAGGACGGGGAGCCTGTCCTTTGCTTCAGGCAGCAGAATGTCTTGGGCTGGCCCCAGAGGTAATGGCCCTATACCCATGATGTCTAGTTTCTAAAATTATCTAGCTGCAATGCTGGCTCAAAGTTCTCTTACTCAGCAACTTCTCCGAATATCAGTTTGTACAACCCCCTTCTTGGCCATTGCTTCTTGGCCATCTCAGATGTCTTCTCGGTAGGCCTGTGCTTTCCAGCTTGCTCATTTTTTTGGCTAGCCTGCTTGTAGAATTTCCTAGAATTTTTGTCAGCTCACGCAGCAAGAGAAAGCTTGGATCCTGGCACTGGTGAGCAGAGTTTGGGGAATTACTTGTTTGGACGACAGGCCCTAGAATCCACTGGCTTCTTACCTTGGCTCCATGGCACTGTTAAAGAGGAGCAGCGAATGCCCTCTTAATGAAACTCTTGGCACTTCGCTGTCTCATGAGGCATGACGCCACAAACCTATTTCTCTCACAGTCTCCGGACAACAGTAGTGGGTAACTGTGGAGAGTGAATGGAGCCATTTTTGGACTTTCACCCCAACAGTGGGCCATATCTCCCTAAACTCTGTCTGAAAATGGAGATAACTTTGTGACATAGCAAATACGTTGTACAACAAAACAAATTCCAGATGCCATTTCCAGGTACTTTTGTTTGATTGGTTTTGGTTAAAGGGCTTAACTGTATTTTAGCTATCTACCACTGTGACTATTTACCACTTGGGGGGGCAGTTTCTCCCCCTTTTTGGAGGGGGGCAGTGGTTTTGGGGTTGGGGTCTGGCAGGGATCTAGGGGCACCCATAAATCCCCTAAAGTCCACATGTGACCTATGGGCCAGAGTTTGTCACCCCAGCATACACCTTCCCGCACTCATTGCAATGCTCTCTTCAAACCCGCCATACAATAACGATATTTACTTACTTTTCATAGTTTTGCAAAAATGTGCTCATTCATATAGATAGATAGATAGATAGATAGATATAGATATAGATAGATATAGATATAGATATAGATATAGATATAGATATAGATAGACAGACAGATAGATATCGATATCAATAAAAGTAATACTTTGTGGTCAAAGAGGCCCTTCATCCATGCTTCTAGTGATATTAAAACCACAATAAAAACAGTCCTCAGACTGATAAAAGCTAAAACCACATTTTGTTATTCGTGCACTTTCAAGAGGTTTCTGACTTTTGGAGATCCTAAAGTCAACTTATTGTGGGGTTTTCTGGGGGTGAGAGCATGTGACGCACTCAAGGTCACCCAGTGAGTTTCCACAGCTGAGTGGAGAACTGAACGCTGGTCTCCAGGGTCATTGCCCAATGTCCAAATCACTACTCCATGCTGGCTCTTTGGTTGGTACCTAATGTACCAACCTCTTAGGGCCTTTCCTTACTATACTGCTATAGTGCTATTATTCCACTTTCAACATCCTGTGGAATCTTGGGCTTTGTAGTTTATTGAAGCCAAAGAACTCTCTGGCTGAGAATTCTCAATGCCCCTCCCTAAACTGCAAACCCCAGGATTCCATAGGATGTTGAAAGTGGAATAAGAGCACTACAGCATTGCAGTGCAGAAAGGCCCTTAATGACATAACCAGGGACTTACCTTAAGTCTCTGGTTTTGGCCCAGAAACCTTGGGGCCTGGTTTGATCCTGAACTGGCAACCCAAGCATGGAGCATCCAAACAGATCAGGGGGAACTTGAAAACATTCTAGTTTTCTAGGCTTGCACGAATTCATCATCTAGGCTAACAGGGCCCAGGAGGAGCCTTGGCTGAGACCTTTTCAAATCTTGAGGCCAGCCACGGTTGGATCCAATTGCAAGTCTTTCCAGCAATTCCTTGGTTTTTTTGATATTTAATTTCAGTCAGGGAGTTGCAGCCTAAATGGACTTAAATGGGGGAGCTAAAACTGGCCTGACCCTGAGTTCATTCATCACCATGAGTGAATTATGAAGCAGGCCTCCAATGGCCTGGGTTGGGGTTTTTTGCAATGCAATGTACAAACAACCAAACTGGACAGCGAGGTGATAGATACATATAAAGGAGATTTACTTCTTGCTTTGCTTGAATTGCTACCGTTAAATTGCTACACACATTCAATCCCAGTCTTGCTGTCTTTTCCCTTTCTCCGGGGCTAAAATGATCCTTAATCAATTAGATCTTCTCTCCCAGCCCCCTTCTGATAAAACTGTTTAGGCCGTTATTGAGATAAAATGCCCGATTAAACTTTGAAAGGAGTGAATGTTTAACTCAAAGGCCAAGTCATTCATTGCCCTTAAAAATGTTTGTGTAACCCCCTGGGAGAGGAAGAAGGAGCAAATGCATGTAGAGCCCTGCTTTTCGCTCCAGTGATGAGTGAAAAACCTCTTTCCTTTCCCACCTTCTTTTCCAAGGCCTTGGTAACACAATCTGTTATCTTTTGGAACCAACAACCTCTCTGAACTCCTGACAGCCTCTGAGTTCCACGTGCATTGAAAGAATAAAGCCAAGAGGAGAGGCAGCTAGTTCTAGCAGGGCATCCATGAATGTATAAATGAGCACAGCTGGATAGGACCAGCAGTCAGGACGGGCACGCATGCCATGCTTGGACTTTTTAATGGGAGGGGAGAGATGTGTCATCTGCCATGCCCTCCAACCCAAAGGTTCCTGTCCCCTCTGATTTCATTTTCTTTCTATTCTGCTTTTCCACGAAACATGGCAGCTAACCGTACTCCTAAAAACAACTGAAGCAATGAAACCAACATGATTCTTGGTTACATCAAGAGCAGTATGGTGTCTAGATCAAGGGAGGTAATAGTACCACTCTATTCTGCTTTAGTTAGACCTCACCTGGAATACTGTGTCCAGTTCTGGGCACCTCAATTCAAGAAGGATATCGACAAGCTGGAACATGTCCAGAGGAGGGGGACCAAAATGGTGAAGGATCTGGAAACTATGCCCTATGAGGAACTGAGGGATGTTTAGTCTGCAGAAGAGAAGGTTAAGAGGGAACATGATAACCATGTTTAAATATGTGAAGGGATGTCATGTTGAGGAGGGAGTGGGCTTGTTTTCCGCTGCTCCAGAGACTAGGACAAGGAGCAAAAGATTCAAACTACAGGAAAACAGATTCCACCTGAACCTCGGGAAGAACTTCCCGATAGTCAGAACTGTTTGGCAGTGGAATATGCTGTCTCCAAGTGTGGTGGAATCTCCTTCTTTGGAGGTTTTTAAGCAGAGCTTAGATAGCCATTTGTCGGGAGTGCTTTGATGTGGGTTTCTGCATGGCAGGCAGTTGGTCTGGATGGCACCTGTGGTCTCTTCCAACTCTATGATTCCATGATTCTATGAAATCTTTAAAACAACTGCTAAAATCAAAATAAGCAATAAACTCATATAGTTGGAAGGTACACCAATGCCACCTAATCCAGCCCACTGTCAGTGTTGAGAGATCATATCTAAATCATCCATGAGAAATGGCCATCTTTTCTGGACTCAGAGTTCAGACTAAACCTCAGGGTGGGTTAACCAAGCCACTATGGTGTCTCTATGCTTCTGACAGGCCAGCCGCCAGGCTGTGAAAGCGGTGGCCATCCTCTAGGATTGCTCCACAGCCACAGAGGCATGTTGGCTTTGGGCCTGGAATTTGCCTTGCCATTGACACCTCCTCCATGAACTTTGCTGCCATTTCAAACCCATCTGAGGGTCCTACTTAAACACACAGCTCACAAAAGTGACATGGGGGGGATTATTAACTCCTCAGATCCCCAACCGGTGTGCCTTCTGGAAGCTGTAGTCCAAAAAAGTTCACACTTCCAAGCTCCACTTAAAAGTGGCATTGTTCATTGCAATTAGCAACTGCATGTCTGTGAGCATCTGTGTACATGTATGTGAGTTTTAAAGTAGATCAGGCATGCTTACTTCAGACTGGGACTCCGGGGTTAGAGGGAAAGGAACTTAATTTTCACCACCTTCCTCCACTCTGGTCCTGATCCACACCAAGGAACACATGATGGCTACTTGCCCTGGAAGTGAATGGAAATTTTCCTCCCAGTGCAAGTAATCAGTGGCTTGATCTCAAATAGGAAATTAAGACCTATTAGATTTACAAAAGACCCACAGTGAGAGCCCAAATTGATGCAGATCACCCCACTTGTAACTGCCATTCGCACTTTAAAAACTCATGCTCACATGATTCGTAGTTACAGAGATGTGTGTCATCTTAGATGAACTCTTTTAAATGGGGGCTGGGATTTTATGAGTGGTCCTCAGTCTCCATTCATCCTTGGAGCCCCTGGATATTCAAACTGAACTAATTATAGAATTCCAGACACACATTCATGCACCCTTCCTATGCACTCTGCAGACTGTTTGCTTTTCTTCCAAATCTGTCCTTCTGCCCCCTTTGCTGATCAAAGATGACCTTACCGACTCCTGCCTTTGAGCTGTCTTTTCCGAATTGGTTTCCCCCTCCTCCCCGGTCAGAGCTTGTCCGGCCACTTCGGTAGTAAATTGCTCTTTCCCGTTTGCTCTTCATTCTTTCTAAATCAAAACAGCTGGCTGAGTTATTTATTCATTTAATATATTTGTGGGTCGCCCCTCTGCTTAAAGAGGGCTCAAAGTGAGGGACAAATAAAAACAAGAGAAGTATGAAATTGCATAAATTACAGCGAGCAGATCAAGGGCAATCTGAGTAAAGGGAAAGAGAATAAAATTAGGGATTATAGTGTGGTCAACAGCATTTTAAGGGGTAAAAATGAAGAGGAGGCTAACCTAATCTCCTGAAGAAGGGAATTCCACAACTAAGGAGCCACTATTCATAAGACTCTGTCTTGAGTATCCACCAAGCTCACTTCTCTAAGTGAGACATGTTCCAGAAGATCAGCTAATGAATTCAAAACATGGGGCTACCCCCATTCAGACTTGTGCTATGAGTGATGGGAATGGTGATCCAATACATCTGGAAGGCCATGGGCAGAGTAAGAATGGGTTATATATTGTTACATATATTTAATTTTCCTTGACAATAAGCAGGGTCTTCTCCTCTCCCCACCAGATTCTTTAAACAACCTTATAAGGTAGATAGAGCAGGCTCACAAATCACGGCTGGTTTGCAAAGACACTCAGATAACTTTATGGCCAGGTATGGATATGAATCTGTCTCTCGAGGGCTCATCTAAACCAGCCTTCATGAACTTGAGTCCTACTGGATGTGGGGTACTACAGCTCCCACCAGTCCTGCTTGATATGGCCAATGGTCAAGGACGATGGGAGTTGTAGTGGAAATGTCACAGAAATGTAGAGTTGGAAGAGACCACACGGGCCATCCAGTCCAACCCCCTGCCATGCAGGAATACCCTCAAAGCACTCCCGACAGATGGCCATCCAGCCTCTGCTTAAAAACCTCCAAAGAAGGAGACTCCACCACATTCCGAGGCAGCATATTCCACTGCCGGACAGCCCTGACTGTCAGGAAGTTCTTCCTGAGGTTCAGGTGGAATCTCCTTTCCTGCAGCTTGAATCCATTGCTCCTTGTTCTGGTCTCTGGAGCAGCAGAAAACAAGCCCTCTCCTTCCTCTACATGGCATCTCTTCAAATATTTAAACATGGCTATCATGTCCCCTCTTAACCTTCTCTTTTGCAGACTAAACATACCCAGCTCTCTAAGTCTATCCTCATAGGGCAAGGCTTCCAGGCCTCTCACCATTTTGGTTGCCCTCCTCTGGACCTGCCACAGCCTGACCATGTCCTTCTTGAATTGGGGTGCCCAGAACTGGACACAGTAACCAAAGCAGAGTAGAGTATACCAGTACCTCCCTCGATCTAGACACCATACTCCTATTGATGCAGCCAAGAATTGCATTGGCTTTCTTTGCTGCCGCATCACACTGCTGACTCATGTTCAGCTTGTGGTCTATTAAAACTCCTAGATCCCTTTCACACATACTGCTATCCAGCCACGTGTCCCCCATTCTATATTTCTGCATTCCATTTTTTCTACCTAAGTGTAGGACCTTACACTTCTCTCTGTTGAATTTCATTTTGTTAGCTTTGGCCCAGCTCTCCAATCTATCCAGGTCATTTTGAATTTTGATCCTGTCCTCTGGCGTATTAGCAACCCCTCCCAATTTGGTGTCATCTGCAAATTTGATCAGCATGCCCTCTACTCCTTCATCCAAGTCATTGACGAAGATATTGAACAGCACTGGGCCCAGGACAGAACCCTGTGGCACCCCGCTAGTCACTTCTCTCCAGGGTGAAAAGCAGCCATTGGTGAGCACCCTTTGGGAACGGTCAGTCAACCAGTTACAGATCCACCTGACAGTAGCTCTGTCCAGCCCACATTTTACTCACTTCTTTGCAAGAATGTCATGGGGAACTTTGTCAAAGGCCTTACTGAAATCGAGAAATGCTACATCCACAGCATTCCCTTCATCTATCAAGCTAGTAACTCTATCATAAAAAGAGATAAGATTAGTCTGGCATGACTTATTTTTGAGAAATCCATGTTGACTTCTCGTGATTACCGCGTTGCTTTCTAAGCGATTAGAAACTGACTGCTTAAGGATCTGCTCCAGAATCTTTCCATGTCCTACAGCAGGGGCCCAAGGGCGGCATGTACTCCTAACGCTCTTTTTTTCTGTCCTGTGGACCATCTAAATCCCTCCCCATCATGGTGAGGCATAATGGCAAAAGATGGGAGTGAGAGAGTCCAGAGTCCAGGAACGTGTAATCCTTGAGGACTATAAAAAAGGTAATTTAGTTTGGGTTTGAGGAACGCCTGATTTCCTGTGTGCCTTGTGTTCCTGGTTCTGCAGAATCTGAAATAAAACTTTGGTCTCTCTTTATCTCTCTCTCTCTCTCTCTCAGGGTGGCTTCTTGGCTAGCGCACTGGGCACAAACCCTACCCAGAGTCCCTTCTTTGGGAAAAATCCAGGTGGCAGGGTTATACGGGCATCTTTTTACTTGAGAAGCAGTGGTCTGGAGCTTAGGCAGCGGTTGAACGGGCTCCTGTCAGAAGTGCTATAGTTTTGTATTCCTACATAGCTGATAGGGTTGAATTAAAGCACCTTGGGGTGCCTTACCATTCTAAGGTCATTTCCGCACTGCACCGTTCGAGTGCTATTATTCCACTTTCAACATCCTATGGAATCCTGGGCTTTGCAGTTTAGGGAGGGGCCTTTGAGGCCCCTCCCTAAACTGCAAAGCCCAGGATTCCATAGGATGTTGAAAGTGGAATAATAGCACTCGAACGGTGCAGTGCGGAAATGGCCATTCTGTGATTCTTAGAGGGAGGCGGGAGAGAGTCTCCGGTGTCTCCTGCTGGGAGCAGAGTCTGCATTCCACATCGAGCACAATCTTCTTCCTCCCCTCGTTGTCCCCGTCAGGCCAGGCCCGCTGCACTCCAGCAGCTGTGGCCGTCCCTATGGCTGTCACATCTGATCAGGGCTGAAGGCCTTTGTAACCATGGCAATCAGCAGCAAGTCTCAGAGGGCACCATTGTAGTTCCGCAGAGTGGCAGGGATTACCCGTGGAGCGGGTGTGGAAGCGGGAGGGGACCAAGGAGACCGGGCAGCGGGCAATGGCAGAGCAGCACCGGAGAAAGCAGAAGACGAGGAGGCGAACCCTCTCTCCCACTCCCAAGGACAGAAAAGAATAACGAATCCCAGCTGGTAATTTTGCAAGGGTCTCTTTGTAGATGGCAGCCGAAATACCCGAAAGGAACCAGATCCCATCTGATCTTGGACGGTTAGCAGGATCAGTTCTGGTTGGTACTTGGATGGGAGACCGCCAATGAACACCAGATGCTGTAGACTATATTCCAGAGGAATGACTTGGCAAAACCACCTCTGAGAATTCCTTGCCTAAGGAAACCCTATGAAATTCACAGGGGGTCACCATAAGTCAACAGGCAACTGAAAGGCACATACAAACACGTAGGTCTTCATAGATGGCTTCCCTTGGCTAATGAGGCCTGGGGATTGTGGGCCAACTGGTTTTGCATTCTTCTTCCTTTACGTGTCACTAGTGGAGTGCAATTCGGTGTCTGTTTACTTCAAAACAAGTACATCCTTAAGTTCAAACAAAGAAAAAAAGGGAGAGGGGAAAGGAAGAAATCTAGCAGCACCTGTAAGAGTTACTTATTCTTCTGAGCATGAACTTTTGTGGATTTCGAACCACTTCTGCAGATGCTCAATCATCAATGCACCATCTTTACCACAAGTCTGCGGGAGCTGGGTATGTTTAGCCTGGAGAAGAGAAGGTTAAGAAGGGACATGATAGCCATTTTTAAATATTTGAAGAGATGTCATATAGAGGATGGAGCAAGCCTGTTTTCTGCTGCTTCAGAGACTAGGACACGGGGCAATGGCTTCAAACCTCAGGAGAAAATATTCCATCTAAACCTTAGGAAGATCTTTCTGATGGTAAGAGCCATTCAACAGTGGAATACGCTGCCTTAGAGTGTAGTAGATTCGCCTTCTCTGGAGGTTTTTAAACAGAGGTTGGATGGCTGTCTGTCAGGAATGCTTTGATGATGTGTTCCTGTATGGCAAGTGGTTAGACTCAATGGCCTTTGTGGTCTCTTCCAGCTCTATGATTCTATGATTCTCTAAGTCCCTAAGTTCTAGGGGAGGAGTACTCTCAGGGAGTTGCCCATAGGGTTGCAACAATTGGCCAAGATCTTATTCACAGGCTGCCTCGCATAAGGCTGGCGTTCAGTTAGGGACTGACACACGCACAAGTCATGCTACACATGTGAGGCCAAAAAGTCACCAGTGTGCAAGGGATGCATTTTGCTGATGGCATTGGCAGTGGTGTTGCACAGGTAGCATGTTCCTCTGTGCCTTGTCATTGCACTTATGCACTGCATGTTGTGATTGTGCCTTCACCCTCGCAGTTGTATCCCAGATATTGTTCATCACAGTTGCACATCCTATATTGTCCACTCCAGTTGTGCATCCCATATTGTGAATCATGCCGGTGTGCCCTTTTTTGTGTGTTGCCATTGCATGTCATACATTGTGCATTGTGGTTGTATGTCCTATTTTGTGCATTGTAATGGTGCAATAGCACCTAGTCATTGACATGAGCTGTGCAATGTTGCTGCTCTGCACAGGAGTTGTGTAACATTCACACAACATATCTCCATGTGTGGATACACACACTATGCTGAAGGGATATTGGACTGCAGCCTAAAACTTATACCACTATGCTGCTGTGTTGGTCTTGTGCAACCAATCATACAAGAGAAGGTACATCCATGCACTATCCCTGCTGTACAATGCAATGGGAGGTGTGGCTGTGTGCTTGCTGCACACAGCGCTAAGGACCATCCTAAGCAAATCGCCTAGGTTTGCACAGTGATTTGCCTTGCTGATTTATTTATGATCTGAATTCTGCCTTGCCTTTGGTAACCTGACAACTTATATAAAGAAAGCATTAAAACCATAATACTTACAGCTTAGGTCCAGACTATTTGAAAGACCATATCTCCCTTTATGAACCTGCCAGAGCCTAGCAGTTTTCCTCTCTTCCAACTCTACAGTTCTATTATTCTAATTTCTCCTGTGCAGGACTTTACACTATGTCTCCCAATATAGGATCTTGGCTTATGTTTTTAATTGGTCTCCAAATAACAATGTGAGCAACCACTAAATCTCTGCTAGAAGGGAGTCTTCCACTGGGTGATTACCCTCAAAAACACTCTGCCACATGTATCAGTCTCATGTGCCCACGGCTGTCAAGTACACCACAGGCAGGGAACTTTAAAAAAAAAAGTAAGTATGGAAAGATTGCTCCTATGGTTTTGATGTAGTTCCTTGTTTGAGCAGCTGGAACAGTACAAAATCAGAGAGCTCTTTCACTCTCCTGTTTTTAAATCAGTGCCACAAACAACTGACACACCTTTTAGGGCAAGCATGTACAAGCTTCCGTTGCACTGGGCTTATAGCTAATTCAATTTTTCTTTGCAGTTGCTTAGATGATTGGAGCCTGCTTAACAAAGTAACAGGTGATCATATCTGTGCAGATATTCTGTTGTAGTGATGGTGTGCCTCTAAGTTATTTCCAACTTATGGCAAGTCTAAGGCAACCCTGTCACAGGGATTTCTCAGCTGAAAAAGCAAGACTTGCCCAAGATCACCCAGCGGGTTTCCATTGCCGAGCAAGGATTTGAACTCTAATCTCCAGAAGTCCTAATCTAACACTTAAAACCACTACACCACCACATTGGTTCATACAGATACTATTTAGTAACTTTTTTGTTTAAAAAAAAAACAACCTTGATTGCTTCCTCATGCTTCCCCCATCTCTAATGTTCTCCACTTAGAATTTCAACAATAATGCTAAAGTACTCACAGGCACTCACAATTAGATTACAGCCGGGCTTACATGACTGATCTGAGATCAATTGGGCCTTGTTGTGGTTAGTTTGGGAAATGTGAGTTCCTTTTATTCTCTCCGTGCATCAAAGCACACAGCTCTCCCTGTACCTTGCCAAAAAGAGCGTGTGCCATTTCTCTGACCTGTTTGCAAACCAAAAGGGGAGCTGTAACCTTGTATTGAGCTCATTTCCCATTACTGATCAGATGCTGGCAGAGAGGCACTGCATGATTTCTCTTCCTGGGTGTGTTGATCCTCTGGTGGGGGGGAAAGGACACTGTTCATTGTGCGTTGTGTTCCATCTGAGGGTTGTTTTTTTTTAAGTCTGTTTTATCTTCATTTTTTGTCAGCTGTCTTGAATATTGTCTGTCTAGAAAAACAATGTTCTGTACTGCCACAGACAGAGAAGCAATTAGGTATTTTTAGACTAGGATGGGCAAAGTGCAGCTTTCGGTTTGCACATATCCCCCATGGTGTTTTTGTGGCCCTCACTTCTGTTTTACATTAAAGAAAAATAACCTTGCCTCAAAACCAGAAGTGGATTTCCTGCCACAACTTTTGCTTTTGGTTTCTTGGCAATCCATGCCATATCTTCCAAGTGTCCTAATTTGGCAGGAACAGTCCTAATTATTCCTCCGTCATCCCACTTTTCTAGCTTCTTTTAAAATGTCCCAGTTTCTCTTTCTTCCTTCTCCCACTTTCCTCCTTTGTCTTCAGCTTCTGTTGCTGCAAACTGAGCTGAAAAAGCAAAAATCAGTGTGCAATCAACTCAGCAGGTGGGAAGGGGAGAGGAGGGAAGGGATAGAATCATAAAATCATAGAGTTGGAAGAAACCATGGGGGCCATCCAGTCCAAACCCCTGCTATGCAGACACACATATCAAAGCACTCCCAACTGATGGCCATTCAGCCTCTGTTTAACAACCTCCAGAGAAGGAGACTCCACCACACTCCTAGGCAGCATATTCCACTGTCAAACAGCTCTGACCATCAGGAAGTTCTTCTTGAGGTTCAGGTGTAATCTCCTTCCCTGTAGCTTGAATCCATGGCTGTTTGTCCTAGTCTCTGGAGCAGCGGAAAACAAGCCCACTCCCTCCTTGACATGACATCCCTTCAAATCATGTCCCTTCTTAACCTTCTCTTCTACAGACTAAACATACCCAACTCCCTAAGCCGCTCCTCATAGGGCATGGCTCCCAGACCCTTCACCATTTTGGTCGCCCTCCTCTGGACACACTCCAGCTTGTCGATATCCTTCTTGAATGAGGTACCCAGAACTGGACACAGTATTCCAGATGAGGTCTAACCGATGCAGAATAGAGTGGTACCATTACCTCCCTTGATCTAGACATCATACTCCTATTGATGCAACCAAGAATCACATTGACTTTCTTCGCTGCCGCACCACACTGCTGACTCATGTTCAACTTGTGGTCCACCAAGACTCCTAGATCTCTTTCACACATACTGTTATCCAGCCACATGTCCCCCATCCTATATTTGTGCATTCCATTTTTTCTGCCTAGGTGTAGGACCTTACATTTCTCTCTGTGGAAATTCATTTTGTTAGCTTTGGCCCAACTCTCCAATCTGTTAAGATCATTTTGAATTTTGATCTTGTCCTCTGGAGTGTTAGCAACCCTTCCCAATTTGGTGTCATCTGCAAATATGATCAGCATGCCCTCTACTCCTTCATCCAAGCCATTGATGAAGATGTTGAATAGCACTGGGCCCAGGACAGAGCCCTGTGGCACTTGCCCTTCCCTGTAGGCTCAGGCAAAAGGAAACTGCTGCGGCCTTTCCCAGCTTGTGTGTTCCTTCTCCTTAAATAACTTTTGCTGTCTTGACCACATGCTGATGTTCTTGGCCACATGTGGCAATTTGCTGTTTGGGGGGTGATTTTGAGCCAGGACAGCAGGGATTTGGGGATCTGACAAGGGTTGGGGGCCCAAAAATACCATGATGGCTACCTGCAGCTTTGAAGCCACAGTTTCCACAACCCTGCTGTGGAGCGGTACTACATTACATTAACCTCTGTGGACTGGAGGTTAAAAATATTATATCCACAGCTCTAGTTCAACCAGAACTTAGGGGGTAAGAGGTTACTTTGCGGGATGACATCGCCCAGAACCCCTGGAGTTTCTGGAAGCTGTTATTTAAAAAAAAAAAAAAAAACAGTGGCCCTTCCACTTTCATAAGGGTTTGGGGCACATAACCCTCGTGAAAGTAGAAAAACCATGAATAACTTTTCCTCCACTCTTCTCCTCCCCTTCCCTTCCAGGGCTCACTCCTCCCATTTCCTTGCCTTTTGCCTTGGTGCCCATGCTTTCCTTCTCCACACCAGGGCAAAAGCCAAGGGAATGGGGGGCAAGGCAGGCACACGCCTTCCTTCTCCATGTAGTGCCCCCTCATGCATTCCCTTGCCCTTTGCCTCCATGTGCATTCTCCATGCCCTGGCAAAAAAAAAGTGTATGAGGGAAAAGGCATAGGTGGACGTTGCTTCTCCATAAGCATGGTGCTCCCCCCTCCTATTCGCTTACCCTTTTGCCTCACCTGGGCAAAAGGCAAGAGAATGGGTGTGTGTGAGAGGCACACATGTGCCTTCTCTGTGCACACTGCTTCCCCCTCCCATTCCCTTTGCCCTGGCATGCCTTCTCCACGCACACTGCTCCTCCCCATTCCCTTGATTTTTTACTCAGTGTGCATTCTCCACACCTGGGCAAAGGGCAAGGGAAAAGGCACATTGCCCCTCCTCCCATGCTCTTACCTTTTGCCCCGGCATGCATTTTGCATGCCGGGGCAAAAGCAAGGGCATGGGAGGAAGAGAAGGGGGAGCACATGCACCTCGCAAATAATCAAAATCACAAAGGTCAAACCTGCGAAATGTGGAGGGAGGACTGTTTTAACTTTCGAAAGCTTTGTGTTTCAGTGCCCCACTCCAGCTTCTGACTCCGCAAGCATCAAGCTGAATTAAAAATTAGACCCTGCTCTGGGCCCAACAGGCTTTGGCAGGGAAGGTGAACTAAGAACAGAATAGTCTTGGCCTTACACATGTGGGCAGCCTCAGGCAATAAATAACAACAAAATCCTAGAAATAGGTGGGTACCAAGCATAGCCTGACATGAAGACCCTCCTCATGTGAGAAAGGCTACAGGTAGCTGGGGAAGGGGGAGAAGGATTTGTTTCTTTACTCTTCAGAAACACAGACAACCTTGTCTCTGGTAAATAATAGATAAGGTCTTAGCCGTGCTGCAATTTTAAATGTACACACAGAGAGAGACAGAGAGAGGGATGAAGATTGCTCCCATACTCTGCCGTTCTCACACACCCACATTTGCTTTCACCTCTGACCTTCGGGGGATCTCTGTGAATTTTTTCTATCCAATTTCAGTACCTGGGCCAGAACAAACTAGACGCTGTTTTTCTTTTGCCTTCTCCGGACTGCGCAGAGCTCCAAAGCATCCTCAAGACAAACAGACTTGTTATCAGCCTCATGGCCTTTGGGGAAACAAATGGGATCTGGTTTTGTAGTCTGAATGATGCCCAAAATCATTATCATGGATCAGTCAATCAATCAATCAGGAGCTACAAATAGAGATTCAGCACCACTGGGAAAAGAAAGCTTAGCTTTTCAATGCGGCAGTCAGAGGGGACGGCAGAAGTGAAGACATAGAAAGGGCAAAGATTACGAAGTATCAGGACCTACAAATTGAGCTTCAGTGCCTGTGGGGAAAGAAGACAGCTGTGGTTCCAGTTGTGCCAGGTGCCCTGGGAACGAATCCAGAGTGACAAAACATCTGAACACAACTGCCACAGGTAGAATCGCAGTAGTGCAACGACAAAAAGTGACACTGCAGTTGACAAAGTACTGTACACGTGTTCTTGGGCATTAACAGTTGGCCCTCCTCATTTGCGGGTTTGACTTTCACAGATTTGATTATTTGGAGTTTCTCCAACCCTTGCCCCCACCCAACATTCAGGGGCTTCATTTCTGTGGGAAGCTTCCCTCTCAGCAGCTCTGATCAGACCATGCAGCCCTTTAAAAACCCACCTCTGTGATCCAGGTATCTCCCCACGCCCAACCCACTCCTTTATCCTCTCCTTTCCCTGACCTGCACCATTTCCGCACGAGACTGTTACAGCGCTTTGATTCCACTTTCAACATCCTATGGAATCCTGGGGTTTGCAGTTTCGGAAGGGGCCGTCCGGCCCCTCCCGGAACTGCAAACCCCAGGATTCCATAGGATGTTGAAAGTGGAATCAAAGCGCTATAACAGTCTCGTGCGGAAATGGCCCTGGTTTGGACCCTGGGTACCTTCTCTCCTCACCATGCTTCAGCCTCCTTCCCACAGACACAAAGACACACATTTTGATATTCCCCATTTTTTCCACAGATTAAGTTAGCTTTGTCTAAGTAAATAAAAACGCTTTGCCCGTTCTAGAGACAACCTGAAATCATCTTCCAAAATACATCTCAGGAAGATTTTTTTTTTTTTCACTAGCCTCCACTTTTCTTATGATTTGTATTTTGGAGACCAGACTTATAGATCTCTAGATCTTTTTTTAACATGTTGAGGATAGCTTGGATTTTCCATGTGGCATCCAGAACTACTTTGCTTTCTCCTTTTCTCATAGAATCATAGTGCTGGAAGAGACCACAAGGGCCCCAGTCACCCTACTGCCATGCATAACCCAACTACTCCTGACAGATGGCCATCCAGCCTGTGCAAACCTCCAAAGAACTAGATTCCACCACAGTCCTGAGGCAACATGTTCCGCTGTCGAACCGCTTTCACTGTCAGGAATTTCTTCTTAATGTTTGAGTATAATCACTTTCCTGTTGCTTGAAGCCATTGCTCCCTGTCCTAGTCTCTGGAGCAGCAGAAAACAAGCTTGCTCCATCCTCCCTATGAGAACTCTTCAAATATTTAAACATGGATATCATGTCACCCTGACCTTCCCTTTTCCAGGCTAAATGTACACAGCTCTGTAAGTCGTTCCTCATAGAGTGTGGTTTCCAGGCCTTTTACCATTTTGTTGCCCTCCTCTGGACACATTCCAGCTGCTGTATCACACTGAATCACACTGCTGACTCATACTCAGCTTGTGGTCCACTAAGATTCCTAGATCTCATTCACATGTACTGTGATCTAGCCAGGTGTCACCCATCCTATATCTGTGCCAGCCCATATCATTTTTAATGCCACTGAACCACTGTGGTTTCACTGAACCAATTGTTGAATAGTGAGTCAACACCTACATAAATCTCACTGATTCAATGGGTCTACTCTAATTGGGAGTAACCATAGGATTTGGGGTACTGATCATAGCAATCATGAAGACATAGATCTTTCAAATCATCTTACTTCCTCCCCACAGGTAAAAAGCACCATTCTTCTATGGACTCAAGCAGCCTATATAGGGCCTTTCTGCACTAAACTATTATAGTGCTATTATTCCACCTTCAACATCCTGTGGAATTCTGGGGTTTGTAGTTTACTGAGGCCAAAGAGCTCTCTGGCTGAGAATTCTAAAGGCCCCTCTCTAAACCCCAGGATTCCATAGGGTGTTGAAAGTGGAATAATAGCACTATAACAGTGGAGTGTGGAATGGCCCATAGTCTCTCCCATTTCATTCAAACCTGCTCATTTTGTGAGGTCAGTTAGGTTGTGTGAGACCTGGTGGCTCCTGTTAGTGGAGAGTAGGTTTTCTTTAGTGTTGTAGTCTGAACTTTCACAGAGCTCTCCAAGACACAATCCTAGCCGCCAAACAGATTCAGCACCTTGCTTAGCTCCGTTAAAGGTCAGACAAAAACTCAAATTGGATTCACTGCCAGGAGTCATGAGCTGCCACTGATTAGTCCGGGAAAGAGGGGGCGAAGCAGGAAGTTTTATGGCAGCGCACCCAGACCAACACACTGACCACTATGCTAATCTGCCTCTTTATCCTTTCCTTCTGCCCCCTTTCTGTGCTTTGCCAGTAACTAAGGAAAAGAGGAGTTTGTGGTTAGCTGACCCTGCTTAAAGGCAGACTCCCTACCTCTCTTCCTTCCCAAATCCTTACATCTCTCCAAATCCCCTCCATCTGCCACCCAGTCCTTCTGCAGCACCCGTAGCAGAACACCCAGTTGGTGATCCCTGTTTAACTTTGATCGCAAGCACAGGGCCAGAGCAAGGAAGTCTCTCCATCTCAGCATCTTTAAAAGGCTCGAGCTGCTCAGATCAATCCAGCCCTTTTCATTTGTATCCGTAAACTCAAACGATCCTTTTTATTTGCCGCTGAAATGGGCTTCGCTTTTAATTTCTCTCCTCCCTTCCCGACTCTTCCTTCTCAGCTGCCCCCACCCGGCACTCTTCTTTCCTCTGCTGCAAGGAGCTGTTAATGTTTAATAACTCCAGTGCTTAAGTGCTGCTTAGTGCTTTTTGGCAAAGAGGAACAATTCTCTTCTTGCCAGACTGACTCTGGAAGCCATCCTGGTAGCCCTGTTGACAATAGAAATGTACAGCTTTTTCCAGAAGTTAAAAGGAAGGGAGAAAGGATCCTACTGTCATCCAACCAAAGTTAAGTACTCTCTGACATCAGGAGAGAAAAGCTGAAACTTCCTTAAAATGATTAGGAGAGGACCTTCTCTCAGTCCTACCACCGTTGCAAGCATGGTTGGTGGGGATACGAAAGAGGGCCTTTTCTGGGAGACTACAATGGCCCCCTCCTTGTTGTTCTTGCTTTAGCAGGCTAAAACCTCTTTATTCAGACAGGCTTTTAAAACAAAAAGTTTTTAAAGAAGGGGCCAGGAAGTGTTCTATTGCTTTAACTGTGTTTTAAAGAGCTTCTTTATATTTTGAGCACGTTTTACTCTTTTACTGAAATGTAATTGTTTTACAACTGTAAATCATTTAATTCTGCTTTAACATTTACTTTTTTTGTCCATTTTTAATTGCACTGGGCTTTTAAATTGTGAGCTGCTTTGAGTCCCCATTTTGGAGGAAAAAATGGATATAAATACATGCATAAATATAAATATAATTATCAGAATAATAGATGGCACCCCTGGATTTTCCACATATCATTGAAAAGAAGATAAGAGTTAAACACGTCAGATCAAACCAAAGTCTTTCCAGTCCAGGGCGGAGCTCAGCTAGCTCTTCTGTTTGGACTACAACTCCCACAATCCCTCAGTCACAGGCTAGAGGATTCTGGGAGCTGAAGGATAGTAACCCTCTTTTTTTTTCTTTTTTTCTTTTTGGTATCTCTGGCACACAGGACAAATTTGGGGCTCAGAAATCCTTGCTAATCTCAAATCACCAAGAGATTTCCCCCAAGCCCCGGGGAGATCCAGAGCAACTCTTTGGCCCATCCCGATCCAGCATGGGAAGTCATGGGGTGAGATGTAGAGCAAAATGGGAACAGATACAGTGAAGCATGGGCCTGACCTGAGACCAAGGTGGTGGAGCACAAGAAAGGAAGCTGAGCAGAGGAGAGGATGGATGGTCCTTTGCTTGTTCCGAAATGATTTATGGGGAGTTTGAACAAGCTGCAGAATTTTTCATTTCGTTTTGTTTCGTTTCCATGGCATCATTTGAAAAAAAATCACGGTTGGGAAATGACTGGGGCTTCTGTTGTCAGGGAGTTGTAGCTGTTATTTTTTTTTTCTTTCCCCAGTGCTACATTGTCATGGCGTGGAAATCTCTGGAGAATGCCCGCAGGGCATGAGAACGAGCAGGATGGAATGTGCAACACTGTTAATGGAAGAGGAAGCCGTGTTGTCCCCGTCTCTCCTCCCCGCCTCCCATGCGCTTCTCCATAGCAGCATGCAGGCAGATGAAAGCAGTCTCCAGCCAAAGACTTTAAAATTCACCTTGATTTTTGACAGGGAAAGGTGAGTGTTTCATAGGAAGAAAAGGCTCTCCCATACAGGAGTCTTCCCAATCCACACATATTTGGAAAAGTTACTGTGAGGACTACAGTTCCCAAGGACCCTCAGCCAGATAGCTGCGGAGAATTCTGTAGCCCAGAAGAATCATTTTTTTTCAAACTCCGGGACATGCTGTCGGAAGAGGTGGGTTGAGGTAATAAAATTCCAGACCTGTCAGATTGCAGGCGGAGGGGATAATGGCAGGGCCTAATCTAGACTTTAGAGAGCCAGAGTTGTGTAGTGGTTTGAGTGCTGGGCTACGATCCTGGAGATCAAGGTTCAGTCCCCTGCTCCGCTACGGAAACCCACTGGGGCCTTGGACAAATCACACACTCTCAGCCCGCAGAAAAACCCACGATACATTCACCTCAGTGTTGCCATAAGTTGGTTAACGACCTAAAAGCACATAAGAATAACAATAATCTGGGCTTGCCAGATCTCAGGGCCTGGCTCTGCATTGGAGTCATCTTCAGGCTGGAAATTGGGCTCCAAATTCTCCACTTTTGGTGGGCTCAGCTCCAGACAGAAAGAAAAGCCTTGTGGAAATCTCCAGCTCAGCAAATAGAGGACCAGATTCCAACAGATTGCATGGTTCAATTGATTCTTTTTTTTTGCTGCAATTTGCAAGACATTTTAAGGATTCTTTGTACGTCCTCTTGCTCCTTCTCTCTCAGTTGCTTTGAAGACAGGACTCGCCCTCCGCTCTGCACTGCATCTACTTAGAAGCAATAGTTAAGATTAAATGTTCTTTATTACATATCCCTAAGAAAGTGAGAAGGAATAATTGCCTCATCGCACTTTGGGGAATAACTCTTTTAGGTAAGATTTCTGTTTTGCTTTCTCACTCTCTCACTTTCTGAATGACAAACTGTAAGCAATGAGGCTGCTACTCAATGCATCACGGTTAATGACCTCAAAAGAGGTTGTCCCTACATCTCAGGTTTAGCCTGGAAACCAGTGCCTTGGAATCTATTCAGGGTTGCCAGAGTGGAACCTGGAGGGGGCTTCTGTACCTTTAACAATTGTGCAGATGAGGGGATTTCAGCAGGTGTTGCTTGTCATGTAGTCAGATACACAACCATTCAAAGTCTGGGAGCCCTCCCCAGTTATCACTCTGGCAACCTTATTTTGAAGAGGCAGCATAGTCTGCTTTCTTTGTAGATCCCAAAGTTCCCCCAAAACACTCCCAGTTTTTTTAATGCTTTTGAGCTGATGAGAAATCACCTCCAAATCATTCAGAGAGTCATAGAACCTCCCCAAAGAAGATGGTTTAAATTGTTTTGCCCTCTCATTCTCCACACCTACCTCCAAAACTGGGCAATTTTTGGGCAAAAGCAAAACAGGAAGAGACATCAGTTCACTTCCACGTCACCCAGAATGTGCTGATGCAATCTGCCGAGGAGGAGGTGCACAGCTGGACACAGCTGTCCACTCAAGTGTTGATGAATGAACAGAATAAGAGGGCTGTAAACAGCCACATTTTGGTAATCTGTTTGTTACATCCATATCCGGCTATTCATCCGAGAAATTCAAGGTGCAATACATGGCTCTCCTCCCCATTCGCACTACTTAAGTGTCACAATAATCCTGTTAGGTAAGCCAGGTGTGGAGAGTTTATCTAGTGAGTTTCATGGCTCAGTGAGGACCAGAACTCAGATCCTCTGAATCACAGTCCAATAGTCTAGCTGCTACACCATGCAAAACATTTCAACTGCATGGCAAAGGTATCTTCTGATCTATCTGGGCAGAGACTAAGAGTTAGAGCCAGGTAAGCCTGTGTCACTCAGTGGCCTGAGCACTGGAGTCCTCACATAATCTCATCCGTAGTGGGCCCATCACACACTCTCATCCACAGAAAACTGGGTGATAGGTTCGCCTTAAGAGCCACCGTAAGTTGAAAACCACTTGAAGGCATGCAACAACAACAACAGTCAGTTGACCTGCAAGCTTGGGATCCCTCAGCAGGTGTCCAATTTAGGTGCAGACAGTCCCATGTTTAAACATGCCCTCTCTTTGAAGGACAGTTTAGTCCTGGGGGAGATAATCCTGTAGCCCTCAGATGTTGATGGACTGCAGCTCCCAGCATTCTCCCACCACTGGCTGTGTTGTCTGGGACTGCTGCGTCTTGCAGTTCAGCAACATCAATCAGGCTTCAGGATTCCCACACCTCTCTGATCCAAATCCATCTGAACAATAAAGAATCCAAAGAAGCAAAGCTACCAAGGGGCCTTCCCATACTACACTGTTGTAGTGCTATTATTCCACTTTCAACATCCTATGGAATCCTGGGGTTTGCAGTTTAGGGAGGGATATTTAGAATTCTCAGCCAGAGAACTCTTTGGCCTCAGTAAACCACAAACCCCAGAACTCCACAGGATGTTGAAAGTGGAATAATAGCACTATAACAGTGTAGGGTGGAAAAGCCCTAAGCTGAGGCTGTTGCACTTCGGACAAACCATGAGACAAGGCAATTCAATGGAAAACACAATAAAGCTGATTAATGCTGATTAATCCTCTATCCTACCAGCTTTTCAGGTGCCTTTAAAATGTCCCAGGTCCTCTCTCTTCCTCCCACTTTACCCTTTTGTCCTCAGCTTCCCTGAATTGCTGCAAACTGAGGCCATTTCTGCACTAGCCTGTTATAGCGCAATGATTCCACTTCCAGAAATGGCCAGTGTTCAGTTAACTTGCACTCAGTTAACTCAGCAATGGAGAGAGGACAGCAAGGGTGGAGTCTTGCCCTTCCCAGTAGGCTCAGTCAAAAGCAAATTGCTGCAGCCTCTCCTAGCAATCCTTTTATTTACTCATGAATAACTTCTAGCTTTTGCACTGTGATGTTGCTTGGACACTCAAGAGGTAGTTTTGCCAGTTTCTTCCTTTGAAATATAGCCTAGAGTACCTGGTATTTGCTGTCCATCTCTTATCCAAAAACTAACCAGGGCTGACCCTGCTTAGCTTCCAAAATCAGATGGGATCTGATATCCTTAGGATATCTAGGCCCCTGTATGGGCTCATGTGCCTTCAAGTTGCCTGTTGACTAATGGGACCCCATGAATTTCGTAGGGTTTTCTAAGCCAAGGAATACTCAGATATGGGATAGCACTAAACTCCACTCCACCCAGCAAAAAATAAGGGCAAAAAATCTAATATATTTAGAACACAAGCAGATGTGAGAGTAGAAACATCCATCATAAGGCATCAAATCCTGAAACAGAAAGTCCCAACAGTTACTGGAACTATTGGGCAGTCTGGAAACAGCCCCAACACAAATAACGCATGAGAAAGTGTGGAATATTCTCTTCATCGGTACCACTCTTGTGGTCTAAACTGGAGTTTCCCACAACTCCTATGAAGTAAAGATTTAAAAAAAATTCAGGAAAATTGTTCAAAAACCTCCAGTAACAAGCATGGTTTGGCCCATAGCTCCAGGCTTATTTTTTGTTTGACCCAACTTGACCATGTGAGGCAAATTGATTATTTATATTTGACATTTATCCACATTAAAACAAGCAAGAGATGCCCCAAGTTTAGATGCAGCCCCCTTGCAAGGTGAATTGCTGTGATTGTGGTGGTGGTGAGGATGAGGATGATAACAACTGGCCGAGGAAGATGACGACAGAAAGGGACCAAACACGACTAAAAATCTGCAAGATGCCTACAGATTTACAGATGGTTTGCAAATTAGGGAGCTCTTTGGAAACACCAGTGTGCATGGAGGAATAAGTGTGGAAAAATCACTGCAAGGCTAAACTGAAAGCACAGAATGACCTCCGCTGGGATTCGGCCAGTCCTCTATTGAGTTGCAGAGCCCTTTGCCAAAAGAAGTTGGGAGAAAGTTAGCAAGAGAAGGGAGGAAGAATGTGTAATACGGAGATAAAGTCTCCTGTTCCGCCTTAGGATTTTCTCTCCCTCTGGTACCGGAAAGGATTTTTATGGCATGGTAGATTCAGGTCTGGCACTCACTCTGACAAAGGCACTGTTTGTTTTCTGGCTGGAGATGTTCTTTAGTGGGATATACCGCCGAGAGTTAAATTTAGCCTACGGCTTGTGCAAACTGGACTGTGTCGTGCCAGCTACGGAGAGCTGTCAAATTTAGGTCCTGTATTAAGGATGTGGCTGTAAGGAGATGGAGGCCTATGCAGATGAAGAAAGATGCATGTCTGTACATTCGTTGTTTTTTTAAAGTTCTGAGCCTTCTCGCATGGTATATAAGCCCATGATCAAACAGATACAGACCAAGACTCAAAACCAGGAATACACTTTCTTACTCTCATACCCTCTCCCTCTCTGACTACACCTCCCAGAATGCTTCAGTCTGTCAGTCTATGCATGACAGCAAAGTTTGGCTGTTTCATTTTGCTGTTAAATATATTTATTAATGCAGTGGTATAGCTACAGCTTTTGCCGCCCAGGGCCAGGCCCTGAGTTTGCTGCCCAGGGTGGCCCCTTTGTTTGCCACCCAGGGTAGTCTCTGAGTTTGCTGCCCTTCTCAGGGGAGGGAGGACCTATCCAAAATACCAAATAAAAACTGCTCTGTTGGCATTGGGTGATTGGGCTCTGGGCGTTTGCACTCAGAGGGGTGCTCTGCTCATGCTCAGAGACACGCCAGCATTCCTGCTGTGGCCAGTGCCCTCTGTCTCTCTCTCTCTCTCTCTCTCCCTTCCTCCTTGGAGGGTCAGCTGGGCTGGACTCATCCCCAGTCTCAGAGGTGAGGTGAGGGGGGGAAGCAGGTGCCTCTCCCCACCTCCTTGGGGCCCCTCCTCTCCTCTCCTCCTTTTCTTCCTTCCTCCTTCTCTGCCCAACCTGGAGGTCCACTGGTGTCGGCACTGTTGCTTTGGCTGGAAACAGGTTTGACTCCAGACTGGGAGGGAGAGAGGGAAGAGAGAGGAGAGGAGGAAGGGGAAAGGACAGCTCCCTTTCCTGGAGTGGCATACCCCTCCAGCAGACCTCTCCGGGAGGCTCCAGTGCCCATCTAGTTGCTGGACATCTGCCAGTGTGTGGACGGTGGCCCGGTGCCGCCCAAAAAAACATGCCGCCTGGGGCATCCCCCCTGCCCCGCCCTTGGTACGCCACTGTATTAATGCATCCATTTTAAGTACGTAAAACAACATATAACACACCAAAAATTAGGGATGGAACGAATCCAGAATTTTCCGAATCCAGATCCGAATCCCTGGAAGGTTCTAGGAATCCTTTTCGAATCCTTTTCTAAAAAAGGGTTTAAAAAGCAAGGGAAAGAAGGATAATCTTGGGCAAGACACACTCTCTCAGCCTTAGCAAAAGCCTAGGCAAAGGCAAACCTCCCTCTGAAGAAATCTGGCCAGGACAATTGTCATAGTTTTGCCTCAGGATTGCCCCAGATTGAAAATGACATGAAGGCCCTTTCTACACAGGCAGGAAAATGTGGATTAATGCCACATTTTCCTGCCTGTGTAAACAGGGCCACATATTACAGTACAGAGATAATCCAGGTCAAAACTAGCTTTTCTTTGCATAGCTCCTTCTGGCATCCTGGGGTTTATAGTTTGATGATGCGCCAGCACACTTTGGCAAAGAAGGCTGTGACCACTTGTAAAACTACAAACCCCAGAATTATGTCTGAAAGAGCTTTGCAAGGGAGCGATACAAAGAAATGTTTGGTTGTCCTTGAAATCTCAAGAAGACCGTACCTTCCAGTCAAGTCTCAAGTCCTGCCACAAAGAAGGCACTTAAAACACACACACACACACACACACACAAACAGCGTCTAGTCCAATCTCAATTCTGCACCTTGCATTTTCAAGAGCCAAGTCTCAAGTCCTGCAACAAAGAAAGCACTTAAACACACACACACACACACACACACACACACACACACACACACGCCTCTAGTCCAGTTAATTCTCTACGCTCAAGTCCTGCAAGGGACACTCAGGCCAAATCTCTAGGCCTGTCTCAACAATTCCCAATCCCTACCCTCCAGTCTCAAATAAAAAAAATACAGATTAATGCATGCTCAATAAACGATTCTGGAGGCAGCTACCATTCACCTTGTTTGTTGTAGGCAACACACACTCCTCCTATAGAATCAGCTAGAGTAGAATCCCATTCTTTCCCAGCTCAGGTTTTTTGGCACTCATTGTTTACCACAGACATGCTGCTGCAACACAAGACCAAAAGTCTGTGTTTCTCCAGCCCTCCTTTGCAACCCTTCCAACGGCAATGCTGCTTATCAACTTGCAGCTAGACAGAGGAAAAAGAAGAAAAGGGGTTGAGAAGTATAAAGAGACTTTCTAAAAGGGAGCTTCAAAACGGGTTAACTGAAGTATTCATGTATTCAGGACACAGAAACTAAGAGAGGAAGTGGCATCATGACAATCTTAGTCCCAGAATTGACCAAAGAAAGCTAGTGAAGGGGAAACTATGGCTGGCATGGTTTGCATGGAACCCCTGAACCCTTTTTTGCAGTCTTTGGAACACCCTGGAACATTCCCACAAGCTCCTAGATCCCCACACAAACTCAGTTTTGCTCCTCTGTCCCTTGCCTCCCAATCCTTATCCCAAAATTACCTTGCGGAGGGAGGCAGCAGCAGGGAGAGGCAGCACTAAGGGGACAGGCAGCAGGAGGGAGAAATGGTGGCCTCCAGTGCACACGAGGCTTTATGCTGGCCTGCTGGACAATCACCCGTGCCCACACTGGGTGGGGAAACACGTGAGGAGATCCTGTCCTGGTTCCGAGTTTCCAGGCATCCCGGTCTCCCAGGTTTTCAGGCGTCCCGGTCTCCAACAAACTGTTTGAGTAGCAGATTCGAAAGATTCTGTTTGCCTATTTTGGCACAGGGATTCCGATTCCCGAAATTCAAATCCCTGCCAAAGATTCGAAGATTCGAGGATTCGGTTGGCCCATCCTTACCAAAAATACTAGACAAAACTAAAAAGTAAGTAAATGCAAACTTTGCAAACTAATAACTACTGCAACATTCAACAAAACTAAATAATAAAGAGTATTTTACACACACACATACACACATGCATATATGAGATTTCCCACTCATCCCTTGCTGGTTATATGTAAATATATAGAATATATTTCCTCTAAAGTAAAACTCTAAATAATCTATTACATTATTGCCTATAGACTACACCATAAAATCATATAAGCCATACTCATCCTTTTTATTAGCATTATCTTCTACTAAATAATAGATAGTTAATTTCTTGTTCTTCAATCCCCAAGGTTGATTCCCCACCCCATGAAGACCTTAGCTATACTATCAATTTATCCCAGTCCTTCTTAAAATTACTAAGTGAACCTTTCTTAATTAATGTAGACAGTTTGTCCATTTCCGTCAGCGTTTCCTTTCAACATGTTAAGGTTGCATATAGTTGTTTGCCTGGAGGGTTTGCAATCTAAATGAAGAAGCATGTTTGTTTGTTTGAAACATGCTTATTTATTCATTAATAATTGTTATTTATTGATTATTGTTACAGGCAGTCTTGTTTGGCATGAGTTCTTGCATCTGAGATCTTTGTATCGATCAGTGTTTAGGGTCACCAAGTCAGCAGCATCCCATTCTCTGAAGTTTCAAGGCCAAACCCTAAAACTAGAGGCTGGGCTATTGTGAAGTCCAAGGGGTTGGCCACTGTGATGTCACCAGGTGGGTCCTTGTGATGTCACACAGGTGGGGCAGACAAGGATTGGTGGACAGGTGAGAATTGCTTTGGAGTCAGATGATTTGGAAATGAGCATGAGCTCAATCTGGGTAGAGGAGACCAGAATTTGAGTAAAACCCAACTCAGGTAATGCAGTGATCCAAAGCCAAAGGGGGAAAAAGTGCTTTTGAAAGTCTGGAGGGGCAGCAAAATATAACCAGTAGCTGCAGCAGTTGCTGAATTTCCTGCTAGGGCTGCAAGAACTGGGTTGTTCAACTGAGAAGAGAGTGCTTCATCGGGGAGGATGAGGTGTGATGCAAGCATACCTTAGTCAACAAAGCCTCTGACAAAGAATCTCCTTTTTACAAAGTCTTTTTATGTTCACCTAACATCATTTTTCCTTTTCTTTGTCCTCTGTCAAGCTGGAAGATTTTTTAGCAGCATCAGGATTGGGAGGATGTTCAAGGAGGCCTGGGGAAACACAGCAGCGTGTTTGTAGCAAACAATGCAACAAAACTTGAGCTGGGAAAGAGTGGGAGTCTACCTTAACCACTCCTATTGTAGCTCTGTGTCCCTGCCTACAACAGGCAAGATAAAGAACAGCTGCCTCATTCCTGTGAACAACCAAATGAGGAAGGGGGCAAGCAGATAAACCTGCCCCACCAGCTACCCCCAGCAAATTAAAAGGGCATAGATCGATGAGTCTGGCCACCAAACTGGAAATTATACGAGAAGGGGAGACTGGTGAAAGAGGAAAAAAAAATATCCCATGACAAATTGCAGAAGAAGCTTTCAAGTGATTATGGCTAGAAGGTTAAAGTGTTTTTGTTTGCTTGTGAAAGACTTAGGGCCTTTCTGCACTATACTGTTATACTGCTGTTATTCCACTTTCAACATCCTATGCAATCCTGGGCTTTGCAGTTTAGGGAGGGGCATTTAGAATCTCAGCCAGAGAGCTCTTTGGCCGCAGTAAACTACAAGCCCCAGAATTCCACAGGATGTTGAATGTGGAATACTAGCACTGTAACAGTGTAGTGTGGAAAGACACTTACATGAGTAGGTTGTTTCATTTCCCATGTGCATATTGTTAATGGCAGGAACTGGAGGCAGTTTTCTGAAACATGTTCAACTACTTTTATTTTTTTGCGGGAATTTATCCCTAGAGCCAGTGTGGCTAGTGGTTTGAGTGCCAGACAATGACCCTAGAGGCCAGGTTTCTGTTCCCTGCTCAGCCATGGAAACCCACTGGGTGATCTTGGGCACATCACACACTCTCAGCCCGCAGAAACCCCCATGATAGGTTTACCTTAAGGTTGACTTGAAGGCACACAACAACAACAACAACAACAACAACAATCTATCTCTATTCTTTCCATGTTATTTTTGCCTCTGATGCACAATTTTCTGTTGAAGAAGTAATGCAGAAGAACACATTTACGTCTTTAACTGAGGTATACCTGGATAATATTTCTTAAGGGGTGTGTGTGGCTCTTTTTTAAAGAAAAAATTGTTTTTGGGGTTTGGGGATGAAAAGGAGATGAAAAGAAAATATTTAAAATAGCTTTTTCTACAATGGCTTTTGTTCATTAAATTCTAAGCATGCAAGCTGGCTTGGATGGCAGTGAGCATAAATCATTTTGCCCATCAGGAAGAGCTGTAGGAATGATTGTTTCAGGCAAACACTGATTCCTGGGACCTCTGGGTTGTTTTGGAACCCCGATGGGGCTATGCAAATGATGGGGGGGAGCTACGCAGGCAGTAACAGGCACAGCCGAAATATCTGGTCCCATGTTTTATCAGATAAAACACGATGGACTTCAGTATGCAACTCATTTGATGGAAGATTCTGACTTCTCTCCTGCCTCTTCAGCCCATCATATTGACAGTCATTTTTCCATTTCATAATGCAGATAAAAAGGCCAAAGTTTTAAAAGGCTGGAGAATGCATCCTCAAAAGTAGACTGTATGAGCTGACAAGGAGGCCTCTGTCTTCATGTAGAGTTTCTAATGGAGTTTTAAAAAGTCATTGGTGTGTCTTCAAGTCACTTGGGACTTATGGCAATCCTATCATGGGGTTTTTATGGCAAGATTTGTTTGGGGGGGGTTGCCTTCGCCTTCCTTTGAGGCTGAGAGAGTGTGATTTACCCAAGGTAGCAGAGTGGGGATTTGAACCCAGATTTCCTCAGTGTCCTAGTCCAAGGCTCAAACCACTACATCATGCTGACTCCATAGCAAAGTTATCTTTAGACTTTTTTTTTTTAAACTTACCTTTGGACTAATAATCCCAGAATTCCCCAACTGGAATGACCTGCAGCTCCCAGAATCCTCCAGCCAGCATGACTAAGGATATTTTTACTTGCTTGTTTTATTCTTGGCACACAAGAATTAATGATTTCAGAAGTCTTCACCCCACTAGGCAAGACACCCAGAGTTTTCTGCCTTTTTTTCGCATTACAGAAACTTTTCTGTGAAATATTCAGTTTTTTAAAAAATCTGGCTGGCCGAGTCTAGGATTTCTAATCTGCCCTGGCTGGAAGATTCTGCAAGCTGTTATCCAGGCTGGCTGGAGAATCCTGGGCACCATACTCTAAAAAAAAAAAAAAATTAACATTTTCAGGAGCTGGCATCTATCCCACTGGCCATATGGCTCTGTGCCCAATGAAGCAAGCCCTGTGCCGAATGAAGGTGCGTGGCTGGTTTTCTCCTTCACACCAGATTTCCATCTCTCTCTCTCTCTCTCCCTTTTTCTCTCAGTGTCCTTGACTCCCTCAAGCACACTCCTTGCTGAGCATTTTCGGCCTGGGCTTTTGCAGCTCTAATTATTTCTCTCCCCTGCTGCTTCCTCTGAATTGGCTCCCTTTCTCTTAACTTGGGTGCCCCGCAGCACCATCTCGGGAAAGCCAAGCCACCTAGTTTTCTTGCCGCCACCCCCCACTCTCCTTTATACGTCCCCTTACAGAAAGACAATTGTCTCCGGCAGTCGTTTTCATTAAACCCATTCAGCAAAGAAAGCAGTGGGAGTCGGGGTTATTTGCATAAGTCCCTTCTCTCCTCCACACCTCCCCTCCCTTCTGTTCTTTCAAATCAATCAATAAAAACCAACCTGTACTACCCAGATCCTGGAGGAGGAAAAGGGATGTGTCAAAGCACCGTACCTTCTTTAACACTGTGGGCAGATTCCTTCTGGTGACATACAGGACATGCAGTTCTGATGGTTTTACCCCATGGGGCCAATGTGGTCTGGATGCATTTCGTTCCTGGTTCCATAAGCAGAGTTCCACAAGCGTAACCCTTTTGTGTGCACCTAAATCCTATTCTTAATCGCAAGTAGAGGAGAGACAGCAACGTTAGAGTGGCATCTTCCTTGTTGAGGGCCTAGAAAATTTGTGGGTTGTCTGTACACACAGAGCACACACACACACACACACACACACACACACACACTGCTTCCCAAGCAACGCTAGATTTCTGTGGTGGAAAAGTGGAAAGAAGTATTTCTTTCCTTCATCCCCCCCCCCCCCTTGGTTGTTTCTTCTTTAAAATACAGAGTTCCTTCCCTCTAAAATCAATGGAAGGAGAAGGCTGGCATCATGAATGGGTCTTTTGGCCACCTAAAGAGGGTTGTAAATCCAGTGGCTCTAAGGTTGTCCTGACATGCTCCATATGGACTCCTTCTGCCATCAGCACCACTATCTGGTAGGACACTATCTAGGTCTTCTTCTCACTGCTCCTGAAGGGGCACTTTTTGTTGTTATTTACTGCCAAGCTGGCTATGATTTATGGCAACTCTAAGCATGGCATAACTTACAAAACCCCAAGTCTTAACTGCTCTGCTCACATCTTGCAAATTCAGGGCTCTGGCTTCCTCGATTGAGTTTATCCACTTGTAATATGGTCTTCCCCTTTTCCTGCTGCCTACCACTTTACCAAGCATTGTCGTCTCTTCTAACGAGTCATGTACCCTCTGTCCAGTTCTGGGCACCACAGTTCAGGAAGGATATTTAGAAGCTGCAATGTGTCCAGAGGAGGGCATCCAAAATGCTAGAAAGCCTGGAACCCATGTCCTATGAGGACCAGCTTAGGGAGCTGGGTATGTTTAGCCTGGAGAAGAAAAGGTTAAGAGGTGACATGATAGCTATGTTTGAAGGGATGTCATATGGAGGATGGAGCAAACCTCTTTTCTGCTGCTCCAGAGACTAGGGCACAGAGCAATGGCTTCAAACTTCAGGAAAAAGAGATTCCATTTAAACATCAGAAATAATTTCCTGATGGTAAGAGCAGTTCGACAGTGGAATACACTGCCTCAAAAAGTCCCCTTCTTTGGAGGTTTTTAAACAGAGGTTGGATTGCCATCTGTTGGGAATGCTTTGCTGGTGTATTCCTGCATGGCAGGGAGTTGGACTCAATGGCGCTTGTGATTTCTTCCAGCACTATGATTCTATGTGGTTTCAGGATAAACTAAGCCCCAGTTTAGTCAATTTAGCATCTAGTGAGAGTTTAGACTTGATTTGCTCTTGAACCCATTGATTTGCCTTTGACTATTTGTCCTTTTGGCAATCCATGGTTTCTTCTCTTCTACCACCTCATTTCAAACAAGTTGATTTTCTTTCTGTCAGCTTTCTTCACTGTCCAGCTTTCTCATCCACACAAAGAAATCACAGATACAATGTTATATATGATCCTGACTTTGGGATTCAGTTATATATCTTCTGACCCCATTCAGCTGGGTTCTGACAGGTTACAATGGGTCGGCTCGCTCTGTATTTTATTTTTATGGTCTTTACATTTTTTGCTTTTTCAGCTACATTTCGAATATATGCTAAAATATTCATGCAATATCACAAATGAAAAAGCCATTTAGTGCAAATTTTAAAATTGATTTTTAAAAATGCATGCATTTTTGCACACATCATCTAAAAAATAAAGTGTGCTTTTTTCTTAGAACTACTCCCCCACCCCCTTCATACACATATTTATGATCCTGTCTGTCTGATTTTTCCCCGTGAACTGCTCCGCAGATATGGGTGGGAGGTGGAATTTTTGAAAGATGAAAGAAAAGATAAGGTAATAGAACACGTTTGGGGCAACCTCTCACCTTTCAACCAGAGGACAACCCTGAAATTTCTCCCAGTCCTAGCAGGTATATAGGGAAATTGTGCTATTTTTCCCTTGTTTAGGACTAAGAACATTTCCGCACGACACTGTTATAGGGCGATGATTCCACTTTCAACCTCCTATGGAATCCTGGGGTTTGCAGTTCCGGGAGGGGCCCCTCTCGAAACTGCAAACCCGAGGATTCCATAGGAGGTTGAAAGTGGAATCATCACGCTATAAGAGTGTCGTGCGGAAATGGCCTAAGTTTTGTGCTGTTAGGTTGTTGGCTATTTACTCCAATTGACGTTCTCATCTCAGGTTGGTCTTCATGGCCAGCAACCAGCTCACCAAGCAATATATAAAGGGGCAAATGCTATCATGGTGAACAGAGCTGGAATGAAGTGCTAAAGAATGTTGTCTGCCATCCAGTTCTGGCTATTGATCAGTTCTGACAGTTCTGACAGATCTGGGTATTGATCAGGAAAGAAAGAAAGAAAGACAGGAAGAAAGACAGGAAGGAAGACAGGAAGAAGGAAAGAAGGAAAGAAAGTAAGATGTAATCAGCAATTAGCGCAGCTGCAGACTGGAATGAGCTGAACATAACTCAAGGAGCTGTGCAGATAGAGGAGGCTAGAAGGTAGCAAGAACAGCAAGAATACAAGGTAGATTTGGGGGGAGTTACTACTTTGAACTACAACTCCCAGCATCTCCCAATCAACATGGCCACTGACCATGCTGGCTAGGGGATTCTGCAGTGTGTAGCCCACAAAAGTAACTTTTCCAGGTCCCACAGGAGGATTACCATAACCATGGTCCTGCCCCTGAAAACAGCAACCCTATGCTGAGATCTTTTCCTCCTTAGTTTAACCAGCCTTGTATCCCAACTACAGTCCTCCTTCCACATTTGCGGGTTTGACCTTTGCGAATTTGATTATTTGTAAGCACGTGTGTCTTGTCTCTAGAGCAGCAGAAAATAAACTTGCCTCATCTTCCATATGACATACTTTCAAATATTTCAGCATGGCTATCATGTCCCCTCTTAACCTTCTCTTCTTCAGGCTAAACATACCCAGCTCCCTAAACCACTCTTCATAAGGCATGGTTTCCAGGCCTTCTACCATTTGGTCACCCTCCTCTGGACACATTCCAGTTTGTCAGTATCCTTTCTGACCTGTGGTGCCCAGAACTGGACCCAGTATTCCAGGTGGTGTCTGACCAAAGCAGAATAGAATGCTACCTAGACACTATACTCCTATTAATGCAGCCTAGAATTGCATTGGCTTTTTTAGCTGCCACATCACATTGTTGCCTCATGTTCAGCTTGCAGTCTACTGAGACTCCTAGATTATTTTCACATGTCCTATGGTCCCTGTACCCTTCTTAGTAATCTGCTCATTTCACCTTGATCTGGGAACAGCCCCTTTAGCTAAGATTCCCATTTTAATTTCCAAAGAAGAAAATATGTCCAGGGTAGTGTGTATGCGAGCATGCGTCTGTATATGAATGACAAGCAGTGAGAAACTCTGACTGATACTTATTGCATAAAACTTAATAACATCACCAGAGGCCATCTTTAGGTTTCAGGTTTTGACTTAGAAACTTCAGGGGCCAGATGATCCTGAACTGGCAACTCAAGTTGAGGCCTAGACCAGGAGACCAACAGCTAATGGGAGGGGTCGATGGCTGAAGTGGGCTCTCTCTACACATCTTTTCTATGAGCAATATACACAATTCCACACTATCTTGGGAGTTTGTCTGCACACTAAGGCCATTTCCACACTAGACTGTTATGGTGCTATTATTCCACTTTCAACATCCTATTATTCCATTTTCAACATCCTATGGAAAGCCCAGGATTCCATAGGATGTTGAAAGTGGAATAATAGCACTGTAACAGTCTAGTGCAGAAATGGCCTAAGAAAACAAGTTACAAGACTGTCTGTGGGTGAGTACGGATCTTCCTGCTTTACATGAACAGAAGCAATAATTGAACCCAGAGAGCAATTAAATCAGCCAGGGAAGACTACTCAAGCCATTTTCAACAGATAACAGTAAGGTCACATCAGCAGCAGGAGCCTTTTCAGAGATGCCATCAAGCGATCCATAATTCAGCGCTTAAAATGCAACCTTAGCGATACAATTAATGCCGTTTTTATTGGGCTACAGAGGCCGCCTGGAACGACTTAAGAGCTGGAGAGCACCAGACGGTACCCGTCCCTCCCATATAAATTCATCGAATAAGATAAACTTTTAGGGCTCGTTGCGGTCTCTGGAGCTGGGAAATCTGCAAGGCCAGCAAAACTGGGGAATGGCTTTCACGTTTGATATAAGATCGCTCCTTGAGCTCTGCACGCAGACACACACATCCCTTTACCTAGGGCTCATCTGCTGAAAAATGGGACAGAGCCAAGACCTTGGATGAGAGTCAAAGGCAGGACACAGTTCCTAATTTGTACTAAATCATCTCTCCTACACGGCAGAGAAAAAATATCAGAGCAAGAGAGAAGAAATGAGAGAGAGAGAGAATTTCCACTTTTAGAATTCATATGCAATGGAGCACTCATTTTTCTAGCTCTTTGCTCACCCAAAATGTCCAGTTCTTCAAGTTATATGCATTTATTTACGATGTTTTCTTTGTTAATTCCTAGGCTGCCATTCCTCACAGAGATCTCCCCTGTGATTTCTGTATGTGAACTTCCCTCCCCTTGCCTCAGTGTTTAAAAATTTCCCCCACAATGACTCTGAGAGGTAGGCTGGTCCAGGAGAGAAAGCAAAGTGTCCAACGGAGCTTCCTGGCCTCACAACAACTCTGTGAGGGTAGCTTAGGATGAGGAGGAGTGACTGGGTCAAGCTTACTCTGTGTTATTTGTGGCTGGTCAGGAATGTGAACCCAGATGCACAGCTTGGAAAAGTTTGGCATACACTTCACAGAAGCAAGGAATGTGGGGTTCTGGGAGATATTCACCCCCCAAAATAATTTTTTCAAGCTTTGCCTGGATTGCAACAGTAGTCCTTGTTCAGTTTCCAGATATGTTAGGTTACAACTCCCATTAGCCCCAGCCACTGTCAAGTGGTGATGGAAGCTGTAATGGAGATGGTGGGATGGGATTCAT
This sequence comes from Cyclura pinguis, assembly GCA_030412105.1. NCBI lineage: Eukaryota > Metazoa > Chordata > Lepidosauria > Squamata > Iguanidae > Cyclura > Cyclura pinguis. The sequence continues at coordinate 131,545,202 of CM059604.1, read as the reverse complement.
TTGGGGAAAGCTGCCCTAAACTTCCTTTCAGTTGGCACAAGGAGACCCCATTAACACTATGCTCCAAACTGTACTTAACTTGAAACTGCTGATTACTACCCCTGACCGCCCCCCCCCCAAAAAAAGAAAAAGAAATTGCAGAACTGGCGGTCTCATGGATGGAAGAGTTCTTTCAGAGTAAATCCCCCTGATTTACTTCAAATCAGTAGCTTGTTTCTCTAGGTGCCTTTTGGCTGCAGTTTCCAGAAAGTTGCAATCAAATGTAAAAAAGACTTGTGTACCTTTCAGAGTCATTCAGCTGGGAAATTTTAGCCTAGTAGTTCCCAGACTTTGGTCCTCCAAGTGTTTATCACATGCTGGTTTGTTGCAGGACTGCACTGGCTTAGTTCCATTTTTGTTTTCTCCTTATTGCATTACATCGTCACTCCCCTGTTATCAGATTTCATTCCCATCATTATTGGATTGTCTCTTTTCCTTCACTGGAAATACCCGTGAATGGCTCCAATAATGCTGCTTTCCCACTTTCATTCCACTGCTATTCCAAAATTGTGACAGTCAGGTGGTGTCAGTGGGCTTTATTTTCCATAACAGTCCTTCCTGATCCCACTTCTTTTGGTTAGCCAAGTTACTGACTTCCATAGGTACACATCCCGTTTTGGATGGTCCTTCATGATCCTCTGCATCTGGCAGTGCCAGGTGAAGAGGACCAGTTGCAGCCACCTTGCCCAAGAGCAGGAGGAGGAGGAAGGAAGGAAGGCAGAACCACTAGCTGGGAACTCCCAAATAGTCAGAATCATAGAAGTCAGCCCTGCTAAAGTTGAGGGCCCACTGTATAGCACATGTGCTAAGTAGTACAGGCAGAGGAAGGGAGGCGAGGTCAGCGGAATGGTGTGGAAGACCAATTGTGGGAACATGTGTCACCAAACCAGTGGCATAGTGTTATTTGCAGAGATGGTATGGTAGTGACTGTTGTGGTGTAGCAGCTTGAGCATTGGACTACGACCCTGGAGGCCAAGGTTTGATTCCCGGCTTGGCCACGGAAAGCCACCAGGTGACCTTGGACGCATCATATACTCTCAGCCCCCAAAAAGCCCATAATAGGGTCACCGTAAGTTAGAAACAACTTGAAGGCACACAACAGCGACAATGTTTTGTTTCCTTAAATAATGCAGATGCCATGAGACCACAGGCTGATGTGATAAAGCCCTCGGACTTCAGTTCCCAGAATTCCTGACTGTTGGCCAAGCTGTCTGGGGCTTCTGGGGATTGAAGTCCAAATTACCTCGAAGACCAGCATTTGAGAACCACTGGCTTAATCACACTGCTTGAGAAGTTGCAACTCTGAAAACCGCTGTTGTCCCTATCCAAATGTTAAAGCACAGAGGCTTGCTTCTCCTTTATGTCTAGTCGTCCTTATTTCTATTTGGTTTATTTCAAGGATTCAGGTTGCTCATGATCCATGCACTCATAACAGCCCTGAAAGATAGGCTGGTTTTATTTTACTCATATTGGTGCAGTAATTTGCTTTTACCCAACTCTACTCGGAAGGGCAAGATTCAGACCCATTCTTCTCCTCTGCCTACCCCCAAGTTAATTGAATGCAAACTACTTTTGCCATTTGAACTCACTTTGCAGCAATTTGAAGTATGCTGAAGATGAAGGAGGAAAGTAAGACAAAGGAGAAAGAAATTAGGACATTTTAGAAGAAGCTGAAAAAGTGGGATGGCATAGAGTTAATTGGGATTGTTCCTGGCCAAGTTGGACAGTTGGAGGATATAATTACATTGGAAGAAGCACTTAAAGTACATGCTCTGCCTAGAACTTGGAGGAGTTACTTTTTTTCACACTACCAGAATCCCCCAGCCAACATGGGCACTGAAAGGAAAAGAAAGGGAACATAACCAAGGTGGGGAAATGAACTAAAGCAGGAGAAATGATGGCACTAGCATTGGAATAAAGAAAGATGATTGTTTGCACAATCAAATTATTTTTAAGGAAATGTTTGCTATCTTTCCTTTGCCTATTTTCAGCTCAAAAATCTGACTGAGGGGGTCTTTTCTGGAGTCTTAATAAACCTGGGGTTTATTTTCCTTTTTGCAATGCATAATTTAAAAGTGCTTGGGAAGGTGGTTGGACTGAGGGAAGAGCCTCACCTGACGATGACCATTTCCGCACATCTGGCCCCTCCCGAAACTGCAAACCCCAGGATTCCATAGGATGTTGCAAGTGGAATCATAGCGCTATAACAGTCCAGTGCAGAAATGGCTGATCTCAGGTCCCAGGTATGCTCATATGGGAAGACACATTTTTTCAGATAGCTTGGACTTAAACTCTATAGGGCTTTATAGGTCATCATCTGCACTTTTGCATTGCGCCTAGAAACAGATCACCAGCCAGTGGATATGTTATTGTTGTTCGTGTATGCCTTCAAGTCATTTCCAGCTTAGGTAAACCTATCATCATCATCATCATCATCATTATTACTATTAGCCTAAGGTGAACCTATCAGGGTTTTCTGGGGCTGAGAGTATGTGATGTGCTCAAGGTCACTCGGTGGGTTTCCATGGCCGAACAGGGAGTCAAACCCTGATCTCTAGGGTCATAGTCCAACACTCAAACCACTACTGTTGTAGCAACGGAGTTTTATGGAACCTGTAATCATCTTCTTATTATCCACATCACAGAGGCCCTCATCTTACTTGCTAATTGAAATCTGGCTTAAAAGATCCCCTTATTCTGGGTTTGTCTGCAGTGATCCAAAATGGAGACAGGAGGACAGCTCTGCTGTTGTTTGACCTTGAATTTTCTTTTTTATTAATACTAATAATACTAATTGTTGGCTTCTCTCTTTTCTAACAGCCTGGTCCCCGGGTGGCTCTTTGGCATGATATCTCCCAGTCTGCCTCTTGCATTATGGAGTGTTAATTTATTGTGGATGTCAGTGGCAGCTGCTCAGGCTCCTGGTGGGAATCTGAATTTCGAGCGTTTGGGTTTTGGGTTTCGTCTGGCAGCATGCTGTTCAGAAGTGCAGTTGATGGGAGGCCTGGAAGTGAATTTGCATTTCCGACAGAGGCATCCTGATGCTGAGAGGCTGTCACTATCCAGTGAAAGAAAGTCCAAACAGAATCTCCCCACACGCAGAAAGCTATCACTGAGAAAGCTGTCACTGAGCTGAGAGAGCATGACTTGTCCAAAGTCACCCAGTGGATTACCACAGTTGAGTGGGGATTCAAACTCTGGTTTCCACAGTTATAATCCAGTGCTCAAACCACAATGACACGCTCTTACACCTCTGGAGACCAGAGTCTGAATCCCAACTTGACCATGGGATGCCACAGGGCGACCTCTCTTCAGGTGACAACGTCATGGAATGCCTACCCTGTAGATCAAGCTCTGTGGAATCGGCCACATGACTTTGGGAGACTATAATGTGATATATTCCATTCCTGTGAAAAAGAGTTAAAGCTGCCCACATGGAGAAGGACTGAGGCAAAAGGTGACAGGTGGTAACCCTTCTCTCATTCCTGCAAGAAGCTGCTTCCAGCCTCCTTGGGCCCTTTTACTCTATAAATTGTAGTGCTATGATTCAACTTTAACTATCATGGCTGCAGCCTATGGAATCCTGGAGTTTGTAGTTTGGTGAGGCCCTAGCGCTCTCTGACAAAGAATGCTAAATAGCCTTTCCTAAATGCCCTAAAGGCACCAGATCCTGTCTGATCTTGGAAGCTGAGCAGGGTCAGCCCTGGTTTTAGTACTTGGAGGAGAGACTGCCAATGAATCCCAGGTGCTGTAGGCTATATGCCAGAGAACAGGACTGGCAAAACCACCTGTATGTATTCCTGGCCTAAGAAAACACGATGAGATTAATGGGGTTGCTGTAAGTCGACAGGTGACTTGAAGGAAAATACACGCACACAAACGCCAAACCCCAGAATGTTGCAAACACAGTAAAATGATAGAGCCATAATTGTACAATGTGAAAGTCACCCCTTTCTTTCTTTCTTTCTTTCTTTCTTTCTTTCTTTCTTTCTTTCTTTCTTTCTTTCCAGTAAGAAAATGGATGACAGAAGAGGGTAATTCTTTGGGCAGCTGAATTTCCCCTCCCTTACCCATTCCTCAGCTACACTGGCCATTTTTAAACCAGTCACTGTACTTTAGCTTTGCCATCCTGTGCTATGACTTTTTTTTCCCCTTCAAGTTGGAAGTAGATGCTTTTGCGGTTCTTCTGCCGAAGAAAGGCCGTTCTGTGGTGTTCCCGGCGTAGCTGGAACCGGGAAAGGCCGTAAATCTTGCTCGGCAGGCCTAATCTCATGAGACTTCCTGCCTCTCCTTCTAGGCCAGGAAGCTTTTGGCCTCACTTCAAAGAGGCACCTGAACTCCAAAAGGCTTCTATTCCTGACCTAAGTGCTAAATCCTGCGTGAGTCACTTAGAACTACCAGCAAAATGGAGCAGGAGGGAGCATGTTTTAGCCGCAGCTTGGAAGTTCTTTTTTTTTTTTTAAGTAAGTATTTACAGTTATTTTTCTGACCCATCCAAAAATACTTAGTTGTCATTAGGGTTGCTAGATCGCAAGGCCTGGCTGCGAGTCTCTGGTTTTCATGGGTCATCTCCAGCTGGGAGAGAACGGTACAAATTCTCCTATTTTCAGTGGGCTCAGCTCCAAGCAAGAGAAACACACCATGTGTGAATCTCCAACTCAGACATTAAAGCAGCAGCTCGCTACAATTTGCATGGCTTGATGGATTTGTTGCTGCAACTTGCAATGACTTTTCACAGGTGCTGCTGTATGTACAGTCCTCCCTCCACATTTGCGGGTTTGACCTTTGCAAATTTGATTATTCATGAGATGCCTGCTTGCTTTCCACCCCCCCATATTGTCCCCCCTCCCATTCCCTTGCCTTTTGCCAAGGCATGTCCTGCCTTCCTTCTCCATGTCGAGGCAAAAGGCAAATGAATAGGAAGCAGGAGCCCTGCCCGTGGATAAGGAAGGCGCGTGTGAGCCTATCTCTTCCATTCTCCCCCTCCCATTCCCTTGCCTTGTGACCAGACCCAGAGAAGGAAGAGAGCACACTCAAGCAAAAGGCAAGGGGCGAGGAGAGGGAGAATAGGGGGGTGGCATGCATGTGGAGAAGGCTGCTCCATCCCATTTGCTTGCCTTTAGCCCGACGTGTGGAAGGAAGACAGACACCCAGGAGAAGGGCAAGAGCAATGGGCAGGGGGAATGGGAGAAGCATGCGCGTGCTTTCTTCATGCTCTGGGCTACCCTCTCCAATTTGCTTGCCTTTTGCCAAGTGAGCATAGAGGAAAGGCACACACACCCAGGCAAAAGGCAAGAGAATGGGAGGGGGAGAATGGGAGGAGGCATGTGCATACCTTCTCCATGTTCAGGGCTGCTCCCTCTCATTTGCTGGCCTTTTGCCCAGGCATGGAGAAGAAAGGCACACGCGCCCAGGCAAAAAAGCAAGGGAATGGGAGGGGGGAGCCCCGGAAGGAATGGGAGCAAGAGTGCTCACTTGGGGGGGGGGGCATTATTCATGGGTTTTTTTTACTTTCGTGAGGGTTCTGTGCTCCAAACCCTCACAAAAGTCAAGGGGCCACTGTACTTGGTTAACGTCTTCCTTGTGCCCCAGTTTTTGTGGCACCAGGGCTCACCCTCCACTCTGCTCCACATCCACCTTGTGTCTTGAATCCAAGTAGCACTATAACAGTCTAGTGCAGAAATGGCCACACAGTTTGAAAGAGACGCTGTGAGCAGCTGTGGTTGGTGCTTATTGTATAACACTTAGTGGCCCCAGCAGGGGCAGTTCCTAGGCCTCAGGCTTTGGCTCAGAAACCTCATGTCCTGGGAAGATCCTGAACTGGAAACCCTAATTATCTTTATAATTACGACGTTATAATTACAACTTCTCAAAAGTAACTAAAGTAGCCTGGCATGTGGCATAAAACATGTTTGCCCTGGCCTCACCTCAGCCCAGGCAATGTTGTTAGGAAACAATAGCACAAGTCAGTCAGGATTGAAACTACGAAGATACGTCCCTCCACATTTGATTCAGACCATGCACTGTAACTTAAAAGGTAACTGAGAGTTATAGTTACACCACAAAAGGAGCGGGGTTATTCTTCCCTAAGCTGTGATGTGGTTCTACCTTTGTTATTGGGGGAAGGTACTAATTACAAAAGACTTGTTCATATTTAACCATTCCCAAATTCTTGTTTCAGAGAAGTGTTGAATGTCATTTATGGAAAAGAAGAAGACTCTTACTAGAAGGTATCTCTGTGTAACGGGGTGACTCATATTTCCCCTTCAGCACAGTGACCCAAAAGTAGGAATGTTCTTGGAATCATAACAGAAAATTCCTGTCAATAACTTCTCAACAGAACTTCTTCTTGGGTGGTAGGCCTCTGCTTACAGACAATCCTCAGTGTGTTAGTAACAAGCTGCACAACAGGGACACAGATGAAAAGCTTGCAAATCACAAACTGCAGATGCAAACTCGGTCTCCATATCTACTTTGGCAATCCTGTTACAGGACCTAACAGTGTCAGAGAAGCATCTACTTGTTCATTCTCTAGTGGTATATACAGCTGGCCTTCCATATTCACAGGTTTTCCATCCATGAATCAAACCAACCACAGCTTGAAAATATTTGGGGGGGAAAAATCCCAAAAGCAAATCTTAATTTTGCTATGAGCCGAGCGGCACAGGCTTCAGCAACTTATCTGACAGGTTAGCGACTGGAACATGTTCAGAAAATGGAATTGCAGCCCAAGGAGCCAGTGAAGCTGTTGTGACAAGGGATTTGTATACTCTTTGTAGCCAGCCCCAGTTAACAACCTGGCTGCAACTCTTTGGGCCAACTGGAATTTCTGAGCACTTTTCAAAGGCAGCCATAGAATACATTACAATAGTCCAAACAGGATTTAACCAAGGCACGTACCACAGTGGCCAGAGCTCTTTATATGTGTGTGTGTGTATATATTCTTCTGTGATTAAAATTTTTGTAGAAAAAAAGACAAAAAACAGACAGCAACACTATATAACAATAGGTAAAATTAAAAACGCATAACAATACAATACTTTAAAGAGAAAACAAATGTATGTATCAACATTTCAAGCATCTAAGAAATGACTGATCTAATAAATGGCCTCTTAGGAATACTCAAAAAAGATTTGATCTCTGGAAGGGAAGGGAAGGGAGGAAGGGAGGGAGGGAGGGAGGAAGGAAGGAAGGAAAGAAAAAGAAAAAGAAAGAAAGAAAAAGAAAGAAAGAAAGAAAGAAAGAAAGAAAGAAAGAAAGAAAGAAAGAAAGAAAGAAAGAAAGAAAGAAAGACATCTGTAAGAATCAGGAGAAGAGTCTAAGGACATTGAGAAAAAAATGGATTTATTAATGTTGATTACTGGAAGGGCCAGATCTGACTTCTCCAGGAATGGGTACATATGTGCGTGCATGTACACACACAAACACACACACTTTATATTCATATCCTGACTCCTTCCATTCATTTTTAATTGTTTCTCCTGTCTAGGGTACCAGGTCAGGAACAATCCAGACCCTGAGATTTCAGGCCCAGAGACCTACAAATGCCTGCTGTGGGTGCCAGGTGGAGTGGCTCCTGGTGAGGTCATTAAGTATGATACAAAAAGCATCAATCACAGTGGCCACTTCTGCACCCTACCTGATCCCATTGTCCTCCCGTCGCAATCCCAGCGGTGCCTTTGCTGGGAAGGGAATGTAATGGGAACGTTTCCCTCCACACCCATACCTCCATACCTGCAGAAGGGAGCATGAGTGACCTGTGCCTACCTTCCACAGTGCACCTGGGCTCTTTCTGCGCTGAGGAAGGAAGCGCCTCAATCATGCTTCCTGTCCTTCCACATGGCTAGGAAGAATGGGAGCGTCACACGATTGTGGTTGCTTACCAGATTTATTCCATTAAGTGAATATACTGGGATCATGACAGGTAGGGGTGGTATGAAGTAGGACTGTGACGACGTCGTGCATAAGCATGACCCATGGACTGCTGCCATCACGCCCTCATTGCTCAACAGCCCCATTGTGTGGATATGCCCGGTGGCTTCAAGCATGCTATTCAGATAATTCAGTATGGAATAGTCACATAGGGATGGGGGGGGCGATGGGGACGGTTCACAACAATCTTTTTGGGGTGTCCCAGCTCATAGCCACACCCCTGCATGCCGCGGCCACACCCCCATGCCCCCACACACTGTGGCCACATCCCGGTGCTGTAGGCCTGTCCCCTCCCACCCACCCCCACGCACTCCAAGCTATGCTGCTGGTATGGAACTTGCAGTTCTATAAGCGGACTTGTATCTGCAAGAAATAGATTTGAGACCAACACTCATTAGGGCACTCTTGTTGATGTGCTGAGAAGCATCTCTGCAATTTGCTAGGAGGGGTTTTTAGCACCTCTGCCACATTGGCTAAGTATGTGTAAAGTTACTGAGTGTAAAGTTACTGAGATACAGAACTACAGCCACAGACTTTTCCCAGAAATGTTCTGAAGACCTTTGCAAACACTACTTTTAACAGCACCCATGAAAAAGTTTTCCAAGCTCTGCTTTGAACAGAAAATACCTACCGTAACCTCGCTAAAACAGCCTGCAAGACCACATAGAGGCAGGCAGGCAGGCAGAAAGATAAATAGATAAATGACTTCCATGGTGACGCTTTCACCCTGAGTTTCCTCCCTTTCCTCTTGAGGAATGAAGAACTGGGACCAGGCCCTGAGATTTGGGAACCCTATCCGACCTTCCACTTGAAAACAGAATGTGGTTGTGGAATCCCATCTGCACTTGGGCATTCTCTTTTATACAGTTAGGTGGCAGCCAACAATGCACATTTTGGAAGGCAGTAGGCAGACTAATTTAATAGAGCTCATCCTCCATTCTAATTAGGGCTTGATAGGCTTTTAATTAGCCCAGATTTGACTAATTTAAGCCATCCTTGTTTGGGGCTGAGAGGAAGAGACTTCTGTTCCACAACTGTTCTCACTCAAATATTCATTCTGCAGGGTCGGTCAAGGGAGTGGAATGAGGTTTGTTTTTATACTGTAAGGTTGTTTTTCTTACTCTTCCCCCCACCATTTCCCTTCCTTGCCAAAAAAATCCCTCCCACCCACCCACCCCCACGCTTTAGTAAAAAGCCACTCGGTGAAAGCTTGTTCCCACCAGATGCGCTTACACAGCTGACAAATAAATATCTCTTGCCCACAACCTATAAAGCGAGTTTTGGGTTGTAAGAAAAATATATGACCTCCACATATGGTGAGCGCGAAGCTCAGGAAGTGACTTTTTAAGAAGAATGAATATAATTACAGAGCCAGCATGGTGTAGTGGTTTGAATGTTGAGTAGGTCTCCATGGGACCAGGGTTCAATTCCCTCCAGTTCACCCATAGAAACCTCACTGGGTGGTCTTGGGCTCATCTTCAGATGAAGGCACTGACAAACCTCTGGATAAATCTTGCCAAGAAAACCCCATGGTAGAACTTGATGGCATCCAACAATACCAAATAAAGTAGTTAGATGTTCATGCTATCCATAACACACCTGTGGTAGCATCAAAGCTTGGAAAGGTTGGAGTACACCACTCTGAATTCCCCAGCTAGCATGGTGCTGGCTGGAGGATTCTGGGAATCACAGTTCCCCCAAAGGGAACTTTTTTCCAGGCTTTACATACTTATTATGAAACCAATCAAGAGTCTTGTGGCACTTTATAGTCTAACAAAATTGTTACCACCTCAGTCAACCTTCCCTAGGTTGGTGCCTTCCAGGTATAGCCCTTGGTATCAGCTAGGGTTTGGTTCCAGGACCCCCCGTGGATACCAAATTTCATGGATGCTCAAGTCCCATTACGTACAATGATGTATTAAAATGGCATCTCTTATATAAAAAAACAAAGATCATTTTTGGGATTTTTTTTTTAAATATTTGCAAGCCGTGGTTAGTCAAATCTGTGGATAGAGAATCCGTAGATATGGAGGGCTGAGTGTGTGACAGACCATAATTCCCACCCTCCACAGCCAGCATACTGGCTGAGGAGGGTGGGAATTGTAGTCTAACATGTTTAATGGACAACAGTTTGGCAACGCTGGCATAATTTTTGTGGTTCACAGTCAGATAAATGAATTGTTATCTTGAATTGGCAAGTAAATATGTGAATGAAGAACATTACCAGAGAGAAAGAAAAGAATATTACCAGCGAGATCAGAAAAGAGTGCCAGAAATACAGGTGGTGGTTATGTTCAGGCTTCAGTCTATCCAAAATAACTACAATGTCTGTTCACAAAGTAGTGTTGATAATTATTCCACAACAATTATTACCTGCCATCAGATAATCTTGATTCAAGCCATAGATGAAAGACTTAGGCCATTTCCACACGGGGTTTTTAAAACGGGGTAGGGCGTCCTCCAGGGAGGACGTCTGCACCTGGGAGCGGACTGGGTCGGACCTACTTAACATAGATCCGCACCTCAGCCCGCTCCGGAACGACCCCAAGTGGTCGTCCACCGTGCTTTTGAAAGACCGCTAAAAACTGGTCTTTGAAAAGCACGGAGCGCGCCACTGCAAGCCTGCTCCCTTATGCAGATTCACAGGCTCACATTGGTGCAAGCCTGCAATCTGTCGGGGGTGGGCTTTAGGCTGGCGAGCTTCAGTGGTTCGTCGAGACCCTCGACCAGCCGAAAGCTGCCATTTTCGATGCCGGAGCATTGCGGAGCGACGAGCACGCACTGCTCCGGAGCGGCGTGGACCGGACCGGGGAGCCGAAAAGTCCGGTAAGTAGCATCACGGGGCGATTCCCTCGCCCCGTGCGGAAATGGCCTTAAACTACAATCAGTCTTAATTTAGCAGTTTCACACTGGAGTCTGCTTTTGAGGTTCGTTTCTCAAGGGTCATTTCCACCCTACACTGTTCTATTATTCTACTTCCGACATCCTGTGGAATTCTGGGGTTTGTAGTTTACTGAGGCCCAAGAGCTTGATGAGAATTCTCAATGCCCCTCCCTAAACTGCAAACCTCAGGATTCCATAGGATGTTGAAAAGTGGAATGATAGCACGATGACAGTGTAGGGCTGGAACGGCCTTAGCTAAGTACTTAGTTCAATATAAGCTGATACAGGATCCCAGCTGAAGATTTTGGGGGTTGGGTGACTCACATCATCATAAAAAAAAAAAAGGAACCTGCATAAGGCACCTTCAAAACCCTTCCTAGAAAGCCACAAAATAATCCTATGGTGAAAAATGAGCGAACAAATGGAAGCATGGAGCCAGGAGGCACTGAGCTAGAAATGTTTTGATCAGGTGTTGGTAGGGAGGGGCAGAGTCTAGGCGAGACCCAAGTGTAGGACCATATTCTCCCTTGCAAACCTGCAAGTGTTTCTGTAACTTCCGTGCCCCATTACCCTCACAAGTATATTTGTTGGGAACACAGGAGAGGGCCTTCTTAGTGACTGTTCCCAGGTTCTCAAACTCCCTCCCCAGAGAGATTAGTCAGGCGCCCTCCTTGCTATCTTTCCTCAGGCAGGTTAAGACTTTTGACAGGCCTTGGAAAACCAATGGCTTATGGGGAAAGGGCTATGAATAAAGTATTGGATTTTCTATTTGCTGTTTGCCTTTTAAAGGTTTGTGTTTTTAACAGGTTTTCATTTTTTGATAGTTTACTTGGATTTTTAATTTTTGTACGTTGTGAATTTTTAGCTCCGTTAGTTTTAATAGTAGTAGGCAGCCTTGGTGGAAAGGTGGAATATAAATAAATATAATAATAAAAATAAACTGAACGTCACACCTGTGTTTCCTCCTGAGCAGCTGATTAGTAGATTGCTGTTGTTGTGTGTTTTCAACTAATTTCTAATGAATGGTGTCCCTACGGAGAACCTATCATGGGGTTTTCTGGGGCTGAGAGTATGTGACACACCCAAGGTCACCCAGTGGATTTCCATCAAGTAGGGAATCGAACCCTGGTCTCCAGGCTCATAGTCCAGTGCTCAGACCACCACCATGCTGTCATGGTGCAGTAGGGAATGCGCAGGGGCTGTTCCTATAATCCCAGTGAATCAAATGGTACATTGAAAGTAGTGACAAATAGTCACACACCCTCCAACAGTATGTAACTGAATAGCTCAGATCATGTTGGTTAGTCCCAACTGGAGGAGGCTCGCTGAATCAATTGTCGAGTGCTGAGTAAATCCAACTACAATCATCCCTCCACATTCACTAGAGTAAGGGGCACAGGACCCCCATGAAAGTGGGGAAAAAACATGAATGACTCTAGCCGCTCCCGAACCATATTTAACACAAAAAAAATTATGATCACCATATTCAACCCACTGTGGATTTCTTTGAGCCACCAAGGTTCTTTCACAAGGCAGAAGTGGGTGGCTGGTGGGACTTACTGCCACCTCCACTGCTGCCCCACACCGTTTTTAAGAGGGACTTACAAGCCTCGTTCGCAGTTTCTCAGTCTCACGAGGCTTGCAGTCCCTATTAAAAATGGTATAAGGAGGCAGCAGAGGTGACAGCAAATAATCTGTGAATAATCAAATCCGCAAAAGTGAAACCTGCAAATGTGGAAGGCTGACTGTAATTCAAGGATTCTCCTCTATTTGGGACTAACGACAGGGTTTAAGCCCATGTGAAATGGTTACTCTTCTGGAAGTCCCCTTATGCAACATGAATTGAATGTATCCATTGCACTGTGGCCAAAAAAAAAAAAAAAGGTACAACCACATGTGTGAGGGAACATACACAGGTGTACAACACAGACAGGATTCCAGCCTCTATTAAAAACAGATCCTTTTTAGCCACACAACTAAGACTGGGTTAGTCATGCTCTGGAAGCCTGCCAAGGCACCTTTGGTCTCTGAAAGATTAACAACACAATCCTATGGGTGTTTACTCAGACATACATTCCATTTTGCCCCCAATGGGATTTCTTCCCTAGTAAGCGTGTTCTCGGACTGCAGCCTAAGAAAGCTATCTGATGGTACAGGGATGGGAAAAATTAGTGTAGCTACGGAATGGCATCTGTAAACAGAAATCATGGAGTTTTTTGGAGGGGAGAAGAAACCACAAAGCAGTCTTGTAGTCTGTTAGTGAGGACAAATGAACCCAAACCAGAGATGGTTGTTATTAGGGAAATTAGGACCACTAAAGTTTTACCAAAGAAGCACATAAGTGGCTTTGAAGTTCTCCATAGTCCTTTATTAGTGGTGCTAAAATTAGAATAGAGAAAATACCCAGATCTGGCCTGATGAACCGGCCACTACGAGTGTCTTCAGCTGCAAGACGGAATCGCTGAGCTTTGTTGTTGTTCTCACTTGTGGCTTCTTTGTGTGTGTACGTTCAAAAATATAACATGGTTTTTGTTTACATATCCCATTCCTTAGCTGCACTCCTTTTCTCTGGGAAAAGAAGAGGTGTTAACATATGAGCTTTCACCCTGCTGAGATTCAATGTTTGAGGCCTCTTTTTCATCCCCACTCACCACAGAGGGGGTTGATGCCCTGAGAGCTTCTCATGGCCTTTTCCATAGAGGCCTGAGCTGGCTGAGAGCAAAGACATGAAGCAACGTGGCAAGTTATACTTATTCCCTAGTACGATGTACTTCCAAAACAACAAACAGTGTGGCTCAGTGGATAGAAGAGAAGGGGCACAGAACTGCTTTTCTGCTCAGAGCTGCATTTCCTTGGGAGTAACTTGTTGGGGTGTTCGGGAAGACAAAAGCTAGTAGTAGGTGGGAGCATCACTTTATTTTCTCTCCTGCCTTCTTTTTCGTATCTCCTCCTCTCTCCCTCTCCTTCTCTCTGATACATTTTAAGCATCAGCCGTTGCAAAGAGTATGCTGTTCAAATAAAAATAACAACTCAACATATCCTCCAATTGTTCTTATCTGGCAGGGACATTCCCAATCGATCCTCTGTCATCCCAATTTTTTGGCTGCTTTTAAAATGTCTCAGTTTCTCTGTTCTCCTCCCACTTTCCCCCTTTGTCCTTGCTGCAAACTTAGTTCAAAGTCCAGAACTACAGGCTTCATCCTCTAATCTGACAGGTTCAGCACCAGAGCACTGTCAGAAAATGGAATTGGTTGAAAAATGGAACTCATGTACTGGACTGTACGGAACACGAAGGACTTATGAAGGCTCACTTGTTACCAACCCTACACGCATTGCTTGGAAAGACTCAGCCAGTTTGGTGCCTGGAGTACTGCGTCCAGTTCTGGGCACCTCAACTGAAGAAGGATATTGACAAGCTGGAACGTGTCCAGAGGAGGGCAACCAGAATGGTGAAGGGTCTGGAAGCCATGCCCTATGAGGAATGGCTTAGGGAGCAGGGGATGTTTAGTCTGCAGAAGAGAAGGTTAAGAGGGGACATGATAGCCATGTTTAAATATTTGAAGGGATGTCATGTCGAGCAGGGAGCAGGCTTGTTTTCTGCTGCTCCAGAGACTAGGACAAGGAGCAATGGATTCAAGCTTCAGGAAAGGAGATTCCACCTGAACCTCAGGAAGAACTTCCTGACAGTAAGAGCGGTCTGGCAGTGGAATATGCTGCCTTGGAGTGTGGTGGAGTCTCCTTCTTTGGAGGTTTTTAAGCAGAGGCTGGATGGCCATCTGTCGGGAGTGCTTTGATGGGTGTTCCTGCATAGCAGGGGGTTGGACTCAATGGCCCCTGTGGTCTCTTCCAACTCTATGATTCTATGATTCTATTCTATTCTATTCCCCTCTCAGCTCATTTTGTAAGCAGTGCATGCATGTGAGCAGTTCGAAGCAAACCTCCATAACCAAGAGGAACCGATGAAAGAGTAGAACCCCCATTGAATTAATCGAACTTGTCCTTAATTTGGAAGTGTCAAAAGAGTGAGTCATCAGATAACAGGGTATCTAAAGGTGAGGGCTTTCTATAGTTTGCATTTAATTAACTCAGCAAGGGAAGAGGAAAAGAGGGGGCAGAATCTTGGGTTTTTTTCCCCATAGGCTCCGGCAAAAGCAAACTGCAGCAGCCTCTTCAAGCTTGGGTGTTCTCATCATAAATGACTTTTGCCATCTTGGCCACACTCTGATGTTGCTTGGCTACATGTGTTCCAGTTTTCATCTGTGAAAGATTGGAGAATATGTAACAAATGAGGAAAATATCTGAGGGCATAACCCTTATGACATCCCCTTAGAGCATCACCCCAAGACTCCTCCCTGTCAGGGTAATCCAGGCCCTGAGATTTGTGAACCTTGACATTGCAGTGTGCCCACTTAGCATTTGTTTAGAAATGGAAAGACCAGAGAAGAGGTCCTCAGGCTGGGCCCTGAGATCTGTAAGACCTAACTTGCTTTTAAAATAGTGCTGACCTAGAGTACTAGAGTCCTTTGTCCCCTTCATGTTGTCCTCAAAACAACCTTGCAAGGTAGGTATGGCTGAGAGAGAGAAATAAAAAATGATGGGCCCAAGAGAAGCCAGTGAGCTTTAATGATGCTCAGGGGTTGTTCTGAAAAGGAACAACTATTATAAGAAACAACTTTGGTTGTCTCGGTAGATCACCTACACAGGGAACCAGACAGGGCAAGTATGTCCTTGTTGGTTCTGCTGGACTTCTCAGTGGCTTTCAGTATCATGAACCATGGTATCCTTCTGGGTCACCTCTCTGCCATGGGACCTGTGGGCACTGTCTGGACCTTCTTGGAGGTGCAGACTCAGAAGATGATGCTGGAGGATGTCCCCTTGACACCCTGGCCACTGGCCTGTGGTGTCCCTCAGGACTTAGTTCTGTCCCCCATGCTGTTTAATATTTACATAAAACCTGGTTGGAGAGATCATCTGAAGTTTGGGGGTTTAGTGCTGAACCTGACTCAGGCTTTCCATCTGAATCCAAGGAAACTGTTTCTGTACTAAACCAGTGTCTGCTATCAGTGACAAATTGGACGAAACTGAACAAATTGAAACTTAATCTAGACAAGACAAGAGGCACTCCTGGTCAGTCAATGGCAGATCAGGAAATAGGGACTCTACTTGTGCTTGATTGGGTTACGTTCCCCTTGAAATCTCAGGCTCATATCTTTGGTGTATATTCCTGGACTCAGATTTGAGCCTGGATGCCCATGCTTTGGGGGTGACTAGGTGTCCATTTGCACAGTTAAAGCCAATATGCCAATTGCACCCATTCCTTAAGTCTGATCTGGCTACAACAACGCATGCCTTGATTATATCCCATTCGGATTACTGTAACACACTCTACATGGGGCTGCCTTCGGAAACTATTTGGAAACTTGAGCTGGTTCAAAATGCTGCAGTGAGACTTTTGATCGGGTCTGATTACAGGGATCACGTTCCCTGTTGAAACAATTTCACTGGTTGTCACTTTGTTTCTGAGCAGAGTTCAACGTGCAGGTTTTGACCTTTAAAGGCCTCCACGGCTTGAGTCCAAACTACCTGAAAGACCATTACCTTCCTCTATACAAGCCAGCATGAGCTTTAAGATCTGCAGGAGAGGCTTTCTCTCAGTCTCACCACTTTCACAGGCATGTTTGATGAGGACATCAGAGATAGCCTTCTCTGTGGCGGTTCCTAGGCTTTGGAACTCCCTTCCTTGAGAGGTTTGGTTGGCCCCCTCTCTGCTTTCTTTCCACCCACAGGTGAAAACCTTTTTATACAGGCAGCTTTTGAGTTTTAAATTATATAGCAGTAGTGTGTGAGAGAGCCAGCATGGTGCAGGGACTTTGACCCTGGAGACCACAGTCAGATTCTCCTGCTATCTCACTGGAAAAACCCTATCCCGGGGTCTACAATTTTGATATTAAAATATGATTCAATGTGTCTGATAGGTCACCCGGATGGGCACGTAGGCAGCAATGGTCAAAGATCGAAAACCAGGTCAGGCCAGTAAAATCCCCAGTCATGTAGCCCCAGGAGACCTCAAGATGTATAAACCCACAATAAACAAAGGGTCCTCAGCCCTGAGACGCCGACTTGAGGGGATTAGCGTGTCTGCCCCAAGTTGAGCAAATATTCCATCAGGCGAGGACCATTTACATGAAGTCACACCACAAACTAACACAGCCAAAGATCCTGAGACTTTGGCAACACCTTGCAATCCCATCACACAAAGGAAATTACCATGGTGGAGCTTCGTTATTGCTCCAACACCCATTTTTCTCCCCAGGAAAGGATTACCCCACCAGGTACTTTTTCCCCTACAAATAGTACCAGTTTTGATTGGTTCTTTGGATCATCCCCGGTCACCCCAGCAGACCGTTGCTCCGTCCATTGAGTGATCCCCTCAGCCCTCTCCGTGCTGAGCCCCACTTCTCTGCTGCCTTTCCTGACCAAGGACTTCAGGAATAGGTGCAGTATTACCCCAACTGTACCCCTCCAATACTCCCCTATCCAATTTCCTCTCTTTTGTTTCTTAATAGCTCTTGGGTGCGTGTGTGCATGATTGTGTTGGTGCGTGAGGCTTTCATTCAATAAAATCATTTACTGGACATTTTCGTTTGGTTTTTGGCTTGGCCTGACCCCGTAAAAACTGGGTAAAAAGACCCCACTAGGTTACCCTACCTCTCGCATTGCTATTGCTCGTGCTCTGGCTAGTTTCCATTCCCTATCATGTGGAGCACATTGAGGTGTCCCCCAAGGGACCCCAGAAATCAGGGTAACACTCCACTCAGCCCTTGAGACCCATTGGGGTGACCTTGGGTGCATCACACATTCTCAGCCCCAGAAAAACCCATGACAAGTTTGCCTCAGGGTCACCATAAGTCAGTCAAGTCAACTTGAAGGCACACGACAACAAGTGTGTGCAAAGTGGTATGCTGTATTTTAGTTTTTTAAAATCTTTGATTAGTAATTATGTTTTAAATGTGTTTTTAACCATTTTAATGCTGTTGTTTAATCCTCGTTTTAACTTTTGCAAAATAAGATTTTAACTGAATCTTGTTTGAAAATTCTGTAAGCCGTCTTGGATCTCATCCTGGGAGAAAGGTGGGGTGTAAATTCAATAAATTGATTAAATAAATATAAACTGTTGCAGAATTAAATGCAACAACTAATTGCAACAAAGTCTTTGTGCATGATGACTATGAAACCTTAGTCTTCCCAATGTGTTTGTTTGTTTGATAGAGTTCTGTCTTGCCCTGTATTGCAGACCTATTCTTGAATAATCTAGGAAATAGCTTATTGATATGCACATAGAAGGCTTTTGCTTATTTTTCTGATATTCAGCCATACAGTGAAACATTTACACAAGTGTTAGCTAGACAAAGACCTTTGATTCTCACTGACCAACTTTGTGGGCTAAAAAACCCACCATGGTCCTTCCACAGGAAACAGCTAAGATTTAGTATGTACATGGCCAGCCCTACTATTAGGAAGAGGAAGCCAATTGCCTCAGGTAGCATAAGCTGGAGAACAGTAGTGGCACTGTCATGATCATTCCTTTCTTTTAAAGGACTGAGCTGATGCCCTTAGGTTAGTGAAGGATACAGATCCCTTGACAGTGTTAAGGTTCACTGGCCAGTCCACTTGACTTTTATATATGGGATGGAATACAGTGTTGGGGGAAACATCTTCCTTTTGGGTCAAGCTCAACAAATCTCTTAAGTAAGCTGTAGGAACCCTGCTCTAAGGCAAATTTGCCACAGCACATGCATTAACCTTTGGAACAGTGATTATTACTAAAGTCTGGGGTGGGGTGTCAGCAGAAAGAATGGAACTCATTGTCAACAGGAGTGGATGAATGGCAATTTACATTTGTACTACAGGGTACGGATTGCAAAGTACTTGTGTGAACTTAACTGAGGACTGGACTTCATCCAAGTCAGCGCATTTCTGACTCATCAGCATCCTTATACCTGTTTTGTGGCAGGTCACAGCATTTTAACGCAGGGCCGGATCCAAGCTTAATTTGTGCCTTAGCTGTAAGATGTGCTAAATTCCCAGCACGTCCAATGCGTGCCCAAGATCTCCCTTGAGGAGTCCTCCTCTGTTTGTTTGTTTTTTTGTCACCCGCATGGGGTCGCCTGGGCTTATGCAGCTGTGTGTCTTATCTGTCACCATTTGGCACCTTCACAGGGTGCAAGAGAAACAGAAGTGGCTGAGATGGTGACAAGGTGAAGGACCTCAGAGAAACTGTGTGAAAAGATTCTCACCTTGTCTGGCACATCGTGTTTTCTCAGGTTCCCAAGGAGGTGAGAGATTCTCACTTGAACACTGAAAGTCTGTGCTAAAACCATTCTCCAAAGTGGGCTCTTCTCAAGACAAAACTGCCAACTATTTGCTGTAATACTAATTGCTAATTAAGTGCTAATTGGAATAATTAATTCCCTCTGAACTGCACTGTGAGAAATATTGACCAGGCTTTTGGTGTTTTAGGCATGTGTAAGATCCCCAATGGAAACAATTGGACATGTTTCTCTGACCTAGAACGTCTGTATTCAGTTCAGGACTGCAGAAACAAAGTTGCAGATGTGGTGCCATTGCTCATACGGATACACAGCTGCTCGTATCTATGCATACGCATTCATGGGCAGGCACCCATGTCCATGCATATTCAGTTGTGTATTTGGTTGCACATTCAGCAATTGCACCACTATGCCATAGAATACAAGGTTTCTGTAACACAATCAATTCATAATTCCATATGCGGAGATATATACTATATAATGGCAATGTAAGACCTGAGCCATTGTGTTGTGGCATTCTGGTATTTTAACAGAAGGTTACAGTAACACTCTTCTTACCACTATCAGATCCTTGCAATTAGCTTTCAGTTCTGTACATCCAATTATGATTGATAGCCACTGAATATCCCTCCCAAAATTTATTTAGGACACACCCAGACCGATTGAAAAGTCCCAGACTTTGTTCCTGTTCTTTCCAATTGTATACTGAGTTAAAACAGACGGACCTGGGGAGTGGGTATAAAAAGTTTCTGGGTGCATCCAAACTGATTCAAAGGTCCTAGAGTCGGCCCCTATTCTTTCCAATGTTATGCTGGCTAAAATAAACCAACCTGGGGAGCTGTTACGAAAAGTCTCTGATAGTACCAGGAACTGACTGAAAATATTCTGGTATAAAGAAAACATATATGGATCTCTATATTAAAATCAGAAAGAACAGGAGCAAGATCTTTTTAGGATGCATCCAGGCTGACTGAAAAGTCCCAAATTCTGTTCCTATTCTTTCTGATTTTATACATCAGGTTCAAATAAACTCACCTTGGGGAGGTGATACAAAAAGTCTCTGATCATACCAGAATATGACAGAAAATATTCTGGGATAAACAAAATGAATAACATTGGGGGGAAGGACAAAATCTGGGACTTTTTAGTCTTTTTCATCAGTCTGAACGTGACCTTAATCAGCCTGGATGCGCCTTGGCCCCCTTTCAAAGCCCTCAATAGTCATGGCTGTGGCCCCATATATCTTGTAGCAGCAAATTTTGCCAATCCATTCGACACTCTTTGAAGTCATGCTTTCTTTTCTTTGCCATGGATCTGACTGCTAATCAATTTCTGTGGATGACCCCTGGGGTTCTAGTGTTACAGGAGAGAAAAGGCTTCTATCTTGAATTGGAATCAGTGTGGGAGGCTGTGAAAATAAAGCACTCCAGGATGTAGGAGTTCCGATTGAGTTTTGTTACTGTGTGTTGAGTTTTCTTACACCCCCGTGGTATGCACATAAATCTAGAGACCTTGGAGCCAGGAAAGCTGGCTGAATCTCACAGTAGAGAGCCAAGGGTGCTAGCCAAATGAGCTCTCCCCACCCAGTCCACTTCCTTTTCCTGTCCCACCAATTTTCTGAAGAAGAAAAAAACCCTTCAGAAAAAGCCAGCCAATTTTGCTTTCTGGTGGTGTTTTGCTTTGGTTATCCATATCCAAGATTATGAGTACTGTAAGTAGGGAGGGAGGGAGGGAGGGAGGGATAGGCAGACATACCTTCCAACTGTCCCAATTTAGCAGGACAATTCCAATTAATTCTTTGTCATCCCATTTTTTCAGCTGATTTTAAAAAATCCCTGTTTCTCTACTTTGTCCTCAGCTTACTTTCTCTAGGACCTCTGGAGGAACCCTGGGAAGTACCAGAGGATACCTTCACCATCATTCATCTGGTTATAGGGACATACACTTCTTAGGTATCTCCCACTACAGAGATCCATCCCTACATGAATGTGCAAATGGTAGATTTACAGGGACAGGCAGTATGATGCAGTTCCATCTACAGAAATTTTAGGCTATGCCTCTGCAATGCCAGATCTCAGCTGTTATTTGTAAGCAGTTGCTTCCAGGTTTCATTAGAGCTATCATATGGAGCAGCATCAGCCCATGTCATTCCCCAGTCCCAGGACCAGGTGCAAAGACAGACAGGATCCTCCCTAACAGCCAAGACACGCAGACATGAACAGGACAAAACTTACTGCAGCCCAACATAGACAAGAAAGGGAGAGGCCATGAGGCTCAGAGCACTTATATAGGGAAGTCTCATTAATAAAGCAAACAGCAGTGGGAGGCTGCTGGCCAATAAATAACAGAGGTGGGACAACAGGAAGTCTGTTGCAGACAACTGTTGATTCTGGTGGAAGCAATATGCTCTTCTTTCGATCCTTGGCTTGCGCTCCTGAAAAACCTTGACTCTTGCTTTGTGTGCTGACTATGCTGCTGAGTACTCCCTTGAACTGACACTCTGAATTTATTGCTGATCTGGACTGCTGAAACAAGAAGGGCAATTGACTGTAAACCAGGTTTCTGTAAACCTCGACTGTGGTTGCTACTATAGTCCCTGTTTAGCTGTCTTTCTAAACAGGACAGTCCACAGATTTCTCTTGGCTTGAAGCTTCCATTTCAGTGGATCAACTCTGGGGTTTGATCAGAACTTTAAAGACAATACCAGAGTGCTGAAACTATTTGGGGGAATAGAGCTTGGCCCTTTGGAGAGCTCCTTAAAGTTCTGGCTATGGCCAGAGTAGACTGACAATCCCAATGTCATGGAAGCCATGAACCACTAGTGCCTCTGGATGTGTCTTCAACCTTCAAGTTCTCAGCCTTTGCTTTCCTCTTTCAAAAGTCTGGGTGTGTGTGCACTATGGTGGGTCAGAAACAGAGACCATGTCAAGGCAACTGCTAGAATGAGAGTCAATAAAAGCAAGACCCTGCCAGAGACCCAGAGGTACACTGTCACCAAACCCATGAACATCAGACTGAAACTTCTCCTGCAATGTTGAGTTTCAAGGGTTTCTACAACAGTCCATCTGCTTGTGATGTGGCAAGCAAGGCTGCAACCTTGATCAAGCAAAGCAGCCAGTGTAATATCATAGGGAATAACCTCCCAGTTACACAAGAAGAAAAGCAAAGAAAAACTGTGAAAAGTCAACGTTTCAGAAGCCAGAATGATACACATCACTCAAGTTCAATCTTTTAACCTTTCTGTGGGGGAAGTGGGAACCTTGTATGATGTGATGCAGGGTGGTTGAGCAAGCAGGCAGGAAAATAGGGCAGATTTTGTGACATAATGCTGGGGTGGTGGAGGGGGAGAGAGATTAAGATGGTACTTTTCAAGATCTTGGGAACAATCAGACAGAAAGTAGGTTAGGTTGATAGAGGGAGAGATCAAGGGAGAGAGAAAAAAAGATAATCAGACCCCAAAATAACTAGAAATGTTAACAGGCTACAGAAGAAATGTCGGTGAGAAACAAGCCAAGATCTGAATGACACACATTTTTTTAAAAAAAACCAACCTTTGGGTTCTTTGCCATAAGCAAGACTTAAGTCTGGATTAGAGCTTGGAAAAGTTACTTTTGTGGAGAACAAGTCCCAAATGATGGTATAACCTATGAAGCCCTATATGACTTGGGCCCAGGCCACCACTTGAATCCCCCAGTAGTCCCAACTAGCATATATCTATCAAATCAATGTGATTAAAGTATTAATTCACCATTGAATAACTGGTTCAATAGGTCTACTCAGGTTGGGACTACTGATAGGATAGAAGCCCATGTGTCCATAACCTCCAACTGTCCTGATTTTGGGGCTGGGATAATTCCAATGAAGCCTATGTCGTCCTGCTGTTTTCAGCTGCTTTTAAAATATCTCAGTTTCTCTCTCCTCCTTCCACTTTCCCTTTCTGTCTTCGGCTTACTTCAATGGCTGCAAACTGTGTTTGAAGTGCAAAAGTGGTTTGAACTCAATTCAGCAGTGGGAGAGGAGCGAAGGGGGTGGACTCTTGTCCTTCCCAGTAGGCTCAGGCAAAGGCAAACTTCTGCGGCCTCTCTTAGCTTATGCGATCTTCTTTATTTATAACATTTGCCATCGTGGCCACACTCTGATCTTGCTTGGTCATACCTGTCCCAGATTTCATCTGTGACAGGGTTGGAAGTTATGCATTTCCTTATATGAACCAGTCCAGCTTTTGAGATCCTCAAGGGAAGGCTTTAGCTCACTCCCACCATTTTCAAAGGTACATTTGGTGACGAAACAAGGAAGGGCCTTTTTGGTAGACTTCCCTACCAAAGAGGTTAGGGTAGCCCCCTCCCTACTTTCTTTCCAGTGGCAGGCAAAAACCTTTTTATTAAGCAGGCTTTTGGCTGTTACCCAGTTGCTTCAGAAAAGTCTTTTATTGAGTGCTGCAGTTTTATGCTTATGGTTTTAAAAATGCTTTTAAACTGTTCTATTTTAGTGCTGTTTTGAAGAGGTCAATTTATTTGTTTTCAATTTTTTTAAGCTGTATTAGGGAAAAGGTGGCATATAAATGCAACATATTTTCAAAAGCACCCAGATCCCCATGCTAGCTAGGGGATTTCTGAGATGGAGTTTTCCAAGTTCTTGTCTAGATTCAAGTAGAGAATCGCTATTGACAGTCTTCTGACCTCACATGTTTACTTCTAGCATAGCGAATACCCCCTAAGGTGGCTTTCACTTGACATTTTAAACAGGGACTATCTCTTTGCAGAGTTTCCCCTCCACAAGCACAGTATCTTGCGAGCACATCAAAAGCTGAAGTTTCCCAGTACCAGGTAAATGTCAAAATTTGACCTATCTCTAGTTAATGGGAAACTCAAAGATAAAAAGAGGAAGCCCCATTATACAGACAACCAGACACAATGAATCATTGCAAGAAAGCCCCTACCATTCCAAGTTCCCACACTTCCTTGCACTTCTGTAACTTGGCCCCACATCGGGGAAATCTCCTGGGAGGGGCTGAAAATAGGACCAGGGGTTACCCCTAAATGGAGCTTGGGAGAGGGAATTAAATAGACTACAGCTCCCAAATTCCCCTGCTCAGCACGGCCAAGACTCTGGGGAATATAGTCCCTGTCCAGCATTGGTTTTGTGTTCCTTCCCGCGTGAAGCCCCCGAGTGAATATGGCCTACAGCTGAAAAACGGGTCACCACTCACTCCCTTCCTGCTACCTGATCCATTTAACATGTCCTCCAAAATTTCAGAGATGAAAGCCAGGACCTGTGTAGCCAAGCAATATCAGAGTGTGATCAGGATGGCAAACATTATTAATGAGGAAGAACACACAAGGTAGGAGAGGCTGCCACACTTTGATTTTGCCAGAACTTACCATGCAGGGCAAAATTCTGCCCCTTCCCTCTCCTGCAGTTGAGTTAATTGAGTGCAAACTACTTTTATACTTTGAGCTGAACTTGCAGCAAAAGAAGTAAGCTGAGGTCAAAGGGAAGAAGTGGGAGGAAGAGAGAGAAACTGGGACATTTTAAAAGCAGTTGCAAAACTGGGACAGCAGAGAGTTAACTGGGATTGTCTTTGCCAAAATCAGGACAGTATGGAGAGTATGATTTAACGGGGGCTGCACACAAAATACATGAATGGTCTAGAACTTGGGGAAATCACTTTTTTTTTTTTTGGACTACCAGACTACCAGCCAACAAGGACAGTGAAAGAAAAAGAAAGGAACATAACCAAGGTGGCAAATGACACTAAGACAACAGAAATGATGATGCCAGTGATGGAATGAAGAAAGATAATGGTTTGCACAATCAAACTGGCTTTGGGAAAATGTTTGCTAATTTTCCCATGTGCATTTTCAGCTCAAAAATCTCACCTGGGGAGTTTAAATTGGGGGGGGGGGTAAGTGTATTACCCCACCATAAGAATTCTATCTCCTAAATGAAATTTTATTTCATTACCCAAATTTCTAGCACTGTGGGGAGTGAAGCACTGAAAATGATCCACACTAAGAACTCTTCCATTTGCTGTGTTCCTATTCTCTTGGTAACTTTTCCTTAACTTTGGATGCCTACATGATCAACTGAAGTTACTCCAATGATAGAAATCTGGGGTCTGAAGGGAGGCCAGAATTTCTTATTTTGGGGGAGCAGTTCTTGTTTGTCCACACACACACACACACCCAAGCTTGACCCCTGTGTATTCCCTATTGCACAATGGGACACAAGCAGACAGATTGGCAGATACACAACTGGTTGCACAATGCAGGTATTCAGCTCAAGGGCGATACAGTGTAACCCCTGTGTAAATATGAGAATGCAGATTTACACTATGCAAACACAGTTTAGGATCTCAGCCATTAATTTGAGAAAAGAAAGTGCAACAGCATTGCTACCATCACTTTAAATAATACATATGTACCAAACAGTGAATCTTTCCTTCCCAACCTTCCAACATGGTATCTTGCGCAGAGGCTACCCCAGGTGATTTCCTGTTTTGTGGGCCAGACTACTGAATGTCAGTCTTTGGTTCCAAATACCCCTGGATATAGTCGCCAAGGGCTTCTATTTTTGGCCAGTCTCCTGCCAGCCGTCTCCCCCAGCAGTGAATAGAGCTTCCCTTCTCTCTCAATCAATTGCGTCTGGACAAGGACAGGCGAGCATTTGCCTCATCTCATTTGAAAGCTTAAGCAAACAGGCTCGCTCCCTAGTGAGGCAACGCTAAGTTGATTTTTCCAGATACTCAACTGCTCCAACTGTGTGTATAATATGCTGAACTTTGAAACAAATGCCCTTTTCCGCCAATGCAGCAATTTATGTCAAGAAAATCTGAGATGCACTGGAGAACGTGATGATATTAGCTGACACACTGCAGCCTCAATGCAGTCTAGCCTCTGTACCCCCAAGCCCCCAGAGATCAAAAGGAACAAGTTACAAATAATTACTTACAAACAACTAGTTACTTAGAATTAATTCCTTTGGGGGCAAAAGCCAAGACGTAACTTAGTTACATTATGGCTTTACCATAAACAGGGAAAACCTCAGTCTTGATGCAGTAATATCATTACTTTTAGACTTACAGGAGACTCAAAGTCTGAAGAGGAATATTATCTGTATTTATTCATGCCTTGTAGGTATTGAGGTGATGATGGGGTGGGAAGAAGAAGAGTGTGCTTTGTATCATTAGCCAGCAGTTTGTAGCACTCAGTTTGTGTTTTTCGAAGTAGTTAAAGTAACTAGTTGTTTTGGAGAAAGTAAATAACTACTTTTTAGGCCTCAGGACTATAACTGTAGTGAACACCTTTTAGAAGTAACCTTCTAATCTTCGCATAATCCATCATTGCCATTGATTCTTTCTGCAGCCAGAAGCAAATAATTTAAGCTACAATTGTGTTTCAGTTGAGTGGGTGAATCATTAAATCATGGGTATGTTGTCATACACACTCACTAGAGGTACTCCCAATTTTGTCTTTCTGCCATAGTTTGTGCTGCTGTTATTTCAGAGTTAACAACTATGGACTTCAGCTGAAGACTACACACCTTCAGCACGTTCATTTTCCATTGTAGGAGCAATGCAACATGGGATTTCCAGTCTGTTAAATCCACAAGTGCTTAGGCTATGCACTGCACCATTGGTTTTGAAGTCTTGAAGCGGCATAAAAATTTTGCTAGTCCTCCACATATACATTTCATTATTTCACAGAGTGTATTCCCACCTTGTCACTATGAGCAACTTCAGGACTCTTGTCATAATTTATAAACATACAGTACTAAGACAGTAAATGCTGAAAAATAAGTCAGCAACATGCAGATTAAAATGTAGGAACTACCATTAAAAGTAGAGGTGGTTCTGCTGGACCTCTAAGCAGCTTTCGATACCATCAGCTGTGGTATTTGTCTGGGTCAACTCACCAGAATGGAACTTGGCAATGCTGTTCTATAGTAGTGCCACTCCTTCCTGGAGGGGCAAAACTTGAGGGTGGTATTAAGGGGCTCCTGTTTGACCTTTTGGCCATTGGCCTGTGGAGTCCCTCAGTGTTCTGTCTATGCTGTTTAACATGTACATGAAATCACTGGGAAATGTTGTCCAGAGTTGTGGGATCAAGTGTCACCAGCAAGCTAGTGATGCTCAGCTCCATTACTCCTTTCCACTTAATTTCAATGAAGCTGTTTCTGTCCTAAGCCAGTGCCTGGCATCTGTAATCAATGAGGGCAAACAAACTGAAGCTCAATCCAGGCGAGACAAAAGTGTTCCTGGTCCATCAAAATACAGGTCTGATCATAGGGATTCAGGCTGTGTTAGATGGGGTTTACACTCCCTGAAAACACAAGTTCACAGTCTGGGGGTACTTCTGCATTCAACCTGGAGGCCCAAGTTTCAGTAATGCATTTCCACTGTTAAAGCGAGCATACCAACAATACCTGTTCCTGGAGAAGTTTGATCTGGCCACAGTAATGCATGCCTTTTCTTACATCCTGTTTGGATTATTGCAATGCACTCTGTGGCCCTTTCTGCACGAGGAGAGGGAATCACTCCGTGCCGTTACCTACCGCTTCTTCTGGGGTCCGAAGCAACGCGGACTGTCCCTGAAGCCCTTCCGCAGGGTTCCTCCTTGGTCCAGGACGAATCGGAGCAGTGTGAGGTCTGTAGATCCACACTGCTCTGGCTTCCAAAATGGCGGCTTCCAAAATGGCTGCTTTTGGTTGGTCATGGGTCCCGACCAACCTCTGAAGCTCGCCACACCTAAAGCCTACCCTCCGCAGATCGCAGGCTCGCATTGGTGCGAGCCTGCGAATCTGCACAAGGGAGCAGGAACGCAATGGCGTTTTCCAGGAAAATAAAGACCTGTTTTTTGCGGTCCTTAGAAAACACGCTGGAGGACCACTTGGGGTCGTTTTGGAGCGGACTGAGGTGCGGATCTCTGGTAAGTAGTCCGCTCCTAGTCCGCTCCAAGATGCAGATGACCTCCTTGAGAGGATGCACTGGCCCGTTCTAATTGCCTGGTGCAGAAAGGGCCTGTGTGGGGCTGCCTTTGAAAAGTGTTTGGAAACTTTACCTGGTCCCAAAAGCTGCAGCCAGATAATAAGCTGGAGCTGGCTGCAGGAGGCACACAATTCCCTTGTTGTAACAGCTCCACTGGTTGCCTGTCTGGTTCTGGGCATAATTCAAGGTTCTGGTGATGACCTATAAAGAATGTGCCAGCTTGGACCAGGGCTATTTGAAGGATGGTTTCTCCCTATATGAGCCCATTAGAGCTCTAAGATTTTCTGCCTACCACCTTTTCAGGTTCCTTTGGTAGAAACACATGAGGGCCTTTTTGGTGTCTGCTCCCAGACTTTGAAACTCCCTCCCTAGGAAAACCAAGACAACCTTCTTCTTGGTTTGCTTCCACCAGAAAGTCAAAACATTCTTAGGCTGGCAGGGTTTTAGAAGCTGACTGTAGTGAGCTTCCAAAGGTGTGTTGTGCTATTTTGCAGTTTGTATATGGTCTCTTAATGAATTTAATGGTTTTAACTTTACAGATTGTTTAATTGTCTTTTAAATAACCTTTGTATTCACACTTTTTACTGATGTTTTTGTGTAGTTTTATAATATCATTTATCATTTTTAACACATAAGATGCTTTGAGTCCCATTACTGGGGAAAAGGTGAAATAGAAATGAAAAAAGTGAATAATAAAGAAATAAAGGTGAGAGTCAACATGGTATAGTGGTTTGAGTACTGAACTATGACCTTGGAGACCAGGGTTCGATTCCCCACTTGGCCATGGGAGCCCTCTGGGTGACCTTGGGCATGTCACACACTCTCAGCCCCAGAAAACCCCATGATAGGTTCTCCTAAGGGTCATCATAAGTAAGAAATGATTTGAAGGCATAAAACAACAACAACAACAAAGAAATAAAGAGTGAAAGACATTACAAAAGTGGTGCCAGGCAAATAACAGTATTATAGAATCCTAGAGCTGGAAAAGACCACAAAGGTTATCTCGTTCAGCCCCCTGACAAATGCATCAAGGGAAGGAGTTTTATAACTTGGGAGCCATCCCAAGAAAGGCTTGCTCTCCCTTCTCATCATCCACTTGACAGGCGTATACAGGGAATGGCTTCTCCCCAAGATTTGGACAGATTTGTGAAGGAGAACACAATCTGTATCATAATCTACCTTGTGCTGATATTTTGGGATTTACTGTCAGGAGAAGAAATGATAAGGAATGAGAGGATTACCATCTCAAGGTAATACCTGGTCTAAACAATTTAAACCTACATTTTAAAATTCTATTGAAACTGATTAAAAGCAATATAGCTTCCTGCTGAGGAAGGATAGCAAGCGGGGGCACATTCTGGAATGGGGTTCCAGGTCCTAGGGACTGTCACTGAAAAGGCCCTATCCTACATCCCCACCAGACATGCCTGTGATGTTGGTGGCATGAGAAAAGGTTGTCTCTTGTGGATCTCAGGCAGGTTCCAGTGGGAAGATACTGGCTGTCAGATAGCTTTCTTGCTATTGTTGTATGCCTTTAAATCTTTTCTGACTTATGGCAACGCTCAGGCAAACCTATCCAGACCAAACCAGGTTGGAGAGCTGGGCCAAAGTTAACAAAATGAATTTCAACAGAGAGAAATGTAAGGTCCTACACTTAGGCAGAAAACATGTAATGCACAAATATAAACATGTGGCTGGATAACAGTATGTGTGAAAGGGATCTAGGAGTCTTGGTGGACCACAAACTGAACATGAATCAGCAGTGTGATGCGGCAGCCAAGAAAGCCAACGTGATTCCCGGTTGCATCAATAGGAGTATGGTGTCTAGATCAAGGGAGGTAATAGTACCACTCTATTCTGCTTTGGTTAGACCTCATCTGGAATACTGTGTCCAGTTTTGGGCACCTCATTTCAAAAATGATATTGACAAGCTGGAACGTGTCCAGAGGAGGGCAACCAAAATGGTGAAGGGTCTGGAAGGCATGCCCTATGAGGAGCAGCTTAGGGAGCTGGGTATGTTTAGTCTGCAGAAGAGAAGGTTAAGAGGGGACATGATAGCCATGTTTAAATATTTGAAGGGATGTTATGTCAAGGAGGGAGTGGGCTTGTTTTCTGCTGCTCCAGAGACTAGGACAAGGAACAATGGATTCAAACTGCAGGAAAAGAGATTCCACTTAAACCTCAAGAAGAACTTCCTGATGGTCAGAGCTGTTCGGCAGTGGAATATGCTGCCTCGGAATGTGGTGGAGTCTCCTTCCTTGGAGATTTTTAAGCAGAGGCTGGATGGCCATCTGTCGGGAGTGCTCTGATGTAGGTTCCTGCATGGCATGGGGTTGGACTGGATGGCCCCTGTGGTCTCTTCCAACTCTGTGATTCTATGACTCTATGATTCTGTCATGGAGATTTCTGGGGCTGGGAGTGTGTGATGTGCCCAAGGTCATCCATTCAGTTTCCACAGCCAAACAGGGAGCAGAACCCTGGTCTTCAGAGTTATAGTCCAACGTTAAAATCACCACACCACACTGGCTTTCTAGATAGCCTGGATCTAACCTCTGTAGCACATTATAGGTCATGATCTGCATTTTGGTGAGGAAGGCTGGAAGTTGCTGCCCATTAGCCATCCTTCCTTTAACAGGCCTGGGGTCCTGGGCTCTACTACCCAAGCCCACTCTCCAGTTTCACAAATATTACCTCCTTTCTCCTCAAATACCACATTTTCTGATGGAGTCCATTGACCCATCCAGCTAACAAGGACTCCAGCAACGGCCATGCACATGTGGGCAGTCTGATGTCAAACCTTCTGAGCTCTTACAGGCATCGTTTTCTGCAAGGCTCTAGGAAAAAAAAAAACCCAAACAAATACGAAAGCCTGTGACATGCCTCTTGGCTCGTGAAGCCAAGCTTCAAGTCGGAGCCGCTGATTGAAACTGAAGTGGCCTAAGCTAACCCGAAATGGCACTCAGAGTAGAAGACCTGGCCAAGCAGCCCTGACAGATCCGGCATGCTCTGGTGTGCTCCCCCTTGACCCAGATAGCATCACGCTGAAGCATGTGCCGAATCTGGCAAGCAGCCTCAGTCTCCAGTGTGTTTTCATTCTTTTTTCTTTCGCATTTGAAGAACCGCACACTCGTATCCCTAGTTTAAGGGGAGCAAATCCAATGCCACACACACCTGAGTCTAAATATTCCAAATGTCATGTCATAAGTTGGGCTAAGTAGCCCCTGGATCTTGCTTTTGCATCCCCTGAAGCCCCCTGACTACAATTTTCAAATTGAATGTGGTTGTTGTGCATTTTTCACTCAAAAGGCATGTGGAATGTTCCCCAAGTGTATAAAAAGACTTCTGGCCCCACACACAGAAAACCTCCGAGAAGCCCTAAATACCTCTATTTCCATCTGAAGCCTTTTCAAAATGGCAACAGGAAGTCATACAATGTCACTTCCAGTCACCATTTCGGGAAGGACTCCAACAAAGACAGAAGTATTTGGGAGCAATGCTAGGCGGTCCAGCCCATGATGGGATCAAGGGGAAAACTGGCCTCTGACCCCTGTACAGTTGTTCAGCCCACCAAAAGTGGAATTTGTCCCCATGCAGCCAGCCTATGTGCAACTTTGCAGTCAGATGCAGGATGGGTTTAACAGCACACAGGTCTCTGGTTTACATGGGAAAGCTAGCTGGGGCCCCGAGATCTGGAAACCCTATCCTTGGCTAACAAAACCAGCTAGCTGTTCTGCAGGCATACCACTGCTCTCTTTGGAGTCTCTTATGGCCAGAATGTTCCCATAAGTATTTTGTCCCTGTGGGTACCCAGCTAAGAAAAAGGCCCAGAAGGAGACTAGGAAGTCTTATACCACAGTAGTAGAACTTCTGTTCTGTGCACTGGAGGTTAGGAACTCATGCCCTGGTGTCTCAGTTCTAAATGTAATGGTTGGTCTCAATTAGAGTGGAATCGCTTTGACTTAATGGGATGTACATAAGTGTTGACTTACCATTCAGCAACTACTTCAGTTGATCTACTCTAGCTGAGATTTGCCAAAGGATCTGAGCCCCAGTGAGCAGTGTTATGTCTTGATTTTGTTGTCGTTATTGTGTGCCTTCAAGTGATTTCGAATTTATTCAGACCCTAAGGTGCACATATCACAGGGTTCTCTTTGCAAGATTTGTTCAGAGGGGGTTTGCGTTTGCCTTCTTCTGAGGCTGAGAGCATAGGACTTGCCCAGGTCACCCAGAGGGTTTCCATGCTAAGTGGGGATTCAAACTCTTTTCCTTCAATCTAACTTCTTCAGATGTTTAGAACTACAGTTTCCACTTGTCATAGCCATGTGGCCAATGGATAAGAATGCTGAGTTGTAGTCTAACATATCTGAGAAATCCTCCATTAGAATCTTAGGCTACAGAAAACCCATGTTCTAGACCCCTTTGAGCTAGGAAATTCACCATTTGACCTTGGACCAGTTACTCTGTCTCTCAGCCTGACCTAGTATTGTTGTGCAGAGAAGAATAATCATGTACATTGCCTTCAGCTCATTGAAAATAAAGGTAGGATAAGAAAATGTCTAATAAAATAAACAAACATACCCTAAAGGCACCGGATCCTGTCTGATCTTGGAAGCTAAGCTGGGTCTGCCCTGGTTAGTACTTGGATGGGAGACAGCCAACAAATATTAGACACTGTATTTCAGAGGAAGGAACTGGCAAAATCACCTCTGAATATTCCTTGCCTAAGAAAACCACATGAAATTCATGGAGTTGCCATAAGTTGACAGTTTACTTTGAAGGCACAATACACACACAGAGAACAGCTATATTAATAGATTATGAACAAATAAAATATAGTTTTAAAAAAAGCAACATGAAGCAATATTTAAAGAGGCAAGAAGAGAGAGGGATTCTGGGAGTTGCAGTCCAAAAATGGATTTTTTCAAGCTCTGGCAAAAGGCATTGTCTCAGGTGGAAAGGCTGTTAAAAGACCCAAGGAAATCTTGCCCTTCCTTCTCATCTCCTCTAGAAACAGAAGAGAATTTGGTCATGATGAGGTTAGTTTGCAAAGGCTCTGGTTATTCATTTCAGTTTTTGGCAGATGGTAATTCTAAGAATAGCCCACTTGACCTGGCGGAAACAGATGCATGCAAAACAGTTCCAGGTTCCCACCACCTCAGGTCTACAGCTGTCATGGATCAAAACAGATGCTCTTTCTTCATAGCTTTACAGGAGCTTTCCTTTCTTGACATGTCTGGACACTGCAGCCCTGACTGGAAACTAGCACCAAGAAGAGCTTCAAACCTTATGGTTGGTTAATCTACCCATTAAAGCTTGCACTGGAGGTTTATTGGCATCCAGTTCACTTCCTTTTGGACCAGCATCATATGGTTTCTATACGATGTTCCAGTCAGCAATCCAGCTCCTGCTGTTTATACTACCCCTTCCAAGTCATCTTCAAAGGTAGCCCCACTTAGAGTGCATTGCAGTAGTCTAATTGAGGAGCTGTCAGTGTGTGAACTCTTCTGGTAGTTCTTTCGCACAGAAATATTCCATCACACTCATCCACTACTTATGCATGCTCTTCACACCGTGAAGGTTTGGAAATAGGCAAAATATTCTGATAATCAAAGTTATTTTTGGACTGGGACAGGCATTGCCCCCAGGCCTTCAGCCAACGGGGACCTCCCACAGCTACCTTCCCTTCCCTCAATACCTTCTATGAACAGACAAGACAGCAGGGTCTGTGCTCAGAAGATACAGTAGTATTCCATGTGTCTGGGGATTAGGTTAGCCAAGTCAGGATTTGGCCCTGAAATGTCAGCCTCCAAACAGGTGGATATTATGGGAGAGGATCTTGGTGATGTTACAAGAAGAATTTGGCAAGCAGCATCTCCTGGAGGTGTCATTAAGCAGCGCACATTACACATCAACCACAGTTGCACAGAGTATGCTATTGACATTTTTGGTTGTTCTCTCTAACTCGGCAGAGCACTGTTGTGTTGGCCTCTTGCAATCTGACGCTCTCGCAGCTGAGACAGTAACACTTTCCAGTGGTGACATAAAAATAGTGGACACTGGTGACATAAAAATGCCAGCTGCGATCCCACATCAGACATGTAGCCATGATGTCACAGATATGCATTAACTCCCCATGTGATTCCTGCAAACCCCCGCCCCTGGTGGGAAGGGGCTGGCAACGTCATGCTTCAGCACCCCACTCAGTGGCAGCACAGATCTCCATCTCTCTCAACAGCCGACTGGCTTTTACAGTTGGTTTCAGAGTCATTTCAAGCCATGGCAAATAGTGGCACAAACATAAATGAAACTGTGAAGTAGTTATCATGTCCTAAGTCTAACTTATGACACCATCATTAAGGCCATTTCTGCACGAGACTGTTATAGCGCTTTGATTCCACTTTCAACATCCTATGGAATCCTGGGGTTTGCAGTTTCGGGAGGGAAATACACACACACACACACACACAATTTTCAAGCCAGTGTGCTCTCATCCTGAAATTCCTCACCCTTGCCCAGACAATTAGAAAAGAGTGATGAAGCCCAAAGGCATGAGAACCCCAGTGTTTTGAGCATTGGACTATGACTCGGGGACAAAGATTCAAATCCCCGCTTGGCCATGGAAACCCACTGGGTGAGCTTGGGCAAGTCACATTCTCTCAACTTCAGAGGAAAACAAAGGCAAACCCCCTCTGAACAAATCTTGCCATGAAAACCCCATGATGGGTTTGCCTTTGAGTCGCCATAAGTCAGAAATGACTTGAAGGGCACACAACAACAAAATGCAAACCAAGCCTGAACTCTCTTTAGAAGCCAAGATGACTAAACTGAGACTGTTGTGCTTTGGACATATCATGAGAAAACATGGCTTACTAGAAAAGACAACAATAGCTGGGCCATTTCTGCACCACACTCTTATAGCGCGATGATTCCACTTTCAACATCCTATGGAATCCTGGGGTTTGCAGTTTAGGGAGGGGCTAGCCGGCCCCTCCCTAAACCGCAAACCCCAGGATTCCATAGGATGTTGAAAGTGGAATCATCGCACTATAACAGTCCAGCACGGAAATGGCCCTGGTAAGGCAAAAGGGAGTAGAAAAAGAGGAAGATCCCACTACAGATGGATAGACTCAATCAAGGAAGCCATGGCCCTGGATCTGCAAGACCTGAGCAGGGCGGCTGATGACAGGGTGCCTTAAGTCCAAGTTGACCTGATAGCAGTTAACAACAACAAACTGGGGATGAACAGAGATAATATCTGAAATGCACGTGTCTCTCCGGTTCTTAGAGATTTGTTCTTAGAAAGGAGGAAAGCAGGAACGAGGCAGGGAGAGAACAGAAAGGGAGAGCCGTAAGGCTTCAGTTGGCAACTGTCACCACTGGAAAGTGTTACTGTCTCAGCTGCGAGAACATCAGATTGCAAGAGGCCAACCCAACAGTGCTCTGCCAAGTCAGAGAGAACAACCCAAGCAGCGCTGACGTCTCTTACTTCTGCCACTGTGACGCAGGGGAAAGGCCGTACCCTGTTGTTGGCAGCACACAAAGACACTGGCCGAGGCGACGCAAACAGGTGCCAATTCTTCAGAGGAGTCCTGCCAAGAAGGAAGCTCAGCCACAGAGTGAGCTATAGGACATGCTCAGAGCTGGGAAAGAGACAGAGAAGGCTAGAAACTCCAAAGCTGTAGGAAAGGAGAAATGCTGTGGCACCCAGGTACAGAGAGTTGGAGGGTGCATTTGTTTAGAAAACTAGCAAAATACCCAGTCTCATATCCTCCAACATCTCACAAATGAAAACCAAGACACGTGTGGTCAAACATCAGACTATGGCCAAGATGACAAAAGTTATCGATAAGGAAGAACACGCAAGCTAAGAGAGGATGTGGCAGTTTGCGTTTGTCTGAGCTTACTGAGAAGGACAAGATTCTGCTCCCCCCTATCCCCTTCCTCCTGCTAAATTAACTGCGTGCAAATTACAATTGCAATATTAATCCAGTTTTCAGCAACTGAAGTAAGCTGGGGACAAAAGGGACAAATACAAGGAGGAGAGAGAGAAACTGGGACATCTTAAAAGCAGCCAAAAATGTGGGATGACAGAGGATTATTTAGGATTACCCCTCCCAGTAACCCGGACACTTGGAGGGGTATGTAGTTAAGATTTGCAAGGGGCAGTTACTGTTTTAGACTCCAACTCTCAGAACCCACTGTTCTGGCTGGGAAGTTCTGGGAATTGTAGATCATGTTGGCTAGGGGGATTCTACAAATTGTAATGTCCCAAATGTAACTTCTCTAAATTTTGCTCAAGCATATTATGAGGATCGTTGTGAGTTATGACATCAGGTGCAGGTAAATGATTACACTGCATGTTTGCTTAAGTTAAATACTCACTGCTACGGGGCTGGGAGGCGGAGAAAAGAAAGGTCAGGAGGGTAACAAAGATATTTAACCATGAAATCAATAAGAGCTTCCTCTTTAGGGTAATAGTAATGTTTTCAAAGCCAGGAAGGAAGGGGTTAAGCCGTACCGCTGCTCTGTTAGATTCTCAGCCCTTTACCCCTCCCTCACAGTGGTTATTTAATTCAAGCAAACATGCAAGTTAATTGTTTCCATGAGAATGATGTCACAATTTATTTAGTTTGCATATACCCTTCACCAAAGTTACTTTTGGGGGACCTTTTCTGAGGCAGTTCCATGCTGCAGACTTGGATGTGGCAAGTACAGAAGATAGCGAACATTTCAAAGCTATGAACAGGATTTGCTTACGTCCAATTAATATATTACATTATTTGCCCCAAGAGGTGATTTATGCAAGACCTTCTCCTAAGAGACAGGGCTGGCCCTACCATTAGACAAAGTCAAGTGGTTGCTTCATGCGGTAAATTTGGGATGTCATAAAAGGGCAGCAAATTTGTTGATTGTATTTTTTTTTCTATCAGAGATGGAGAGAAGTGTTTGTGAGTTTTTCTGCCTCTCGAGAACCTGTCTGGCTTTGGTGCTATGCACCCAGACCTGGTACTTCTATAGGTACCATCTGCTCCTCTGCTTCAGGCAGCAAGATATCAGCCCTGTGTAGAGATCTAGCAACATGCATATAGACGAGCTGTACGGACTAAAGGCCTACGCAGTCCAGCATACTATTCTTGCAATGGCCAAACCAATATCTTTGGGAAGCCCATGAACAGGACACCAGATCTTCTCCTGTCCATGTTCCTCAGATCCTGGTGTTGAGAGACATGTGGATTCTGATAAGGAAGGCTGGGAATCATGCAGCCCTCCAAGTATTATTGGACTGCAACAACATCTGGAAGACCACATGAGTCCTATCTCTGTAAAATGTTGCATTCTAGAACAATGAGGTTTTGACCATTCAGCATTAAGGGTGCAAGGAGCTCACACAATACCACTTCCATTTTCCCCATAGGCCTGAATACCACCCACTTGCTTCTATTAGAGAAATGAAAGGGAATGCCAATGAACTGAGGTCTTACACCTATTGCGTGCCTTCAGTAAAGCCAGCAATTAAGAACTGAGACCTTTTTGATCTAGGATTGTCCAGAACCACAGCCAGTCTTCCTCACTAGAAGAGACAGCCATGTTTCCAGTGGACCAAACTGAGCCAAATGTCTCCTCACTTTGGTCCAAGGTATGGCAGGGAAGTGATAACAAATTTGCTCTCCATTCAAGTTAGCATTCCTGTCTGGTCTCTAAGGACCTCAGACATATATGTTTGGGGAAATACTGATCAAATAAGGCCCATTTATGTCACATCCACTATCTCTCGGCCCATCACCTGTGGGCACTTTCTTGGATAAGATCTGATAATCAGCTCAACAATCTGGAATTATGTTTGTCAAATTTTAAATTTATTACCCCATGATAGGATTTTCGTAAATGTTGACAGTGGAACAAACACGCAAAACAGGAGAGAAAGATAGATGCTCTGCCTACCACATTCCCAGTTATCCGTAGGGCACAGCTTGGGGAAAAAAATTATATTTTTAGATGGCAGCTTCCCAAATTCCTCGGGAATAGGGCATAGCCATGTTATCTGGCATATTCAGGAAACTGTCATCCAAAAGAGATATAATAATTTTTCTAAACTCTGCTGTGGGCAACCATATTGAAATCCAACACTCCCATCAATACAAACGGACTTGAAGATCTGGTCCAAAATTACCTTGCCAAGTTTTCCCTCCAAAATGTAATTGATTTGTCCAGTGAACCATATGACTTCATCCAGATACAAGGTCTTTAAAAAAAATTAGAAGAAGCTTGCTTCTTTCTTTCTTTCTTCTCAAAAATAATGAGAGGCGTTAGGTTGTTTCTTTTTCCAAAAAGTTGCTTGCAGTCGTTGCAAAACCGCAAAGGTTTCACCCTTAAGAGCAGCTGGCGAACCAAGGATCTGTCACAGCAACTGAAACAGATATCCGGATGCAGCTGTAACTGTTTGTGGTGTTGCTAACTTCACTCACATTTGGGTTTTCCTTCCACTTTCTGCCCTCCCTGTGCAAAGATGTACAGCAGAGAATGTCTCTGTTTGGACAGCATACAAAACCACAGCTTCTCATGATGGAAATGTGCTTTGGTGTGTCTTAGGCTCATCATGCTCACACCTCTCCTCCTTCATGACAGCCACAAAAAGTTCAGATGCTTCTGTTTTTAATTGTCCACAGATTCCTGTTTTGTCTGAATCCAACAAACTGTGGTTAATAGGGTTTCTTTGAAACCGTCCAGTTTCAAACTGTGGGCTACGAAGCTGGTTGCCTCAGCAAACCAGAGTCAAAGCTTGCTGTAGTTTTGGCTTAAGTTTTGGTGTAACACTGAATGGAGGTCAACAGAAAGTGGGATGCAAAACTTTCTGATTTCCTTACCACTGGATGAGAAGAGGCAATAGAAAGGATGTGTTGTTGTATTGAACAAAGGACAAGATGGTGGTCCTTCCGTACAAGGAAGCCAACTGGAGTGAGAGGCAAACCTTTTCAACACTGACAATGGACTAACATTGGATGTTAGGTGGAGATTACCATCTTGTGCTCCTGCAGAAAGGAACAGTTGAGAAGCTGCCACGCCTACCCCACAATATCTTCTAATTGAAGCCATTGCTGCATTCTGCCTAATGGTAGGGCTAGACCTGTGCACAAAACAAAGGCTTGCCCAAACTCCATTCCTATTGCAATAAGCCATGGTAGCCATGATGTCCAAATGCAGCTCCCGGTCTTGCAACACACAATTCTTTGCATTTTTAAAGCATGACCAGTATTCTGTATCAGCTACTTAGTTAAGTATACTTAGGGCATTTCTGCACTACACTATCATAGTGCTATTATTCCACTTTCAACCTCCTGTGGAATTTTGGGGTTTGTAGTTTTTACTGAGACCAAAGAGCTCTCTGGCTGAGAATTCTAAATGCCCCTCCCTAAACTGCAAACTCCAGGATTCCGTTGGATGCTGAAAGTGGAATAATAACACTATAACAGTGTAGGGTGGAAATAGTCTTAGTTAAGTATACTTAACCAAGTAATTTCTCCTGGCCTGACCTGTCCCTTCCCCAAACCTAACAGAAACATCACTAACCCATGCTCCAACTGATGGCAGAACAGACCTCTTTCTCCCCATGCAGGTGATGGTAGAGTGGATTGGGGGAGTATAATTAGGGAAGTATCTACTTGCCCAGGAAACATGTCCGAGAAGCACTTAATATTAGTGTCAAAGCTACTTTTCTCCATTGAATGTTACTTTTTTTTTTAACCACAATACCCAGAATTCCCCAGCTAGCAATGCCAGTGGACATGCTGCTTGGAGAATTCTGGAAGTTATAGTTGAGAAAAGTTATATTTCCCAGCTCTGGCATGACACAATCCATACTGATCTGGCAGTTTGGTCCACAGTTGTCTAATATGTAGGTCAGTTGGACAACAACATTACAAAATTAGGGCTCTGACTACTTCATCTGAACTAGATGTACCATCACATGGAAAGTGATTCATTCATTCAAAAAAATAAAAAAAAAAAGCATAGATTCTGCTTTTCTAACACAATTTCATTCATACCAAAGCAAGGGCAAGTGTTGCACAAGGGAGCAGTTTCCTTAATGCTCCATGCACACGGGTGAGACTACAATAAGCCACAGGGCTAGAAATCAAGAGCAAGCTGGGGCTGTGAGCATGTCTGCCCATTGATAATCATTGTAAGCATGTGTCATTCCACTTTTTAGACAGGGCAATGGCCTCTGGAGAAGAACAGTGTTGAATGATTAAAGCCTCAAATAGCATCTTGGTGAATTGGGCATGCAGATATTCTACTGTTCAAGGCAATGGTGGATAACCCTTTTGGAGTCCCAAGTTTAAAGAAATTAAGAACATATTGCATGATAGACAGAACTCTCAAACTAGAGTATGTACATGTGTATACACACAGAGACATGGGAAACTAAACTATACAATTACAGTCAGCCCTCCACATTTGCGGGTTTCACTTTTGTGGATTTGAATATTCACAGATTATTTCCTGTCACCTCTGCTGCCTCCCTATGTCATTTTTAATAGGGACTGCAAGCCTCATGAGACTGAGAAACTGCAAATGAGGCTTCTAAATCCCTGTTAAAAATGGTGTGGGGCAGCAGTGGAGGTGGCAGTAAGCCCCACCAGCCAGCCACTGCTGCCTTGTGAAGGAACTCAAAGGAATCCATGGTGGGTTGAACATGGTGATCATACTTTTTGATGTGTGTTAAATATGGTTTGGAAGGGACTAGAGTTATTCACAGTTTTTCTACTTTCACGGGGGTCTTGTGCTCCTAACCCTAGCAAATGTGAAGGGAGGACTGTATATCAGTTTCATGCCATTTTAGGTTCTACCCTACTGGATTCCATAATCGGTAGTTTGAGGAGGTACTTTGAATTCTCTGCTAGAGAGTTCCCCTGAATTCCCCTGAATTACAACATTACAGCTTTCTAGCAGGGAATTCTAAGCACCTCATAAACTATAAACCACAAACTTCAGTAAGTTGGAATCATGACATTTAAAGTGATATCACAAGTGCTGTAACTTTGCTGTGCAGACACGGTCACAATGCTGGAAACAAAATATTTGAACTGTGTCTCAGGCATGGTGTGTATGGGGTAATCCACTAAAGTTCTCCTTTTGGAAAAAAGTCAAGATAATGGCTGGCATGCTGTTTAATTACAATGTCAAAAGTCTCTTTTATGCTCTCGCAATTCACTTTTATGGTTGTTGCTCGTACAATTGTCAACCGTCCTCCTCAAAACCTACCGTTTCATTAGTGCAGGATCCCTGCACGGCCATTTTCATGTTGCCAGAGAGCAGGGAAATGAGTGTTGATGCATCTAGACCCATTCCTTTATCTGAATGACCTACAACAGGCTCGTCCCCTCATCCTGTGGCAACATGGAATGCTCATGTTGCGTGGGCTGTGCTGCTTGTGTGTCCTTCCTCATTAAGAACTTTTGCCATCTTAACCACAATCTTTAGTAGACCACAAGTTGAACATGAGACAGCAGTGTGATACAGCAGCTTAAAAAAGCCAATGTGATTCTGGGCTGCATCAATAGCAGTATAGTGTCTAGGTCAAGGGAAGTGATAGTACCACTCTTTTCTGCTTTGGTCAGACCCCACCTGGAATACTGTGTCCAGTTCTGGGCATCACAGTTCAGCAAGGATATTGAGTAGCTGGAATATGTCCGGAGGAGGTGGCCAAAATGGTAGAAGGCCTGGAAACCATGCCCTGTGAGGACAAGCTTAAGGAGCTGGGTATGTTTAGCCTGGAGAAGAGAAGGTTAAGAGGTGACACGAGAGCTATGTTTAAATATTTGAAGGGATGTCATATGGAGGATGGAGCAAGCCTGTTTTCAGAGACTAGGACATGGAGCAATGGCTTCAAAGTCAGGTAAAGCTTGAATAAGTTTTAAAAAAATTAAACTTCTAGGGACCACTGAAGGTTTCTTCCAAAATGCATCTATTTTGGAAGAAGCTAAAATGCCAGAGACTAGGCCACAGAGCAATGGCTTCAAACTTTGGGAAAAGAGATTACATCTAAATACTAGGAAGAACTTCCTGATAGTAAGATCAGTTTGACAGTGGAATGCACTGCCTCAGAAGATGGTGGAGTCCCCTTCTTTGGAGGTTTTTAAAGAGAGGCTAGATGGCCATCTGTCAGGAATGCTTTGATGGTATTTTCCTGCTTGGCAGGGGGTTGGACTCAGTGGCCTTTTTGGTCTCTTCCAGCTCTACGATTCTATGATTCATGGGTCTTGATTTTCATCTGTGAAATGTTGGAAGGTCTGGGCACTGTTTTTGGTTCACCAAAAGCACACACCAGGGGAATACAATAGAAGGTCCTTATCCAGTTGCTCATCCTTGTTCTAAAACATCATTAAGGTAGACTGGCTACAAAAT
The DNA here is from genome assembly GCA_030412105.1 of Cyclura pinguis. Lineage (NCBI taxonomy): Eukaryota > Metazoa > Chordata > Lepidosauria > Squamata > Iguanidae > Cyclura > Cyclura pinguis. The sequence continues at coordinate 131,502,626 of CM059604.1, read as the reverse complement.
GCTCTCAGCCTCATCTACCTACCCCAAGAGGCCCTTGCCTTTCCTTCCATTTTCCTCCATTCCCTGTTATCCCAATTCAGTGGTCACCCCTTCCCTCCTTCCTCCTCCCACCTATTTTGACCTGGGCATGAATGTGTGCTCACTTACCTAGAGTTCAGGCATGTCCAACTGCAGACCTGTGGAGGACAGCCAGTTCTTCTTCCCATAATGTAAAGAAGGAAAAAAAAAAAGAAAATCAATACAGTGTTAATTAAAGGAAAAAAGTGTACTCCAAATTCAAGTTCAAAGACTAGGACAAGACTTTGCTAGGCAAGTGGTAAAATGCATAAAAGCCCTCCTGTATCTTTTATACGCGGTGTGGAAAAAGTGTGGCCCTTGACATATATATATTTTCTTTTTCCCGTACATTCTTCCCCTTTAGCCCACATACATGATGGAGACACAGTGGCTGCTGCTACTTTCATGGCAGCGGGGCAAGGATTCTGCTCTGTGGTTTAGTGTGAACTTTAAAGTAGATTTCCAAGGTGTGAACCCTATCTGCAAAACAGATTGGCCACTGTGGGAAACTCTTTAAAAGTTTGGACTAAAACTCTGGACAGATTCACCATCCCAACGGAATAGGACTCACCAGCTGCCACTGAAAAGGGTTTTTTGGGAGTTGCATACTCTCCAAGGTTTTACAGGTGAAAACCAGGACATAACAAAAGGTAATAACAACAGTTATTAATGAGAAAGAACAGACAAGCTGAGAGAGGTTGCAGCAGTTTGCTTTTGCCTGAGCCTACTGGGAAGGGCAAAATTCTATCCCCACCTCTCCTTTCCTCTCTCCTGAGTTAATTGAGCACAAACTGCAGCAACTGCAATGAAGACAATGGAACAAAGTGGGAGAATGAAAAAGAAACCAGGACATGTTAAAAGCAGCTGAAAAAGTGGGACAACAGTGGATTACAGGAATCGGAACTGTCCCTGTTAAATCAGGACAGTTGCAGGATATGGAGTTGCAATGTACAAAAATCTAGAGCATGACAAGCGGTCCACTGCTCTTTTGGTGAGTTTGTCACTTGTTTTACTGAGCTGAGGTTATGCAGCTGTGCTATGTGGGACTTAGACAAACCTGCTTCTCTGTCCTTATAGCACTGGCTGTTGTGGTCATGTGCCTCTTAGTCATTTCCTTCAAGTCATTACGACAACCCCTAAGGTGAACCTATCACAGGGTTTTCTTGAGATGAGTGTCTGTGATGTACCCAAGGTCACCCAGTGCGTTTCCATGGCCGAGTGGGGAATCAAATCTTTGCCTCCAGGGTCATCGTCCAAGGCTTACACCACTACGCCACACTGGCTCCTACAGTGCTGGCTACAAGCTAGAAATCCTATAGCATGGTGTAGGGATGGATCCCTCTTACATCAAAGCCCCCAGCCCTGCAAAGGGAGTTTGGCAGAGTGATTGAAGGGTCAAGAGCCAGAAAGCATTGGGCAAACATTTCATCGAGATTTCTGGTGTTGATCATCCTTCTGAGGCTGAGATGGTGTGGCACTTTTCAAAGCTTCCCTAACTGTCATTCCAGCTGAGGCAATTAGAAAGGGAAAAGAGCACTTTCAAAGTTCCACGAGGAAATGACAGGATACTCAAAATCCGGGTAGACTACTTTCTGGCTGGTTATTTCAGTTTGGGTTTGTTCTTTTTCATAATTTGGAAACGTTATTTTGGATTACAGGTCCCAGAATTTTGATTGGGGGATTCTGGGACCTGCATACCCCCCAAATTGTCCTGATTCGACAGGACAGTTCCAATTAATCCTCCGCTATCCCACTTTTTACAGCTTCTTTTAAAATGTCCCAGTTTCCTTCTCCTCCTCCCACTTTCCCCCTTTATCCTCAGCTTACTTCCATTGCTGCAAACCGAGGCCATTTTCGCACTAGACTGTTATAGTGCTATTATTCCACTTTCAACATCCTATGGAATCCTGGGATTTGCACTTTAGGGAGGGGCATTTAGAGTCCTCAGCCAGAGAGCTCTTTGGCCTCAGTAAACGACAAACCCCAGAATACCACGGGAGGTTGAAAGTGGAATAATAGCACTGTAACAGTGCAGGGAAGAAAGGGCCAAAGTCTTGACTTCCCCTTATTGCTATTTTGAAAACTTGGCAGCCATATCACCAAGTCCATTTTTATCCCTCCAGAGCCCTTAATAATTCTTTTTAAGAAGGAAGGAAGGAAGGAAGGAAGGAAAGCAAGCAAGCAAGCAAGCTGGGGGAAAAAAAGTCCCTTCAGACCTTTTTAGGTTCAGGAGAGCCTTTTTTGCAGCAAAAAGTGATCCAGTAGTCAATTTCCTTTTGACTTCCTCTTGCAGAGAGGGCTCTCCTCGGCCTAAGGGCTTGATCACACAAAGCAGGTAAATTGCCATTACAGCAGGATTTACAGCATCTTTTGCTGAGACTTATTCCATCACCTTGTAAGGGAATGGGGAGGGAAATCATGTGTGGCTCTTCAGATGTTCTTATATTACCCTTTCCAACATTCTTCAACATTGGCTATGCTGGCTAAGACTGTTACAAGGGCTACATTTTAGTTACCTCAGTATCTTTCTACTGTCCCAACTTGGCAGGGAAAATTTCAATTAATCTCTATCATCCCACTTTTTCAGCTGCTTTTATAATGTCCCATTTCCCCCTCGCCTCCTCCCACTTTCCCCCTTTATCTGCAGCTTACTTCAGTTGCTGCAAACTGAGTTTAAAATGCAAAAGTAGTTTGCAGAGGAGAGGAAATAGCAGGATCTTGCCCTTCCCACGAGGTTCAAATAAAAGGAGACTGTAATAGCCTCTCCTGTGTTGTGTGTTCTTCCTCAATAATAATTTTTGAACCCACTCTGATGTTGCTTGGCCACAGGAGTCCTGGGTCATTTCTGCATTAGAATTTTATAGTGCTATTATTCCACTTTCAACATCCTATGAAATCTTGGGGTTTGCAGTTTAGGGAGGCCCGTCCCTAAACAGCAAACCCCATGATTCCATAGGATGTTGAAAGTGGAATAAAAGCACTATAACAGTCTAGTGCAGAAATAGCCCTGGTTTTCATCCATGAAATATTAGGAGGTATGTACTCCTGAATGCAGGAGTTGCTCAGAACTCTATATAGAGGGTAGTTGTTGTTAAACACAATTTTAAATGTTTGAAACTGGATTTTGATACATCATGGATATTTACAAGCTCCTTCAAAATCTGCAGATATGAGTTAGGGGCAAGCCACCTTCCAATTTGTTTCAGCTTTAAATCAACTATCCAATTCCTTTGGGCAAGCTTTTTATATGCTTGTAAAGCATCGGCTCCTATGTGCAGCTCTCTATAAATAAATAATATGCAGTAATAATAGTTAATAAAACATGCTAGAGGGCGGAATTTCTTGAAGGGCTGCTGGAGAGAAGAGGTTATTGGATTGTCCTGGACAGTTCTGAGGCCGTACATGAGGAATAATTAATTTCTCTTGCTTTTCAGAAGGCTTTGTTTAAAACAGGGCTAAGCAACTGTGACCAGCGTAGGACAAATTTTGTGTCTCTGAACTCCTGGGGGGCCACACAGGCTGGCATCCAGTTAGTGACACATGCAGGCGTAATTTGCACTTGGCACAAAGAGTGATGTTTTGGGGACAATATGATACTGTCATATCCAATGAAGGTGGAAGCGGAGTGACACTTGTGGAACTGGTTACTCACAACCTTATCACACCCAGGTGTCATACCGCCAGAGCAATGCATTATTCCTGGTTCGGGATCAGTCCTACTGCATGACGTCATTGCTTGCCAGCCACTATTGCATTGCAATCCATTTTAAATATGCCTTTTTTTTTCACACTGTAGATACAATTGTGGGTTTCATTTTCACAAATTGGACTATTTGCGAGGCATGCATGCACCTTCACCCCCTCCCATACCCTTGCATTTTGCCAGGTGTGGAGAAAGAAGGCAAGCATCCAAACAAAAGGCAAGGAAATAGGGAGAGGGAGGCATGCATGCTCCTTCCTTCACCCCTCCAGATTTCCCCCTCTCATTCCTTTGCCTCTGGCCCCAGCCTGCAAAAGAGGAGGGAATGGGAAGAGGGAGCCCTGGGAGTAAGAGAGGGATTACAGGGGGAATTTATACGTGGTTTATCCATTTTCCTAAGGGTTCTGCGTCCCAAACCCTCACAGAAGTGGAGGGGCCACTGTAATCCTTTAATGACCCCCTTTTCCACAACAATCCAGTTAGCTGGGTGGATTCCTCACCGCGCTTTCTTCCATACCTGATTGTTAGTGGGCATGGTGTGGGCGTTCCCAGGTTGTTCTCTCCTCAGAATGTTACTGACCAAGCACTGCATAAAAATCAAAACAACAGCACCAACAGCACCATGGACCAGTCATGAGTCGCGGGGGAGAGGACTCGGCCGTAATGCAGAGGAAAAAATGTGCAAATGATGCAACCCACCTGCTGATGTCAAAAGGATGTGATAGAGAGCATTAATAACCTGATACCATCATGGGAATGGTTATAGTGGGACTCCAACAAAAAGAACAACACAGGATTAAGGTGTGGTGGGATAAGGGCCTCAGGAACATTGTACATTAACCAACATGGATTATTGTGAGAATGCACACTGCCCCTATGCGTTGGCCCTGCACATTGCCTTTGCATTGCACCATGGGTTATCGGCCATGCACTTTGGCCATTGATCCACCTACCTTTTGCTATATCGGTATTCACTATAGGAGCTACGACATGCTCCACTGGTGCTTGCTCGCCCTACACTGAAGCAACATAGGATCATGGCCACAGCTGACTAAAAACATCTCCCCTAAAAAAAGAAATTGAAAGTCCACTTTGAGTTTTGAAGCCTCCACCTCCTAGCAAGCAATGGTGTGGCCAGAAGTTGTAACAAGAACCTTCAGGGGGCTCTGCTTTGCTCCTTGCACTGTGACTTGCATGACATGCAAGGCTGGATGCATCATGCTTCAGTTCCTGCTTACTATCACCACAAAACTCCGTCTCTGAATGTCAAGGTGAATTTGGGGGGGAATCTGCAGTGGCAGCAATGCCACTATGATCATAAATATGAATCCAGTTACAAGGTCATAGCCTAGCTTATGACATCAAAACTGCCCAGCAGGATGCCTGCCGTTATTACTCTCTCTCTCTTCCTCCAACGAGCTCAACACAATGTACAAGGCTCTCTTTCTTCTCCTCCCCACTTTATTCTCACAACAATCCTGTGAAGCAGGTCAGGCTGAGATGGAGTTGTTACCTCACTGTTAAACCCTGTCCCGGGGTCTACAATTTTGATATTAAAATATGATTCAACATGCCTAAGAGGTCACCCGGATGGGCACATAGGCAGCAACGGTTGAACGATCGAAAACCAGGTAGGGCCAGTACAATCCCCTGTCATGTAGCCCTAGGAGACCTCAAGCTGTGCAAGCCCACAGTAGACAAAGGATCCTCAGCCACTAAGGAGCCAATTTGAGGGGATTAGTGTGTTTTCCTCCAAGTTGAGCACTGATAGCAATAAAATCCTATCAGTTACATAAATTCACACCACAACCCAAAGTAACTGAAGATCCTGAAACTTTGGCAACACCCTGTAATCTCATCATGCTAAAGGAGTTGCCATTGTGGAGCTTCTTTTTCGTTACAACACCCATTGTTCTCCCCAGGAGAGGATTTGCCCTCAAGGTACTTTTTCCCCTACAAATATTCCCAGTTTTTGAGCACTTCTTTGGATCACTCCCGGTCATCCCAGCAGACCGTTTCTCCATCCATCGAGTAATCCCCTCAGCCCTCTCTGTGCTGAGCTCCACTTCTTCGCTGTTTTTCCTGGACCAAGGACTTCAGGAAAAGGTGCAGTATTACCCCAGCTACAATCCCTTCAATATTTTCCCTACCCAGTGTCCTCTCTTTTGCTTCTTAATAGGTCTCGAGTGAGTATTTGAGTGACCGCATTGGTGCATGAGACTTTCATTCAATAAAATCATTTATTAGATATCTTTGTTTGGTTTTTGGCTTGGCCTGACCCCGTAAAAATTGGGTAAAAAGACCCCGCTAGGTTACCCTGCCTTTTGCATTGCTATTGCTTGTGCTCTGTTGAGTTCCCATTCCCTACCACATGGAGCACATTAAGGCATGTCCCACGGGACCTCAGAAATCAGGGTAACAGAGTGTCTCATGCCTCTGTGGGTATTCTAATCACTGCATCACACTAGCTCTTCAGCGTGATGATCCAGAAAAAATTATTAAGGTCAGGGGTGGAGATAATCAGCCTTCTACATATGTCAAGTTGGAATGTCCATCCATTCACCGAGCACCCCATGTATGGAATAGACTCTATTATCCAATCCTTTAAACTCCTGAGTGATGAGAAGTTCCAAGGCTAAACTGCTTACCCAAGCATGGCTTCCACTGAAAGTAGATTGCTGAAGCCTCTTTGACATTTTGCAACATTTGTGTTTATTTCCCAATGCACAGGTTGCACATTGGCGGAGGTATTGCTTAAACACCCCCAACAGGCAGCCAAAGTCCACTACTCCTGTTTCAAGTCTCAACAGCCAGCTGCTGAAGAACAAGAGCCTGGGAAACCTATTCTTTCGAACCACTGCTCTCAGAATCCACCAGTCCTCTGAAATATAGCCCACAGCATAGGGTCCCCCTAAGTCAAAGCAACTTGGTGGCAATTTGCAAAAAACAACAACAAATGCATGCTTCAACAGTTTTAATTTCAGAGTGTCAGGCTGCTGGTAAAGGCATTGGAGCACTGACCATTTCAGACATTGGCACCCTCAGCCCTGGGACAAAATAAGGCTTTTGAATGTTACATAGAATCATAGAATCATAGAAATGTAGAGTTGGAAGAGACCACAGGGGCCATCAAGTCCAACCCCCTGCCATGCAGGAACACCCTCACAGCACTCCCGACAGATGGCCATCCAGCCTCTGCTTAAAAACCTCCAAAGAAGGAGACTCCACCACACTCCGAGGCAGCAGATTCCACTGCCTCAGAGTGTGGTGGAGTCTCCTTCTGCTCCAATGCCTTTACCAGCCTTTACATTTCCTTCCTCTCAACTGTGACACTTTCAGTATTGGAATTTCAAAGAATGGAGGAGTGTGTTGTCACTGCAGTAGACAATGGCTCTCATTTTCTCCTTTAACAGAGGAAAAGCAGTATTATTCAGTGTACCTCCCAGAGCTATTGGGAGAATGAATGTGATTAATGCTTGCTTGACACAGGTTGACAATGTACTACATCCTCAAAGTGCTGAGCAGAAGGATTATTAAGAATTTTCTTATCAGGGTTGGTGGGAGAGAATTGCTTCAGCACAATCCAAGCCAGAAATCAGCTTGCAACAATTAGCTGGTAGCAAAATCAGTACCAGGACGATCCCGCAGAGTAACCATTCATTTCACTGATGAGGCACGTGCAAGAGAATCGCGGACTCCTTTTGGGCTATGGAGCCCAGCCTATTTCTATCACATGCTCCTGACTAGCCACAATTTTGACACACCTCCCTGCTTTTAAAGCAGTCCTTTCTGGGCCTCAGAGAGCGCAGGGAGGCCAAACAAACGTGGTGAACTTGCCCCTACACTCTCTAGGGAGGAGTAAAGAGAGCATTTTTCGTCTTTAAAAAGTCAGTGGAGGAAGCTGGGGACTATTGAGGGTCTTTGGGCCACACTTTTCTCGCTCTTGCAGTATCAGGCTGTCAGAGGGAAAATTGGCAATGGCTCCTGTTTCTTTAACGGTAGTACAGAAGAGGGAATTTTCAGCAGGTGTTGCTCTTTACCTGGTTGCAAAGCAAGCAACATCTGCTGAAATTCCTTCAGCTCCATACCTATTAAAAGGACAGGATCACTCCCTATATTTTCATTCTGTCAATTCTGGAGCAAGAAGGAGGAATCTCTGGATGAGTGCACTTCCTTTTAAAGTGTGTGTGTGTCTGTGTCTATGTGAGCATTGAGGCTGCCAGGTCAAAAACCAAGACAAAGCTCCCATTCTTTTAATGGCTATGTGGAAAAGGAACTTGCATCAGGTGGAGTTTGGCTGACAAGCAGCACCTGATAGAACTCCCAATTCCACACAACTGTCAAAGGGACAGGAGCCTTGTCCTGTTTTTCACCTGACAACCAGAAAGAAAGAACAAAAAGAAAGAAAGAATCCTTTGTTAGATTTGGGCCATTTCCGCATTAGGCTATTATAGTGCTATTATTCCCCTTTCAACAGCCTATGGAATCCTGGGGTTTGCAGTTTAGGGAGGGGCCTTTGAAGCCCCTCCCTAAACTGCAAACCCCAGGATTCCATAGGATGTTGAAAGTGGAATAATAGCACTATAATAGTCTAGTGTGGAAATGGCCTTGAAGCCTTAGCACACTATGGGTTTATACTGTCATAGCGATGCATTAATTTCCCTTCTGTGTCAGCTGTATCACACAACACTGTTGCTCTCCAGGCACTATCGAGTTGAGTCACATTGCAGAGTTGTTGAAAAAATGTTTATTCTCCACAGTGGAAATAATCTGTTAATGACCCCCACTTGACGCAACAATTCAGTAACCAGTTCGGGTGCGGGTATCTCACAGTGCTTTCTTCTGTTGTAGCATTGTAGTGCCATGTTGTCGTGAGACAATTACAGCTACAGGAATTGATCACAGAAGCAATACAGGGTATAGGAGTCTGCAATGGTGCCTTAATGCGAATGAACAAATGGTGTAAATACCACTATTCAAGTGCAAATGTGGAGCATCGGCAATCACCCTTATGAGAATGGCTGAAGCGGAATTCGAACAGAATAACGTGGCATGAAGGAGTAGTGTGATAAGGCTCTTGATTTTTAATTTAAATAACACATTCTGAGCAATTGTGATTGTTGCTGAGTGTTGTCCTTAATAACATCAGGAGAGGTTCACCCTTTGATTTCAGGTTTTGGCCTTGAAATATCAGGGCCCGGGATAACACTCATCTGGATCTGATCTTCCTGTGGTCATCTGTTTGACCACTGTGGTAAGAAGTTTTTGCTCTGATCCAGCAGGAATCCTTTTAAGATTTGTGATTCAAGGACTAAAGAAAGGCGGAGGTGGTCTTTCCTTTCCTTCCACCATCCCTAATTTGGTTTCCTGCTACATGGCGTGATAGTAAAATAAATACTGTCATGCATCCATAGCATTTCTTGGAGGTGTAGTATGTGATCCATCGCCAACTTTTCCCTCAACCTTGGCCATCCCATAAATGCTATGTTACAGATTGATGCGATCCCCCTTGGTGAAAAGGTGGTGGGTTTTTTTTTTCTGCCTTTTAAATTGCACTATTTATGGATGATGGGGAAACAGAATGAATGCCATATGTTTTCAGACTTCACCAGTTACGCATGATCCTGTCTTCAGGGTAGATGAAGATTCATATACTGCTCTAAGCATGTGGTCTGTTGCAATGGATGAGGAATTTGGACTAAAGGAAATTGTGTCTGTGAAAAAACTAGTGTAGCTGAGTGTGACCCAGTCTTGTATGCGTATAGTCAGAAGCAAGACCCATTAATGTGTCTTAAGAAAACACATACAAGACTTTAGCCTGAGGAGTGCATATATGTATTCTAGTTGATGAAGTATGCACTAGATTGGCCTCTCATGAGTAGGTAGGTCTTTTCTAAAACAATTGCCCAGGGTGCAGAGAAAAAATAAAAAACAGAGGACATTAAGCTATTTAAAAGAATCCAAAGTCAAGTAACAGTTTCAAGCCTAGGAAGATCAGAACAGCAAGCAGACATTTTCTTAGAGGGAAGTTAAACACAATTCAGTATCAGATACCAGCAGGTCAGGATCCAAAGGTTCTCAGATACAAAGACCACTAGTCAGTATGTGGCACTTTGGCTGGCACTGGGGTTTGCAGTCTATTGCTGCCTGAGACTCAGACACAAACCATTCATTCAACCTTAGGACTCCCTGTGATAAAATTCCTACTCCCAAGGAGTCCCCTCATCCTGAGGAGGCCACCGATCTTGGGAAGACCTTCCCTGAACCCAAGCAATTCTTCTGATGGTTTCAGGTCAAGCCTTAGCCTTCATTCCATGTCACTTCCAGGGGCTGGAAGGTGGTTCAGTGTCTTCACCTGATTCTGCAGCCAAGTTACCTGCTTCCAGAGCGCAGTCTCTTGTGTAGGCATAATCAGATTTTTGCTATTCTCAGTCTCAGGCAGTTCAAACCCCTTTTTGCCAGAGGAATTTGCCAACAGGGGCCCAATGGGAACTTGTACAATTGAAACGTGGCTAATGTCCTTTGGACTGGGACCACCACTTTTGGATGGGAGTACTGGAAAGCATTTGGATGTTTACAACATGTCCCTAATATATAGGTTAGGCTTTCTCTCTGTTGCCTGATAAACTTCTTGTTCATTTATTGAAGTTGCAGCTAGTAATCCAGACAAGAGAGAGGTGCTCCTAGTCTCTCGGAAGACAGATCAGGGAATAAGGATTTGTCATGTGCTGGATGGGGTTATGTGCCGGATCACAGCTGGGTATACTACTGGAATTGGATACGAGCCTAGAGGCTCATGTTTCGGCAGTGGCCAGGAGTACATTTGAACAGTTAAAACCAGTGCACTGGTTGCATCCCTTCCTGGAGATGTAAGACTTGGCTTAGTATACCACCTTTTCCCCAAAAGCAGGACTCAAGGGCACAGCATGTTATAGAAAAGATTCCTATGTCCCAAATGGGGCAAATCACCCTCCGCCCTTCAGATGTTTCCACTATCAGCTCCCATAATCATTTACCATTGGCCACGTTGAGGGGGTGTGGTGTAGTGGTTTGGGCATTGGACTATGGCCCTGGAGACCACGATCAGCCATGGAATCCCACTGGGTGACCCTGGGCATGTCACATACACCCTCAACTCCAGAAAACCCTGTGATAGGTTCACCTTAGGGTCACCATAAGTCGGAAATGAAGGGATGTGGTGTAGTGGCTTGAGCCTACAACCCTGGAGATCAGGTTTTGACTCTTCCTCAGTCATGGAAACCCTCTGGGTGGACTTGGACACATCGCACACTTTTAGCCCCCGAAAACCTCATGATAACTTTGCCTTAGGGTCACCATAAGTCAGAAACAACTTGAAGGCACACAACTAAGCATTTTTAAAAAATGCATTAAAGTGTACCTCTTTCTCCTTCCCTCTTTAGCAAGCTTTAGAGGTGGTGGAATCAGTGGGAAAGATTTGTCTGAGGCTACAACCAAAGATATTTTTTTTTCATCAGTAAGTCTGCAACACTGTGGGAAAAAGAAGAGGAGGAGGAGGCCTGAATTGTAGACCATTGGCATTAAATAATAAGTCAGATGGACAATCAATCATGTGAAGCAGCCGTGCTGGCTTATTACATGGCTCTTTGTTCCAGGACCACTCAAGTTCCCTGTGCCAGACACAGAGGGTGTCCCTTTTCCTTCTGTGTGTGGCAGACAGACGTTAAGGGAGGGGGATCGCCCGCATTCCAGGGCTCGACAAGACTTTTCCCTTTCCTTCCTTACATTCTCTTGTGGAGGAAAGAAAGATGGACAGACAGGCCTCTCCCCTTCTTGCAGCACATGTCTCCTTCCAGAAAAGAACAGCCCAGACAATGCAAGGTCCCTCTCCCAGTTTGGAATAAAAAGACAGCCAAGAGGGGAGGGAGGCGACGACCTTGGTGTGTTTCTCTTTCCTCCGTCTCACACAAAAGACCCTGATATGATGAGTTTGCATCTCTTTTTAGCTCCTGATCATCAAGAGCTGAGAAAAGCTGCTCACAGAATGCCCCAGCCAGCACATACCTGCCAACATCTAATGCATGAAAACCGGGACAGATGTGGGCGAGCGACTTCTTCAGAGTGTGGTCAACATGACAGACCAGCAAGGCTAGGGCTGCACCAGTTTGCTTTTGCTTGAGCCTGCTGGGAGGAGCAAGAGTCCGTCCATCCGTCCTCTCCTGTCCACCTTGAGGAATGAACTAAGTGAAAACTACTTTTGCATTTTGAGAATAGTTTGCAGCAGTTGAAGTAAGCTGAAGACAAAGGGGGAAGTGGGAGGAAGGAAGAGAGACTGAACTATTTTAAAAGCATCTGAAAAAGTGGGAGAACAGATGATCAATGAACACTGTCCCTGCCAAACTGGGATATTTGGAGGGTATGCCAACATGGTCAATGGCAAGAGTGGCTAATGGATTCTGGGAGTTATGGTCTAAAAAGTCAGTTTTCCTAGCTGTGTGTTTCCTTCCTTCCTTCCTTCCTTCCTTCCTTCCTTCCTTCCTTCCTTCCTTCCTTCCTTCCTTCCTAGAGGAATATCTAGGGTGGGACAAGTAGGACACGTGCCCCGAGCACCAATGCCAGGAGGGCACAAAAAAAGTCGTGCATATATGGAGCTGGGGATGGGGAAAGAAGGTAGAGGCGCAATTTCTCTATCGTTGGTTAAACATTTTTTGGAATTCCAACACGACGTTAAAGATATACGATTTTGGTATGTGGAAAAGGTTACCATCCAAAATAAAGAGGGATATAGAAAATTAAGAAGGAGGGAAACCTATTAGACACATCAACTGAATAGCCTTATTCCTTCAGGTTTAAATGATGAGACAGATTGGATGTCAGTATTACTGTAGATCTCTTTAATTAATTTGTCCTCTTATTATTTCAAACCAAGATCTATAAAACAGGTCACAGATTCCACAAATTGAATACAGTGCCTTGAGGCCAATAATTACTTATTTAATTACTTGTTTTATTTATTTATTTATTTATTCAACTACTCTATCCTCTCCTATGCAATAAGCCTTGTGGTTGTTATTGCCTTGGTCAAGGGCAATAAGTGTTTTGTTGCCATTGTTCTATTAATAATTTGTAAAATAATCATTTGTTTTATATTCCTTCCTTCCTCCCTTCTTCTTTTTAAACCTTTTATAGTAATTTAATAACATATAAACCAACGGCAGGTAGGGTTGGCAATCTGAAAACTGGAAAGTGCTCCTGTCCCTTTAATGGTTGCAGAGAGAGAATTCCAGCAGGTGTTGCTTGTTTCCTGGTTGTGTGATAAGCAATGCCTGCTGAAATTCTCTCTTCCACACAGCCATTAAGGATGGCTACAGGATGGGAACGATTAACGCAGCCATCAAGGATCATGTGCAGAGGTCCTCTTGAGTTTTGAGTCTGACAACCCTCCTCATCTCAGGCCATTTCCGCACTAGACTGTTATAGCGCTATCATTCCACTTGCAACATCCTATGGAATCCTGGGGTTTGCAGTTCAGGGAGGGGCCAGCCGGCCCCTCCCTGAACTGCAAACCCCAGGATTCCATAGGATGTTGCAAGTGGAATGATAGCGCTATAACAGTCTAGTGCGGAAATGGTCTCAGTTCATCTTTATCTCCCTGTTCCCATCCTCCCACCACCACCACCCTTCCGAGCGTTTAAAAATTATTTTTTACTATCTGTAAACACTCCAAATGAGAGACATCTGTACTCGAGAGAGAGTGAGGCTGACATGCAGGAGGAAAGCTCTGTGTTTTTGTGCAGTATCCCCAGGAGTGCAAAAGGAGGGGGGTAGCTAATTAGAGCAATTAGCCATAAGGGAGTTTGAATAACACGAAGATGGCTCACTAGCTAAGTCAGGTGTAATAGCTGGTTTGGGCATTCTCTCCAGCAAGAGAAAGAGAGGTTTCAGCATCTTTTTTGTTTATAAGAGGGATGCAGGGGCTGAGATCTAATCTGGAAATAACATCTCCCAATCCCCTGGGGCTGTTCGCCCTGTGGAACTGTCCTAGCAATGCATCCTTCCCTCCGATCTCTCCGATGAGGGTCTGATACAGGTGTTGATTGCGTTCACATGCTGCTGATGGGGGGTAGCCCTCAAAATGGAAGGTGGAAACATGCCTTCCTCATTGCTGAGCTGAGTTCCAACTGCTTTTGTACTTTGAACTCAGTTTGTGGCAATTGAAAGAAGCTACGGAGAAAGGGGGGAAATGTGGGAGGAGGAGAGAAAAACTGGAACATTTTAGAAGCAGCTAAAGTGGGATGATGGAGGAATGATCAGGAATCTGCCTGCCAAATCCAGGGTATGCATTAAAAAAAGATGCATTATATGTCAACCATAGCTGCACAGAGTGTCCCATTCAAATAAAAACAAATGACAAAGAAAATACTGTTTACACACACTTTTCAAAGCAGCGTTGCTACCCTGAAGTCCAGAAAAGAGGGTCTGGGACCTGAGAACTGGGGACCCTAGCAAGACCAGTTCAAGCCTGGACTGTACAGACAGCAAATCAAATAGTTCTGGGAGTTGTAATCCTCCCCAGTCCCAAAAGGGAAATTTTCGTAATTCTTTCTTCTCTGGAGGCAGACCTAGAAGGAATGGCCCTTTGGTAACAAGCCTATCCTTTTCCCTTTAGCCAAAGGGATGCCATCAGTCAATGCAACTGAGCGCCTTTCAAGCACATTGTTTGCCACAATAGCCCATAACAGAGAGCTCTCCCCAGACTTCCTTTCTCTCCCCGAACCCTGATCGTATTCAAAGTCTGCACGTCTCTTTCTGGACTTATCCTCTTTTGTTTGTTTTTTCAATCTTAAACTAAAGCTGATAAATACTTAACCTTTCCTGAAGCAAACAAACAAAACGTGTAGAGAGTTTTGCGGGGCAGGGGGGAAGACAAGTGAAAGAGGTTTTCCCCCACAGAAAGAGGTCTTTCGAGGATATGAGTGGCAACGGGGAGACCGAGGCCATTTCCACACTACACTGTTTTAGTGCTATTATTCCATTTTCAACATCCGATGGAATCCTGGGGTTTGCAGTTTAGGGAGAGGTATTTAGAATTCTCAGCCAGAGGGCTCTTTGACCTCAGTCAACTACAGACCCCAGAATTCTAGAATTCCACAGGATATTGAAGGTGGAATAATAGCACTATGAACAGTGTAGTGCAGAAATGGCCAGAGGGTTTTAGTGGCTTTCATATACTATGCACATTGGAATGCAAATTCACTTCCACATACAAATCAGCACCCATTCCACTGAGGGTGTAACAGCTCTAAATCTCAAATGGTGTCCCATACCTATGGCCAGCAAGTATCCAAAGAGACAGATTCGCCTAAGTGAGGCAGTTACATGATAGTCAGTCCAGTCCAGGTCATGCAGAGGTAATCTTTGAAGAGGAAAGGAGGCTCGGGGGCAAGATCTTAGCTGGTCCAAATGTCGTTGCAGAAAGCCAGTAGTTCAGACAAGGAGTCATTAAATGTAGTCAGTTTAGAGGTCAACAATTTCAGAAAATACACACACATATGAGAGTATTGCCCATCAAGGAAATGAACAGGTATGAGCACCAAGGACTTCCAAGAGCTGCAGGGAGATTTATAGGTGGCTGCCTCAGGACACCAAGCACTTGATGAGTCACCACTTCATAGTTATCGGCACTGACTCTGCCAAAGCTTTTCCTTCTCTCTCCACCATACTTCAAAGGATGGGAGTGTGTCTCTTTGGTGTCCATCACATCCTACTGATGTGCCTCCCAACTGCTTTCACTACCGACAGATTTGCAGGAGAAGCTGGGTTTTGTTGTTGCCACATGCCTTCAAATTATTTCTGACTCAGGCTGACTCTAAGGTGAATCTTGTTATTGTGTGTTTTCAAGTCATTTCTGACTTACGGTGACCCTAAGAGGAACCTGTCAGAGGGTTTCTGGGCATTGAGAGTGTGAACCCCTCAACCCACCTTTTTTCAGTTGCAATACCATCCAAAACACAACCATTTTCTGGGTTGGTGGAATGTGAGGGAAGCTACAAACAAATATCCAGCTGTTCCCTATAATTGGAGGCACAGGGACAGGCGTCTACAGGGACCTCAGGCAGTTCTCCTGTGGTCCCTGTGGATGATATAATTGCTCTACATCCAGCTAAAAGACACTAGCTGGACAATTGTCTGTTGTTCCCCCGATCTCTGCTGACCAGGAAATGGCTGGCTTGGGGGCTGCAGCTAAGAAAAGGTGGGTTAGGAGGGATTTTGATTGTTAGGCAGTCAGTAGAGAATTCCAGCCTCTGCAACAACCCCCCAAAATTAGTTGCCATCGTAATTCACCTACAAGGTGCCAGTCTGTGTTTTCAATTTGGTTCGGTTTTTGTTTAGCGCTCTGGTTTCTCTTCCATTCCCACATCCCACCTTTATTTCTGCTTGTTTGGGCCAACAGCAAGCCAGCTGAAGGATAATAAATCATTGCATTCCGTCTCAGCTGCCAAAATTGGGGGGAAGAAAAAGCCACCTGAGATCATAAAATCAACATCAGCTACCAACTCTGCTAGAGCATCTGTAGTAGGCTGTAAGCATTTCCTTGAATCCACACCTCAGACTTTGATTGACTTTTAAAAACACTTCTGGCCCACTGAACCATAATGATATCTTTCCATCACTTGCCAAACAAAAGTCCTCTCAATCTTTGCACAATATTTTAACCTGCGTGTTCTCTGGAGAGGTTAAAAAATGATGTTTTTTGCAGTTATTCAAGCATTCCTTCTTCTCTCTTCATCTCTCTGTCTCTCTCTCTGTCTCTCTCTCTCTCTCTCTCTCTCTCTCTCACACACACACACACACACACACACACACACAGGCATACAGAACCTCAGCAAATTTACAAATGGATCTAATAGCAGAGGCGGGGTTTTTTTTACTCAAAAACATTATTTATAGAAAATATTTCTGAAAATAACTCTTTCATGCACACTACGGGAAGGGATCCCAACCATGTTTGGAGAAAATTGTTGCTTGGGGTAGGAGTTCAGCCTTCTAAATCATCAGCCCCAATCGACATTGTTGCTTTTGTGTGCCTTCAAGTCATTTCCGACTTATAGCGACCCTAAAATGAACCTATTACAAGGTGTTCTGGGGTTGAGGGTGTGTGTGTGACATGCCCAAGGTCAGCCAGGGGGATTCCATGGCCAAGCAGCAACTTGACCTCTGGCCTCCAGGACCATAGCTTAAACCACACCCCCTCAACATGGCCAATGGTAAATGATTATGGGAGCTGACAGTGGAAATATCTGAAGGGCTGACGGCAATTTGCCCCAATTTTGGACATAGAAATCTTTCTTACAACAAGCTGGGGCCTTGAGTCCTGGTTTTGGGGAAAAGTGGGGTACTACCAAAGATATTAAGAACAATAACAATAACTGTTATTAGTCATCTATCTTCTTTCTATTTCACAGTAGCAGCTCTTCGAGGTTCAGGTTCCTCCTGATCCTTCAGGGACTGAACCTGGGAACTTCTGCATGTCAAATGTGTGTTCTGCTGTTGAAACACTGAACTACATAGATGCTTTCTCTCCTGTCCGGGAAGTTAATTCCGGACCAGTTTTGCAAGTATGCAAGCGTAAGCTGGCATTCTGTTAGTGACCTATACGAGTGCAAGTTAATATCTTTTTGATAACTGTGAAGATTGGCATTCCCTTCTTTCTCCACAGTGACTCAGTCTCTCCCCTGGACTTAATGTAGAGCTGCTGAATACCTCCACCCATGGTCATTCATGCCTGGAGTAGAGTGGTGGTGGGGAACCATAGAAGCATTTGGTGCTGTCCTAGTAACCATACATGAGGAAATGATGGGCCTTTCCACACTACACAGTTATAGTGCTATTATTCCACTTTAGACATCCTGTGGAATTCTGGGGTTTGTAGTTTACTCTCAGCTCTCAGGCTGAGAATTCTAAATGCCCCTCCCTAAACTGCAAGGCCAGGATTCCATAGGATGTTGAAAGTAGAATAAAAGCACTGTAACAGTGTAGTGCAGAAAGACCTGAAGTCATCCAACGAGTTCCACGGGTGTTCTCTGGCATTTCAGTTGCAGGGACATAGCCAGATAAGTCTGCAGTATGTCCCGCTCTCCACCAGACATGAACGTTGGTGGGTGCATGGGGGATTTCAGCAGTTTTATGGCATATTCAGGGATAGTAAACGGATACACTATGCTGAGCGTACTTCTACGCTACACTGAGCCATGCAGGATTGCACCATAGTTAGTAACAGGATATAGAGAAACTGGGCAATTGCTAGTACCCAGCTGGTGGGCATGATAAATGTTGTAGTGTAACACATTTAGAGAACACCATGTTGATAAAGGGTGGATGTTGATCCCTTTCAAGAAAACAAAACAAAACCTAATTTTGTATAGGCATATTTTTGGCGCATAATTCAGCACACATGAATGACCTCTAGGAGAATTTTAACTCCCACAGCAACTGACCAGATGACTACCAACACCAGATCCCACCTCAATTGTCTACCATCTTCAAGTCTGCAGTACATGGTCTTGTGGAGAGCTAACATGATATAGTGGTTTGGACTGGGACTCTGGCAGATCAGGATTCAAATCCCCACTTAGCCAAAAAAATTCACAGGGTGACCTTGGATAAGTCACACTCTGTCAGCCTAAGAGGAAGGCCAACCTCCTTTGAAAATTTTTTTCCAAAAAATCCCCACGATAGGGTTGTTGTAAGTTGGAGTCTATTTGAAGGGACATAATAACAACCGTCAGGCCTCTGCTGATTGAAAAGCCAAGAAAGTGTTTGCTCTGTTGGTTAAACATACACCAGAAGAGCAGTTTTTGAACGGAAGGCAAAATGTTTCTCAGAAGCTACACTGAATGGCTGGCTGGCTGGCTGGCTGTCAGCCACATGCACTTTAAGTGTTGATGTATGAGTACTTGGGTGTACGTACAACGCTGAATGGGAGACCTGGGGCCCTTTCAAGCTATGTAATTCTATTGCTGTGATTTCACTTTAACTGCTGCAGCAACATCCCATGGAATCCTTGATTCTGAAGTTTGGTGAGGCCATGTGGCTTTCTGGCTGAGAATTCCAAATATCCATCCCTAAACTACAAATCCCAGGATTCCATAGGATGTTGCCATGGCACCTGAAGTGGAATCATAGCATTCTAACTGTGCAGTGTGAAAGGGCTCAGAGAGAAAAGGCCAAACACAAGCCCAAGAGGAGGCAAGAATATGGTTCAGCACCATGGATAGCTCCTTTCAAGTTCAGGCTAAAACCTGGAGCAGATCTTACCCACCCCCAACGTCCAAGTCACTTATCTACACGGAGCCGCGGCTTTCACTGATACAATTTAAAAAGCCCTTCCAGAAGGCAGGAAAGGAAACAATGATTTAATAATGGGCAGCACTGGAAACAGGGACTGAAGAGGATAAATGGGGGCAATTTTAGAGCTTGGAAATGATGATGGTTTTTCCCCAGTTATAGCTCACAGAATCCACCCCCCCAGGCTGCCTGGGGGATACTGGGAGCTGTAGTCCAAGGAAGCATCATTTATATACACTGGAGTGGGTATGTACGCTTAACCTTTTTATAGGAGCCTTTGTCACTGCTGGTTAGGAATTTCCCTTTGGAGCCTTAGGCAAAACGGCTCCCAGTGGGCTCTTCACATTTGCCGTGAGCCAGCCGTGCTCTGAGTGATGCTGCAACCAGCACCAGGGGGCTCAGTCTAGCCGTATTTTAATATCCCACAATGCCCTACAACCATTTCTGCCGCAGAGCATTGTGGGAAATGAATAGGGCAGCTATACTCAGCCACATTACAATGCCAAACCAGATTTTTTTTAAAAAAAATGTAAGGTATGAAAGCCAGCATGGTGTAGTGATTTGAGTACTGGAGTACAGTCCTGGAGACCAGGGTTTGATTTGCCACTCAGCCATGGGAACCCACTGTGAGTGACTTTGGCTGCATCACATACTTTGAGCTCCAGAAAATCCCATGTTCGGTTCACCTTAGGGTCTCCATAAGTTAGAAACATCTTGAAGGTCCACCTGTGTGTCCAGAGCAAGGCCCCAGCTGCTGCCCAAGGATGCCAGGCCCTGGCACCAAACATGAGCTGAGAATAAACCAAATGGAGTGGTATCATTCACACTTAGAGTTGCCATTGCAAAAACTGAAGAGGGTTTCTGTGCCTTTAAATGGCTGTGTAGAAGAGGGAATTTCACCAAGTGTAGTTTGTTAATGGTCTGCATGACAAGCAACACTTGCTCAAATTTTGTCTTCCACATGACCATTAATGGTACAGTTTTCACCTTGGCAGCCCTATATGAAACTACATGACTATAGCACTTTGACATTACTTGAACTGCGCCTCATATCACGATTCGCTGTTTCATGAAATATTTAGAAGTGGCTGCCAGAGACCTTTAGTGCCTCGCTAAACTACAAATCCCAGGTTTCTGAAAGATGCAGCCATGGCACTTAAAAGCGGCATTGGAGTAGCATAACTATGTAGTGTGAATGAATCCAGCATCACACTGTACATCATATGATACTAAATTATATGGATCGGAACAGTTAACCACAGAACACTCTGTGTCACATAACGCTGCCCAGTTATTTCTATGCCAGATCAGTTCAGGAACTGATTAACAGACTTGGGTAAAACAATTGGTTTCTTTTACCCAATTGTAAAAGAAACTTTTTTGGGGGAAAAGGAAGAACAAACCTGGGGGAAGATGCCCAGCTTTGGTAGACAGCAAAAGTTTTGTTTCTTTGTTTGTTTTGAATCCACATTTATAGGTTAGGTTGTCTCTTAATTCCAGGACTCTTTGTGCTGTGATCTGCATATTCTGGAGATGTTGCCATGCCCACATTTTTATGATCTGATTCTTTTTTAAAAAATGCTCAAATATTAGTCCTGAAAATTCCAGCTACTCAAACCTCAGGGTTAAAGAGGTGAATAGAAAATGAGAATCTACCCAAGAGTCAATTCTTCTTTGCCTCGCTTCTTGTCTTCAGCTTCTTTGTATTCCAAAGCCACCCGCTCAAGTGCTTGTAATTCAGCTCAGTGAAATTTTCTCCTAGTGCCAGACAGAAGGATTCCCCACCTCTTCTCAGAAAAATATATATATATATGATGAAATCAAATGCCAGTTGCATGCACAAAAGCTTATCCCGTCTGGTGCTAGCAGTGCATCCAGACCAGCCATTCTCCTTCCCTGATTTCCTATAAATGAAGTTATTCAAATGGTACTTGGCAATGTTACTCCCTTGGGATGGCCTGCCTCCTTCGTGGTTCTTTCTCAGAACTTGAGAGCATTACTTTTTTGGACTACAATTCCCAGAATCCTCACTCAGCATGGCCCAGCTGCCTGAGGATTCTTTGAATTTTAGTCCAGAGCAGTAATATTTTTCCTCCAGATCTGACTTTGTAGAAGGCTCAGCTTCATCTGCTACATTCATATATACTTCTGATGTATTGTACTGAGTGGTTTAGTCAAGATAGGTGCTTGTTTTCTGATTAAAAATATGCTAAAACACACACACACGTCAAAACACCAGTGGCCTACAGTTTGTGATCAAAATGTGACTGTCCCTGCCGGGACGGGGGACTGATTCTGCTTGATTCCCACTCACTGGTGGGAGGGGGATGGATCTGTCATCCTTCAGTGCCCTGCTCATCAGAACCAGAAACTCTATTCTTTACTATGGCCGGTGGATTTCAGGGCCATTTATGATTGTGGCAGTCATAAATGTGAACACCAAACCATTACAAGGCTGTAAACTTGGTTTACAACATCATAAGTCCTAACAGATGTCAGCCAGGGCATTATATTTCTTGATTTGAGGGTTTTTTTTCCTCCTAGAATTTCACAAACTTAATACATACAATCCAGGGTTTCTCTGTTTAAAATAGTGCATTTGTATGATCTTCCTCATTAACAAATTTTGTCTAGCCACACCCTGTTGTGGATCAGTCCTAGGTGTCCTGGTTTTCATCTGTGAAATATTGCAGGAGACAGACATCAAGTAAAAATGGAAAAATAGTATTCCCATTCATTCTTGTTCTTTTTGCAATGTTTTTCAACCAAACAGGCTCCAAATGGTGTTGGATGTCATTTCCCAGAATCCTTCACCATTGCCCACTTTGGCTGGGACTTCTGGGAGTTAAAGTCCAACAATATCTGGAACACAGAGCCTACTGAGAATCCATAGAAGTAATAGTATTACTGTGTTTCTTAACCTAAACAAGATAACAGTCACCCAGTTTGGATCTGTGTAAGGCAATAAACAAACAGCTGGGCCAGCTCTGTTCTTTGTACATGTTCAGAGGAAACATTCTTTTTTAAAAAATAAACATAGTAAGCATATATTGCCCAGGACTGTTTACAATAGGTCTGAGGAGGAGCTGAAAACTTTGGTCATGGTAAGATGCTAAATGCATCACACACTCTTCTGCAGAAGCAAAACAGCTTCTGTAGAGAGACCTGTGCCAAAGTGTGAGTAAGCACCAGGGCAATGCAGGTACAAAAATTTAAATAGGTGAACACCTCAGCCCACGTGCTACCTTCAGGAATACCACAGAAACTGGTTCTGCTAGCTCCTTCCGGCCTAGATGCAAATAGAGAAGAAAATAGGTAGACTGGGAAGAGGCTATAGCAGAGGGAGATCAAACAAGAACCCTGAAGGTCGCTCAAAGCCTCTGATTTCTATTACTAAAAAGCACAAGGGGGGTGCTCATTTCCACTGTAAACAATTCCACCCCCACCCCGTTCCTTCTCCTGTCAAGCTGCTGTGAATGATGTGGTTTATGACGACATCCAAAAAGTTGGTGACCCTGCAGTACAGCTGCTTTGCCTACCTGGCCAAGAAGATTGGCTCCTACACTTAACTGCAGCACAGCAGATAGAAATTCAGCAGGTTTTGCTTTTTCTCAGCATGGAGGTGAAGTGATGGGGAAAGCTGGAGAAGATTTCTGTTCCTGGCTGCTGAGAGAATAAACAGATCCAAAGGGCTCCTGCTCTTACTTAAGAGAGAATTTCAGCCAGTTGTGTTTTTGTCACAGCTGTGTGACAAGCTGCACTGTATCATTGCTGTTTGTCATCCTCCTCCTCCTCTCAGTAACAATGTCATTAATATTTTCAGGGGTAGCTGTGTTGGCCATGCAGCAAAATACAACAAAATCCAAAATCCACAGCAGAGCCGTACCTTTGTTAGCCAACCAAACTGGAGAAAATACATCATGCAGCCTTTTGAAGTTTCACTGGCTTCTCCATCAGGCAAAGATCTTAAAAATCATACAGATGTTGGAGTCACTTTTCCTCTCCTGCACGATTTTTTTTTACATCTTTGCCTGATGAAGAAGCCAGTGAAGCTCTAAAAGCTTACAAGGTACATTTTCTACATTTTGGTTGGCCAATAAGGGTATCAATCTTTTGTGGATTTTGGATTAAGTTATTAATATTCCTCCTTTCAGTATAGATAGTGTTTTACAGAGCGATATAAGACGGGGGGGGGGAGTCCCTGCCCGAAGGAGCATACAATCTTTCTCTTGATGGTGGGGAAGCCAACAATCACTTTGAATGTGAGAGGAAACAGGATATCAATCTTTTAAGAAGGGGAATGAATGGCAAAAGCCAAATAACAGTGGATGAAAGTGAGCAATTCTCCCAAGGTCTGAATGCGGCTTCAGTTCAGGTGAGGATAAAGGGAGCTAGACTCAAGGCTAATGATGAAAGCAGTAGTCACTCATGCCTCCCATGTCCTTGAGAGAATGAATCCACTCTAGTTTTTAGTCTGAACTTTAACGGAACTATTTAGGGTGCTGAACCTATTGGAGGGATTAGGACTAGTACCTTGGATAGCTACTTCACGACTGAGGCCAGAGCCTTCCAGACTTTTCATGTTGGTGACTTTTTTAGACATGCATCATTTCACAACATGGTAATTCAGTTTTACTAGCAAACTGAAGGTTAAACTAACCCCTTATAAGAGATACAGACACATACATAAATTGTAATAACAAAATGTATGGGGACACAACATATATCACGAAAAGCTTTCATATATTTTTAAAAATATATGATTTATAAATAATAACATACATTTCCAAGATTCTGGGTGACACACCTACGCACTTCAGGCGACACACTAATGTGTCGCAGCACACTGTTTGGAAAGCCCTGACTTAGGCTAAAAGCCTGAGCAAACACACTGCCTCCCTGACCATGGAAGCCACCAAATGCCACTGGATCAAAACAGAGCTGAAGACTATGCCACCAGAACACACCTAATCCAATCTGACTTCAAAGCCTAAGCAGGGTCAGGCCTGGTTGGTACATTGATGGGAGACCACCAGGGGATACTTTTGATGGAATGAGGAAAGAACTCTGCCCTTGAAACTCTAGAGAGCCAGTTCCACCAAACTGAAGTGAAAACACTGGGCTAGATGGACCAAGGCATTTGCTTTTGGTTCCAGGACCCTCCAGGGGATACCAAAATTAATGGATGCACAAGTCCCATTATGTACAATGGTGTAGTAAAATAATAGAATCATAGAGTTGGAAGAGACCACAGGGGCCATTGAGTCCAACCCCCTTCTGCTATGCAGAAATACACCATCAAAGCATTCCCAACAGATCACCACCCAGCATCTGTTTAAAAACCTCCAAAGAAGGAGACTTCACCACACCCTGAGGCAGAACATTCCACTGTCAAACTAAGGCTCTTACCGTCAGGAAGTTCTTCTTAAAGTTTAGATGGAATCTCTTTTCCTGAACTTTGAAGCCATTGCTCTGTCTCCTAGTCTCTGGGCTAGCAGAAAACTGGCTTTTTCCATCCTCCATATGACATACCTTCAAATATTTAAACATGGCTATCATGTTGCCTCTTAACTTTTTCTTCTCTAGGCTAAACATGCCCAGCTCCCTAAGCCTCCCTTCATAGGACATGGTTTCCAGGACTTCTTCCTTTTTTCTACATTTTGGAAAGGCATTGATGGTTCTCACTTCCCTCTGTCCCACCTGAGAAACTGTCTCATGGTCACCAAGGGGCATGCATCCGCCTGCTGCACCAAAGACAGATCATTTGGAAAGGCTGAGTGGGAAGAGCATTAAAAAAGGGGAAGCTGATTTTTGCTAGGTCTGAAGTTGAAAGCAAGCGTAACAGGGAAGGGCTTTGAATCATTCTTTTGCAGAGACCAGTCAATCTTCAGTAATGTGCACGTGCATACATACACAGAGGCTGTTACCTTTGCCTTTCTCTGAGACTGAGAGAATGTCACTTGCCTGAAGTAAACCAATGGTTTCAAAGGCTGAGTGGGGATTCAAATCTTGGTCTCC
This sequence comes from Cyclura pinguis, assembly GCA_030412105.1. Taxonomy (NCBI): domain Eukaryota; kingdom Metazoa; phylum Chordata; class Lepidosauria; order Squamata; family Iguanidae; genus Cyclura; species Cyclura pinguis. Next base: position 131,477,524 of record CM059604.1, on the reverse strand, counting down.
AGAATCATAGCTTGGGTGCATGTGCATGCCCGTTGCTGTGTCCCTTTCATCAGGATGTAATAGCAGGGGCATTTCTGTGCATGCACAAACTGCTCCCTTATTTGCAAACAAGGGCTTCACAGATCCCCAGGGATCCCCAGAACTCAGATTAAGAACCACTGCTTTAGGCAATTGGTTCCGTTGCTGAACCAACCTTACCATCAAGAAAATTGTTCCAATGTTCAGACATAGGCCATTTCCACACTACACTGCTATAGTGCTATTATTCCACTTTCAACATCCTATGGAATCCTGGGGTTTGCAGTTCAGGGAGGGTCCTTTAGAATTCTCAGCCAGAGAGCTCTTTGGCCTCAGGAAACTACAAACCCCAGTATTCCACAGGATGTTGAACATGGAATATTAGCACTAACAGTGTAGTGTGGAAATGGCCACAATCTACTCTCCTATAACTTCGAACCATTAGATCTGATCCCACCCTTTGGGGCAGCAGAGAACAGGCCTCCCCTGTTCCTCTCTTTGTCAGCCCCTGAGGTATTTAAAGAGTGTTGTCATGTCACCCCTTAGTCTTCTTTTCACCAAGCTGAACATGCCCAGCTCCTTCAACCTTTCCTCATAAGCATGGTGTCTACAGCTCCCAGAAACTCCAGCTAACAGGCTCAGGGCTCTGCAAAAGATTCAGGTTCTGCTGCAAATGCATAAGGAAGTGCCCACTGAGATAAAGTGGGAAATGGGGTAGATTAACTGGGGAATGTGAAAGATCTTTTTTTTAACATCTGTTTTTCCCTTTCACTGGAAGATGCCACTGGCTGCAGTTTTCAGCTTGTTAGAACAGCTCCCTCCTTGTTCCCATCAAGTTGTGTTTGAGATGAAAACCACACCCCGATAGCTAAAGTGGCCTACTTTCCATGCAGGCTGCTTCTCTCCTCCATTTCAGACCAGAATCTCATGCAAAAAAATGAACCGGTTTATTAGCAGGCCCTGATCTGGGTGCCTTTCATGAGCAGATCCCAACTGGCACCTCCCAGGAAAAGAAAGCTCTTTTGAAAACCAATTTTTGTTAAAAAAAAAAAAAAAAAAGTGATGCCATTTCTTTTTCTCTTTTCTCAGCACAGTCTTTCTTAATTGATCTTGTTACGCTGTGAGACGGGCAGCCCTCTCAAGACAACTGTCTTGGCAACCAGGCAAAAAAAAGGGGGGGGGAGGGATAGGCAATGTGTTAGCACAGCTTTGTGGTTAAACGAAAGCACAGGACGGGGAGTCAGGAGATTTTGGTTCAGCTTCCCCAAGTGGTCACAAGCTCCCCATGTGATGCCAAGGAAAAAGGAAGAGTAGGAAGGAAACTTTCTCAGAGATGCCAGCTGTTGAACAAACTACAGTCACCAGTCCTTTAAAAGGATCATCTTCAGCAGGCTTGAACAGGTGATCCTCTTTTATTTCCATGCCCTTAAAAGCTTTGCCTGTTCCTTTCTCTACATAAAGCAATAGATAAGTAGGCCAGGCTGTTTTGCTCTAGTCATTTGGCAATCCTGAAACTTTGGCCATTTCCACCCTACACGGTTATAGTTTTATCATTCCACTTTCAACATCCTGTGGAATTCTGAGGTTTGTAGTTTCCTGAGGCCAAAGAGCTCTCTGGTTGAGAATTCTAAATGCCCCTCCCTGAACTGCAAACCCCAGGATTCTGTAGGATGGTGAAAGGGGAATAATAGCACTATAACAGTGTAAGTGTGGAAATGGCCCCAGTTTCCCTCTGTGACAGATTGAAGGGTATGCATTAAGAGATCAGAGCTTGCCACAGTTCCTGTTTAGGACTAGAGCTCCCAGGGTTCCCCAGTCAGCTTAGATGCTAGCCATACTGGCAGACAGATTAGGGAAGTTGCCACTCCCATAAAAAGGAATGTCTCCAAGCTCTGCGATGGTGTACCCACTTTGCATGCAGAGCCCAGGATCCTGTTGGTGCCATGCTTGTGAAGTTCTTTTACACATGTATGCTTTCTTTGACCGCTGGGGAGCAAACCTGTTCAGTTCACCATTGCATAAGTGCAGTTGCACAGGTGTAACCATTTCACACAAGCCTAAATCAACTTGTTAGCTCCCGCTGGAAAAGAGCAATTGAATCACTGGTATTAGCCGACTTATTGTTTCATCCTTCAGTTGTTGATTCATTGAGTCCACTGCAGTGGGGATTAACCAACAGGATCCCAGCAAAGTTTCTCTATTCTCCACATTCACAAAGGGTAAGGGGTGCAGGACCCCCACAAAAGTGGAAAAAAACACAGATATCTATAGCACCACCCCAGCCATATTTAACACACACCACTGATGTATTTAAGTCTTTTACTCCAAGCCTCAAGTCAAGTCTCAAGTCTGGAAGCCAACTTTATACCCCAACCAAAATTTCAGAATTATTGGATAGAGAGAAATAAATTCAGTTTTAACAATGTAAGCAGAGTCAGCTCTCCAACTCTGCAATTTTGCCATCTGCAGCTTTGGAAGTGGGGAATAGGATCCTATCTTACTCCCCACTACTGAAGATTCAAAAGATTTAGAAGGAAGGATCCTTCCTCCTCAAGCCTGTTACTTAGCACATTTGCTGTTCCCCTCTGAGAAATGCACCCTGCACTCTGGGGGTGAGTCTTGTCTTTTGCTCTTAGGAAACATTTTAGAAGGCTCCTCTGATATGCAGTGGGGAGAGGCTGCTGATCAGACCTCAAGCCCATTGCCTAACCCATTTGCTGTTCCCTTCTGAGAAATGCACCCACACTTTGGGCTTGAGAGATTGTCATGTGACTAGTAGGCAAAAAGAGACGGAGGCATTGTTGAAAGTTGTAAGGTTTCTGGATGAATGCGTTATGTTACTGAACCAAGGGCATCAAGTCAGTCATTAAAAATATAGAAGTCTCAAGTCGAGTCGAGTCAGTGCATCATTTATGGCTGAGTCAAGTCCAAGTTGAGTCACTGAAGCGACTTAAGTGTGACTTGAGTCTGAGTCTATTGACTCGAGTCTACATCACTGGCACACACAAAAAGTACGGTGCACTCCATGGGTTCAACCCACCATGGACTCAAAAATATATTTGCATCTGAGGGGGGAACAGACCAACTGCCTTGTTCTGCTTTTGAGGCCATGGTGTTCCCTCGCAAGGCAAAAGCGGGCAGCTGGCGGTGCTTGCTGCTGCCTCCACTGCTACCCTATGCCATTTTTAATAGGGACTTATCGAGCCTCACCTTGCATTCACAGTCTCTTGCAGTCTCTCTCAGTCTCGTAAGGCTTGCAGAGAGACTGTGAACATGAGACGAGAATTGTAAGTCCCTGTTAAAATGGCATAGGGCACCAGTAGAGACAGCAGCAAATAAGCCACAAATAATCAGCTCAATAATCAAATTAAAACCATGGATATGAAGGGCCAACTGTATTCTTGGAATCATAGAATCATAGGGTTGGAAGAGACCACAAGGACCATCTAGTCCAACCCCATTCTGCCATGCAAGAATACACTATCAAAGCATTCCCAATGGATGACCATCCAGCCTCTGTTTAAAAACCTCCAAAGAAGGAGACTCCACCACATTCAAAGTCAGTGTATTCCTCTGTTGAACCTCTCTTACTATCAGGAAGTTCTTCCTAAAGTTTAGATGGCGTCTCTTCCTGTAGTTTGAAGCCATTGCTCCATGTCCTAGTCTCTGGAGCAGCAGAAAACAGGCTGCCCCCACCTTCCGTGTGACATCCCTTCAAATATTTAAGCATAGCTATTATGTCACCTCTTAACCTTCTCTTCTCCAGGCTAAACACACCCAGCTCCTTAAGCCTCTCCTCATAGGGCATGGTTTCCAGGCCTTCTAACATTTTGATCGAACCCTTCCCCCTCCAGACACATTCCAGCTTGTCAATATCCATTTTGAACTGTGGTGCTCACAACTGGACACAATATTCCATGTGGGGTCTGACCAAAGCAGAATAGATTGGTATTATCACTTCCCTTAACCTAGACACTATACTCCTACTGATGCAGCCCAGAAGTACGTTGGCTTTTTTAGCTGCTGCATCACACTGCTGACTCGCGTTCAGCTTGTGGTCTGCTAAGACTTCTAGGTCCCTTTCACATGTACTGTGATCAAACCGGTGTCACCCATCTTTCATTTTCTCTCCCAAGTGTAGTACCTTACACTTTTCCCAGCTGAAATTCATTTGGCTAGTTTTGGACCAGCTCTCTAATCTGTTAGAATCATTTTGAATTCTGATCCTGTCTTCTGGGGTGTTAGCTACCCTCCTAATTTGGTGTCATATGCTTAACTATTCATCAGTGCCTTCCATATGCCACCTGATTGAATGGGCTTGCAGAAGCAGCCAGTGATGTATTTAAGTCTTTTGCTCCAAGGCTCAAGTCTCAGGTCTCTACTTTCAAGTCTCAAGTTGAGTCTTAGGTCCTTGCAAGATACTTTCAAGTCAAGTCTCAAGTCAACTCTCAAGTTTGGGAGCCAACTTTATACCCTAGCCTGTATTCCAGAATTCCTGGACAGAGTCGAAAATCAGTTTCAACAATTTAAGTAGAGCTGGTCCTCTGTTTTTGTGATTTTGCCATCTACAGCTTCAGAAGTGGGCAATAGGATTCTTTTTACTTCCCATTTGCAAAGCTGGAGGCTTTTTCAGAAGTGGGGAATAGGGTCCTTCTTATTCCCCATTACTGAAGCTTCAAGACCTTTAGAAGGAAGAATCCTTCCTCCTCAAGACCACTGCCTAACACATTTTCTGTTTTCCTCTGAGATATGTGCCCTGCACGCTGGGCATAAGTCTTGCCTTCTGCTTTTAGGAAAAGTTTTAGAAAGCTCCTCCTATATGTAGCAGGGACAGGCTGCTGAGCAGACCTCAACCCCACCTCAAGCCCATTGCCTAACCCATTTGCTGTTCCCTCTGAGAAATGTGGCCACACTTTGGGCTTGAGACAGATTGTCATGCGACCAGTAAGTTGTAAGGTTTCTGGGTGGATGTGTTATGTAACTGAACCAAGAGCAGCAAGTCAGTCACTAAAAATATGCAAGTCTCAAGTCGAGTTGAGTCAGTGCGTAATTTTTGCCAAGTCAAGTCCGAGTCGAGTCACTGAAGTCACTGAAGTCTGACTGGAGTCCGAGTCTATCGACTCAAGCCTACATCACTGGACACAGCCACTGTGCATTTCCCATTGCACCGTGGGATGATAAGCAGGGGCACTGACAGATGTACAATCAATTGCGCGATGTCAGTATTGAGCAGAATGACAGTGTAGTACAACCATCCTCCAGCTATGGGAGTGTAGAGTTACACTGTGCAAATACAGTGTCGGATCTCAGCCAGCCAATCCCAAGTGCAACCTTTTGCATCTTTAAACAGAGCTGGAAAAATGTCTACCTTTAACTCTGGGGAGCTGATGCAAGTCAGAACTGATAATACTAACCCACATGTACCAATGATCCAGCCCAATATAATGCAGCCTCCTTATGTATTCGGAGGCACATGTTCAATAGGAGCTTCCTTGGATATCAGTATGTCATGTTAGGCCCTAAATGGATTAATCTCCTTTTTGGTCATTGGAAATACCACCAAACTCGAGAAGCTATCTTGTGCTTGTTACCGTATGTTATTTGTCCATCTCCATAGCAGGCAGTTCTTGGGGAGTTTTCAAGTGGAGCATGATAGGCAAATAATCGATTTCTTGTCGTTTTCTGTCCAGGGCTTGCAAAAGTTACTTTTTCTTGCTGTGGCTTCCAGGACTTTTCTCTACTAACTGGGGATTTCTGGGAGCTGTAGTGCAAAATTTACCTTTTCCAAGCTCTTACTGGAATATAGGAGCTTCTATATATTTTTGCATTTCTCCCCTCCCAAATACTATCTAGGTTGTTTGGCAGAATTTTTGTCATGTTTTGGACAACCTTGAGTCATTTTAGTCTCAAGAGAGGCCTTTGTTTTAAACAGGAAGTGAACAGAAAGTAACTTATAGATACTGCCTGTTGTTCAAAAGGGCCTGTCCTGGGCCAAAAATGGGCCAGTGGGGCCTAAAAACATGATGAAATGTTCTCACTCATTCAGAAATTTGTGAGGATCCAGTATGGCCACCTCAAAACCCACACAGAATCATAAACCTAAGACTTTTGTTTCTGAAAGATGTGGATGAAGGCATCAATAGCTTTCAAATGGGTAAAGACAAAAGGCTTTTTCACACTACCCTGTTATAGAGCTATTATTCCACTTTCAACATCCTGTGGAATCCTGGAGTTTGCAGTTTAGGGAGAGGCATTTAGAATTCTCAGCCAAAGAGCTCTTTGGCCTCAGTAAACTACAAGCCCCAGAATTCCACAAGATGTCTAAAGTAGAATAATAGCACTGCAACGACGTAATGTGGAAAGGCCCTTACACAGATGTGCATTAGACTTATATCTGTGTAATTCACAAACTGGATGCCAGACAGTGTTACTCAGAAATTGGGTAAGCCAGGCTCTTGTTTTGAGTTTTTGAGGCTGCTCCCGCTCTGTTTCTGCTGATACGGCTGTGTTGTTGTGTGCCTTCAAGTTGTTTCTGACTTATAGTGACCCTAAGGTGAACCCATCACAGGGTTTTCTGGGGCTGAGAGTGTGTGACTCATCCAAGGTCACCCAGTGGGTTTCCATGGCCAAGCGGGGAATCAAACTCTGATCTCCAGGGTCGTAGTCCAGGGTTCAAACCACTACACCACACTGGTTCTCATTGATGGGGCTCTGGACGTTTATCCTACAGTCTTGCCCTTGTAGTACTATTCTTGGAAAAGTTTCTTTTTCAGACTGCAACTCCCAGAATCCCTCAGCTTGCATAGCCAGCAACCAAGTGGCTGGGGGAATAGAGGAAGGAGGATGCTCTCCAAAGAAAGTATTTTTTCTAAGCTCAAGAGGGTGGGGTCAACATAGCCGTTTGTTCCATGGGCTGGAAATGAAGGTGGTTGTAGTACAGCATGGCTGGAGAGCACAGGGCATGGGAAGGCTGTTTTAGGGATTCCCTCTGGGTTCCTCTGGCTGTTGCACTTCCCATCCGGTGAGCTTTGGCAAATGACGCTGCCTTGCTCTTGACCGTCTCGAGAGTGGAGTTATTCCCTAAGCCGGCCAGGAAAACACTGTTCAATAATGCATGACTGCTGTTGGAATGCTCCCGGCATCCATCAGACAAAATGATACATGCTCAAGTACATCAGTCAATGGCCTAACACAATTAAAGTAATTGTAAGAGTGCATTGTCATGGGGGTCAATGTTATGTTTCCCATTTTGAAAATAAATGTCTCTCCCGTTGCCTTTGTATTTATGTAGCAGCAGGAGACCATTACGCTGTGATAATGTCCTAGCACATTGGCATTATCTCTTAATTATACATGTGAGGGAGCCTACGACTGGAGCGAGTGCTTCTTTGCAGCCTCCCTAATCTCCACCGGCTGGTCTCCTATCACCCGGTGTAACCCTTCTATCTGTCACCCTGTGATTCCTGTTATCCCACACTCAGCGTTTCTCCACTGGGGGTAGAGGGGAAACGCAGAGGAGGAGGCAAAGAGCAAACCTACGGAAGTAGGGCAACACCCTATCAAACTCGTACGGTCACCGTAAGTCGACAAGCGACTTGAGGACACATACACAGAGAGAGAGAGAGCACAGAGGGAAGATCTCCATAAGGAGATCACTACAGTAGAATATTTACACCAGCAGTCCGATGGAAAATACCGTAAACAAGTCAGTATGGCCAAGTCAGCAAGAACAGATGAAAACTCAATACAAGTGAACATAAGCAGCCCCAAAAAGGAGTCGCATTCCATAAGCAATGTTTCAATGTCACATCTTCATCACTCACAATCTCCGTATTATGAAGCCTCCAAAAAGTTGCATTGTATTCATTTGTATTGACTTTTCATCTGCTCCTGCTGACTTGGCCGTACCGACTTGTTTATGGTATTTTCCACTGGATCGTTGATATAAATATTTATCTCCTTATGGTACCTTATATGAATTACTTGTATGCTTAAAAGTTAATAGTCTATATATGATTTTTTTTTCATTATATGTTGCATGTTTTCTATATGGTCAATGGTATTTTGAATGCTGTCAAAATTGTCAGTTGCCATCCCTATTTGTGTGTTTTCAAGGTAATTCTCTGTCAGCCCACTGTTTCAGCTGCTTTCAAAATATTTCAGTTTTAGCGTCCTCCGTCCACTTTCCCTCTTTGCCCTCAGCTTAGTGCTGTTGGTACAAACTGAGGCCATTTCTGTACAACGCTGTTATAGTGCTATTACTCCACTTTCAGCATCCTATGGAATTCTGGGGTTTGCATTTTAGGAAAGGGCATTTAGAATTCTCAGTCAGAGAGCTCTTTGGCCTCAGTAAACGACAAACCCCTGAATTCCGCAGAATGTTGAAAGTGGAATAATAACACTACAACAGTGTAGTGCGGAAATGTCCTGAGTTTAAAATGAAAAAAGTAGCTCAAGTTCAAAGTGCAAATTCACTTAGCGAGGGGGAGGAAGGGCAAAATCTTGTTCTTCCCAGCTGACTCAGGCAAAAGTAAACTGCTGCAGTCTTTCCCAGCTTGTGTGTTTTCTCTCATGAATAACTTCTGCTGTTCTGACTACACTTTGATATTACTTGGCTACGCACGTCTCAGTTTTTATTTGTGAAATGTTGGAGGGTACAGATGTATACCAAAATTTTTAAAAGAAACAAACAGCACTGTTCTGCAAAAATGTCCCCTTGCCCCCAGAAACTGCAGCAGGACAAGGCAAAAATAATTTACTGATGCATTGAGAGTAGCCTTGCACCATCTCAAAAAGATATGCCTGACCTTCCCATCTGTGACCTGGCAACTGATGTAAGTGCATTATTGATAGAATTCCTGATACTGATACTGTTGGTATTGTGAATATGTATTTATTTGTGACATTTTTATGCCTCCCATCAGCAATTTACATGACTTGCAAATCAATAAAAATGCAAAACAAACTAAAACAGCTTCGACGTGGAAACAACATCCGTGCAAGTAGGATAAAAGCTAACAAATCCAGCATTAAATCGGTAAGGGATCATCAGAACATCAGTACAAAATTGGGTCCGTGATATCATTTTCTAGCCCATGTCTATTCTCTGCTGGCTTTTGCAAAAACCTAGCTCATTATGGGGCAGAATCATTCTTTGGCTCAGCACAGCACATGAATACTCCAAAACAATCCTGACAGTGCATTCACGTTTAGAATGTAATGTGTGAATCATGCATTTCTAAATTTATGCAGCTGGCAGGAATTCCAAGGTTCTAGTAGTAATTCACAGGCATTGCTCTCAGTCTCTGAGAGTTCTTGGCTGGATCTGGGAACGCCTAGGAATTATTTGGTTTTATTTCTTCCCCAATTTGGTTTTGTGGGAGGGGGGATCCATACTAAATGTGACAGTTGTTGATTCTTCATAGATAGAGAGCTTGAGGATGTTTAGTTACTGCACTCAGTTTGGATTTCATATGGAGCCAAAGCAGGATATAAATTAAATAAATAAATGTGCCTTCCAGAATCCTCCCAGCCAACGTACCTAATGAAAACAAGAACATAATTAAACACCGGCGGCTGGTGACTTCCATATCAGTGGCATGGGGACTCTCTTTGGCATTTTAGTCTGAACTGTAGAGGACCTATTCAAAGTAGTGAACCTCATCCCTGAAAGAGGTGCAGCACTTTGGATAGCACCAGAGTGAATTGCCAACTGCACTGGTATGAGAGCCACCAGTACAACATTACGGTTGGCCCTCCACGTTCTTTAGGGTTAGGGGTGCAGGGCCCCCACAGAAGCAGAGGAACAGCAAATATCAAAATGTCTGTGTGTGCCTGTGGGAAATGGGCAGAGGCATGGTGGGGGGAGTAGGCATCTAGGTTGGCACGGTGGCCGTACTCGCTCTCTTTTCCCCATCTCTCCTTCCTTGGGTTCTGACGGGCATCCGGAGAGGGTTTGTGGTGCTGAAAAATCAGGCTGTGAGTCATCCTTAGTTGTCCAGGCAGTGGCTGGTGGAGGAGTAAGAGGACCAGAGGTAGGTTTTTAAAGAGCCGCGCAGCCTGATAGGAGCCACTGAGAGGGAAGGCTTCCCTGGAAAAGAAGCACTTGAAGTGCAGGGGGGAGTGGTTGGAGAAACTGGCAAATAATTAAATCCATGAAATGCAGAAGGCCGACTGTAACTTGGTTCCCTTTGCAATTTTGTAGAATGTATGATCAAATTTACCAAGAAAGGTTAAGCATGTTAATCAATGAAGGCTCACGTTATTTCTCTGTTTGTGCCTCAAAGCCCAGAGCGTGTCAGAATCCATGCCCTTAGAAGAAGGCACGCTTCCATCAAAGAACTGGATTTCCCACAATGGCCGGCACATGGCCAGCTGAACTGGAAAGCTGTTGGCTTGTTTCCTTTCCCCCTAGAGAACCAGCCTTGGCTCTTTGCCACAATGGCTGACCTTTAATGAAAGATTACCTTCTGGAAGATATTATCTCTTTTCTCCTTAGCATAGAAAGAAGAAGAGAAAGATGGTGGAGGTGGGAGAGGGAGATTTCATCTTAAATATATTCTGTGCATGCCCCATCGCTTTGTACCTATCTGAAGAAAACAGGCCCATGTTACAGCAGATGACCTTCCGATCGGGTCCAGGCTGACAGGATGCGAATCGAAGGAATGTCACAAATGTTTTATCTGCATCAAAAGTAAGCTTCAAGTTCAAGTTGTCGTCTAAAAACGGTTACTCAAATGAGCATCACAAGGCTCCAGCTGTAAAACATCTATACGCTCCGACTGTCCGATTTGGCAGCTACTTTTTCAGCTGCTTTTACAATGTCTTGGTTTCTCTCTCCCTCTCCCATTCCCCCCCCCCATCTTAGCTTATTTCAGTTACTACAAACTGAGCTCAAACTGCAGAAGCAATTTGCACCCGTTTAACTCAAAAAAGAGAGAGAGGAGAGGCAGAGTGGAAATGTGCCCTTCCCTGTAGACTCGGGCAAAACTTTCCTAGCTGGTGTGTTCTGCATTATTAACAACCATTGCCATCTTGACTGCACGCTGATGTTGTTTGTTTTCATCTGGGAAATACTGGATTGTATGAACAGCCATCTCCCCCACAAGAAGAAAATGGAGAAAGACAGTTAGGATCCTTCGCAGCAAGTTGGCACATGATTTCCATTAACACCAGAAGCAGCGGCATGATTTCTTTAATATAGAATCATAGAATCAAGAGACCACAAGGGCCATTGAGTCCAAACCCCTGCCATGTGGAAATATATCATCAAAGCATTCCTGACAGATGGCCATCCAACCTCTGTTTAAAAACACCCAAAGAAGGAGACTCCATCACGCCCCAAGGCAGCACATTCCAGTGGCAAACAGCTCTTACCATCAAGAAGTTCTTCCTAATGTTTAAATGGAATCTCTTTTCCTGAAGTTTGAAGTCACTGCTTCATATCCTACTCTCTGGAGCAGGAGCAAACAGGCTTGCTCCATCCTCCATATGACATCCGTTCAGATATTTAAACATGGCTATCAAGTCCCCTCTTAACTTTCTCTTCTCCAAGCTAAACATACCCAGCGTCTGAAGCTGCTTCTCACAGGGCTTGTTCTCCAGACCATTTTGGTCACCCTCCTCTGGACGTGTTCTAGCTTGTCAGTATCCTTCTTGAAATGAGGTGCCCAGAACTATACATAGTATTCCAGGTGGGGTCTGACCAAAGCAGAATAGAGCAGTACTATTACTTCCCTTGACCTAGACACTATACTCCTATTGATGCAGCCCAGAATCACATTGGCTTTCTTAACTGCCGCATCACACCGTTCAGCTTGTGATCTACTAAAACTCCTAGATCCTTTTCACATGTACTGTGGTCAAGCCAGGTGTCAGCTATCTTATATCTGTGCATTTCATTTTGTCTGCCCAGGTGTAACACCTAGAACTCTGTGGCACCCCACTAGTCACTTCTCTCCAGGATAAAGCAAAGGCAACGGTGAGCAGTCTTTGGGTTTGGTTGGTCAACAAGAACTGTGTTCTGCTTTTTTCTCAAAACTCAGATTCAAGGCAACTTTTACAATTTAAAAAAAACACCTAATAAAAACACAAATATGCTAGTAAAAAATGTAGGCTAGAATCCTGTATCCGCTACTTAATGAAATGTACTACACTAAGTATACTTAACTAAATAAATTCTCCTGGCCCAATACCTCCAAATCGGATGGAAATGTCATTCAGCCACTCTCCAGTTGCTGGCAGAATGGGTCTCCTTCATGCCATGCAGCTAATGCCCGATGAAGTGAGTGTAGGGAGAGTTACAATCATGTCAATAGTGTCAAAATCATAAATAAGTAGTGATTATCAATACGGAACAATTGCATAGATTTACTCATCCCTAACTGCTTCCTATTCACCATCAGCTAAGTAGCTGGCACAGGATTCTGGCTGGTGCAGATTCTGATCATACAAAATGTTTTGTTAAAATGCAATTAAACTATCTATACAATATTGGGTAGAATGTGACCCCCCCCCAGGCCATTTTATGGCTCTCGGCATCCCTCCAGTCCTCAAAAAATTGCCCCCAAATGTTCTCCCAACACTCCCTAGGGGGCATGAGGCAATTTTACCATTTTTTTTTCTTTCAGGGGAGCTGAACCACTTCAGAAAACAGTAAGTGATCCAAAAATGAACTTCTTGGTTTTTTGTAAAAAATGGCCCATGGGGCAATGCGACCCCTCATAGCCCCCCAACAGTTGTCAACCCATGCATTTAAAGAAAGGATAAGTGATCTCCATTGCCCTTGTGACAGTAGGGTCCCTGTCATAATTTACCCTTGTTACCAGAGACCCATCTTGAAAGTGGGAGTTGAAACATCAGTCAGCTGCTTTCTGAGTGAAAGGGGAACGGACGTCTATCAACTGCAGGAGCTGCTTCTTCGTAAGTGTGGACTGGGGAACTTTCATGGTCCCTACATGTCCCCTAAACAAGGGGCTATGTAGTGACCATGGCCATTTCTGCACTAGGCTGTTATAGTGCTATGATTCCACTTTCATCATCCTATGGAATCCTGGGATTTGCAGTTTAGGGAGGGGCTTTTGAGACCCTTCCCTAAACTGCAAATCCCAGGATTCCATAGGATGTTGAAAGTGGAATCATAGCACTATAACAGTCTAGTGCATAAATGGCCCATGAATACCACACAGTTATAAATGTGTAACTTACTGGAAAGGATTAATGTAACATGCTGTATGTGGGGCTGCCTTTGAAGGGTGTTTGGCAATTTCAACTGGCCAAAAAGCCCCACCTAGATTGTTAACTGGAGCTGGTTACAGAAATCACACAACTCCCCTCTTGCAACAGCTCCACTGGCTGCCAGTCCGTTTCTGGGCACAATTCAAAGTGCTAGTGATGACCTTTAAACCCGTACATGGCTCAGGTCCGGGTTATTTGGAGGACTGTATTTTCCCCTACAAACCAGCTGGGGCTTTGAGATCTGCTAGAGAGGCCCTTCTCTCCATCGCACCACCCTCAAAGTACGCCAGATGGGACACAGGAGAGGGCCTTCTCAGTGGCTGCCCCCGGGCTCTGGAACTCCTTTCTGGAGAAGTCAAACCGGCACCTCCCCTACTATCCTTCTGCAATCAGGCAAAGGCAGTTTTACTCAGACAAGTGTTTGAAGCATGATTATATGTGGCCTGTCTAAAAGAATATGCTGGATATTGTGTTCATGCTGAATATCTGATTTTTTTAATTATGCATTTTAATATTGTTTTAATTCTTTTCTATTGTTTAATTCTGTTTTAACTTTTGTATTCCATGTTTTTTAATAAATTCAAAGCCACTTTGAGTTCCAACCTGGGGAAAAAGCAGGGTTTAAACATCATCATCATCATCATCATCATCATCATCATCATTCCAGTTTACGCGTCCGTAATTCCCAGACAAGATTTCAGCCATCTCCTCTACTAGTTTCTAGCCAACAGGTGGATTCAGAACAGTGAAGAGCAGTGGGTGAGCCCTGATGCTGCAAAGATTGGGAGGGAGGGAGAAAGCTAAGAAAATCCATAATCTCCCCTTGAGAGTCTTTGCAAGTTGGAGCAACAAATAAACTAAGGCTTGCCAATTCTAGCAAGCCGCTACTCTGCTAGCTGAGCAGGAGATTTGTAGCCAGCTCTTTCCTCTTGCCCAAATATAAGCCTCCCCCCAAAACTGGAGAATTTCCACCCTGGTCTCCTGCCTGCCTGGAGATGACCTGCCAAAATGGGAAACTCACAGCCAGACCCTAAGATCTGGCAACCTTAGGGCTGTGGTACCCACCTACCCTGGCACTTCTCTCCTTTAGCCTCCTTCCTGCCAGTTATAGTCCAGACACAGCGGATGGGAGGACACTGCCTTCCTCACAGAAGCATGATATTACATAAGGATCCCTTTGAGATCGGTTTCCAAGACACCGGAGCCCACGATATTCTCAGCACAGCTACCTAAGGAGTGTAAATTTAGAAGCTCATCGATTCCCTCCAGGCACTGAGGAAGGGAGCACCTTGCAGCTTAAAACCTTCTCCTCCCCAGAAAGAGCAACCCAGCTTTAAGAATGCAGCCAGGACTAGTTCACCCCACCCGATGACACCCTGTTTATCTTGAGCCTCATTTTCTCACTCTCAGGAAGAAGGACGGGGCGGGTGGGCAGAAGAGAGCTTGCAAGGTTTTGAACTTCCAATTCCATTTTGAGAGATTTATCACAGGAATGCTGATATAGTGCCAGCAACTTGGAAATGCAAAGAGAACTCAATTTATTCTTTCTGAAAAAGCCAAGCCTCTTGAACCATAAATCTTTTTCCCCACTCCCCTCTTTTAAAAGACAAGGAAATCCTCCAAAGTACTGAAATTGCTGAGATGGGATACTCAGGCTTCTAGGCTGCTGTGGCTCACAGAAGCCAAGTGTGCGATTTGCTACCTGTGGTGGTTGGTACTTTCCATGACAACATAGGATGGAATCCAGTCTGGGTTTTAGTCTGAACTTTAAAAGGAATATCCAAAACTGATGCTGCTGTGTTTCTTCAAGTCATTTCTGACTTATAGTAACCCTAAGATGAACCTATCATGGGGTTTTCTGGAACTGAGAGTGTGTAAGGTGCCCAGTGGGGTTTCATGGCTGAGCAAACCATGGTCTCCGACATTGTAGTCCAATGCTCCAACCCTACTCCACACTGGCTCTTACATCCAAAGTACTGAATGCTATTACCCATAAAGTTTCAGCATCTCAGAGTGCTCCTTTAAAATTCAGACTCAAACCTGGAACGGATTAATTGCCCCAGTGATTTGGAAGCCACTGTTTCTTACTTGTCCAGTGGTATAGCGGAGTAAGATAGAGGTGGGCGTCTCCATCCACCACTGCAATGCTTTCCTTCCTCTTTCTGGGTCTGTTGTTGTTGTGTCCCTTCAAGTCCTTTCCAACTTACAGTGACCTCAGGGTGAAACTATCGCAGGGTTTTCTGAGGCTGAGAGTATGTTAGGCATCCAAGGTCACCCAGTGAGTTTCCATGGCTGAGTGGGGAATGGAACCGTAAGCCATTTCCGCACTAGACTGTTCTAGTGCTATTATTCCACTTTCAACATCCTATGGAATCCTGGGGTTTGCAGTTTCGGGAGGGGCCAGTCGGCCCCTCTCGAAACTACAAACCCCAGGATTCCATAGGATGTTGAAAGTGGAATAATAGCACTAGAACAGTCTAGTGCGGAAATGGCCCTAGTCTCCAATGCTCAAACCATTATACCACACTGGCTCTCTTTACCTGGAAATATTTGCTGTTTGGTCACCTGCAGGCTGTGGACACAGCAAGAGGGAACTTGCTCCTCAATAAAAAAAATCCCGTACAGCCATTGTGAAACAAGTCGTTGCCTGGCTGGTGCCAGCTAGAGTGATATTTGTCCGCTCAGCAGATTTTTATCAAAGCTGTCTCAATGTCTTTCTAACACTAATCGCCTTCCTTGCTGCATGTCTGGTCTCCCACTTTGAAAAAAAAATTGTGTGCGTGCGTGTGTGAGAGAGAGTAGGTGTTTATTGAGGATACATTCTGAAAGAATGCTACAGAGGAAATACAGACAGAAAGCTGTTGACTCATGGCTTTTAAGCCTTTAATTACTCATTAAGAGACAACATATAGATGGGATTATGAAGAAGATGCTCCAAACTATCAAGAACCATCATGTAGCTCGGAACTGCTGCCAGAGGGACAATACCTACTCTTCTTCCCCTTGTTGATGGACAAAATTATGACTGCAGCAATAATTAGTCAGATTGATTCATGGGAAGGCAGACTTTGGCCTTGAGGGGTTTGCTTGGCGTTCTTACCAGGACCCCAGGATCCGCCCACCTGATCCAAGTACAAAAGGGCATACGTTCAGGAAGCCACAGCATACTGTCAACCCTCCACATTTGCAGGTTTAACTTTCACAGATTTATTTGCAAGTTTCTCCAACTTCTGCCCCCTTCAACTCAGGTGCTCCTTTTCTGAGGAGCCTTCCATCTTGGCAGCTCTGATCAGGCCCTTTAAAAACCCACCACCACCCAGAGGCAGATCTAGGGTGTGGCAACTGGGGCATGTGCCCCGGGCACCATTCCCAGGAGGGGGTGCGAAAGCCGCTGTCTCCCCACACCTGCTGGCCACCCCCTCCCGTACCCTTCCACACCCACCCACCATCCTCCACACACTTCCACACCTGCCAACCACCTCCCCACACCTTTCCACATCCGCCCACGACCTCCTCACGACCTTCTGTGCCCACCTGCCACCCCTGCACCCTTCCACATCTGCTCATCATGGCCCCCCGTCCTTCCTGGGGGGGGGACAGTGGCAGCAGCGCCTACGGGTGCAACCTCCGCATTTCACTCAGGTGCTGCTGAGCCTACATACACCACTGCCGCCGCCACCAGGTGCTGCCTAACCAGCTAAGGATAGCTCACAGCCAAATTTCTCAGCACTACAAACCCCCTCCTGATGCCTTCACACACACCCAAGGAAGGAGATGGGATCGAGAGAGAATGTATAGAACTACCATGCCAACCCACCCCTCTCCCTCTCCCTCTTCTTTCTCTGCCCTGGTTCGGATCCTAGATGCCCATTTTCCCCACCACACCTTGGTCCCCTTCCCGCAGACACACAAACACATTTTGATATGTGTGATTTTTCTACTTTTATCAGGCTCCTGCTCCCCTAACCCTAAAGAATGTGGAGGGCTAACTGCAGTGTATTAAACAGGTAAACCGGGATCACTCTGGTTAGCCTCAACTCAATTGCTGAATGGTGAGTCAGGACATAAGGAAACCCCATTGGTTCAGTGGTTCTCCTCCGGGTGGGACTAATGATAATTTTTAGGTCAAGGATGGGGATAAAATGGCTCTAAATTTTGCCCCCAAATGCCCTCTGGAATTCCAGAAATTGCTGGGCTACTTGTTGCCTTGTCTGTGAAATATTTCTTGCAAGCAACTCACTCATATGAGAGACTTGGGTGAGGGATTTATACTAGATTTGTGCATGTGTGGAATTCTTTCTCATGGGGAAGTCTTCCCAGCAGTCAGTCTTCCCCTAAAGTGCGATATTCTGCCCCCTCCCCCTAGTTTTTCAGCTAAACCAGGAATTTCTTACATTCGTTGCATTTATATCCCACTTTTTCTGGGATGAGCCCCACTTTTCCCAACCCTGCAAGGGGGGCCAATTTCTGATCATCTAGATGTTGGTGGAAGACATCTCCCAACATCCCTTACCACTGCCTGTGTTAGCTAGAAATGATGAGAACTGCTGTCCAAGAACATATGGAGAGTTTCAAGTTCCCAGTGGTGGCTGATGACTTCTGCATAAATGAGGCAGTAAAGATGCCTCAGATTTTAGGCCATTTCCGCACTAGACTGTTATAATGCTATTTTTTCACTTTCAACATCCTATAGAATCCTGGGGTTTGCAAGGCCCCTCCCTAAACTGCAAACCCCAAGATTCCATAGGTTGTTGAAAGTGGAATAATAGCACTATAACAGTCTAGTGTGGAAATGGCCTTAGAATTTTCCAAGAACTATTCAGGGTACTGAACTTACACCCAAACTGGGCACTTTGGATAACTCCCTTGACATTTGGACTAAAACCCAGACTGGATTCATTGCCCAAGGATACAGAAGCAGCCACAGCAAGTTGCCAACCCCTAAATTAAGCTTAGGATATCTTTTTACTGTGGGATCCTCTTTGGAACGGCTGTGCCCTCTTGGGTTCACGCTGGTGGCATTCTTGTGTAACTCCCCTGACCACCTGCCTGCAGCCAAACCAAAGGGTTCAGCAGGTTGCCCCAAGGTATCCTGCTGATAAGAAACAATTTCTGTTGCCTCTGTTAAGTTCTTTGTTTGCACTACAGCTTCCAGAATCCTCTCAGCCATGCTGGATGGGAGGATTCTGAGAGCTGTAGTCCAAACCAGCACTCACTGCAGAGTGCTGAGCCCCCCTGCTTCACTCATAAAGTGAAGCAGGAGATGCTTTAGCTGGAAATCCTGCACTGATCAGGGGGTTGGACTCAGTGGCTGATAAGGGTCCCTTCCAGTTCTATGATTCTATAATGGCAGCTGGTGGTTCCCCTAATAGTGGGGGGGGGGGGACTTGTGAATCCACTTGGAGATCTAGTCTGAACTTTATATGAACGAAGCAAGTTTCTGACTCTTTTGCTGGGTGGTAGGGTGCTGGATTGTTACTTTAAAATTCAGGCTAAAACCCAGAGTGTGTTCATTGCCTTCCACTGACCCTGGCACCACAAGTCTCCCGGGTTCATTTGTCCTCCCAACTTGCAATGGAGCTGTGAACCTTTCCTGGGTGGTGAAGGTGATGGATGTTACCCTTGCACCCTCAGGGCACAGTGCCTGCTGGTGCTACACTGCTACAGACACAGCAGTGGTGGCCGATCCTCATCCTCCTTGCCTTGGCCTGATAAGGATAATCAGGAATTATTTCTCTTTCTCTGCCTAACTGTGAATCAGGAGCAAGTTAAGTACAATCCCCCTCTGTATCTCCCCCTCTCTACCAACCTTAACAAGGCTCATAAATCATTAAGGAGTAATTGTCAAGACTGAAAAGAAGAAGGGGTGAGGAACTTGTCTGTATAATCAGCTTCCCACATAACGTGCCTCTCTCGCAGATAAATACAGCCTGTTTGGACATCATTCTGGCATCTTCTGGGATCAAACGTGCTTGGTTAAAAAGGAATCATTTCTGCTCAGAAGCTCCTATGGGGAGGCAAGGGGAGGGCAGAGTAGAGAGATTCCATCCATGGTCTTAGGTATGCATAAGTTCCTCTTTGGAAGTGATGGGAGGTGTATGTCCCATGCATAATGTCCACATGCAGTAGCAGTGGCACAGGATTGCACCTTGATGAAGGTTGCAAAAGCGAGTTTGCACGTTGTGCATGGATGTGCTCATGCAGTGAGGAAGGATGAGCAGGTGCCCTGGGCTGTGTGTGCATTCAGCTACCCTCTGGCTGTCTTGGCTCTGTTGTGCAACATTGCCATGCAACACAAGGGCCATTTCCACACTAGACTGTTCTAGTGCTGTTATTCCATTTTCAACATCCTCAAAGGCCCCTCCCTAAACTGCAAATCCTGGGATTCCATAGGATGTTGAAAGTGGAATAATAGCACTAGAACGGTCTAGTGTGGAAATGGCCAAGGTTGGTGTCTCACGACCAGTGAGTATTTAAAAAGATGATCAGATAGTAGTGGTTGTGGTGATAGATTTAGATTTAGACAGACTTGTGGTGACAGATTTAGAGAAGGTCAGGCAATTTACAGGGTTTGGTGAACTACACTGGCTCTCCATCCAACCTTTGAGAGCCACACCAGCTCACTGTACCACGTCATGCGTGACATTTTATCCTGTTCTCCCTCAGCCCCCTGCTTTCTTAATCCAGAAGTGACCTAGAAGATCAAAAAGGCCTTAAGGTGTGGCAAAATGAGGGGGACTAAATAATGAGGAAAAAGTGCCCCCAGGGCATGTGGAGGGCCATTTGGCACCTATTTTAGGAGTGCTGGGGGCCCAGTGGTCCTCAAAAATGCCCTTGGATGGCACACTTTCTCTGTCTCTGATTCAGGTGAACATTTTCAATGACATGATAATTTTTCATGGAATTGTAGAATATTAGAACTGAAAGAGGCTTCAAAGGTCACCTAGTCCAGCCCTAAGACATGCAGGAATGCACAACTACAGTACTCCCAAAATATGCCCACCCAACTTCTGTTTAAAGGTCTCCAAAGGAGAGTCTACCACTTTCTGGAGCAGTGTTTTCCACACTCAAACAGCTCTTAACGGTTAAAAAAAGAGTTCTTCCTATTGTTTGGGTGGAATCTCTTTTCTCGTCATTGGAATCAAGCTATGCAACTGAGATCATTTCTGCACTACATTGTTATAGTGCTATTATTCTGCTTTCAATGTCCTATGGAATCCTGGAGTTTGTAGTTTAGGGAGGCATATTTAGAATTCTCAGCCAGAGAGCTGTTTTGACTTCAATAAACTACAAACCCCAGAATTCCACAGGATGTTGAAGGTAGAATAATAGCACTATAACTGTGTAGTGAGGAAATGGCCTGATTTTGCTGAGTTAGTTTCCTATGTAAGTTATTGTAGGAATTCATCATATGAGCCCCTATATGTACCCCATTAACCAAGCTTGAAGTGATACAGCCCCTTTTAAAGCTTGGAAAAGTTACTGGTGTGGGAAGGTTACATCCCAGCATCCTCCAATAAGGACTTTTTTTCCAAGCTCTGGACCAGATGCAAGAATGCAACTTCCTCAGTGAGAAATAAGTCACCAGTGATATGATAGAGTGGGAACTGGTTTTCCACCAACCATGCAGAATGACTTCTCCTAGTCTACTTGCACAGGCTCCTTAGGGTTTGGCTCCATCCTCATAATTACTTATTTCCTTCTAATCACCAAGAAGAATGTCACATTGGTTCTTGAACTCCCTTGCCAAGGCTCCATGTATCAGTGCGCAGTTGAGCTGCTTCACCCTGAGGGCAACTCCAGAGGAATGTGGACCAAGTGGATCGCCAGCTCACTGCATACCAGCCAGTGATAAAGTATCATTCAGACACGGGTTCCACCCCACAATCAGCCTTCCATTGGAAGAAACTTGCAAAACTGCCCCACAGCCATTCACAAAGTTGCCTAGACAAGTGAGATCAACAACAGAATGCTGCTGTTTAAAATGGTCCTTTTCAGGGTTCTAGCAACCCAGCCATCAGCCGTGCCTTCTTCCAGGATACTCCATTCCATTTTATTCCACCTCCATCTCTCTCTAGTATTTCACTTGACCTCTACTTTGTCACAGTCACCTAGTATGTCCAGTCTTCATTGAGCTGTTTATCATGGTTTGCCAGGTCAGACCTTCCCCATGGCCCGAGATTTCAGGGTCAAAACCTGAGATCCAGGATGTTGTTGTTAACAGCTCTCAAGTCAACCTTGACCTACAGCAATCCTATGATGATAGATCTCCAAGCTACTCTATCCTTAATTGTCCTGCTCAGATCCTTCAGATCCAGGAACGTGTCTTCCTTGATTAAGTCGTCGTCGTCGTCGTCGTCGTCGTCGTCTTCTTCTTCTTCTTCTTCTTCTTCTTCTTCTTCTTCTTCTTCTTCTTCTTCTTCTTCCTCCTCCTCCTCTTGTTATGTGCCTTCAAGTCGTTTCTGACTTATGGCAATCCTAAGGAGAACCTATTATGAGGTTCTCTGGGGCTGAATGTGTGTGACACACCCAAGGTCACCCAGTGGGTTTCCATGGCTGAGCCGGGAATCGAACCCTGGGCTCCAGGGTCCTAGCCCAATGCTCAAACCAGTGGTCTTCCTCTTTTCCAACTGCCTTCTACTTACTGAGCATCATTGTCTTTTCTAGTGAGTCACATCTTCTTGTGATATGGCCAAAGTATGACAAAGTATACCTTGTGATATCACAGGAGGCAATCCCCGCTTGTGTTACAAGGCTGATGTCACAGCAAGCATCCCTCTCTTCATGACTTTTTTTCTGCAATTTTTTTTATTTTTATTAAATAAAGAAACAAAAAGAAACACAACAAGAAAGAAAGAAAGAAAGAAAGAAAGAAAGAAAGAAAGAAAGAAAGAAAGAAAGAAAGAAGGAAGGAGGGAAGGAAGGAAGGAGGGAAGGAAAATTCAACTAGGATCTATTTTAGAAGAAGCTTTCAAGTGGCCTCTAGAAGTTTCAAAATGTTTCTATTTCCCAATGTAAGGCTTATCTGACCAGGTTATTTTATTTCATATGTGTATAATATTAGCTTTGACCAAGAAGTTTGCTGAAACACATTGGACTGCACTTTTTTGTGGTGTACAAACCTGTCCCCGTTCTTTCTGAGATATTTCTAACTCTGGTACCAAAGTTGCTGTTAAAGAAGTAAATCCCTAGGAATACATCCATTTCATTAACTGAGATATACCTGTAGGTAGGTAGGGCGCGTGTGTGTGTGCGCGCGTGTGTGTACAAAAAAGGGGGGGAGGGAGGGAGAGAGAGAGATTCAAGGCAGCGCTGTCATCCTCATATTTTTCCCCTTGTCCAGCAAACCAAAGTCCACACCCCAAGATCTGGGAACCCTAATATTGGGATGCCTCCCTCTTGTGTATATATGAGCCTTCAAGTCACCAGTCAACTTACAGTGACCCCATAAATTTTATTGGGTTTTCTTAGCCAAGGAATATTCAGAAGTGATTTTGCCAGTCCCTTCCTCTGAAATATAGACTACAGTATCTGATAGTTGTTGGCAGTCTCCCCCATCCAAGTCTTTTTTTTTTCCTGAAGGTTTTCTGTACTTTTGCAAATCTTGAGAACCCCAAAGGAATCTCCCACTTATGCAAAGATAGTACTATTTTAGGCACAGCTTGGAAACATTACTGTTTTAGACTAGAATTTCCCTGTGGCCATTCTGGCTGAGGGATTTTGGGAATCATAGTTAAAAAAAAAAAAGAACTCTCCCCTCTAAGCTCTGATTATGGCTACATAATTAGAGAACCGATTTACTATTAGCATAATGGGTGTATGGCGATAATTTCAATGCATAAAATGGGTAGACTTTCTGATATCTGAAGTGAAGTGAAAGCATGTGGGTGTTTTAAACTGATTACAGTGTGTAGCCACTAACTATTTGAAATATGAGCAGAAAGTCCAGAGCAGATCACCTCCCCATTGATATGGAAGCCACTGCCTAATTTTATTCTCAAAGGAAGCGGTTTTCCTCCCACACTGCAAGAAAATGTTCAAAAAGGGTGCAGTTTCCACAGACTGTTCACAGTTTGAGGCTTATGCCGTGCAAAATTTGCATGCAGCATTTTTGTGAGAAATTTTTATATCTGTGAATTTTCCGCTTTTGCAGGTATCTTGCACCCCTAACCCTAGTGAATGTGGAAAGCTGACTGCATATTGTTATAACTTCTCTATTCTGTAACAGTTATTGGTTGGACTGGGTGGTCTCTGAGGTCCTTTCCAACTCTATGGTTCTGCTTTGTGGTTTTAGGGCCTAACATTATTTAACTTCATCACTGGCTATGCCTAAAGTGGAGAATCTTGACTTCAACCCCTGCGACCATAACACAGAGCTTGGAATAGTTACTTTGGGGCATTATAGCAACTCCAGAAAAAAAAATTCCATCAATGATGGTGGATTCTGGGAGCTGTAGTCCAAAAAGGAACTTATCAAAGCCCTCACAATCAGGGCATGGTTGTGGAAGACAATCTGTGGAAGATGAACAGGCTCCCTATCTTGTATGATGGCTGGGCTTCAGCACAGCTGCTGCCTTGGCAATCCCATGGACCCCTCTCTCCAAAGAATGAGTGATCATAAAAGACATGAAAGAAATCATGAAGATGAACAGTTTCCATTTTCCTTCCTTTTGGCTGAGATGGCAAAAAACCAACCTGCTCCTTAGCAGATTATGACAGGAGGTACATTTTGGAAAGGAAATTCAGGCTGCAAAATACTTGTCACAGTCGGAGTATTTCTTTCTTCTTTTTTTTCCCTTTCTCTTTCCTATTTCTTGCATCATCAGCATTTATCTTCTTGGGAAGAGAAGATGTTGCTTGCATGGTGTTACCCTCATTTCTGGGGTCCCTTGGGGGGGACACCTCAATGTGCTCTATGTGATGGGGAATGGAAACTAGCCAGAGCACAAGCAATAGCAATGCAAGAGGTAGGGTAACCTAGCAGGGTCTTTTACCCAGTTTTTACGGGGTCAGGCCAAGCCAAAAACCAAACAAAGATGTCCAACAAAATGATTTTATTGAATGAAAGTCTCACGCACCAACGCACTCACTCACACACTCACTCAAGACCTATTAAGAAACAAAAGAGAGGAAACTGGATAGGGGAATATTGAAGAGGTTGTAGCTGGGGTAATACTGCACCCTTTCCTGAAGTCCTTGGTCTGGGAAAAACAGTGGAGAAGTGGAGCTCAGCACGGAGAGGGCTGAGGGGATTACTCAATGGACAGAGAAACGGTCTGCTGGGATGACCGGGAGTGAGCCAAAGAACTGCTCAGAAACTGGGACTATTTGTAGGCGGAAGAGTACCTGGAGGGCTAATCCTTTCCCGGAGAGAACAATGGGTGTTGCAACGAGAAAGAAGCTCCACAATGGTAACTTCCTTTGCATGATGAGATTACAAGGTGTTGCCAAAGTCTCAGGATCTTCAGCTGCATTGGGTTGTGGTGTGACTTCATGTAAATGGTCCTTGCCTGATAGATTTTATTGCTATCGGTGCTCAACTTGGGGCAAACACACTAATCCTCTCAAGTCAGCTTCTCAGGGGCTGAGGACCCTTTGTCTACTGTGGATTTGCACAGCTTGAGGTCTCCTGGGGCTACGTGACGGGATTTTACTGGCCTGACCTGGTTTTCGCTTGTTCGACCGTTGCTGCCAACGTGCTCATCCGGGTGACCTCTCAGGCACATGGAATCATATTTTAATATCAAAATTGTAGACCATGGGACAGGGTTTTCCAGTAGGGTAACAATGGGAAGACCCTAAAAGACACAGATACTCCAGCACGTTTCTCATTTTTCAAAGTGGTGCAAAGCACATTCAACTTCCACTGTTTCCCCTTCTTGGTAAGGGAAAGAGTAGACCTATAGCAACCATCACAGCTCCAGGATGGTCCCTTGGAATGCATATATGTACGGCTATTGAGCAAACCTAGAGAAAGTATAACAACTCTTTATTGGTATCTGTCTTCTAAGGAGTCAAAAATCAAGTGTGTGACCTACTACCCCTTTTCTAAGCTGCTGTAGTTGTGGTAGTTTGTGTAGTTAGTTGCTTAGTTTAGTCAATAGATATATCGGTGCATTATTCCATTATATTTGTTATATATTTTTTTAAATATGTTTTGAATATTTTTGTTTTAAGAAAGGATTGTTCTTGCCAAGTCAAGACAGTTGAAGGATATGCTAAACTTGTCAGCCTATTCCACCCCAACTGGGTTTCTGACATCTCAGGGCCTTGACCCTCTTCTCTAGTTCTTAGGATAGGAGGAGGAATCTCACGGCGAGAGCACTGCTTTGGAATGTGTGTGTATACACATATACATATATTTGTTACTTAGATTTGGTGTTTCTATATGAATGCTATGCTCTGCTGATGCTGAAGGTCTCATACTTAATGACATCACCAGGGGTTCTCCCCCGTAACATTTTCTTTATAGCATCAGCATGTCCTGCCCACCTGACATCCCAAGGGACTATCACTGGGTCTCAGGTTTTGGCCTCAAAATCTCAGAGGCTGGGATAGGACTGATCTGGCAACCCTAATCTGAGCAGTGGGTCCAAAGAAAATTTTAATCCTGCCAAATATTGTCCTAGTTTGTTTCAGAGATCTCAATTTTTCAGCATGCACTTCAAGATGTCCTGGCTGCCTGAGTTAAGAATGTTTTCTGTCTTTTATTATTAAACATACTGTCTGCCTCTTACTGACACGCCATGCAAAAAGAATCATACATTTGTAATAGGTCCTTTTCTAATGTGTATATAAAAGCAGCCTATATGTGTATATATAGCAACCTTCTTTCCCATGAATCACAAAACAGATTTCAGAGATATAAATAGTTACCAGGCTGAACAATACGTTGTAGCCACAATCTTTTTCTTAGCTGATTTCAGATCCTTATTCAAATAGACATGTTCCCTTTTTTCTGAAAAGTGAACATTCACACCAGACGCTGCAGACACGGTATGTATGGCACATCCCACAATGCATCAGGCAAAGGCCTGTATATATAGGACACCTATATACAGCTGTTGGAAAAGAAGAAAAAGGGCCATGATTGGTCAATTCCCAATTATACCAATGAGATGAGGTTGCTTTCTTGAAGGGCTGCCTTTAAATCAGGCAGTGGGCAAGTGTCAGGAGTCCCAGGGACACACTGGTCCTTCCCAGAGGACTTGGAAAGGCCATCCTCACAGCTCCCAGATGCTCCCCAGCGGATGTTGTAGCTGCTGGCTGGCTGTTGTCAGGTAATGGAGTGCCAAGATATTCAGCAAGCAAACAGACACAGCTTAGCAGTCCAATAAAGCTTGCTTAATCAGGGTGAAGTAGAAGCGAAGTCCGGTGTTGGTCCAAAGGTCAGGAATCCAGCAGGCAGCAAGGTCAGATGGTCCAAAGGTCAGGGAAAGCAGACAGACAGCAAGCAGGGAATGTGTAGCCCACACAAAGGCAAGGGGCGGCAAACACATGGTGTCACGCCACCGCCCTCTGCTTTCCTTGAAAAGGCTGGAGCCAGCTGGCTCTCATCTCAGCCTGATTAGCTCTTGGTGTGTTTGTGTCTGCTTGTCCTCCTTTGAGGCTGCTGTTCACCTGGAGAAGCTGACTCCTGACTTATGACAGTGGGTATTCGGGCCTAGGAGGGCTGTTTTGAGACTAGGAGAGGCCTTTCTTACTATATATACCTGACAGTCAACTTTTGGTCATTTCCTGTGAAAAAGGCATCTCCTAAAACAACTTGCAGGTTCCAAATGTGGAGAAATTGCAGCCTTCAAACAAAATGTGTGCATGGTGTAATGGTTTGAGCATTGGGCTACGATTTTGGAGACCAGGATTCAATTCTCCACTTGGCCATGGAAACCCACTGGGTGACCTTGGGCACATGACACACTCTCATCCCCATAAAACCCAATGATAGGTTCACCTTAGGGTCATCATAAGTCAGAAATGAGGGTGCACAACAACAACAAAATGCATAGGGAGATCCTGGAGTGTGGGAAAAAAAAACCCAGCCGTGGGGCTATATGCAGTCTGCAGTCTGCACTTTCCCCACCTCTATGCTAAATCAAAACAGTGACCAAACCAAAACCATCTATCACGTACCTCCATAACTTGTGACCTACCAAGCCGGTTGTCAATGTAAAAAATATACATTCCCTGTTGGGCATATAGGTTTCCCCTACTTATCCAACAGGTTAGAGACCAGACAGCACTGTCAAAAAGTGGAAATGGTCAAAAAGCCATCTACTGTAGGGAACAGGAAGAACTTATGGAGGCTTGGCTCAGTTGGGACTGACCACATGCAGGCTGTGTATAAAGTCTCTCAGCTGGCTTGGTGCCTTCCCCTGCCGCCCCAACCTCACTTTGCAAGCAGCACAAGTGAGGCTCCACAGGCAAAAAGACCAATGGAAAGCTGCTGTTTCGATGTTCGCAGACCAGTTCCATTAATTCAACCAGGGGATCCACTCTTTCTGTAGGCAAGACTTGGGACCACACGCACATGTGGGCAGGCCCAAGCCAGACTCTGTAGGCGAGAAGAATTGGTGAAAGAGCCAACTCCATGTAGAATTAATGGAACTTGTCCTTAATTTGGAAGCTTCTAAAGAGTGAGTTGTCAGATGAAGGGGCAACAAAAGACAGGGGCTACCTGTAATTGGAAAACTAAGTGAAAATATTAAACAGCCAATATTGTGGTGCCTTTAGACAAGGCAGTGGACCATACTTGGAACACAGTGTCCCCTTTGGGTTATTGCACCTCAAAAGGGAAAATGAAAAAGGTACAGGAAAACATAGCCAAAATGATCAAAGATTTGGAGCAGTAGCCCTGTGAGGTTTGCTGACAACTTCTGGGGTTGTATAGACAGGAGAGAAAGTGAGTAAAAAGAAATGTGATGGAAATATATAATACTAGGCATGCATACCCTCCAACATTTTAAGGATGAAAATCAAGACACATGTGGCCAAGCCACATGTGAGGTCAAGGTGGCAGAAGTTATTAATGGGGATGAACACACCAGCTAGGAGAAGCAGCAGCAGTTTGCTTTTGCCTGAGCTGACAAGGAGGAGCCAAATTTCTGCCCCCTCTTCTGCTCTCCTCGCTGCTGCATTAACTGAGTGCAAACTGCTTTTGCGTTTTGAACTCAGTTTGTGGCATCTGAAAGGGGGAAAAGTGGGAGGAAGAGAGAGAAACTGGGACATTTTAAAAGCTGCTGAAAAAGCAGGACAGCAGAGGATTAATTGGGACTCTCCCTGCCAAATTAGGACCACCCTCTGATCTTGCTTGGCCGAACATGTCCAGCGAAGTGCTGAAGAGTCTATAACATCCAAAAGCAGGCAAATGATTTGCGTCCACCCCCAGCATTAAAAATATAATGATCTCCAATTCAACCACGAACCATGGGGTGTCTTTTTGTGAGATTCAAGAAGTCCTCTCCCTCTGACTAATCTCTCTGCTAAGGAAGTAGGGGCCAGGGCTGCTCCAAGTTGCTCTTGGATGCCATTCACAACAGAGCTGAGAAACTAAGTGCAGGAGGGCATTTTCAGCATGATAGATTCCTGGAAAATGATCTGGCCAAAGTCAAAGAACCAGTACCCACTGGCATAGCTTGGGATGGTGACTCTTTGGACTTGAGCAGTTTAGAATCCGCTCCAGTCCAGTCTCCATGCTGGCTGGGTGATTTTGGGAGTCATAGTCCACAAGAATCATTTGCCTAGGATCTGGTCACTGAAGTCTAGTGAGGAAGCATGCCGCTGCATTAAGAGATGGGGCCCTCTCAGTTTGCAAGACTATACCTTGTGCACAGAAAGTCCCAGCCAATATAATCCCAGGCACCTCTAGGTATAAGGGTCAGATATGGGGAAAGTTTTTGTCTAGCTGAGATCTTCCAAAGCAGCTGCCCATCAGAGCAGACATTACTGGGCTAGATTAACAGATAATCTAAGCTGCTATAAGGAAGCTTCCTATATTCCTACAGCAGAGCTTGGGAAATGACTGTTTTGGACTACAACTGACTCAGCCAGTGGCCATACTGGCTGGAGGATTCTGGAAGCTGTAGCCTTGAAAAGTAACTATTCCAAGCTCTCTCCTACACGACTGCCTTCCTATCAGCATTGCTGCTAATACTGAAAGTGACAATCTGATCTCCCTCTTTGTACTTTCCCCAGCTTGACTGAGAAAGCCTAGCGCATTACAAGATCTGGCATGTGTGAATGAAACCACAGAGTTGCAAAGTTCACATCAATCATACATTCAGCAGGAGCGCAGGTCTGAGGCAACATTCAGTGGCACGGGCCCAGACCCAAGACCTGGAGGTGGAAGTGCTGCCAGATGAAAAAAGAGATGGTGCAACTGGCCAAGTAGGAGAACCGCCTCCCCCAGAGAAATCAATTGGCCATTGCATAACTCACAAGTATTACTTTCTGTCAGGAGCAGAAGTGAACCACCAATTGGCCCCAAGCTAGTGAAAGGTATTTTTAGGAACCAGAGCTTCAGGAACCATCTCCCAAATAGGCACTGCTCAGTCTCCTGTGCTTATCATAGTATGAGGTGAGACAGAGTGGCTAGCTGCACCTTTAAAATTTTGACCAGTACAGAGTACAGAAGTTCTCAGCCTCTGGTCCTCTAGATGTTTTGGGCATCAACTCCCAGAAACCCCAATCACTGGTCATACTGTCTGGGATTTCTGAGAGCTGAAGTCCAAAACATATGGGCTGAGATCCTGTTGGTGTCACACACCTGTACAGAAGTTCCCCGACACGTGTGGTTCTGCTTTTTTAGATACCATATAATGAACATATTCATTTCATGATTGTGTAAGCAAACATCCTCTTGTAAGCATCCTATTGGTAGTTCCAACTTGAGGAGAGCCATTGAGTGCATTGGGTTTACCTCCGTGTTCAATCACCATTCAACAAATGATTCAGGGGATCTGTTCAGAACTAACCAACAGGATTACAGCTATGTGGTTATGTCTTCTAGGATGCTACATAACTATTCATCAGTGTTTTTAGTGTACAATTTGATCCACTGGGATTACAGAAAGAGCCATTCTGCATTCCCTGCTGCACAATAGGACAATAAGCAGGCACACTGCCAGATACACCATTGGTAACATAATGTTGGTATTCGGCAGAAAGATGGTATGTGGATGGTCATCTGAATATGTGAGTGTAGATTTACACTATTCAAGAATGATGTCAGCCAAGGATTATTGAGAAACACTAGTGTAGCTCAATCTTTCCATGAAACCTGGATGTGCTAACAGACCTTAAGAAAAGATGGGAGAACCCAATCTGAGGTGCCACCACCGACTGTGAGGATGATATCAGACAGTCATATCAGGTGGTGCACTTCTAGACCCAGAAGTTTTCTTCCTATCCACTCAAGTGCATGAAGTGGAGCTACACCCATATTTGGTCCCTTTAAGAGTTCCAGATGGTTATCATCCCTGAATTCTGGCACGTATCAACCCCTCCCATTGCTTCTGGAATTCTTGCTTCCTCCTCCTCCTCTGTGTCTGGACCAGTAGAGAAAATCCAGAGCTTTGCCCTTGCTTGAAGGCAAGCCAGCTCTTCAGCTCCATGTGCGCCAGATTAGTCTGGCAATTTGTCATTGCTCATCCTACAGTTGCTCCATCTTGTACTTTTGCCTATATAAGAAAGAGAGTACTTGTAGTCCCAAACGGAGGCCCTTTTCGCACCTTACCTCGTTCCGGTGTCATCGCAAGGGGATCACACAAGAAGCCTCTTGCAAGAAGACTTGCTTCCTCTCCACTTCCCCTCTGCACCAGCTCCGCGCCAGAGGGACAGAGCCCTCATGCTTCCTTCCGCAGTGCAGCCGGATACTTTCCCAGGCTGCACTGGGGGAGGAGGCGCAATGGGCACGCGTCCAGAGGTTCCGCACACAAGGTAAGTGCAGATGGGGAATGGGAGGGACGCGCGATCGTGCATCATTTTCAGCAACGAGCCGAAAATGACATACTGTACGATCGCCACCAAATGGTCTCGGAAGCGTCACATCATTGCGAGGATGTCATGTGAAACGGTCCTTGCAATCCCGCAGCACTCCCGAGGCCATTTCGCAACAGGACTGGGTTGCGAAAAGGGTTGGAATCAGGAAGACAGAAGCAGGGTGCTCTGTAAGGTCCAAGAAGAGTTAGGAAGAGTTACCATTTGGGAATACAACTCCCAGAATCCTTACTCAACTTGGCCCCAGTCATGCTAGCTGTGGGGGGATTCTGAGAGCCATAGGCTGGAACATGATTGGTTTATCAGTTATGTGGCCAGGTACGATGGCAACCTGTGGTATTCCTAAGCACAAAAATCCAAGAAGAGAAGAAGGAGAATGGAAAAACCACTGGCCCCAAGCTAGTATTGATATGCAAACATATAGAGCATGGAAACATCACTTTTTTGGGGGGAGGCTGTACCTTCCAGAACCCCCTAGCCCCAGAAACTGTAATCCCCCCAAAAAACTTTTTGAAGCTGTGGAAACAGTTTATTTAGGTCAAGCTAATAACTATAGCAGCAGAAGCAGCAGCAATCTACACTTAGCATCATAAACAATTGTGACAGCCAACTAGGGGTGTACTACAGAGAGGGATGAGGACATTCTGCATTCCCAAATGAATTTTTTTTTCCAGTCCTCATAATTCCGAGTGTTGCAATAACTTAAAACATCAGATGCACTTTTTAGAAATAGCGTGTTGGCATCCAAAGAAAAAGAGCAAGCAAAGTCACCAAGGGAATGTGAACACAGGAAATGTAAAGAGTTCTAGGTGTGAATGATTTTCAGTGTCTCATTCCCTGCAATGCTAGAAATTTGGAGAATGAAGGAAAATCACGGATGGTACAAAACTCCAGTTAATATATCTGGAAGCAGTAACAACAACAACAAAATTAGTAGTAGTAGTAGTAATCGTAATAATAATAATAGTAATAGTAATAATATCATCATCATCATCCCAGTAAGGGCAATTGAGAGCAAAAATTCAGTAGTGGGGGGGGAGGCCTTTTCTCCATGGCCGTTCCTACTGTTTTTCACTGCACCTTTCTTTCTGACCTAGCGGGAAAGCATACATCGGAAGCCCTTCCCCTCCACTTTTCCATTCCTGATAGCCTCACCACAACAAGCTGCATTGCCTGCTCTATAAGGGTAATGGGGCTCTTGTTACCCAACCAGCCGTGCTG
The DNA here is from genome assembly GCA_030412105.1 of Cyclura pinguis. NCBI lineage: Eukaryota > Metazoa > Chordata > Lepidosauria > Squamata > Iguanidae > Cyclura > Cyclura pinguis. The sequence continues at coordinate 131,445,055 of CM059604.1, read as the reverse complement.
CTGTTTGAGATGAAAGAGCAAAGGTTTTTCTTTGCTTTTTAAATGAATAACACTAGATATTCGACAAGGACCCATTTAATAATTGTCCAACATGCCCAGGCCTCTGTCAGTGAGCTCTAGTTGGGGAGTTGCATCTGAGCAGCGGTCAATGGCTAAATCCAGCCACTCCTTGTATTCCTCACACAAGAGTGAATCTTGAAGAGGGGCACTGTGGGAAATTCATGGGGCATCTAGAACAGACCACATGGTAGTTTTAGGCTTTCTAGTGTTACTCCTGAAAAAAAGAACTCAAGAAATTAAGATGGGGAACCCAGACAGATCTCAGCAAAGAACAAGGCCAGGGCACGAGGGCCCCGGGAGCCTGCCAGACATTGCCAGTTGCTGAAACTGGCTTTTGCTTTAAGCCTGCAAAATGTGGGAAGATTATACTATGTATGGCTGAAAACATCCAGAGGAAGGCTATTCTCAAGGAAAGGATGAGCTATGCCAACCCCAGGCTGATGGGAGCTGTAGTCCAAAACAGCTGGAGAGCACCAGGTTACCTACCTTGCTAATTTGCAAAGTTCCCCCACTTCACTTCCCATCTTTTCCTTCCCTCCTACACTCTCTCTCAAAATTGTATACAGTAGACCCTCAACTTTCACAAGAGTTCAGGATGCAGAACCCTTGAGAAAGTTAAAAAAAACAACCTACAAATAACTCTTTCCCCCCACCTGAGTAAGCACTTCCCTTCCTATTCCCTTGCCTGGGTATTCCTGCATAACAGGGGGCTGGCCCTTGTGGTTCCTTCCCGTTCTATAAAGGAAGGTGCTATAAGGGAAGAAGTAAAGAGCAAATGCTGAAATGTTTGACATCAGTGGCAGGAAGAAAAAAAAACCCTAAGCTTATCTTTCTGAAGTAGTATCATTTCTGTTTTCAGAGGGAGCTGGCTAGTTGGTTACTTAGTAATTAGTTAGTGAGTTAGTTTTCATAATATCCTCATTCCACACTTGTTAGCCCAGCCACCTCTGGCCTGCAATGAGCGCTTTTTGAACATTTTGCTTCTCTGTCTCCCTCTCTTCAGTTTCCCTTTGCCTCTGCTTTCTCCTTATTGCAAGTAATCTGTTTTTTCTCAGACTGATGGCTCCAAAAAGGAGTTGCCACAGTTCCATCTGCTTGGATGCCAAGTAGAATTACATCCTCCCAGGCGGATGTTGGAAGGATGAATGTGAATTCCCTGGAAAACAAGTTTTTGTCAGGGATGCCAAACCTCTCCAGGCTCTTCCCGGGAACAGGCAGCGCTGACATGTTCGGCATGCAAAAGGCATGATGTCAACATTCCTTTGAAGCACTTCCATTTTCTTTAGGCCTGGAAGGAGCATTGTGACTTTTCCTTTTTTGAGCAAGGCAAGAAATTACAAGGAGGTTTCCTAACCGAAGTCTAACAAATACATATTCCTGATTGAATTGCTGGTGTGCACGTGTAAACCAGTGGCCACAGACTGAATTTTTTTGTGTGTCATTTAATATTGCTGCTAATCATGTAACCCCCCCCACACACACACTTCACAAATGAAAACCAGGATGCTTTGAGCCAAGAAACATCAGAGTGCAGTTAAGACAGCAACATTTATTAATGAGAAAGAATACACAAGCTAGGAGAGGCTGCAGCAGATTGCTTTTCTCTGCAACAGTCCCATCTAATCCTCTGGCATCCCATTTGTAAACCTGTGCTTTAAAATGTCCCAGTTTCTCTCTTGTCCTCCCACTTTCCCCCTTTGTTCCCCAGCTTATTTCAATTGCTGCAAACGGAGTTCAAAATACAAAAATAGTTTGAACTCAATTAACTCAGCAGGGAGGAGAGGAGAGGAAGGGGCAGAATCTTACCCTTTCCAGCAGCCTCAGGCAAAAGCAAACTGCTGCAGCCTCTCCTTGCTTATGTGCTTTCCCACCTTAATAACTTTTGACTTCTTCAGCACACTCTGATGTTGCTTGGTCCCATGTTTCTCAGTTTTCATCCATGAAATGTTGGAGGCTGCACAAGTGCTGCAAAGGACAGCAACGGCAAACCACTTCTGAGTATTCCTTGCCTCAGAAAACTCTATGAAATTCATGGAGTCACCATAAATCGGTGAAATCTGTTTTCATTCAGGAAATGTTGCGAGGTATGCAAATGAATAAATGGAATTTATATAATTGTTGACTTGCCAGGTTACTATTGATTCAGTTGTCCTACTTTAGGTGGGACTAATAGATTTAGATTGGGGTGAAAATTCTGTGGCCTTCCAAAAGCTGTTGGACTAAAGCTCCCAGCAGGTGTAGCCAGCAGAAGTAATGATGGTGAATCTTGGTCATTGCAGTCAAACAACATCTGGAAGACTGCATGGTTCCCACTCCTATTTAGGCCACTGGTAGAAACAACAGATTTAAGCCTAAACCTCCCTCCATAGTTGAATTATGTTGACGTGTTCGCTTTTCTATGTATCTTATATATTATACATATTACACTTTATGCTTCCTGTCTTCCAAAGACCTTGGGGCAGGCTAATATTGTGTAGAAGTCAGAGTATCTGAGCAAGATCTGGAAGGCCCAACTGCAAAATGAACTGCCTCACTTGGGACCCATCAGCCTACCTCATAGTTATGAGAAGCTTTATTGGGCTTCCAGGAAGGGTGGGATATATGTAAGTAAAAGGTTTCCTCCTCTTTTATCCCCACAAGGGAAAGAATCCAGTTGGGCAATTACACATACACAACCTAAAGTTGCATATTTGTGACTGTTTCACAAATATGATCCCCACATAGCCTCTCATTTAGTGGATACATAGGGACTGCGAAAGCCCCAAATCCTCACTTTCCAAGTAGCAGCTGCTGCAATCAACAGGAATCTGTTTCCCTGTCATTTGGGAAGCAACTGCCTGATGGTCTCACAGCTTCTCATGCAAACAATCTCCAGCACAAGGGGCAATTGTGACAGGTATCCTTCTTCTGCCTGTCGCACCGGAGAGTGCTCATAGGAGGGGATGGGAATGTCAGTTAACTGCCTCCTGATTGACGGGAGAAGAGACCCCCCATCGCTTACAGTGGCTGGTAGGCAGGGATTGGGGGTATTGGGACAGGAGGCACTGCATAGCACCATAACCGTGGCACTTATGCATTCTTAACTCTCCAACAGGATTCTGACCAATAACGCTTGAGAATTCATGTTCAAGATGGCAATGATATTTTATGGGTCAGCAGAGATCTGAACCCAGAAGTGTGTGATCAAGTCCTGAAGCCCCAAATACTGTCAATAAATAACTGTCACGTAGAAACACATAGGAGTATATTGTACAGACTACACTCTGCCCGATACAGAAGAAGAGCCATGATGGATCACACTAACCAAAGGCTCATCTAGCCTAATATTCTGTTCCCATGGTGGTCAACCCCCCGTTGCTGTTTTTGTTGTGTGCCTTCAAGTCATTTTCTGATTGCAGCAACCCTAAAGTAACCCTATCATGGGGTCTTCTGGGGCTGAGAGTATGTGATGCACCCAAGGTCACCCAATGGGTTTCCATGACCAAGTGGGGAATCAAACCCTGGTCTCCAGAGTTGTAGTTCAACGCTCCAACCACTACACCACACTGACTCTTGGTCAATCACATTCCCTCCCAGAGTTTCAAATATGAAACCGGGAATAGATGTGCTACAACAATAGGCTACCACTCATGTTCTCTAGCCACTGGCTTACAGAAGCATACTTCGTCTCATCCTGAAGCTGAGATAGCCACCCTGACTAGCTGATAACAAAAAGGACCTGAGACAAGGTGGCTGCCATGCGGGCTGGGGGAGGACGTAGCAAAGAATTCTTTTCTTTTATCTTTCCTGAACCTCGCAACATTCAGCCTCTTTGGACGGCCACAGGTTTTTTGAGGGGTTTTTTGTCTCCCAGTTTAGTCTCCTTTGAACTTCTATTGCCCTTTTAAAAGGTAGGATGTGGCAAGGAGGGAGACATTCATCTCAAATGGACAGAGGACAGAGATAATATCTTTCCCCTGGGAACAGGCAACTTCTGTGTCAAGGAGGCAACTTAGTGTTGACTTAGTCTTGTTTCCTGTCCAATGTGATGAATGAAATTCTGAGTGAAGTGTTACACAATGAGGCACAAGTAAGGAGCTGGGCAGTTTAAAATTATGTGCTCTTCCTTCAAAAAAAAAGTTCACCACCAGTGAACTTTCTTAAAAATAAAACTTAACGCAGGAAACTGAGCCAGCATGGTGTAGTGGTTGGAGTGTTGCATTACAAAGCTGGAAGATCAGGGTTCAGCCACCAAACCCACTGGGTGACTTTGGGCAAGTCATCTTTCCGCAGTTGCCCGTGTTTGTGTCTGTGTGTGGCTACTTTCAAGTCACCTGCTGATTTATGGTGACCCCATGAATTTCACTGAGTTTTCTTCTTGTTGTTGTGTGCCTTCAATTCATTTCTGACTTATGGTAACCCTAAAACTGAGCTATCATAGGGCTTTCTCAGCAAGATTTGTCAGAGGAGAGGTATCATTGCCTTCTTCTCGAGGCCAAGAGTGTTTGACTTCCTCAGGGCCACCCATGGGTTTCCATGGCTGAGGAGAGATTCAAACCCTTGTCTCCAGCAGTTCTTCTCTTTTTCTTTATCACAGACCCCCTTTAAATACCTTTTGTTGCTGTGGAACACGGAGACTTAACTCAAGATTTAAAACCCTAAAGTGCATCAAGTATTTGTTTAAAGTTGTTCATCCAGGGTCTTCAGATTTAGAGAGAAGGGAGAAATAAGTAAATGCACAAACTCCTATTACGGTATTTTTACTGGAATGATTCCGCACAGATGTGTCTTTCTTTCTTCTTTTTCTTCCGTCCACTTTAACTGTAAAAGCTCATAACATTTCTTCAAGCCTTTACGGACCCCCTGTCAGGACCCCTGGGGGTCTGGGGACCACAGGTTAAGAACCGCTGTCTTAGATTCATGCCATTTCTGCACTAGACTGTTATGGCAGCATTATTCCACTTTCAACATCCTATGGAATTTTGGGGTTTGCAGTTTAGGAAGGGGCCTCAAAGGGTTATCAAAGTGATATCAGAGGGAGGCCAAGATGGCAAAAGTTATTAATGAGGAAGAACACACAAGCTAGGAGAGGCTGAGCACTTTGCTTTTGCCTGCACCTACTGGGAAGGACAAGTTTCTGCTCCCCACTCTTTTCTTACCCCGTCTGAATTGATTAAGTGCAAACTACTTTTGCACTTTGTACTCAATTTGCAGCAATTGAAGTAAGCTGGAGAGGAAAACTGGGACATTTTAAAAGCAGCTGAGACAACGGGATAACCGAGGGTTAATGGAAAATGTCCCTGAAGATCAGGATAGTTGGAAAATACAGAACAAAGATGTGGAAAGTACAGCCCATTAGCCACATTTGGCCAGAGAGCCAGGTTCGTAGGGGCCAGGGCTAAATTAGCAGCCCCGAAGTCACTACCTTCCATTTGTCTTCCAAAAAATAAAATCTGGAAGATAGAAGCAGAAGTTACTTTCATCAGACAAAAGACACCGAGGGCCTGATCACACTATACCTTTAGAGTGCTATTATTCCAGAAGAGAATTATTATTCCAGAATTATTCCAGAAGAGAAAGTTAAGAGGGGACACGATAGCCATGTTTAAATATTTGAAGGGATGTCATGTGGAGGAGGGCTTGTTTTCCGCTGCTCCAGAGACTAGGACAAGGAACAATGGATTCAAGCTTCAGGAAAGGAGATTGCACCTGAACCTCAGGAAGAACTTCCTGACCGTCTGAGCTGTCCGGCAGTGGAATAGGCTGCCTCGGAGTGTGGTGGAGTCTCCTTCTTTGGAGGTTTTTAAGCAGAGGCTGGATGGCCACCTGTTGGGAGCGCTCTGACGTGTGCTCCTCAGTCGTGTCGGGATGTGGGAGCGAGAAGATGATTTGCCCCGGGCGGCAATGTTTCTGGGGCATCCCGGCCCATTGCCACGCCCCCACATGCCCTGGCCACGCCCCCACGCACCACAGCTACACCCATACACACCGCAGTCACACCCCTCGCGCTGTAGCCCTGCTTCCTCCCACCGCCCCCTCCACACACTTCAAGCTCCGCCACTGGTGTTCCTGCATAGCAGGGGGTTGGACCCTGTGGTCTCTTCCAACTCTATGGCCATTTCCGCACGAGTCTGTTATAGCGCGATGATTCCACTTTCAACCTCCTATGGAATCCTGGGGTTTGCAGTTTCGGGAGGGGCCAGCCGGCCCCTCCCGAAACTGCAAACCCCAGGATTCCATAGGAGGTTGAAAGTGGAATCATCGCGCTATAACAGACTCGTGCGGAAATGGCCTATGATTCTATGGTATCACTTTAACTGCCTGGCTGCACCCTGTGGAATTCTGGAGTTTGTAGTTTGATGAGGCACCGGAGCTCTAGGGCCGAGAATCCTAAATGCCTCTTCCTAAACTGCAAGTCCCATGATTCCATGCAATGTTGCCGTGGCAGTTAAAGTGGAATGATAGCGCTATAGCAGAGTAGTGTAATAAATCCCCGAAAGAAGCTTCTAGGAAGCCAGTTCTTCATCTGTGGAATACTGGAAGGTATTTAGCTGCTGATAGGCCATGCCACACAGAGCCCCAGGGCCCCTCGACACTACACAATGATGGGGCCACGATTCCACATCAACCGCCATGGTTCCATCCCGCGGAATTCTGGGACTTGCAGTCTAGGGAAGGTTCTTTAGAATTTTCAGCCAGAGACCTCTACTGGCTCACCGCACTAGAAATCCCGGTGAGACCTAAAAAGGGCCCTTGCTCTAGATCAGCTGGTGCCTGTTTCACAGTCTGACGTTCAGCCGCTGCGGCTCTCCCAAGTTGGAGATGGGGTGAGATGCAAGAGAACCTGACTCTGCTGACCTCCATGCACGGCCAATAGAAAAGGGCTCCTCCTGTAGCCTCCCCAGTTGAATTTCCTCCTGCCAGCAGGAAGATGGCATGATGCATTTGCTTTGGCACTTTTTGGTGCTTCTGCAGGGCCTTGTGGGATTTCCTCAAGGGCAGCATGAGCCAGAAGAACTGTGTGTTCTCAGAAAGTACCAACACACACACACACACACTCCTAGAGACGGCGCGTGCCCTGCGTTTCCACAGTTTGTTATTACTTTTTTTTCCCCCTCAGAGAAAGAAGACTGTCGTTTCTTTCCAAGTGTACAAAGCACATGGCAAGGCAGCGGTTTAGGTGAGCTCTCAGTAACCTGTCAGAGAGCATGAGGGAAAGATCTTGCGGGCGGGGGGGGTGATATTAAAGCTCCTGGGATCCCCACCCAGCATAGGGATTGTAGTCCAAAGAAAGAATTTCTTCCCAGACTCTCTGTCAGAGACCATTTCCGCACTACGCTGTTATAGTGCCATTATTCTGCTTTCAACATGCTGTGGAATTCCAGCGTTTATCGTTTCCTAAGGCCAAAAACTCTCTGGGTGAGAAGTCTAAATGCCCCTCCCTACAAACGCCAAGATGCCATAGGTTGTTGAAAGTGGAATAATAACACTATAACAGTTTAGTGTGGAAATGGCCAGAGTTTCACATACATTAGCTAACTACTGGGAGAGGAAGGAAGGAAGGAAGGAAGGAAGGAAGGAAGGAAGGACGGAAGGAAGGAAGGACCTTTTCTTTCGACTCTTGGTTGACCTCACTGCTAGCCTTTTGTTTGTTCAGTTCCTCTGTTACATGTATATCTTGCCTTTCTTCCAATGTGTTCAAGGTAGCATACCTGGTTTTCCTGTTTATCCTCAAAACAACCCTGCGAGGTAGGTCAGGAGGATAGTGACTGGCCAAAGTGACTTTCATACAAGATCCTCCCTCTCTCCCAGTCAAATATTCTAGCCATGATACTTTCTCTCTCTCTCTCTCAGTCTCAGAGGCCTCTTTCCAAAGTTCAGTTTCTGTTGTACTTCATATAGCATAAGATAGGATACTATCGGGGGACAAAAGGCAGGCTTTCATTTCAGGAATTGTATCAAATGTCAAAAGCCTAGTCCTCCTGAGGCACTTGATGCCCTAACTGTGCCTCTGAGGAAGTACAGAGTGCTTTTCCCTCACCTACATGCACCTCAAATTCATGTTAAAGCAATTGGCAGAAGTAGGGCGGGAGTGTGCTGGAACACCCTGGTGGATTTTGTGCCACAGGGGAAATGAATGGGATTGGGATGTTAGTCTAAATTAAGTGAACCATCAAAGGTATTGAAAATTATCCCCAAAATATGTTCAAAACCTTAAATATTAGCATTGAAATAGTTAAGGATTTCCTATACATTGGCACAGTCATTAATCAAAATGGAGGCTGTAGTCAGGAAATCAGAACATGACCTAGGCCATTTCTGCACTACACTGTTATAGTGCTATCATTCCGCTTTCAACATCCTATGGAATCCTGGGGTTTGCAATTTAGGGAGGGGAATTTAGAATTCTCAGCCAGAGAGCTCTTTAGCCTCAGTCAACTACAAACTCCAGAATGCCACAGGATGTGAAAAGTGGAATAATAGCATTATAACAATATAGTGTGGAAATGGCCTAAGAATTGGAAGGGCAGCCATGAAGGATCTAGACAAGCTTCTCAAGTGCAAGGAGACATCATTGAATACCAAAGTCAGGATTATCCATGCCACGGTATTTTGATTTCTATGTGCAATCATGAAAATTGGACAGTGAAGAAAGCTGGTAGGAAGAGAATCAACTCATTTGAGAGGAGTTCCGTGGATACCAGAGAATCGGTGTGGTGTAGTGGTTTGAGCATTGAACTACAACCCTGGAGACCAAGGTACAATTCCCCCCTCAGCCATGGAAACCCACTGGGTGAACTTGGGCACGCTGCACACTCTCAGCCCCAGAGACTCACATGGTAGGTTCGCCTTGGGGCACTGTAAATCAGAAACAACTTGGAGGCACACTACGACAGCAATAACTGTGGATACTATGAAAAGGGGCTCTGCCCAGAGAAAGTGCAATGAGGAGATTACTCCCTCTCACTTCCTTAGGGAGACAAGAGAATTTTTTAATCTAGCCTGCTTGCTTCTAGTCAAAAGGTGGATGTAGAGCAGAGCAGAGGGTAAGCCCTGGTGCCATAGCAATTGGAAAATCTTTGCAACTGGCAGTGAGAAATCAATGAAGCCTTGCAAATTGTAGCAAGCTACAGCTCTACTAGCTGAGTTGGAGATTTGCACGCAGCCCTTACCTCTTGTCCAAAACTGAACCTCCCAAAACTGGAGAATTTGCCTCCTCATCTTCCACCTGAAGACAGATTATGAAAATTAGAACCTCAGGACTTCAGGGCCAGACACTGAGATCCGGCAACTGTAGTCTTGAGTCTTATGGTCTGCATTGCGCTCCTTCTTAAAGGCAAAATGATTCTGGCTTAGGCTTATAAAATCTGGGTGAGAAGGAAGGGTTGTTTCAATTGAAGAACCAAAGTTAAGCAGGGAGGGGGACTCTTTTTTCCCCACACAGCCCAAGAGTAATAAGATTCTGAACCTACCTGGAATCTTTACTTGTCAACTTAGGCATAGTAGTTTTGCCATTTCTAAATTTCATTACTGTCTGCCAATAACTGGTATCTCCCCCACCTATTAATGTTTGTCTCCTTCCTCTCATGTTATTCTGTTTTTGGCACTAAGCATACTTTGAATTAATAGCAGAGCCACCCAGATAATGCTAGACAGAGAGAGAGAGAGCAGAAAAAGATGAAGAAGCATGGAGCTTGTACTAAATCTCACCTTTCTTTCTCAAAAAAGAGAGCAAGTTTCTAGCCCTCAGTGCCCAGTAAGATACAACTTTTCTTCCTCTATCTATCTATCTATCTATCTATCTATCTATCTATCTATCTATCTATCCATCCATCCATCCATCCATCCATCCATCCATCCATCCATCCATCTATCTATCTATCTATCTATCTATCTACTACGTTTGTATGCTACCTTTCTCCCAGAGTGGGACCCAAGGTGACTCACAAAAAGAATCAGCTGAAACCAGAATGATCATATTGAAAACACAGTTACATGCAGCAGAGATCAGGCACTCAGTATTGATTTGCAGGGCTTCTTGGAAGCATTTTGTATTTGGCCATCTGCTCTTTGAACTGCTGCCAAAATATACACAGAATCCTGTATTTACACTATAGTAGCTTAACGTCTGCCAAAAGCAATGCCCCGAGGCCTTGGCAGGATCGTTGTTTTCCTCTTACGGCAGCAGCAGTGGTGTTCCCTGCTATCTTCCTTATCATATTGGTAAGGTGTTAGGCACTGGGGTGTGGGAGATACTAGTTTAATCCATGGAGCTCACTAGGTGGATTCTTAGGCTACCCTTACTTAGTATTATATACTATACACCCATCAGCCAGCATTTTTTTTTAATTGGCAGGGCGAATAAATGCATATTTGGTCAACTAACAGGGTAAATGAGTCTGAAAGGCCCAAACTCCAAACTGCATTCCACCCCTGCTTTTCATATTAATTCAAGTTCCGCATCCTCACCCGCCTGGTTCTGCCGCTCCTGACTTTCATATTCGTCTTAAGCTCTGCTTCTGCACCCACCTGATTCTACCTGAGCTCCACAACTGATTTACAATATTTCTCTAAGTTCTGACCTCTCAGTCACTTGGTTCTGCTTTGGCTCCATCCTTGATTCTCATGTTCCTCTCAACTTCACCTCACCTCAGCTCCACCCTTGGTTTTCATATTCCTGTAATCTCCACCCCTTTGTTCACCTAGTTCTGCTTTGGGTTCACCCCGATCTACATATTCCACAGCCATGATACCAGTTTAACATTTGCTCAGGGTCATTTCCCAACTTTTTCTGAGCCAGTAACTGTTGTCTCAGAACTGCAAGCAAACCTAGGAAAACTGCTATGTTTAGACCCACACAGAGCTACATTCTTGATGATAACCCTCTTGCATGTCCTTCTCTTGATACATGCCCAGGACTGTATTAACACCAGTGGCGTATCTAGCATAAACAGCGCCTAGGGCAAGCATGGAAATTGTGTCCCTACCTTCTCATCTCTACCTCCCACCTCTACATGCATGGCTTTTTGCACACACACCCCGGCATTGGCGCCTGGGGCACGTGCCTTACCTGCCCCACCCTAGATACGCCTCTGATTAACACAACCCAGGTACATCAGTCTAATAATGCTTTACACTGTCATGGCTCCATCCTGGGGAATCTTGGGATTTGTACTTTGGTGTGGCACTGAGAATTCTGTGCTGAAAATCTCTACTGTAGTCCCCTGAACTATAGGACTAGAGCTCTTATTAGAGCTCTTTAACAGAGAGTTCTGCACTCCTCACCAAACTATAAATCCCAGAAAATGCCACAGGATGAAGCCACAACAATTAAAGTGCCACCAGACTCCTACAACTGTATAGCATAGATAGCTCCCCAGTGTCATCTTGAAAAAAGATGGCTGAAAATTCCTTTTCTCTGTTGGTAAGATTCATGACTTTATCATTCAGGTGCATACGTAGTATTTGGGTTTGTTTTCCTCTCTTTTTAATTCTATTATGTGTATTATGTTTTAAGATCTGTACTGCTAAATTGTTTCTGGTTATGTTTTATACTGTTTATTTTCTATATTATGTTTTATAGGATGCATATCCTCTGCTTTAACAGTCTTTAACTACATAGTGAGAGCCGGCATGGCTTAGTGGTTTGAGCTTTGGACTATGACCCTGGAGACCAGGCTTCGATTCACCACTCGGCCATGGAAGCCTACTGAGTGACCTCGGGCACATCACACACTCTCAGCTCCCAGGAAACCCTTATAGACACTGTAAGCCACAAATGACTTGAAGGCACACAACGACAACAACCACATAGGGATGGAGGGAAGGAAGGAAGGAAGGAAGGAAGGAAGACACCCCAAAACAAGTCAAACTCAGACACAAGATGAGGAGTGTAGTGACAAGGGGGCAAAATGAGGACATTGCCCCCCATAAGAATTCTGGGCCCCCTGCAGAGGCGTGTCCAGGGTGGGGCGAGTAGGGCACATGCCTTGGGCGCCAATGCCAAGAGGGTGCAAAAAGGCAGTGCTGGAAGTGGCAAAGAAGGAGGAAGTAGGGGTGCAATTTTCACGCTTGCCCTAGGTGCTGTTTATGCTAGATATGCCTCTGGTCCCCCAAGTGACATTTTTTTCTTCAGTCTCCAAGCATCTAGCATTTCGACAACTTAAGACTTCACTCGAGCATTTAGAAACAAACTGTAGGCGTTCAAAGCAAAGGGGAAAGCAAAGTGACCAAGGGAATGTGAATGCAGTGAATACGAAGAGTTCTACGTGTGAATGAATTTTAGTTTTCAATGCTGTAGATTTAGGGACTGAAGGAAAAATTAAGGGGGGGACAGCATTTATATTTGAGGTGGCAGTCCCCTCATTTTGCTCTTCCTTAGCTACAAACCTGCACAGGATGGTAAACTATATATATGTACTCATTCTTTTAAAGACAGAACTTGGGAATGCTGTTTTGTTGTTGTTGTTTTTTGGATGACAATTCCCATTGGCCATGTTGCCTGGGGGGATTCTGGGAACTGCAGTCTGGAACAAAACAAAAACTTTCCCAAGCCCTATTTTAAGGCCCATCAGGAAAGCCCTCCGTATGAACTCTCTGTGAGCCTCTGCGGACAAGATGCATTCCAAACAGCTTATTGGTGTCTGAGCAAAGGGGAAGGAAGGTGGAAGTGAGGGGTGAGGTCCCAGGAGACTTTTCCCAAGTTTCTAATAAGGGTGAGCGATTTGACAAGCACCCACAGGTCTCCAGCGCAGAGCACTTCCAGATCTAAGTGCTTTATGAAAATGCCAAGTGCTCTGCTGGCTTTAAATCTTTCCAAGAGGGGCAGCTGACTTAAACTGTCAATGTATTTCTCTCCCCCACCACCAAACCTTTTTCCTCTCTCTCTCTTCTGCACTCGTTCTCCCTCTCTCTTTTTAAATAACACTCCAGGTTGGAACCCAGTCAAACACTTTAGCAGTTGGAGGCATATTGAACTGATTTAGAAATATGTTGGGGTGAGGGTGAGGGAACAGTAAATTATATTTTAAAACTCTGTGTTTTGGAGATTTTGGGGGTGGGGGAGAAAACTTCTGAAAAGCCAGGAGAACAGCTAAAGCTGGAACCTATTAGTGGGTGATGACTCTGGACCAGCGATATCTCCATGTTTTGGGAGCGCACGCTAGCGTTGCCAGGTTTTCAAAACAGCAATAAGGGACAGTCTACATTCATAACATCCCGGGCTGCTCTTAACAAGTTTGCGCTCTGCCTAAATACCTAATGAGAGTGTTGATTTCAGTCAACCTAGCCGTGTATTTGTCTGTAAAATTAACATGTTGTTCGCATTCATAAATTACATGATGCACACGTGTATGTCTTTATAAAGGCCCTACATCCCAAATAAGGGATTTTGGGGGACATCTTGTTCAGTGTCTATAAAAACAAAAGCTTTTGAGTCGTCAAATAGGAGACATCTTTTACAATACGGGACACCTGCCAGTTTGATAAGGGACACGCTTTCCAGACCTCAAAGAAGGGACATCCCTTATAATCAGGGATACATGACTCACTAGACGAGACAATAATGTTGGTAAGGTAAGAAGGCAGTAGGAAAAGAGGAGGCCCACATGACAGGTGGACAGTGGCGGAGCTTGGAGTGCGTAGGGGGAGCTGGGGCAGGACTACAGCATAGCGGGTGTGGCTACAGTGCATGGCGCATGGCCACAGCGTGTAGGGGCACGGCTACAGTGCATGGGGGCATGGCCACAGTGCGAGGGGGCGGGTCTACAGCACACAGGGGTGGAGCTATGAGCTGGGACACCCCCCAAAAAATTGCCACCCGGGGTGAACTGCCTCCGTTGCCTCCCTGTCCCTATGCAACTGCAGGTGGATAGACTCAATCAAGGAAGCCACAGGCCTGAATTTGCAAGCCAGGAGCAGTGCAGTTGATCACAGAGTGACATCGAGGTCCCTTGTGCATAGGGTCACCATATATTGAAGTCAGCCTAATGACAATTAACAGCAAGCAACCTGACAACCTTCCTTGTCAGCACATGCAAGGGCCATTTCTGTACTACACTGTTATACTGCTCTTATTCCACTTTCAACATCCTATAGAATCCTGCAGTTTGCAGTTTAGGGAGGGGCATTTAGAATTCTCAGCCAGAGAGTTCTTTGACCTCAGTAAACTACAAACCCCAGAAGTCCACAGGATGTTGAAAGTGGAATAATAATACTATAACAGTATAGGGCAGAAATGGCCAGACTCTTTCACCTTGCAGTTATATTGGCTCGAGCTTGTGAGGGAGCAATGGTAGTTGGAGTCCAAAAACATGTGATGACCCATATAGGTTCCGTATTCCTGGTGTACTCTGTTTTGTTTGTGGAGGTTCTATATAAGGAGTGTGGTCACCTAAACCAGCTTCTTCCATGAGCCATTGAAATGAGCAGTTATCACCACATCCCGTGCTGCTGAATTCCACAGGCTCATGACATCACACCCACAAAAAGCAAATCGCCTCTATACTTTTCCCTGTTCCTCCTTCTCCTCTCACCCCTTGCTTTTTTGTCCCCTCCAACCTGACCAAGAGTTCTGCAGAACTTGAAACCTTCTCATTATTTTACACACTTCCCAGAAAGAAGCCATTCCTTTTCTGGGTCTGTCCTGAACTTCCTACCTGCCAGTCAATCAGCACAGGAAGGAGAGATTGCTGACGCACATGCTGAGACTGAGCATGTTTGTCAAGAGTCCTTTAAACAAATTTTCCTGCATCACAGTTAGCGGAAATGCTACAACAAGGCTGTTCCAAGTAAAGGAAGATGAAAGCGAAACTTCTGCAAGCATCTTCGTCGTCAAAGAGGGAGAGGCCAAGAAAGGCGTGCAACGTGGGCAGGGCGGCAGGAGGGGGGGAATGCTAGTAGCAGAAATTTGCGTTGCTGATAATCTTGCTTCTCCAAAGTGACCCAGGACAGATACGCCTCATTTAACCCAGTAGACCTTTTCCTGAGCATTACTTTTGAAACTTGAACTTTTAACAGAAAATTTGATTTGGTAAGAACAGGGAGAGGTTCCTAGAATTTAAAGAAAAAATGAAGAGCAGTCTAACATGTTTCAGCAAAAACTTTTTATTTAAAAACTAACAACAACGCTGTGCATGAAAAAAGAAACAGCCAGGTCAGGTGAATGCTGTGTAAGTAAACAAAAACCTTTTGAACGTCAAGAAACCACTTAAAAGCTTCTTCCAAACTGAATCTAGAGATGATGTTTTCTTTCTCCATCGTCCCTTGTCTTTCAGTTTCCAATTTGGTGGCTGCAGGCCAGCGGAAAAGCCACCTAATTGGTTTGCATTGGTGTAAAATGAATATATACCTGGGCGCCTTTTAAAATACCTTCTGCCCCATTGGAAAGCATGAAATGCGAATGGAATTGGCTTAAACAGCAACGAATACACACACACACACACATCCATATCTTTGTTTGCAAAGTATCTGACAGTAAGGCTTTTTACGTCTGCTCAGTCCATTTTCCCTCCTCATCACTGTCTAGCTGAAAGGTCTTTAGCAGCATTGGCACAGGGAGGATGCTGTAGCAGGGCTGGAGAAACACAGCCTTTCATTCAGGGTGTCTGCAGGAGGCAATGCAATAAACTAAACCTCAGCTGGGAAACAGCAGGAACCTCCTGTAGTCGGTCCTACCACAGAGGTGTGTGCCTGTGTTCAACAGACAAGGTAAACAGCAGCAGCCTCCAGAATCCCCTACTAAGCAAAACAGAGGCCATTTCTGCACTTATACTGTTATAGTGCTATTATTCCACTTTCAACATCCTGTAGAATTCTGGGGTTTGTAGTTCACTGAGGCCCAAGACCTCTCCGGCTGAGAAGGCCCCTCCCTAAACTGCAAATCCCAGAATGCCACAGGATGTTGAAAGTGGAATAATAGCACTATCACAGTGTAGTGTGGAAATGGGCAGAAAGAAAGAAAAGGGAAGAGCAGGTAAATCTGCCTCAACAGCTATCCTCTGCATGTTTAAAAATCATAAATGTGTAAGTTTGGCCATGAAAATAGAAATCATAAGAAAAGTAAAGGATAGTAAAAGAGGGAGAAATTGTCCCTGGATGTGTTTTGGATGAAACCTTCAAGTGGTCTCTACCAGATTTAAAACGTTTCTAATCATATATGCAAGTTGTACATGATCTGGTCATTTCATTCCAGATGTTCATATTTTTAGTTTGGGACAAAAAGCTTGTTGAAACATGTTGAATTGTTCTTCTCTTTTATGATAGAGGAACCTATCCCTGTTGTCTCCATGTTATTTCTGTCTCTGAGACCAGAATTTTTCTTAAAGAGTACAGTAAAGCACAAGAACACATCTACTCCATTAACTGAGATATATCTGTATGTCCTTTTAGATTACAGCAATTATTTCCTACATTCCGATATATATTTGTGTGTGTGTGTGTGTGTGTGTATAAATAAATATAATATACATATATATGCATGCACACACACACACAAATTAGCATGTGCAAAATATATGGGCCCATTTTATGTGAAGGTGTTGATGTAATTCCTCCTTTTGATGAGAAATGACAATGCCAGTCATCCTACAACTAACCTTAGGCAGCTATATGTCTGTCTTATAAACCAGCTTCTCCTTCCAGCATTGTTCCCCCTGTAAGCTCCTTGGGGGCAGGGATCTTCCCTCTCCTAGATGGAAAGTTGCACGCACACAATGCTGCACTTACAGACACACACACACACACACACACACACACACATTAAATGAGCACTACAACATAGAGTTATGACCAGGCATTCAACGGGCAAAGATTTTTCCAAGCAAAGAAATTAATTGAGATGGAAAAATTTTCACATTTTGGTTGTCTACACATTGGCACATACAATCTAGTTAAAAAGACCAGAAAGTTCTAGATTTTGCTCCAGTTCCTTCTGATGAGCTGTATGATCAGAGATTTTTTTATACCAGCTCCCCAGGTCAGTTTATTTTAACCTAATATGCAATGGGCCAGAAGGCCTAAATACCCTAAAGGCACCAGATCCTACCTGATCTTGAATGCTAAGCAGGGTAGGTCTGGTTAATACTTGGATGGGAGACCACCAACAAATATTAGGTGTTGTAGGCTATATTTCAGAGGAAGGAACTGGGAAAGCCACCTTTGAGTTTTCCCTGCCTAAGAAAACCATTCATGGGGTTACCATAAGTTGGCAGGCAACTTGAAGGCACACAAAACATGTAAAGTGGCCCAGAGTGGTCGACCAGTGGTTTGAGCATTGGACTACGACTTTGGAGGCCAGAGTTTGAATGACCACTCAGCCATGGAAACCCACTTGGTGACCTTGGGCAAGTCACACTCTCTCAGCCTCAGAGGAAAGCAATGGTAAATCCCTGTGATAGGTTTACCTTAGGGTTGCCATAATCAGAAATGACCTGGAAGCATGAAGTAACAATAAAATGGGAAAGAATAGGAGCAAAATCCAGGACTTTTCTGTCAGTCTGGATTGTGTGCCCATTGTGCGATTGTTAAAAACGTCTGCCAGAAAGTGCTGGACTGGGGATCAGGGGAGAAGATGGCTGTTGTAATGAGAGGACTAGCTCTTTTTGAGTTTCAGGTTTCCAGTTTCAAGTTTTGTTAGCTTCACGTCAGTAGCTTCATTTGAGGTCTATGCCCCACCAACTCCACTCCCCACCCCATTATCTTTGTTGTTGTTGTGTGCCTTCAAGACATTTCCAATTTATGGTGACTCTAAGGTGAACTTATTCCAGGCGTTTCTGGGGGCTGAGAGGGTGTAGCACACCCAAGCTCACCCAGTGGGTTTCCACGGCTGAGCAGGGAATCGAAGCCTGGTCTCCAGGGTCATAATCTGATTCCCAGGACTGCATTACTATTCCAATTGATGCCATACCCTATCAAATTTCAAGAACCAGCATAGTGTAGTGCTCTGAGCATTGGACTACAGACCTGGAGACCAGGGTTCAGTTCCCCATTCGGCCGTGGAAACCCACTGGATGACGTTGGGTGCATCACATAGTCGTAACCCCAGGAAATCCCGTGATAGGGTGCCTTAGGGTTGCCATAAGTCAGAAATGACTCAAAGGCACACAACAACAACAAACCAGCAGCATCATAAGCCTTCTTGCAGAGAACAACAGCTCGCAGTCTTCTCATTAGTTTAGGGACAATTAAACTGTCCTCTTGTAGTTTCCTACTTATACACAGATGTGACTCACTCTCCCCCAGCAGGGTGAATGAGAATGAGTCATCTATAGCCTTCATTTGCCATCTTAGGTCATCTTAGCAAAGCTGAATAATATGGGCAATCAGCAATCTTTTATCTGGTCTTAGGAGGCCTTGCCTCAGGTCAGCCTGATAGCTTTGCTCACAGAGATCTTAGAGCCAGAGATCACAGAGCTGAAAGAGATTCCAAGGCATCATCCGTACTCACAGCGATAGAATTCCCTTATGGAACTCCCTGCTACAAAATTTGGGGACAGCCACTAGTTTGGGTAGCTTGTAAAAAACAACAGGAAGTGTGTAAGTCAGCTATGGATGGACATTAGCCAAGACTGCTAAATATAGCCTCCATAAATAGACACAATCTATCTCTTAATACAAAATATTTGGGAGCAAACGATAGGCATGTCCTCTTTTACTCTCCCCCCTGCCATCAACCGGCCTGTATCCTCTAGCTTAGATACCTTTAGAAAGGGATTGAAAGTGTAGGTAACCTAACGTGCTCCGGATGTTTTGGATGACACCGCCCATCATATTCCATTGGCCCACTTGGGTGTAGCTTATAGAATTGGCAGCACTGTATAAAATACCTGGATGGTACCAGGTTTCTTATATCGGTGGAAAACAACCAGCAACAGATGACTCAATACAAAACTCCACTCTTACTCTCAAATGTTGCCTATCAGGTGGCATGCAAATAGGCCCCACATGAGAGAAAAGTGGGATATAAATTAAATAAATAAAATAAATAACACTTTAGAGGTATACTGTCTCTGGACATTGAGGCTCCTTCTTTTCTTTTCTTTTTTTTTGCCATCAATCTGCTTTACTCTTTCTATAAACCATTCCATCTGTAGCCCTTCCTCTTCTCTCAGCCACAATCCTGCCAATATCTTACACATATGTAAGTTCCCCTACAGAAGAAATTGCACATCTTTGTTTGATACTGAACGGCTGCATTTAGCTCAAGGTTGAAGAGACAGAGGTGTCCATGTGGTTTCATTGTGCTTGGAGCTGTGAATTCAGCTGCACATTCGGTTGTCCTGCTTTGTCGCTCAGCACAAGGACTGCATAGCACAATCAATGTGTAATTTCACATAAAGAAATTTATGCTCCCTAGCCCTGCTGCAGAATCTTGCTGGTTCTAACTTGCAATGCGATAAAAGTAAAGACAAGCCAGATTTTTTCATCGTTGTTCTTGTTATTTCCCATCAAGTTGGACTCAACTTATTGTGACCTTGCGACTGGGAAGCCTCCAGATCATCATCTGCCCTTCCCTGGTCTTGCAAATGCAGGGCTGTGCCTTTCTCATTTGGGTCCTTTTCTTTTTGCCATCTACTTTACCAAACATTACCATCTTTCTCAACAAGTCATGTCACCTCATGGTATGGGCAAAGTATGGTAGCCTCAGTTTAGTCACTTTGGCTTCTAAGGAGAATTGGAGCTTGATCTACTCTCAGATAAACTGTCACTTTGGCAGTCCATGGTATCTGCTAGGGATGGGCCAACTGAATCCTCGAATCCTTGAATCCTGGGTAAGGATTCGAGATTCCCGAATCCGAATCCCTGTGCCAAAATAGGGAAACCGAATCTTTCGAATCCACCGACTAAATAGATTGTTGGAGACTGGGACGCCTGAAAACCTGGGAGACCATACATAGAAGGGAAGATAGTAAATAGGCGAGGTTTTCCCTTGGAGTAATAATGGCCTTTGCTAACAATTTCACAAATTACAGCTAGGCTTGTATTCTAAGATATTTAAACTGAACATTTCATATTTAAGTTCAGTACTTGACTGGAAGCTACAGGTTTGAGATTTCAAGGACAGCTGAAACATTCCTTTGCATAGCTCCTTTGCAAACCTCTTTCAGACATAATTCTGGGGTATTTGGAGTTTTACAAGGTGTCTGACAAAGTGTACTGGTGCATCATCAAACTATAAACCCCACGATGCCAGAAGGAGCCATGCAAAGAAAAGCCAGTTTTGACCTGGATTAGCTCTGTACTGTAGTATGTGGCCCTGTTTACACAGGCAGGAAAATGTGGGATTAAGCCACATTTTCCTGCCTGTGTAGAAAGGGCCTTCATGTCATTTTCAATCTGGGCCGATCCTGAGGCAAAACTATGACAATTGTCTTGGCCAGATTTCTTCAGAGGGAAGTTTGCCTTTGCCTAGGCTTTTGCTAAGGCTGAGAGAGTGTGTCTTGCCCAAGATTATCCTTCTTTCCCTTGCTTTTTAAACTCTTTTTTAAAAAAGGATTCGAAAGATTCAAGATTCGTGGATTCCCAGAACCTTCCAGGGATTCAGGTCCGGAAAATTCTGGATTTGTCCCATCTCTAGTATCTGCAGAGCTCTCCTCCGACATCACCCTTCGAATGAGTTTATTTTCCTCCTGTCAGTTTTCTTTACCATCCAGCTTTCACCACCAAACTATGACATGGATGATTTTGACTTTAGAAATCAGAAGAAGACTAGGACTTGGAGGGGCAGCTATGAAGCAACCAGACAAGATCTTGAAGTGTAAAGGTACATAATTAAATACTAAAGTTTGGATTTTCCATGCCATCATATTTCCAGTTTCTATGCATGGTTACGAAAGCATGATGGTGAAGAAAGCCAATAGGAAGAAAGTCAATTCATTGAAAATGTGATGCTGGAGGACTGTAGATACCCTACACTGCCAAAAAGACAAAAGAATGAGTCTTATTTCAAATCAAGCCTGACCCCTTCCTAGAAGCCAAGATGACTAAACTGAGGCTGTCGTACTTTGACCATATCATGAGAAGACATGGCTCACTAATGTTTGGTGAGGTAGAAGACAGTAGGAAAAAAGGAAGCCCATATTACAGATGGATAGATTCAATCAAGGAAGACACACCCATGAGTCTGCAAGACCTGAGCAGGGTAGCTGATGGTAGGGGGACCTGGAGGTCTCCCATCCATAGGGTGTTCATAAGTAGATGTTGATTTGGCAGCAGTTAACAACAAAAATTAAGTGATCCATAGTTAATTGTATATCCAGTTCCAAAGCTTGGAAACAATAACTTCCCATTTACCCTCCCCCACTTTTTTGGACTATAACTCCCCAGAACTCACCAGCCAGCCGGGCCAAGAATTCTGGGAGTTACAGTTCTAAAAAAGGGGGAGAAAGAGAGAGAGAGAGAGAGAGAGGGATGTTTTCAAACTCTGCCCTGTCTAGATAGTGTATCTCTCTTTCTTTCTCTGTTTTCTTCACTAAGTCACTGGAGCTGTTTTGTTCATTTTACAGTGGGTCAGTTTTATGACTTGAGGTTAAAGAAGGTTTGATTTGTCCTTGAGAGTTCCCTGCCAGCCTGAAGCAAGATGTGGTTTGCGTACAAGATGTGGCTGAACCCAGCTCAGAGCGAAAGTCAATAGTTCAGGAGTTAATTCACATAAGGAAGGGAGGGTATTTAAAACACGTGCACACGCACACACCAACCAAGGTCAGAATCTCGTGACCTGCAGACATGTCTGTAGTGTTATCAGAAAGACCTTGTAACAGATAGGTATGTGGGGCTGCACAGATACTGCGCTTGAGTTGCATTTTATGGCTTTTCTTCTGAGGCTTCAGCACCAGTTTTTTATTTTTCCTCCAGAACTTAAAATCCAAGTTTTGTGGGAGAGGGGAGCTATAGTTCCAGCCTCCCATGCTGGCTGGGGGATTCTGGGAGCTGTAGTCCAAACAAAAAACCATCCCAAGTTCTGTTTGCCTTGAATGTGCATTTAATGCTTGGTTGCTACTTTGGACCTATCCTTTCCATGCATTAGCAATCAGGGCAGAATTTATTGCAGAAAGAAAGCTTTAGTCCCCTCTGTGGCCCTTTCTGCAATGCACCTTTTCACGGAGCTGGGGTGTAGGGATTGCGCGAGCAGCCTCTAGCGAGAGGCTCTCACGTCCCGGTCCCTTCAGCTCCGCAGCTGCCACCTGCTTGCACAAGAGTCCTGCCTCTTCCTTCCGCAGTGCAGCCTGGGAGTTTCCCAGGCTGCGCCAGGGCAGGAAGCACGAGCGCTGCGGCTCTGGAGCTCCGCACGCATGGCAAGTGTGCGCGGAGCCCCGGAGCAATGCGCGATCATGCACCATTTTGGGCTCACGGCCGAAAATAAAAAAGTGTGCGGTCGGCGCCTGCCAGCCCCTGGAGCATTGCATGATTGTGAATGCGTTGTGTGGACCACTCCTCACATTCGCGCGATGCTCGAGGGGCCCTTTTGCATGGCAAATGCGGCGCGAAAAGAGTCCGTATTGCTCAGCCTAACTTGCCTTGTGAGCTTGTGGGGAAAGTAATATGTGGCAGTGGTAACCGGGAAACTTGCATATTTCCTTGAGGTCTCCATGGCAAATAGGAGATATTAGTCATTACTTAATCCCACCTAGAGTGGAACCACTGAATCAATCAAATTTACATATGCATTGATTTCAGTTATTGTTTCAGTGAGTTTATCCTGGTTGGGACAGATCAACAAGATTCATGCTTGGTGTAATCGAAAGAATTCCTACTCTCACTCCCAGGGTGGTTGTGACGCAACCTGGGTATGGGATACACACATCTTGATGCAATCGGAAAGTACAAATAAAGCAAGGCAGGGTTTTTCCTGATCACGCCTTGCATGATGGCATGTGGACTGCTCCCTCCTCATCTGATGTCCATGGTTTTGGCAGTGAAACCCAATTCTTAGAATCAGGTTGTGGCCTGGGATCCAGAGCATGGAAAGATGACTCCTTTGGACTACAACTCCCAAACCACCTAAACTGGCTGGGGGATTTTGGGACTTATACATGAGTATATATAGTATATTAATTAGTAATAATAAACATATTGTAGTAAAATGGTAACACAAGGGACTTTATCACCATCGCAAGAATCATCAACAAAGAAGTCTGTGGCAGCTTAAAGATTTCTTTTTAAAAAATCAGACTTAAGCCTACTTTTTCAGAGGCTTAAAGTATAATCCTAAAGGGGCCTGCTACCTATGCATGGATATAAGAGAAATTGGACTGAAATGGTGATAAAATGAGAGGTGAGGGGTTCAGTCAGCTTGCAACAAGGACAGTTTAAATCCTTGTAAAATAAAGCAAACAAGAACCCTACACAGATGCAACTTTTGATATTATAATTGTCTTAGTATTGTTGAGTAAGTTAGCACCTGCAGAGGGAAAGGAAACAGTTTTCTCTGTCATGACCCATGCAAATAGACAGAAACTTCTTGATAAGTTGCAATTTGGTTGCCATCTTTCCGGCATGAAATTTCAAACTATCTCTTCCTTTGACATGCACCCTCCTGCAGAACTTTGTAACATTACTTTTTAGGACTACAGTTCCTAGTACTCAGGGTGGCTGAGAGATGTAATCCAAAGAGTTGCGTTTCCAAAATTCTGTCTTGCTGGTCATACCCTCCAACTGTCCCCAGTTTGGCAGGGACAGTCCCAGTTAACCCTCTGTTGACCCACTTTTTCAGCTGTGTGTCCCAGTTTCTCTCCCTTCCTCCCTCCAGCTTACTTCAGTTTCTGCAAACTGAATTCAACACGCAAAAGTAGTTTGCACTTAGCAGTGTGAGAGGACAGGAGCAGGCAAAATCTTGCCCTTCCCTGCAGTTTCAGCTAAAAACAATCTGCCAGGAGCCTCTCCATCCTCTTTAATAACTTTTGCCATCTTAAACCACACTCTGGCACTGTTTCACTCTGTCCTGCTTTTCATCTGTGAAATGTTATAGGAGATGCCCTGGCACAACAGTGAACTCTCACTCCCAGCTAGGGTCTGATTTGCATCCCACGCTGACCCTGATTGCCCATTAATTAATCATCATTTTTAGAGGCCAGGTCATTAAGGAGGGCCATATCGACCACTTCCTGGTCTGCCTTGCTGAAGAGCCATATAACTAGGTTGCATAATGCTGAGCCACCTGCAGCGCTAATGATTTTTTCATCTTGCTGTTTCTTTTTCCGCCAGCCTTGTGCCTTCAAGTTGCCGGTTGACTTATGATGATCCCATGAAATTCATAGGGTTTTCTTAGGCAGGAAATACTCAGAGGTGGCTTTGCCAGTTCCTTCCTCTGAATTATAGCCTACGGCACCTGGGATTCACTGGCGGTCTCCCATCCAAGTACTAACCAGGGCTGACCAGCGCTTAGCTTCCAAAATCAGACAGGATCTAGATCATCATCATCATCATCATCATCATCATCATCTTTAAAAAATTTATTTCTTACCCACCTCTCCCCAAGGCTCGAGACGGGGTACAGCATGGATTAAAAAAAACAACCACAAGCACATAAAACTATTTAAAATACAACGATTTAAAATTAGGATATTTGTATGCTGAATACCAGGTTCTGTAGGCTCTGTGTAAATATATTTGTGTGTGTGTATGTATATGCCTTCTAGTCGCCTGTTGACTTACGGTGACCCCATGAATTTCATACAGTTGTCTTAGGCAAGGAATACTTAGAGGTGGTTTTGCCACTTCCTTTCCCTAAAATATACCCTACAGTACCTGGTACTCATTGGTGGTCTCCCATCCAAGTACTAACCAGGGCTGACCCTGCTTAGTTTCCATGATCAGATGGGGATCTGGTGCCTTTAGGGTATCTATACCTTGTTTCCAGCCATAATTGCAGCAAATCTTTATTTAAAAAAAAACCCTTTGTTCCAAAATTCCTAGGGCAGGTGTTTGGGACTTCACCTCTCAGAATCCCTGTTCACTGGCCAAGCTGGCTGGGAGTTCTGGGAGCTCAGGCACAAAACACCTGAAAGTCCAAAGGCTGAGAAGCGCTGGTCTAGGATCTCTCCAGTGTTCTGAGCTGATCTCAAGACACAGCAGAGGTGGAAATCATACGGCTCTCCAGATGCTGTTGGACTGCAACTCCCAGCAACCCTAGGCAGCCCGGCCAATAATGAGGATTACGGGAGGGTGAAGTTCAACAACATTGGGTGAGCCACAGAAGCCATGCAGAAGGAATTCACAAAAGTCAAAGTCTGTGAGTTTGTCTGTGTCAGGGAGGCGAAGACCTCATATGACTGGCTGTGTGAGGCAAGAAGACCTCATATGATTGGCTGCCTGTGAAGATTCTATGGAATCCCGGGGTGGCAGTTTAGGGAGGGGGCCTTTAGAAGTCTCAGGCAGAGAACTCTTAGGCCTCAGGCCCGTTGCTGTGGAGATGAGGCCTAGCAGCAAGGAGGAGGACGACAGTGTATTCCCTCAGGAAAACACCCTCTGTATGCGAATTGGATTGGGGACTATGGGGAAAAGTTACAGGTACTGGACAAGATAGTTTGGGGAATGAGAAACACAGGATCTCAAATCTGTGTATTTCAACTGCATCTAATTCCTAAGGTAAAGTAAGGTAATTCCTAAGGTATTTCTAACAAGTATTACC
Organism: Cyclura pinguis; assembly: GCA_030412105.1. Taxonomy (NCBI): domain Eukaryota; kingdom Metazoa; phylum Chordata; class Lepidosauria; order Squamata; family Iguanidae; genus Cyclura; species Cyclura pinguis. The sequence continues at coordinate 131,419,389 of CM059604.1, read as the reverse complement.
TATGAGAAAATAAAATCCCAGGCAACACTGGGTAAATATGGTAGTTTTATATATAAGTAAACCCCCACCACCACATGGACACATGTGCATTACTACTTGGAATGAATGTCAATTCTCCAGAAAAGAAAAGAAAAAAAAAACCCTTCCACTTATGTATTATATATTACAAGTGCCACATCGTAAGCCTCCTCTGGTTATGAGTAATATCCATATTTGAACATCTGGGATTCATAACCTCTTGCTGACAGTTAAATCCCATAAAAAGTTGCGGCAAATGGTACGGATGCGAGAAGCCTAGTTTAATGGCCTGCCCAACAAAGGAAACCAGCTTTTCCTCCTTTGCCGTACTAGGCAAAAGACTTTAAGTGGAAAATTGGTGGAAGTGGTTTCTGGCAGGGTTATGATTCTTATGACGGAAAACCTACCTTTCCCCCATGGAGCTAAAGGCAGGATAGGAGAGCCTCCAGTCCCAATCAATCCTCTGTTGTCCTGTTTTTTCAGCTGATTTTAAAATCTCCCAGTTTTTCTTTTCTCCTCCCACTTTCCCCCTTTGTCCTCTGCTTAATTCCATTGCTGCAAACTGAGTTTGAAGTGAGAAAACAATTTGCACTCAACTGATTCATTGAGGTGGAATCTTGACCTTCCCAGCAGGCTCAAGCAAAGGCAAACTGCTGCAGCTTTTCCTAGCTTGCATGTTCTTCCTTTTGCTGTCTTGACCTCACTCTGATGTTGCTTGGTCACCATATCCCAGTTTTCATCTGTGAAATGCTGGAGGGTATGGGATAAGAGGCATTTCCAGAAGGTCTCCCAGGGCGTGAGCGCCGGCCAAACCAAAACCAGCCTAATCCTCAGTAACGTTGGCATGCCCAGTGCAATCCCAATGTTGAGATGAATCATTTTCTGTGTATTATCTAGGAATGTTCCCTTTGCTCTTCTTTTAACACACCTGTGGGTAAACAACGGAACTTGGAAAGGTTACTTTTTTGGACAATTTCCAGAAACTACGCTACCTGGAGGATCTGTGGAGCTGTAGCCCAAAAAAGGGGTAATTTCCAAGTTCCAGTAAATGAAAATGGGACGCAAGAGAGCCATTATGCTGTCATATGTTACATTAGTTATTTGCCCCAGGGTCAAACCTATCAGGAAGCCAGGGGAGATGGCCGGTTCAGGCAACAAATGTTGGATGTCATGAAAAGGCAGCAAACCATGAGTTCTATCATTTTTGGTTAGAGAGAAGTACTTATGATTTTCTCTATTGGGTGCCAAAGTAACTTGATCTGTCTTGAGCACTACATTCTTTGACTCGACAGGGAAGAGGGCAGGTCATATATGGCTCCTCCATCCCAGGCAGTGAAATATTTTGGCCAGCTATGTAGACATATCACAATGATAATTATTTTCTCTGTTTGTTTGCCGTACTGTCATAGAACCACATAGGCACAGAACCATGGAATTGAGAGAGACCATAACAGCCATCTAGTCCAAGCCCTGCTATGCAGGAAGACTCAGCTAAAGCACTCCTGAGAGCTAGACATCTAACCTCTGTTCAAAGACCGCTCCATGAAAAGCCATTCCATTGCCAAATTGCTCTTACAGTAAAGAAGTTCTTCCTAACATTTAGACAGAATCTCTTTTCTTGTCATTTGAATCCATTGGTTCATGTTCTAGTCCCTGGAGCAGCAGAGAACAAGCTTGCTCCATCTTCTCCATGACATCTTTTCAAATATTTAAAGGTGGTTATCATATCATCTCTGAATTTGTCTTCTCCAAGCAGCTCTTGGTTTCCAGACTTTCACCATCTTGGTCATCCTTCCCTAGACACAATCCACCTTCTTGAACTGTGGTGCCCAAAATGGGCACAGTTATCAGTTGGACACAAGTGGCATGTTACCTTTTGACACAGAGGCAAGGCTAGGAAACACTCCCCCCCTTCCTTTATGATAACATCCAGAATTCACCAGGGGCCATACTCTTTGCAGGATTCTAAGAGCTGCTGTGAAGAAAAGAGAGAAAATATCCCAAGTTCTCGAGGTTAATATGTGGAATGTAGGTATTGATTGGCTTTTCCTCCTTGAATTTGTCTGGTCCTGCAAAACCAGTTTGACTAGCACACAGCCCCAAGGGAGTAGGGCAGTGCACAACAGCTTCCAAGCCTCTTGAGGAGTTTTCCTCTGCAGGAGGTGTGCCAGCCCAGCGCTTGGCGATGCCTCCGGGCAATGCGTAGAATGTCTCATCGAATACAAGAGTAGGCAAAGCTGACACTACCTTCTGTTATGCTCCCCAGATCAGGCGATCTGTAAACACGAAAACTTTCCAAAGCCCTGACGTTCTCCTATTCCTCTGTAATTTTCGGTCACCGAATGGTTTGCAGCAAACACAGCATCTGCTGCTTGGAAAGTGGGCAAAAGCAGCCAACCTATAGTTCTGGGAGAAGCAAAAAGAGCATATTCAGTTTTTGTTTGGAGAGGCGTAAAGTATAAAATAGGTGCAAGTGACTCGAAGACTGAGCATTGCCAGGCCTCCAGTGGGGAAACAAGGAAAAAAAAGAAACAAACCAGAGCAACATTTAATGGATTTTTTAAAAATTCACATTTAATGTAATATGAATAAGACAACTAGTGAATTATACACCGTTTGAATGTTATGAACTGTTTCTGCTCCCCTGGGGCAATTTCCTCACATCCTGGAATCTTCACAGCTACAAACGCTTATAGCCTGGCCTAAACATGACCTAATTGTGTGGGGAGGGGGAGGGAATGTCTAAAAGCACTTGATGGGGATGCACAATTCTCAGGGGAAACTCAGTAAATCTGCTGCAGGATTTAGTCTAATATTTAAAGGTGCTCTCCAAAGTGGTTAATCTACTTGGTCAGATGGAGTTCAGCACCTTGGCTAGTGCCCTTAAAGTCCTGGAGTGGATTCACAGCCCCACTGAAATGGGAGCCATGACCCACCCCAAATTATATAGTCAGCCCTCCACATTCATGGATTTAACATTCACAGATTTGACTATTTGTGAGCTTCTCCAACATCTGCCTCCACCATGTCCCACTCCATCCCAAATGCCTCTTTTCTGGGGGAGTCTTCCCATCTGGTGGCTCCGATTGGGCTGTACAGCCCTTTAAAAGGGCTCCTCCTCTTCCACCAGCCACGGCCTGACCAGCTAAAGATGGATTGCAGCCTGATTTCTTAGCACCACAAACTCTCTGCTGTTGCCCCTCCACACACACACCCAAGGAAAGAGATGGGCAAGAGGGAAGAACTATAAGACCACCCCTTTTTCCTCTCCTTTTTCTGACCTGGTTTGGACCCTGGGTGCCCACTCGCCCCACCATGCCTTGCCCCTCCCACAGATACACATGCACGCACACACATTGTGATATTTGCAATTTTTCCACATCTGAAGGGGTCCTGGGCCCCTAACTCCAGTGAATGTGAAGTGCCAATTGTACTATATCCACTTGTACTTCCATTTTGAATGATTTGTACTACTTGCTGTAAGCAGCAAGTAAGCATATGACGACAGCCGGCATGGTGTAGTAGTTTGAATCTTGGGACTAAATCCAGGAAACCAAGGTTTGAATTCCCATTCAGCCATGGAAACTCCTTGGGTGACCTTGGGCAAATCCCACTCTCTCAGCCTTAAACAAAGGCAATGGCAAACATCTGCCCAGAAATCTTGCCCAGAAAACCCTAGGGTAGGATTGGAGTCAACCGAAGGCATGTAAGAGCAACAACATACACATGCAGTAGAAGGAGATGATGGAATCCTGAAGTCATAGAATGGAGTGAGACAGTTCAGTTTCAGACCATCTCCACCCTGCACTGTTACAGTGCTATTACTCCACTTCCAACATCCTGTGTAATTCTGGGGTTTGTAGTTTACTGAGGCCAAGGAGCTCTCTAGCTGAGAATTCTCAATGCCACTCCCTAAACTGCAAATCCCAGGATTCCATAGGAGGTTGAAAGTGGAATAATAGCACTATAATAGTGTAGGGCAGAAACAGCCTATGGAATCCTGCGGTTTGCTGCCGGCCCCTCCCGGAACTGCAAACCCCAGGATTCCATAGGAGGTTGAAAGTGGAATCATCGCACTATAAGGGTGTCGTGCGGAAATGGCCTATGTGTATGGCAGGAACAAAGAGACTAAAATTTGATCAGCCATGGAAATCCACTGGCTGACCTTGGGCAAGTCTTACTCCCTGAGCCTTAGAGGAAGGGAATGGCCAACCTCATAGAATCATAGAGTTGGAAGAGAACATAAGGCCATCGAGTCCAACCTCCCTGCCTTTCAGAGAGACACCATCAGAGCGTTCGTGACAGAACAGTCTCTTCAAAAACCTCCAAAGAAGGAGACTCCACCACACTCTGAGGCAGCGTATTCCACTGTCAAATTGCCATCAGGAAGTTCTTCCTCCTCTGAAAAAAAAAATCTTGCTAAGAAAACTCCAGAATAGGGCTGCTATAAATTGGAGTCTACTTGAAGGCACATAACAATAAGAACAACAGTGACACAAACACCAACACCGACATTTACAGGGATTGCTTCTCTCTGAGCAACAAAGAATGACAACAGCAGCTACATAGGATCATACAATCACAGAGTTGGAAGAGACCCCAGGGGCCATCCAGTATAACCCCCTGCTATGCAGGGACACCCCTCAAAGCACTCTCAAGAGATGCCCCGTGCTCCTTTGCAGCTGCAGATCCACAGTGGAGCCAAAGTTTCAAATCTGGCTGCACAGTTTTGGGGGCTTCTAGGCTCGGCTATGGGACTTTGCTGACTTCCCCCTTGCCTTAGCATTATACTCTAGGCCATCCACATTATTTTCCCCACTCTGCTAGTAAAAATAAAATGAAAAGAAATCAAATAAGAGTTCATCACACTCTGGCTGGCCACCAAATCTACTGCCCTGGGGCAGATGCCTCACTATGCCGAATGCTAGGGCCAGACTTGTTCACTAGCTTTTGGATTCACATGTTGCCTGCTTCCGCTGAGAGGCTAGAGGATCCTCCCCCACCACAAGAATGTATACAGCATTAGTGGGGAGCAGGGACAGATAACAAGCAAGGAGATGGAAAATTAACCCTCTCTTCCCTGGTGATTTCCTGAGGAAAATCCCTCTTCTGAAACTGCTGTTTGCACTGAGATAAAATGTGCCATTATGCAAATGCTAGCTTTGGAGGAGAGACTTCCTCAGAACCAAACATAATAGGAGAGAAAGGGATTATTCCTTCCTTACCTGCTCTAATCCTGTCATTGCTCACTTATTCCCAGTCCTCTCCCAAGGCTATCTGCATTTTTAAATGGAACTGGCATTAAATGCATCTTTGCAATTTAACCTCAAATGTCATTTGGCCCTAAGAGTCTGGAGTTTAATTTCTGCTGAGGCTATTTTGATCCTGGTGGGTTACTGAAAAGGGAAATCAGGGCTGCAATCCTAAACGGATTTAAGCCTCGCTGAACGTAAATGGGCCATTCCTAGTGCATTAACACATATAGGATTGGCAACAGGAAATGTTAACTTGTCATCGCTTGCACAAATCAAATTATACATTTGTGGGTTTTTCCCTTCCTTCCGTGACTCCAAAAATGACTTAGATTGAGGCTACGGTAATACACAAATGTTATGGGTGATTTTCTCAGCGACTGAGCCATTAAAAATCATTTGTTTGGTTTCTCTAGGTCACTTCCTATTTTTTGAAAGAAGCTCGTGGGGGCCTGAGGCAGCGTCCAGGAAAGGAAGGTGGGCCAAAATAGCCTTTAAATGGCAAACTGTGCTCCCCTACAGGGTTCAAGGTCTGCCATACTCAGAAAGAATATCCCATATTGTCATTCACGCACATCCCTGAGTTTGCTGGGTTTTGAGCCAGCTGCATGCAATTCTAAAGCCTTAACCCTTTCACTGTGCTCCCCTACAGGGTTCAAGGTCTGCCATACTCAGAAAGAATATCCCATATTGTCATTCACGCACATCCCTGAGTTTGCTGGGTTTTGAGCCAGCTGCAAGTTGCTCATTCTCTTGCAATCTCTTTCTCTGTTTGCCGAGTCATGCCAGAGATCTGTGGTCTTACTCAGCAGTTCCAAGTGAAGTGTCTTCTTCACCCACAGCCCCTTTTTGAGAAATAGGACTATGCTAAGTTTCCTCCCTTTTCTTCCTCTTGGTTAGTGGGTTACATGAAATGTTTATATAGCAATGAGCCATTTCCTTTACAGGCTGCTTATGCTCTGTGATTCAAACTTTCGCATGCACATCTCATTTGCGCACGTATCATGCTGACACTGATGGGTGTTGTAATCTCTCTATTTCTGTTCTCTCTCTTTAAAAACACCCGTTTCTTTCCTCCCTCCCCTCATTTCCTCATTTCCACTCCCCTTCAAGACCGTCAACTTCCTGTCACTCTTAAGCTTGGCTTCATGAGTTCCTGTATTACTTCTGGAGAAATTCCGCAGAAAAAATTGCAAGTCATTGATGTGTATTTGGAAAAAAAGGAACTGCCCCTTCCCATATCTAGTGACATGGGGAGTGGGGAGGGAAATATCTTTGCCCAGGTCAGAAAGTTTGCCAGATCTTCCGTTTCCTGAACCGTTTCTATGTAAGGCTCAGAACTGGAGCTGTTATTTCATAATGCAGCTTGACCAATCTAGAGCTAGTTTCTTAGTCATTTCTAAGGCAGATGATGATGTCATGACATATCACAGAGTACAGAGGAAGTTGGAAAATTAAGTGGTATATTCAGTAGGGCTGAGAAAAACATCTCTTGCAGTCATTTTCAGTCCTCCACCATCAGTAATGCAGAGGTAAATTCTAAAATGCAGGCACCCTTCTTGACAGTCTTCATAGTGATGCCCTGAAGGTAGCTGTGTTGATCCGTACAGCTAGGTTGATCCATACCAACAAACCACTCCCAGCCATTTTCCTCAAGAATGGGTCTTTTGTGAACTTAATGGCTCTTAATCATACATTCAGAACAAAACAAAGCCACCTCTCAACTACTTTGCATTATAACAGAGATATAGCAATATATTATTGGTAGGAAAACCTAATCCCCTCCCTCACTGCCCCCCCTCCCCCATTGTGAGGATTGCAGCTCAGCTCAGAGATTAAAAAAGAAAACTGAGCAAGCGTGGCAGAAAATGCCATGGAGAGCACTGATGCTGCACAGTTACAGCACTGCAAAGTTAGCTGACCACTTTAACCATAATGGAATCTTGGGATTTGTAGTTCAGCAATGCACTTGAGATTTGTAGTTCAGCAATGTACTCCAGCAAAAAAAGATTCCCACCACCTTGCCAGATCCCAGAATTCCACAGGATCGAGCCTTGTAAATACTGTCAAACAGCTGTAACAGTGTGGTGTAAATGCACTCACTGTGCCTGAGAATCAAAAAGTCCCTCTGCTCTAACCACCACCCATATCCCTTTAAACACACTAGCTGAGGTCCACCCTTCCCATCTGTGGTCACGCTGCTCCTCTCAGGAAGGAGCCGACAGAACCTGCCAAGGTGTGCTAAGCTGTAATTTGGTTCAGCCCCATACATGTGTACTTTTTTGTAGCAGAGCACACAGAAAACACAGAACTTTGCTTTGTTTTGCACTGGCTCTGCCAAAGACAGCAATCAAAAAGGATGCAGCTAAACACACAATAATTTTAGTGCGACCTAGAGGTGCCTGCCTCCTCTTTCCTCCCAGGACCCTTCTTGAAAGCAATCAGTTAAGCTCTCTTTTTTAAAGCTAAGCTCTTTTTATCTGTGTTTCCCAATTCCATCAGGTGACTGTGACCAAGAGAAAAGAATGGAGGTAGGTCTAGGAAGATTAAGGAGTGAGCGTAGATATCCCAAGGGTTGTCTGCATTCCCACTTTTGGATGTTCTGCAACATAATATGGGACAAAGCTTCGCCCTAGGCACTGCACTCAAAAGGAACAGAGGGCAAGTTTCACTTTACCCTAATGGTAACTGGGGTTGCTATACCTTTTCAGGGCCTGGAACCTCCTTTCCAGTCCTGATGAAGAGCAATCTCAAGGTGCAAGCATGGCTTTGAAATCATGTCTGTATATATGAGTGTGTGTGTGTATCTGTGTCCATGTTTTCACTTGTTAGATTGAGGCTGGCATCCCATTAGGGACATATGCATGTGCAAGTTTTTCTTGTTGCTGTGTGCCTTCAAATCATTTACCTACCATATTTGCTGGTGTATAAGACGCACCAGAATATAAGATGCACCCCATTTATATGCCAGCAAATACTATCTGCCTGCATATAAGATGCACTGGCATATAAGACGCACCCCAGTAGTTTTCAGGAAAAAAAGTGAGTCTTATACACCAGCAAATAGGGTATATATAAATTATATATAAATATATAAAAATTATTTTATTTATATTATTTGCTACATTCCCTGAAAGGTTATTGAAAGCATGGGGATTTATGACATCAGTCAAACTGACCTTGTCCTAAAAAACTTCTATGAGTAGCCCAACAGATCTGAGTGGCATAGCATCAGGAACCCACTTGGGCCAAAAAAACGTGGGACAGTAATAACCAGCTAAAATAAATATCCAATTTAATGTTTTGTTGTAAAAAAATATAGTTAAGTTTCCAATCTTTTATCTGTTGACCTAGGAGTAAGCTCTACTGAACCTGTCAGACAAGTTTCTGTTCTGAAGTAGCTTTTTGTAATACACCCTGCTAATTTACATACACACATACTTCTGTGTGCATACACATACTTTTGTTGTGTGCTTTCTGGTCGTCTAACAAAATACTGTTTGTAAAATGAAATATTTAGATCTAATGTAATTTCTGTATGATGTTACAGGCAGAAATCTAGCTGCTGTGTTTTGCATTTGCCTCCATGTCAACTTCAAGAACAGCCCGATTTCGAGTGTATTGTAGTAGTCTAATTGGAAATAATAGCTCTGCAATTGCTCTTAAAATTTGTGCTGGCACACCATGACAAATTATGCTTGCTTTCTTTCACTGCTGAAGCTGAGAACGAATCAAGACGCTGCTAGCTCCATAATTCATTGCAAAGGTGATTTAAGTACAGGGTAATTCTGTAAATGGTTACTCAGAGGAAGACATGGTAAGTTCCATAGAACTGACATCCAGGAAAATATGCATAGGACTGAAGTCTCTGCCATCTTTGTACCCCCCACCTTCCTCCAAATCATACAGAGCAATGGGCACAACATATGGAAATTGCCATCCTGAGGTCAGAACCATCCTATAACGTAAAGTTAAAAGAGAGCGGGACCCCGAAGCTTAAACAGTTTACAACAGGGCTGTCTGTGCAACAGTTTATTTCAGCCTTCCCCAGCTGGTGGTCTCAAGATGTTTAACTACATATCCCATCATCCCCCAGCCAATGGCCATGCTGCTGTAGTCCAATAGATCTGGAGGGTGCACCAGGTTGGGGAAGCTGATGTCTTCATGGATATTGAAATTCACATGGCACTTTTCCACTTCCTGGTGCTCAGAACAGTTTAGAACAGTTGAATATATAATAACCATATCGTAAAACAAATCATGTGAAAAACAAATTCAGGCTATTCCCCACACTACACATTCTTATACAGGAATCCTGTTTAACTCGTACATTCAGGTTGCTATCTGCCACCTACTTACCTGGGGAAAAGCCTCATTGAAGTCAATGGGACGTACGTCTGAGCTGACATGCATAGGATTGCACTGTCAGATATGAAGTTCATTGTTGTTTTGTGCCTCCAGGTTGCTTCTGACTTATAAAAATCCTAAAGCAAACCTATCACGGGGTTCTCTGGGGCTGAGAGTGTGTGACACATGCAAGGTCACCCAGTGGCCAAGCAGGGAATTGAACCCTGGCCTCCAGGGTTGTAAGTCCAACACTCAAATAATTATACCACGCTGGCTCTCTATGAAACTCATACCCTCTGACATTTCCTACATAAAAACTGGGACACATGTGGCCAAGCAACATCAGAGTGAGGTTAAGATGGCAAAAATGATTAATAAAGAAGAACAGGCAAACTGTGAGAGGCTGTAGCAATTCGCTTTTGCCTGATCCTACCGGGAAGGGCAAGGTTCTGCCCTTCCTCCCCTTCCCCTCCCATAAGTGAGTAGAGTGCAAACCAGTTTTACACAATGAAGTCAATTTGCAGCAAAGGAAGCAAGCACCGGACAAAGGGAGAAAGTGAGAGGAGGAGAAAGAAACTGGAACATTTAAAAAGTAACTGAAAATGTAGTTTGACAACCGATGAATCAGGACCATCCCTGACAAATCAGGACAGCGGGAGGGTACGGAGGCTGGTAGGATTTAGTTACTCACAGGAAAATGGACATAAAACTGCAGGCAAAGTTTGCTGTCTCATTTTCATAAAAAAAGAAGAAAAAGGCTAATTTTTAAACTATTGATAAGATAGGGCATTTATTATTCTTTTCCAGCACATCTTTAACTGCAGGGAAACACACGGTCTTTGTTTTTAAATGAGTGCTGGGCAGACACTTGCAGAATAAAGGGATGACAATGTCTGGCAAAGAGCTCTCGGGAATGTATAATAAGACTGCTAGGGTGTGCTGTAGAACTATTGCCTATAGCTCAGGGAGAAAATGCATGCTTTGTACACAAAAGATTCTGGGCTCAACCGGAGTACTGTGGGGAAACCTCCTTCTTGAACCCCTGGAGAGGAATGATGCCAATCCATGTCGCATACCTTCCAACCGTCCCACCTAGCAGGGACAGTCTCAGTTCATCCTAATTTTTAGCTGCTTTTAAAAAGCCCCCTTTTCTCTCTCCCACTTCCATTTTTCCACTCTGCTCACTTCAGCTGCTGCAAACTGAGTTCAAAGTGCAAAAGTAGTTTGTACTGAATTAACTCGGTGCCTTTCCCAGTAGGCTCAGGCAAAAGGAAACTGCTGCAGCTTCTGCCAGCATGGATGCTCTTCCTCATTAATAACTTCTGCCATCTTGACTACATGATGATGTTGCTTGGCCACCCATGTCCAGATTTTCATCAGTGAAAAGTGAGAGGGTAGGGTGTTGATATTACCAGTCTAGAGCTAAACCAAGGATTTGGTACATGGCAGAGACCTATATTAGAGAGGCAGTATGGGGTAGTGGTTTGAATGCTGAATTAGGACTGTGGGAGATCAGGCTCAGCCATGGAAACCCAGTGACCTTGGCCAAGTCACACTCTCTCAGCCTCAGAGGAAAACAAAGTCAAACCTGAGCCATTTCTGCACTAGGCTGTTATAGCGCTATTTCACTCTCAACATCCTATGGAATCCTGGGGTTTGCAGTTTAGGGGGGGGGCCTCCCTAAACTGCAAACCCCAGGATTCCATAGGATGTTGAGAGTGGAATAATAGCGCTATAACAGCCTAGTAAGGAAATGTTGCTGATCTGAACAAATCTTGCAGGAAAATCCTATGAAAGGGTCACCTTAGAATTCCTGTAAGTTGGAAATGACTCAAAGACAGACAAGAATAAAAAGAAGAAGAGGAGGAGGAGGAGGAGGAGGATGGGAGGATCCTCTATTCCTGTCCTTGATGTGAGAAGAAGGGAGTTACTAAGAATTGCACAAGTTTATTCCCTGTTCCATTAGCAAGCTTCACCCCCTACACACCCACCTACTTCCAACAAAAATAACCTTTGCAGCTCAACCCTGCAACCTTGGAATACTCTTGTTCTTTCCTCTAAACAATTCCCAGTCATAGAAACCAAGCTTTTCTTATCTTCTGATAAGCTGTTGTGTAAACAAGGCCTTCTACCTGATACCTATCACAGGCAAGCTCTTTATTTGTTTATTTATTTGTCATCTAATTAACATATTTCCTGCCCAGTTGTTTAAATCTTCTTTTTTTCCTCCCCGAGTAATTTGCCCATATGCCTAGGTCTTTAAAGTTGTGTTTCTATGTGCCCTTTTTCATTGTTGTTGTTGTCGTGTGCCTTCAAGTTGTTTCTGACTTACAGCAACCTTAAGGCGAAGATATCATGGGCTTTTCTGGGGGCTGAGAGTATGTGACATGCCCAAGGTCATCTAGTGGTTTTCTATGGGCAAGCAGGGAATCAAACATTCTTGCAAAGAAGCTAGTAACATGCGGGCTGGACAGGGCTACTGTTAGGTGGATTTGTAATTTGTTGACTGACCGAACCCAAAGGGTGCTCACCAATGGCTGCTTTTCATCCTGGAGAGAAGTGACCAGCGGGGTGCCACAGGGTTCTGTCCTGGGCCCAGTGCTATTCAACATCTTCATTTGTGACCTAGATGAAGGAGTAGAGGGCATGCTGATCAAATTTGCAGATGACACCAAATTGGGAGGGGTTGCTCATACGCCAGAGGACAGGATCAAAATTCAAAATGACCTTGACAGATTGGAGAGCTGAGCCAAAGCTAACAAAATGAATTTCAACAGAGAGAAATGTAAGGTCCTGCACTTGGGCAGAAGAAATGGAATGCACAAATATAGAATGGGAGACACGTGGCTGGACATGAGTTAGCAGTATAATGTGGCTGCTAACAAAGCCAATACGATTGCTGGTTGCATCAATAGGAGTATGGTATCTAGATCGAGGGAGGTAATGGTACCACTCTGTCCTGCATTGGTTAGACCTTGTCCGGAATACTGTGTCCAGTTCTGGGCACCTCCTTTCAAGAAGGATATTGACAAGCTGGATAGTGTCCAGAGGAGGGCAACCAAAATGGTGAAGAGTCTGGAAGCCATGCCCTACGAGGAGCGTCTTAGGGAGCTGGCTGTGTTTAGTCTGCAGAAGGTTAAGAGGGGACGTGATAGCCATGTTTAAATATTTGAAGGGATGTCATGTCAAGGAGGGAGTGGGCTTGTTTTCCGCTGCTCCAGAGACTAGGAGAAGGAGCAATGGATTCAAGCTGCAGGAAAGGAGATTCCACCTGAACCTCAGGAAGAACTTCCTGATGGTCAGAGCTGTCTGGCAGTGGAATATGCTGCCCCGGAGTATGGTGGAGTCTCCTTCTTTGGAGGTTTTTAAGCAGAGGTTGGATGGCCATCTATTGGGAGTGCTTTGATGGCAGGGGGTTGGACTGGATGGCCCCTGGGGTCTCTTCCAACTCTGTGATTCTGTGATTCCATGAACCCTGGTCTCCAGGGTTGTAGTCCAACCCTCAAACCATTACACTATGCTGATTCTCACACGTTTGCACACCCTCATTAATCTTCTGGGATGGCAGAAGATTAATTAGAACTACGTCTGCTGAATTGGTACAGTTGGAAGATACACACTTACATGGAAGTAAATTCCATTTGGCACATCAATTCCATTTGGAACTTTCTGAGGAAGCACCGCATGGGATTGTAGGTTTGTGAAATAACACCTAGGTTGTAAGGGTGGGAAAGGAACAAAATGGCAGCAGAGCCAAACAGTTCAACCTCCTCCCCAACTCTAAGTCGTTCATAGTCTCTTTTTTGGGGGTAAAGTTTTGAATCTGAAAGAACGAAACCTAAAGATGTACAGTCATCCCTCCTCATTCACTAGGGTTAGGGACACAGGACCCCTGTGAAAGTGAAAAAAACATTAATAACTCTAGGCCCTCCCAAACCATATTTAACACACACACAAAAAGTATGATCACCATATTCAACCCACCATGGATTCCTTTGAGGCATGTGGGTTCCCTCAGAAGGCAGAAGTGGGGGGCTGGTGGGGCTTACTGCCACCTCCACTGCTGCCCCACACCGTTTTTAATAGGGACTTACCAGCCTTGTTTGCAGTTTCTCAGTCTCACAAGACTTGCAGTCCCCATTAGAAATGGCATAGGGAGGCTGCAGAGGTGACAGCAAATAATCCATGAATAATCAAATCCACAAAAGTGAAACCCACAAATGTGGAGAGCTGACTGTACCATCATAAAGCCCATACAGCTGAAGTAACTTTCTTTGACTCTTCCTTTGTTTTTTGTGAAGAGTCTCATTCCCTCAGGAATGGTAGCCCTATAATCTGTAGCAGCTGGCCCAACAAGAAACCTTGTGGTACCTTAAAAAACTGACTGATTTTACCCGAGACAAGCTTTCCCAGAGAGGGTTGGAAGCCTAAAGAAGCTTGCACTTAAGAGGCATCCACACCACACGAACAAAGCAGTTTGATTGCACTAGAACTGCCATGGCTCCAATTTGAGTGATAATATTATGTGTGACTGACTTTTGGGGGCAGATGTTTGTATTACAAAATCAGATTTTAAAATCTGGAGGAGGAGGAAGAAAAAATCTCTGTCCTAGGGTGTGGAATTTCTTAACAGAGCTATCTCTGTGTCTCCATCAAACTGTTGCCAATGTTCTGTTCACTTTTAGCACATTGGCATACTTGCGCAGGATCCTGGACCGGCATTGTGAATTGGATGCCACAGCCTTGAGCTCACCCATTGTGCCATGGATGCTATCACTCTCTGCCCAACAAGCCAAAAGGAAGTGCTTGTGGAGTGTGTGCTTCTGGAGTGCTAAAGCCTGCAATTATTCAACCTCTGAGAAGCACAACCACATGCCCATGGATTTGTACACTAGCATAGTACCCAACAGAATTCTAGCATATAACTCCCAAGGGAAAGCCATGCCACTTAATCAACTATAACAGTGCCTCTTAAGCAATTTCATGAGGTGGACCAGCTGGGTTTTATTCTCAGTGAACCAGGAACCAGTATCATATTTTTGGCCACCAGTTACAACTTCCGTCCTTCCGTCCTTCCGTCCTTCCGTCCTTCCGTCCTTCCTTCCTTCCTTCCTTCCTTCCTCTCTCTCTCTCTATCTCTCTCTCTTTCTTTCTTTCTTTCTTTCTCAGAAATTTGCCACAGAGCAGCACCAAATGGCTCACGGACCAGAACAGGTCCCCAGACCATTCCTTTGAGTTGCACTCTTCTATCAGTTTGATACTAATAGCAGTTTTATGGAAGGCCTAACAGTCTTAGGTCAGGATTGTCGGCTCAGGACTAAGCCAGATCCTAAGATCTCGAGGAGTAGCTAATACCCCAGAGGACTGAATCAGAATTCAAAATGACCTTAGCAGATTAAAAAGCTGAGCCAAAACTAACAAAATGAATTTCAATAGGGAAAAATGTAAGGCACTACACTTAGGCAGATATAAGATCCTGGCTTAAAAAAGATCTAGGAGTTGTAGAGGACCACAAGCTAGACACGAGTCAACAGTGTGACGCAGCAACTGAAAAAGTTAATCTAATTCTAGGTTGTATCAATAGGAGTATAGTGGCTAGATCGAGGGAAGTAATAGTACCATTCTATTCTGGTTTGGTCAGACCCCACCTGGAATACTGTGTCCAGTTCTGGACATCACAGGTCAAGAAGGATGTTGACAAGCTGGAACATGTCCAGAGGAGGATGACCAAAGTGGTAGAAGATCTGACAACCATGCCCTGTGAGGACCACTTAGGGAGCTGGGGATGTTTAGCCTGAAAAAGAGAAGGTTAAGAGGGGACATGATAGCCATGTTTAAATATTTGAAGGGATGTCATAGGGAGGATGGAGCATGCTTGTTTTCCGCTGCTCTAGAGACTAGGACATGAAGCAATGGCTTAAAACTACAGGAAAAGAGACTCCACCTAAACATTACGAAGAACTTCCTGATGGTAAAAGCAGAGTGTGGTGGAGTCTCCTCCTCTGGAGGTTTTTAAACAGAGGCTAGATGGCCATCTGTCAGGAGGACTTTGATAGTGTATTCCTGCACGGCAAGGGGTTGGACTGAATTGCTGTTGTGGCCACCTCCAACTCTATGATTCTGTGACCTTTTTTGACATATCAGGATGTGAAACCCCTTGTTGCTACAAGGATGGTGTCAGGAAAGTTAGCTTGTAATGATATCATGAAGCATCAACACAGTTGCACTGAGTATGCCATTAAAATGAAAGGGATAAAGACTAACAAAGGTGCAACACACACACACACACACACACACACACACAATTTCAAAGACAATGCTCTCATCCTGACACTTCTCCCCCTTATCCTGAGGATTAAGGAGGAAGGTCCAGGCGCTGACATGTGACAGACATAGGCCATTTCCCCACTACACTGTTATAGCACTATTATTCCACTTTCAACATCCTATGCAATCTTGGGGTTTGCAGTTTAGAGAGGGCCATTTAGAATTCTCAACCAGAGAGCTCTTTGGCCTCAGTAGACTACAAATCCTAGAACAGTTCCGCACAATACTCTTATAGCGCGATGATTCCACTTTCAACCTCCTATGGAATCCTGGGGTTTGCAGTTCCGGGAGGGGCCAGCCGGCCCCTCCCGAAACTGCAAATCCCAGGATTCCATAGGGAGGTTGAAAGTGGAATCATCGCGCTATAAGAGGGTCGTGCGGAAGATTTCCACAAGATGGCGAAAGTGGAATAACAGCACTGTAACAATGTAGTGCGGAAATGGCCGTACCCTCAGTTGAGCAAGGCTCACAAAATTTCTGAAAAGAATGAATATGACAGAATTCATATGTCCTTTCAATAATGAAAACTCTCTATCCAGTATTAGCGTCTATTTCCAACTAAAAACAGTCTTGCTATATCCAACTGAAAATGGGATATACTGAACCTCAGATTTTGAAATGCAGACATGCTGTCAGGGTGATAGCGGTGGTGGATCAGGGGAGTTGTAGTACAAAAAAGTAACTTCCCCAGCCTCCCCTACTCCCCCACTTTAAATATGTAATTTAAACCTTGATAGCACAACAGAATGGACAAAGCTTGTTCACACACTTTCTGAGAAACAGCCCTATGTTGTCCTTCGTTTTTATTTTATTTTTCAAAAAAAAAACATGCCAAACACCACACAGTCCCCCTTCTCCTTCGTTCTTCTGTATCGCCCTACTGGAGACAGGAAGCACATTATTATTATTTTAACAAGAAACGCTTTCAGACAAATGGGTCTGGCAATTTCTATTACCTCATGGCAATGCCACGGAGAGAACCCAGCACACCTTAGGCCACCGTTTGAAAGCCCAGAGTAATGAGGGTTTTTATCCTTTTTAAGACAGCGGCTGCCGGCTGGGAATGGCTTGTTGCCAGTAACATCAATTACAAACCTGGAACTGGAGAGAGTGGGAGGCAGGGAGGTAAGGGCTGAAAAAAAATTATGGTATTTCAGTGGCTCTCTGCCCCATAACCTCCCACTTCTTCCTACTTCATGATGAAGGAAACACTATTGTAGCTGGAGTTTCTCTCATCCCATCCACGCAGCCCTTACTTCTTTTTTTCAGGGAAGCCAGTGACTCAAACTACTTAAGATGACCAAATGAAGATGTTTGTTTACTGCGTAACCAGCTGTGACACAGGTTGGCACGTGCTGTCTCTTGAGCATCCATTATCCTCATTACACATGCTCCAGCTATCCCAAGTTTGGCAGGGACGTTCCTGATTAATTCTTTGTCATCCCACTTTTCCAACTGCTTCTTAAAATGGCCCCATTCCTCTCTTTTCCTTCCACTTCCCCCCATTCACTGCAGCTTACTTCAGTTGCTGCAAACTGAAATTAAAGTGCAAAAGTAGTTTCCACTCAATGAACTCGGCATGCGGGAGGACAGAAGGGTGAAAATCATGCCTTTCCTTGAGACTTAGGCAAAAACAACCTGCTGCAGACTCACCTAGCTTGTGTGTCTTTCCTCCTTTAGTATCTTTAGCCACACTCCAGTACTCCTTCACCCCAAGTGTCCCAAGTCTGTGAAATGTTGGAAGGTACGTTGTTGTTGCTGCAGCTGAAAGATATTTGAGGGATATACTGTATTTTTTCAACATGTTTTAATCTATGTTGAATGGGTTTTTTATCATTTTAAATGATTTAATTGGATTGATAGTTTAATGCTTTTATAACTTTTGCACTGCCTGTTTCTAGTTGTTCTGATTTAAGTTATATCCTAAGCTGCCTTGGGTCTCATAGTGGGAGATAAATATGTAGCCCTTTAGAAACCCATCTCTGGTCCTCCTCCACCAGCCACTGCCTGGCCAGCAAAGGACAGCTC
This sequence comes from Cyclura pinguis, assembly GCA_030412105.1. Taxonomy (NCBI): domain Eukaryota; kingdom Metazoa; phylum Chordata; class Lepidosauria; order Squamata; family Iguanidae; genus Cyclura; species Cyclura pinguis. The sequence continues at coordinate 131,401,417 of CM059604.1, read as the reverse complement.
ACAGCCTGATTTCTCAGCACTACAAACCCTCACTTGATGCCTTCCCCAGACCCAAAGAAGGAATGGCTGAGAGAGGAAGTATAGGGCCACCATGCCAATCCACTCATTTTCCTTCTCCTTTCGCTGACCGGTTTGGACCCTGGGTGCCAGTTCCTCCCACCATGCCATGGCCCCCTTCCCACAGACACACACACACATATCTTGATATTTCCACTTCTTCCACTTTTGTTGAGGTCCTGTGCCCCTTAACCCTAGCAAATGTGGAGGGATAACTGTAGTTCAAATATACCCTACCAAAATCAACGTTCAAATGGAATTAATCTATCAACAACATTACAGGAAGCCCCCACCTTCAGCCGCCCTGTTATCTGATGATGTGCTCTTTCAACACTTCCCAGTTAAGGCACAAGTTCCGTTAACTTGATAAGAGTTCTCCTCTTTCATCCGTCCTTCTTGCCTATGGAGACTTGCTTGGGCTCTCTCACAAGCATGGTGCTTACAAAGCGAGCTGAGAGGGGTGAAAAGGTGTTAAGCTAGCTGAGAGACTTTGCAAGCAGCACACGTGCAGTAGGTCTCAAGTGAGCCTCTGTAAGTCAGGCCATTTCCACGCTAGACTGTCATAGTGCTATTATTCCACTTTCAACATCCTATGGAATCCTGGGGTTTGCAGGATGCCATGGCATCATTAAAATGTAGTAGCTACCGGTTGTATTCATTTCAGGGGCCATGGTTCCACATGATGTCCTAGCAATCCAGTAGCCGTCCAGTCTGAAAGTGGTAGCTAGGACACATTATTTGAACTACAGAAAAAAACGTTTTGCACCACCTTATCCGCATACATAACCTGCCTCAATGTGGAAATGTTAAATGCGCTTTACTGCCCATTAAGAAAATGCGGGCACTGGCAGGAGACCAATCAGGGCTGGCAGGGCAGGGCAAAATGCAGGAGAGACACTCTCTGCAGGAAAGTGCAGGAGAGACACATACCCTTAGGGAGCTGGGTATGTTTAGTCTGCAGAAGAGACTGTTAAGAGGGGACATGATAGCCATGTTTAAATATTTGAAGGGATGTCATGTTGAGGAGGGAGCAGGCTTGTTCTCTACCACTCCAGAGACTAGGACAAGGAGCAATGGATTCAAGCTGCAGGAAGGGAGATTCCAGTTGAACCTCAGGGAGAACTTCCTGACAGTCGGAGCTGTTTGGCAGTGGAATACGCTGCCTCAGAGTGTGGTGGGGTCTCCTTCTTTGGAGGTTTTTAAGCAAAGGCTGGATGGCCATCTGTTGGGAATGCTTTGATGGGTGTTCCTGCATAGCAGGGGGTGGGACTCGATGGCCCCTGGAGTCTCTTCCAACTCTATGATTCTATGATTCTATTCTGTGATTCTGTTTCAATTTGCATTAATGCTGAGAGGTGCAGAACACATTCCCACTACTGCATTTCAAGAGAATCTGCCTTAACTACAGAAAAGATCCATTTATGGTGTCTCATGCGGAAGGGGCCTTAGAATGAAAAGTGCAATTAATTACATTTTAAAGGCTGTATCTGCCAGCTTACATTCTCTCTGTGTGTTCTATCTTGTTGCCAAAGCAGTTGACAGAGACTGATGGATATTTATTCTCAATTTTGCTCCCCTCCTTCTTGCTGTACCCATGTGCATAGCCCACAACTGCCCTGATTTGCCATGGACAGTTGCAATTAATCCCCTCAATTAATCCCCCTGTCATCCCATTTTCCAGCTGCTTTTAAAATTTCCTGATTTTTTTCTCTTCCTCCTCTCTTCCTCTTTTGTCTTCAGCTTACTTCAATCGCTGCAAACTGAATTCAAAATGCAACAGTACTTTGCACTCATTTAACTCATCACAGGCCATTTCCGCACTAGATTGTTTAGTGCTTTTCTTCCACTTTCAAGATCCTGTGGAATTCTCAGGTTTGTAGTTTACTGAAGCCAAAGAGCTGGCTGAGAATTCTCAGTGCTCCCCCCTAAACTGCAAACCCCAGGATTCCATAGGATGTTAAAAGTGGAAGAATAGCACTATAAGAATCTAGTGCGGAAATGGCCACAGTCTTGCCCTTCCTAGTAGGCTCTTGCAAAAGCAAACGGCTGCAGCCTCTCCCAGCTTGTCATTTCTTTCTCATTATGCCAGCTTGACCACACTCTCAAGTTGCTTGGTCACACATGTTCCAGTTCTCATATATTGGTGGTGCTGAGAAACTTGTCAGAATAACAAATCACAACTGTGGGATCACAATCACCCTGCTGCACAGCAAAGCAGCTGCCCTTACATACCGTGGAGAAATATGTCTTCTCATAATGAAACTAGTTTCAGCTCTCTGGGAAAAAAAAGAACATGTTTTTCTCTCCAGCCTGTGGTTGAACCATCTCCTGCTTGAAGATAAAGAGGGCCTCTCCCTATCTGGGCAAACATCACAGCAACTTGATGAATAGAAGGTTGATGATGGTTCATTTCTCCCACCACACTTTCTGCCTGAGGTTTTGACCAAAAAAAGAGCCCCTCTGGTTTAAAGTGGACAGAGTGAGAAAACTGGACCAAGGAATGTGATTCTCCCTGGAGAAGCTGAAGGGGGGCACCACCCCTACACCTTCTCTCCGCTAGCCAGCCACTGCGTTGGGGGGAGTTTCTAAGTAGAAAGGCCTAGCATACTTTAGATGTAATCTGGGAAACATTCAAATGCATATTTGCTGCTAGCAGGACAGGAAAGGCTGTTAATCAAGTAAACCTGGCGTTTCCAGAAGTCAACAAATTGAAAATGGCTTCACGTTTCTAGGGCTGCAGATACTCTGGTGCAGAGTTTGGAAAAGTTACTGTTTCAGCTGAGAGCTTTCAGAATCCAAAAGTAACTTTTCCCAAGCTCTGTGCTGGATGTTCAGGCACAAGGGCACGGAATGGAATATTGCATTTTTATCTTGTCTTCCAATCAGTTTTTAGTGGGAGGTCCTTTTCCCTTTTTACATTCACAACAGTCCTGCAAAGCTCAGCTGGAACATGACTGACTCATTGGCCATTTCTGCACTACACAGTTATAGTGCTATTATTCCACTTTTGGCAACCTGTGGAATTCTGAGCTTTGTAGTTTACTGAGGCCAAGGAGCTCTCTGGCAGAGAATTCTAAAGGCCTTCCCTAAACTGCAACCTCCAGGATTCCATAGGATATCGAAAGTAGAATAATAGCACTACAAGTGTAGTGTGGAAAAGGCCATTGTCACTGACAGTGAAGTTCTATACATAACCACTCAGAAGAAAAGCACCTTAGTTCAATGACAGGGGGTTGCTCCCCATTACAAGTATGTATCAGGCTGCAGCCTTAGTAAACTTTGTGTCTGAAGGCAGACTTGAACCAAAGTCTCCTGGTTCCTAGCCTAGAATTTACCATTCCATTTCACTGGAATAGTGGTGATAGTGACAGTGATTAAAGTGGAGACTTAAGCAGACAGTTGAAGTGATATAGAAAGCAATGCAAAACGGCACATACCATATCGTCCAACAATCCCAATGGCAGGGGCAGTCGTGGTTAATCTTGTGCCATCCCACTTTGTCGGCTGCTTTGCAAAGGTTCCAGTTTCCCTCTTCTCACTTTCCTCCTTTCTCCTCAGCTTACTTCAGTTGCTGCAAACAGAGTTCAAAATACAAAAGTAGTTTGTACTCCATTGACTCGCAGGAACAGGGAGAGAAGAAGGTGGAATCTTTCTCTTCCCAGTAGGCTCAGGGAAAAGCAACCTATTGCAAACTCTCTTTGCTTGTCCGTTCTTCCTCATTAATAATGTTTGTCATCTTGCCCACAGTCTGACGTTGCTTGGCTGTACTTGTCTTGGTTTTTCTCCATGAAGTGCTGGAGAGTTTAACATAGTTAGGTACAAATATGTAAAGTGATTTACATTTATTTAGTCATTATAATGGTTTTTGTTTATTGCCATGTGGTTATTGACTATTTGCAGATAAAACACAAGAAAAGAGAAGTGTAGTGGCAACCAACACCTTCTATGCCAGAAGGCTGGTGAATCCACTCCGGGTTTTAGTCTGAACTTTAATATTGCTGAACTTCTTTTAGGGATGGGGCTCAATAATAGCCCTTTAAAGTTCAAACTAAAACTTGGAAAAGATTCATGTCCCCACTGATATAGAAGTTAACTCCCAGGGGTATTAAGTGTACTTCTTATTGAGGCCATTTCTGCACTAAACTGTTATAGTGCTATTCTTCCACTTTCAACATACTGTGAAATCCTGGGGTTTGCAGTTTAGCGAGGGGCCTGAAGCTGCAAACCCCAGGATTCCATAGTATGTTGAAAGTGGAAGAATAGCACTATAACAGTCTAGTGAAATGGCCAGAGTGACTGACAGAATCCTGCATATTTGTCCTTACAGTCAGCCCTCCGCATTTGAGGGTTTCACTTTCACAGATTCAATTATTTGCAAGTTTCTTCAAACCCTGCACTCCCCACAACCACCTCAAGTGCTTCTTTTCCAGGGAAATCTTCCCTCTCAGCGGCTTCAATGAGGCTACACATATCTTTAAAAACCTGACTCTGGTCTTCATTTTCCTCTTCCACCAGCCTCTGCCAGGCCAGCTACGGATGGCTCACACCCTGATTTCTCAGCACCACACACTCTCTCCCAGTGCCACCCACACCCAATGAAGGCGATGGGTGTGAGAAACAAAGTATAGGGTCACCATGCCTACCCACCCCCTTTCCCTCTCCTTTTTTCCCTGACCTGGGCCATTTCCGCACTAGACTGTTATGGCGCCTATTATTCCACTTGCAACATCCTATGGAATCCTGGGCCCTTTCTGCACCTTATCTGCTCGCGCGGGGGTGGGGGGCAGCGCTCGCGCGAGCAGCCTCCCGCACAAGGCGCTCACTTCCCTGCTCTGTCACCGCAGCTGGCTTGCCGGTCGCAGCGAACGCCCCGCCCCACCCTTCCTTCCACAGTGCAGCCTGGGAGCTGTAGGCTGCGCTGGGGCAGGAAGCACGACCGGCCCGGCTCCAGAGGCTCCGCAGGGCAGGTAAGTGCGCGCGGGGCCTCGGAGCAATGCGCAACTGCGCAGCATTTTTGGCTTTAAGCCGAAAATAAAAAAATGCGTGCACGGTCCTTGAGTCGTGTGGACTGCTTCTCACATTTGCGCGACGCTCAAGAGGCCCTTTCGCTTAAAAAACACCGTGCGAAAAGGGCCCTGGGGTTTGCAGTTTTGGGAGAGGCCGGCCGGCCCTCCGGAAACTGCAAACCCCAGGATTCCATAGGATGTTGCAAGTGGAAAAACAGCGCTATGACAGTCTAGTGCGGAAATGGCCCTGGTTTGGACACTGGATGCCCACTCTTCCCACATACATATTTATATTTGTAGTTTTCCACTTTTGTGGGAGTCCTGGGCCCCTAACTCTAGCGAGTGTGGAAGGCCAGCTGTATACTTTACTATCTCTTTTCAGACATAACATCTGTTTCCAGTAACAGTGCTGGTGCTGCAATACAATTGGAATACTTTGATTCCACTTAATGGCTCCATCTTATTGAATTCTAAGATCTGTAGTTTCATGAAGGATTTAGAATTGTTTGCCAGAAAACTCCAGTGCATGATCAAACCGCAAACCCCAGGATCCCATAAGATGTTGTATTGGCAGTTAAAGTGGAATCATAGTGCTATAACTGTGTAGCCGTGAAAGGGCTCCTAGCATAGGACTGGCTCACTCGTGAAGGTCAAGTGAGTCCTTCAGCATCAGATTTTGCATGTCACTTAGGCCTCAATTAACAAAGTAAATGTCCTTCTGCACATTACTTCTTTAACAGAAAATCCAGTACCAGTGACAGAAATAACATAGAAAGCATAGGGACAGGTTCCTAAGCTACAAAAAAGAAGAAGACCAGTTCAACAGGTTTCACCAAACTTTTTATCCACAACTAACAATATGTACATGTGAAATGCAACAATCAGGGCAAGTATGCCTTGCAGAAGGAAACAAAAACATTTAGAGCCTTCTAGAGATCACTTGAAAGAGTCTTCCAAAATGTATCCAGCGATGATGTCTACTTTCACCAGCCTCCACTTTCCTTATCATTTCCATTTTAGAGGCCAAACCTACAGATCTATGCTTTTTTTAAAAAAATGCTGGGGGCGTTGAGGGAAGCTTACCAGTTCTCTTCTTTTCTCTCTGTTGAGTAAATGGGAGTTTGACAGAAATTTTTTAAATTGCCTCAAAACGCCATTTACAAGTACAGTCACTTTATTAAAAAAATATACTAGAAAACATTGTGATAAATGCTGAAGTCATTTTGAAGTAACAAAGCCATTTTGTTAGCCACCATTAGGTGCTGTTGAAAGATAACATTGCCAAGCTTTTGTTAACTCAAAGAAGGGGGTAACTTGTTAAAGGTATGGTAACAGTGTTGCTTGTAATGAGTTACTTTCCAAGCTCTGCTGTTTGACGTTAAAAGGCTAGAAAACTGTGATCCCTTCGTATCTTTCACTCTGTTCCCCTGCTCTCCTGCTAACAACAAATACTGGCCTGTTCTTCCTCAATTAAACTTGTGCTTCGACAAATGCACATTAGCAGCCTGTACCAGAATGTGCAGTACAGCCTGCATAGCTTATCAATGAATCACTTTTACCTGATGCCTTTTCCAGGGAAGCTTCAAACATATAGGCTCCTGTTGTTTCCAGGGAGGGTAAAGAGTGGTAAGAGGGAGGGAGTGGGAACAGAGAGAGAGGACTGGAAGGGGGGCTTGGCACAAGCTCAGCAAACCTGCAAACAACAGCAACAAGGGCACTGTTTGTCCAGTTCACACTGCACATTGTCAAGACTAAGTGCTCTGTTCTGTCCGGATAGGACAGAGCAGCCAGTTCCAGCAGACCAGGCCAGCTGCCAAATCAGAACTTGAAAAACTTAAAACTTTCAGGACTACATCTCCCAGAATCCACAATTCCAGAAGTTGTAGTTCAAAAAATTAACTTATTGATGCTCAGCCCCAAACACGCAAGTGGACAAGACAGATTTCTCTCCTTAATGCCCCCATCCCAAGTTCATTTATCTTTGTTTTGAAGTCATGTCTTCTGTTCTTCAAGAGCTTATATATGATGAAAGTTAAAAAAGAGAAAGAGATGCCAAAGGAAGGCAAGGGGAAACAATGTCACACTTTAAAATATTTTAAAATCATGAAGATGCGAAGATATGTTGTCTTAAAAGTGTTGGCTCAGTTCCCGACATGGCTCCAAGATCGTTTTATAAAGGAGGAATTTCTTCTGTTACTAAGCCGGACAAAAACTGCTAAAATGTTTTTCTGCACGAACTTCTAAGGAAAGTACAGAAGGTGGGAGAAAGCACTGCAATGATCTGGGGGGCCCCATAGGACTTAGAAAGCTATCTAATCTGAGCTGGGACCATCAGTCCAGGTAGCCCAGCTAACTGTGGACTTCATCTCCCAGAAGCCTTAGTTGACATGTCTGGTTGCTGAGGGATTATGGATGTTATAGTCCAAAAAGGGCTTTTCAGATTGCCTAAAAGGTACAACAATGTGTCTGAGAACAAATCAAACTTGAACTGAACTGAACTGAAATCAACCCAGGATGACTAAAATGAGGTTTATCCTACTTTGGACATATCATGAGATGATGTGACTCTTTTCTAATGACAATAATGCTCTGAAAAGCAGCAGGTGGATTAACTTAATCAGGGAAGCCCTGAGATTGCAAGACCTGTGCAAGGCTGTTAATAACAGGGTGTCCGCTTGGCCCCTCCCAAAACTGCAAACTCCAGGATTCCATAGGATGTTGAAAGTGGAATAATCGCGCTGTAACAGGCTAGTGCGGAAATGGCCAGGGTTGCCCACTTGATGGCAATTAGAAACAAAAAGAGTTCCAAAACCCTGCGATATTGCAATAAAGTAGTTGGGGAAGGAGGAGAGGACGGAGCAAGACTTTTAGGTGCTGTCCCTGTGTTTGGAGGGAAGAGTTGTAATAGAGAGGGGGAGACTTTAGTTCTCTGCATGTCATGTTGCCCTTCCATCTCCCAAGCAACATCGGAAGAAAGTACCGAGGACAATCTAAGCTACGCAAGTTGTAGTAAATGCACACTCCGGTATGGTGATCTTTAATTTCCTGCTGCTAAAATAAACAGGCAAAGACTTGGCAAAGGGCAGGATGAAGAAGCCAAAAATAGTTGTTTGCTGGTAAGTCGATTTTGATTTATGAATGAGAGACCTCGAAGTCATCATCTGCCCTGCTCAGGTCTTACAAACTCAGGGCCACGGCTTCCTTGATTGAGTCTATCTATCTGTAGTGAGATCCCTCTCTTTTCATATTGCCTTCCATCTTATCAAGCATAAACCTCTGTTCCTGTGAGTCACATCATTTCATGATATCTCTAAAGCACAACAGCTTCAGTTTAGGTATTATGTGAAACAGCCCACAGCCTCTCCATGTATCCTAAGGAGCATTCTCTGCATTGAATGTAATGGGACTTCCTTTGGGGTAAACATGCATGATTTGTAGTGGTTTGAGTGCTGGACTACAATTCTGGAGACCAAGGTCTAAATTTTCGCTCAGCCATGGAGGCCCACTGCGTGATCTTGGGCAAGTCACACACTCTCAGCCTCAGAGAAAAGCAAAGTCAAAACCCCTCTGAACAAATCTTGCCATGCAAACACTGCAATAGTTTCATGTTTGGGTCGCCATATGTCAGAAGTGACTCGAAGGCACACAACAACAACAAACACACATGCAGGCCTGTCACTGGGAGGCAATTTTTGTCAGTTTGGAAAAACAACCACCGTATTTCATGGATTAACATATTATTTGAAACTTGATTCAAAATTACATAATTTTAAAAAATGATTTTAAAATATTATTTTTTATAGATTATAAATATACAGTAGCCCAAAGATCTGGGGAACCTTATCAGTGCAATGGAGTAGTACAAGAACGGACCCAGCATGGGGCTGAAGATGTTGCTGAACGGCAAGTCCCAGAATTCTTCACCATCGGTGGCTGAGATTAGGGGCCTTTCCACACTACACTGTTATAGTGCCATTATTCCATTTTAAACATCCTGTGGAATTCTGGGGTTTGAAGTTTAATGAGGCCAAAGAGCTCTTTGGCTGAGAATTCTAAAGGCCCCGCCCTAAACTGGAAATCCCAGAATTCCATAGGATGTTGAAAGTGGAATTATAGCATTGTAAGAATATAGTGCAGAAGGGCTCCTAGTCTCAAGAAGCCTTTAATAAACAAACAAACAAACAAACATTCAAATAAATATTTGAATATTTAAATCTAAATTTAAATATTTAAATCTTGATTTTAGCCTTGGGGGATCCTGGCAACAAGTTATACTTACAGGAGAGGCCCTGGTAAAGAAAAGGTTAAGAACCACTGGACTACACCATACCTAGCTTTCCACAGTGAGCATATGCTTGTGAATAAATGTGTTACCAACTGTGACCAGTTTGACCTCAAGCTATGGCAACCCTATGGAGGAGAAACCTCCAGGCCTATCAACCACCCTGCTCAGGTCTTGCAGATTCAGGGATGTGTCTTCCTTAACTGAGTCTATCCATCTGTAATGAGGTCCACCTCTTTTCCTGCAGCCTTCTGTATTGTCTTTTCCAGTGAGTCATCTCTTCTCATGACATGGCCAAAGTACTACGTGCCTAAATCCATTTGTGAGTCCTCACCAGAGCAGAATTGTTGAGTAGATGGAAATTTGATAGCTTAACATAAACGTTATGTTAACGCTTAACATAAACGTAATTGACTGAATGGGCCTACTTCAGTTAGCATTAACCATTTAGGCAATAATCCACGTAACACTCTAATCAGATTGAGCTCCACCAATTTTGATCTGGAGGTTAAGTCTTAAGTGAAATCTGTTTGACTTAGTTGTTATGTGCCTTGAGTCATGTCCAACTTATAGCGACCCTAAGGCAAACCTATCATGGGGTTTTCTGGGGCTGAGAGTATGTGATGTGCCCAAGGTCACCCAGTGAGTTTTCATGGCTGAGCAGGGAATTGACTCCTGGCCTTCAGACTCATAGTTGAACACTCAAACCACTATACCGCACTGCCTGTCATTTGATTTCGCACTAAGTAAATTTGGTTAAATTCAGGAAAGGGTAGAGGGAAGTGTCACTGGCATACTTTCCACTATTTCACAGGAGATGCACAGCGACGCAACGTCAGAGGCCATTTCTGCACTACACCGTTATAGTGCTACTACTCCACTTTCAACATCCTGTGGAACTCTGGGGTTTGTAGTTTACTGAGGCCAAAGAGCTCTCTGGCTGAGAATTCTCAGTGCCCCTCCCCAAACTGCAAAGCCCAGGATTCCATAGGATGCTGAAGGTGGAACAATATAATAGTGTAGTGTGGGAATGGCCAGAGTGTGGTCAAGGTGACAAAAGTTATTAATGAGTTTGCTTTTGCCTTAGCCTGCTGGGAAGGGCAAGAGTTTGTCTCCTTCTCTCCTATCCCCCTCCCCAGTTAACTGATTGCAAAGTACTTTTGCACATTAGAACTCAATTTTGCTGCAACGGAAAGCTGAGGACAAAGGAGAAAGCGGGAGGAGGAGACAGATAACCAGGACATTTTAGAAGCAGCTCAAAAAGTGGGGTAACACAGCATTAACCAGGACTGTCCCTCCCAAATTGGGACATTCCGAGGATATGCGCGGGCAACTCCTTTTAACTTCTTTTCCTGGGCCATTTCCACACTAGACTGGTCTACTGCTATTATTCCACTTTCAACATCCTATGGATCCTGGGGTTTGCACTTTAGAGGGGCCTTTGAAGATGTTGAAAGTGGAATAATAGCACCAGAACAGTCTAGTGCAGAAATGGCTGTGGTCTACAAGTTACAAAATTACCTGAGGTTAACGGAGTCAGCGGGACCTTCCCGGCCCCCGACCCCGCGTACACCCACGCGCACCCCTTTTTTCAAAATCCATGGAGTCAATCCCGCCCTCTCACGCTGCTATCCCCGGGGGCCTTTCTGCACCACACAACTACGAAATCGTGGCATTTGCAGTTTAGGGAGGGATCTTTAGAATTCCCAGCCAGAGAGCTCCATACCTCCCAAGCCTAAAAAGGCCGTTGAAGTGGAACTATAGCGCAATAATTGCATTGCGCGACAAGGCTCCCCGAGGCCATTTCCGCGCTACGCTGTTATAGTGCTGTCATGCCAGTTTCAACATCCTATGGAATCCTGGGGTTTGCAGTGTGTGCAAACCCCAGGATTCCACAGGATGTTGAAACTGGCACGAAAGCACTATAACAGCGTAGCGCGGAAAGGCCCCGACTCTCCCAGTGCGCGCGCGCGCGCCTGGCTTCCCTAGTTCACGTGTGAACGCTCTCGCCCGGAGCAGCCGCCTCCCCGCCTGGGCTCCACCCATCCCTGCTCTCTCGCTTTTCCCGAGCAAGAAGGGAGGCACCTGAACCGCCCGCCCGCCCGCCGGCCGCCGCCTCCTCCTCCTCGTCCGGGGACGCTGGTTCCACGGGGAAGGCCGAGAGGAGGCGGCGGCGGCGGCGGGCGGGCAGGAAGCGCGTGTGGGCTGGGCGCGGGCTGGGCTCTCTGTCTCTCCCCCTCGCTCGCCGCCGTCTCCGGCTGAGGCTCCCTTGTCAGCTCCTGCGTCAGAGCGCAGGAGTTTTCCACTGACGAAAAAGGGCAGCGCAGCAGCTGAGCCCGGAGGAGGAGGAGCTGCGGCGGCGGCGGCATCGCCAGCCGTTCAGTCCGGCGCCAGGCACGGGCGAGCGAGGCCGCGTCTCTCCCTCCGGCCGCTGCCTCCCCGACACCGCCGCGACGCCGAGGATGCGAAGCTGAGCCGCCGCCGCGCCGCGCCAGCCCTTCGCCCGCCTCGCCCTGCCCCGCGCTCCCGCTCCCGCTCCCGCTCGCGCTCGGTCCGCGGAGCCCCAGGCTGAGCGGCGCCGGTAAGGCTCCCCGTCCGCCTCGGTCGCCGCCGTCGGGGCGACCTCGGAGCCGCGGCGCCTCCGGGTCCGAGGCGCCGGCGGGGGAAGGGGAGGGGGGAAGCGAGTTTCCGCCAGCCTGCCCTTCTCACGATCCTAACTTCGGGTCGGAGTTGGCCAGGCGGAGGGTGCGGAAACATGTCTGGACGGTCGCCTGGGGGTTGCGGTCCTTGGGGGGGGGGAGTCCCCCGGAGGAGGGGCGTTTGGGAGGCGTCGGGGAAGGAAGGGAGGGATTGCGGGCCAGCCCTTTTGGCGGAGGGGTTGTTCTCGCCCCGTCCGGGAGGGGGCGCCCTGGAGACAGGGGGCCGGACTGGCTAGCCTATGGGTGGGTTTGTGCGCGCAGGGAGGTGCGTGTGCTTTATTGGAGAGGTGCGATGTCCCGGGAGAAGAAGCCCGGGGGAGGGATGGAAAGTTAAAAATTACCCAGGTGGCAGGAAGGTACGTCCGGCGATGGAGGGTGGGCGCCCTACGGTTCCCCCTCTCTTAACTTGGGGAAAACGGCGGTCAGCCGATGCCCGGCCTCTAGGGGGAGCCGTAGAGCAACCGAGACCAGCCGTGCCGGTCGCCGGCAGGGGGCGCGCGCCTCGTCCGGTCCGGGAGATGCCCAGATTTTGAAATTGGGGGGGGGTCGGGGCTGTGTGGAGAAGATGAGGATGGGGGCTTTTTTGAGCTCCGAAGTGCTTCGGGAGCGGGAGAAGCGGTGGGGAGATGGAAGAGTCTTTGGAAGAAAAGGGCGGGCGTCCTCACGTCGGGGCTGCGAGGCTGGTGTGGGGAGGGTCGCCTTTCCCTTCTTTCCTGCCCCCCTCCCCTTCCCCAGCTTGTCTGGCTTTGCTGGGGAGGGGGTGTGTGTGATTGCCCTCTTGGGCGGATCGCGGCCCCCGTGCCCCTGCCGGCGATGATCCTAATCGACCCAGTTGGCCTTTCTTCACCTCCCGGCGTGATCTTAATCCGATCTTTCTTGTGTCTCGCAATCTTTGCACCTGATCTCCGCCCAGGCGCCTGTTTGGGGACTGTCTGGCCTCTTCGCTCTCTTTTTGGGGGGTGGGGGAGGCGCACTTTTATTATGACCTGAAGAGTCACCCCTTCCGCTCACGTTTGATGTGGCCAGCTTCTGGGTGAAGGAGGGGGAGAGGTGCATTTCTCGCCATTGGTGATTTATTTGTTCAGGGGGCAAAGCCATCGAGTTCTTCCAGCCCTTTCCTCCCTTCCACACCCCCCCCCCAGCATTTTTCTCCAGCGCCCTGCAGTGATGGGCAAAAGAAGTTAATTAAGGCCATTTCCGCACTACATTCTTATAGTGCTATTACTCCACTTTCGACACCCTATGGAATCCTGGGGTTTGCAGTTTGGGGAGGGGCTGCAAACCCCAGGATTCCATAGGATGTCGAAAGTGGAGTAGCAGCACTATAAGAGTATAGTGCGCAAAGAGCCTAAATCACCCAAATTCTGCAAGGCAACCCTTCCTTCTTTGGCTCCATGCTGGTCTATCTCTTCCGGCCTGTCGGCAGAGTAGAGCCAGCAAAGTATGTGAGACTGATTGCATTTTTCTTTAAACCACCAACACAACACCCAGCTCACACACATTTTTGGTTTCCCTGTTTGGGCTGACCCTTCTGCTACAGCCAAAGAAAGGGAGAGACTCCACAGTTCCATCCCCCTGCTTCTGGAAGGGAAATTTGTCAGGAGTTTTGTGTATGCCGTGTGTGTGTGTTTTCCCTTACCCGCCTTCTCCTAGGGATTTTTTCCCTGCCCTCCAGTTGCTGTTTTGCCAAGGAGCCACTAAGCTCAGCTGGAGTTTGATTTCCAGAGGTGGCAGTCGCAAGACTGTAAACACAGGTTCTTGGTGTTTTCTTTGAAATGAGCAGGTTTGCCCGTTTAATGGCGTTGCATCATGTACGACTCATCCGGTACACAACAGGGCTGAACAACATCAGTGGAATCCAAAGCCCCACTGATGTCATATCGCAGCTTCCCAAATGTCTGGAAAGGTAGACCTGCATTCCTTCCTGCTGTCTAATTCTTCTTCTTTTTTTCCTGGACAACAACACACAACATGGGAGCCAACCCTTGCTCAAGGGTGCTGTTTCCCTCTTCTCTCGATGTACATTAGTATGTCCTAGTGTACAGTTCAGCAATTTATTGGGTCACTTACATCAGGCGCATGTACCCTGTGCGGTAGTTGTTAAAATTAATTCCTTTTGTCATGGAATTAATTAGCTGTTGACGGAGCGAGGGGGGAGAGACTGAGTCTTGCGAGTCCTGTATTCAAACTGAGATTGTATAGATTGTGAAGTTGTGAAAGGCTTGATATTTTTTTTTAGTGTCGGTTGGTTTTGTTTTCCTCCTTGTGGCTGGAAAAGTTAAGATTAAGGTTGGATTTCCAAGAGAGTCCGTCCTTGAACTTTAATTGCTGGTAAACGTACATCGAGAGTCAGTGTAATGTCGTGGTCTGAACACTGGACTATGACCCTTGAGACTAGGGTTCGGTTCGCCACTCCGCCATGGAAACCCACTGGGGACCTCTCAGCCCCAGAAGACCCCATGATCGGTTCACCTTAGGGTCGCCAAAAGTCGGAAACAACTTGAAGGCACACAGCGGCAACAACAACAAACAGATATTGGCTTGGGCTTGGTGGTCAGAACTCTTATTCTCCAGAAAAATCTGATGTGAGTTTGGTGTGACTTCCTCCTGAGTAAGTGTAGTTGGCTGAAGTCAGATAACCAGTCGCTGGGAAATATCAGATCAGAAAGGGGGAGGGAAGGAGGTGGGGTGGGTAACTTCTGTTTTCTGCCGCAGTTACACGAGGAATTCTTCTAATAAAAACGTATGGTTTGCCTCATTTTGCATTTGCCCGCCCAAAAGAATGAATTCTCGCTCCATGACTGGTAGTCATTGTGCGGACTTCTAAATTGTGCTTCTAGATGAGAACTAGGTTGGTTCGGTGAGTGTTGACTAGGACCATTTCCGCACTAGCCTGTTATAGCGCTATCATTCCACTTGCAACATCCTAGGGAATCCTGGGGTTTGCAGTTTCGGGAGGGGCCGCGTGGCCCCTCCCGAAACTGCAAACCCCAGGATTCCCTAGGATGTTGCAAGTGGAATGATAGCGCTATAACAGGCTAGTGCGGAAATGGCCTAGAAGTCTGGAGAACAGGGTTCAAATGTCTGCTTAGCCATAGGAACCCACACCTTGGGCAAGTCACATTCTCTTAGCTTCAGAGGAAGGCGAAAACAAACCCACTCTGAACAAATCTTGTCAAGAAAACGCAGCAATAGCTTCACCTTCAGGTTTCTGTAACTTAGAAATGACTTCAAGGCACACAACACAAGAGAGAACGAGTCAGTATAGCCCGTGGGTGATGGGAATTGCAGTCCAGCAACATCTCAGAGGTTGCAGGTTCCCTCTCCTTGACCCAGTGATGACCTAAATCACTTAGTTGTTTTTTTTTTCTATCTGTAACTTTTATGAGTATCTGGGGTGAGATATTTTCTTTGCCTGCCTGTGAGAGCTCTGTGAAATCTGGAAAGCTACCTCTGTTGGAACCGATGAGACGAGTCAAAGAGACTACATCTTTGTGTCGTTTGTTTCGGTTTTTTCTTTTTCTTTTCATGTTTCTCATTCTCCAGGACCAACAAAGCAATAGCAGCTTCTGTTCCAGTTGGTGTTTTATAAGAACTCACAAAGCAGTCTCTCTCACACACTCTCTTTCTGTCTGTAGCTACAGCAACACCTACTGGTACAAAGGCAGACTGATCGGGAACAGCTTTGTTTGCCAAACTGTTCTCTGCGTGTGACGGTCTGTAACATTCTTAGATAGGAGAACACTGACTGACCCTTCCTCATTCTCCCTG
The DNA here is from genome assembly GCA_030412105.1 of Cyclura pinguis. Lineage (NCBI taxonomy): Eukaryota > Metazoa > Chordata > Lepidosauria > Squamata > Iguanidae > Cyclura > Cyclura pinguis. The sequence goes on along the minus strand of CM059604.1, from coordinate 131,385,602 downwards.
AAGGCTTTTTACAACAAGCAGGTATGACGGATTGTATGCCAAACATAATTTCCACGGCAAATTCTCTTGCCGTGGGGTGAGAGTTGTAGTGCAATCAGAGCCTAGTAAAGTTCCTTTTTGGAACACTGTTTGCAGAAGCCTTCTGTCAGGAACTGGAGTCCAAAAATTAACTTTCCAGGCTCGGAGTCCCGAGATTACCGGAGAGCATAGTCCACAAAACCTGTGTGCTGCGTTTCATTTGCTAAAACTTTCAAGAGACCCACAGTAGATGATCCTTAAGGAAGAGGAGGACAAGGGCTCTTTAAGAGAACAACGCAGTCCTGTGCGTGTCTACTCTGAGGATAGGTTCCCTCTGTTCCATGACATTTGCTCCCAGGTTGAGAGCTGGGTAACAGATTTTACCATAAGCACTTAAATTTAGTTTAAATGCAGCGTGGCTCTGTGTCATTGGTGAAAACAGTGTGGCCCTCTAGATGTTGCTGGACTGCTCCTGCAGCACTGAGTTGCGTGCATACCGCTCACATCAATTCCCCCACGAAACAGATGAAAGTATTATTTGCACACAGAAAGGCTGCCTCTAGAGTAGGTGGGATGTTAAAGTCGTGGAACAGAGTGTACTGAAACCTCTGTGGAATCTTCTGCTTTTGAACACAAACAATTTGCAGAATCCTTTATGGAGTCTTACAACGCAGCAAGTCCCACTTTCATTGGTGTGTCACACCTTTGGTTCCCAAAGAGAAGGAAGCACTGTACAGGGGACCTCATGTATCACTGAGGTTTAAAACATAATTAGAAATTCTTGGCCAAAAGCTTCCATGGTTCTCCTGCAGTGTAAATCCACACTGTTGTAGTGAGATGGTGGTTGTGCTGTCTTGACTTTCTGCTGAAAACCTGTATTGTGCAACTGATTGCCAGTGTGCCTGCTGGTTCTCCCAGTGTGCAAGGAGGAATGCACAGTGCCTTTCAATCTTGCAATCCTACTGGATGAAGTGGTGCCTTGGAGACACTGGAGAATAGTTACATACCATCCAAAATGTGCAACTGTATGGCTAGAATCCTGTTGGTTAGTGCCAGCTAGAGTAAACCCATTGGATCAGTTGTTGAATGGTGAGTCAGCGCATGGGTGAATTTAGTTTGTCCAACTGTTCCCCTCTAGTTGGGACAGACAATCAGATTTAGGCCCATGTGAAATGGTTATAATTGTGGAATTCCACATACGCAACCACGGATATGTCTGTTGCAAAGTAGCTCTCCAGAAAAATAGAACTGCACATATAAGGGAACTAACACACATATAAGACGCCCAGCAGGATTCTGGCTTTTGCCAAGCTGAGTGGTCTTGGCAAACCCCTCTTTGTTCCTGTCTCGGGTCATACTGACATACCTCACACTGGTGTTTGTAAGGACTCCTGAGTGTATGGAACATGTTTAGTATATAAAGGGAGGTGTTTAGCTGTTACTCCCTGTTCAGCCATGGAAGCCCATTGGGTGGCTTTAGGCAGGTCACACTCTTTCAACCTCAGAGGAGGGCAAAGGCAAACCCCCTCTGAATAGGTCTTTCCAAGAAAGCCCTGTGATAGCTTAGCCTTAGGGTTGCCATAAGTTGGAAACAACTTGGAGGCACACAACAACAATTCTGCTGTTTCTTCTCAGGTATTTGAAATGTTTGATTCTTAGGAGATTTCCCATAGAAATGACTTACAGGGTCTGTTAACATAAGCAGTCAATTCATGCACTGATCATTATAATTAATAATTGGCTTGCTGCAACCCCATCATTAAGGGTATTAATTCCCCCCTCCAGCATGTTCAGGAGCATGTTGTGTTTCATTTTGTGGGTTTGTTTGTTGCTTCAGGACATACAACTTCGGTGGCAATGTTGTTGCATTCTCAGTGTGGACTGTAGTCTCTATTTTCTTAGAAGCAATCAGCAAACCTGGGAAACTTATCCAACTGCATCCGTGCAGGAAGCTTTGCTGGGTCACAGGTTATGAAGTCCTGATTTAACTGGAGCTACTACATAACATTTGCTAATGCTAACCTCATTTCAGGGAGAATTTCCTGGTGTATCATGCCTGCTGCTAATTGTTTTTGGTGTGGGGAGTTGCACTATTTAGATTTTCTTCTTCAAATGCCAGAGTTTCCTTGGCCAGCTCAGATACTTTTGGTCTGTTAGCAATATGTGAGATCAAGTCTGTCCAAATAGCAACATGTATGCTAATCAGAAGACTTCTCATATGTTTTGTTTTATCAGTCCTCACAACAACCCTACGAGGTAGGCTGGTGCTGCTCTTATTATCCTCCCGTATTGTTCAAAGAGGACACCTTGTCTTTATTGTAGCTAGAGTAAGATTCAAATCAAGAAGAGGGGGTTTCACAGTTTACAGCTCAGTCATTTAGCTCCCGTGCTTGCTTTCTTGTTCAAGCCCTTGCTTAAAGCGTGTAGATTGCTGAAAACTGTGCATTATTAAGCTGTCTGTTGTTAGTTGTCTTGTCTGTTGGCATATACATCTAAGTCAGGCACAGTGAAAATATTCACTGTCCTTTATACTGAATCTGAAGGGATGCGGTGATTGATGGCACATATATCTTATGATACAGGTGGTTCTCTTTTGGGGAAGCAAAGTAATTGTTATGTTAATCCCATCCAGATTTGGTGGCTTAATTCTGGCGTGCAGTAGATGTCTTACTCAAAAGGGCTCTCCAGCTCTGAGACCAGTCTCTTGCATTATTGAGAGTGGGAGACGCATGCCGCTCCGTGTAAAGTTAAAAGGTAAAACATACTGTGCGTACCCACCAGAGGACAAACAAGAGAGTGGCTCTGAATTATTCATTGGGGGTAATCAAACAACGTTTTTTGCCTAGAGACCAAGGGAGGACAGTTTGTATTTTTGCATTTATTATGCTGACGTTGCCATTTGAATTTTGAGTTTGAAGTGTGTGTGTCTGTATTCGCATACATGTATACTGAATCATTTGTAAAACTGCCAGTAGATTTATCATTGTAGTTCACCTTTTATGACAGCCTGCGTGTTGATTCACAGAGGAGTCTACAAAAAGCATTTATTTCCCCATCCACAGAGTTGGAAACCCTTAGTTGACTTTATCAGCTCTTAGGAGCCGTTACAGGCGGCCAAATACCTCTGTGCATAAAGGCTGTGGTTTGGAGATGCCCACAAATGAGTGTTTGACAGAGAAACTGAAGGAGTAACATAAGGCTAAAGTGGAGTTAGGCCAGTCTATGGTCCTGAGTCTTTTGCATGTGAAGCTTGGGGAAGCCTTGTTCAAGATTTTCCCCATGCCTCTGGTGAGCTTCTTCAGTTGATTTTCTAAGATACGAAATGGTTGACTTTTGTCTCGCATCCTCTGTGTGTCCATTTCTCGGCATTGATGATTCCCACAGTTTTCCTGTTACAGAAAATTGGAATATCTGGCTGTGTTGAGTAGGAGTAACTGTATGTCCAATCTTTCCTTTAAAATGCAGCTTTTAAAATTCTGCACCAGGAAAAGCTGAGTCCTATGACTTTATGTATAAATTCTGTAAGTTGAAAGCAAAAATGAGCATATGTGGAGTTTGTTTCATTTATTCAGCTTTATTTATTTGAAAAGACTGGGGGAAAGATGCAAGATTCCAGGTGTCTGGAAGTGCTGCTCCTTTATTTGCTGTGATTGCCTTGATGAGGACTAGAAACTCTTTTTCTTGTGAAAATGAGAAGTTGCATTGCACTCTCATGATGAGGCAGAAACTCTTTTTACCCTTCCCAGGGGTCAGGGTTGCCTCATCGGTCTCTGTTAGAGGAAGAGATAGACCTTCCCACACTCCCATCTGATTCATGCTTTTATTCTGGGATGTGAAGTGGGGGGGGGCTCCCCCCTTGCTGTCCTGTGGCCGGCTCTGTGTCTATTTTTAGTCACAGAGAGGTTATGAAACCTTAGAGTCAGCCAGGGTTTTTTTTTTAATGAACCATCTTGAAGGGACTGGGAATTCCAGTTTACTGTTCCTGAAATAAAACTGCTGAATTGGGTTCACCCTTCCTTAAGTAATCCTGTATGCAAAGGGGATTTCTTCTGAACTGTTATTTGCAGTGGTTTCCCTAGAGTGCCTGGATAGAAAATCACAGGGTGCAGTGAGGGGGGGGGGGAATAAACCAGCCTGCTGTGGAATCCCCCCTCCTTTCCTGTCCTCGCAAGTCCTATCTGAAGTTGCTGAAGGAAACTCTGAAGGAAAGCTTCAGGTTTTTTTTCCCCTGTGTCTTTCTCTGCTGGGGAAATGTAGCAACATAAATTCCAGGCCTGGAAAAAATACTTGAAATTCCTGGGCATGAACCTCACATTTCTAGGTCTCCAGGAAGCCAGGCAGCATTCCTCCCCTTTAAATGTGACTGTGAACCATTGATTTATGCATGTGATGTTTCCCAAGAGAGGCATTTGCTGGGTTATTTGAAAAGCCATATTCTCCCATATGAGCCTGCCTGTGTTTTGAGATCTTCTGCAGAGGTCCTTATCTCCATCCCACCACCGTCACAGGTACAGCTGGAGGGAACACAGAAGAGGGCCTTCTTGGTGGTTGCTCCCAGGTTTTAGACTTGCTTCTGAGAGAGATTAGATTAGTGCTTTCCTTGCTATCTTTCTGCAGGCAGGTTAAGACTTGTGTGTGTGTGTGTGTGTGTGTGTGTGTAATTTTGGCAGGCCTTCTTGAAGGGACTGGGCCTTGCAGAATTGTGCTTTGACTTTTGTATTTGGCATATTTTTAAGCTCTTTTTCTATTAACTGTTATAAGCCTCCTCTTTCAGTCCCAGGACAGGAAAACAATATCATCATTGTCATCGTCATCGTCATCATCGTCAGTAATAACCTAGGGTCCTCCTCTGCTCACCTAGAGTGAGTCATGACCTAGGCCATTTCGGCACCAGATTGTTATAGCACTACGATTCCACTTTCAACATCCTATGGAATCCTGGGGTTTGCAGTTTTGGGAGGGGCCAGGTTTCCCCCTCCCAAAACTGCAAACCCCAGGATTCCATAGGATGTTGAAAGTGGAATCGTAGCGCTATAACAGTCCCGTGCGGAAATGGCCCTAGAAGCAACCACCAAACCCCCACTGCATATATTGTAAGAATCAGTAACTTTTTGTGGGTTTGGATCGGTGGCTGAAGCTGCTTGCCAGGGCATGTTCCAGTGCCTAAGGAGTTTGGGGGCAAGCCAGTTTTGAGAGCTGAGATGGGGTAGCGCTTTGATCTTCCCATCCCTTGAAACACATGCAAGGAGAATAGCAGCAGATATTTTCCCTTTGCCTCTAATTTGACCCACCGTGGATCTTGCCAGAAGCTGGATTTACCTGTTGGGGAGCAGCCTTTGGCTTTCAGCACATGTTTTACTTTATTTCCAAAGCAAGCAAGAAAATGTAGAAGATACTCCTGAATTTAGGAAGCAGCCTTATGCTTTCCGATCTGGAGCAAAGAACCCATCAGCTGTTCTGCTTCATCCAGGGCTTGAACCAAACGCTGTCCCACTGAGTTTTGATTCCTTCTGTGAAATAGTAGCATTCCTCTAGGCTTTCTGTGTAAATTTGCAAGGCACCCTCCCTGGTGGAAACTCTCATTTTCTGTGAAACGTTTTTTCTTCGAGTGAATCTTGTGAAGTTTCTTCAGGAAACAGAGCGGCTGTTGCTGTTATTTGCGGCCCGTGGGATCTGAAAATAGCTCCCATGTAGGTGGGTGTTCACAGCCTGAAGACTGGTGAAACATACGTGTGTGTGTGTGAGAGAGAGAGAGAGATTGAGAGATGGTGCCATCAACGAGACTTGCTTGTTTTCTCAGGGCAGGGTGCTGCCATAAATCATCTCTGCCCAATCTGAGCGCCCACACATTTGGCACTGGCTCTGCTGCAGGCACAAAACCAACGCTGGAAGATGCTGCTGCAAACTTGGCGGATTCTGCCATTGCACACTGTCGCCTGTTGGCTCTGTTTATGAACACTAGTAGCTGGGTCTGGCGTGAGAAGACCCTCCTCAAGCCAGATGTCTTCAGCATCACTTTTCCAAACAGTGACCTTTCGTACACTCAGGCGCCACCACTGAGTGGCTGTTTTTTCGGGAGATGGAGACCGAAAAAACACAGTATCCCAGGAGGGGGTCTCCAGCAATCCATTAATACCAGAATCCGAGTGTGGTTGCTCAGTGGTGAGGGGCAAAAAGATTCTTAACATCCTCAGAGGCAGCAATTTTTCATACAGTTGGCCCTCATAGGATTAGGGGTGCAGGACCCCTACAAAAGTGGAAAACTTTTATGAAGTAGCAAATATCAAAACATTTGTGCTTCTATGGCAAGGCATGGTGGGGAGAATAGACGCCCGGAGTCCAAACCAGGTCAGAGAAAGGAGAGGGGCGGGATTGGTCAGCATAGTGGCCCTATATTTCCTCTCTCTTGCCGATCTCCTTCCTTAGATGTCTGGGTGGCATCGGCAGTGGGTTTGTGGTGCTAAGAAATCGGGCTGTGATCTGTCCTTAGCTGGACAGACAGTGGTGGACGGGGGGCAGGCGGGGAGGAGAACCAAAAGCAGTTTTTCAGAGGAGTTTGTTACCTGATCAGAGCCACTGAGAGGGAAGGTTCCCCTGGAACTGAAGTGCTTGAAGTGAGGGGAGAGGGGTTGGAGAAGCTTGCAGATAATCAGCTCTGCGAAAGCTAAACCCGCAAATATGGAGAGCCAATTGTATTCACCTTGGTGTGTTCCAAAAATGAGTCCTTGATTTTGGAACAGACTTCTGGTTCAGAGGAGCATTGGTTTCTTGTGAGCTAAAATGGGGAGTGCATTTTACCTGAGCTTGAAAAGTTACTGTTTTGGACTATAGCTCCCAGAATGCCCCAGCCACCAGGGCATTAGTAAAATGTCACTTTTCTAGGCCTTAGACAGCCCCTTGGTGGCATGCTTTTGCTGTTCTGACGGGCCAAGTCAGTTTAGAGAGCTGGGATGAGGTAGTGCTTTGACCTTCCCCACTCCCTGAAACACATTTTGCAAGAGGAATAGCTACATATTTGGGTAAGGACACAAAGGTTTTTCTTGCCTAACTGTCATCTGGAATGTCTTTAATATCTGCTGGACTCTCTTTTTTAAAAACCCGTTTGATATTGTTATCCTTCAGTAGAGTTTTCATCAGTCACGATGGCTTAGGTTATGCGTATCTTCACTAGTAGTACCATTTGGAGTCAGGCACCAAATCGTGAGTCCTGATAGCCTCAGCTTTCTTGTAACAAAAGCAAGTCCCCATGACTGTAAGGAGAAACTTGAGAATAAGCAGGCACTGGGCATCAAAATATCAAAAGCAACGGACTGGTTTAATCTTCTGAACATGAACAGTGGGCTTTGCAAACAAGCTCAAAAATGTTATTGGTAGATTTATATAAATCTATATATCTAGCATAAAATCTTTCAAAAGGCATGGCTTTGGAGTTTGTTCATGTGCAGTCAGTTTGCGCATGGATGTGGAATTGCTCTATTTAATGGTTGCAGTCATCCCTGTCAGGTTTTATTTAGGGCTTTATTTTGGGGGATACTTCCTTCTTTGAGAGCCAGCGTGTTGCAGTGGTTTTGAGTTCGGCCATAAAAACCTCCTGGGTGACCTTGGGTGCGTCACACGCTCTCAGCTCCAAAAAAACCCCATCATAGGTTTTCCTTAGGAAATGGCTTGAAGGTGCACAACAACAACTTCCTTCTTTCAGCTGGTTTAAGCAAATTAACCCCCCCCCCCAAGTATATTTTCATAGAATCATATTGCTAGAGGAGCCCACAGGAGCCATCGGGTCCAACCTCCTGCCATGCACGAATACACAATCAAAGCATTCCTGACAGATGGCCATCCAGCCTCTGTTTAAAAATCTCCGAAGAAGGAGACTCCATCATACTCCAAGGCAGTATATTCCACTGTTGAGCTGCTCTCACCATCAGGAAGTTCTTCCTAATGTTTAGATGGAATCTCTGTTCCTGAAGTTTGAAGCCATTGCTCTGTGTCCTAGTCTCTGGAGCAGGAGAAAACAGGCTTGCTCCATCTTCCGTATGACATCCTTTCAAATATTTAAATTTAGCTATCATGTTGCCTCTTAACCTTCTCTTCTCCAGGCTACTTGCTTTACTTGCTCTTGACACATCTTGAGGAGGGAGATTATGATTGAAACATCTCTCCACATGTGCGCACACACACACACACACATTCCTGTGCATTTTAGAGATTGCTTGCCTGCCATGCGCTAGGTCTCTCCCCTCCTTCTGTGCCACAACCTCCACCCATTTTCTGAAAGCCAAAATGTTCAAATAAGAGTGGAATGCACATCTGGGTGGAATATTTCGTTAGGAAAGTATTCCCAGGATACTGAGAGTCTGGGCTGTGCCAAAAGAAGGATTCCTGTGGGTTTGATCTGCTCCATCGTGTACTTTCTTTTCTTTTCTCTCTTTCCTTTCCTTTTTTTAAAAAACGCTGTTCTCAGTCAAACGTGATGAGTAAGAAGTGGAAGCCCAGAACAAAATGTCTCTCTTGGCAATTGAACAAGAGAAGATGAGATTGATACATTTTTGTAAACAAATATATTTCAGGTTAACTTAAATGTAATACAGCATTCTGTTTCTCCTCTTGCTGCACCTTTACATGTAGATTTGTGCTTTCAGAACTTGGCTTGTTGTTCTTTGGAATAATAACTCAAAGTAGAAATAACTCCCCCCACCATGGCTTCACTTCTAGAATATGAATGAACAAGGTCTGCTTCTTGGAGGAGAGTCACACCCTGGATTTTTGGGCTCTTTTTCCTGAACTGCTTGTCTGGGTGTCTCCGTATTGGGTTTAATTGGATTGTTTGATCTCACCTGATGAAGAGGAGAGGAGGCAGGAGGTGAATTGTTTCTCCTGGAGGAAGGAAAGTAGAAAGACCAAAGTAAAATTAGCTTGGGGAAAACCCTTTTCTGAGACTTGCCCTTTGGAAAGAAAATCCACCCAGAGCCTCTTTTCTAAAGAAGGAACTTTATTTTTTCATGCCAATGTTCAGAGGGTTTTTTTTTTTTGAGGAGGTGTCAAACCAGCTAAAATCATACAAAAACACCTGCAGATGCTGTGATTTGGTTCCCCATACCCTCCAAGTTCCCCGATTCTCCCCGAAACACCTTGAATCAGAAAAAAAAATGGCCAAAATGGCAGGTGGAAGTAATGTATCACTTTTGGCTTCTGAAATGTATTGGTATGGCTCACCAGCTAAGTACAGAGAGTAAAGATGGGTCCCAGCCCCTGCAGAGTTGCCCATTCCTGATTTAAAAAGTTACAGTGCTGTGGTCTGCTGGGAGAAAACAGTTGACTGTTTTTTTGGGTGGAAGAGGAAAAGGGCTGCCTGGGGGGCAAAATACCAGCCTTGAGGGGTCACTTGAGGGCTCCTTGCACATCCTTGTCTTAGGCTCAGGGTGGTCCATTCCAGGTTCATTGAGCATTTCTCACAGGGAGGAGCAGAACGCATGGATTCCCATACATCCTTTGCACCCGTGCCAGAAGTCAGGACAAGGGAAGAGTAACTAATTTTGGGCTTCCTCTCTCATTGCTTTCGCATGATGTGTGAAGCTGCCCTTTGGAAACTTTATCTGGGCACCGTTCCAGTTTAAGCTAATAAAACAAGGGATTGGAAAGTAAGACAATGGGATTGATGCGTTTGGGGTGAGCTGGGGAGAAAAATTACACTAAAAGCTTTCTTCCATTAATTAAGAATAAAGCATCGCTTGATCTCTGTGTGTGTGTTGCATCGACAGTGCCATAAAATTCAGGAGGAGTTGCCTCGCCCTTCTTAAGCGCTACTTTTATCCCTTTTAGAGAGAGATCATTTTAAACGTGATCTTTTCTCACTCCTCAAAGCAATGTTCCATGCCTGGCTGTTGTTAAAAATAGCATTCGGTCCTCCAAAATCTAACAAAGAGGGCATCTGACCATCTGTTGAGTGCATTAGTTCCGTGGCTTAGGTGCTTTAGTACCAGGTCAAATTTGGATTTTCACTTCCATGAATGTAGCAGCGTGCACCACACTAGAAACATGATTTGACTTTGGCTGTCAGCAATGAAGTTGCATGAACCGTTTTGCCGATTCCATAGAGACGTCTGAAAGATCGTATCTCTCTATAAGGGTGCCTGCCTTTAAGATCTGTTCGGGGAGCCTCTGTCTCGGTTCCACCATCATTGCAGGCAAGTTTGGTGAGGACATGGGGCAGAACCTTTTTGGAAACTGCTCCTGAGCTGTGGACCTCCCTTCCTTGAGAAGTCTGGTTGGCCACCTCCCTGTTGCTTTTCCTGTGATGGTTTTAAACAGCTTTTTATTTAGGGAAGCATTTGATTTTTATTATGTTGCTGCAGATTGAACTTTTAATGTGGACGGGGTATTTCTATTTTACAGACTTCCCCTATTTATAAAACAGATTATGGACTGGAGCACTGTCAGAAAATGGATTTGGTTGAAAAGCGGAGCCCATGGCCAGTTGGCCCTCCACATTTGCTAGAGTTAGGTGCACAGGACCCTCACAAAAGTGGAATGTGTGTTTGTGGGAAGGAGTTTGAGGCATGGTAGGGGGAACATACACCCAGAGTCCAAATCAGGCCAGGGAAAGGAGAGGAAAAGGGGATGGACTGGCATGATGGCCCTTTACTTCTTTCTCTCCTATCTGCTTCCTTGTCTGGGCGGGGGCCATCAGAAGAGGATTTGTGGTACTGAAAAATGGGCCACAAGAACTGTCCTCAGTTAGCCAGGCAGAGGCTGATGGAGGAGAAGGAAGACCAGAGGTGGGTTTTTAAAGGGCTGCTTGGCCTGATCAGAGCCACTGAGAGGGAAGGTTCCCTAAAAAAAGAAGCACTTAGGGGGCGTAGGGGTTGAAGAAACTTGGAAATAATCAAATCCATGAAGGTTGAACCTGCAGATGTGGAAGGGTGACTGTACTGTTCTGTAAGGAGCATGAAGGACTTACGGGGGCTCACTTGTTACTGACTGTGCCTGCACTGCTTGCAAAGTTTCTAAGTCAGCTTAGCCTCCAAGTAAGCTTCCATAGGCAAGAAGAACTGATAAAAGAGCAGAATCCTCATCAAATTAATGGAACTTGTCCTTAATTTGGAAGTGTCAAAAGCATGTTGTCAGATAATGAGGCATCAAAAGGTGGGGGCTTCCTGTGTTATTTTTTAACTGTTTTTTTTTAAGAATTGCTTTTAACTTGATTTTTAAAAAACTTTTAAGTAGAAATCTGGTTTCATTGTGTTTTAACTTCTGTATTAGGTTTCTTTTTTCAAATCTGTACAGTGCTTTTAAATGGTTGTAAGCTGCCTTGAATCCTATGCTGGGAGAAAGGCAGGATAGAAAATTAATAATCTAGCGTTATCACCATATGGATCCTTGAGGGGGAGCACCAGTTGATGAAGGGAAACCTAACCAGGGCTCTAGTATGATGCGCTTACGTATAAATGCATGACATTGCTTTTGAACTTTACAATTTTTTGCTGTGTGTGTGTGTGTGTCTGTGTTTGCCTTTGGATTGCCTGTTGCCTTATGACAACCCCATGAATCTGAGAGGGTTTTCCTAGACAAGAAATACTGAGGGGTGGTTTTTCCAGTTCCTTCCTCTGAAATATAGCCTACAGCATCTGGTATTCATTGGCAGTTTCCCATCCAAGTACTAACCAGGGCTGACCCTGCTGAGCTTCCAAGACCAGACAGGATCTGGTATTTGAGTGCCCACACTCAACAAATTTTTAACTTTTCGGCATGGGTCCTTTGATATATTGACCTTCCGGGAAGAAGAGTTGCCCATTATCCCACCCTCACCTCCAGGATGAGTGGTATGGGGGGCAATTCCCCTGAGAGATCTAGTGTGGTTAGAGCATTGGATGATGATCCTGGAGACAGGGGTTTGATTCCCTGCTGAGCTATGGAAACCCACTGGGTGACCTTGGGCACATTCACACAGCCCCAGAAAACCTCATGATAGGGTCACCTTAGGGTCACCATAAGTCAGAAATGACTTTGAAGACACACAATAACAGTAAACTCCCCCTGAATCGTGTGACAGGGAGCGTGGAGGGCAGTTGGGGAGAGGTGAGGTTCCCATAGATGGAATGTACTTTTTGCATTCTTCCCAAGAATGCCAGGGTGCAGCCCTTGCATGGTGTGGCTCAGTGATACATTCAGGGCCACACCTACTGAAAACAGCAAGTGTTCAGGCAGGTAGAGGTTCGATGTTTTTTTTTTCCCCTTTCAGCGTGTGGGTTCTTCCCAGTTTGGCTCCTGCATCCAGACTCCTCAATTGCCTGCAGATTTCTGCAGACAACACCCTGCAAGCCATTGCTACCAATGGAGGTGCCAGATCTTCTCTTGGCTAGAGGAACCGGTGGCTTTCATTTTTCTCTCTCCTGGGCAAGCCCACTCCCTCTGCTGTTTGACCTTCTCTGACTTTGGTGACTTCCAGTCAGTTTTGAGTACAACCTGTATCACCCCCAGCAGGCAGCACCAATGGGCAATCTGGATGGAGATGATAGGCAATGTAGTCGAGACCAACTAGTGGGAACCAAGTGAGGGAAGACTGACCCGTTCTCTCAAGCAGCAGATTTGGGTGCCCTCTTCCCCCTCGCAGGGGTAGTGGAAAAGCAAGACTTTCTGACACAGTGGTGTAAAAATCCAGGAAACGAGTGGAATTCAAAGCAATAAACCTTCAACCCAAGGCAGTAATTGGATGGGTGGGTGGGTTGGATGCTCCCGCTGCCTCCATGTTGCAACAACTCCACCGGCTGAGTGGTCTGTTTCTGGACACAATTCAAAGTTCTGGTGATGACCTTTAAAGTCCTACGCAGCTCAGGTCCAGGTTATTTGAAGGACCGTATTCTCCCTTGCAAAGGAGCCCAGGCGTTGAGATTTGCTGTAGAGGCCCTTCTCTGTGTCCTACCACCTTCACAGGTACATTTGGTGGGAACACAGGAGAGGGCCTTTTCAGTGGCTGACCCCAGAGTTTCATCTGTTATCCCTACCTGATTTGAGAAGGAAGTAGCTAAAGGGAAGCTGTCTCATGGCGCCATGGATTTGGAATGATCCCCAGGGGCTGCGTGGTGTAGACAAGTAAGCAGCGCAGTTAAACCATCTCTGACAAGTGGCCATGTAACCTTGACTTAGAAACTTCCAAGGAAGGGAAGACCTCCATCTTCCAGAGTAGTCTGTTCCACTGCTGAACACACCTTACTGCCATTTTGTGCTAGCAGTGTTCTTACGAAGATATTTTTTGATCTCAGCACTCTCTTTGGAAGGCAAATATGACCTGGGCGTCATCTCACAGAAGACTTGCAAGCGGGAGCCCAAGGCTATCCTTGCATGACAGTGGTGCTTAGTCGTCTTGGTGTGCTTTCGAGTGTGGAACAGATGGGTTGCTGCCAGATTTGGGAGGAGCAAGCAAAATCTGGTGTAAACGTTGCCAGGTTTTCAAAACAGCAATAAGGGACCGTTGACGTTCACAGGCTTGACAATCAGGAAGTAGCTATTAACAAGTTTGTAGTCTATTGAAGCACCAAATGAAAGTATTGATTTTGGTCAACTCAGCTGTGCATTTCTCTGTAAAATTAATATACTGCTCACATTCATAAATTAAACAGAGCACACATTTCTGTCCATATCTCATTCAGTCTTTCCAGCCCTCAAATAGGGGGCATCCTTTATGGAAAGGGACACCTGGTACCTTAGTTGAAGGGAGGCAGAGGTTCAGCAGCTGTCTAAAAATGAAAATACTGGTCCCCTCTGTGCCAAAGCAACTATGGAGCAACTGCTTCCTCACCTGGGCTAAGCAAAATTGCAGATTCCCCATACCTGCTTCTGGTGAATGTTTAACTTTCCTTGCAGCCCAGATTGGCCTTTGGTAAAACATGTTTGTCATATGCTTAACCTTTTAAATGCTGTCATCCAACAGATAGCTTCCTTGGCCTTCCGCACAGGTTTTTGAAGACAGAGGGCTGTTAATATTTTCTGTGACGTTTCTACAAGATTTAAAATCCTTCCTTGCAGAAGTTTTAAAAAATTTTTCAGGTGAAAGGTGGCTCTGAATGAAGAACTTTGGTAATAGATGCAGCAAATGGAGGACGTAGAATGCACAGTACGTTTAAAAAACAAAACCATTGTTCTTGCAAGCAAGCACAAATAAATAAAATACCAGAGCAAGAAGAAGGGTGTGTTGGAATCTTTCTCCCTGCTCAACTAGTTTTTTATTTGCAGGGAAACTGTCCAAGGGTTAGCATACACATGTGGAAGAATGAGGTAATCAGATGGATTACAGTCGGCTCTCCGTATTTGCAGGTTTAATTTTCACGGATTTGATTATTTGCAAGTTTATCCAAGCCCTCCTCACCCCCACCTCAAGTGCTTCTTTTCCAGGGAAGCTTCCTTCACGGCAGCTCTGATTCAGGCCACACAGTCCTTTAAAAACGTGCTTCTGGTTCCTCTCCTCTACCAGCTGCTGCCTGGCCAACTAAGGGTGGATCGTAGCCCATTTTCTCACCACCACAAACCCTCTCCCGATGCCCCCTCAACACCCAAGGAAGGAGATGGGAAAATGCACAACTACAGGGGCACCATGATGACACACTCCCTTTCTCTCTCTTCTCCCTGACCTGGGCCATTTCTGCACTAGCCTGTTACAGCGCAATGATTCCACTTTCAACATCCTCTGGAATCCTGAGGTTTGCAGTTTCTGCAAACCCCAGTATTCCGGAGGATGTTGAAAGTGGAATCATCGCGCTTTAACAGGCTAGTGCGGAAATGGCCCTGGTTTGGACCCTTGGTGCCTGCTTGGGCCCTCTTTGGCTTTGGCCCTCTTCCCACAAACACACACACTTTGATATTAGTGGGTTTTCCACTTTTGTGGGAGTCTTGCACCCCTAACCCCAGCGAATGTGGAGGATCGACTGTATATCTTTTAGGCTGCTGAAGCAGGACAGAAGGAGAAGATTGCAGTGGTTTATATATTTATGTTCTGAGGCATCATAAGACTTGAATAATCTCCCTGCAAGTAGAAAACTTGCAAAGCAGGGAGGCAGATTCTAACAGAGTCCTCCTCTTAACTGTGGAACTTTGTTTATTCATGTTTGCTTGCTTGCAAGAAGGTTAGTTTTGAGTTTTAATCTTGCTGCCAATTCTGCTATATGTGTACACTAAGGCTTGAAGTGGAGTTCTCAGAGTTCTTCACCCTCCAGCCCATGGTCATTCATTTAGCACGCGCATGTGCTTAAGGGCATATGTGGTACTGAAATCTCAAAGGCCTCTCTCTGAGGGAAGATAGAAGTCCACGTACAAGCTGCTAGGAACGTTGCTGACTGCTTACGCAGCAAACCACACAGGTATAGCCACACACACCCAGCTTTCCAGTTTTACTCAGGACGGAGTGTCTGAGCGTCCAGTGCCTTCAAATTGAATTGAATCAAACTGTAATTTGGTTATCTCTCTGCGTGTACGGTACGGATAAATCAAGTGCGTGCTGCTGTGGTTTGAGTCACTTTGTGAGTAATCTCTGTGTTAAAATGTCTAGTTTTGTGCTCACCCAAGCTCAAATAAGCAGGCATTAAGTTTCATAAGAGCCAGTGGCAGACTTTGATGTTTTTTGAAGGGGAAGGAGAATTACTTCTTCTGTCTGAAAAATTTCTCCCCTAGACTGTCTGGAGTTGTCTGCTTAGAGAAGGCAGGCAAGAGGAGACGCCTACTTTTTCCTCAACATCTCTGCTTGTGTTTTGGTCGTTGGGCTGGTTGGGCGACATTCCAGGTGCCATCCGGCACAGCGCCTTCCTTCTGCTCGATGCTGGCCGGATGCTTTCAGAGCAAGTCACTGAGGCTAGATTGGAGTTTTGATTGGAGCTGAGCTTCGTCTGGTCCGTAATGGGGATGAAAAGGTGTGGTGCCGGTCCCGAGTGTAAGGCAGCTCTAGCAGTTCAGCTCAGTGAGCAGTAAGATATTAGAATATGGTTGGAGGTGACTCCCTCATGTGAGAAGTCCAGATGGCATGTGTGCCTCGTGCTGTACAACTTCATCCTGCCATTTGTGGTAGCTATTACAGTCCTGCTTCCTTTGGTGATTAAGGCTGAGACATCTCTGCTATCAGCAGGTTCTTCTCTGGTTCTGCTTCTGGTATTTGCAGAGAGAGAGGATGGGAAGTAACTTTTCAAAAGGAATAGTTTACTGCTACCTGTTATTCACATTTTTTTTCACATGCCGTGTTATTTTTTAATTCTTTTTTTGGGGGGTGAGAAGGAAAATGGCCCAAAATTTGAAAAGGAAATGCCCCGTGTTGCCATTTTTCTCCTGAAAAAGTAATGAATAACTGTTACTTATTACATGGGGAACGTAAGAATGTATACAGTGCTCCCTCTTCTGGCACACCCTCCATGCACATGAATGCAAAGTCTCGCAAAGCGTCATGTCCCATTATAGTCAATGGCTGTGACAGGTGCACACTTGTTGCACTCATTGACTGCAATGCATTGACTATAACACTGCATCCATTGACAACGATGGGATATGACCCTTGCATTTTTTGTTTTACAAGGGGGTTCCTGGATGAGAACCCCCACATATACGGCAAGGAAACTGCACTTCTTTGCAAAACTGCCCTTGAGTAATGCATTACGTGCAATGTTGTTGGTGTTACTGTGTTATTGCCACTCTGTGGGTAGAGAATGCCACAGGGTGAACTGGATGCTGCGAAAAGGTACAGCAGAGGTGGGAATTGTGCAAGTCTTCAGGTGTGGTTGGACTGTAACTCCCAGTATCCATTACTACTGGCTAGTGCTAATGGGAGTTGCAATTACACAATAAATCAACAGTGGCAAGTTGGCCACCACTGAACTAGGGGAGAGGATGCTCGAGGGTAGGAATTCTTATTTAATATACAGTCCGCCCTCCACATTTGCAGGTTGAGCATGCACAGTTTTGATTATTCATGGCTTACTAAGGGGATGGGAATTGGGTGCGCACATGCACTTGCTCCCTTGGGTGGGTGGGGACGAGGGGACGGGAGGAGGCGGGCGCATGCATTCATATGCGGGTGGGAGGCGGGAAGAAGATTGGACAGGTGTCCCTTTTCCCCTCCCCCCCATCTCATTTCTTTCCCCCTTCCTGCCCATGTGAGTGAGTAGGTAAGGGAATACCTTTGTGGCTGGGCCCAACTACCCCACCAGTACAGGATGTGTGTGTGTGTGCGTGTGTGCGCGCGCATGTTAAATACTGTTTAGGGGAATTTACGATATTCATGGGTTTTCCACTTTCATGGGAGTCCTGCACCCCTAAAGTGGAAGACCAATTATGTTTATTTCTTTTAAGGATACACACCCTGACAAAGTGAAGTGACGGATGGCAAAGTTAAATGTGTTTTATTGGGGGCGGGAGGGTTGAAGGAGGGGTAGCCTGGTATCCAGATCCAAGGTGCCATGGGGATGCCACCCCTGCAGGTAGCCAGGTTCCATGGCAAAGTTGTTGTGGTAAGGCCTTAACAGGTGTGGGGGGAGTAAACCCAGCATTAGCATTTTGCAGTGAAGGCTGCCAGTGACATGTACCTCACTTTGTTGTTGTGTGCCTTCAAGTTGCTTCCAAGTTACGGTGAGCCTAAGGCCAACCTGTCCTGGGGTTTTCTGGGGCGGAGAGTGTGTGATGCACCCGAGGTCATGTACAGAATAACTCCACTTTACACTTCTCCCTCAACCAGTGAATCTGGGAGATACCTCTTCAGTTAGCCATAATTCTATCAGATTAAGCCTGTGTTGGGGGCACTGTGGGTCATTAAAGTCTTGGCTCCCACACCAAGGTGACTGAAGCACTGCTGCCGTTCCCTCTGCATTTTGTCTGGAGCTTAAAGAAGTTCCTTCCTTCTTCCTTTTTTCCTTTTCCTTTCCTTCTTTTTCTTTTCTGTTTTTTTTTTTTTTTTGTTAAGTCAGAGTGTCCAAATCCAAATTCTGTGAGTGGTCATCCCCCAAAATTAACCTTTCTCAACCCTGGGAAGTTTTTGGAGGCAGTGGTAAAGCCAAGAGCACCCCTCTCTGCGGTCCCGTTGAAAGCCCTGGCCCGGGCTGGTTTGTCTTTTTCAGTGGCACATTTGTGTGGGAATACTGTGTGTCTTCGGTTCAAGGAACTGAGTCCAGAGAGGAACTGGAAAGGCCAAGAGCTGTTTTTGTTTGTTTGTCTGTTGGGAGAATTGCAAAAGAAATCCCCAAAAGAAATATGAGCAATGGTGACTGGCTTCCGGCTTTCATGGGTCACTTTTCGGTTTCCTTAGCCCTGTTGTTCCCTGGGGGAGCCGCTGGTTTTGCAGCCAGTCTGCCTTGGCTGAGTGGCAGATAAGGAGCGTGCAGGGCAGTGCTTGCCTGGGCTTCTGATAGCTGCCTGTTCCCGATGCTTTGTGCGTCTTTTCCCACATGGGACTGCTGCTCTTGATGCTGCTGCTCTCTGCAAAGTGGCTTAGTTAATTAGTGTGAGCGAAGGCTGCAGCCGTGCTGAGAAAGGGATGGAATTAAAGGCCCGGCTCTTGCGAGAGAGTGCAGCCAAAACGTGGGACTTCCTCGTGGTAGAACGTGTTGTACTCTCGATTCCGGGGCTGCGTGTTTTGGTTTGTCTCAGGGCTTGTCTTCCCTCCCCTCCTTTTTCCAGCTTACGCAAGTGCAACATTAGAGTCAGGTGGGAGAAAAAAATAGCTTTTAAGGCTAGAGCCAGGGGTTCTCAAATGTGGGTTTCCCAGATAATTGTACTTCCGCAGACTCTAACCAGCATCGCCCGTGATTGGGGATTCTGGGAGCCGTAGTCCAACAAGAGTGGGGTAATGCAAAATGAAGCACTACTGTTCTAGAGTAAATTGAAAACTGAGATAACAGCCAGGATCCAAAATGTTGGGGCAACTAGTTCTGTGAATCCTGAAGTGGGCTTTGAGTTGTATTTGCTGAAACCACTCAATCCGTTCTCCACTGTATGATAATTCTGAATTTTTTAGTGGGTATGTGAAGGAGCTCAAAAATTAGTTTGCAGTAGTAGCGTAGGTACCTCCCCCACCCACCTTGGTCTGGAATAGGAGAAAAACAGCAGGCTTTTAGAGCAGGCAGGATCGGGGGAACCAAAGTCTCCCTGAAGGATATTGAACTCCTAATGATCCATCAGCCCCAGCTGGTAAGGACTGTGGTAGAGATGATAGGATTCGTAGTCCGGCATCCCTGTTTTAGAGAGTGCCAATGCAATGCTTGGAATCCAGCTTTTGCAAGGGGCAGTTTAGGGGTTCTTTTAGTTCATGGATGCAAAGACCTTAGAGAGGAGGCAATCTCAGAAGCAGGGCCCTCCAGTTCTGACTTGATTATCCCTTTTCCTGTTTCCATTTGGATTATGGCTGGCGCTGTGGCAAGGGGTTGGGACAGAGTACCAGTAGTGTCTTCTCATTCGTACCTTCATGTTGATTCTTACAGCCCATTGATGAGGTGGGCAGGCTGTTTTCTCTATAGCTCAGTGGCAGAATATCTGTCTTTTTTTTGCAGAGGGTGACAGGTTGTATCTCCAGCAAATCCAGTTCAGAGGATCAGGTAGCAGGAGAGAGGGCAGTGGTAGCATCTCTGCATTCTTCTGTCCACACTAACTATGTGTACTGGGCAGGTTGTCACTGTTTCTCAGCCTCTTTTCTCATCCCGAAGCCAGTGTTTACACCCAGCTGTTTTGTTTGAAGCAGAATGGGACGTCGATACTTTGCATGCTGAAGTGGTACAGAGATTACTTGTAATAGAAATCCGAGCTGCTTCTTTTCCTCTCTGGTTTCTGGGACCATCCTGGCAACTACTTCTGTTTGCCGTAAATTCAGGAACCATCCCAAAGGGGGCTGTGTTGGGGGGAGAGTAGCTGTACGAACAGCCAAGATACATCATCCAAGTGCATTTTGGAGCCAGCTGGATACTCGACGAGCAAATTGTAAAAGTTTCAACAGAAAAATGTGCTCAAGGAAAAGCTTGGCTGTGTTGCCAGGGGGATGCTGGGAGTTACAATCCAAGAAAGTAGATTGCCAAGCTATCAGGTCGTGTCCGTTGGTACCTCATTGTTACCTTGGCGGAATGGCATATGCCTTCAGACAGATCCAACACAGTGCATATTCGAGGAGAAAATTTGTGGTGGGTGAGCCTGTTTCCCACCCCACCCACCCCACGCCCAACTTGGTGCCATCCAGAGGGCTGATGGTATAGGGAAACGTAGTCCGAATAAAGCTAGAAGGCCCTGAGTTCGGCTGAGCTGTACTTCTTACTGAAGTATCAAAGGAAAGCTTCCAAGGGAAGCCCCAGAATTTCCTGGAACGCTGTATGAGTGCCAGCACCTACTTTGCAAGTACCCTACAGGAACTATAGGGCCACCATGCCAACCCACTCCTTTCCCCCTTCTTCCCTTGACCTGCACCATTTCCGCACTAGGCTGTTATAGTGCGATGATTCCACTTTCAACCTCCTATGGAATCCTGGGGTTTGCAGTTTAGGGAGGGGCCAGCCGGCCCCTCCCTAAACTGCAAACCCCAGGATTCCATAGGAGGTTGAAAGTGGAATCATCGCACTATAACAGCCTAGTGCGGAAATGGCCCTGGTTTAGACCCTCCCTACCATACCCTGGCTGCCTTCCCACAGGTACGCGTGCGCGCACACACACACACACACACACTTTGACATCTGTGATTTTTCCACTTTTGGGGGGTCCTGCCCCCCAATCCTAGCAAGTGTGGAGGGTTGCCTGTATTTTACTGGAGATTCATAATTCAAGATCTCACAAAAGGTTACTTAGCAGCTATTTTTCCTTTCTGTTTTGTCCTGCAGTTATATGAAAAGCCCTCAGTAACCATGACGGGAGTATTAAAAAGAAAATACGACGAATTGGAAGATGATGCTCCGTATTCCTCTTCATCCTCCTGCTCTCCTTGCTCCTCCTCTGCTTCTTCAGCTTCTTCGGGGTGGGAGTCGGATGAAGAAAACTCCCGAGGAGGGGGTATCAAGCCCAGCTTGGCCTTAAATTCTGACTTCACCCGTAAGTATTAATTTTATGTATTTTCTAACTTTATAACACAGTCTTCAAGATAGCCGATTTGTTCTCCTCTTCCTGTTTTTATCCTTCCATAAGTTGTGGGTAATGAGTGAGCCCGCTGTTAACCCAGTGAGTGTCATGGCTGAGTGGGCATTCGAACCCAGGTCTGTGGAATCCTAGTCCGGTGCTCCCATCCCTACACTACATTCTTCAATGCCAGCCTGACATTGGGCCTTTCCACACTAGACTGTTATAGTGCTATTATTCCACTTTCCTATGGAATCCTGGAGTTTGCAGTTTAAGGCGGGATGTTTAGAATTCTCAGCCAGAGAGCTCTTTAGCCTCAGTAAACTACAAACTCCAGAATTCTACAGGATGTTGAAAGTGGAATAATAGCAATATAACAGTGTAGGGCAGAAAGCCCCATTGTGAGCATCATGCTGGCGCATGTGTTTGTCTTGCATGGTTTTCTCCATGGTGCCTTCACTTCAACAAGCTGACACTGCAGTAGCTCAGGACACTGAGCAATTCACAAAACATTTGGCCAGACCTGGGATCATAAATCAAGCTGCAAATTTACCTGTACAGAAAGGTATGAATTCTCCTGCTGGATTTAACCTGATGGAACAAGAGTCCTGTATGGGGAGAGAAAAGGAGATCACAGTTAAAAGATGGGGTAGACAAGAACCGGGAGAGATTTGAAGATACTTATTTATGTAAGGTATTTATGTGTGTTATCTTCTATGCAAATATTACCCCACCGCCAACACCCCAGGCCATTCACTATAAGATAAGGATGATAACATTGAGCTGGAAGGCAATTAATTTTTTTTAGATCCTTATGAGTTTTAAAACAGTAAAATTCACAGAATCACGGTCAAAGAAGTATATGCTCATATATATATATATATATATATATATATAAATAAAAAGGAACAATGCCCAATACTAACACACTACACTGAAACATTGAACACTGACTAACTAAAACACTAAACACTTAACTTACTAAAAACCAACATGGCTGTGACCCCTCCCAACCAACCTGTAATGATGGAAAAGAAGATTTTAAAAAGAGAAAAAAATGTTATTCCATCATTACAGACCCAAATAAGTAATCCTGTTTGAATTATTAGAAACCATAGCCATAAATTATTCCATTGTTAGATTTCTTATTGCTCAAAAAGTCCATAAATGGTTTCGTCTTTCAAAAATCTTCAGTTGCATGTCCTTGAAAACCCATGTTAGCCTGGCAATTTGGGCTAACTCAGCAACCTTAACAATCCATTCTGAGCTGGAAGAGAATGATACATTTTGGAGAATGCTTTTCCAGTATTGGCTTGAGTACATAGCATCTTAATCCAGGTTCAGTGATTTTAATATTTTTTTTCTTTGTTTACATTCTTCTAAACGAGCAATTACATACTGACAAATGATCTTTGGACACACACAGTTATTTTTTTTAAAACTAGCTGACTGAATACAAGTAGAATCCAGTTATGGATAGTTCCAGCTTATTCAGCAAAACACCCAGCGTACTAAATTAACATTTTCTAACTGCGCTCAGCTAAGGTCTTTTCCTGGTGGCTCTTCTCCATCACGTCTTCACCTACATCCTGCCAGAAATGCCATCTGCTACCCTTCTAATGAAGGGTAATAGTTTTAATCAATAAATCTTCCTTTGGGCCTCTGGGAATATTTTGTTTCTAAGGTCCACTTAGTAGACATTTGCAAACGTGCTGCAGTCTTAAAATGCTTTTGGAAGTCACGGAATGACAAAGGCTCTTTTCTTTTTGTGTTCTGGCTTTTGTGTAGCAACAATGAACTTTCTGTGTTCCCTGCCTTGATTGGAGGGGGGAAAGAAAGCATTTCAGAGAATTTGAAGGAAGAAGAATGACTGCATATATTCAGATATAACAATAGTTACCTTACATTTCCTCTTCCCTTTCCACTCTCCCTTGATAATGAATCTATATTTTGGCATAAATGAGCAAACCCATGATGGAAATGACATCTCAGTTGATGTGGAAGATAGGAAACTTACATAAAACTGGTTTATGGTTCGATTCACATATTTAACCTTAAAGGAGCATCGGATTTGCAGAAGCCTCTCTGTGTCTTTAGCGGCCACTCATTTTGGAAACCATTATAGGCTCCTCCACATTACTGGCAAATTTGCACTGCGAGAAGTAGGTGGAAGGAAGTCCCAAAGGAAAACCTTTATTAGCCAAACCAGAGTCAAGTTGGCTCTCCCTGCAAGGCCCAGCTGCAGACTCTTGCCCTGGGCATTTCCCCCAGTTTTGTGTTAACTTTTTGCAAGATTAGCAAAAATACCGTAGATTTTTCTTTAATAAAAACCCTCTTGCTTTTTAAACAGAGAGGTTGCAAAAAAAAAAAATCCATATTTGAGGATGAGGGATTAAACTGAAATATGTCACTGCAGCTCAAATCGTGCAGGCATTGCAGTTGAGCTCTGCTTTAGATCAGCAGTACTGCTGATAACTGAATTTTGCGTGTGTGAAGGATCAAGGTTATGGTACCTTCAATGGCTAAGCTTGCCATCTCGCTTCAGCAAACAGCCTTTGTAGAAGGAGGGGAGGAGGCCGACGGCGGTAGTTGAAAACCGGTCACTATAGATACTGCATTTTTAATCCTCAGCTTGCAGATTCCTTAGCAGCTGTTGAGCTTGATTCCTCTCCCCAGAGAGACATGGGCCTCATTATTTAATATAAGGAAGAGTTGTGCCAATTTTTAAGTAAATGGATTCCAAATCGATCTGGCTAAACCAGCACAAATATGTCTCACGGACGCACTGAGATTGGTTTGACCCCTGCGTATCTCTGTTTAATTGAATTCTGTAAATTGCTATCTTAAGCTAAACTGCTGGAAGCTAAGAGTGTGCCATTATTCATACTAGAGAGGGAGCAATTTCTCACGTTTCTACAAAGTTATTTTGCAAGGATTAGAAATGTGGGGGGAACCCACTTGGGCAGTTGGGTGCAACGTTGGGCATTTTCTGTGCGTACGTAATTGAAATAAATAGTTTGTAACAGAGGGCTAGGCAGACACGTCCTGCAAGTTGTTGAGTCTGCAGCCAGTCTGCATATTTTGGCGACAGGCGGTTAATTTGCATGTGATTTGCATAACCACAGCAGGTGTCAAACCACAGCTGGTGGGCATGCTGGGCTTACTTTGTGATTGTTGTTGTGGAATTCACAGCCCTGAGCGCGAGGACCAAAATGACTGAAATGGAGGGCAGACTGAATCCATTTTGTAGTTCCCTTCTACCATTTGTGTTGAGAACCATTACTGGGTATTCTGCTATTCTTATTCATGTATTCATTGATTTGTAGTGGTTTGAGCATAGGGCCACAACTCTGGATCAAGTGGGGGTGATAAGTTTGCTTTAGGGTTGCCAAAAGTCAGAAATGACTTGAAAATACGCAGCAATAACAACCGTTTTCCTCCAGTGAGCTCAGAATGGAACACATGGCTTTCATCCTCCTCACTGTTATCCTCACAACAGCCCTGTGAGGTAGAACAGGGAGAGGGAGAGAGAGAGAGAGAATGAGAAAAAGCATACCACAAGCCTAAAAGTCACCCTTTGAGTTTCAGCCTCTGCTAGGACTGGGAGACTAATTTCCATGTCTGAGTTGAAAACTCTAACCCAGCCTTTCTCAAACTAGAGGAAACCTTGATTTTCAGGTCTTGGGGAACATCTGCATAAAAATTATTATATTTACAACTCAAAAAATGTGGGAGGTTTTTTCCCTCCCAGTCACAATCTCTTGCAGAACCTCTAGCAACTTCTCACAGAACCCTAGGGTTCCAGGAAACCTTGGTTGAGTAACCCAGGTCTACACTTCCACTTGGTCTTGCAGTCCCACTGTTTCAGCTTGGAATTCTGGTACTGGAAGGCAGAACTGAATATCTTAAAGAACATTTGAAAAGCATCCGGTCCTTATGGGCTTATTTATTTCAGCTTATGTTTGGAGGTGCCACCTTTAGTCATTAGGGGCACTCAGTGGTCTTGGGGGCAGCAGGAGGGGTGGGGAGGGCATTTCTTGGTAGCTTTCTGCATCTGCTGCTGGCAAGTGTGGAACAAATGGTGCCAAACAAGCGCCCATTTTAATCTGTGTATTTGCTGTGACAGAGCACAGATGTCAGCTTGGTTCACCACTAAGCACACCTTGATCTGGAGTTTTGATTTTCTTAAAAGCACTGAGCGTACCTGGAGACTGGGCTGCACCTTATACTGCATTTTCCTTTAGATGATAGTCCTGTGAGTTGGTCTGACCCAAGGTATACAAGGGGGTTCTGGACACCCAGTTTGAAGTGATGAATTGTTGGCTGTCCTCCCAGGAGGGAAATCCTGCCAAAAGTGGCTTCTTATAGCAAGGGAGCCCTTCTGATGTCTCCCCTAGTCCCCTCTAGATGGGTTGGATGACAGCAGCCATCATCCCTAGCCATGCTGGCTGAGGATGATGGGAGTTGTCATCCAACCCATCTGTTGAGGCTGCACAAGGTTGTCTTTCTAAGCACAGCTGTGCACCATGCTCCATATTTCAGCGTTGGGGATGTGAGGCTAAGAGAAACACTTAATGCATCTTTGTGAGTTCATGGGCAGAAGTAATATTTGAACTTCAGTCTTCCCAGCTTCCCGTTTGCACACTTAGCAAACCGTTGAGCATCTGTCTTCCTTCCTGCAAGATTCTGCCCCATTGCCAAACAGTCTCTTATCCGGGCTCCTTCACATTTTTTGGCAAACCAATCTCCTGCCTGCCTAAGCCAGCAACTTTTCTGTTCCCAATCCATGCATCTTTTTAAAGTCTCTCTCTCTCTCTCTCTAAATTTTGCATTAGCCAAGGGAGGAAGCACCTGATTGTACGTAGCCAGCAAGGTTAAACGTTAAACTTTTCTAAAATGCATAAAACTTGTGTTTTGCAGGCAAGGGCTTTTAAGATAAACCAGGCACTTGAGCTGGTTGTGTTTACACTGGGATCACCTGCATAAAGATTAACTGCTCTGCAGCTGCTCTCAAATTAGCCCCTTGAGATTAGGCTATAGATTTACAGTTCCTCCCAGTGGAGAGCAAAGGAAATGTCATCAAAGCAGCTGTTTTGATGATTTCTTGCTCTATCTCTTGCGCTGGCTCTCTCTTGTTCACTCCTTCCTGCAAGCTTCAGCAGTTAAACTGTTTGGGTGTCTGTGTTTCTTTTCTTCCTTTCTGCTCACACACACACACATATGGCTGCCATGGCCTCTCCAAGTCTCCTGGCTGACAGCGTGCAGATGGCGCACTTAGGTGGTTAAAGTAACATGCGATGAATATTTCATGTCCCCGGTTGCTGTCGGGAGGACAAATTTCCTTGAGAAAAATCGCAAACGCAGCAGCAACAACAAGAACCACTACCTTGTGGGATTGCTTGCTAACCCTGCTCTGTGTGTGTGTGTGTGTGTGTGTGTGTGTGTTGTGTGAGAGCAAGCGAAACCATGCCTGTCTCTGTGCTGAAATCTGAGCCACCCCAAATATACAGCGGAGGAGCATGTGGTATAGTCCTCTGGGGATTGTTAACGCTCCAGATTGCACGTGGATTGGAAAGAGGTGGCCCTGTTGAGGTGTCAAAGCATCACTTGGGCCATTTCTGCACTACACTCTTATAGCGCGATTATTCCACTTTCCACATCAGGCTGACTCAGCCCCCTTCCCACAGACACACACAAACATTTTGATATTTGCTTTTGATACTTGGCTCTCCCTCCCCGCCCTTTACCAGCATGTTGCATACACTTTCGGAAATATGAATCGCAAATCAGGCAGACTTATGCAAATACAGTGGGCCCTTGGTATCTGCTGGGGTTTGGTTCCAGGACTGTCCGTGGATACCAGATTCATGGGTGCTAAAGTCCCATTATGTACAATGGTGTCCTAAAATGGCATCCCTTATATAAAATGGCAAAATCAAAGTTTGCTTTTTGGATTTTTTATTTTAATATTTTCAAGCCATGATGGGTTGAATCCATGGATACAGAATCCACGAATATACTGGATACCTTCGGTTGCAGAGTTTTTGACATGACACATAGCACTGCTCATATTGTACAAAAAGCGAGTGCCCTTTTTCTTGCCATCAGTTATGCAAAAAGAAAAAAAAATGAGCTGTCTCTTTTCTTGCCATCAATTGCCTTTTTTTTTTTAAAGGAGCAGCAAATTGCTTCATAAATTTAAACTGTGTCATATTCTCTCCTTGCAACAATAAAACAGCATACCTGGTTGCCAGCCCTTTGCCTGTGGGTGTTTCCTGTCGCTCATGTTTTTGCTGTTTTCCTGAAAAATCTTGCTGTTCTCTTGGTTTTGGAAACAGTAGACTTTTGCACCTCTGTGGGTACAGAGATGAATGATGGCTCTGATAATACATTTCCTGACATGAAATGTTTGATAACAATAAAGGCTCAAGAGTCAGTGTGGGGTAATGGTTTGAAATTTGGACTAGGATACTGGAAACCAGGATTTGAATCCCTGTTTGGGCATGGAAGCTCCCTGAGTGACCTTGAGCTAGTCACACTCTCTCAGCCTTAGTAGAGGAAGGCAGTGGCAAAGCTCATATGAATATATATTATCACAAAAACTCCAGAAAAGGGTCACCATAAATTGGAGCCAGCTGGAAGGGACACAATAACAGCAGGGCCTCATCAGTTCTCTTCCCTTTCTCTCTCACTCTCTCTCTCTCCAGCGACATCCATCCTGAAGAAAAGCAAGCGGTTGAAACGGAACAATGTGGAGTTCGACCGGGTCACTGTGTTCTACTTCCCACGCTGCCAGGGGTTCACCAGCGTGCCTAGCCGTGGGGGTTGCACCCTAGGCATGGTCAGCAAGCACGGTTTCGCCCGGGAGTTCACGCTGGCCGAGTTTTGCAAGGAACAGGAAGTGGTGCGACGGGAGAAGCTAAAGGAGCGATTGAAAGAGGAGAAACTGGAAGCCTTGAAGTGGAAGGTAAGTCACAGAGAGGCCCCACTGGGCAGGCAGAAGGTCCTGGGTTCAGTCCTTGGCATCTCCAGCCAGGTAGCCAGAGACAGTCTTATCTGTCCAGGGTCCTGATGGCCCCTGCCAGTCAAATCAGACAGTACAAAGCTAGGTGGATAGTCTAGAACACACTAGGGGAAGACCCATCTATGAGATTCTAGAGTCAGCATAAATCCCTGGTAATCACACTTAATTTCATCCCAAGCTGTTAATTAATTCATGCCTTCTTTTCTAGTAGCAATGTCCACCATTGCCAGCTGTCCCAGAACTTTGGTGCCCAAGACACAAGTATGGGAGTGTTGCTTTCAACTTTCTGCTGGGTCAGTGTGGCTTACTGCATGTTAAAGTGTCAAGTCTATGAAAAGGTGTGGTCATACTGCTTTAAGGTAGGAAAACAGGGTAGCAGAACTGGGCAACCAGCTGCTTCATGTGGCCTGGTCATCTTTACCAGCTGGCTCTTTCAACATCCTGTGGAGCCCAGAGCAGCTTCCAAGCGTCCCTTTTAAAGGTTTTTGAGCTGGCAATCATTTTTTGAGGTTAAGTTGCAGCCAACAATGTTGGTGGAGGGAAGTGGTTGGTGTTGGAAGACATCAGCTTGGATAGACAGAGCTATGGCCCTGTGAGTACCTTTAGGTTAGTCTTGGAGACCTCAGTTAAGAAGGTTAGGTTAGTGGGTACTAAGAATGGGGCTTTTTCAGTGGTGATGCTACTCCTTTGGAATTCCATCCCTTCCCTTCCAAGACTTTGTGTGGTCCCCTTTCTTGCCTTTTTAAAGAAGGTTACGAAAACCCTTTCTCTTCCATCAAGTCTTTCAAGAGCTTTTAGTCTGAACTCATCTTGGGTTCGTGGCCTTTAAATCCTGTGTTGTTTTATGTAATGTGTAGTATTTATTGTGTTGTGATGCTGTCTTATTTTTAAAATTACCTTATGTACTCTAAATTCAACATTTTATGCTTTGGCACCACACCAGCTCACTTATTAGGATGGGCTACCTGATATCTGAGAGCCAGCATTTGTTGGAGCGTTGGACTATGACTTTGGGCGACCAGAGTTCAAATCTCTGTTCAGCCATGGAAACCCACTGGGTCACCTTGGACAAGTCCCACTCTCTCAGCCTCAGGCAAAGGCAAAGGCAAAGACCCTCTGAACAAATCTTGCCAAAAATGCCCCACGATAGGTTTGCCTTAGGGGGTGCCATACTTCAGAAAAGACTCAAAGGCACACAATAACAATCTGATACCAAAGTTCCTTGGAGCATTTGCTTCCTCATTTTCACAGACATTTCCTCTTTGCCTTTCCCCAAAACAGCTCACCATGAATGGTACAAAAGAGTCTGAGGAGGCCAACCAGCTCACCACAGAAGACATCTCGGATGATGACATTGAAATCAACGGTGCAGAGCTGGAGGACGGCTTCTTCCTCCAGCCCTACCCGGCCAAGAAGAGGCGAGCTCTGCTGAAGGCCCTGGGCGTCAAGAAGATCGACAAAGAAGAGAAGAGGGAGCTTCACAGCATCCGCCTCTCTCGGGAAGACTGCGGCTGCAGCTGCCAGGAGTTCTGCGATCCGGAAACATGCAGCTGTAGCTTGGCCGGCATCAAGTGTCAGGTGGGTGGCCCCTTCCCTTGAAGTGGGCTGTGGGGAGTGCAAGATTGCAAAGCGTGACCTTCTCTTGCTGGCTCCAGTGTGGTTTTAAATCAGGCTTAATTAGGATGTGGGCATCACAATGAGCCAAGCACATTTCTTTATCTTAAGAATTATCGCTGCTGCCACCATGAGGACTACCAAAGGCTCTGGTCAACAGCTACTTTTTGCAAGAGGGCAAATGGTTGTTTCTGCTGTCATGCTCCACCAGCACAGCTGCTGGTTGTCCTTGCCAGTCTGTTCCTTTTTTAGATGTTATAGTTCCATACTTATTCCACTGTTGCAATTGGTGATGCTAAACCTTATCTGCTAGTATGTTGCTTAAGGCCCCCGGATATGTCCACAGCTGAGCCAAGACTCCAACTTGTGTGGCTCATGGCTTGTACCCCTAGACCAAGTAATACTCAGTGTCGCCTTTCTTGCTCCCCAGAACTTTGTTATGCATCAGAGCTAACATCTGTAAGCATGGCAGTCAGGAAGCTCAAGGTTCATGCGCACAGCACAAGCTGAGCAAATTACATGGGTGTTGTTCAGCATCATTCAAAGAGGTGACAGCCACTCAAGCAAATGTTTTATCCTTGTTGCAAAAACAGCAGAACTGAGCCTCTTGGAAACACTAGTAGAGATTTAAGACTAGAGTTTTTTGAAAACTGGATAGTGCTGATTTTGTCTTTGGATACTGGACCCTTATCTTGTAATTAAAAACATACACTCTAGAAAGAGAGCCTAAAAAGTTAATGCAGTTTAAAAAAGATACAGTATGTACAACCCTTTTGTTATAAAGCCTTCAATTGCAAAAGGCTGCTTTGCCTGCCGACAGAAGAACAGTAGGGAGGGGGCCATTCTAGTTTCCCTAGGGAGGAAGTTCCAAAGTCTAGGAGCAGCCACTGAGAAGACCCTCCCTCAGCAATATCTGTGAGGGTGGTGGGAGTGAAAGAAGGGATTCTCCTGAGCACCTCAGGGTCCTGGCAGGCCAGTCATTATCTCTGGAGTGGCAGTTCAAATGCACATAGATGAAGCACAATGCTCAGATTGACACGAGTGGAGATTCTTTATTGCCTGATGAGCCACTTGAAGCCCTTTTTCAGTGGAGGAAGTTCTGAGGTTTGCCTGAGAGTCCCCAGCTGGTGTGAAAGTCCTTTACAATGCATGTACAAAGTTGGCCTCGAGTGATTTTGCAGGCAAAATGTAAACAGTTGGGCCAGTTATGTCCAGATGTTGGTGTCTTCTTTGTTTTTGTTTAAAGAATCAACCAGAAGGTAAACTTGACATGACTTGCTTTTCTGCTGACAGATGGATCACACATCCTTTCCTTGCGGCTGCACAAAGGACGGCTGTGGAAACACGGAAGGGAGGATCGAGTTCAACCAGGCCCGCGTACAGACGCACTTCATTCACACCATCATGAAGCTGGAGCTGGAGAAGAACCAACAGAGCAGTGAGAGGAGCCTTGAGCCAGAACCCCCTTTCAGGGATCGGCTCCACCCGTTCAGCTGTCCGGCGAGCAAGGCAGCGTTGGAGGAAAGGACAAAGTCTCTAACGCCAGCCTTCCAGTTCAACGCTGACCTGGAGACCATTGGCGAGAACAGCTGTAGCAGTGATATGACCGACTCGTCCCTCTCGTCCAGCCAGAGCGAGGATTTGGAAGAGCAGTACGAGGCTGCCCCCTCCGAAAAATCACAGTCAGATGTTGACGATGACGGCTTGGCCCGGATCCTCCATTTCAGCGATTCCGATGTGGAGGAGGAGAGCAGCGCTGCCAGCGGCTGCCAGGATAACTTGAGTTCTTTCCATCTGACCAGCTTCTTCAGCGTGGATGTGGAAAACCAGTGCACCACCAATGTGACCGAGAGGTTTGGCGGCGATAACGGTTTGAGCCATTTGCCAAACCTCACGGAATGTTTGGACGAGAACGCCAATCAGGAGGCGAGTTGTTTTCTTGAGGATGCCTCCTCAGGAGTGCCAGGCGAGAGTGTTTCTTCCTCAGGGGAGCAGTGCTCCAAAAGCTACATGGACCTGAGCCTTTCCTCGGACTCCCTGGATTTTTTCCAGTCCTTCTCGGACTACAACTTGGGACCCCTTTATAACTCTTTGAAGGAATACGAGAACCTTGACAACTTTTCAGCCCTCCAGCTCCAGTTGCCAAATTTCCCTAGCTTGTCCCAGTCCGGGGACCAGAGCACCTGCTTTTTAGAGTCCCTCATTGGCTTATCTGAATCAGTCCCAGAAACCCCTGCACCTTTTACAGACAATCAGCTTCTAGAAGATGCCATTAAGTCATCCCTAATGGAGACAGTGAAGGTTTAATTATGTGTGTGTGGTTTTTAAAGTGTCAAGGAGCAGAAACTTAAGACCCACCATGAATAAGGAATCCTTGGAAGAGAAGGATATGCTACAGAGATTGAGAGCAAATGAATATTGTTCTTTTGGGGAGACTTTGGAGTGCGGGGAGCAAAAAAACAACCTGCAGCTACAATCAGTTTTCTTTACTGCTTGTGCAGGTCTCTTGCCTTTTGGTGGTATCGGGGAGGGGAGGAAAACAGAAGATAACTTTTTGCAAAACAAAACACACATTTACCTACATTTTGTACGGGCAGGCAGGGAAGACCTTGTGAAAAAAGTATTCCTTGCATTTTTAATACTGTGGATCATCCACAGAGCACCTTCTGCAAACATTTTCAAATGTTGGCAGACAATTTTCTCAAGCTACTTTGAGAATTTTCTCTAAATAATTATATTTATTGTGAAAATGATTTGCTAAAGGGTTCTCTTTTGCTTAAAAGGTTTACAGAAAAAAAGAGGCCCATACACTATTAGAGAACATTGTTTCCCTCCCCACTCTATTTATTGCAAAATTCCACAGTTTAAAATAGCCACCGAAGCTTGAACTAAGCATGGAATCTTATTTAAATTGGTCATACCTTGGATGTATTATGTGTACAATCATATTTTTGCATAATATATCTGTCTTTATTTATTTGTTACCTTCACATACCTGAATAGCACTGGGGTTTACTAAGGACTTGGAACTTGAAGTGGGTCTTTGGGACCCCAGGCTTTAAGGATATGTTTTCTTTTTGTTTGTCTTTTTCCTGTTGGGAAAAATATGAAGAAGGTGTTTACTTTCAATGCAGTCAAATGCTTTTTCTGGCTTGAACACACGCGTCATCTTTCAAGTACACCCTCTGAAATAACAGGGACTTAGGTTAGTAATGTCTGAAGCCCAATTTCAGTGGGTCTACTCTTAAGTGTCATGAAGTCTGGATCTCATCCCAGTGTCTTTTGGATAAGCCATGTATCTCTACCGCAGAGATAAAATTCTGTTTCACTCTCTTGGGTTCCAGATTTCTCCCTGGTTTCCTTGCCCTGTCCCAGTGGGCAGCCACCAGTGCTCTGTGGAGAGTATTTATTAAACTGGTTTCAAACCAGCTTACTTCACAGTGCAGATACAGAGTGAGATAAGAATGTTGGACACAGCTTCCGGAGTGTCTTCTTTTTGCAACAGCAACCTCTTGTGCTGCTTGTGTAATCTGAGCACAGTGCAGCAAAAGGATTTGCTGTTATGGGGAAGAGATGTGCAATTGGAGGTGGTAGTGAATGCCTTTAGAGGGGCAGTCATTGAATCATATTTGTGGCCAAGAAGAGCATTTGACCCTTGAAAGTTCAGAGCACCAGGCACAGTGAAATGCCACAGTTGAGCAAAAAAGAGCACCCCCTGTTGACCACCCTGGGTTGTGCTATAAAACAAGAAGCTGTGTGTTGCTACTATGTAAGATGGGGGAAAAAATCTTGATTTTTTTTCCTACCATGTCATTCTTGCAGAAGACTTGTATCTGTGTGATGTCCGTAGTTCTGCTGTGGACGCGTAATAATACCCTTTACTATTAAGAGAGGGCGCAAGAGGAAAGAAATAATATGAACTATTTAAAGCAGAGATAAAAATGAAATTGTGTTTGTAAATTATTTTCTAATTTATTTAATTTACTTAAGGATTTGGTCGTGGCTTCTTTATAGAATGGATCTGATCTATATTGTGGTGCCCAAATATTATACAGGAGAAGAAGCTTATTTTGGAAGAGCTGAGCTGGCAGTTCAAGAGGACATTTTTAGCCTTTGCAATAGGAAGAGCAAAAATGTAAAGATGCAAAACACTGTGCTTAACATGGCTTGGGGTGTTTTGGGTTGTCTCGGGCAGAAGAGTGAATTGTCAGGGTGCAGCTAGCCAATTGCAACTGCAGTGCACCCCATGCAGGATTCTGTTAGCAGCATGAAAAGATAGCATTCTGTTAAAATGCCATTCATGCTTATGCAGTGCCCGTTCACTTTCATAAATGGGATCCACCTAACAACATTTCTTTTCTTATGATTTCAAGTTCCACATGTTTGAATGGGATGACTTGGTTGGATCAGGAGTAGGGACAGGACAGCACGGTATTCAGTGTATCTTTCAGTCTGGATTTGATTACAGGTGGTGATCTTGTCCAACTTGTGCAGGGTGCCCCGTTTCAGAGACTCCTTTGATACTAGGAAAGTGGAGAACACATTTGCTATTTTAAAAATGAAATCAAAACAAGACTTTGGCTAAAACAGAATATTTTTTACACCTTTTGGAAAGAAACCAATTAAATCATTAAGAGGAAAAAGAAAACTTTGACATCTTTATTGTTTTTATGTTGTTGGAATAGGAATACGCACACATAAACCAAAACCTCTGTCTGAACATAATTTAGGGGCCTTGTTTAAAAGGAACATCTAGTTGGTGGTACTTAAAATGATAAGAAGCAAGCAGAGTGGGCAGCTGCATTTACAGTGTGCCCTCCATATATGTGGGGGTTCCAGAAACCCTCACATACGACAAAAAAAAAAATTGCAAATGCTTCTTCCCATTATCATCAATGGCACATCCATTGATGATAATAAGATGGGCTTTGTGCGACCTCACATCCACACGTGTGGAGGTCGTGTCAGCAGAAGGCACACTGTGCTCACTTAAGTAAATGCTACCCCTACCACCATCACCCTGTCTCTTGGTTACTTAGCTGTCATTGCTGATAGGCCCTACTGTGCCAAACTCTTACAACTTTCAGGAAAGTGTTGTTATCCCCCGCTCTGCTCATCTGATGATCACGGGCTGAGACTATACAAACTTTGTAAAGCTACTGACAGGGACTCAGATCCTATTCACCAGTGGTGGGATTAATGTGCAGTACAAGGGCTTTGTAGATAGGTGCTTAAAATCAGACTGCAAACATAACACTATTGGGTGATTTCTATACAACACTGATCAAAACAGTCTGCCCTGTGCCTTATACTAGCAGCCCAGTGTATACTGATTCAATTTAATTTGTTCAGCAATCACATACACATTTAGCACCTTTATTGAAGAAGACTGGCCTTCTAGATGTGAAAGGACTGCAGCTTCCATCATCCATCAACACTGGCTATGCTGATGGCAATTTCAATCCAACTTCTCCTTATTCCTATTCTATGTATATAATCCTCCAGTCAAGCCATAACAACAGCTGGATCAGGCAGTCTTTATTTGGAATTGTTGGAAGCTTTGTGTGCTTTCGATAAGCAGTATCTGTGTGTCTTGGGTATAAAGGTGGGAATTTGTGTCCAAATATTTGAAGAGGGAGTTGTGCCTCTGGTAATCCCGTGTGCACTGGGATTGCAAGCACTGGCTGGAATTCTGCCGGCAATTTACGCTGGCATAGCAGTTTGTTACCCCAGCATAGATTTGTTTTGGTGGAGTGACTGGTGAAAACTGTCCAGCAGGACAGGTTTCTCCTGCAAGAGACAGCTTTCGCTGCCCATCCCCTTTTTCGTAGCACACACAGCCACTTTACTTCTGCTGCTGGGCATCCTGCCTCTGATGTAGTTACACAGGTCAAAAGGATCTTGACTTCAGAGGCCAGTTACCATACTTAATAAACCAAGGAATTAGGACCAAAAATAGCAATGGACTAAACTCTTGCTCGGCTTTACAGGCTTGGCTCTTTTATGCCTCCCTCTTCTTAATGCTTCCTATTGTGAAAATGCATCTCCCATCCTATTAATCCTATCCCGTCCACCCTCCCAAAAAATCAGAGAGGCTATATTTGTATTAAATAGGATCCAAAGATTAATCAGGAGTTTTGGTGTATGTGTGTTTTCCATTATTCCTGAATATCACCATTTCCTAAACAATTTAGAAGAGGCAACTTTCTGGATTGCGACTGTTTGACCAAATTGTGCACTGCAGTTGCATCTGGCTTTGTGGGTTATGGATTGTCAGCTTGTGCCACTGGCAAGTGTAATGGTGTTCTGCTAAGGGAAACTGTGTTCTTGCCTCTCTGAGATTAATACACCCTGCACTTTGACCTCTGGGGATCTGAAAAACACCCAGCGTTCTTTCACACTCGAGCCTTTTGGAAAGACTTTGCCCCACCAAGTCTATGCAAAGTTTTTTCTTCTTGTTTTTTAAATGAATGGTTAAACGTCTACAGAACAATGTGGCCTCCAGTGCAAAAGGGTAATCCCACTATGGGCAATTTTTTTAAAAAAAGTATTTAACTTTAAATAAATATATATATCCCAGTTTTCATATTTAATTTGTGGGATTTTTTTTATTCCACCTAAATTAAATAATTATTGCTTTAGGACATTTTTGGTACTGTTTTGTATTACTATTATTATTTTGGCACTAAAGCAACAATTGCGGAACATTCCTCCTCCCCACCTCGCATATATGCTTATATATGCCATTTTGAAATGAATGTTGGGAGATTGAGGGATAAAACCCCTTCTGCCTTCATAGAATTTCCCTTCCTCTTTAATTTATTCACTTTATTTGTGTGGGTGCCAACTCCCCCTCTTTCACACCTCAGGGTGCACTGATTGTAAATAGATATATATATATGTATCTCCCCTTTCTATATCTTGTATAAAATGTTGCCTGTTGCAGCAGGCCCCCCCCCCCCTTTAAAAAGAAAACAAAAACTCCTGGGTATTTATTGACACAATCTGTAATTATCTAATGCATTGATCGAAACACTTTGGTTTCATCTGCTTTACTTTTGCTTTCTCTGTGTATATACTGTGCTTACGTTGCTTCAAGGTACAAGTTTTTTTAAAAAAAAAAAATAACGCATTTTATTTTTACCTCTGACCCCTTCCTCCCTTTTCATTGATATTGAAAACAAACGAAAAAGAAGCATTACCTGCCTATGAACTGCCGTCTCTCATTTCATCCAAGCAATATGAAGAAAATTTCATTACGCTTTCCAATAAAACAACTTTTTGCTTTAGAACAGAACCGCGCCCGTCTCTTCTTTTCTCTTTGCTGGGTTGGGAGGGGTTGGGGGGAGACGGATGAAAATTGGATTCATGCCAGTGTAAAGGCCTTCCAAGGGCGCACTGGTGGTTGCTATGGAGAAGGGTTGTGTGTTCAAAACATCCCTCCCTTATTCACAACTTGTCCCCCCCTCCAAAGACTGTCAACTTTTGATTTGTGCCTTCGACAGCTGTGTGCCGGCAGGGTGGGGGTGCTTTCGTTTTTAGGACACAGGACGGACTACTAATGGCTACACTCCCATCTTGTTTAGAAGCCTACTGAATTATGGCGTTTTACCCAATCTTTTAACTTTATTCTGATTCTCTTCCTACATTCTAAGAACATTTCTGAACGCAAGAACATCCGGTGCTGTCTTGAGTCCATTTAGCCCAGCATTGTCAACACTGATTGGCAGCCAAGCTTCAGGGTTTCAGAGAAGGAGCTTTCAAAAGTCGTTCCTAGAGATGCCAGGAATTCAGCTCAAGACCTTCTGCGTGCAAATAGAAGGCCACTGCACTGGTGCTTCTCCATCCTCAGACACTTCCTTCTCTCGTGGATTCCTCCATGGCCCTCTCCTTTTCTCCAGTATTAAACAGGGTGACAAATCATTTTTTAAAAAATATGGTTAGCATCCCTTTCAATATTTACAAGATCATGAGATGGAAAAGCAAGCCTGAAAGGCAAGACGACTAAACGGAGGCTGCTGTACTTTGGCCATATCGTGAGAATTGACTGACTAGAAAAGTCAGTTATGCGGGCTAAGGTAGAAGGCAGTAGGAAAAGAGGAAGACCACATTACAGATGGACACACTCAAGGAACACACATTCCTGAATCCGCAAGACCTGAGCAGGGCGGTCGATGATAGGGTGGCTGGAAAAGGCCATTATAAATAAACATTATTATTATATTATTATCATAGTTATATCTGCTAATGCAGGACATCAGCCTAAATCATTAGTTTATTTAATTCTCATCCCTCCCTTTCTTATTTTGGGGGGGAAAGGAACAAATCCCAACATGGCAGGAGAGAACCTCTGGATTATGTGTGCTGATAAGGGATGCTCGGGCACTATAGCAGTAGGATGTGTACTTCTATACCACTTATCAGCTACGTGGTCTCTAAGCGGTTTATAATGCGTTTAGCTAATTGCCCCCAACAAACTGGGTACTAATTTTACCGAGCTGTGGAAGGATGGAAGGCTGAGTCAACCTAGAGCCCAGCAGGATCAAACTCACAGCCTTGTGGCTGCAGTACCGGCATTTAACCACTGCGCCACCAGGGCTCTATCATACCAGTCTGCATTCTCCCGAACTATCACAGCTTTTGAGAAACAGCCTTTGGTAATTTAAGTGCTTTACTCCAAAACAGGGAGCCAGTGAGGTGCAGTACAGGGCATTGGCTTTTTGAGCTGCCACATCACACTGCTGACTCATGTTCAGCTTGTGATCTACGAAGACTCCTATATCCTTTTCATTTCAATGCAAAGCATGTCAGGAAAGTTACCTTCATATCCACAAGGACTAGAAGCTTTGCTTTTTAAAGAAGTTCAGATTTTCACCATGCTGGATTCAGTGCTGTTCTGCTCTCCTCCAGAATTATAAAATGCAACCCTGGTGATGATCATTAGGCTTCTCTTCCTGCTGTTATCTCACTGCTCTGACCAGTTCCTTTCCTTTCTGCCTCATTGTGCAGCTTCTAGACCTTTGAAAAAGCTGGCTGCAAACTGTGTTCAAAATGCAGAAGTTGTTTGCACTCACATAATTTGGCCTGGGCAGGGGAGGAATTGTACCCTTCCCAATAGGCTCAGGCAAAATCAAACTGCTGCAGCCTCTCCTAGCTTCGTCGTCTTTATTAATAACCCTTTGTCCTCTGGTAACTTGAGTTGCTGAAAACTGAGTTCAAAGAAGACTCAATTAATTCAGTGGCAGGAGAGGAGAGGGTGGAATCTTGGCCTTCCCAGTAGGCTCTGGCAAAGACAATCTGCTGCAGCCTCTCCTAGCTTGTTCTTCCTTATTAATACTTTTTTACCATCTTGATCACACTCAGGCCATTTCCACACTACAGTGTTATAGTGCTATTATTCCACTTTCAACATCCTATGGAATCCTGGGGTTTGCAGTTTAGGGAGTAGCATTTAGAATTCTCAGCCGGAGAGCTCTTTGGCCTTAGTAAACTACAAACCCCAGAATCCCACAGGATGTTGAAAGTGGAATAATAGCACTATAACAGTGCAATGCGGAAATGGCCTCAGACATTGGTTTTCCATGTGTGCCCCAATTTTAATCTGTGAAATGTTGCAAGGTATCCAAGAATGAAGACTACGGGGGGTGCATGATAGATACAGTAACATGCACAAGATTTTCTTCTTCCTTTTTCGGCAGTGAGTTTTCCACATGCAAGTTGACACTATGTGCAGATTCCGAGTGCCCATAGTTAAAGCTGTGCATCAGATGCTCTTTGTAAGGCAAGGCAATAGACACAGCAGTATCTAAAGCAGATTTCAAGGTTTCAGTCAACTCCACAGGGTTGATGTTAGAGACAGTTCAATGCTTGTTGCCCAAATCCACCGAAAAGCTGAGCGTCAAGGTTCCTGAATTAAGAAATTCAAGAAGTAGATCTGTTCTTACCCTGGCCAGTTACAGATCCAGTTCAGTACAACATACGGACCTTGCATGCATACTCGTAAATGAACTAAACTGAACGCTGAAGAACTCCAACCAAAAACACTAGTTAAATTAGGAGAAGATATTATCATCAAGGAATAAGTGGCATTCTGCAAATAATCTTCTGTCCCTAAAGCTGAATTAGTGTTATGCTCTGGCATTATGCAAGGTTTATATTTCAGTATATACTGCAGCTTAAGATGTCTTCTGTGAAAGGCAAATGCAGGCAGGGCACACCAGCTGCAGGACGTAACAAGGAAGGACAAGCAAAGGGGGCTGGGAGGATTGGCTTCCATGGGGACTCAGCTCTAAAAAGAACAATAGGAAGTATTTGCATAGGAGCAAACAATATACTTTTGGAATCTCTTGATGTGACAATGTAGCAAACGCAATCACCTGCAGGTTTAAAGCAGATCAGGCACCTATGCAGACTAATGTTTGTTTGGTCTAAATACCTACCAGATGTCATCTGATCTTAGAAGCTATACAAGGGCAACCCTGGTTAGTATCTGGACAGGAGACTGCCAATGAATACCAGATGCCATGGTTCAGAGGAAAGAACTGGCAAAACCATCCCTGAGTATTCCTTGCTTTGAAAAACCCTATGAAATTCATGGAATCGCCATCAATCAACAGGCAACTCAAAGGCACATGCACACCCACAAGTATTGGAGAAAGCAAAATGAGGTCATTGCCCCCCCATAAAAATTTCTCCTGCCTCCCATTAAATTTCCCTTCAGTCTGCAAAGTTATTGCATTGCAGAGAATGAGCCGTTGCAAACCGTCCACACCTAGGACTCTTCTATTTGCTGTGTTAACCTTACCTTGGTCACTTTACTGGTTCCCTTTCCTTTAATGCCTCAACTGCATTTCTAAAAACTGAAGCATTAGGTTACTGCAATGTTAGAAATCTGAGGACTGAAGGAAAATTTAATGGGGGGGCAGAATTCATATGTGGTGCCAGTGCCTTTATTTTGTCCCCCCTCCATAGCTACACCCCTGCCTCTTTCACACTACACAGTGATAGCACTTTGATACCCTCTTAACTGCTGCTTCTCTAGCCTATGGAATCCATGGATTATAATTTGGAGAAGGATTAGAACTCTGCAGCAGAGAAGTCTTGGTAACTCATGAAACTACAGATCCCGGGATATGGTAGGATGGAGTTGTGGAAGATAAAGTGGTATCAAAATGCACGAGAGTTTCTGCTTCCTCTGTCCACAATGAGTTTTCTACATGCAGGCAACATTGTGTAGTGTGAAAGAGTCTTACTCTCCAGCATTTTGCGAGTGAAAAACTGGCGTGCGCACAGCCAAGCAACATCGGAGCGTGGTCAAGATGGCAAAAGGTATTCCTGATGAAGAACACACAAGCTAGGAGAGATTGCAGCAGATTGCTTTTGCCTGAGTCTACTGGGAAGTGCAAGATTCCACCCCACTCCTCCCACAATTAAATTAACTGGGTGCACAATTTTCAGCAGTTGAAGTTAGCTGAGGACAGAAGGTGAAAGCGGGAGGAGGAGTGACAAACAGGGGCATTTTAAAAGAAGCTGAAAAATGGAACAATAGAGGATTAATTGAGATTGTTTCTACTAAACTGGGAAAGTTGGAGAGCATGCCAAATCAATCAAAAATGGTTAATTAAACACAATTTCCATGTCAGAGGCAGGCTACCTCTGAACCCCAGATGCTAGAGACAAACGGGGGAAGAGCCATCACTGTCAGAAAAAGAATGCTGAACTAACTAGACCAAAGCTTTCCAAACTTTTCATGTTGGTGACACACTTTTTAGACATGCATCATTTCGCGACACAGTAATTCAGTTTTATTAGCAAACCAGAGGTTAAACTAACCCCTTATAAGAGATACAGACACATACATAAATTCCAATAACAATATATCTCAAGAAAACCTTTCATTTTTTTAAAAATATATGATTTATAAATAATAACATACATTTCCAAGATTGTAGGCGACACACCTACACACTTCAGGCAACACACTAACGTGTCGCAGCACACCATTTGGAAAGCCCTGAACTGGGCCTTTGGTCTGGGCTAGTTTTCAGTTTCCAAAGGCCATGTAACCTCATCATGCACTTCCCTGGATCAGCTTTTTGCCTCACAGGGAAGAACTTGGAACCCATGGAGCTCCTGGCCCTTTCATTCTGACAAGGAGGACGCTGCTTCTTGAAAGCCATCCAGTTGCTGAAAATTATTTCTGGGTGGCCAAGCTCAGAGAACAACAAGCGTTACTGTTAACAAAGCTGGGATATTTTTTTTCTCCCTAAATGAACGGAAACTTACTGGCGCCTTCTGACAATTCGCAGAATGCAGCCTTCAGGTCTCCGTAGATTGATGGCATGCAGCAAACAGTAGGTGGCCAGTGGAAGACAGTGTTAAGGAGAGTTCACTCCTGCCCTGTGCCAAAAAAAGGGGAGAGGAAGACAACCCCCTCCCCTTTCTAAGCACTTAATGTGCACTTTTGCTTAAGGCAGTGGTTCTTAAGCTTTTCTTTACTGGGGACTCCCTGCAAATATAATTTTTTGCCGGGACCCCCGAGACTTAACTCAAGATTTAAATATTTAAATTCAGATTTATTTATTTATTTATTTATTTATTAAGGGTTCTGGAGACTAGGATTCCAATCCCCTCTCAGACATTGGGTGACCTTGGGCACATCACAGTCTCTTGGACTCAGAGGAAGGCAAAGGCAAACCACTTTTGAACAAATCTTGCCAAAAAAACCTCTGTGATAGGGCAACTCTAAAGTAAGTCGGAAGTGACTTGA
Source organism: Cyclura pinguis (assembly GCA_030412105.1). Taxonomy (NCBI): domain Eukaryota; kingdom Metazoa; phylum Chordata; class Lepidosauria; order Squamata; family Iguanidae; genus Cyclura; species Cyclura pinguis. The sequence goes on along the minus strand of CM059604.1, from coordinate 131,343,126 downwards.
AGGCACACAACAACAAAGTGCTGTTGCCAGGAGGAGGTTCTTTCTACTCATCATGTCTCTTCTTTTAAAAACCAACTTCTGGCAACCTATCATGAAGGTTTGCTTGGCAAGGTTTGTTGCCTTTGCCTTTCTCTGAGGTTGAGAGAATGTGACTTGCTTGAGCTCACCCAGTGGGTTTCCACAGGGATTCAAACTCTGGCCTCCAGAGTCATGGTTTGGGTGTGCCCACACGCCTGCTGCCATGTCCCTTTTGGCAGGGATGTGGCAGTGGGGGTATGTGTGCATGCACAGAAACTGCTCCCTTGTTTGCAAATGAGGGAACAGTTTCACCATCCACAACACCACACTGCCATGTCCCTGTTCAGATTGCCAGGTAGGTTGCTTATCTTAGCTTGCTCAGTAAGAAGCCCACTGTATAGATGGCTGTGCATAGGTTGCTTTACCCAAGTTAAATTTCGTAAAAGTGAGCTGACAAGTTTGCAAGCTTTTTATTTTGTTATGTTTTTGGCAGGATTGCAGATGGGTTTGCCTTACCTTTTGGACAATACTGCTAGCAGCAATATGCTTTTTAAAAAAACCATCTTGTTAGCTTCAAAGTCATTTGTAGAATATTTTTTATCCAAGCAGCTGAATTTGAGATCTCTAGTTTGTTTGTTTTTTAAACATCATTATATCACCTTAGGTGTGTTCATGGTGTTTTGGAGGCAAACAAAGTGACAAGTGCTCCCCCCTCGCACACCATACACAACACACACACACACACACACACACACACACACACACTTGAGCGGTTGCTATAAAGTAAGGGCTGGCTTAGCAGGAAGTGGCCTGCAGTTGAGCTCAAAGAGGTGGGACTCTAAGGTTTAATGTACCTCTGCATGGACATCTCTTGGTTTCTCCACTGTAGATCAGTGTGAGCTGAAAATTTCCTTTTGCCTTAGTAATAATCACAGAGCAGAACTGTGAAGAGGGCAGAGAGTGTTGGCAAGATGATAGCCATCGCTGAATGCCAGAAGGGAAAATATTGCCATTGCTCTTAACTGGCTTTGTAGCATCATGGCATCAATGGCTATTTAACATTGTGACCTCATGCCACATTGCCTGATTAGCTAAGTCAGCTAAAAGGCATGCAAATATACAGACAAAAAAGTGGCATTTGGTATGTGGGAGCATGTGGGAGGGTGTTCAGAGAATATGTTTTGTCTCTGAACACACACGCCCTCTTTCCAAAAATGTTTGCTTGCAAATACAGAACGCAACCCCATGAATTCTCCCCACTTGATTACCATTTTACTGACGACTGGCAGCTGAATGTCTAAACTGATCCCATTGAGTTTTAGTCACACTTAGGCATCATGGCTATCTACTACAAAGAAATCTGTCCTCCATGAATTCGCCTGACGCCCTTGCAAAGCCAACTAAAGCTGTAGCCCTCACAGTGCTTAGCATAGTATAAGAGTTCCCCAAGTGCAACTCTGCTGCCACTCCCCATCCACAAGAATAATCACCACTTTCCTTCAATAACCCCCTTCCGTAGACATTCTGTGGCTGTTGGGATACTTGTGGGGCGGGGAGCAGAGAAGCTTCTGGCCATGCCCTATAGCCACAATAGCATCTTCCATTGAGATTGTCCAGAGTCTTGGCAGATGTCATCATTTTGCATCTGGCTATGGGGCATAGCCAGATGCTTCTCTGATCCCACATGCTCTCCACCAGCCATGAAAAGACTGTTCAGGGAGGTTAATGCAGCGAAGTCATGAGTCTCTGTGTGTGTTTGCATGTGCGTGCGCATGTGCTTTGGTTATTGTGAAGGGTGGAATAGAACACAACCTCCACAATAACCCCCAAAAAGCATACACAAGCATAAAGAAACTTACAGTTGTGTATGAGGCTATCGTCCTGAGGAAAGGAGTTCCACGGCTTGCGAGCAACCAAAGAGAAGGCTGTCTCCTGAGTCCTCACCAAACGCACTGGCAGAAGGTGGTGGGAAAGAGAATACTTCCCCCCTATACACACGCACACAGAAGGTGAAATTCGTACTGGCTTGTATGAGATATGGTCTTCCAGATAGTCTGTATCCAAGCCATATGCAGGGCTTAAAAGGTGAAAATTTCAATGATGTCATTGCAAAACAACTTCCCAGTGAATCATGTCACTCCTACTCAGTGACATTGGGAGCAAGGTTATATTTATCATCTGGACTCTACTATAGGTAATTCTGCCATCCAGCTCTTATATTTATCAGTTTGGCTAATATTTTAAGAGATTTCTTTTTGACAGAATGTGTTGTGCTTTCTAGTTGGGAGTGCTTTCATGTGGGTTCCTGCATAGCAGGGGGTTGGACTGGATGACCTCTGTGGTCTCTTCCAACCCTATGAGTCTATTTGTGTACAGTGAGTTGCCCTGGTTAGTATTTGGTTGGGAGATGACCAACAAATACCAGGTGCTGTAAGCTGTATTTCAGAGGAAGGAATTGACAAAACCACCTCTGAATGTTCCTTGGCTAAGAAATTGTATCAATTCATGGGGTCCCCATAGGCTGAGATATACATACGTATATACACACATACCCATACACACACACACACACACTAGCGTGTATAACCTGGTGTTGCCCGGGATTTTATTTTCTCATAGGTAATACTTGTTAGAAAGATTTGAGATCCTGTGTTTCTCATTCCCCAAACTGTCTTGTCTAGTATCTGTAACTTTCCCCCGTATTCCCCAATCCGATTTGTATTCAGAGTTACTAACATACAGAGGTTGGGTTCCTGAGGGAATACACTACCTTCCTCCTTGCTGCTAGGTCTTGTCTCCATAGCAACAGGCCTATTCAAGACAGACACAGTTGACTGAGGCCCAAGAGCTCTCTGGCTGAGAATTCTAAAGGCCCCTCCCTAAACTGCAAACCCCAGGATTCCAATCATATGAGGTCTTTGCCTGACACAGAAAAACAAACTTTGACTTTTATATATTAGATGCACACACACAGAGTGAAGCTAACTAATTTAGTGACTTTTTCTCACTGGTACAAGGTGACTAAAACATTAATAATTTAAATATTTCTGAGGTGGTGGTCAATATTTTCTCCATTTCCCATCATAATTAAAGAGTTTCTATGTGCAGTTAACAGTGGCAGGAATTCCACAGGCGCAGCCTTCCTGCATAGAGTTGAAGCAGCTAGGGGAAAGCTGTCAGAATGGTTGAACTTCCACCTGTCAGGCAGCTATTAAGAGTGCACTAGCTAGCTACACTTATTCTACTCCCCAAGGTGGCCATCCTGCTAAGCTCCAGAGTTGTATGTACTTTTCAAAGGTGAGGCCTTAACCCTTTTTTGCAGCAGTTTTCAGTTTCATTGCTCAAAGTAACCATAGGAACAAGTTATGTTTGCTTTAGTGTTACCCTGGTAATATGCTGGCCATCTCCCAGCTGATCTGTAGCCACGCCTAGCCTTCTGTAGCATGGATTGTTAAAGAGCCCCTACTCTGAAGAAATCCATTAACCAACAACAGATGTCTGTCCTTCCATCCCCACCCCTTCCTCTTACGAACACAGAAGTAAGGAGCAACTTGTTTGGCGCAGAAGTCACTTAAAATGTGCAGGGGAGCGGTACAGACTTCAAAAACTGAAGCAATGATATAGTGGCCTCTAGTGGTCATAAGCAGGAAGTACGACAATGTTCAAGGTTACAAAATAATTGCCTAAGACTGGAGGCACTGGAGTAACAACCAAGGGGATATTTTTGTTTTACAGACTTAAAACTGGTGTCTTTCTACCATGTGCAGGGAACTGACGTTCCGTCGGGGGAAGTAGGGAGTAGGCTCTGTGTCTCTATTATTAGCTCACTGCTAAACTACAATTTCCATATTGAAGCCATGATAAAGTGGTAGAAAACTCATATAACTTGGTCATATCGATATACTCTACGAACTGATTCCCAGGCACAGCACTTGCTTGTGGCTGTACATCTTTCCCCTGTCTGGATCGTCACGTGCCTCATTTGTGAGAGCCCACGCAAGGTCTGGATGTCGTAGGCCCGCTGCAGAAATATAGAATTGTTCGGAATCTCCCTGAGCCCGGACGGATTCTCTCACTCACCGTTGCTGTCTCCAGAAAACAGTTAAATGGAGGAAGCTGAGATAGATCTGGTCCATCACAGAAGGAACAGGATCCCACAAGCCCCTCTGTGTGCTCTGAATGACATCATTTTGAATACACTGGCATTGAGGCCTTGCCATCTTTTCATTCTTTAAAAAAGGGAATTGGCACACCCATCCAATATCTGCTTAAATGATCCATTTTAAACAGCCCAGTTACAAACCGGATTCAGAAGAGTTGACCCCTCACGTGAAAGCAAGGGATGAAATTTGGGTTACTCCAGTTCCTCTTCCTTGCTATAAATATACATCAGTGGAGGAAAGGGGAAGTCAGTGTGGCCACACCCACCCGTCCTTCAGTGGAGATGTTTCTATTTATGTTCATATTTATAAGTGTCAGATTTAAAGGAACTGTCCTGCACTTTGATGAAGTGACACCACCACCTAGTGGCCAAAGATGGAAGCTGAAATGATGAATTAATTACATGGAATTTTTTTGTTAAGCAACAGAGGCCTTCTAATACTGAGTTGAATCCCACTCGCTAAGGTGCAAGGTCGAAGCAATTTTGTTATAACTGTGTGAAAGGGTAACTTTATCCAGTTTTAGGTAGCAAACTCCCAAGCAGAGTAAAACAAAAAAACAAAACAAAAAATCAACATACTCACCCAAAATGTCCCTTTTAACAATAGAGGGCCAGTGTAATGCTGGACTACAATTCTGGAGGCCAGGGTTTGATTCTCTGCTCAGCCACAGAAACCCCTAGGTGGCCTTTGGCATGTCACACATACTCTCAGCCCCAGAAAACCCCATGACTTGAAGGCACACAACAATAACAACCTGTTATCCACTGCATCCCCAGTAAGTAAAGGGTGTTTCCAGAGGAAGGCATCCTATACTGGGTTGTACCAAATGGTCATTCTGAGTGGGCTTCTCACTGACCTAACACTTCACCCACCTTCTGCATAACTGCTTCCAAAGGAACTCTCAAAATGACTAAAGTGAGGCTATTGTCGTTTGGATGTATCATGACTCATTAGGAAAGATGATGATGCTTGGGAAAATAGCAGTAGGGAAATATGGTGACTGCATTACTGCTGACTTTTGTATATTTACTCTTTAAACTTTTCATGAACTGTGAATCTCCTTAAAAGGGTTACACTGGAATTGTGCTTGAGCACTACTCTCCTTATTTTAAAAATCTCATATAAAATAATATTTAAAAACATGCTGGAGAATGGAGAACAAGCATACAGTGGTTCTCCTGAGAGCTCTTGAGAATCCCAGTGGCCTCCCAGCATCTACACAGTGCCCACTGACATCCCAATGAAGCGGAATGAGATATTTGCACCCAAAGTGGTTCTTAAACCATGGTGGGATAGTGGGTCATCAATGGATTGTTTACAGCAGAAGAAAATTGGTTTCCAAACTACCTACCAGTGGAACAGCACAATACAGAACTGGGAGAACAACAACACTGTGTGATAAGCTCCAGACAAAAGTCATTTCCACACTAGATTGTTATAGCACTATTATTCCACTTTCAACATCCTATGGAATCCTGGGGTTTGCAGTTTCGGGACGTGCTGGCTGGCCAGCCCCTCCCGAAACTGCAAACCCCAGGATTCCATAGGATGTTGAAAGTGGAATAATAGTGCTACAACAGTCTAGTGCGGACATGGCCAAAGATGGGACAAACACAGTGCAATTGCAATGGAACTGGGTGGTGTGATAAGCTTCACACAGTATTACTGTGCATAAGAATTGAGGCAGAGGTGACAGTCACTGTGTGCGACTTTGCACTTAGGAAGCTCCCTGAGCACTCCAGTGATCTCCACTTAGCTCTGGATTCCTCACCATCCATATGGGTAGTAGAATCACTACCTCCTCCTGCTTCAGAAGGAATATTCCCCTCTTGTAGTCTTACGCTTCTGAGAATACCTCACAGATATTAAAAGACAAAACTAGACAGTCTTTAGCCCTTATTCTTTAAGAAGCAGTGTTGAGTTTGCTTCTTCCCTCCTCTTTCTTCCACCCCTTTCCCTTTTGCATCTTGTCTTTTGGATTATAAGTCACAAGACAGGGCTATCTTCCTTTTAAAAACTGATCTAAAAACTAATTTTGGCACCCTTTCCACCTGCAAAGTAGGGGGGAAATGCTTTAAATTGAATGAGCAGCATTATTACTATTTTTTTAAAGATGCTTTGTTAATATATGCAAACATTTCCTAGTCTTCTGTTTTTCCACTATGATTACTAATCAACTATGGAGCCAGTGTGGTGTAGTTGTTTCAGAATTTGGACCTGGGATTTCAATTCCCCACTCAGCCATGGAAATCCACTGGGTGACCTTGGATGTGTCACATACTCTCAGCCCCAGAAAAGCCCATGATAGGTTCACCTTAGGGTTGCTGTAAGTCAGAAACAACTTAAAGGCACACGACAACAACAGCTAATCAACTTTAATGATTAATTTCTGATTACTAATTTCCCAGTGGGGCTCTCATATTGAAAGAAAGGTGGGATACGAAATAGGTTTTTAAGTTTCCCTGGACTTCAAAATGCCCACCTGCTCTTGTAATCACACCTTTCCCCTTATCGCTGTGCCCCCAAACTAATTTTCAAGTTGGGGAAAAAAAAAAAAAGAACCACTGGACTACTGTTATGCAGCTTATGAAAACAACCCATGATTTGTCCCTTGGTTCTCTAAAAAGCTCTGAGCCTATTAAGGTTATGAGTCTGGTGTAAACTTAACCAGGCAAATGTGCAAAAATGTAATCATGCTTGCTTTGATAGGGGGATCACTTTTTTATTGCATAATGTAGAATTTATATAGCTGACATCAGTGAGGATACAGAGCAAAGGGATGAAGAGAGAAATGAACAGGAACTAGCAACTATGCTAACTCTTTTTACAGTGAGAGAGAGAGAGGGAAAAAAGGATGAGTATAAAAGCTCCGAAGCTAATTTGGGGCCTGAAGGCCTCTTAGCGAAAGAATTCCAATGGCACTGTCTGTGGCTCTTGGGCGCCTTAATCCTCTTGCTACACAGACAACAATCTCTGCTTTTCTGTTAGTAGCTCTGGATTCCTAAAGCTACTGTCTGATTTTCTTTCAACAGAACATGTGGGGATTGTGCAGGCTGAAACTGAGGTTAAATGGTCACACGCAAAATAAATCAACACAGAATTTGAAAGCCAGGATCCAGTGCCAAAGATTTTGTCCCTCTGGGCAGCGAATTCGAAAGCAATAAAGTCACATAATGTCCAGTTCTTATATACCTTAGATATGATTCAGCCTAATTCAAGCACTTTTACATCACATTGTTTTTAAGTAAAAAACTGAAAACACAATGAATCCTCTGTTAACCAGAACTAGTGAGAACCAGAAATATTTTTTACTCTGGTTGGATTGCATTCTGCCTTTTTCATGATACTCCTAAATCTAACAATATCCATAAAATCAATGGCAGTGTCACTCTGTGTGTGTGTGTGTGTGTGTGTGTGCGTGTGTTAAATGAGAAGAATATCTATTTAGGTATTTGCAAGAACATCCAGGCCAAGAGAACTTGAGAATTTCCTCCTTCTAAATGTAGCCCCCTACATGCACAATATACATCGGAGTTAGCAAAGTGGCTAGAGATCTCCAGGAGGGGCAATGTAACCTTTAAATAGATCTCAGGGCCTCTCTGCTCTAATTAACATTAGTAAGACAAACAAAAACAAAGATAAAATCAGAAGTGGACTTCTAACCACTTCAGGGTTTGTTTGTTTCTTCTTTTTGTCATTTCTGGAAACTTGTGCAGTTCCCAGAGGCAGAAAATTGCCCCCAGTCCCAACTGCAATAGCCCATCCTGGATATACAAGAGGGGCGATCAGGCAATTGAAAGGATTTTGTTAGCCTAAGAGGTGGGAGATATTAGGGCCCACCTGCAATGCTAGTGTCTCCTTAGAATTTGGGGGAATTATAGCTCAGAGGAAACCTGAGAGAGGAAGGTAACAACAGAATCTTTTTACCTATGTATACCAGTGCTAACTGTAGTGAGGACTCCAGTTAAAGTTAAACACAGTATTTTATTTGAATTGACATATGAGAAATAAGAAGGTCTTAAGAACCATACACAGCAATCAGAAAGTGAGGCAGCAAAGGTTGGATAGAGAGAGATTGGGGTGAAAAGGGTGATAGTTATCAGTCTTGAAGAAGAAAGTTGCAGTGGAGGGGCTCAGACAGTGTCTGAGGATAGTATGTAGTGGGGGCACTACGCACTATGTCCAATGTATGTCCAATGGGGTCGAAGTAAGATTGTGTCGACAAAGGCTTTCCCTCAGGATTGACAAAGGGATCTAGAATGGGCTGACTACTTAACCCCAGAGTGACAAAACATTGATGGGGCTTATTATGATCTCTTAATATTTGGTCAGATAGGGTGTATAGGGGAGATTTCTGTAGGATAAGATTAAGGGATGGTCTCTGACTGCTCACCAGTCTGAGCAGTTTATTTTTCACTGTATTCAGAAATGCAAAAAGCCCAGAGTGGTAAAAGGATTAGCAAAATCCCATCTGTGTTGGGTTTTCCCCTCCTAATTCTCTCTGAACTTATGACCCTGAATACATCTCAGATCAGCTTGACCCTGAAAGAACAGATTGCTTACCTGTAACTGTGGTTCTTCGAGTGGTCATCTGTGCCCTCAGACACTAGGAGTTTTCGCACATGCGCGGTAACATTCGGAAGATTCTAGAGCTTAGCAGCTTGGCGGGAACCCCTCCCCCATGCCTGTACTGAGCATGCTCAGCCCGCCAAGCCAACGATCTCTCCTCAGTTCTAGAGTCCACCAGTGCAGGACCTAAAAGAGGGGACGGCTGGGTGTGTGTGTGTGAGGGCACAGATGACACTTGAACAACCACAGTTACAGGTAAGCAACCTGTTCTTCTTCTTCGTGGTCTCTGTGGCTCACACACTAGGAGATTTTGTAGCTTACCAGTTGGACGGTGGGTCAGGTCCTAGAGAACGGAAGACAACACCGCACGTCCAAAGCGGGCATCTCTCCGGGACCAGCAGTCCAGTCTGTAGTGGCGCACAAACGTCAAGGGTTGAGACCAGGTCGCCACACAGCACAGTTCTTGCAGGTCCACTCCTCGAAGGAGAGCTGCTGAAGAAGCCACGGCTCTGGTGGAATGAGCATGCAACAAAGCTGGCGGAGGCTGCTTGGCCAGTTTGTACGGCAGCAGAATGGTCTGGGCCTACCATTTGGAGAACCTCTGGGTGGACACCTTGTGGCCTTTTCGACGCCCACCCTAGCACACAAACAGGTGGGGTGTCTGACGGAAGGGCGCAGTCCGGTGAATGTAGAAAGCCAGGGCCCAACGAACATCAAGGGAGTGGAGGGAGCACGCCAGAGGTGTAGTCGGGTCCGAGCAGAAAGCAGGTAAGGTGGAAGTGTGATACCACCTTGGGCAGGAAGAAAATGTCAGGGTGGAGGACTACCTTGTCTCGGTGGAAGACGAGGAAGGGCTCATCAGATCGCAGCGCTGTCAGCTCACTCGCTCGCCTGGCTGAGGCGACAGCTACCAGGAAAGCAGTCTTGATGGTCAGGAGCCTGTCATCAGCAGTTGCCATGGGCTTGAAGGGCGGTCACGTCAACTGCGATAGTACCAAGGACAGCGACCAAGGTGGTAGCAGTGGCGACACCGGTGGATAAAGGTGTTGCAGGCCCTTCATGAACTGCATGAGGATAGCATCCCTGAAGAGAGCTGCCGAGGAGGACCCTCGTGGCTGATAAGCCACGATAGCGGCAAGGTAGACCTTCAACAACGGGAAGGCGAGCCCTTGTTGCCGAAGGTGGAGCAGGAAACGGAGCACGGTGGGTGGGGCGATGGGTGATACCGGCTCTCGACGTGCTTCCGCAAAGGCGATGAACTTCCGCCACTTGTAATGGTAGTTGCGGCGTGTCGACTCCTTCCTGGCCGCAGTGAGGACATCCTAGATGGTCGGATCCTCTAAGGTGTTATCCTCCACGCATGGAGGGCCAGGAGCGGCAGGTCCTGGTGGAGAACGAGACCGTCCAAGTGCGACAGGGGTCCGAACCAGTGCTGCCTTGGCCAATATGGGGCTACGAGGACGGTGTCGGCTCGGTCCGCAAGGATCTTGGCGACCACTCAACCCAGGAGAGGGAACAGCGGGAACGCGTAGAGGAGGTCGTCGGTCCATTCGAACTGCAAGGCATCGCCGAGAGAGCCCTGACCGAGGCCAGCTCTCGAGCAGTATTGGTGACACTTCCTGTTCTGGCTGCTGGCGAAGAGATTGATCGTTGGCTTGCCCCATTGGTCTCATATCATCTGGAACGCCGCATCCAAGAGAGACCACTTGTGGTAGCACGAGGTGTCCCTGCTGAGGGTGTCTGCCGTGGTGTTTTCTTGGCCCGTCAGGTGCACCGCGACTGGGTGAGCTCAGAGCCGCACACATCAGTCCCAAAGCTGAAGGGCTATGGTGAGGAGGGTGGTCGAATGAGTCCCTCCTTGCCTGTTGACATAGCAGACGGCCGTTGTGTTGTCCGACAGGATCTGCACCGTGTGGCCGACGACTAAGTTGCGGAAAGCCCTCAGAGCTTTCCAGATGGCGAGGAGCTCGAGGGCGTTGATGTGTAGGTTGGTCTCCTCGTCGATCCAGCTTCCCTGAACTCTGAGATCGCCGCAGTGCGCTCCCTATCCGAAGAGGGAGGCGTTCGTCATTATCGCAAGCTGAGGAATCGGTTCTCAGAACGGCATCCCTGACAGCAGATGATAGGGTAGCCACCATAGCAGGGATCGACGCACCTGTCCAGGGATCTGCAGAAGGTGCCTCTGGTCGTCCAGGATCAGGTCGAAAACCCTGACAAACCAGTGCTGGAGTGGGCGGGCGCGAAGACGAGATAGATAAGTGACCGATGTGGTCGAGGCCATGCATCTGAGAAGCTGCTGAATCCTTCTCGCCGATATCTCTGGGGTATCGAGAGTGGCTGACACAGCCCAACGGAGGGTGCGTGCCCGCTCTATAGGTAGATATGCTCTGGCAGATACCCAGGCCAAGGTCGCTCTGATGAAGTCGAGGGTCCTCGCCGGCTCGAAGTGCGACTTCTTCGGATTGACCCAGAGGCCAAGGCAAGACAGAAGAGACAGAGTCCGATGAATGAATGTACAGCTTTTGCCTGCAGGACGCCACCAACAGCCAGTCGTCCAAATACGGGTAGATCATGACGCCCTTCGTCCGCAGGTACGATATCACAGGGGCCATGCACTTGGTGAAGACCCTGGGAGCGGTGGAGAGTCCGAACGGTAGCACCCTGCACTGGTAGCAGGTACTGTCGACCGCGAACCGTAGGTATCGTCTGTGCTGCGGGCGAATGGCAATGTGGAAATAAGCATCCTGAAGATCGATGGAGGCGAACCAGTCCCATCGCCGAAGGAAGGGCAGAATCAAAGACAGAGTGACCATCTTGAACCTCTTGGGACGGATGTATTCATTTACCCCTCTGAGGTCCAGGATTGGCCGTAGGGTACCATCTGATTTCGGTACCATGAAGTACCGGGAGAAGAAGCCAGTGGTACTGGCCGAGGATGGAAGTTCTTTGATGGCCCCTTTGTGCAGAAGGGACTGGATCTCTTCCAGCAGAGCCGAGCTGGCTGGGGTGGAATAGTAGACATCCCGCGGTGGTATATCTTGAAACTCGATGGCGTAACCAAGACGGACGATGGAGAGAACCCAAGAGTCTGTAGTGATGTGGCGCCATTCGGCGAGATGCCGGGCCAGGCTCGGTTGATCTTCAAAGGCGCCAGGCAGGCTGAAGAGTGGCTGTGGTGGCGACCCGCAAAGGCGGTCAAAACCGGGACTTTGTCCCAGATGAAGACTTCTTCAAAGAAGATTGGCATCTCCGGAGAGGTCTTTGTGGCGAAGACGACGTCGATGGTCGAGACGGAGCCGAAAGAGGAGAGCGAGGCCGGTAGGTTGATGATGATGACCGGCGACAGGACAAGTGAGAGCCAAAACTACAACGGGGTTGAGACGGCTGATGGATTCCCATCTTTTTTGCTGTCAGGCGTGCTTTCACCAGGTGGTCCATCGCCTCGTCGGTCGTGGCATTAAACAACCCCTGACCATCGAAAGGGAGGTCCTCTATCCACTTTCAGGTGTCCTCCTGTAGGCCCGCCGATCGTAGCCAGGCGAAGCGTCTCAGGGCGACAGAGCCGACCATCACCTGAGCTGCCACCTCCACTGAGTGTCTAGATGACAGGATCTGTTGGTTGGTGAGTGCTACAGATTCATTAAAGAATTGCACAGCACTCGCCCGATGATCCTCAGGGAGGTGTGCCAGGAGAGGAAAGAATCTGTCCAGCAGGTTCCTCTGGTAGGCGGCGAGGCAAGCTTGGGTGTTGGATGCCCTGGCAATGAGAGACGAGGTGGAATAGAATCTCCTGCCAAAGGTATCCAGACGGCGGCCTTCTCGATCCAGTGGGGTGGTGTGCACCCTCCTGCCACCCTTGGTCTGGGAGGACTCTACAACGATGGAGTTCGGTACCAGATGAGTAAACAGAAATTCGGTCTCCTCCTTCTGTGTGCGGTAAAGGTGTTCCAACCAGTGCAGGACTGGTTGAGCTGACGCCAGCTGGGCCCAAGGATGTTTGAGGGCTTCCATCAGAGTCGGCAAGAACAGCAGCGCTGCTGTGGACAGAGGACAGGTGTCCACATACTGGAACACCGGATCTTGCACGACTGGAGCCGGGTCCGCAACTTTTAATCCAAGTGCCGCCGCCATCCGGAGGAGGATATCTGAAAACTCTTTGACATCTTCCGGCGCCAACTCCGGTGCGGGTTCCCCAAAAGCCAAGGGTGGAGATTCATGCGATGCAGGTGTTGACTCGTCAGACTCTGAGTCCGTCTCATAAGTCTGAGAAGACTTGGATGGAGACCTCTTTGTCGATGGTCGCTGCGGTGGTAACGCCAAGGTGACCATCGGCGCAGTTGTCGTTGTCGGTACCGTGGTCGGTACCTGTGGAGCGACCGGCAGCTGAGACGCCGTGGTCGTGGGAATCAGCACAACCGCGGGGAGCAGGCGCTGAACTGCCTGGGTAGTGGTCACAGAGGAGGTCGAGGGCTGTGCCGGGAGAGGCTCCGGGACTGGACAAGACACGGTCATAGGAACCCTAAGGGGCGGAGACACAGCCCGGTATCGTGGTGAGCGCTCTTGGGACCTCTTGTAACACGGGGACCTCGAGACCGAGCGAGATGGTGAGCGCTGATATCGCGGGTGGTACCTGCCGCGAGATGGAGAGCGCAATCGTCGGTAGGGCGACCAGTATCTCACGTTAGGGTGGTACCGGTCTCTATACGCAGGAGAATAGGACCAGTATGAGCCTGGTTGCTCCCGCCAGATGTGCTCAAGGCCGTATCTCGCTACATATGAAGCAGACGAGTACAGGGAGTCAAATGGGGACCGAGACAAGGCCCACTCCTGGCAGGCCTCCCGCCGGCGTGAGGATCGATGCCTCACTCAACGTTCTGGGAAGCGCGACTCACTTCTCCCAGAAGTTGCCCAATAAAGGGGTGAGGCCCGAGGTGAGGTCGGAACATTCTCCAGGCGGTCCATCCCTCCTGGGTGACCGGGCGGAGATACCGCGGCAGCAAGCACAGGCGGGCTCGAAGGCGCAACCGAGCCAGCGGTCTGGTCTTCGTCAGAGACCTCTAGGATCTCTGGCAGTTCCAACTCCTCGCCCAGATCCCCATGCTGTTGGGTTGGAGGAGGTGTCGGAGGACAAGTCTTCTTAGAGGGTGAACCCTGCTTCTCCTTCTTCTTCTTCTCCCTCTCTTTGGACACATCATGCGGAGGGGGCTGCTTGCATTGGGCAGCAGTAAGCGGTCTGGTGGACTTGGCTGCCTGCGAGCCCTCAGGAGCCTCCTTAGAGGTTGACGCGTCTGAGGATTTCTTCGGGATCCGCGGCAAGGCCGATATCAGAGGCCGAGATGGTGGTACCAATCCTGGTACCGCCAATGTCGTTGGTACGGCAGTCGCCGGTACCGACGAGGGTGTGGTCACCGGTCGGCTTGATGTAGAAGGTCGAGACATGACGGACTCTCTGGCCGCTTGATCCCGTGCCTGTAGAGACTCCTCCCAACAGTGGTATTTTAGGCAGGATGAACGATTCCGCAGGGTCTGGGCGGTGAAGTCACGACAAATGGAGCAGGCCTTCATGTTGTGAGTCTCCCTGAGACAGAAGAGACACTCACTGTGTCTGTCCAACAGAGTGACCTTGCGACCACAGGTGACGCAAAATTTAAACACTGCAGACATAGAAAGTCAAAGAAGACCGAAAGAAATCCAAGAGGGGGAAAAAAACTCACAGAAGCAACGGAGAAGATCGAGGGTTGAAGAAGATCGAAGGTCGAAGAAGAAGATCGAAGGAGGGGAGAGTAAAAAAACCGAATTCCGAGTCAAATACCAATAAAAAACAGTCCGAAGAACAAGCCAAATAGCACTGCTAAGGAAGAACCTTCTGTTCGCTAGGGTGGATGAGAAAGAACTGAGGAGACACCGCTGGCTTGGCGGGCTGAGCATGCTCAGTATGGGCATGGGGGAGGGGTTCCCGCCAAGCTGCTAAGCTCTAGAATCTTCTGAACATTACCGCGCATGCGAGAAAACTCCTAGTGTGTGAGGCACAGAAGAATACCATCCGTGTTGGGTCTTCCCCTCCCAATTCTCTCTGAACTTATGACCCTGAATACATCTCAGATCAGCTTGACCCTGAAACATGTTCTCCAGTCAGAGTGACTTTGTTCTCTGATCCTTAATAAGTCCAAATTATGAAAACTGCATATCTTGCAGGACGGGTTGTAGATTTTCCCCCCAACCTCCCTCATCTACTCAGTAAGCAGGAAGATTTCATGCACCAATGCCAATGTCTAATATCTAGTGCATGGACTTCAGGAGAATTGTGGGGAGGAGGTATCTGCATAACCTCAGGGCTAGGGCCAGTGATATCCCAAACCCGTGTAAGTTGGATGATGTACCCACACAACCTTGTACCTATATAACACATGAAGGGAGTTGTTGTGTGACTTCAAGGCCATTTCTGCACTAGACTGTTATAAGCACTATTATTCCAATTTCAACATCCTATGGAATCCTGGGGTTTGCAGTTTCCGGAGGGGCCAATGGCAGAAATGCAGAAATGGCCCAAGTCTAGTGCAGAAATGGCCCAAGTCTTTTCTTACTTATGGTGACCCTATCATGAGGTTTACTGGGACTGAGAGTGGGATGTGCCCAAAGTCACCCAGTGAGTTTCCATGACTTAGCGTGGAATTGAACTTTGAACTCCAGGGTCATAGTCTAACTCTCAAAACACTACAAGAAGAACTGTAGTTTCAAAAAGTAACTTTTCTGATCTCTGCCTTTCTTGTTTTAAGCATTCTTCTATACCTAGAATATGTCAAACTAACCCACAATGCAACCTGATAGTTATGGGTTAAGAATTGCTTTCTAAAACACATTTCATCTGAGCATTTCTGAGTCAATTTTGTTTTGAAATTTCTTATTACTTTTTAACAACAGTGCCTCCATATCCAAGAATGATTAAAATGCAATTTAAACACTGTCACAGATAAGCCTCAACTTGCCATTGATCTAGGTCACTGGGTCCACTGAAGTAAACAGAATAATGTGTTGAGGATGGTTTATGCAGTATCCAGTTTGATGTCCACTAGGAATGTAGGTGTCATTTCTTTTCAATGGCAAAAAGTCTCATTTTAATACAAATTGGGTCTTCATAAACTCACCTCTCACAAAGCTGGCCACTGCTTCAGGGTGCAGTTTTCATTCTCTGTATGTCCACACACTGGGTGCTCCGGTTGTTGGTCACTTGCAATGAGTAAGATGGAAGAAATAATCACAGACTAATTCACTTGCTGCTCGTACTTGATCTAAGCTAAAAAGAGCTTCTGTGAGAGTGGTCATGAGGGGAACCACAGAAATACTGTACTTTGGTTATCTTGTCCTTTGACAAACAAAAAAGCCAGTTACAATACTTTGCCCTGCTGTATTTCCTATACAATCACTTGTCTACATTGTAGAGGGCAACAATTCATTCCCCAGCAACTGGCAAATTCCAAGGCTCTGCCAATGCTCACTAAACCTGGACTGAAATGGCCAGGGTAGGGGCTGGAGAGGAAAGAACCCAATTAAACAAGAGTCATGAACTGAATTCCAATGTGGAATTGCTGTTCCAACAGTCACAGCTAGAGCTTATTTCTTTCTCAAAAACCCACTCAAATACAGTTATACAGCTGTTTTTCATACTCCCAATTATGGAATATAAAACTGCTTTAAAACAATTTTATTGAAAATGATGCTCTTATGTTCCAATTCCATCTACAGATTTTTCAGTTACCGCAGGCGCATTACACATTCTAAGGTTTAATTGCTGCTTGGGCCTTTTCCAAAATTTCTTCTCTAATCTTTGGATAATCTGGGCATGTCTTCAGAACCTTTCATAAAGAAGAAAAAACAATTAGCTATTTCTGAAACCACACAGTGAGAAACATCCAGCATCTATATCTGAAGCTACCATGCTGTAGTTTGGCCGGGATTTTGCAAAGGTTTGTCAGGGATATGCAAAGAGGAGATCAACGATGGCAGACAAGCTTCTTCAAGAGTGCTGATATTCCCCAGCAAAGTGCTGCTGTAGGAGTGTGTTGGACATATTATAGGGCATAGTAGTACTTTGTGTGGGTCCATCCAGGCCAGACCAGGGGCCTATACAGTCTGTGACAATTAAGAGAGTCACTGACTTTATACAAGGACTCCATGGTGAACTCACAGGTGTCATCAGACTGCAAGATCGGTGAGTAAAGGTTACCCTAAGAGCAAAAGCAGTGACAATCCTGATCTAGATAGCACAAAACCCTGAATTATGCTTTAGAAAACTTACATCATGGCATACATCTATTGCTTCCATGTATCTTTTATCTTTTAGATAGTTGAAAGCCAGTTTAAATCCTAGAGGGAAAAAAAGAAAAGGTCAATGTGCTGTGTAATACCAAGTGTTCAATAAAAACGAAATTGTAACAGGCATTTCTGAGCACTGATGCTTGCTATTGTTAAGAGTTTTATTGATTCAACAGAAAATATGGTCTTTCTTAAGAAATGAAAATTAAAGAAAGGGCCAAAAATGATCTCTACGTATGAACAAAATGTATATTTAGATATTGACTATTCAAGGCAGCAATCCTACACACACTTATCTGGGAGTAAGTCCCACTGGACACAAAGGGTTTTATTTTTGAGTCGTTATGTATACGTTACATCAAAATCTGTAACCATACAAATTAAATTTGAAAATAAAGTAGATTAGAAACACATTTTAGTGAGCTGGAGAGTTTTAAGGTACAGCAGTCATTATGTATTCCTCATAACTAGGATGACAAATAATACTTTACAATACTATCAATACTGGATTGTTTTAATTGGTTTTTATTTGTTCAGCCCCTTGGGAGCCCTTGTGGGTTAGGAGGCAATACGGACATACTTTTTATAAACAAACAAACAAACAAACTAACTAACTAACTAACTAACTAACTAACTAACCCGATATTTTGCACCTCAGCTTTTATTTCTGCAGCATTCCCAGGTTTCCACAACCAAGGCAGAGTACAACAATAAAACAGAAAGATTATGGATTACAAAGAGATTAATTTCTAGAATGCGGAGGAAGACCCCTCAACAGATAAGACAGAAAGCCAAAGGCATAAATATATAGATCCTAGTACGAAAAACTCTAAAGACTGTTTAGCTGCCCAGTGTCCCCTCTCCCATTCATTATTTTATACAAGTATATAAGCCCACATTGCTTCCAACAATCCATCCATCACAGAAGCCATTACCCTGTGAGGAGATGGAAGAAAAAGCAGACTGCCACCAGCATCATCTCTTCAAATAGCTTACTGTTTTAATGGCATAATTTCATTCTTGTTGGCCTTATGGGAGCCAGCCTGGGAATCTTGTTGGCTGAAGAGTGCAATAAAAGTATTTAAAATAAATATTACTGAATGTGGCTTAGTTCTAAGTTGATGCATTTAGGATTAGTTTAGATTTAGTTTTAAGTAGATGCATTTAGGATTACACTGCATAACTCTCTGTTCCAAAAGAAACATTGTAAAATGAAGTTCTAAATGTCAGAGCACTCCATCCAAGGAAGTGGGATCACCAGACAGTAATGCCTTTACTTACCAACAGCAGGATTTGCTTGGTTACTATATTTCCAAGCTAATTCATAGTTAGCTGTAGCATCTTTGTAAGCATTTTCCTTTTCTGCGATAAATCCCAAGCATTCATAAGCTTTAGCACATGACTAAAGGGGAAAATGATAATGTAAATTTTTATATACTGTATACACACACACACACACAATGTTTTAAAAAGTGGTAATTGTAGTTTACCAGGGCTTTTCAGTTCTTAACAAGAAGCCAGTTGTACTAGGAAGCTACAATGATCAGCAAGTTTCCTTTCAATAAAACTTTAGGGCCTGAAGATAGCCAGAAGGGACAGTCCTGCTCTTTGTGCCTCCAAAGATAAGTTTGGAGAAAACAAGAGAGCGCTGAAAAGGTATTGCAAAATGTCCTTGTTTTACAACGAAAAGGGGTTGAGAAGATCAGAAATTAGACTTGAAAACAGACTGTGTTTGACTACTAATTACCAAGCAGAAAATAAAGCATGCTAAATGCAAGTGAGGAAAAGCACTTGCTATGACAAATAGATGTTGGCCTATATTCTACATCACCTACTTAGCTCTTGGTCCAACTTCCCCAAACCTACTTTACCAGGCAGCAGCCACACCAATTGATGGAGATCTGTTCAGCTTGTGACTGAAGTTCAGGTGGATGATGTTTCTACCCACTCCTGTCAGAGAACAGGGCTGAAATTGTGAAAGGCATCCTGCTTCTGATTGCCACAGCCTTGCTTGCTGCTTGGGGGGGAAACGTCATCCTCCTGCACCCCAATTGCCAGCTGAACAAATGTCAGTTTCTCAGTGCAGCTGCTGCCTGGTAAAAGTAGGTTTGGGTGGGCATTTATGATTGTGGCAATAGAGCCATGATTGTGACTAAGCAGTGTTAGTGAATATGGAGGAGTTATTGACCCATAACTCAAGGTTACCTATCTGTAATTGCAACACAGAATGCCAACTGTTGTATTTAGAATGTCTCATCAAAATATGAGCTAAGTAATTATACAGTTTGACAATCAGGCAACAGTCAAGAGCAAGCCTATCCTGAAGCAACCCTATCTATATTTTGATCATAAATCACCGTAGTGTCTAAATCAGAACTGGATCTAGTGGGAATTTCTTGTCTGTTACAATAGACAATCCTCTCACCTTATTGTAACGTAAACAGCGCCTCACTTGCTTTGTTGCAAGGTCATAGTTCCCAGTAGAGCAGTTGATGTCTGCTAACAAAAGCCAAGCCTTCTCTAAATCATCAGCATCTCTCAAAGACCAGTTCACCTTAGTCAAGCGCTTCAGCTGGGTCCTGGCTTTAGGTGTATGATTAAGAATCATGTATGCCTGAGCCATTGCCAAAATGGCTGGAACACTGTCTCTCTATGAAAACAAAAACAGATTGTCCAAAAGATTTTTTTAAAAGCCTTGGATTTTGATTGTGATTTTCTATTTCTGAGATTTTTTTTTTAATTTCTGGTTCAGTGAAAATAAAGCCCACAGCAACAGCAAAATTTCACATAACACTTAGTAGTAATACTCTACTACTTTAACAAGAGAGATTTTTGTAGGTACTGCAGCCCCTTCCCCTCCATTCTTTGTGCCTTTGTTCAGTAAACATATTTGAAATATTTTTGATTAAATAGTCACACTCTGTGCATGTCCAGAGTACCTTCCTCTTACTATTGCTGTCAGTCTTTGCATACAAAATTAAAAAGCAGAGTTTCCTTCCAGTCACAAAGGGCTTTTGTATAGATGAACCAACACCAATTTTCATTTTTTAGCAATTAAACACTATTTCTCCTTTCTTTGACAGTATTCAGGTAACACTGTCAAACCTTTAAGAGAACCCATCCTTTTAAATCATGTTATCTTACAGTGTTATTCCGGTACTACTATAAAACCTTTGGTTGGTGTGCTGCACCTGACTGTACCTATTGTGTCTGACCACCAATTTTCTTGTTGTTGTTGTGTGCCTTCAAGTCATTTCTGACTTATGCACACCCTAAGGTGAACCTATCACACGATTTTCTGGAGCTGACAGTCTGTGACGCATCCAAGGTCACCCAATGGATTTCCATGGCCAAGTGGAAAATTGAACCCTGATCTCTAGGATCATAGCCCAATGTCTAATGCACCATGCTGGCTCTCAACCAATTTTCTTACTTTACCTCATTTTGGCCCATTTCTGTGAATACTTTCAGGGCCTTCTCTACATTATGTCTTTCTTTTGTGGCCATTAAACAGTAGCTCTGCAACATCTCCACTTGATTCTGGCCCTCTTGGGAGTGAGGGTAAAACTCCTTGAGAAGCTTCTCGGCAGTGCGTATCCCATGCTGTTCAGATTCTCTCTTTTCCTTTAGACTACTGGTGAAAAGAAAGTATGTGATGTTTCCAAGGCTATGAAGTGCTGGGTAATGTTAAGAAATAAGCACTGACCTCCATTAATTTGATAAGAGGAGCATTAGTACCTGACTTGGATGATTCCTGAACAATACACAAAGTATAGGTTTCAGAAGTATTAATCCCAGGCTATTTCCGCACTAGACTGTTATAGGGCTATTATTCCACTTTCAACATCCTATGGAATCCTGGGGTTTGCAGTTTAGGGAGGGGCCAGCCTAGTGCAAGAATGACCCTAGTCTAGAAACTGCTATGCTCCCAAGTTCCCTAGACTGCCTGGAAGGGAGCATGCAAACTTCTGTTCTTATTGGCAGCTACTCAGAACAGAACACTGCACTCAGTTCTGTAACTGTGGTTCTTTGAGTGGTAGTTTATGAATTCACACATATGGGTCTTATATCTGTGCAGAGCTACCACTGGAACATTTTAGAGGTGAGCAGAGGTTTGATAGGAACTCCACCCTGATTCCCCACAGTTCACAGCTAGATGTCTGATAGTGTTTTACTTTCTGCTTCCCAGTCAGGTACCTAAGGTTCATTAGCACAGACTTGGCCTTGGACAGGAAAAGAAGTCTGCATGCTTGAGTCTGGAACCTGTTTCCAAAATTTGATATGAGATTACATAGTAGCCAAACCAGAAGGCAAGACTTTGAACTGAACTGAAACAGATTATGGACCAGCACAAATATGAGATATCTGAGATGTTTCAGTTTGATATGCAAGTACGTGTCCTTGATGTCTATGGCAAAGAGCCAATCTCCTTGAAGGAATAACGTAATGAAGGCAGGAGTAACTATGCAAAATTTCTTTGATCTGATGCAAAATGTTGACACCTCTGAGACCCAGAATTGGCAACAGACCATAACAGGAGAGGAAACTGGTATTCTTTTGAAGGAGGATATGTGCTATGAACCTTTGTCCAAAATATCAACAATTTCTTCCCTCAAAGCTCATGTTGAATGAATAGACCAAAACACCACCACTGAGGGTAGTGAGCTGAATTCATGGTGTAGCCTGAATGAATGCTGGTTAGAATCCAGGCATCTAGATTAGAGTTTGGAATTAAAAGTAGTGCTGCTGAAGCCAACTTGATATTGATGACTGCCATATCTAAAATCTGAGCTGAAGGCTAGGGCTGAAATCTTGACCAAAAACCACGCAAAGGTTGTATAAGATGGACCAGAAGAGGACCCTGCCTAGTCTCTTCTCCTTTTCCCCCTTCGCTCTCTCTTAACTTCTCAAGAATTTCTGAAGCTGAGCTGGAAGCTTAGAATGATTTCTTTTGCAGAAAGCTTCTTTGAGTGCTTTGGTCTTGGTATTCTGTGGAGAAGGTATTCTATGATGATACTTTGGTACCAAAGCTATGGCTAATACCAAAGTGAAGTATTTGATGACAGTGTCTGTATCAATATAGCCAGAAGCACAGAAAATGTTTCTGGGTGCGTGGGAAGCAACAAAAGGCCCTTGCAAAGTCCTGGCAAGCAAATGATCCTTGCAGAATGAAAGTGATTTAGGGACTGATTTAGTCACCTCCTTGGCTGTTTTCCCAAGATGCCAATCAAAGGTGAAACTGCAAAATTTGAAGTCCCAGCTTGATGAAATCTCAATAGATACAGCAGGCATCCAGATAAATAAGGCACTGTGAGTGTCTCCATTAAAGTACTGTCTGCCCCATGCAGAAGGTGTAGAACTTAAACAAGGACTTAAAGTTTGTCACCTTTCAGGTTAAAGCTTCCTCAAGAACCAAGGGTGAATAGAAAACAAAGATGTAGAAAATGACAGAAAGCATTTGCAAATAGCTAAGATGGAAGAAAAAAGATGCAATCAATGAAGAAAAAGAACGAGAAACTACTCAGCATTCAATGTTGTGCATGTGGCAGATAAAAAGGAACTGAGGGGAAGCTGTACTTATTAAAACTCTCTCATTAAAACTCTACTCAGCTCTTGAATGTTCTGACTGTAGCTCTGCACAGGTGTAGACTCATAAAGTGTGTGCCAATCACAGAGATAACATAGAATAGCTTATTGTTTCACACATGCTATACCACTGCTAGAAGAATTTACAGCTAGTAGTATTAGTCTGTATCTGGTGGATAATAATTTGGGTGGAACATAAACTTGTAACAGTAATAAAAGACTGAATGAACAAAACTGTACTATAGAATGTCCCCCCCCCCCCCATCACTGGTGGATATAAGATTGGAAAAAATGCTTGGGGAAAAAATGTTCTTCAGGTATACATGGAGAAGAAAAAGAAGATGAAATCCAGACTGTTAGCTTTAATATAAGAATAGGAACCCATTATTCCATTTCAGAACTTTTCCTTTACCTGACATCCATGGTATTCTGGTTCTCAAATGTTTCTCCACCTATTATCTCATTATCAGGATTTAGACATATCTGAATCATATAGCTAAGAGCTTTCTGGCCCCAGTCACTATCCTTACGAGCTTTGTTGAAGAACTTCAAAGCCTGATTGGGTTGCATCATATGCCTGCTTGTGGGGAGAAAGTATTTAAGATTTAGGTGCCATACGAGAGCTTTAGAATTCTCAATCTTTCTACCAAGGTTGTAGCCACACATTTTATTTCACAAGATGATGTCCATAAATCAATACAGAAATCAAGTAGGCTTAAGCTCATATCGGTCATTGGGCTTAGCTGCACTTAATTTTGTATTGGAGTATGGGTGATATATCTGGAAGAGGCATACTATTTCCTTCTATGAGTACAGAATAGTTTACTCTATTTAGGCTAAAGGCAATAACTGAAATGTGTACATTTGCAAAGATCTATAAACTGAAACATTACAGGAATCAAATCCTAGAATTTCTTTGGACAAGGGTTGGAAGAAAGAATTTTGTTAATTTTGTAACCAAGAGACGAATACATTTATTAAGGACACTGTGCAGTGAGCTTCCTTGGTCTGCTTGCCTCCAGTTATGTTTTGAGCAGGGATGAGGAAAGTGTGTTCCATGGGCTGCATGTGCCCCCAAGGATATTTTATCTCTTCTAGAACTAGGCAGTTTTGTGTTTAAAATAGCAGAGGCTCTCCAAAAATTGCAAACAAAAAAATTAAGTAGAAGTGGACCGCTGGCCTCTTGCAGTTCTGATTTTTAATTTCTTCCCATATTTCCAGGCCTAACGCAGCCTACAGTGAGGCCTGGGGTTAAAAAATTGTTGGAAGATTCCCATACTGTCGTACAAGGCTAAGAGCCAAATAGACACAACTGTAAGGGAGAGAGGGAATCGGATTAGGATAATGGCACTGGAATTTCTGCCCATACTGTTTTGTGGTTGCCAATGGCCCTCCCAGCACTATTTACCTCACAGGGAAACATACAAGTTTATGCATGATATGTGTAAGTTATATATGTAAAAATAGCAGCCTGGAGAAGTACAATCTTTCTACTGGAAAAAAACAATACAGTAAGGCCATTTTCGCACTAGCCTGTTATAGCGCGATGATTCCACTTTCAACATCCTCTGGAATCCTGGAGTTTGCAGTTTCGGGAGGGGCCAGCCAGCCCCTCCCGAAACTGCAAACCCCAGGATTCCAGAGGATGTTGAAAGTGGAATCATCATGCTATAACAGGCTAGTGCAGAAATGGCCTAAGAAAGGATCTACCTCTGCCGCTCTGCACTTCCATTGTCCAAATTCTAATCTGTATCTCCTCCCCCCACTCCATCTCACAAAGGGCTTCTCTTTTTATAGCCCCCAATTTTTTTAAAAAAATTAATCTTATAGGACCACACAATATTTATTTAATTAAAGTATTTCTGTATGACCTCCCAGCCCGCAAAGGTTCCCAAGGCAATGAACAAATAAAAACCAATTCAAACAATATAAAAACATTTAAAAAAACACATGAAAATACTTTTTAAAAACTCCTAAAAGCAGTCTAAAAATAATCTTAGAATCCAGCTTTAAACAGTTAAAATAGCCGTTTCAAACACTGAATGCCATGCAGAGCAGCATTGTTTTGGCTGCCCACTGGAAGAATTATTTAATTGACCTCTAAGTCTGCAATGCATTTAAATACTGTTCTCTACAACTTGCCAGCAATAAAGTCCCATGCAATAGTTATATCCAGGTTCCAAAGGTATTCGAGTTGATTTTTTCTTGGCCAGCTCAAAAAATGGTGTAGCCTCTTCAAGTTTGCCACTCCTTCTCAGCAAATCAATCAGACTCTCCATGACTGAGAAATTATCTAAAAGTGTACAGAGAATGTTTTAGTATTTTCAACCAGAACACATTTAGTATTGATCCTGCATTGAGTAGGGGGGTTGGACCTGATGGCCCATAGGGCTCTTTCCAATTCTATGATTCTATGATTTCCAGGTTTTTTCACAGATAAATTCTTACTGACATACAAGACCTGAAACAAGCAGCGTTTCTTAAATGGAAAGCAAACAATATACTCAGATACACATATGTTCTGCCATCAAAATAGTTCTGGTTTTACTGTATTACATTGATGCTATTGTACTTTAACATTTTATTTTGGGTTGTTCAGAAAGCCCCTTTAAGACCAGAAGTCAGCATACAAATACTTTCATTTATTAATTTTAAAAAATACCTGGTGTTTTCTCCAAAACATTTCGGTACAGGCTTATAGCTTGCTCATACTTCTCCTTTCTAAACATAAGGTTTGCCATCATCTAGCGAAAGAGTAGACATTTATTACTTAGAGTAACTAAACTATAATATTCTCTTAGCTTTAATAAAACTTTGCATAAATCAAAGATATGGTTAAAAATAACCAAGACTTAAATGCTCTTAAACTATTAGCTTTGTTAAAGATATTACCGGATACAATACAATCCTGTATTGATGATGGCCTTAGTGAGTTAGCGGAGCTATGTATATATCCTATAATCTATTGAGATGTCTTACAAAATGAGTACCAAATGCCAACATCTTTCAGATGTTTTTCTTAAGCCACAGTGACCTATGGTGTTAAAGGCCTTTTCCAAAGCAAATACTGAAGCAAAGCAAAAATAACGCCTTCTGATCTGTGATGTTATTGCACTGGATGCATGCAATGCCTGCAAAAGAGCAGAAGGCAAACCTTACTAAGTTCATGCATGATCTGTGTCATTGAGCCTTTCGTCAATCAAAGCTGCTATCTGAGACCAATGTGAACCTCACCTCCATCCTTTCACCACATGCATTCACTACACCTGTATCAGAGTTCAGAAAGAACCGAGTTTTAATTTCAGAGGCTTCTCAATTCTCCTTCCCACAAGGGGACAATCAAGTGTGGTTATTCATAAAGGTAAATCAGGTCAAAAAGAGTGGCTCTCTACATACCAATGGTTAAGTTTAGTGAGAGCTAACAGATCAACATACCATTGTTTCTACTTCACTGGTGTCATCATCTTGAAGCAGGAGAGTACAATAATGCTCACACTGGTCTGTATCTCCTTGCAACAAATACAGGTGAGCTAATTCTAATATTATCTGAAAATAAAATGGAAACACAATTTAATCAGCATAATAACTTGGTGATTATAATTTAAGGAGGGTGCTGATAATTCTGTCAGATAATACCAGTTCTTCTTCCATACAATTCCACTTAGTGTTTCAAAATGGTGCAGCTGTTATTAGGGTTGTTAGCATAAAATGAGATACATTCAGTTTTATGTAGTCAATATCTACCTTTCCTTGCCTGTGACCCACCAATGTGTTTTAAATCAAGAAAGCAGTATTGTATATTCAGCATTATCATAATAAGAAATCTGATAGGAAGAAAATCAACTCATCTGAAGTGCAGTGTTGGGAAAAAGTTCTACAGATACTGTGGACTGCTCAAAAGACAAATAAGTGGGTCCTAGAGCAAATTCTCCCTAGAAGCCAAGATGACTAAACTGAGATTGTCATACTTTGGACATATCATGAAAAGATATGACTCAGCAACAGGAAAAGAGGAAGACTGCATTACAGATGGATAGACTCAATCAAGGAAGCCAAGGCCATGAGTCTGCAAGACCTGATCAGAGCTACTGATGATAGGGTGACGTGGAGGTCTCTGTTTCACAGAGGTGCTATAAGTTCAAGTCAACTTGACAGCAGCTAACATTTCATACTTGATTTCTCTTAACACTTGAGCCATAGAGGATCCTAATGATCCAGAGCACACACTGTTGATTAAAAATGTAGGAAGTGCTCACATCCATCCATTCAGGCATTTTAAATAAGAATCTTAGGAACCAGCATAGTTAGTTAGAATGGGCCAGTATTCTGTATCAGCTACTTAGTTAAGAAAACTTTGTTTAGAATACTTAACTAAGCAATCTCTCATGGCCTGACCCTGTCAAATCTGAGAAATGCCATTCACCCATGCTCAACTGGAGAACGGACCTCCTTCTCCCCCATGCAGCTGATGCCCGGTAAAGGAGGTTAGTGCAG
The DNA here is from genome assembly GCA_030412105.1 of Cyclura pinguis. Lineage (NCBI taxonomy): Eukaryota > Metazoa > Chordata > Lepidosauria > Squamata > Iguanidae > Cyclura > Cyclura pinguis. Next base: position 131,315,983 of record CM059604.1, on the reverse strand, counting down.
GGGAGTTACAATTCCGGCAATAGTGTCACAATCGTGACTAACAAGAAATTATGAACATGCTGTAACTGTTCCATATTCACAATAACTAAATAGTCATGATTATGACACTATTGCCACAACCGTAACACTCCAACCTACTTTATTGGACATCAGCTGCATGGAGAGAAGGAAGGCCATTCTGCTGGCGATTGAAGTACATACAGGTAAATGTTTCCATCAGGTTTGCGGGGTTGGGCTAGGAGAGGTCACTAATTAAGTAGCTGACACAGAACACTGGCTTATGTCTTTAAACTGGAGATTACAACCATGCTTACTTTACTGTCCGTTGGAACACACGACAGGGCTTCTGTGTAGTACTTCACAGATTTTTCATACTCTTTCTCTGCTCGGTAAAACTCAGCAAACTGTACAGAGATCATCATTGCCACTTGTTTCTGAGGAGGTATTAATTCAGGCTGTTCGACACGGACTCGCTTCAGTATCCTTTGCTGGATGTCATATGCCTTTAAAATAAAGAAATCAAAAGGCATCCTTGTAAGCATCATTTAGATATCATGCTAAGAGGTTCTGGCAGGCATTTGGCCCTTGATTTTTACTGCTGGCTCCTAGCATCATTACAATCTCCAGTCTAATATTTTAATATCTTAATTCTGTTCTGGCCAATTTATTCTTACAGTAAAAGTAGTGATGCTGTTGGTTGTTTTTGTTTTTACATTGGTAAATTGCCCTGACAGCAATAGCAGTATGTGAATATTTTAAATAAACAGACAGAGAGATACATTCATTCAAAATCAGGTTAGCATGGAAGACACCCATGATAGCACCTGAAGAATGGCTGAATGTGAGACTCCTCATTATTTTTATCAGCCAGAGTTATATTCTATTATTACTCCAAGAAGATCAAGAAAACAATGTATGTGGTTCTCTCGTTCCCAGAATACTACGTGGCAGAAAAGACTGAAAGCTAGTGATTGGCCAAAGGCATTAGCTTTACTTATTTACATTGTGGTTGTTATGCGCCTTCAAGTAATTTCTAACTTAGCACAACCGTAAGGCAAACCTATCTCAGTGTTTTCTTGGCAATATCCGTTCAGAGGGGTTTGCCTTTGCCTTCCTCTGAGGCTGAGAGTGTGTGACTTGCCCAAGCTTGCCCAGTGATTTTCCATACTGATTCATTTATAGAAAAAACCTGTATCTCACTCTTCTACCACTTACGCATCAGTCAAGACAGCGAACAGCAATTAAAACCAATCATAAAATAGAATGAAATCCCAAAACAACTGCAACAGTGTAATAAAAACAGCCCAATAGGGTTTAAACCTGGATCTCTTCAGCCTTTTTCAAACACTCTGCAGATCAGGAAGCAGTTATGACCTTTAATCAATACTAAAGCAAGATAAAATATGAAATATACTACCATACCTTCCATCCTGAGATCTTATACCTACAACTGCAGGTCAACAAACGCATATGCATTATCTTGCCTAAAAAGTATATTCACAGTTTATTGGCCAGATCAGGCCTTGTTTAAAGAATTGAATGAATTCTCTCCCCTTCACCGGTTTTTTTTTTTTTTTTTTTTTTTGAGTGAGTAAGTGAATATCTATGTTTTTTTCAGGACATTCTAAGCAAATCCTGAGAGAGGCAATACTCAAGAAAATTAATGGACATATAATGCGTTAAACAGCAGAATAAGAAATTCATAAACATATGACCACATGAATAAGATTCTAAAACGAAACTATGTGTTTTCTTCCCCATTTGTGCATTCTGAATAAACCATTTATCATGTTGCCCTTGGTCATGTAAGTAATTTGTACAAGTTCCATTTAAGAATAACTATTATACTACTTGCTTCTAGCTGGTCCGTTTCTATAAGTAAAAAGGTAGGTTCTAACTTCCATATATTTTTTGAAGGTCCACTGATTAAAGGGAATGTGAGAAAACCAGGAATCAAACACACAGACACAAGGCACACTGATGGAGTTAAAACGTAGCCAATACTGTACTTTATTGGTAATAACTGTTAAGAGCCTTGGTGCACCATAGGGCCTATAGCCCAGCGGAACCCCTCTCCCCTGCCTACCCAGTGGGGATACTGTGGGATAGCAAGAAATGGATCCAAACTGCAATCAAGTGTTTCCCAAGATGCCTGATGTGGAGGACTGGCAATTACTCTTTCTCCATTGTGCTAGGGACAGTTACCATGTTTATGACCATGGGTTAAACTATTCCTTTTTTTCCTAGAAATTCACCAGAGACTGGTAGCTAATGGCTGGCAGACTGACACTAGTCCCTGTACCACTACTTTGAGTAGCATTGATGTAATGAGATCTGACAGCTCTGAGGTGGGTTTGACCCTGACTGACTTCAGTCCCAGGATCCTTTAAGGGGATCTTCAAAACTGCCAAAACTGGCCTCCAGGGCTGTGATGTGATGATCAAAATAAAGCAGCAAAGGAAACATGCCAGAGCTCATGCAAATGACCATATGCAATGTGACAAAAACTGACCAGAGGTTGGCAGATGAAAGCTATAGCCAACTAATTGTGGTTGCTTGGTAATGGAATGTTTATATGCTGTCCAGGCAGACCTGAGTGAAGACAGCAGGAGCCCAGTCTACCCTAGGAAAATGTGACACCCCTCACGTGCATTTTCTTAGCCTTTGATTGGCCAGACTTTCCAGCAACAAGCCAGAGGGACTTGCACACGTGCAGACCTTGTGAGATTCCTGCAGATTTCTGTGAGAAGATGGTAATCATCTGCATCTCTAATCCCCCTGCACCTCGCCATGGTCCTGCAAACAGGGACTTAGGTAAGTCTGAGACCAGTTCTTGTTACATTAAATTAGCAAGGAAAGTTGCTACTTGGTTCAGGCTTCAGTAACAGTTAAATAAAGGACCAAAGATATATTTATATGAATGCTAGTAACCACCTTCGAAACATCTTAGACACTGAGTCGTCTACACCATTGGCTTTTTACCTTGTTCAGAGTTTCCAGAACAACTTCTCCTCTTTTTGTTGTCTCATAAACCTTCGCTAGTAACATCAGGTTCTTAACATCCTTCATCATTGAAGGAAGATCATCAGCTAGAAGATTGAAAAGCTACAATCATTATTTGATCTCTGCTGCACAAGGGTTTAATGCTCACCAATATTACTAGCTGGTGAATGCAAGGAAATGGTGTTGAATAATGGAACTGGTATGTAAAATGAGTTGTGACTGATGAATCTATCAGTTTTAAATTCTTTGATTCTACTGCATTTATAAAGAAGTTGGAAAGCTTGATAAATCAAAAATGAAGTGAGCAGAATTTTCAACCATTTGTACTGGGCAAATTCAACTGATATTCACAAGCACAGAGAGAACCATGCAGCTGTTAAAGGTGACACCCTTTCTGAAATTCAAGGTGGCAAGACTTAAGCACTCAAAGCCCTCTACTTGGATGGATGAATCATTTACTTTCTTTCTAATTTGAAGTTATAAAAACTGATGTTCTTTCTACCCTGCTTATGATAAAATATGTGAAACCTGCTAGGCTCTTGTTCAGTCCCAACTCCAAGATGAATGCAATTCTTATCCATACTTAGAAGCTGTGGTTGCTGCTTAAAATATCTGGTTATCTAGTATATTTAAATAAAACATTTATTATCAGAGTAAAAATGGAGAAGATCCATGGTTTAGTCTCTTGATTTGAACATACATTTAAAGTAGTGGTAGCTTGATACAGAACTGTGACTATATTCAGGCAATGACTGGAGGAATCGGATATTGCACTCTTTTCTCAAGTGCCATTTACTCATTTAAAATCATCCCACACAGAAGCCACTATTATTGTTCACACTGGGTAAAAAAAGACAGTCATGGCATAGAGAAGTGCCCTCCAACACTCGTGCTCAGGAGCTGCCCAGGACTACACAGTGAGATTCATCATGGAGTCAGGACCTGACTCCAGAGGCCCTTTCACACTACACAATTACAGCATTGTAATTCTACTTTAATTGCCATGGCAACATTCTATGGACTTCTTGGATTTGTAGTTTGGTAAAGTGCCAGAGTTCTCTGATAGAGAATTCTAAGTACTCGCCAATAATTGTAAACCTCAAGATTCAAGCTGGCATGTTGGTGCCATATAGTAACAACACTCCCAGTTATATGAAGGGCACTACCAACTTCCTGCACAAGTTACAGTCCGTTGACAAGTTCCCAGGGAGCACCATCTTAGCCACCATGGATGTAGAATGCCTATATTCCAACATCCCACACAAGGATGGACTACAACCTGTTAGGAATATCATAACAGATGGGACCATGGCAGATCTAGTCACCAACATCTCCCACTTTGTTCTCTCACACAACTACTTCACTTTTGGTATTAACATATACTTTCAAGTTCATGTTATTTCCATGAGCATGCACATGGCACCACAATATGCCAACATCTTCATGGCTGACCTACAACAATGCTTCCTTAACTCCTGTATTCAGAAACCTCTCCTCTACCTGAGCTACACTGATGACAGCTTCACAGTTTGAACTCAAGAAGACTCAAGACATTTCACTAGAATTTCAGCAACTTCCACCTTACCATCAATCTCAGACTGGAACTACCAACAGAAGAAGTTCACTTTCTGGACATCATCAGCGCTTCCTTCTGTAGCTGATCCAGTAGTGGGTGTGGTGTGGATGTTCCCAGGTTGTCCCTTCTTCAGCTACTCCCAAAGAGATCTCTGTCCAGTAACCTCCAGACCAATCACGAGGTGTGAGGACGGGAGAAGGACTCAACAATGACATTGCAAAGTGGAGGGAAGAGCACTACAAACGATGCTACTCGCCCACAGATGTTGAAAGGGTGTGATAGAGAGTGTTAATAACCTGTTACCATCACTGGAATGGCTATAGTGGGACTCCAATGGAACAACATGGTATTAAGGTACGGTGTCATAAGGCTCTTGGTCTCAAAGGTGCTACAAGATCCCTTTGTGTACTAATCTCAACTAATACAGCTATGGCCATTTCCGCACTAGCCTGTTATAGTGCTATTATTCCACTTTCAACATCCTATGGAATCCTGGGGTTTGCTGTTTAGGGAGGGATCTTTGAGGTCCCTCCGTAAACAGCAAACCCCAGGATTCCATAGGGTGTTGAAAGTGGAATAATAGCACTATAACAGGCTAGGGCAGAAATGGCCTATGCCTTTGAATTCTACCACCATAGTTATAAAGATTCTAGCAAGGATTCCTCAACGCAGCTGTGTGTTAGGGCCATGCCTAGCCTGAGGTTGCTCCCCTATAACTACTTAGTAATCTTTATTAGACATAACAGACTTAACCCATAAGACAAAACTTAAACTCCAGCAAAAGATAGTAAGTGAAGAGAACTATTACCTGGGTCATGATCAAGGGCTTGATTTAGTACTTTCTCTGCTTTGCCAAACTTTTTGAGTTTTAAGAGGAGATTGGCAAGATCATGACACAAGAAGTCCTGCTCGCTCATCTTGAGAGCCACTTCATAATAATTGATAGCCTAAAATGGAACAATACATTTCAATAAATGAACTACAACTGTATATTACAAGGAAAACACATGTTTGTGAGACATCTACAAATTTTAAGGTCAAGCAATGTTATAAAAAAATAAAATGACTTTATAATTTAATTCCAACTGGTGCAGATTCTTCCTTCATATAAAACAAATTCCTGTCCAGACAAGATGACCTAAAGGAAGTCAGAAAACTGGGAAAATAATCAAGAAGAGGCTACCTATTTCCTTTTTTCAAAAAAATTCATGCTCATAGTTTAAAAGAAGTTTCCACAAAATTGTTTGTATTTGTATTTTAAGGCTAAAGACTGCATTTCAGATGTAAACCTGAAAGAATTTTGAAAGCTGAACCTACATTTAACCAAGTAACTACGTGCAAGATTGCATTCAATGCCTGTGAATTTAACTGCAAGATTTTATTAGCATTTTTGCTTCATTTTGGATATCTATATTTTATGATGGATTTTTTAACCAGAAAGTTTGCATATAAATAACAGAAAAAAATCTGTGTGTACATCATCATTCTCCTGGGCTACAGAATTATTTGAATCATATAAGAATTTCCTTCTTGGCACCTGGAGATCAGGAACCAAATATAATGATCCAAGGTTATGTTGCCCAGTACAGACCTATGCTAATATTTCATTCATCAGGTCAGTCAAGAAAAGATAGCTGAAAGTCTCATTTTACAGGAGAAAGGCAGAATATAAGCGAAACTGGGTGGGTGGAATAAAGATGATGCTGTTGTTTCTGTGGCTTGGGTCTGATGTATATACATCGTTTGTTCTTAAGCAAAAAGAACAGTCTGTTTCTGAACCTTGTTATACTGATGAGTGTAGACATAGGCCTGCCCAATTTTTCTTGCCACTGTTGCATCCAAAGGATTCTTCTTCTGAGCTGCTTCATAAACTTCCAAAGCTTTCTCAGGCTAAAAGCAGTGACAGAAAGGCGGTTGTTACTTCATTACACAATAGTAATAAAATTATTTTGGAGTTTCTTTCTTTCTTGTTCTCCAAGGCTGAAGGATTTTATTTTAACACTGTTTTAGGGAAATGGCATATTTCTGATAAGAAAAAGCATGAAGAGAGAATTTTACTAGAATTTTGAAAAGCTTGTGACTACAACAGGTCACCCACATCTGCTGGACCATATCTACAATTTCACTTACCCACAATAAAAAAAAACTCTCCATGGGCAGTTCACCTGCTCCCCTGTTGAGGGGAAAGTAGCTAAAGAGAATACTCATATGTTGGGGTACAGCTTGCTCCCTCTGAGCACTAGAGCCAGCTGGAGGTTGAAGAGCCACATGGCAGATGCCCAGGACTCCAGGGCCATGGCTACAACTGCTGACTGGGGTCCTCCTTCGTCCTTTCCGCACCTTCTTCCTCATGCCAGGCTACCAGCTCCCATGGAGCCACTGTGTCAGATGCTCTGCAGATGAAGGCGAGGGCAGCAGGAGAACAGGGTGCATGGGCAGAGCTTCTAAAAGCAGGTGCCAAATCCAGTGGGAGGCCCAGCTGTGTGCCTCTCTCAGCTGAGAAAGGAGTGTCCATCTCCTTCCTTGATTGAGAGAGGCACATGGCTTCATGCAGCCAAGCTTTCCATGCCTCTCTCAGCCAAGAAAGGGGAAAGACTCTTTCTTTGGCTGAGAGAGATCCAGGGCACCCAGTTCCACAGAGCTGTGCACTCTCTCGATCAGGGAGAAATATTGCTTCCTTGGCCAAAAGAGTTCAAGGCAGCAGAACCCAATGAGCCTTAGTCCCGAGCAAACTGAGCACTCAGGATGGTGAGGATGAAGAAGGGCAAATAGAGAGCTTGCCAAGCCCCAACAGGAAGGTAGGCAGGCAGACAGCTGGATCTGGATGATAGCGTTGCCTCCTTCCCTGTCTTGCCCAGCCTGGGCATCAAAATATAGTGCTCGTTATTATCCGCGTTTCTCATTATCCACTTTAAGTCTGGAAATATATCCCTCATGTATATGCATGATTATTTGACTTTTGGAGATGCTTCTGATCACTTTAAACTATTGGCCTACTTCAATGAATTTGACAGGCTTTTTAACTGGTGGTTATTTTGAATTTTATTTAAGTTGGTGTTAGGTGCCTTGATCAGAATAACTGTAAAGTGGGATACGAATCCTTTACATAAATCAAGTAGAGCTGTAATATTTTTATTTATTTATCTTTGCCACTGAAGTCAGTGGGTCTTAAAGTTAATATAAGCTTCTCTTAGTGCAAGATTAATTTTCTGACAGCCAATACAGCCAGGATTGTCTGGAAGAGTCACTGGTAGAAAGAATTTGTCAGATTACAACTGGCAAATTATCTAAGAAACATACTGCAGATAGGAAGAGTGGTAGCAGCTGTCATTCTGCAAAGAGCCTCTGCAGAGAAGGCATGTTGCAACACAGTGTGAATGCGAGTCCTGGAAGAAATGTGGAATGCGCACTGTGACAGACACCTTTACTAACTCTGGTATCTCAATCTTGATTCCTACAACTCCTGCCAATGGCTCCTGTCTATCTTTCTGTTTGCCCCTCTAACTAGTTTGATTCACATAGCTTCTGGCAACTTCTTGAGCCTTGGACTGTTATAACCCACAGTAGCCTTAACAGAGAGTTGTTTACAAGAGGTGGATCAGGTTTGGTCTATTTCTACTATCTACTGCTACTACTACTTAGACTACTTACAGATAGTTGGGAGCAGTACTTATTATTCCAGTTAGAAAACAACTGGTATCATTAGAACATTATGCTGTTTAGCAATAGCAGTGGCAGCTTTAAATCTAACATTCTCTTTCCTTCTCATGCACACTATAGTATGATATCTGTGTTTTCTTGGAAATGACTATATCAATTACTTTATTAATTACTTCAATTAATTACTAATCACTAACCTCTTGAATATTCATGTAGGCATCGCCCAAAAGAAGGCTTGTATGAGGACTCGGTAAATTTTCACATAGCTCACTAAATAAAAAGAGGCATGATATTTACATTGCAATGCAGTATGGGTGTACTTAGAAGTAAGAACCATTGATCTCAATGGACCTTACAGCTAGATATGAGTACCAGGTATTGTTCAGTATTCCACATGCTGTTGACTTGCAGCTCCTAGAAGCCCTAGCTAGCATAACCACTATTACAGAATGCTGAGAGATGCAGACCAACAGCATCTAGATAACTTAACAATTCTTACCACTCGTGAATTGGATTATAGCCTTAACAAATTATAAGAAACAATTCTTACTGTACAAAATATAATTTTACTTGTTCACCATCAAAAGACAAAAAAGATGACAGAGGTGTTTTAGCTGCAATAGCTTCAAAAATAAAATGGGTATGATTACTTATTACAAATCTCAAAATATGCCATCTGGTGTCTCAAAGTCTCAAAGTCTCCTTAAATTCTGTGTTCCCTCCCTGGCCAGAATCAAGCCAGTAGAGAAAAGGAATAAAATTTTATTGGAAAACTTGCCTTCATACAACTTTATATCCCATTAACTAGTTAGATTCTTGTAAAGCACACAGAAGAGTATCAGGAATGACATTTAAAAAACAATCTGTGCAGACTACGTTACTTCTAGAGTAGAGGCATAAATCCATTAGTCAAAAGTATATAATACACTGTAGCTTCTAAAATAGGCTTCTGAGAGTCTCTGAAATGACCCGTGCGCTAATTTTTTTGGATCCTTATCTGTACCTAAAGGAAAATGTAACACTAAATTCTTGGGGGGGGGGGTAAAATTAACTCGAAACAACATTACCAATAGCATCCAATGTACAATCTCTTATCCTTTCGGATCAGAAGGTAAATCTGAGCCATCTTTTCCTTAACTTCAGTGTAATATGGTTGGTTTGGTGTAATATTCCTCAGCATTGTTAAGGCTAAGTCCACCTCTCCTTTGCTTAGAGCCAAATCTGCATTAGCAACAGTGATACGGATTTCTTCTGGTGTTCCACTAAATTCATTAATGGCATCTTGCATTATCTTAGTAGCTTCATGCTGGAATGTTGAAATATGCATGAAAACACTTTGCAAAAATAAATACCTCTATAGCAAGAAGATAATAATAATGGTTAATATTATAGCACTTTTGGAGTGTTTAAAAAGTTTTATATTTGTTATCCTGGTAATCTTTACAATAGCCCTGTAAAGAAGATCAGTATTACTATCTGTATATGGCAGACAGAAGACTGAAACTGGGAACAGGCTGCTTAAGGTCTAATGAGACTTCCTGCTTCAGTGCTCAGATTAACTTATCATGTTCATTATTATATTTCTTGCATTCTTTTCTCTAATACATAGATAGAAGGCAGATTACAAACCAAATTGATTTGCTTGGATGAAGGCTTAAATACTCCACAGTAAATCCTGTGACATTTGGATTTGCAGGCATATATGAAGCAAAATTCTGTGATTTTAAATGGTTTGGCCAGTCCTACAGGAATGACTGGGGCCATTTTTCACACTACAGAAATTACTGATTTACTCTGTAACTGATTTTTATTACTTTATTTCTAAAACACAACTGTTGGATTCCCTGCTTTTAATCTACTTGATGATATATGTATTATGTTTAAAACAAGAAATACAATTGGATAAGTGTGTGGAAAGACTTAAGTTAAATTCAGGTGATACTCAGAAATCCTTAAGTTTTGGTATATACCTTTTGCATGAATATTCAGCTGGTGGCTTTGAGGCGTCTTATAAAAAACAAAGCAGTTATTGCAAATATGAAGTCTACCTATTCTACCCTTTGCTAGGATATGGGGCAGGAAAACTTTCTCAGAGATGACAGCTAAACATTAGAAAGATTAGTTGACTCCTTTATCTAGTTACATTTCATGGTCTAATAGAGATGTTGTTCCTAACAAAAACCAAGGCTTTTAAAAACTCTTGCATTGGAGTTTCAATTGTTTTATTTTTATTTAAACTGAATTTATTTATTTATTTATTTAGGTAGGGTCTTGCTTCCTTTTACTGGGATCAGGTTATATCTAATTTTTCTTACCAGTTCTCCATTGAGTCGAAGAGCTTCAACAAGTTCTAGGTAGATGGAGACTTGTTCACTTGTAGTTACAGGGGGTCCTTGGCCTTTTTTAGTTTCCCCTCTCATCTGAGGTAAATTGATAAGCCTTTTTAAGACTTTAATGGCTTCAGGATACTCTCCAGCTTTATTAAGTGCTCTAGCCTTGATGAAGTGATACAGTGGAGAATCACGAAGCTGGTAAAAATATTAGAGTGTTACACTAATAAGATAAATCAATTACAGCCTATTCTGAAAACATTTGATTTGACATACTCCAGCATGTTTCAATTCAGAGTATGTGTGTACACACATACATACACATGTAAGCACGCACAAAACACCCCAGTTCTTAACAGAAAGAGAAATAACCAGCTCTGACTTTCAAGATGGCCTCAGCTGATTCCATATTAGTGCTTTTTGCCACTATTGAGAATGCTTTCCTTCTATCATTTAGAAATTGAATTAAAGTGTTGCTGCCACTTATCTTGTCCAACAGAGATCATTCCAATTGTCAGAATCTTTCTATAAAATCTGCTCAGTATTTAGCAATGTTTATTAGAAGTTTCCTTCTTGAAACATCTTAATGGTTTCTACTTAGCAGCAAAACAACATTACTGATGAATTGCCCTATTCCGGTTTCTGTTCACAGGGAGTAGGCTTTAATAATTAGTTTCCTTCCAATATACTTTAAAATTGAAAAAAGCTTTATTGTACACATTAAAAAATTAAGATAAAAAAAGAGAAGAAAACATCAATTAAAGCGTATATGAATATATAGCAAGGGGGATTTGTCAATGCTGCATTCCAACAAACAAGAACATTTTAAAGGGATTTTTTAAACGGTTTTACTAAAAACCCTGTGATCCATCAAACCTGGTATGAAAGACATACACTTAGAATTAAACAGTCCTAAGTCACCCAATGTATTTTGAGTAGGGGTATCCACAACAGAGTTCACAGTCTACCAGACAAAAATATGCTCTAGGTTACTCACCCTTTATTCACTGCAGTACTATTATTTGGGATGAGGAATTATTTTGTTGTTGGTAGTGTTATTATAATTGTGTATCTGAATATCCTGCTACTGTTCTACAAATCATCTAGATCTCTAAAAGAAGATTCAGAGTTGCTTCTTTCCATCCATGTCCCATGGAGTTCTTTGTCACTCCATTCTGGACAGACTAGTGCTGTGAGAAAATTCTATGCAAAAAGAAGTCAGCACAAACCAACAGTGCTTGAAGGTCTTAAAAAGTAATATTATGGTCACTTTTCCAGTAAATTTATGTAACAATATTACTTTTTGAAAATAACAAGCACAGCATTCCCCAATATTCTTAAAACAAAGAAAGTAACATTATCCCTGTGCTTACTTTTAATTCAGTAGTGTGATATGACTGGGGTTGAGGTCTGTTTTAATTTTTAACCTAAAAATAAAAGTTTCACCTCACTCAGAGCAGCTTTCTTTTACAACAATTGCACCTTCCAAGAAGGTGGAAGCAGCTGTCCACACTTACTGGAGTGCTTAGAGTAGTGGTGCGTTGATATTATAGAGTGGGCTGTATGGTGTCTATTTTATTTTTTTTTATGTATACCCCACCCATCAGCTGTAAAAGTGGCAAAAAACCCACGACCACACCTCATTTCTGATTGTGACATCCAAGTCATTTTCCAGCAGAAACAATATTGCATTTCTTATTTCTTCTTTCAGGGAAAATTTAAAATGTAGCACTTCTGCTGCATATGGATGTAATGGGGGCATTTTTTGTGAGGGACTTTTATTTCGCTTTCCCAAGTGTCTAGTAAATAGTATGAAAGTTTTAGGTCCAGAAATTCCTTAAATTACATTGCAAATAGCTCCTTGAAAGCTGAAATGTATTGGACCTTTTTTTTTAACCAATAAAACATCTATCAGTTGAGCACCTTGAGACATACCTTCTCTTTTTTCTGCACATTTTATCATGTGTTCCTTGGCTTATGCAATGCAGTAAATGTAGCAAGGTAGCAAGTTGCTGTTGAGACCCAGGCAATGATAACAAGCTGCCTGGTGAGGCAGATGACAACCAGTGGAACTAAATTACCTTTGAAAAGTAATATTCTGAGCACTTAAAATCAGGTTTGAAAAATGATGGAAGAAATCACTTCCATTTACAAATGAACTAACCTTTGACCTTTTAATCTCCTGTTCTGTTCTTCTCACAAGAGGTAGTCACAAAGAGAAGGCGATTACCTGCAAGTAAACTTGCTGCTTACAAGTAGATGCTGTAACAGGCATTAACTGAGGAAAGGGGGAGACAGTTCTCATAAGCATTTGAAATGTTTTGCTAAGGCTAGGCTCACCTGAAAATTGTAGCTGACTCCTATTTCCAGTGAATGGGCACATTCTTTGATATTTCCTTGAGACAGGTGAACTTGGGCCATAAGAAGATTAGCATCTGTTGATGTTGGATCCAACTCTAAACAACGCTGCAGGGTACCCTGGGCAGTTTCTAATTCTCCTGCAAAATAGCCCAGTAGTTTTTTGCTCTAGACATTCTTTTTCTTACAAGTATTGCCATGCAACAATTTGTAAGGCTAGTACAGACCTTCCCCAGTAAATGCTCCCATTTGCTAACTTAGTCATCTATTTTCACTAGCTTTGTTACAATGAAGACAGGATAATCTTTCCAGAGCAGCTGGTTGAACTAGCAATACTTTCACTGTGTTCATTAAAATCGTACCCTTTTCTTTCTTCAAGGTCATATTTAAAAATTTGTAGCATTTTCAGTTTGAACTGATGAAAGGACAACTGTAGCAGGTATACAGGCTAGTGCCCATGATACCAGTAACAATTCCTCCAACTTCCTGAGTACTTTTGCATGGTTTTAAAAATATTTGCAGTATTTGTTTTAAATAAGCCAAAGCCAAACTAATAAACAAGACATATGGTCGTATAATGTGACTTGACTGTGAATGAGACAAGCCCTCATTTTTAATGTAATTTTGCTCCATGGCAATTGCCACTTTGACAAAAGTATAACGAACAGCTCCTACTCCTTCCTTTTGTCTTTGACTTTCCCATCTTGTACGAGTCCTGTCACCTTCATATGATGGGCCAAACACATTTTAACTGGCTGTCAATCAACCAGGGGAGGAAGCACAAGTTCTTTTGAAAGAGAGCTCTCCCAACTACTCCTGAATGGTTTAGTCTACATTGGGGTGAGAACTGTGTGACCTTCCAGAGGTTGTTGAACTCCAATATCTAGCATTCCTCACCTAGACAGAACTACTGGAAGTTGCAGTCTAACACTTAGAGAGCTGCAAAATTTCCACCCCTGTTTAGAATGTTATTTTAAGAACAGAAGTGCCTGATAAAAGCCCTAAGCAGTCCAGCATTCTGATGCCAGCAAAGTGTTCTAGAACAGGGTAGCTGCTTATCTTCCTCCAAAATGCAGGACTCTGTGTTCAAATTAGTTTAGATATCTTTCCTGCTGAGGGAAATGACCCTTCTCCATTTCAGGACTACCAAGCTCCATACAAAATTAACTCAGGATGAATCTCTAGTTGTTCAAAATCAATCACTGCAGCAAACCAAGTTACTTGGGTGTGGTAAACAACACTTTCACCCATTATGAAAAAGGAACGTTCATACTAAGCCCAATTCTTGTTCTTCTTCTTTCTTTCTGTCTTTCTTTCTTTCTTTCTTTTTTTAAGTGGATGAGGATACTATAGAGTGAGATACAACAAAGCAGTCCCTGTATGGAAGGGGATTTGCTGCTCTTCCCCATCACATGAGATAGCCCTTCAGATCAGTTGCTTCCCAAAAGAAGCCTGGACTGAAGCAAACACATTAATCTTGTAGCATTTAACAAAAAGTGGAAGCTAAGGCCAAAGCAGCACTCCTACAGGTGTCAAACAGTGTGGCCAAGGTGCTGAATGCAGCTGACTCACAGTGCTCCAGAAAGAGCAAGTCAGAAACTAGAAAGGACAGCTGAACATAATTTCTCAAAATAGAGCACTATGCAAGCACGCAGCAGTTGGAAAATGTAGCCATAGAAACTTTTGATCCATGGACACTGGATAGAATGACACAAACAAGAAATCAGGACCCTAAAATCATTAGTGAGAGGTAAATATATTTTTACTCTCTGCCACACAGCTTGTTGTGCCACTGTTTTTCCTTCCTTCTTTGTTATAGAAAGGCGGGCAGAGGACAGATGTCAAAAATCACTTGCTGACTGTGACCGAACAAGGTATCCACCTTAATGAAAATGTCAGATCTAAACACAGTGTGATGGAATCCTCCCAGAAGATACAGAAATTGTTTCAAACAGGTAAACCCCAAATCCAGAAGAACTTCTTGCTGACATTATGGAAACCAAAAATTTTCCAAGAAAGCAGTTTTACAGTATTTTTTTTACTTAAAAGATTCAAATGAAGGCCTGGTTCAGCCTTTTAGAACTCTATGCTGATGTCAGGATGGGAGGCAGTAAACAACCAGGGACTTAAGAGCTGAAATGGTTTTCAGAAAAACATTTGATACAGGTATGTTTGGTTGAAGAAAAATGGCCCTTTGCATCAAGCACTGAAGCAAAAAGTCTGCCTTTGTAAGGTAGCAGAATTCAGTCCCTTATCTAGGATGCTTTGAAGAAAAACTGAACTAAACTTTGAAAGAAAACTAAAACCAGTTTAATCCTGGCCTCCCTGGGACTGTAGGACTTCTGCCTACATAGACAACAGAGCTGCTTCCAGTTAAGGTCATATGTTCTCTTTGCAGAACTCCTGTGGGCAGCCAACACAGTGACAATTCTTACAGCCCTTTCTGGTAAGTATTTTCCCTCTCTGTTTCCCTCTCAACTGGATAGTCTGGTGACAGAAGACGTATGTTCCCTTGAGAGCTGGTCTTTTCGATTTGGAAAAGGCCATGACAGCAGCATGAGATTCCTATCTCATGGCCCTCCTTGGTCAATGAGGAACTATTAGGATCACTCCTGCCTCCTCTGCCCCTCATGTTCCTGAACACTCTGGCCATCAATGGAAGGAGCCAAACCAAGACACATTTAATTCTGCTTACTGGATGCATTTGGGTCTGAACAGGGGAACTCAGGAAGTGACCTTCCATTAAGTCCTATTCTTCTAGCCCAACATTGTCTACTGTGATTGGCAGAAGCTCTCCATAGTCTTAACACAGCTTAACATGTGGAGCTCTTAACATAGTTGCACCATCGTCTATCTCACTGATAGAGAACACCTGATTCTTCTGATGTTGATGGACTGCAGCTCCCAGCATCACTCAACTTTTGTAAGGCTGGCTAGGGCTGCAATCTAACAACATCTGGAGTAACTGATTCCCTGCACTGGGCTATCTGATCGGTCTAAGTGGAGGTGTCAGGAAAGTACATTTTACTATGCTTTCTGCATGCAAAGAATCTGATCTGCCACTGAACTATAGCTCCATCTAACTTAAACCAGTTACAAAGACTAGCAGGCTCCTCTCACTGAAGGGAGTAGTGTCGATAGCCTTCTCTCTGAAGCTACTGGGCCTTGGAAATGCAATGCATACATTTATTAAAACATAAAGTAAGCCACGTGCCTGGACTACTCTCACCAAGAAGAAGGGGTGCAAATCACTTATCCTGAGGCCTCAGATCCATTATAGGGGTTTAGAAAAGAGAACGAGTTGTTTTGGGGCACCAGCTTCCCAGGGTCATGAGACTAGGATGAAATCTTAAGCAGGAGAAGAGAGGGCAAAAACCCTCAGTGCTCCTATATCTGATCTACCACTCACAACATGTTCTCATAATCACTTCAAAGGACCACTCAACCAAGATTCCTTTAAGGCTTTTACAGTCCAAATTTAATTACTGAGTTTGTGGGGGGGGGGGGGGGATGAACTGAATAGTCATAGTGATCTAAACTCCAGGTGTCTTTTTATTCTTTGAATGGGCCATCAGATATGAGCTTACCTGATAAATATTTAACCTGTGCCATTAGAAAAAGAGGCTCTATCATTCCAGGAGCTGCTTTCACAAGTGGATTCAAAATAATAGTTGCTTGCTTAAGGAGAGGTGATAAAACTTGACCAGGCAACCGCGGCTACGGGAAAAAAAGCAGTGAAATTATGCGTTTTGCAGAGATTCACTTTTATTGTATAGTTCCCAACAGTAAACTCATACTGCTTTTTATGAGCCTCAGTCTGGTTAGTCATCACCCACAGAAGAACTTATAGAAATATTCACCATAACATCTCACTTTATTGTATTTATTAAAGAAGAGAGAAAAGGAAGAAATATACAGTAACTTATGGGATCAATTTTGTGACTGCCTGAAAAGAAGCAGGATGGCACCCCACACTATCACATCCTAGTTCAACCACTGAATGTTAGTCTCTGGCAGTCTCTTCTCAACAGCAAAACGTCCAGGTAAAAGGGTGCTCAGGTGATTACCCTCTCCCCAAGCCCTGGTGCTCAGGAAAGTGGAGAACATGAAACAGGATTTCTCACCTGTTTGGGACAGAAGACCAAATACTCTTTCACAATTTCAATCAAAAACATAGGGTTGAGCTTTTCATAGTATTCAATACTCAAAGGAAGACCATGTAAAGCAGAAAAATGAAGTTCTGCAGCTTCATTGAGAAGGGCAGTGGCAGTCTGCTCATCCTTGTTTTTCCTTGAAGCTATCACAGCCTGAAGATAAGCCAAAGTCTGTGAGACACAGAATTTTAAATTTTACTGGACAGGAAGTTTCTTTTTGTTATCACCGTACAGTTTCTCTTTGGCAAATATCCTAGAAGTTCCACATAGTTGTGCAAATAAAATAGTGTTTTGACTTGAGAGAGAGTTAAATCAAACATTATACTGAGCATGAAGTACTCCATCGAGTGGGGAAAGATATCTGCACATAATTGTCTTCACTTATGTATTCTGTATTTAACATGATTTGTTTTGTGTTATTAGAAGGCAAACACAGGCCTAATTAGCAGGTCTGAGTATTACATATACATCTCTGAAGAAATTCTGTTGGGTGATTGTAGGAGTGTAGGAGGGATGAAGGTACTACCTACCTCGGTAAGAATCTTACATCATGATACTTTACTATCTTACAAACTAATAGTTGAGGTAAACAAGTGATTTACCAGTAGCAACAAGGTAGATGGACAATTACTTGGCAATTACAGTCAGTCCTCCACATTTGCATGTTTCACTTTCATGGATTTGAGAGTTGCTCAAACTGCTGCCCCACTTCCATTTCAAGCACTTCTGTTCCCGGGGCATCTTCCCTCTCAGGAGCTCCGATCAAGCCACACAGCCCTTTAAAAACCCACTCCTGGTCTTTTTCCTCCTTCATCAGCCACTGCCAAGCTGACTAAGGATGGATCGCAGCCTGATTTCTCAGCACCACAACTCCTGTCCCAATGCCCCCCCCACCAATGGAAGGAGATGGGTGAGAGAAAGGAAGTATGGGGCCACCATGCTCACCCACCCCTTTCCCTCTTCTTTCTCTGACCTAGTTTGGACACTACGCGCCCACTCTCTCCACCATGCTTTGGCCCCCTTCCCACAGACACACACACACTTTGATATTTGCAGTTTTTCTACTTTTGCAGGGTCCTGGCCTCTAACCCTAGCAAATCGGGAGGGCTCACTCTATATGTTGTGTCTAATAATAATGATTTCTGAGACTGTTACCTGACAAATATGCTAGCCTGAGCTGGAGAGACACTAACATCCTACTAGCTTTCCTCAGCCAGATTTATCCCATGATTTCCTAGCTGCTGTCCTTTCTCAGATTCTCAGAGCCTAATTACATTTAAGTGGGTGAAGAGGCAGCAGTGGCTAACAACTGAAGAACATATGGAAACTGTTTTAAGTAAAAGTTACTACAATCTGATGACTCTAACAAGCAAGGGTCACTGATAGTCAATTCACAACCAACAGTAAGTGTATAAACAAAATATAAAAGAAAATAAGTATAATCTAACCGAAGATTTTCCAATGGATTGCTGAACTTCTTTTAGGAACTCCAGCTGTTGTTCTGCTTCTTCTAGTTTCCTGCCAAGCACTTGGCACCATATAATCCCTGTAAAACAATGAAGCGAATTCAGTAGTAAAGATTTTTCATAAATACGGTAAAATATACCTGGAACTATAACCATAAGATTTTAATTTTAAATTGCTATATGTCTGGTAGTATGACAACCCATATTGGAATAGCGTTACATGTTAAAATGGCTCACAGACATGTCTCTCATCTAGCTGCATCTAATGCTACTTTAATTATAATGGTTTCTCTCTTTGTCTGCTGCAGTTAATATAGCTCATTACAATTGGACTTACAACTTGGGAATAAGAATCTCCACATTCAGTTAACAGAAACAATTTCTGGCTCAGGCCTGCACAATTTGGGACTCATAAGCCAATGTGCTCCTCAGCCATACATATCTGATGTCCAAAGTGTGTATGTGCCTTCGAACTGCCTGTTGACTTATGGCAATCCCATGAATTTCATAAAGTTTTGTTAGGCAAGGAATGCTCAGAGCTGATACTCCGATCCTTCCTTTGAAATACAACCTACACCATTTGGCATTTTATGAGCTCAATAAACCTATTCTGAGCTATCCAAAACTGTATAAATGGGACTAGCTTTCTTGAACATGTGACAGGTATTGAATGAGGTGGTTTTTTGTCCTGCTTTTATCCTTGGGAGCACAAAATCAATACATGTACAGCACCATAAAAAGTACAATTACTACATTTCAGCATCCCTGTTACAGATAAACCTGAAAAATTAAAACAATTGGATATGTTTGACTTTTCGGGTCACAGGTTCAACAGACCTAAACCAGAGGGTTCTGTCAATTTATCTATTAGTAGAAGTGGCACTTCTTAAAAGATGTGATATGAGGTTTTCACAAGCATTTTATTTGTAAACCTGATCTTACTATGCGATAGATGAATTTAAGGAAATACTGAGTGTGAAGTGAGGAGCTGAGTAAACCTGGTTGTTGCTGTTAACTGCTGTCAAGTCAACTTTGTCTATGGATGAGATACTGCTGTCAAGTCAACTGTGTCTATGGATGAGATACACCCTATTATCAACCGCCCTGTTCAGGTCAGGGACTTGCCTTCCTTGACTGAGTCTATCTACCTGTAATGCAGTCGTCCTCTTTTCCAAGCATTATTGTCTTTTCTAGCAAATCATGTTTTCTCATGATATGGCCTCAATTTACTTATATTGGCTTCTAAGGAGAGTTCAGGCTTCATTTACTCTAGGACTCATTCATTTGTCTTTTTTAGCAGTCCAGAGTATCTGTACAATCTGGGTAAAGCCTTCCAATTACAGCATTCAGAATGCTATATGGGGGGGGGGGCTATGTGGGAAAGAATATAATCTAGAGTCTTGTCTTTTAAAGGGAGAATTAGGAGCATAATGAAATAATTAGACCAGGCAGAGAGAGTGCGACAACCAGTTAGGAAGAGAGGAATGGATATGATCTGAATAGGGTTTTGGAAGCTGGGAGTCTGGACATTGTTCAGGAGTTCTTATTTAACTTGTTATATAAGAATATTTACCGTTATTATTTTCTATACTTGTGTCTGACTGTTTATCTTTAAGAACTGAAATGGAAAACAGGTCATGCTTTACGAAACTGAACCTACTGATCAACACAACCACTCATCCAGTATAGTGGATCACTTTGAGGCACCAGACCCGGCGAAGGATCCTGAGGGTAAAAGGACAAGGTGCAACACCTCAAGGGGCCATCCTGGATTGGGGTTTGATCATACTGAACATTCGAGGAAAATCTATTCTCATACTTCAGACTTTGTCCTATCAAACCAGAATGAGGAAATTTCTCAGAAAAAAAACTGCTACAGTCCTGACAATGCAGCCTGTGTCTCACTTTACGAACTTATTTCTAGATGAAGGAATGTATAATCTCCTCTCCAGTCAACATACACACAGCATAGTATCTTATGTACCACATATTGTCCCATGTGCACAAAAGCCAACCTAGAGTTTCTTTCAGCAGGTAGAACAGCCCTTGGAAGTAGCAAGCTCCAAGTAACACAGTCACATTCTAAAAGTACTATGAGTGAGAATATCTTTGGGGTGGTGTAATAACTAATGTTGCTATTATTTTTAGCAACTCCTAAGGTTTTTCTAAGTAACAAGGAGCGAAAAACTTTAAAAAACATTTTTGCACCTGAACAGCAACTAATTATAGAGTGAGGGAACAGGTATCATGAAGGTTCTGTAATTACTTTATAATCACTTCCCTAGCTTTGCAGTAATTCATGAAAATTAGACTACTGTTCATATGATTGCTACTTATACAGACCCTTCATCAGATGTCATCTAGTCTGTTTGGAAGGTATGTATACCTACTCCTCCACGAAGTAAATGGAATTCACAGCCTAAATAACTGTATACAAGAAGCCTAGAGATGCTGTGAGGATAGTATACAGCAAAGTTGAAGGCAGAAGAACATATATTTCAACTAACAAATCCATAAAGCCTACCTGTCAGTGACTCAACAGTATTTTCATCCAACTCTGTACCTTTTCTATACCACATAGAAGCTTCCTTCCAGTTCCCCTGAAGAATTTGCAGATATCCTAACTCATTTGCAAAACGTGCATCAGAAGATAACAGGTTAATGCCTGTTTTTCTAATGAACTCATACACTTCTTGTAGGATATCTTGATTTTTCCCAGACTAAAAGTTAAGAGAGAGAGGAATAAAATATGCACATAAAACACACAGATCAAGAGAGTTTTATGGCATTTTTAAAGCTAACAGATATAGCATGAACTTTCATAGAATACCATCAGTTTCTACAGATGCATGGAATATACACCATTACTGTATATAAAAGCACACGTATCTGGTCGTAGGGGTAGGACATAATGAAATGGAATGCAAAAAACAACAACTGTATTATTAACAGTAGTTATCAACTTTCAGAGGAGCAGTGAGCATAGCTAGCATAAACATCTTGACAATACGCAAGACAATTAACTCATTATAATAACCTCTTAACTAATATACAAGTCTGCTAAACTGTTTATTACGCCTGAACTGTTGAAACAATGAGTTCTGCTTTCAAGGAATATGTGCTTTATTGTGCTGACACCAGAGCACCTTGCTCCATTTTGTGGTCTTTAAAAACACGTTTTGACAATACACAAAACTGAAATGAAAACCAGCCAATATGCGGTGTGCCAAGAAAGCACTGTCCCTGTTTAAACCTTTGGTGACAGACTGAAATTTGTGAGAGCTGTTTCCTACTCATATATTTACCTAAAATCCCTTTACTGCACAATTGCTAAACTGAGATGAGTTACAGATTTTTCTTCATAAACAGGGGTCCTGTTATGTACCAGGGTTCACATCTCCATAATGATTTTTTTGGTTGTTCAAAAAAAATAAACACAACAAATGTATAAAATGATACTGAATATCAGGTTGTCCTCCTTATGAATCTACTTTTTACCCAAAATGCATATTTATGGCAGCTTACAAAATATAAAACAAATGCAGATAAAACTATACACAGAGTCATAAATAAAAACATATAAAAAGTTATTGTTAAAATGATTTTCCTCATATTATATCCATAAGACTTTATCAGAAGTAAGGAGAGATTTCAGATAGAGAAGATATTCTCTATCTGAAAGATAGTCAATAACAAATATATTACTAAGAAATTTAAAAATCATTAACATGTGTCCTTACCAGTCTACTGATCACCAACATTTTTTGAAGGTGAAGTTCTGGCCTTTGAGGCTCCTTCATCTCCAGAGCACCAATAAATTCCCTAAGTGTATCTATGGCCTACATTAAAAACATTGGTATTATTTTAACATTAGGGACACAGCCACTTCTAAACGGTATAACATGACTCAAGTAAAGAGGACAAAGACTATCTAGTCACACATTTGAAAGTGTTCCTTCATGAGAATTAAAAACTATATTTTTAGGATAAAATTTGGGATACAACAGCAACAAATACTGAAACATGCTTCAAACCATGGAGTATATTTGTATCTATGTGACAAGCATACATGCTTAATGTTAAAAATTGCAGAAATATTGCACATATGACCAATTATAACGATCAGATACTTATCACATCACTGTGGACAGAGAGCACCATGAAGGTTATAATTATTTTAAAAGCCCACAACACCAATCTTACAGCACAAATATCAAGAAATACATCAGCACTCACCATAATCTTATTCCCCGTCATAGTGAGATGGTTTACAACCAGGTACTGCAGTCCATCTATATCATTGGGTTCCTTGCTTAGGATTCTTGAACAATATTTGTTTAGTAGGATTAGAAATCAAAGTTAATAGCAGCATATACCAACTACTTCTCTATTACTGAAAGCAAAAGATTTCTGCACAGCAACACTGTGATAAAACATGAAGATTAATAAAAGCTTTGGCATTAATCTTCCAGGTACAGAGTAGGACAACTTCCTTTACAGAACAGTAGAATCTCCTTCTACAGAAAATTAAAGAAAAGGCTTTGAAGAAATTATTTGTCAAATCCTGGCTGAGAGTTCTTTGGGGTGGTGCAGTCCTTGACTGCCTAAGAAATCATGCATAAACCACAGGATCATTGTTCCATCTCTCCCCTCATATCTAGAGTGGAAATCCCCCCCTTTTAAAAATCACATTTTCACTGATATTATAATATACCACAGTTAAGGATAAAGGGAATACACACCTGAGAACTATGGGGAGGAGGAGTTGTCAAGCTACTAAGAGCCCTGGTGGTGCAGTGGTTAAATACTGGTACTGCAGACACAAGGCTGTGAGTTCGATCCTTCTGGACTTCAGGTTGACTCAGCCTTCTATCCTTCCGCAGGTTGGTAAAATGAGTACCCAGCTTGTTGGGGGCAATTAGCTAACACACTGTAAACTGCTTAGAGAGCACTTAGTTGATAAGCAGTATGGAAATACACATGCTATTGCTAACTTGTTGGTCTCTACATAACAGAATGCTTGACCAGACAGGCCTGTGGTCAGAACCACCAGGACTCTTGTATTCCTTAAAATGCCTAAGCAGGATTAAGAAACCAACCAATGTTCACCTGTAGCAAGTAATATCAGTAGTAACACAGAATGTGCCATTTCTCTTTGTTGTCATTATGTAAACTGAATGTCATTCTTTTCTAGTTGGAAGTAAGCTGTAATGTGTTGTATCTTTGACCAAAAATGTGACAAAATTCTGCTATTATTTAGGAAAAGGGTATCCTCTTTTTCTTTTAATTATCACTTATTTATTTAATTTGAACTTATTTAATTATCACTTAATTGTCCTTTTTACTTATTTGTTAGCTGTTTTTAAACTTTGTTAGTTTATAATTTTATATGTTTTTAATGTTTTTAATTGTTTAAATGCTTTTAATATTTTTTAACTTTTTGGATGCTGCCTTGGGTCCCACTTTGGGAGAAAAGGAGGCATATACATTTAAGAAAATAAATTAAAAAAATAACAATGCTCAGGTCAGCTTATAACCAACTTAAAACATTTACCAAAGCCATAAAAAGATAACAATTAATAAAAAGAGAAAGAGGGATGTCAGATAAAAATCTAAGAACCACAGAATTAGCTGTTTATTTCCTTTATCAGTTCTGATTGAACCAAACAAATATGAACTCTTGATTTATCTAGCAAAGTTCTTCCTAAATTCCATCATGATAGTTGAAAAAGATTAGGAATACAAGGAAAGAATTAGATGAAGTAGAGGACACAGTTGGCCCCCCATTCTGTAAGTGTGCAGGGAAGAGGGCAGACACTGGACTTTATGTTGATCTCTATTAAGAAATACCATTACTTTTAAACAGTAACTCCATAAATGTAGACCGTGTAGTCTGCAAACTGAATGACACTTTCCAATTTCTTCCACTGTTTAAGTCATCTCTTACCTTTTACTTTCTTCTACACTTTGTTCCCAGTCTTGCAGTGCTAAATGTAGTTTCATCTTGGTGACAAGGGCTGGTGTGAAAGAAGGGTGTGTAACCACCAACTGACTAACTATTTCTAGAGCTCCTGAATAATTCTGTTGCACCATAAAATATTTTGTCTACAGAAGAAGAGAAGGGAAGAAAAATGATTACATAGCTAGCAAAAGGTACCTAAGTAACCCTGTGCAGTTGTGCCAGCACAGGCATCATGTGGATCACAATACAACAAAGGTTATCTTACCTAGACCCAATATGAATTTGGCATTCATGTCCACTGCATCACTGAATAACAGAATTTCTTTGATTTCACCAGAGTTCTGTCAACTAATTTACTTCTCAAATGAAAGAATATGAATTTTGAAAAAATGAAGATAATCCTCAAAGTCACCAAGAGTATGTAGCAATGGAAAAAAACAACCCAAATTGCGTAAGAACTACAATGAAACAAATGTTTAATCCAATTATCTGGGTACAGTATTCATATATCTGTGGCTAGATGATAATGGTATTACATCCTGCTACTCTAGCTTTTGGATCCCAGAAGATCTGAGATGCTTTTAGTAATCTTATACATTGAAGGCAATCCCACTTCAGATGATAACACCCTTGATTTCTTCATTCTGTCATTAATTTTCTCCTTCCTTACTTTGTTTCATGTATGTTAGCATATCCAGTATTGTCTGCTTGTATGCATTATACAACTCTAGAAGATAGAAAAATTATGTGTCACTGGAGCCCCCTCTCCAAATAACTTCCTGAGAATCTCAGCATATATTTAAAATAATAAATGCTTGTGCTTTATAAATGTATATTTATTTATAAATAAATATGCTTGAAAGTATGTACGCAACATCTGCTGAAACGTCAAATGAGTTAACAAATGGGAATGTTGAATATTTCCAAAACACAGTGTACAACTTGATTTTTCCAGGTAGCTCCTTGTTCTCCCCATGACTAGCAAAATAGAATATTTTTTCCCCTGAAAGATGATACACAATGTCAATCTCTTTTTGCATATAGACCATACAGGCTGCAGAATCTGGTTACCTGTGAAAAATTTGTTTTTTAGCCATGGAATAAACTCAGATCCAGCATTAGTATTAACACCCCTCCTAACAAAAAGTACTGTTGGGGTCCAACATTATTCTTTTAATGACCAAATCATCTACAATGTGTTTGGTGCAGATCTGCTGACAGTGCCATCCTATGCACATTTACTTAAAAGTCCCATTGAGCACAGTAAGACTTATTTCTATTTAAGTCTACATAAGACTGCAGCCTAAATTTGGCTTAGCGAATAAGCAGGTTCATCCATCTGCTTAAGTGTATGTATATTCATTGACTTCAGTGGGTGATGGCAGCTCTCATTCAGCACAGGATCAGATTACAGGATGTATGGATTTTGACAATCCTAAGTACTTGAGCGTCATAGGTCCAAAACAAAGAAAGTGAAAGCAATATATGGAAATAAATACTCTACCTTCCCCATCATCCCAAATATATCTGTATTGTCCTGATTTCCTTCATCTAGATATTTGATAGACTTCTTAACAGCATGGGGTTTGTCAGATGTAACATATATCCATCCTTTCAAAACAAGACCCTGAAACAGTTTAGAAAGGTTGTTTATGCGTAATTTGTAACTGTAAACAAAAGCTCTTCAACAAAAATAAAACTTACAGCAAATCTTCTTTGTAGCATTACCAAGACATCAATCAGAAATTCTTTTGTCATACTGTGCAATAATCATCTGTTCCCCCAAAGACTGCTCATACAACTACTGTGGAGTCCTGCCATGGCCCCCATGGCTGTTGTTTAATTTTAAAGTTTCAATTTTAGCAGTAGATGACAAAGCTAAAATGATCAAACAAGGGAGGAAGCGTAAAGAAACAGTATTGCTCTAACCTTGAGTTGTTCACACTAGCACCATCAGTAATGTGATGGTCTAATTTGATGGCTCATTCAGGCAAACCAAATATTTTGCTTTAGTGGGTGGTTTCTGTGGTATGCTTACCACCACTTTTTACCCAAAGAACCAAATAATGTTCTGCTAATTGCAGAAAAAAATCTATTTTTTCCTGATTTTTTTCTTTTTTGAAAGTGATTATTTTTAAAAACCATTGCCCACATGCTGTTCAACTAGAGAGAACTGGGAGGTAGAACCTTCACATGTGTGGTAGAACTCAACTCCTCCTCTATTATGTCCCTCCCAGCTGGGCAGCAGCCATTTCAGCTTAGTGATCAGGATTGGGGAGAACCTGGCTTGAATGGAGAATTTGAATGGAGAACTCTGCACATGGAAAATAAACAGAGCTCCCTTTTTCACTGAGACTTACTCCTCATGCATTCAGAGCTTGGCAGTGTTACATTTTTGGAGTGCAATTTGCTGAATTCTCTAGTCAGCATGGACATTGGCTCTACTGGCTGGCTGATCGGGGGAGATGAAGTTCAAAAGAGGAATTTTCTCAAAGCACTTCTGAGTATGAAAGACTTTCTGAAATGAATGTATGTTAGGTACTGTCAGCTTTGCTAGCACGGAACATCTTTTACAGTGGCAGAATAGAAGGATGTCCAGAATCAAGCTCTGGTTTTCCTTAAGTAAGTGAATGGCACAGTTAGGACTGACAGTGTTCACATCTATTTGGTATCATGTGCGTTCTATATGGTCACAGGAGATAGATCCTTGACTGCTGGATACAAATACGTGCTCCTCTCTTTCTATGACCTTTTGGTATGCATTGGTCCTGAGATAAACTGGTGACACATGTACAGAACTGCCATATGTGCACAATCATCACCTTGGTAGGATAAGGGAAATACATCTTGCCAGCTTATATTTTACAAAAAAAATTAAAAGGACAGAGGCCACATTTAGAACACATTTTGAAGTTCAGATGCCAGGGACAGCCCAATCTACTTCATCCTACCTCTCTTGCACCATTAGATACTTTCAACATTTTGTCGACATACTCTTTTGCTTTATCATTTTCATTCATAAGCCACAGAAACATCCCAGCAAAACACAAGGCATTGCTTCCAGCAGTCTTCCGCATTTCCTTTAATTTAGTTTCTAAATCCAAGACGGCAGAGGAATCTGAAAAGTAAATAAGGCAGATTATAGTATGTATTTCCCTTATATTCCACTTATTTTAATTTCACATATTACAAGTAGCCCAACAAGAAAACTCCTTCAGTTTCTTTTTCGTTGAGTATCTTCTGCTGAAGCTTCCAGTCAATCTTTCTGCTGCAGTGGACAAAAAAGAAACTGAGGTAAAAAGCTTGAAAGCAAAATGTATAGTTTTTGATGGCAAGGCTATTGTCAAAATTCAAGCTTTAGAAGTTTCTGAGGATCTTTGCATAAACACAGAGTGATCCATATGTGTGAGTCACAAAGTCCACAGAGAACTCCACTTCTCTCTCAGAGAAAGAACCAAGACTGAAAAGTATGTTCCTTTGAAATTTTTGCTTTCTGAAGGAACTTTTTTTTCACGCTACACAGTTAGGAGACTTTGATGACAGTTCAGCTTATAGATTCCTTGGATTTGTACTTTCATGGAGCATTCTGTGCCAGAGAACTCTAGTGGGTTCCCAAACTATGAATCCAAGCATACTGTGGGATGCAACTGTGGCAGATATGGTGGGACGAAACTGTTATAACTGCACAGCATGTAAGGGGCCCAAGAGAAATAAACCCTTTAATACTGTATCTATTCCTCCAATGGCCAAGAACAGGATCAAGCTGATAAAAATCTTAGAAATTATAAAATTCTGATTCTAATAAAACTTCTGGGATAAACTTGTTCCATCACAAAGTGGGCAGAATTGGAGTTAAACACGACTGTAACTCGTAGCGTTTTGTACTGAAACTATCATACGTCAAAGGGATTAAAAGTAAACCACACTAGCTCTCTTCCAGATTCTGTGCACCCTTTGAATATTTTTACAGTACAGATGCCAAGATCATATCCATCTTTGATTTTAAAACAATAATTTATTTCACTCTTTCTGCCAAGTTTTAATTGTATAGATTTTCATATAGTTTTTGGAGATATGTCTCATTTCACATTTCATGTCATTTGTGATGAATGGTACAAAATGTAACTAGTTGTCCAGAACAAACTCACCAACATTTTCACATCTTTTGTGTGCATAAATGAGACAAAGGAGGCTGCATAAGGAAACATCTACGTGGCGCTTCCGGGCATTCTCAAGAAGTAAGATTCCTTCTTGGATTCGTCCTGCAACACAGCTCATTAATTAGGTTTTCGCAGTTACCACTTTGAAAGTAGCCCAGACACATGTATTTTGGTGAAGAAAGCTAGATTTTACTCTTATGTAGTTCAATCTTATATGTGTCTATTCAGAAGTAAGGCCCCACAACTCCAGTGGGACTTACTTTTGATTAAGCATGTATATGATTACAGGCTTTGCTTAGGCAGATTATCGTAGTTCAGTTTAACCAGACTATGAAAATACACCACAGAGATACCATGACAGGCTTCCTCACTTTTTGCTTTATGTATTAGTATGAATGCAGAGCCTAAAGTCATGTGATCTTAAGCTTTACAATGTGATTTGCAGCAAGGACAATTTTCTGATGCTTTTCAGTCTTTGACATGGTCATATTTAAAAAAGTTTCTAGTTTGAGTTCTCTTAAAAATGTAGATTTGAGATGTTCAAAAACTAAAGATATTTTTGCTCAATTTGGCTTTCAAGTTATTTTTGTATTTAGGATGATTACACTTTTACTATTCTTAGTGATACTTCATGAACCAGCTTTACAAACTGCACAAAGGATGTCTGTTGATAGTTGGCAGGATTTAGTTTTGAATAAACTAAAAATAGCACCTCTGTATTAGTCTGTATTCAGATTATGAGCCTCTGAATAATTTTAAATTTTTTTTAAGCAGGAAAAGGAGATAGAGATATGGGTAACGTTATAGATTTTTGCCACATACAAGAACAGAGTAAGGAGGGTACTGTTGCATTTTTTCTTTACTATTTACCAAGAAGCACGGTTCCAAATCCTTTGAAAAACAGCCATACTGCATCATGAGTATGTTTTGACAGTTCAACATTTGCCAAGTGAACGACATAGTTGAAGTATTTTTCTTGAGCATAGTACAGAATTCTAGCCTAGAGAGTGAAAGAAGAGGTAGGAATTCATCTTTATTCAACTCAGTACAATAAACAAAATGTTCACAAAAGGGTAAGATTGCCAAAGGTTCCATCAGCCATCTTGCTGTGCCTTTCAGACCAATGTTAGATACAGTTACTTGGGAAGAAGCCTCACTGAACACAATGGGTCATACTTCTAAGTGTACACATATAGCATTACATGGTCAACCTGAAGTTTACTACAAATGCATCTATATTACCATATTTGTCATTTACACAAATCTCAAGGTACACACAAATCAAAGGAAGTCAATTTTGTTTGTCCCATGGCCACTTCTTTGCTGACCACCTGTCACAGGGTGCAATTCTGTGCTGGTGTCAAACGTTTACCAAATAAGAGACCATATACCTTCCTAGAACTTGGTTTTCCTTTATTTATTTTAAAACATGTGTTTTAGTGGGACCAGGAATTGCCTCCAGAGATATGAAAATGGGTTGGGGGTTATATGCCACCAATGTGTTAACTTTTGCCAGAAATCTGATAAAAACAGAACTATTCAAGAGTTCATAATAAGTCTAAGAGGAAGTCAAGACAAAAAGCAACATTTTTTAAAAAAACAAACAAACAACTAAAACGTGCCAGTGTTGACACTTGATGTACTGCAGAGGGAAATCCCACTGAGAACATTCTTCTTGTTGTTTACCTTCAAGATGATTGAGTTTTTGAGTTTTCTTGGCCAGACTGCCAAGAATTTGCCAGGTTTGCCATTACCTTCCTTGTAGGCTATGTGTGATTTGCTGAAATGGGATTATGTAACTATGGCACAAGGATAACCTACCGATATCTACAGCTCATGCAGCAGCTAATGGCATGAAAGTGGCTATGGCTGTTATCCTCACTACATACAGCGCACCCTCTGCATACATGAATGCAAGCTTGCATGAAGCATCGCTGCTGTTATTGCCAATGGACACGGTGTGTGCCCACGCAGGCAGGGGCACATTGTGTCCATTGACTATAATGGGACACAACACTCACATTTTTCATTTTACATGGAGGTTCCTGGAACTCCCACACATAGGAAAGATGTACTGGATAGCACTTTGGTCCCACTTTAACCACCTTGCATCTATCGTATGGAATTCCACCATTTGTAGTTTTGTGATCCTGTAGGATCCTATAGGACAGTCCATGGGTATTAAAAGTGCAATCAAACCGCTATAACAGTCCAGCATGGATTCACACCATGAGGGGTTTTTTGGTCCCCTCTGCTGCCTAATTCCATTTTTTATTGCAAGTGTACCTCTGAGCCTCAACTGGATTCAATCCAGAGTTATCACACAGACACTCTTGCACAGAAATTCATTTCAAAATATCTGGAACAAAGGGAAAGGTTTCCCCAACTACTGTCCTCGTGATACGTGGCTGCTAGTTGTGCTGACAGGGCTGTGGAATTGTGACTGTGATCACAATTTTATTTCAGATTTCTGCAACTTATATATTGTTATCTCAATCTTTCTCCAAGATGTGTGGTATATAACCCTTGACACCCCCTCCATCTTTTTGTGTGTCCTCGCAACAATCCAGAGAGGTATCTTAAGCTGAGGGAAGGCGCAACTGCTTCAAGGTTAAGATAAAGGCACTTTTATCCCACCTTCCCGCCTCCTCCTTCGAGCTCACCCATAAAATAAATCTCGCAAATAAAGAATGAGAGCAAGATAGGGCTTGAGCCAGCCCGATGTAGTGTTTTGAACGTTGCACAACGTTCTATCATTGAAACCCACTTGGGCTGGTCACACATTCTCAGCCTCAGAGCACCCCGTGACAGGTCCCCCTGAAGGTCGCCATAAGTCAAAAAAGACTTGAAGGCACACAACAACGGCTTGAGGAACAGCTAAGCCCACAGGCTGAATTCTTTCTCTTTGTATACCAATATTTGAAAATACCAAAACATTTATACCAAATACCAATATTTGAAAATCCCAAAACCCCAAAATATGGGGTTATATGCCACCAATATTTGAAAATTATCACTAATTTTCAAAAGAAAATGAGGCAGGAGTACCAAAGCCCGAAACTCCCCCTCAGCCATGTCCCCAACGAAATTTGGAGAAAGACTTTTAATACACCAACGGTCACACCCCCGCATCCCCCGCCCTCTTGAAAGTACGCATGCGCGACCTCACCAGCCCCCTCCCACTCGTGGCCCGGCGTGCGTAGCTACCATTGGCCACGCCCCCTCCCTTGCCCCGTTGCTAGGGCCCTTTCGCTCTTGGGGAGTTCTCTCGTCATTCCTCGCACAGCACCGGCAGCATCACAGATCTCGAGCCCCGTCCCGTTGCTACGCCACCTCCTCCCGGAGATGTCGCGCGGAGTGGCGCCCTCGGCCAATAGGGCGCGAGCGCGTCATCACTCCGGCGGCTCCGCCCCTTCTCAGCCTGTTCGTCCGACGGGCTCTCGCCCTTTGCGCGTGCGCAGTCGGCCCTGCAGCGTTGGAACTTGGCAAGCGGAGGGCGAGGATGAGGGCTGCGGCGGAGGCTCCTCCGAGCTCATGAGACCCGGGTGTCCGCGGCCATGGGGCTGGGCTCGAGCTCCGAGGTCCCCGACGGGGGCTCCGAGGGCTATCACGTGCACGGGGTAAGGACGGGGCTCCCGGGTTGGGAGTTACAAGGAGGCAGAGATTAGGTCAGTTAGCGGGTCTTAGCCTTTTTTTAGGGTCAGGGACCCCTTTGACCGCTAGAAAACCAAAAGAGGGCTGCATCCCAAAATGGTGAAGGGTCAGGAAGCCGTGCCTTGTGGGGACCGTCTGGGGGGGGGGCTGGGTAGACTTAGTCTGCAGAAGAGGAGGTGGAGAGGGGGCGTGATAGCCGTGTTTAAGTGTTTGAAGAGATGTCATATCGAAGCAGGAACGGGTTTGTTTTCGGCTGCTCCAGAGACTAGGACGAGGAGCAGCGGATTCAAGCTGCAGGAAAGGAGGTTCCACCGGAACCTCAGGAAGAACTTCCTGACAGTCAGAGCTGTCCGGCGGTGGAATAGGCTGCCTCAATGGAGTGTGGTGGAGTCTCCTCCTTTGGAGGTTTTTAAGCAGAGGCTGGATGGCCATCTCTCGGGAGTGCTTTGATGGGTGTTCCTGCGTGGCAGGGGGTTGGACTGGATGGCCCCTGGAGTCTCTTCCAACTCTGTGATTCTATAAACAGTGGCTAGTCCCAGAAATTCATGCAAAATAGCTAGAGACGGGGAGTACAGCATGTGGATATTTCAATAAATCCTATATTGCTTTATAATCTTGTATATGTTGGATATATGTATTTGTCAGTTTGTTGTGTATTATATTGCTTTGGCTTTTGTATTTCTGTCTGGATATTATGTTTACAGTTGTATTGCATTTAATACTGGCATTACTCCATTCTTCTCCTGTATGTGTAGTTGCATATTTGTAATCTGTTTTTAAGTCATGAGGGACTATGGTGACCCTAAGGCAAACTTATCACTGGGTTTTCTTGGCGTGATTTGTGCAGAGGGAGTTTCCCTATGCCTTTCTCTGAGGCGGAGAAAGTGTGACTTGCCCAAGATCATCCAGTGGATTTCCATGGTTGATTGAGGGCCTGTAACCTGGTGTCCAGAGCTGTAGTGTAACACTCAAACCACTACATCATGTTGGCTCTTTCTTATGTGTGTGTGTATGTGTGTGGGGGGGTGTGTGTAAAAGATTGTATGTCTTTGGCAGGGCTGCCTGATTGTTGTTGTTTTACATCATAAAGCACCAGGTATATTGATGGTGCTATATAAATAAATTGATGATGATAAGCATACATGCGCACAATTACACATAAAATTTTACACTAGCAAGTGAGTTCTTGTGAATTGGTCTGAAAGGAAAAAAAAATACAATAAGCACTTAAAAAGACTGGGTTTTTTTTCTTTTCTTAAAATTTACCTGGGGGGAATATTCAGAAGAGGAAAGAAATTGAAAGCAGCTGAACGTTTTTTGCAACCAGTTCACAGACGTGTGGATCAGGTTGACCATTGTTGCTGTTGTTGCTTTTATCATTAAATTGTGGGTTAAATCCAGGCATCATTGTGTAATAGTAGAGGCATTGAATTCAGTGGGAATGAAGTAGGTCTCGACTATGGTAGATTGAAATCTTACATTAATCCCAACTAATAAGGTGGCCTATTTAGTTATCCAAAGTAGCTAGTTAGACAGAGTCATGAACTGGTCTAAGTCATTGTGATAACTAATCATTTCTCACCTATTTCACACTTAAAGCATAAATGATGAGCTAGTTACTCTATCTACCCTGTCTATCAGATTAACTAACTAAATATTTTCAAGACTTTTCTTGTTGAAGGAAAGAGTCTTGCACCAAGAAGGGATCTTTTTAAAGCCTGTTTTCAAGTACCCAGATTGCCACATGCAATTGCTGACCTTTCTCAGTAGCATTCCTTGACTTTCTGTGCAAAGGCTTAGATGGGCTGCCATGGGGAGGGGAAGCCTGTTAGTGTGTGTATATGTACTTTCAGATCGCCTGTCGATTTAGGGTAATCCATGAATTTCATAGGATTTTGTGTAGTACCAGTTACTTAAATCTGGATACAGTGCTATTATTTTTTCATTGACATTTCATTGAAATGCCTTCTGTGGTCATCTGCATCTGTTGTCAGTTGATCAATTCTAATATTACGATGGGGAGAAAGCCTTCTCTTTACTAATTTTTTCTCCACAACCATATGCAGTTAGATTTAATCCCAAGACCATCTTCATGTTTCTGTGTTTGAGCTTCTTAAGAGCCATCTGGTAAGTTGTGAACCAGCTGGAACTGGGAGGCATGATCCAGCGATGCCATTTTTATCGTAACATGGGATATAATGACTCCTGGGCATTCAAACACATGAGTTCCTCAGCTCTGTATAAACATGATTCCTAAATATTTGGGGCCTCCTTATCTTTGAATGCAGATACAAAATGGATCAGAAGAAAATGCTTGTCCCAAACAATTTGTCACCTGTAAAATGCTGAATTACTTCATCTGAAACTTGGCTATGTGATTTAAATGTACCAGATCCAACCTATTTTCATATTGTGTTTAGCCAAGCTTTTTGTAAAAGGAGAGATCCTCACAGGTCTTAAAAGTTTTTTTATTCCATTTTGTTAACAGTAATTGCAGTTTATTTTCATATAGATCATATAGATATCTCTGCCTTTCCACTCCCCTCCTGCTCAACACTCCCAACCTGTGGATATTCTGGAAAGCAATTGTGAATGTAGTATTGCGTCTGCATATGAGAGAGGAGCTTGCAATTATGTCTTAGAATGGCCTGTCCTGTACTCCTTAATCTCTACTTTTGTGCAGAAGCTGTGGACCATGACAATGGAGATGTTGTGATATTTTCTTCAAGGATCTGCATCTGTTAAGAGATCCTTCTTAAGTCTCTGTGTATGCCACTTCTCCGTTTATTTAAAAGACTTTTGAACCTACTTCTCAGAACATGCTGTTCTCACAAGGTGGCTTATAAGATGAGAACATAAAAATAGAACTCCAGGTTTTTTGCAGGTCTTCCCTGTACTTGAATTGGTGGAAACTGTTGAGCTGAATTTTGGGATTCAAGGGCTGGATCCAGAACCTATAGGTTCATTGTGGAGGTTTTCTCAGTGGCCAGCTAGCTCATGATTCTGTTCCCCACCCTGCCCTACCTTGGCATCAGTCGGGCAGATGGCAAAATAAACATTCCTTCCCCTTCTGCTCCCTGACCTCCTGCTATCTGGCTGCTGTAATAGGTGCTGCCAGGTGGTAGTTGGAGGAGATAGGAACCTGATGATGGTAGCTTCTCAACAGGGCTGATGGTGGCCCTACTCCTTAACTGCTTCTGTTGCCACCTTCTTCAATGGTAGCAGCCAAATGACAGCTAAAAGAGAAGGAAGTCAAAGGTATTATTGCCCAAAGTTTAATGGCATTTATTTCCTAGTCTGAATTTTGAGTATTTCAATCTGTACCCCTTTTGGTTGAGAAAATGTTGGAAACATAGATTTTGAATGTTTGTGGAGAACAGGAGGATGTTTCCATTGGTCAGGAGGGCACCATTGCTTTACCCAGTATGTGCACATCTTCTCTCCTTCTCTCTCTCCTCCTGTCGTTGCTATTCTTTACCTCATGACACATCTCTCTAATTCGAGTAATGCTATCCCTCTCTCCTCTTAATATAGAAAAACATTTGGTATTTTTGGAAATATGAATCTTTGTAACAAAACAAACAGTTGAGAATAGGTTCATGGGAGTGGGTTTTGCATAATTCTCTAGCTTTGGCCTAGATGCGCCTCCCAAATGAGAAACCGTTGCATCACACATTTCTTATTTTGAAGAACGGTTTCTCCTGAAACTACTCTGAAATGCCACAACTCTGCAAAGGAACCCTGTATTACCTAGCTTGTGGGATATTGTTAGAGAAATTATTCTGAAATGTGTGTTGCTGCTCTGTATGCACACAAGAGAAATAAGATCATGAGAATCTTGCTACTGACAAAAATGGAGAGATGAGTGGATGGTTTGCTGTAGCAAATGTTCACCAGTCTATCGTTGTCTGTTTTGGTTGTTGCATAGTTTCTGAGAACAAAATAAATGAAGAAAGCATTTGATGTATCATATGCTGAGGCCCTTTCACACTACACAGTTACAGTGCTATGATGCCGCTTTTAACTGCTGTGAATACATCCAATGTAATCCTAGGTTTTGTAGTTTGGGGAAGAACTAGAGCTTTCCTGGCCAAGAATTCTAAATGCTCCCCCCTAAGCTGCAAATCCCAGGACTCCATAGGATGGAAACATAGTGTTTAAATGGAATGTTAGTGCTATAATTGTGTGCTGTGAAAGGGCCCCAGGTAAATGACTGGCATATGGGGTTTTCCTTAAGCAAAATCTGAAATTTAGGACGTTATCTGCACATTATGACTTTCTATATATATTTTTGCACTGTTGATTTTACAGTTTTTGACAGTGCACCCACAAATTATTTCAGTATGCTGTAGACTTCTTCCAGTCATTTTGAACTGTCAAGGGTCCAAATTTGGCAAAAAAAAAAGTGAAGTTATAGCTGTAAACTAGGAGTGGGAAAATATGTCCCTCCAGATGGTTTAGGTGTATAGATCCCATCAGCTCTAGCCACCATAGAGCAATTAAGAGATTTGCATCCAGAATCGTCTAGAAGGCCAGAGTTGCTGATCCCTGTTCAAAATTGTTAAGAGCATCCAATTTTATTATAGGTTTATTGTTTGTCCTATGAAGCAGCTTCAGGAAATACTTAACTCAGTATCTCATTGCTTTCAAAATAAGTAAAAAGGATTATGTAGTCTACAGGAGGGTTCCATGAAGTTACAAAATAGTCAGGCCTGCTCTGCACCCTGAAATCCTATATAAGTTGCCTTGTGGCTTTGGTTCAGCTACAGAGGAGAAAATTTTATATCCTGTTTGTTACAGTGGACAGCTGTGCTATTTCTCTTCTTGGCCAGAAGCAGTTCTTCCAGTTGTTGTGACAAGCCTCTGCTTGTAAGCATGTTTGGTATGGATCCTTTCTGCATTAAGTGAAACTGCCAACTTAATTTTGAGCACGCATGCTTAACAACGACGTTTGTTTTCATCCAGTTCATACATGTGTAAACTGTGCTATTTCTGTAGGTCCAAGAAAACTCGCCTGCTCAGCAGGCTGGCTTGGAGCCATTCTTTGATTTCATCTTGACAATAGGACACACCAGACTGGTAAGTGACTGGCACATAAGTCTCTCTCTAAACCAGTGGTTTTTTTGTTTGTTTGGAATGCTGTGTTCTTCTAGATCAGGGACAGCGCTTGAACAACATTACTTGTTTCAAATGACAAGTCCCAGAATTCCTCCAGCCGGCATGGCTGTTGGCCAGCAGACAAGGACTATTCTTTGTTGATCATATTTGAGCCTTTTTGGCTGAGGAGGGCAACAGCACTGGGGATGCTGGCTGGAGGATTCTGGAAGTTGTAGTCCAGAATAATAACTTTTGCAAGTTCTGGTCAGCAACCACTTCATCAGATATGTAGATTGTTGCCACAGTTGCTAAATACTTAAAATACTTAAATGTATTTTTAAAACTTGTTAATCTTTCAGAAACTTCAAAGCTCTTGATTGTTTTTGCTGCAATACATCTACCTTCTTTTCACATTACTTATAATTCTTATTCTTATTCTGTTCCTCAGCTAACAAGGTTAAGCAAAAGGCCATTATTCCCCTCAGACTTACATTCTGAAAAGAGGGAAGGATGGAGAAGAAAATGGCAGAGGCAGTAAGGAGTGTTTTCAGCAGGACTACTACTTACTGCTCTGCCCTCAGCTACAACCCGCTGGAACTTGTAATAACCTTATTTGCTGGAAGACCACTTTAGGAGGTGGAGGGAATGAGATGCTACCCTCCCCTCTTCTTTCTTGAAATGTCCCTCTGCAGCATGTGGTCATTGACGAGCTCAGTATTGTTACAAGTTCTTCGCGTTTGAGCACAGTGAAGAGGAAGGCTGAATCGCTCCAGAGATTGGTTGGTTTGTATCTGTCACTAGTTTCAGAGGGGCCAAAGTTGCAAGCTGGTCTCCCTATTTGGTGCCTGTGGTAGCACAAAAATGCCCTGTGACCTTTTCTGTGGCTGGACCACAAGGGCCTTTGAACCAAAAATTCACATTTGCAGATTTTGACTGCCTTCCCTTTCTGAGCCCTAGAGGGATTTGGGAATAAGTTCTGTGACTTGGCAGAACTTGGAAAAGTAACTTTTCTGGACTACTGTAGTCCAAAAAATAATTACATTTGCAAGGCTCAGAACAATTAGCATTCTGATACTTCTTGTAAAATATGTGAAAAGGATCTAGGGGTCTTAGTATGCCAGAAGTTAAACTTGAATGAACAGGATGATGCAGCAGCAAAAAAAGCCAGTGCATTTCTAGGCTGCATCAATAGGAGCATGGTGTCCCAAGGGAGAGAAGTTATAGTACCACTTGGTTCTACTTCAGTCAGATCTTCTCTGGAATACTATGTCCAACTCTGGGTACCACAGTTTAAGAAAGATGTTAACAAGCTAGAGTGAGTCCAGAGGAGGGTGGCCAAGATGGGAAAAGGTCTGGAAACCAGGTCCTGTGAGGATAGTCTTGGGGAGGTCGGTATGTTTAGTTTGGAGAAGAGAAATGAAAATTGCTAGTCATATTTAAATATTTGAAGGGATGTCATATAGAAGATGGAGCAAGCTTGTTTCTGCTGCTCCAGAGACTAGATCACAAACCAGTGAATTCAATTTAAAAGAAAAGAGACTTCATCTCAAGTTTAGGAAGAGCATCTTGACTGTAAGAGTTCTTCAGTACTGGAATAGATTGCCTGAGAGTGGTGGAATCCCTTCTGTGAACATCTTAGAGGTTGGAGGAGCATCTTTTGGGAGTGCTTTACTAATGTATTCTGCATGGCAGGGAGTGGACTTGATCGCCCTTGTAATCCCTTCTAACTGTATGATTCTGTCTTTGGCTGGCTGACTGTCCCTGCATACATAATTGCAGGTGCCATAATGCAGGCTGGAATGGATTTTTTTTTCCCAGACATCCAGTGCGACCCTATTGGTATGGCTGTATTTCTTTCCCTTTGGCACATATAGCTGGGCAGAATTGCTTCCAGACTTCTGGAGCTATTTGTGCTGCAAACATCCCCAGAGAGGGCAGAGAGCAAGAGGCTTGTGGCATACTGTAGAGGAAAGGTGGGGAGGGCATTGACGTTGTTGCTGTGCCACAAAACTAGTTTCCAGTGCTTGTTCAAATATGTCCGGGTCAATAATTAACTTGTTCAGAGGGGCTTGGCTCACATAAACTGGGGCAGACAAATGGAATTTGGTTTCATTTGAGAAAGGCAAAAAGAAGCTGATGTATTGCTTTTTTTCACCCAATCTGAGCCTTGTTTGCATAGAGCTGTGTTCTCCTTATTTCAGTGGGACGTGTGCTAACCAAACCTATGACTGTTATAGTCCTGTTCATATAACCTGCAAGACAAGCGACATAATACATTGTATACTCTGTATTTGTAGAGGTTCAGTTCCAGGCCTTCTGTGAATAGCAAAACCCCATAACTGATCGTGTCCCATATTATTAAATTGTGGTGATGTGTGTGTGGAGTCTTCAGCATGGGCATGTTCACGTTGCCACCATTCTGTGTATAAGATGTGATGCTCCACAGTCACTGGAAATAGTAGATCTGGAAGTCAAGGATATGAAGGATCCACTGTATTATAATAACTGGCAGTGTTAGCAACTTGCTACCAGAGAAGAGACTCTGTCCTTTTCATTGTTAGTACAAGAGGTAGTACATTTGTGGATATTACTGTTAACATCAGGTGTGAAAAGCATGACATACATTTAATGCAATCTTTCGGACACATTTGGCCCTCGGTTGTTCTTACAGCTCTGGTTACTCTGCCTACCCTGATATTGCTGAAATTCTATGGCACTTTAAAGCCCATCCAGCCTTCTGAGAGTCTAAGGCTTTCCCTGCTGCAAGGGAAGGAGAGACTCTGTCTTGTCACTCTATAGGGTTCCGCACCCACTCTGACATTCTTCTGCACCACAGAAAGTTGGAGCTCTTGCCACTGGATTTTGATGGCCCTTTGGTGGCAGTGGGAGTTACTGCAGCAGGAGCCTTGCCAAAAGTCTCTGTGAGCAACTGTGCTTGGCTCTTTGTGGGTTGGGGTGCCTGTGCAGTTTAGTTCCCTGACACTGGGAAGTTCTCTGTCCCTAATTTAATAAGCAAATTTAAGCTTGTGACTGTCACCACATCTTGTGATTGTGTAGCTCAGGGGTGAGATATGTGGCCCCCCAGATTTGTTGTTGAACTACAGCTCCCAGTAGCCAGTGGTGAGGAATGCCAAAATCACGGTCCTCCAGCATCTGGAAGGCTAGACGGTTTCTACCCCTTGGTATTGCTTATTATTTCTCAGAATGGAACACAGTTGGAACTGGTTCACTGTGGTGGAAATGTCAGAGCTCTTACTTCAGTTTATTTCATAAAAAAAACCAAACACACCCTTCTGCCAGTGATTCTTTCAAAATTATTTTCTGGACTTGTGCCTGAAAACGAAGTTCTGGTATTCTGTCTCCCTGTGTTTAGAATAAAGAAGGTGACACCCTGAAAGATCTGCTGAAAGCCAACGTGGAGAAGGCTGTGAAACTGGAGGTCTACAACATCAAAACGATGAAAGTGCGTGAGGTGGAGGTGATTCCTAGCAATATGTGGGGAGGGCAGGGCCTCCTGGGAGCCAGCGTGAGGTTCTGCAGTTTTCAAGGTGCCAACGAACATGTTTGGCATGTGCTGGTAAGCAAGAAAGTTACGCATTTGGACCTTGGTTATATGACTTTGAACTACGGTTGGGACAATTGTCCCACACATTGAGGGATTGTTTCTTGTTTGGATGTATTCAGCTTTCAAGAGAAACCTGGATTCTGGTTTATTGTGAAGAACCTAGTACACTGGGACATGTTGACCAGTCATTCCAGCTGAGACAGCTGGTAGACTGTTTATTAAAACTTAATTCATTAAGCTAATGCACTAACATTTTTTAAATTGTCTGCTATGGAGCTTTTGAACATTGCAGAGCATTCTGTTATTGTTTCAGTTTTATATTACACCTTTTCCCGAGGCATAGAGATCAATACAACTGATAAAACGTAAAACATACACAGTACATATAACAAGCATACACTTCATGCAAAAAGTTAAAATACAATTAAACTATGACCAGAATTAAAAACTTCTAAGAGCATTTGCCATTCTGCTGCCTTCATGTTGTTTCCAACTTATTGTGAGAGTTTTCTTGGCAAAATTGGTTCGGAAGGGATTTGCTGTTGTTTTTCCTCTGCAGCTGAGAGAGGGTGACTTGCCCAAGGTCACACAATGGGTTTCCAAGGTCAAGTGGGGATTCGAATCCTTGTCTCCCTGAGTCCTAGTACAGCACTCAAGCCATTATGCTGTACTGGCTTTCCAGTTAAAAGCATGCCCATTAAAAGGGGAGGGAAGCAATTTAGGCAATGCAGCACATTGTTCAGACTCCTTTCTTTGGAGCAGTCAGTCCTTAAAAGCCTGCTGAAACCAAAAAGTCTTCACCTGCTTATGGCAGGACAGCAAGAGGACACTAATCTAATATCTCTGAGAAGGGAGTTCCAGAGCCTAGGAGCAGCCCTCTCCCTT
The DNA here is from genome assembly GCA_030412105.1 of Cyclura pinguis. NCBI lineage: Eukaryota > Metazoa > Chordata > Lepidosauria > Squamata > Iguanidae > Cyclura > Cyclura pinguis. Next base: position 131,274,113 of record CM059604.1, on the reverse strand, counting down.
GTTCCCAACAGATGTACCTGTGATGATGATAGGACAGAAAGAGGGGCCTCTCCAAATGAGCTCAAAGCATGGGAAGGCTCATGTGTGTTCTCATCTATTAGAGGAGACCACATGGGCCTGGCTGATCCCTGTATGAAACACCTGGTGTCCTAGCACATGTCCAGCTCTATCACGTGGCAGCATTTCTGGCTGGCATTAGCAAGAGCAGAACTGGAACTGGTCCAGCACTAAGGCTCTCTTGTTCAGCATATGCTTACCAGCGCTGTTGGGAGGAAAAGTTTGCAAAACAATAAATAAAGACCTGTTTTGGCTGCTTGATTTATTGAATGGGTGTGGGAGTTAACATGACTGATGGTTGTCTCTTTAGGATGTGGAGCCAGGTTCACCAGCAGCATTGGCTGGCTTGAGGCCTCACACGGACTACATTGTTGGATCGGATCAGATACTGCAGGAGGTAAAGTGGGCATTGTGGGTTGTAGATAGCACTGAAAGGTAGTGAATGGGGGTGGGCAGGATGTGGAAGGTTTGTTGCTGAAGATATTAAATGCAGTAGTTATATCCTGTGCTGTATCTGCAGATCTCAGTCTGGCTTACTGTAAAATTAATTTAGAACGGTTCGAAACAAGAAAAATTTTAAAAATGACTAAAAACATATTTAAAACATTATCTCCAGCCTTAGATTGCCCTGCAGATCTCCTGACCAGTCTCTTTGTTATGATTGTAGCTAAACATTTCTGTGCAAAGATAGTACCTTTGTGTAAAGATCCATCTTCCCTAATTTGCATGGTTTTGGAGTGCTTCATGTTAAAGAGAGGAGGAAAGCAGAAAAAGATGGATCAAATCTCCCTATAAATTTGGACAGAACAATTCCTGTAGTAGAATGAAGACTTAAGGCCCACAGTCCCATGCCTGTCTTACTTCCACACCAAGAATGCTCTTCTGTCTCTTCCCCTGAACACATGTGCTGGGCCACCCATTTTCTCTTACTTCTTTACTGTCTCACTGTTTGTCTAGTTTCTGCCCCAGCATTTAATATGTAGAGAATTAACAAATGAAAGCATTGATCTCATTGAATTGTTATGCTTATATTTTTGCAGTTTAATGCAGGGTTGTGTGTGCGTGCGTGCGTGTGTTGTGGGGAGAAGGGAATAGGGAACATACTGCTAATTCTGCCTCTAGGCAAATCCTTTTATAACTCACTCTCCTCTAAGCTGTTGGACTAAGGTCTCCCATCATCTCCAGCTGGAGAACAACGGGAGTTGCAGCCCAGCACATCAAAGGAGTCGGGGTAGAGGAAGGGCTGGCCTACCAAGTCTTCTCCCCCCATCTGGAACATGAGAATCATATAGTGAGGAAAGATGGCTTACAGCTATCAGGTTAATAACAAAAGTCTCTCTGCCACAGTCAGAAGATTTCTTCTCCCTCATTGAATCCCATGAAGGGAAGCCCTTGAAGCTGATGGTCTACAACATGGAAACTGATTCCTGCCGAGAAGTTTTTGTCACCCCAAATGGAGCCTGGGGTGGAGAAGGAAGGTAAGATATGAACATAATGGTAATCGACTCTGATAGATAAGGTCAGGATTATTCTTTCCTTGCCACATGTTGGCACTTGTTGGGTCAACATAATGCTGTGTTGAGTCATAACTCAGTACTAGATGTTTGAGAGAGTTTTTGCACTTCCTTGCACTCTGTGAATTACAATTTGCTTTCATGTGAGTCTGTCAAGAAGAGATATAGCCCTATGAAATCCACAGATTGGGTAAGATCTTCATACTGGAAAGCAAACTATGGCCACATTCTGACTGGTCGTATTTTCCCCTGGTAATACTTTGTTGGGCAATAGCACAGTGCTAGGGATACAGAGAGCACAGAAGCACCACAGTGCTTGCCCAGAGGGTTTATATCATTTGTATTTGGCAGACAGGTGTGGGTTGAAAGCAGGGATAGTGGGAGGTTTGATGGCACAGTGGTGGAATAACAGCATTCTGTGGACTGGTTAAAGTTCCATGCTTTCTAGGCTATGTAGGAAAAGTGGTGTAGGAAGAGAATTGCTATAGAATTGCTGTGTGTTAACAATTAACTGTGATATTAATTGGCATTCTAGGCACTCAGAGTTTATCAAACAACCTTGCTTTAGAATTGTTCTGCTCTGCTCTGCTCCCGTTTATAATCAGTATGTACAAGCGAAGAACTCTTGAAATGTCAGTGATATCTAACAGGGTCATGTAGACTCAGCAAGTTAAGGGTCAGAAAGAATGTAACCAGTATAGGTTGTGACTCTGCTAATCATAATGCATGAATCTTTTCTTTTCTATAAGTATTCTTCAGTATGAACATTAAAATGGTGTAAGAAGGGAAGCCTGAAAGAATAAGTCATCCTTTCTGGGATTCTTTGGCCAGAGTTATATGTGTGTACCTGTTTTTCTTGTCTTTTCTTTTCTACCGTGCTACCTTGTATTTGGGGCTCTATGTCCACCTAGGAATACGGGGAGGTGTGGTTTGTTTATCCACCCTAACAATGGGTCCTGGAATATGTAGCAATGCATGAGATAAATATATATAACCCAGGGCCCATATATGTCTCTGCTGCTCTGTCTTCTCTCTTCTGTGGTGTGGCTGCAGTCTTTCCCTGTGTCTCTCCTGTATTGAAAATGCAGATTTGGTACTCTGAAAGTTAAAAATGTGATTTAGTAGGCAGAAGGGGACTGTTTCTGTTATTTGCATTAATTGATCTTCCATATGGCTATCAGCTTGGGAATGTTAGTGTGAGTGCTAATGTAGCATTAAGTTGTTAAAGAAAATTCATGCACTAATGTTAAAATAAGAAGTTTTTTTAAAAAAAATATTATTAGTTAATACATTCATTTGTTAATTCATCTTTATATTGGTTATGTTACAATAATTTAAAATGGCAAGAAATGGCCAGTAAGGAACTGAGAAAGTGAGCAACAGGTAAGTAAGAAACTAAGCAACAAGAAATGATAATCATTACTCAAAAATGTCATCAATGTTCATTTCTATAGTGCCTCAAAGATACCTACTCTCATCTGAGTTTTGGAAGCTAAGCAGGGTCAGGCCTGGTTAGTTTAGAGAAGGAAGATTTCTGGGGGATCCCCAGGTAGGGCTATGACAGAATCCTGACTGAACCTCTGGAGAGACTTAGTTGCTACTCAGTTACTGTACTGGGTTAGGGTATGTGATAGTATAAATATAGCAAAAATGATGATGATGATGATTTTATTCATATCCCATATTCATATCCCACCTTTCTTTCAACAAGGGAGCTTATGGTGGCTAACAGTATGTTTAAAACAATACAGGCTGACACTGTTGAAAACCTGCAATAAAATTAAAAATGTGAAACTTATTTAAAGAACAATTGAACAGTTTATAAAGTTCAAAATGTTAAACACTGAAACATTGAAAACACTGAAAACATTAAAATTCGTTAGACTAGGAAAGACATAGATATAGGAAAGACACAGGAAAATGCATATTCTAATTATTAGTAAATTATATAGTATTATGTAGTTATTATAGTATAGTCTGTATAATATATATATTATATGGTATATAATCAGTATATAATATTCTAATAGTATATAAAGTATCAGTTCTAGATGTTGTACATATATGTGATGTATGGAGATTGCAAAAGTAAATAGACTTGAATTACAACATAAGCTTTTCGTAAAATGTGTTTAGGTATCCAAATAAGAAATGTTATGTAAGGAACTATAAGGGAAAGGAAGGGGTGAACTCAAACTATTGGTTGCATTCAAATTGAAGATAAATAGGGAGTTTCAAGTAAGAGAAAAAAAATGTGTGTAAATATTGTTCTAAGTTGACAGCAAAAGGAAGTCGACAACTATTTTACTTTAAATATTTTTACTCTCTGTTTAATGTTCATATATGTTTTTCTTCTTTTTTAATTATCTGGACATCTGTGTTACATCTGTATTGGTTTATCTTTCTAGTATTTGCTCTGTTTTTTATTGTTTCCTTTATAGTGTTCTTAGTTAAAAAAAAAGTTTAAAAAATTCATTAGACTACACATTAGCCTTAAAAGATAAAAAAAATCTTCCGTTGAAAATGTTAAGAGATAAGGAGTAGCTAATTAATTTTAACAAATTATTTCCAAGCTCTGGTGTAGAGGGGCATATGTTTCCAGAATTAAACACCAAATGGAAGAATGGTGAAATATATGGAAGCACGAAGGGAACTTGTCCCAGTAATCACATTGGACTCTGAGTCACTCCCTGCCCTCTGAAGTGATTCCTCCCCACCGTACGAGCAAGAGTAAAGAGAAACCGCATTCATGTGCCGTCTGGCTGTGGCTTTGGGGGCTGTGGGGAGGGAAGTGCTTCATTTTGTTCTCTGACTAATATGGTCAGGAGGAGACGCTGACGTTCTTGTCAGGCCTCAGTGTGCAGGAGAAACCGGTTACTAATAAAAAAATTTACTTGGTGCTCTGTGATGATAGAGAGAGGGATGGATGGGCAGGCATTCATGTGTTTTGGCTAACATGGGCTCCTGTTTGCTCTCATCTCATATTATAAACCTTTCAGCACAACAAATGAAGCTACAGGTCTGTTTATGATTATCAAGGTATTTTTCTTTACCTTCTTGTAAAGTTTAGGGTGTGGGATTGGATATGGCTATTTGCACAGAATCCCAACGCAGCCTGTTGTGCCAAAGAAAAAACCAGAAGCTGGTCCTTCTTCCCCTTCTCCTTCAGGGGACATGCCAGCAGAACCCCCGTCTAATGGCTATACAGAGGTAAGCCTTTTAGAATGAAAGATGATTCTAGCTGCTCTAACACGGAACAACACACATCTGTGGTGCCTAGTGCTCCCAACATTGTCGTTATCCATTCTGCTTCCCTTCATTCTTAGTATTTATAAACTGCTTAGATCTAGATTTCAAAGGAGTGTACAGCAGTAATAGAGTATACAATATTAAAAAATGCCTGAAATCAATAACATGGTATTGAAATTACCTGCAAATTACAAGGTTGTTGTGTGCCTTCAAATCGTTTCTGATCTATGGCAACCTGAAGGTGAACCTATCAGTTTTCTTGGGCTGAGAGTGTGTGACACACCCAAGGTCACCCAGTGGGTTTCCATGGCCCAGCAGGGGAATCAAACCCTAGCCTCCAGGCTCATAATCTAACATGCAAAAAATCCAGTTTTTTTCTGTGCAGAAAAATTCTCTGGGATGCTCAAGTACAGAGAGAATACAGTGCAAAAATACTTTTTTTCCTTCTACATCCAGGGAAAAGCTACAGTAATTATCCATCCTTTCATACAAGAACAAAATAATCAAGGATTCACATCCCTATTTTCATGCTTCAGAAAGGAGAGGGAGTGAATTAGGTGTTTGAGGAAAGGTTGTCAACCTGTCCTATAAGAGTGTTTTGAGCAGTGGCTTGTCAGATGTTCCTAATTCTGAAATGTGCAAGCCCTCTCTCCTGTTCTTAAAAATTGTGATTTTTTTTCCCCTCAGACTCCTCTGTTGGCACCTAACTCCCAGAATGAGAATGAGAAATCCACAAACCTAGATTACAGCACCACTCAAAGTGTGAATGTGTATCCAGTAGAAAATTCTCTTCAGCCACCTCCTCCAGTCCAGAGAGTCATGGATCCAGGTATTTTAAAACACACAGGGCTGGTTGTGCAAAAATCTGCATCAGAAGGAGTTTCATTTTTTGGTCTCTATTGATGAGGCAGTTTTTGAATTTTGCTTTCATGAGGGCAAGTCACTGAAAGGAATAGTGCCTTGAAGGATACCATGTCCAACTTCCTGCAGTGAGGCACTAAGATTTGTAAGAGCCACTCTTCTGCTTTGCGTCTCGTGTCTTGCAAACAGGGAGCAGGAAGAATTGAAGATGCGCATGTCAAAAGAAATGTGGAAGCAGAAATAGATTAAGTGTAGCACTGCCTAAAGGGTCTAAATAGCACCTTTTCTTGTTTTTTCAAGGGGCTTCATTTAGCTAACCAAATAGAACCTCTCAGGGAGAGAAGAACAGCCAGGGACAGCTGCATCATGTCTTGGCCCCAGTAGCTGCTGAAAGGCCCGCCCTCCATTCCAAATGCCATTGTTCTGGCCTCTGAGGAAGACGAAAAACAGTAGCCAAGCCCAGCTTTTGTCTTTGGTTCCAGTAGCTGGTGAGAGGCCCTCTCTCCATTCCGACCACTGCTGCTTTGGCCTCTAAGGGAGAGAAGAGCAACCAGCATCTACTGGACTTAATTCCTTCCTGCCACTGCCTTCCCCTTTTCCTTGTGTTCTGTATTATTTATTGTAAGAATGTGGGCAGGGAACTGTCAAATTAATGATTTTTAAGCTGCGCTTGGAGCTTTTTTGACTGAAGGCTGGAGGTGTAAATGCTCTAAATAAATAAATAAATGTTACTCTGGGTTCTCTTTAATTACAAGTCATTTTATTGGTATTTGGGGAAAAGAGGAAGTTTTATTTTCTTAATCAGTAGAATTCTATACCCTCATAGATTATTGACTGTGTTTCCATGTTTTGTCTCCCTTTCCAGGTTTTATAGATATGTCTGGGGCATCTTTTCCTGAATTAATTGACTTAGTGAAAACAATCAATGTGCCTTCTTCTTCTGCTCCTTCTAACTTAACAGGCACTCTGACGGCAACTGATAGCTTAGTAACCCACAGTGGAGCATACCCATATTTTGGTAAGCATATTTTAAAACCAATTTACATTTAAATGTGCGATTTAATTGGAGATAGTGATCACAGGCAGTTTTTACTGACTTGGTGTTTAGTAAAACCTGGGAATTCCTCTTGTAATCTGCCGCCTTGATACAGTGGTTCAAAGAAGCATAACAAAAAGGAGACATTAATAAAGCACACAGTCACCAGTACTATACTGATGGTATGGTAAGACTAAATATGTTCTCACCAGAGCCCATGTTACAGAAATATTCTGTAAACAACTGCAAAGAGTCTTGTGGCAACTTGTATTGCACTATAACTTGATTGGCAGTTTGACTTGCAAAGTCTGTTGGCTGCTGGAATAATCGTTGTCCAGTAGTGAGATGAATCAGCAAAGTGATGAAGTACAAAATGGCTTGTGAGCCAAAGCAGCTGTGCTCTCTGTCCTGCCCTATAGCTGTTCTTGGAATACAGTTTCTGCCAGATCACTAAAACTGAGTCAGGAGGGGAAGACATGTTACTTGTCCAGTCAGTCCAGTATACAGCTGGAGAAGGTTACTGAAAGCTGAAAAACTCAGTAAGTTATGTAAGGATAGATGCCATTTCTTAAAGTTTAATAGGATTGATACCCAGGATTTAACTGTAGCTCAGTTATTACTTTCAGAAGAATCTGTGCCAGTTTGCTCAGTCACAATTAGGGGAGTTTATGCCTGAGAGCCCCTGAGATTTTCATTGGTGGAACTAAAGAATCCAGCAGAAATAGAAGGGGGAACTCTTCCCTCCAACTGTAACCCCTGTACACTTCTAAAATCTGTTCCAGAAAACTAAAAAAAACTATGGAGTTATGTGTTTGGGCAGCTTCTAGAGCTTGGAAAGGAAGATGAAAAAATTCTGCCACTCCGGCCATGCAGAAATAGCATCACCATATGCATTTTGTCCAGTGCTTTGGGAAGTACTGGGACCACTATTTACTGCAATCATGCTAAACAGAATTTTGGTTTGTGTGTTTTCAGGCCAGACCGCCCTTCCAGTCTCAGAAGACTCAACATCTTATCCAGAGGGTGTGAGTCCTCAGTCAATGTTACAGGAAGGAATGCCTTTAGATTCTTCTTTACCATCTCTTCCTATGGATGTATCCATAAATACCACATCTAAACTTGATGATGGTGCTCAAGAAACTGTTCTGCTCCCAGATGGGAAAGAAAGTCCCCCATTGACCAAAACATTACAGTATGACAACACTGATAGAAGGGTGGAAGAACTGACAGAAGACACTTCATAGCCCTTAAGGTGACAGCCCTGCCCAGAAACCAGCGCCTGTGAAGCTGGGCCTTGAATGCCCAAAGACTGCGTTACAACACAGTTCAAGCTGCCACCACTAGCATTACTCTCATGTCACCATCGGTTGTTGGCTTATATGCTTGAACATCTGGGTAACTGGTACTCAGTAACAATACTGACAGTTTGAGAAAGATGTTTTTAGATGAAGTTCTTTTATAGGAATATTGTCATGATCCCTATAAACAACTACCAAGATTGCTAGCAGTAGGAATGTAGCTGATACAACAAGCACAGCAAACTCTGATTTCAGTGGAGTTTTTCATCCCCTTGTTTGAGCTGTTGTTTGAATTCTGACCGCTGTGCATTCCCCACTCAAAGTCCATAATGGCTTTATTTTTTAACTATTTTATTTAATAATTTTGCAATAATAATTTTTATAACTTGACCTAGTGTTTTGGACACTGAGGTAGAACCTGATTCAAAAAGGAAAAGGCATGTTGGTCTTTCAGATTCTTAGGACGTAGTCCAGGCCTGCACATGGGCACTATTATTATGTAACAGGCAGGTGTGTGTGTTTCAGGCTATTGTGTCGATTGAAGTCATGTGACATCCACCTCACTTCAGCATTGGAATGTGCTAAAGTCAGAAACAATCCCGGTAGGGAGTAGCTGTGTCTAAAGCAGACTGGATGATGCCGTGAGGCTGAACTGTACTTTCAAACCTGAAGCAACTGTTTACTTCTTGATGCTGAAATCTACTTTTGTAGCCAGCAGGAAGGCTTCCTTGGGAAGAGTAGTTTAAAGGTGTAAAATACTTTAGCAATTTAGAGTTTTATGTTTACCTTTTAATTGGGAATACATGTTGCTGAAATGGTTTTCCTAAGTGTCTGTCAACCATTTAAGCCTGAGATTCTGACACCGATGATGAAATGAAAGTTAAAATTTTATTGACCTACTTGAATAATCAGATGTGTGCTAATGAGAAAAGAAGCTGCTGCATTTCTTACAGGAGGTGGTTGGTTCCTCCTCCTGACCCCTAACACTACAGTACTGAAAATGAACATATTTTCTTAAAATATAAATAATGGAGGCAATTCTGATTTACCATTCAGCACAGCTCGTACATATTCTCATGAGTTTTATGAATCACTTTTGATTCACTGGTTCTGTTTCCTGGAAGATTGGAAATAAATACTTTAAATATTTCATGAAGTCCAGTTCTCTTTTTTGTAAAAAAATTTTTTAAAAAATCTGTAACTTCGTAGGCACTCTCCAACATGACATTGGTTCTCCTTCATAATGGGCCTATTATAATAGTCTTTCTATTTACCCAGCCCTTAAAAACATCTGTGGTAGGTTTAGCAAGCTGTTAAGAGATACACATACCTTTCTGTACTAATACAAATCCTAGTTCCTGTCTTGCTCTATATAGCCAAAATTGCCGCATGCACAAATAAGAGTAATACTGGTAGACTTGGTAACAGGTCTGTGTAACACAACCAAATCTGCAAGGAAAACTCCTGCTAGAGAATAATTTGTTTGTCAAGCAGAGCTTCACACATGATCTAGGGATATAGTGCAACATTTGGGTGTAGGACTCTACTTATTTCTACTAAAGCCATAAGAGGAATTCAAGCAAATAGCCCGGATGTGTAGGGAGAAGGTCAGAAAAGCTAAAGTGTAGAATGAACTTAGGCTTACCAGAGACATTAAAAACAATAAAAAGGGCTTTTTTAGATATGTCTGCAGCAAAAGGAAAAACAAGGAAATGATAGGATCGCTGCCTGGAGAAGATGGCCAGTTACTAACAGGGAAGAGAAAAGGCAGAACTACTCAACATTTTCTTTGCCTCAGTTTTCTCCCAAAAAGATAGACGTACTCAACCTGGGGGGTCGGGAGCAGGTGAGGAAGGGGGGTCAAATGCAGCACAGAATAGGTAGAGAAATAGTACAGGAATATCTGGCTAAACTAGATGAATTCAGGTCTCCAGGGCCAGATGAATTACATCCAAGGATATTAAAAGAACTGGCAGGAGTCATTTCTGAACCACTCGCAATAATCTTTGATAATTGGAGAACAGGAGAAGTCCCAGCAGACTGGAGGAGGGCAAATGTCGTCCCCATCTTCAACAAGGGAAAAAAAGAGGACCCAAATAATTATCGACTGGTCAACCTGACATCAATACCAGAAAAGATCCTAGAGCAGATCATTAAACATGTAAAGTTGAAGGCTTTCATGGCCGGAATCCATAGGTTGTTGTGGGTTTTCCGGGTTTTGAGGCCGTGTTCTACTCGTATTTTCTTCTGACGTTTGCCTGCATCTGTGGCTGGCATCTTCAGAGGATATGGTGGCATGGAGTGAAACAGAGTATATATACTTGCGTAGTCCCCTGGGTGGGAGGGAGCAATTTGCATGTGTTACAGTTGGCCTATTGTTAAATGGGATATCCCGCAGGGTTGTATTGTTGTGTTGTATTCTTCAGCACTGGTAGCCAAATTTTGTTTACTTTCCGAGTTTCTTCTTTCCTGTTGAAATTGTCCATGCGTTTATGGATTTTGATGACTTCTCTGTGCAGTCTGACATAGTAGTTGTCAGAATGATCCAGAATGTCTGTGCTTTCGAAAAGCATTCTGTGTCCAGGTTGGTTGGCTACCAGTGCTGAAGAACACTAAAATCAAGACTCAAAAACATGCCAATGAACACCACCCAGACCCTGGAGGTCCCTCTACAGGGAACAACACAGTGGGCTGTTAATGTACTTAATGCACTGTTATGCATATCCCCTGACTAACAATACAACCCTGGGGGATATCCCATTTAACAATAGGCCAACTATAACACATGCAAATTGCTCCCTCCCACCCAGGGGACTACACAAGTATATATACTCTGTTTCACTTCCATGCCACCATATCCTCTGAAGATCGTTAAACAGTTTGTAATTACTTAGAAAGCAATGCCCTAATCACTAAAAGTCAACATGGATTTGTCAGAAATAAGTCATGCCAGACTAATCTTATCTCTTTTTACAATAGGGTTACAAGCTTGATAGATGAAGGGAATGCTGTAGACATAGCATATCTTGATTTCAGTAAGGCCTTTGACAAAGTTCCCCATGACATTCTTGCAAAGAAGCTAGTCAAATACAGGCTGGGCAGGGCTACTGTTGGATCTGTAATTGGTTGACCGACCGAACCCAAAGGTGCTCACCAATGGCTGCTTTTCATCCTGGAGAGAAGTGACTAGTGGGGTGCCACAGGGTTCTGTCCTAGGCCCAGTCCTATTCAACATCTTTATCAATGACTTGGGTGAAGTAGAGGGCATGCTGATCAAATTTGCAGGTGACACTAAATTGGGAGCGGTTGCTAATACCCCAGAGGACAGGATCAAATTTCAAAATGACCTTGACAGATTGGAGAGCTGGGCCAAAGCTAACAAAATGAATTTCAGCAGAGATAAATGTAAAGTCCTACACTTAGGCAGAAAAAATGGAATGCACAAATATAGGATGGGGGACACATGGCTGGATAGCAGTACATGTGAAAAGGATCTAGGAGTCTTGGTAGATCACAAGCTGAACATAAGTCAGCAGTGTGATGCAGCAGCCAAGAAAGCCAACGTGATTCTTGGTTGCATCAATGGGAGTATGGTGTCTAGATCAAGGGAGCTAATAGTACCACTCTATTCTGCTTTGGTTAGACCTCATCTGGAATACTGTGACCAGTTCTGGGCACCTCAATTCAAGAAGGATATCAACAAGCTGGAATGTGTCCAGAGGAGGGGGACCAATATGCTGAAGGGTCTGGAAGCCATGCTTTATAAGGAATGGCTTAGGGAGCTGGGTATGTTTAGTCTGCAGAAGAGAAGGTTAAGAAGGGGCATGATAGCTATGTTTAAATATTTGAAGGGATGTCATGCTGAGGAGGGAGCGGGCTTGTTTTCCACTGCTCCAGAAACTAAGACAAGGAGCAATGGATTCAGGCTGTAGGAAAAGAGGTTCCATCTGAACCTCAAGAACTTCCTGACGGTCAGAGCTGTTCAGCAGTGGAATATCCTACCTCGGAGTGTGGTAGTCTCCTTCTTTGGAGGTTTTTAAGCAGATGCTGGATGGCCATCTGTTGGGAATGCTTTGATGTGTGTTCCTGCATGGCAGGGGGTTGGACTGGATGGCCCGGGGGTCCCTTCCAACTCTATGATTGTAACGTTTCATCTATAAAGATCGGGCTTCCTGTACTCATAATACAACACAAGCATTCTCACCCTAACAGTGAACTTGGTTTTTTTTTTTTGAAGGACTTTTCTGCATGAATCCATCTGGTTTTGCTAAAGCAGTGAATTTGAGTCTACGCAAGGCAGCCATTGCATCATATAAAATGAATGTGTGCCTAGAAACATGCAGGCAAGTTCTATACATGCAACTCCTCAGGAAGTATTTCTCGTTAGTCTTAGTGAAAAACTATTTTAGGAACGTGGCTGTTTCACAGTGCATGTTTCAGAACTCTGTTGCGCTAAAACTTGGGGAAGGGGAGGGGGTGGAATTCAGCTTCACAGCATTCATTTTTTTCTTCTATGTTCATGGCCTGGGATGCTTTCATACTACATAATTATAGTTCTGTGATTTCACTTTAGCTGCCATGGCTGTATCCTATGGGATCCTGGGACTGTTTTAGAGGCCCTAGAACTGTGTCCCTCAGATTCCCAAATGCCCCTCCCTACAGGATACGGCTATAGCAGTGAAAGTGTAACTGTATGGTGTGAAAGGCCCCTAGGAGATACAAGATACTCAGTTCAAGCAAACCAATGTCTTTATTTTTTAAATTCATTACTCCATGATTTAGTGGCCCTAGGCTATAGCCCTGGATGTGCACTTTGCTTTCTAGATCCATTTGACTTTAAAAATATCGAGGCAGAAGTGAGAGCTATGGGGAACGGCAACAGTAGTGAAGAAATCTAAGGTCTGGGGAGAGCTTTGATTAGGCAGTATTATGTCTCCTCATTCTCAAAACAGGTGAAACAGTATTATGAAGTAGGGAACTGCTTCTCTATATGGTGAGATGAACTGCTCTTTATACCCAATATAGCAGAGGATCCTACAAGCTAATTTCTTTATGTACATGGGTGGTGCTTTACATTATGACCATGGGGAGGGGGTCCCTTTTTGTTTCCAAATAGCTACTTAAAAAAAACAATGTCATCTTCTGAATGGAAATTCTTTGGAAACAAAGCAGGCTCCAATAAGGGTGTGTGTTTTAAGTTGATTTGAAGAGCAACTCTCAGAGCAAAAGGCATCATCACATTGAACACCACATAGACGTTCATAAGGTCTCTAGGACTGGAGATACAACAGTACACATTCTAGAACTAGTAATCAGAAATAGCATAAAGTTTTGAGAGCTAGGCAAAAGGCAACACTGGAAGCATTGAAGGTATGCAGTAGAGTATATTGGATTAGTCTACTACAGACTTTTTGTGCATGTGTACTCTCCATAATCAGGTAGATGGATACAATATGCAGACGTGCCCATCTGTAGCAGTTTGACCTACCTGCTTCAGAAGGTGGGCAAGCCAGCAAGGCTCCTTTCATAGGATTGTCTGAGACTGGCTTCTATTTGACTTCTCCATGTCTGTCAGGAAGTTGCTTTAAACTGAGCTAGATCTCTCACTTGCTTTTTGTCTATACTGACTGCCCGAAGCTCTCCAGAACCTCACAAAAGAACTGAAGCAAGGATCTTCTGCATGCATGATGTGTACACCCTGACAAAACTACCATCAAAAGAAAGCAGCAGAGCCAAGTTCTATAGTCTGTCTTGGAAGGAGTGCATGTGAGAACTTTTGTCTGGACTGGGCAACTTGTGGGTTTCTCCATGTTGGACTGTAACCTTGTATGTATCAGCACTGGCTCTAGTAACTAAAGTGAGTGGGATGAGTGTTGTGTGTTGTCACCCCAGTCTAAATAAGTAAGGTCATACACATCACAAGCATGTTATATGCCAACCCAAGAAGGAGCATAGCCTGCACACACTTCCATAAAGTATAAATGTGGTCAGGTTTTTGCAATAGGAACATACTAGAACTTCCAAATTATCCAAGCCATACTTTAAGATGGCTTGCAGCAAATTGCTGTAACTGTCGGTATCTGACATTTTAAGTTTTCTGACTTAATATTAAAGACTGTGCTTTTCTTTAAAAAGAAAAAGACCAACTATACTTAGAAATGTTACCTAAAGTTTTTTTTTTATTTCTATACAACTGTGAAGTACATATTTGTCCTTTTGGCATTGCAGGCCCTCTGTCAATCTTTCCTGAAACGACATTACTTAGACTGTAGAAAATAAAGGCTAGAATCTTGGCTGATTTTAAAAGAAAACAAAGAAAAGGAGGATTACAGGGAGAATTAAAAGTTATTTTCAGTGGAGACATGAAGGAAAGCACAAAAGCCAGAATTGGGGATCTATTAAGAAATACAGTTCAGAACAATTTACAGTTCAGATTAACCAATGAATTCACCAACTTCACGAGATGTGCAGTGGAGCACAGATTGTGGCAAACTACATGTCTGTACACACAAACAAGATTTACAAAACGGATGATACTGAAGAAGGAAAAGGTGCATGCGATTTTCAGTCTGAACCAGTCTGAGCAACGACATGTCATCTGGAGCACAGATGGGTAAAGATTTAGGGCCAATCTAAATGTTCCATTTGCAACAGGGCAGTCACTTTGACAACTGTCAATATGTATAATGTAAGGTTCTATACAGTTCCTTAGTATGCTAAGCCCAAACAAACAAAACAAAAGACCAAGAGGAAACTTATCCAGAAGGTGTTACCATCTTGCTTATTATATTTCTCTGCCATGGCCAGTGAGAAAAAAAAAATCCCATGAAAAAAAAATAGTGAGTTGATAGACTCAAAAGGCTAGATGGGGAATAAAGATAGCCTTCTACTGCAACTCCAGATATTTTTCTCTGGCATGGATGGCACTATTCTTGCTTCTGGACACACTGGCACTGCCAACTGCTAAGTCAGGTGCCCAGATCACCTACCTGCCCCTATAGTGCTTGATCACACAAGTTACTGAAGCAACTCCCATGCTGCAAAGCCAATGTTTTGAGTTCATCTGTTCTCCCTATGTCATGTTGGCCATATTTTGCATCTGACAGCCACCATATAGCAAGGGGAGACATGCTCAATTTTGGAGAGAGGAGAGCACACTCTACTTTTAAGTTACTGCCTCTTGAAAAGGCACTTGTGCTTCTGTTTCAAATAAGAACCATTTTATCCTGTTTTGTCATGAGGACATTTCCATTCCAGTTAAAACTTCTCAATCAAAGACAGCTTGTCTTGCCCAGGCACTGAAGTGTTACCTCCCTCCCCACTACAATAAGTTAGATTTTACAAGACTATAATGAAAATATGTAAAATGTTTTTAGAAACAGTGGAAAAAGAAAAGTCAAGCTGTATACAACTTACAACAAAAATATCCAAAAAATGCATATTAAAAAAAAAAACCACTGGAGGAAAACCTGCAAACCCTTTCTGCTATTAGGACTACAGTATTCACTGCAAAGTTTCTGCAGTTTGCAAAAATGTCAACAGAGCGCATAGTTACTTGGAATTACAACCAGTGTGCCATCTTAAGGAAAGAATGGGCTACAGAAGTTACACTTTAAAAATTCTAGTTAGTTGAAATATTCCATTATGATGCACTGCACCATCGTACTGACCCTGTAATCACACAATCTACAGATTTTTTTTTAAACTCGAAGTACCAAAAATGGTTTCTTACAAGATCACAGCTGAAAGACAGTAATAAACAAGACTAAGGAAGATAACCCCTTCAGCTCACGTTAGGGACTCTGTTCTACTCAATTATACAACAGTTCTTTCCTCTTAAATAAATTTTGTCTTGAGAAGTGGCCAAAATTTACTATGTGGAATGTATTAACAAAGTACAGCACATGCAGGTTTTTTACACTGTGAACAAGTTAGCAGCAGGGCTGAGAAAGTGTTTTCATATCAAGCTTCAGCAGATGAATGTATGGCCATCTTGGAAATAAAAACTGAAATATGAACCCCACAGACATCTGCACTGGATCGTCTGGTCTCTGTACACCTCACACCAGGAAATCACTCAAGGGCTTCTCACATCACTCTCACTTGTACCTTGATAAGGACAGACTTTAGTTTAGGTCATAACAGATTTGTCTATATTACAGATTTATTAGTCACTTCAATTCAAGTAGACTCTGTCCACACTGAGGCATTAGAAGTGTCAGATCTATCTTAGGGTTTCAGTGGGCTTCTAGAGCACTACAGCTGGAACCAGTACAGGAAGCTCAAGTAAGTTAATAACCAGTTGGGTCCAATACTTGGCTCACGTTGATTTCTGGCGGTAGTGGAGAGTCAAGTCACCACCACTCTTCCATATGAAGTGCTTGACAGTTCGAAGGTCCATATTGGGATCCAAAACCTGTCACAAAACAAATAGGGGTTTGGGTCAAGCTCTTATCTAAGTCTTGATTTTTTTGCCATGTGCACTGAAGTTTACAAATGCACTCCTGATGTCTCCCAGTATATGTAAAATACAGTCCTCCCTCTACAATTGCGGGTTTGACTTTCACAAATTTGATTATTCGTGAGGCAGGTGCTTGCCTCTACCCTGATTGTCCCCTTCCCATTCCCTTGCATTCCTCACTCCAGGCTTGTGTTTAAAATTGACATTTTTGCTTTCTGGGTGAGCGAAGGCCTCCTCCCACTGCTGGATGTGTGTCCCCTCTCCCATGAGAGTGGCTGCACCTTCTGCAGTGTAACAGCTGATGACTGGGTAGGTGCTCTCATTGCTCCAACCCCTCCCTTTTCAAGATGGCTGCCAAAAGTAACTAGAAGGGAAGAACTGTGCTCTTTTCCCTTTGAGGGTAAAGTACTAGTAAGCCCTTTACTGTGTCTTTTTTCACCCCCATTCTCTGACAGCGGGGCCAGAGGCAAAAGGAATGGGAAAGGGGAACTCTGGAGGGGAATCGTAGGGGGTGAGAGTTATTTGCGATTTTTCCACTTTCGTGAGGGTTCTGTGTCCCTAACCCTCACAAATGTGGAGGGGTTACTGTAGAGATACAAGCAAATGAAGATTTTCCCTGCTTCCTGTGCAAAAGGGAAACATCCACCTGCCCCTGTCCCAAGCATACACATCCTGCAAACACATGGGTGGATGGACGCCCAAATTATGGCCAGAGCACAGCTTGTTCGCTAGAAGATTTAAAATAGAAAAAATAATTGGATAACATCAGACTGCTGGACTTTGTAAAGGAAATTACAGCATCTCCCTAGGGATATAGTAAGTGTGCTATTTTCATCTTGAAGCAGTGGATAATCTCAGATGCTGAAAAATAAAGCAGTTACTGAGGGGGGAAAAAGGCTAAGCTAAGCAGTTTTCATTTGGATACATTTTCAAATTCTCAAAATGTGGGAGACAAAATATGTACTCCATTCCCCTCTCTCAGCTTTACTCTTTATTACAACTTCTACCCCAATTTGAGTTTTGCTGGACCATCTTTTTCCACAGTTTCAAAATTTCTGGAAATATTCTATCTGATGAAGGCCTTCATCCACATCATTCATAGTTCCCTCACAAATCCTGCTCTCCTTTCAAGGAGCTCAGAATGGCATATACAAGTGTTCCATTTGGTCCTCCCACCAACAGCAAGGAAGGCAATGGGTATACCTGGTCCTGGCACAAGAGTTCAATTTTCTCCTCTGCTAGAACGGCAATATCTTCCTCTTTTTCTTGTTCCCCAGCTTTTTCATTGTTGGAAGAGCTAGTTGTCTGTGATTCATTGTCCAAGTTTATTATCTTTTCATAGACATGCTCCATCACCTTTCTGACTTGCAGCATGTCACTAGCTGATAGTCGATCCCTGTGTGGGGAAAGAGTTAAGATTTAAGACAAGAAGGCTTAGCTGAATCTGATTTATGTTTCCATATTCCTGGGAATGAAAGGTGCTACTGATCTTTGTTTACACTTACTTCTTTAATGTTTTTGCTCCTGAAGACGAATGAGGTTGGAGGTAGAAGGGAATCTTGTTGAATTTTGGCATATTTTTCTATAAAATAAACAGAAATAAGAGAAACCATTATATTGCACTTCCCATGTTGTAACAAATAGATTTTTAATTTATACATTTCAGCTGTATTAATTCCTCCTTGAATGTTTAACTCAGAAATATTTCCAGGCACTTTTCCCATTTTTTTTTCTTTTCCTTTTCTGCAAGCACCCAGGCAGAATAATCCACCTCCTCCTGCCTTTTTACCAGTTTGGGACACAGACTGCCTTACAACAGATTTTAAAAAACACAGTTAAGAATTCACAAGAGATAAAATTTAAAAACTATCAAAAAAATTAAAACCAGTTAAAAACACAAGCCATAAAACACACGTACACACAAAAACCAGGGGCAGAAACGAGGGGAAAATTACAGCTACCCTGTATGGGATTCACTAATGTCTACATGAACAAATCAGGGCACTTTTAGGGCTGTAAGTAAGGTTCTCCCAAGCTTTTCTCGCCACCTGTTTGGGCACATGGGTGCTGTGGTATGAGCAAGGTCCTTAGCAGAGCAGATAGATGATGCATGCAATCGTTCTCATAATGTTACTCTCTGTTTTACAAGAACAGGCTACTAGGTAATCCCGAAAGCAATGAGAACATTTCAATAACACTCATACAACATTACATGTAGGTGTAACAAATGGAATCCAAAGTGGATTTTAAATTTTTTCATGACTGGCAAGTAATCACAACAAAAGCTGTCTATATTGAAACGAGAAAAAATGTAGAACTCTTAAATTTTCAAAAATAAGCTGTTTTCCAAAAAAGGACACTTACATCCACAGTGATGTCAATTACCCATTGTGGCACAGTTTCATTAAGGAGCATGGATTCAGTTTCCCCGCCGGAATCCCGACATAGCAACCTAAGTAGAAGAAAGATCAAGGAGACAACCTTTGAGTTCAGTACTAACAGTGATCCTATTTAAACAAGGAAACACAATAGAAAGCAGCAAGGGTATTAAAATCGGCTAAAGATAAAAACTGAGAGTAATGTTTTTGAGACATTTTACCAACGATTTGTATCTGCAGTAAGCAGCACATGGTTTGTATTAAATTATTGGGGGAGCACGTTGAAGCATTATGGAAAACTGTATCTAACTTGTCTTGGAGCAAATTATTAAAAGACAGTTCAAACCAACTATTTCATTTTACAACAGCTTAAGGGGGCCTCAAGTTATACAAACAGGAAAAGGTTTGTGATCTTTTTTTTTGTGGGGTCTGCAATATATTCTATGCTAAGTTTGAAGCAGTATTTAATGCTGAATCCGGATGGAAGGAAGGCTTGCAGCCTCATGATTCACTTAAAATTCTGTACATTTTTAGTATAGCATAAATATATGTCTCCATAGTTCTTATGTCAGATCTCACAGCTGCATTCATGAAAGCGCAACAGGCACAAGCCTTTCTTGCGCAATGGTCAATTAACCACCTCACATCTAAAATGAGAGGGAGAGGCATTATTTCCTGCACTTGTGGAATAACTGTAGTTACATAACCTCTGTGAAAGCATAATCATTTAAGCACTACTTTTACTCCAGTATCGTGCCTCAACAGGATTTCATCCTGTATTTCAGCTCTTTTCTTATTTACTGCTCTACTATAGGAAATAATTCTATTACAGAAGATTTCAGGGGGCTTATAGGATAACAGCCACAAACAACTTAAGGCCACTGTCAAAAGACCACTTTATGAAACAGAGCAAAGGAACACAGCTGAAGCATGAAACATAAAGTGGAAGAATCAAAATTCCTATTTAAAAAATATTTGCCTGGTGCTGGAAGTGCATTAAGGCAGGCACTAGAGGCAACTTTGTAGGAAATCAACAGGAAATTCAATGTGGCAGGAGGTCAAGACATCCACAGAAGAAACACTTCAGGCACTAGGGGACTTCATGCGGCCCCGGGCTACAAACGGTGCACCCTAGCTCTAGATCCATTGAAGAGATTTACTGTAAAAGAAGGCTTTGGCAATGGCTTCTTCCTTCTGGTGCAGAACAACAGGCATATGGTTCAGGCCTTTCTGCCACACTTGGCTACTTCCGTGGTCTTTTCATGGCTAGTTTAGCAGCTAGTACAGATGGAAATTGGATGGCTCATTCTCCAATGCCGTGTCATGACTCCTAGTAGTGAGGTACTTATTCGGAGGCCTTTTCCCTATTACTTGATGTGAGGGGACAGAGACCATCTCTGGGCAATGTGGGAAAAACTGCAGCTCAGAAACCAGCAAAAGCTCTACTTTTCACTACGGTGATGAAAATCTGAGGAAGCAGATGAAGGAGCCATTTTATTTGTCTCATGACATAGGAGTAGAGTTATCAGAGTCCTGTTTCTTATGTGTAAGGAAGAATGTACATGCTTGGGATTTCACTAAGAGTAGTACCCATCCATGTACACATCAAATTCCTTCTGAGAGCCAGTATGCAGTTCACAAAAGGAGGCTTGCTCCTTGATAATATGAATGCAAAGAGTGCCATGGATATTTTAAGACAGACCGTGACCTTGTGAATCATCTTGCATGTGTTTACAGGTAATTCTACTTAATATGGAAGTGTTCAGACTGCCCCATATATATTTTCTCAATAATCCTTGATGACAGCCTCATATTGGAAAGAACAGGAAGGGCATGAACCTGAAAGCCAATTGCCTGCCTAGGAACATTTAACACATTCATGGCAGAAGCAAGATCAGAATTACAGGCCTCCTACTTCACAGATCAGTTGCTTAATCACTTTGCTACTCTGCCTATAAAGACTGAATGCCCCACAGTGACCTTAAGCTCTGAAAATTCAGTGGCTATCTTGAAAGCCCCTCAATCTATGCCAGAAACATGAACAAACTTGTCACTGTTCCTCACCAGGTCCTTCACCATGCTTTTTCAGAATGTCTGTACCTGAACAACGTGCGTCCTCCAGCTTCACCAAAAATAACTGGCGTGTGTGGTGGCACTTGGAAGTACCCATTTCCTTTCTGCACTCTGTTCTCCTGCTCACCATTCACTGTTGCAGGGAAGGGAGACAAACCCAGCACAGTGTTAAGAGTAGACAGTAACTCAGTTCAAGACAAAGTGTGACCCGTTTTCATTACAGCAAGTGAGCTGACCACCCAGTAGAATTTCAACAACAGCATCAAAGCCTCATTATATGTGACATGAAATCAGGGGTGGGTAATGTGCAGCCCGTAGGTTGTATGCCCACAGGCCCTGGAGGGGAAAATAAAATGCCCCCAAATGTCCTATAGGTAGCATGGGGGCATTTTCACCATGTTTTCAGCCTCTTCTCCAAATCATTTTAGTCAGTCACCTCTTGTTGTTAAAAAAAGGGTCTCTTCTGGGCCTAAAATTCCCCACATGTGTCTGAAAATCTGGTGAAAATGCCCCCCATGCTCCTCAGAGGACATCCTGAGGCAAAAAAAAAAATATTGTTTTTCATTTTTGCAGTGGAGGGCAAATATAGCCCCCTAACCTTTGAGAGCTGCCCACTCCTGCAGTAAATGCATCAGCATCATGTTTGTCGTTGTTGCTGTTGTTTTTAAATTAAAACTAAACATGGGACTTCCAAAGTGATTTAACTCTTCCTCCTACCACCACTGTGGACAGAAAATGCTCACATATACAAATCGCAACAGAAAACTTTATGAGCACCCACAAGAGCATTTCCCCCCTTTCTTATTTACAGCACAATGAACGAATTTTTTTTTTCAAGCTAACGACACAGGAAAGAAGGGGCTAACTTTTCCTCATGCACATTATGGCCTTGATTCTAATCATCTCCCTCATACTTAATCCCCTTCCCCATTTGATGTTACAACTCATAGGAAGTTATGCTCCCAAAGAAAACACAAATGAGCATCCACCCAACTGTAAGGGTCAGGAAAGGATCTCAGTGGACTATTCTTCACATTTACATACCAAAAGTTTATTACATATGAGATCTTG
Organism: Cyclura pinguis; assembly: GCA_030412105.1. NCBI lineage: Eukaryota > Metazoa > Chordata > Lepidosauria > Squamata > Iguanidae > Cyclura > Cyclura pinguis. Next base: position 131,252,115 of record CM059604.1, on the reverse strand, counting down.
ACAAAAAGATGAACCAGCTCAAAACACATAGAAGAAGAAATCTAACATTCCCACACAACTCTGAGAAACACTTACCATGGTTCATTTCATTTTCTTCTTCATCCATGGGATTGATGTGTGTTCTAGGCCAATACTCTAAGAGAGCCTGCAGTAAAAGCCCTCCGAGGTTTACTGTACATTGTAATACAACAAGGAAAAAATTATTGGGGATGCTCATATACATGTTAAGTTTGCAAAGACATAATTACACTCAATTTGTTATTAGTATTAGTTACAAACATTTAGGCTGGAAACTAAAAAAAAAATCATACAGCTAGTACAGCACAGGCCACTGAGCCTTTATGTTTCTTGAAGAGCATTTTCAACTCCCTGACACCAACTCCTTCTGAAAATGAGAGGACTTTCAACAGCTTGTTTGGGAGTCTGATGTTCAAGGAGCCAAAAATCACTAGAAATCTCAACATCCTTGTGTGCATCCAAAGTAGCTCTTCGGATCCGGCCTATAATCCATTTTTGATCTAAAAATCAACAAGCTTATCAAAAGACAACTTTGCTAAAGAGCACTTGTTGAAAACAGAAGTCCAGCTACTAATAACTGGACTGCCTGTAAGATCAGGATATAGATAGCAATCCATGCAGAGAAAAGACTTTGCTACAGTTTTACAGATTACATCTGAAAGAATACTGTAGAACTGTGGATCAAGAGAAGCTGGGCACTATTGAGTCCAGCAAGAGGCCAGCTTCTAACCCCCCGCACTCCCGCGCCAACAAAAAATGTCATGTCAATTAAGTCTGAATGTAGAAAACTCCCACAAGCATTTGACAGAAAAATCCATTTAAGTTTCTGGCATTTCCACTTCTTGGGATGATAACATAATGTAAGGTTGTAAGTTCTGTCTTTTTTTTTTAATCAAACAACAACACACTCACATTTTGGATCAGATCCATCTGGACTGCTAAACCCAGCATCTTTTGCTGAGACCCAAGCTGCAAAGCAGTCACTCTCATCTAAAGTAATTGTCAACATCTGTCAAAAAAAGATCATTGGGAGGGATGCAATATAAATACTGTATTAAGAGCAAAAGCTTTTTCTTTGCGTTCAAACACATGCAAAGCTTTGACAAGACACTTCTGATTTACACAGGGATTACAGGCAAATGACATCTGTTACCTCATCATTAACATTTATGTATTAGTTTTCACAGGCCATACAATAAGATATTTATGGAGTTGTGGCTATCTTTTCAGAATAATTATTAAGTATTCACCAGTATGGAAAACATACCCAAAAAAGGACAATACCATGTTTTGGGGGGAAAAAAGTCTTTCAAATTTGACTTTTTTCCATTCTAGGCTGTATGTCCCCAGCCCTATTTATTGCCACTCCCATTGATGTTCTGCTGCAGGAGCAGCAGAGGAAAAAAAAAAAGCTGTATTTTCCACCTCTAAAAAGGCACGTAGCCCCACAAGCAATTTACCTATAAGGAGATGGTGACTTTTGCTGCAATCAAGATTGTGTTATAAAAATATCCCAAACTATGAACATTCCCTGGAGAACTGTTAATTCATTTGAACAAAATGGAAAGTATGTGGCTCAACTGGGATTTAGAGAATTGTGTCCACCTAAAGAAGGATATCCATCAAAGTTCAGTAACTAGGTAAGGAGGGCATTAATCAGAGAAAGATTAAATAAGCCAATGGTAACTTGGAAGGAGAGGGAAGATCTGCAGCTGAGATCTCTCAGTGCAATGGGACCACCATCAATGGGATAATTATCACCTGGACACTTCATGAATGGAGTTTTACGGAACAAGCATGAGAAGAAAGCCACCACTGAAACAAATCTTTGTCAAAGCCATCTGAAATTTGAAAATTGGCATGTTGGAGCCTCAGAAACATGTGGAGAAAGATTCTCTGGTCTGAGACCAAAACTGAACTCTTCGACCTTGCCACAAAGTTCTGAGTTTCTACCAAATATTGACGCAGGAGCATGAATATTTATGCAATGAACAAGTGCCAGTTTACTTTACTTTTATGCTTCTCCCCCAACATTCAGCACCTTAATAGTGTTGAGCTGCTTGCATACCCCACTTAGTGATAACAACATAAACTATTCCAGATTGTAACACATCAAAATGGATTCAATACTTCTGCAAGACACGTTAGCTGTTTTGAAGAGTTTCAGTGACCCTAACATTCACATACAGTACACTATACAGATTGGTAGAATGTAAACCTATCTCATGGTGGTAGTGGGTCCACTAAACACAATATTGGGGGGGATACATGATAGTAAATCCTCTCTCTAGGTCTCTGTGTTGCTGCTTTCACTAGTTGGTGTCCTTAGGGGAAACAGGGAAGCAAAATAGGAAAACATAAATCACAAGGCAAGAAAGGGAAGAAAACTCCAGGCACCCAAAAATGTTGTTAAGACCAAAACATTTTGAATAGTTGTCCTGGAACAAAAACAGAGCATCTTTATGCAACCTGGCTATCTTCCTACTATTACAGTTTCCCTTAGGAGAAATCAGGAAGCACAAAAACAGTCATAATCCATTTTTCTTTTTTAAAAAAATAACTGACAAACTGACATCTGATTCCCAACTTAAGATGAAAACAGTGCTTTTTCTGTGTAAAGAATAACAAGTCTAATGTAGAGAACTAGACTAGGCAGCAGTCCTGGATAAAGCTAGTTTCATCCCCACTCAGCCATGAACCTCACGGGGTGACCCCAGGCAGTTTGGTCTCTCAGCCTACTCTACCTCACAGGGTTCTTCTGAGAAAAAAGTGGGTGTGGGGACAACCATATATATTTCCTGAAGTGCCCTGGTGGATACACGGGACACAAATGCAATCAAACAACAACACACATTATGTAATGTCAAACTGCAGCTCTGATAGAAAGATATGATGTGCCTTACCCCAGTTTTTAAGTCTACTGAAAACCAATTTGGCACATAGACCATTTTAAATCTTTTTTTAATTTCTTCTTCAAAATCCACTTTCCCAAGGTCTTCTACTTTACATGCCTGTCCATTAAAAGACAAAAGGAAATAATGGTTACTTGGTATAGAAGTGTCATATATAATTGTTGCTCTCTGCCTTCAAGTCATTTCTGACATGGTGACCCTAAGGTGAACCTCTCACAGGGTCTTCTTGGCAGAATTCATTCAGAGAGGGCTAGCCTTTGCCTTCCTCTAAGGCTGAGAGAATGTGACTTGTCCAAGGTCACACAGTGGGTTTCCATGGCCAAGTGAGGAACTGAACCCTGGTTTCCAGAGTTGTAGTCCAATGCTCAAACCACTACATTTGCTGGCTCTCTTACATGTGCAATGCTGAACTTTATTCACATTTACTGTTGAAGTGTTTTAGACACTCCCATGCTTGCCTAATGGACTTTCAAAGAATGGCAAAGGAAATTGGCCACTACTAATCTTTCTCCAGAACTGCTCAGAAGTACCCAAATGCTTGAAAGGTGGAGAATATGCTTCTGGCGATGTGAAGAAGGGGTGCAACATGGCAAGAAGAGGAAGAATATGAGTGTTTTGACATTCCAAGCAAGCACTCAACAACTCCATTTTTAGCAAAAGATGAACTAATCCAGGATTAAACCTGGAATTACTTTTCTCTGGAATTTGCAGATTTAAGAGTATCAAGTAACACATACTACAACCTGCTGATCTGCCAGATGACTCCTGTAGGCACACTTCAATTTTTGAGCATTTTACCTTTTGGGCACATTTCAGATTTTGAGAAAGGGCAATAAGAACTCCCTCAAAACAGGAAGTAGCCCACCACAAAGCATCCACTTCTCAAAAGGCAAATGGATAGGACTAAAATGTAACTTGCTCAGCAGCCTGAACACAAAGCAGAGATGGGATTCAACGTCAAGGGCACAACTACACTTTTGAACCTGCCGTATTCTACTCACAGAAGGTATGTAAATTTATTAATTTTAAATCATCTGAACAAAAAGAATTCTCAGGATGATGTACAATATATTAAAAAACACAGAATTTAAACAGCCCAAACTAAAACCAGCAGCAAAGAATACATAAAATCAAAGTAAAACAAAGTAGAAGACTGCTGAGATTGAAAAGCACTGAAAACACGTCTTAAAATATCTAAGAAAACCAGGGTCTCCAGCATTCCTCATTAGGCCCTGGAAAACCACTGGGTGACTTTGGGCAACTTACTCTCTCTCAGCCTGAAAGAAAAGCAAAGACAAACTTTCTTCAAACAAATATTGCCAAGAAAACCCCATGATAGGTTTGCCCAAGAATCGTTGTAAGTCATAAATGACTTTAAAACACACAACAACAACAAAAACAACAACACGTAGTGAGTTTTGAGGGACTAGCTGTCCTGTCTTTAACAGTTTTCTCTCTTGCAGCCACTTACCTCACCTCATCTGTCCGGGAAACCCCAGGGATGTTTTTAGACCACAGGTAGGTATTTCCAGGTAAAACTGATGTGGGTCCAACACACTTAACATGGTCAAGAGATTTGAGTACAAGGCACAGGTAGACACAAATGTAACTGCCAAATAGCTTATTTGCTTCCACAAAGAAAAATAACCCACCAGGCAAATGAGTAAGCCACAGATACTTGTGGAAGCAAAATCTCTACCCACTCCTATGACAACACAAGCAAAACAGCCATTGCTTTCAGCAAGTCCCTTCTCCAACTCTGAGATGAAACACACCACCCTTTCTAGCCTACCAGGATGTTTCCCCAAACTCTAGGCTTGTAGCCCTGAACAGTTTATCTTTCTTTCTCCTGAATACTTTCAAAATAAAGCACAGAGCCATAGCATTATTTTTTATTTTGTAAAGAATGACTCTGGAGGCCCTATGAACTATAGGCAAAAGGAATAGAGCTGAAGGCCAGTGAGTTATTTTACAGCACGCCAGCTTCTCATTTTCAAAAAGTTTGAAAAAATGCAGAAGGGCCTGGAAGGTGTTAAAGGATGTGGACAATGGATATTGATGCCTTGTAGGTACTTCACTGGGGACCCCAGAACTACTTTGTCTGTTGAACAAGCAAACATAAAAGAATGCAACTGTATTTAATATTAATCAACCAATTTAACCTACCTTCAACACATCCCAGTATGCCACATTGTTGTTTGTGTCTTTGGTTAATATATGTCTTTTGTCATTGAGAATGTGGCACTGAATAATACTAGCACCACCTAATAAGAAGAGGGAGAAAGCATGTTATATGAATTAGACAATCCATGCAAATTTAACACAGGAACAAATATAAAACCACCTGGAGAAGTGTAGTAGGCTGAGGAATGGAGAAAACAGAACTTTATTTTCATTTTCTAATCCCTGTAAAGCTCAGAAATAACAGAAGGAATTAACATTCTGCACCTCTCTGTATAGTAATCATACATTTTATATACAGAATTTGGATTCTCCACAGTCAATTTCTAAAAGATGGGGAAAAAAATAAAACAAGCTTTTTGTCAGTTATAACTGGCTTGAAAACATCCACTAAGAACCTGCTGGTGGTTTCTATCAAAAAGTACCAAAAGCGCTGACAGTGAGACTATACTTCTGTACTCAATCTTGACCGATTTTAGACAACAGAACCTCTGGTTTTTTTATGACAGGTGGGCAGAGGGCAGATAAGAATCTACTAGTAGTCCTCTGGGTGATTTGCAGAAGATTCTTGACTATTTCTGACTCCCTGAAGTTTAAAAGTTATCAGCAAAAAAATGACTCCTCCTTGTAATTACACTGCCGAAATGATGAAAGCCTATGGAAACCAAAAGAAGATTTTATGTGGAAGGATTGTGAGGAACATTCAATTCGGGCACTGGAAACAAATTTCTGGATTCACAGTTCTTCTATGTCTTTTGCACCAGGCTCTAGACTTGATGGATCTTGAGTTTCTAGTTAAAACTAAACAGACACCCACAAGCTTGAGTTCTGTCCAACATCTCCTTTTATGGAACAGATTAATATTTGTTCCCCAAGATAGTGCAAAAATGAAATATATGGATCATATTATCTGTTCCTGTATCATCTGCCATACCCATAAACCCCTGAGTAATATTCCCAAGTGATTTCCCCATAGTAATCTTACCTTTAATGACTTGGTCAGGTTGTGTGCATAGGGGTGTGATAGGATTGGTACAGTCGTTGTCATAGTCACCTGAAGCTCTGAAATTGTGAACTCCCTTCAAAGTCTAGAAATGAAATTGGGGGAGGAGAAGAGGGGTGGATAATTTGAGCCCACTGAAATACATAAAAGTGTTTCTTATCTTTTTCTTCCCTTTCTTCAAAAGAGCACAGACTTCCTGGCAAACACATGTCCAATCACTCCCTGTCTTGGACCTTATGAGAAAGATCATTAGCTTAAAGTACCTAACCTCATTAGGTCAGGAATGACTTTGAATGCCATCTCTTTCACCACTGTAAAGATAGGACTCTCCCTTAAAGTCTTCACTGCTTGGCTGACATGAAACACTATGCCCAATTTAGAGTGCATGACACGAGAAGAGGCCATGTCTGAATCCAGTATATAAGAAACTCAGGTGGTTGAAACAAAGCCCAGGTCATGCCAGACCCCACTGAGCATTATGCATGAAGCAGAAGAGTACTCAATGTATATTTTGGTAACATGGACAGCTGCTGCCTTAACTCTGCATTTTCCTCAACTAAGACCATTCAACTTCCCAGTGTTACATGGGAAAGAAATCTCTTTATCACTGTGTATAGATATATGCATAGTTCTACAATAAAGAGTCAATATATTTGCATATTTTAAGCAGTTCTCACCCATTTATTCACAGAAGACTTAGTTGTTGCAACCCAAAGCGCTGGAGGAGGATCAGCTGATCGATCTAATTCCATCTGAGTGACCAAAAATTCAAATATTAGGACAATCTGCTGGTCCACACTGGGGACATTAAATTTAAACAGGACTTGTACATACAAATGGTTTAGTATAGTTCATAATAGTGCTGTAACATTTGTTCTACTTCAAAAAAATGGACTACACATGTCACAGATAAAATTCCCTGCACATGTTATCTCAGATGCAAGCATAGCATTCTTCAAATTCTTTGGCTTCTGATACCTGCCGAGAATTTCACTGATCCCAGTTTCTAGTTCTGACATACTTTCATGACCCTTTGCAATGCTTCACTCATTGCCAAAATTAAATATTGTCGAACACATCTGAAGGCTAGTTTAATTCCAGCAATAACACTGTTCTATAGGATTAATATATCAAAATATAAAGAAATGTGTATTTGTACAACCATTACCGATTTCAACAATACTGCAAATGTATCATTTGTCATGAAAATAACCCTCCCTGGTTACAGAAAAATTTCGTGTTGCATAAAAATCATTAAATAAAAGTGATTAAATTTCCAGCAACATTTTCACTGGTGCCATCAACAAGAATCCAAGTTTGTTAAACTGACAAAAATATAACAGCAGAAAAGAAATCACTGAAAGTAATGGTTAACCCCATCCAGTAGTGGATTGCTTCAAAGCCTTCCTAAGAATATATTATGCATTTTTATAATAGCCATGAATGATTGCCAGAAGCAAAAGGTGATCAAAAATCTCCTCATAGAAAGCTTTGTCAAGCAGTATTAAAGAAAAGAAAGGAATGCTACCTTAAGAACTGGTGCCTTTTCTTCACAAATCAGCACCCGGATATCAGGGTTCCGTAAATCTGTACAATATATCTTTCTGTCTCTTCCACCTGAATAAACGTGAGTGAAGGCTTCATTGACCTGCAGTGCCCATACGCCTTCATCGTGGACTCTGTATGTAGCTATACACCTCTGCTGACCAAGTGACCAAAGTCTGATAGTGCCATCAGAGCTGCCAGAAAGACACTGCAACAAGAATGGCAGTTGAACTCAAAGTCATTATATATCCAGCCGCATCTCTTTCAAGCCACTGTACAAGCTGACTTTTTCCCCAAAACTATGCTCTGCTGTTTTCTCAAATAGACTGTCAAAGATATTCACGCTTACCAATTTCATTACCAAGCAGGAGCTTTCAAAAGAGACCTAGGGTGTGTGCTCTGTTTAGCCAATGATGAGGAGTAAGTATTGTACAGAGGAGAAAATACTACTCCCTGACAGACACATTTATTGTACAGTTAACATACTTCACAGCAATGTAATATTAAATGCATACCTGTGTGCCATCTCTGTTCAGGAGCAAAGCTTTAACATTGTCTGTGTGTCCCTTCAGTTTCATAAGCTTTGCACAAGTTCTTGGATCCCACACCCTTAAAACCTGTTAAGGAAAAGAATTCCTCTGAAATCAATAGAACATCTGAAGTAAAGGAAAACTAAGTTCTAATTTCTTCTTTATCCTTAAGGTGTTAATTGTTTAAAAGACTTCACGTATGTCAACTTTATTTAGGTCTCTTAAACTGGCACTACTTATCCAAATGGTACAAAACAATCAATTTTAATTTCTGGAATTATCCATTCTGGAATTATCGAATTATCATCCTGAATTGTTATGAAGTACAGACATGCTTTTTACAATGCCTTTTTTACAGGAGCCCAACCCAGCCCTGCTCTCAATTTCTTGTCTTCTGTCTAGCTGGATGTTTGTTTGTTTTTTTGGCAGCATTGGCACTGGGAGGATGGCGAAGAGGGTTAGGGAAAGACAGACTTTCAGTGTTGGGTTGCAGCAGTGTGCCTGGGAAAGAATGGGATTCTACTCTAGGTGGCCCTACTTTAGCTGTCTGAAGTATAACAGGCAAGGAAAACAGCTGCTACCAGAATTACTTATGAAACATGTGTGAAGAACAAAGCAAAAAAGAAAATGGAAGACAGATTAACTTGTTTCACCAGCTAACGTGGCATATTGAAAAAGCATGGATCTGTAAGTTTTGCCACTGAAATGGAAATCATAAGAAAAGTGGGAGCTGTTGAAAGAAAAAAACCCACATCATTTTGAAAGAAGTTTTCAAGTAATTTCTGGAAATTTTAAAATATTTTTTGTTTACTAATGCAAGGTTTACCTGATCTGGTTGTTTCATTTCCTCTGTGCATAATGGTACCTTTGAATAAAATATTTGCTGAAAGATATTGAACTGCCCTTCTTTTTGGTGGTGAAGGAACCTATCCCTATCCCATCTATATTATTTCTGTCTCTGGTGCCAAATGTTCTGTTAAACTACAGAAACAGATCTACTTCATTAACTGAGATATACTTGTATTCTTCTGTGAGTCTTATACCCTCCCATTTTCTTGACCCAGCCTAATCCTCTCATATACACAGGGTAGAACAATTGGGTGACTAGTGAGAAAGTTGAAATGAACAGGAAAGGCAAGCATGCATATTGGGAGATAAAAAATGCTACTATAATTCCTCCGCACATAATACATAAAAACATATAGATCACTAGTCCATCTAGCTCAGTATTGTCAACACTGACTGACTCCAGGTTTTCATCATGAAAAGCACGTGCTCTGCCATGGAGGTATACCCTTTCCTGCAGCTCCTTACACTGCAGAAAGGTGACTAATGCAGGCAGAATGGCTGTAGTAGATGCAATAACCATGCACAGCAATTCAGTAGGATATAAAGTCTCTAGATCACAAAAAATTTCTGATGATCAGACAAACAGTCTGAATAAAATCAGAACTGCAAAGTGGGAAATGATTCATATAGTTAGTGTGAATAGGGAGTGATAGGAATTGCTCAGAGAAGTATTCATGTCCAAAAGAATGGGATGCTGAAGCTGAAGAGCAAGGGAAGGGGATCCTCTCCACAATCCCCAAGGGATTCCATGGCTGCTCCTCTGCAGCAGAGACAGCGCCATCCCATTTCCCCTCACCTCTTCCCACTCCTGGGCACAACTGTTGACCATGTTGCTCCTTTGAAATATTCAACAGTTACTTACTGCTAAGGATGTGATAAGAGACAAGGCTCAAATGTTCCTCCTTCATCATCCTCCCCACCCCCATCTGCTGTTTAGCCATTTGGGAGGAAGCAGCTGAACAGCAAGGCAAGAAACCCTGGAACTGCTACGTAGCTAAGTCTCCTTTTCTTGGCTTTTAAGCTGCTTCCCACCAATCAGCTAACTAGTGTGCAGAAGGCAAGGCTGCAAGCGCGAGGGAGAGATTTAAGTCCCTGCAGTACTTAGGTAATTAGTGGGAAACAGCTGACCTGTGGGGAAGAGTGGAAGAGGCCTGAAGGGAGAGGGCAATGAGTAGATGAGCAGAACACATAGGCAGCATCTGATCACAATTTCCCCATCTCTGCTCTAATAAATGCTTCTGAATTTCTTCAGAAATTGTCTACAAACACTGCCAGCAAATTGGAGGGTGAAAGTGGGGGATCTTTACCTTTTCAGTGGACCCTGATACAATTACTGTTCCCATCTGATTCATGGCAAGACTGTAGATAGAATCTTTGTTCCCACTAAGGGAAGAAGCTATTGAAAACAAATGCAACACAGGTTTGGACACAGTAGTTCAATGCACTCAGAAACAACATGCACTTGAAATAACTGATTTAATGACAACCATATATAAAGCTATAGCCCACAGAAACTTATAAGACTCAATTCCATTATGAGTTTACATATTCCTGTAAAATAAAATCCCTCTTCAGCCCATAATTGTTTGCAGTAACTTTGGAATACTCCACTGGGCCATTGCTTATAATAACTTGGAATACTCCACTGGGCAACTGATAAACCAGCACAATGCCCTCTAAAATGTGACTACCATCATTGTCCGAGCCGAAGTGTGCACACAGCCCTACAAATAAGGGACAGGAAGCACAAAGCTCTCAAAAAACTGGACTGCAAGTCCCAACACTCCTCATCATCAGCTATGTTGGCTAAGGTTGCCAGAAGTTGCAGCCTAATAACTTCTGGAGGGCTATATGATTCACTATCCCTACTATAAGTGTGGGTGAAATGCCATTCCACCACACCAGCACACGTAAAGAAAAATACTATTTTACAGGAGTTACAAAGAGCTGTCTTACATTAGGGGACACACTCACACACACCATACCAATGCAGGTGGTGCGTGTAGTGTGCATCCTTCTACACAAAAAGGCAGCTACCAAATACCACAACAGGCCTAAATACTACATTGCCAAACTGATAGCAAAGCCTTACTCCTTCCCCTGCACACTGACTGGCCCGGGATCCACTCAAGAGTAACCACGTGGGACAATCTGTTTCCATGGGAAAATGTATTGCATCCAGCTCTGCCCACACTCTAGGAATATACACACTCTTCTGGATTTCATATCTTAATGGCAGGTCTTTTACTAGTCTTCAAAGGACCTAATTACACTTTACACCCATTGTTTGTTCAGCTAGTTTGACAACTGACAGTACACCCTTCAAATGCTTATTCAAGTCATTTCTAATTATCTGAGAATATTTAAGATATTATGATATCCCCATTCTTTTTGGTGAATGATACACTGCTCTAAAATAGTTACAATATTATCTGTCAATTTTCTAGTACATTACTCAACTGATTAGAAGAAAGAAATCAGTAAAAACTGGTTGCTGGCTGGCAAAATCCTCTGTGTTTAACACAAAAATGTCTTCCACAGATTCCACTATGCTTTATTGCACATGCATACTTACTTGTGACAGTGTTATTTGAGGCAGTCAGTGCTGTTAGCGTATTTACATCCCAGAGGAATATCTGTCTGTCCAACCCAGCAGATGCTACTAGTTCTTTATCTTTTGCATATGCTAAGGCTTTCACATAATCCTACAATAAAATATGTAGACAAAGGTAACAAAAGCAAAGAAGCAGGATATAATCAACTTTAAGACACTTTGATTTGACAACAGCTGTTGTTACTTATTGCATTTTACATGTTACCTTATGGGTCCTTAGCGTTGACATGCAAAAGCCTTTATGGGCATTCCATACTTTAACAGTGGTATCAGATGAAGCAGATATCACTGCAAGGAAAAAAGTCATTAGAGTTTCTATCTTATCAATAACACAGTAAATCTGTCTATCCTATCAGAATTATAATTTGAATTCTGTGTTTATTAGCAAGCAACTCCATGTTTGAATTCTGATACTGTAGAATACATGCAAAAATATAGAAGACCTGGTGAAACAACAGCCCCAGAACACTGGCTCTTTAAGGGCCTAACCAACTATTCCACCTCCCAGCTTCTCATGTCACGTGAACATACTTGTTTTATAAGGTGCTCTCCCATAATCACAGCTACCAATTAATGTTAATTTTCTTGGTAATTTTTCCAGTGTTGTTACTCAGTAGGGTAGTTTCATAATGGGTTTATCTTGCATGTTTCACTTTACTATATCTTTAATATCACTTGCAAAGGACTATCCATACTTTTGTGAAGCAGCAGGTCCATTCATCTTTGAACAAACACAGCTAGCCTACTTTACGTGGCCATTGCTAAGACTAGGGAGGCTGCCCTGCGACTAATAATAAATATTGAACATTAGGAGACACAAACAAAGATGCAAGTAACAACTCACATACCGTTCAAAAAGTTACTTACAGGTTTTGCCATTACAACAGAGTACAATATCATTCACCCAGTCTGTATGATGTTCCATAGAGGCTATATAGGGGTCTTGCTGGAAGTAAAAAAAAAAAAAAGTTAAGTTCCTGTTCCTATTTCACAGAAAATCTCTTGTGCCCCAATTGTGACCTCTGACAATCTCCTCAGGCTACTTGTGATCTCTATATTTCAGAGCAATTACTTTCAACAGTGCATTGAATGAAGGAACTTTACTTAGTAGATTCAGGTATGAAGCCAGTCGTGACTTCCCATTACATTACTGTCAGTATTTTAAAAAGCTATATACCACCTCAAGAAAAGCAAATGACTCTGCACAGCTGAAAGCCTTCTTCTGGGAATCTATGTTATTTCCCACTGTCCAGCTCTCAAAACCACAGTAGCTTGTTCTAGTTCCTAATGGTCATCTCCGAAAGCGTACAACCCACAATCCCAGAAGAAGCCAGGTAAGGAGTACTCAAACATCATGGTAAGCTTATGAAGTGCTTGCAAATAGAATACTAAAGTTGATCTTTAATGACTTAAAAAATTCACTGGCTGTTTTGACTATATCCAACATTTTAAGCATAATTCTTCAAGTTAACATCCATACTGGGTTTTTACCTTGTGCTGGTTGACACTCCATATCCTGATGATGGAGTCTCGGCCTGCTGTAAAGAGTCTATTTAATGCTGGGTCCAGCTGCAGTGCATTTACCCCATTCCGATTGTACTTCTCCACCTCATCTCTAATTACATAGGAGACCTAAAATGTGTTGACAGAAATCCAATTAAAGCATTAAGAAGCTAGAGAAGCATTTCACCCTACCCATTTGTTCTCAACACTTTCCATTTGCTTTAACAGCATAAATGCTTGAACATCCTATGCACCATACACAAATGTAACTCAGATATTTAAAATTATTGCAAGCCAACAAAATACCAATGTTAAAGTGAGAGAGATGACTCGCTTCCTCAGCTTTGATGTATATATCACCAAAATGAGATTGGCACATGTTGCTACAAAATTCCTATAGTTTATGAAAATGATGGGTCAAGAATGCATCTCGAGAACCAAACATTTTGCGTTAACCAAGAACCAACAGATGTCAATTCATTATATGCTACACTGACCATACAAATTTGCTCTTTAAAAGGGGAGTGCAAGAAATACACTCACTCATAGCTGAGTAGTATGTGGCCATCATGCAATCTCACTGTATGTTTCTAGGGCTACTGCATTCACCAGGGTAGCAGCAAAAAAGCAGTCATTTCACATTAAAGGAGGGAGTACAGGGAGCACATAACAAGCTGACTCGCACTCCCCAAATTCAGTAATCAGACTTCTTTTCTTTGTATATTGTATAAGCTGCAGGTATGGAGAAACTCTGAGCAACATGCTTTCTCATGGCCTCCTATATCAGCAAAACACAGGGCACCATCCTGTTACTTCAACTGCTACTAAAGGATGCTGTTTCATGATACTAAGTTAGTAGAAGATAGAAACCACACTATACTTCTTTGGTAACACCAACAGATAGAAGGTAAAATACCAGAAATCTTCAGCCTAATAAGTGACAGTATAGTTCAAATCAATGTATGAACTTCAGGATTCACAACTACTATTCATCGTTTTTCAAAGCTGTCTTTGCACCCCCAAGGGTAACCGATACCAATGTTGCAACAAAAGTAGAAATCATAACTAGCAGAATTTCTCTACGAGGGAAGATTCTAGATCTAATAAACCTACATTTCCTGGTTCTCTTCAAGAGCAACCTGCCTGCTGTCTTCCTATATCCTCTAAACCCACTTTGTCCATTTTCCTTCTACTAATGCACAGCTCCACCTCTCTTTCTCTTTGCTTCCTCTTATGCTCTTCACCTCCATGTCTCATCCACTAAACGTTTTTCAGGTCAAGACCTATTTTGTCCCATTACCTTTAAGCAGCCCATTTCATGACCAGTCCTTCCCCAAACCCCTCTTTCCATTCACACGACACATATAATTATGCAAGTCTGGTACATTTTCTTCAGAATCCCCTTTTCCCTCAATATCCATTCCTTTACTTATTCTCAAGTGGCTCTTTTTTCGGGTTATCTAAGATAGATATTGTGAACCAACATGGTGTAGTGGTTTGAGCGGGGAACTGTGACTCTGGAGACCAGGGTTCAAACCACAGCTCCCACTCATCCATGGAGACCCACTGGATGACCTTCAGTAAGCCGTACTCTCTCAGCTTCAGAGGGAGCCCAAGAAAAAACATCCTCTGAACAAACCTCGCCAAGAAAACCCTATGACAAGTTTTCCTCGGGCTGCCATAAGTCAGAAACAACTTGATAGTATACAGCAACCACCATTATGTATCTAAGTGTAAGCCAGATAGTAGAACATTTCTGGATACAGAGATATCAACAGTTTCCATGCTCTAAGCAGTATTTACATATTTTGCACCCATCTATTCTCACAGTGGCAAGGATGACAAGAAGAAGAAATTTCACTGGGTACACATTAACCCTCTTCATTCAAAGATAATGTCTTTAGGCATTAAAGGAGTGTTCCTTCCCCTGAAAAATTACGAACTTTATTTCTTTTGTGCAACCGAAGCAGTTTATATAGCTAGAAGTCAGATTTTCAAAGACATGAACAGCATATTCAAAGCAGATGGCACTCATACACACATAACCCACTCATTTTTCACCCAAAATTACCAGCAAGGATTTGGAATTCATGTACCTCAATTTCCCATACTTGAATAAAAAAAAGTATGCTTGTGTTCCAGGACTAAGTGGGATATCTGAATCAAACTGTGTTCCACAAGCAGTAATTGTCTATTACGTGCATTGCTGCAGCAGTTCAGTTTGCTTTTAATCAGTAATAAACACTATTTTTTTTAATATCAAGACCAATTTTAGCAATTCAATATAATTTAAAATCCATATCCAGTTCTAAACATGCAGCTATTTAAAATGTATAATTTCTTCAAAAACTCCCCCTTGCAGCTCTGCAATGGCTCTTTATGTGACATATGATACAAATACAATTAAAGCAATTTGAAAAGAGTATTTCAGCAGCAAGCAATTAAGGGTACACTAGCTCTCTGAACTCTACAGTACTTACAAGAGAAAATTCTCTCAGGTTAACTGATAATATAAACAGTCTTGGGGAGACGCAGTGCAGCCCAACATTAATTTCAATTTAGACAACAATAAAGATAATGTTTTGCATTATCGAGAGAGATGTGGTGGCATCTGGCTTCAGCATCGATAGTCACCCACAGTTTGCCAACATCTAGAGCAGCGAGAGCCAGCTTGGTGTGGCAGTTTGAGTGTTGGCCTAGGACACTGGAAGACTAGGCTCTGAATCCCCTGCTTGGCCATGGAAACCCACTGGGAGACCTTGGGCAAATCATATACTCTTAGCCTCAGAGGAAGGCCAGGGCAAATCCCTCCTGAACAAATTTGGTCAGAAAGCCCTGTGATAGATTTGCCTTAAGGCTGAGATAAGAGCAGGCGTGTGCAACTGTGGAAGGCTAGGGGGCCCCATCACCCCCACCAAGCAGGCTGTGCAGGGCTACACTTCTCTACAACATGTGCTCCTAGTTTTAAAAAAATCAACTTTTTGCCACCAAACACACTCTTGGGGGCATGGGGACATTTTCATCATGCTTTAGGGCCTTTCTGGGCTATTTAAAGCCCAGCAAAGGCCTTTGTTTTCAAAAGGATGTGAACAGAAGTCATTGCCTCCACACTTTGTTTCAAAAAACATTTCTCCTGGGCCTAAATTGCCCTACTTGGGCCTTCAATCATGGAGGATATGCCCTCCACACCCACTATAGTGTGTTTCTAACCCCTGAGATGGGGGGGGGAGAGCTATATGTGGCCCATTGGTGGCACTTTGCCCACCCCAGGCTACAAAAAGACAAAGAATCTCCAGATAGCCAGATGATCTACTTACTACAGAGACATTCTCATCAATCTGAGTAAGATATTGTACATCTAGAAATCAAAATGCTTATACCACATCTACACCATGAAATCAAACTACTACTTCAATGGGATTACAACACGATTCCACACAGCACATGGCAGCAAGATGTACAGTCTTATCTTTCCCTCTCTTGCATTGGATGGACAAGTCATATTTCTCTAAGAACATTAACTGCTTTGAGAATTAATTTATCCATGTTGTACAGACCTGTAAACTCTTGTTTCTCCACAGTCATGTGATACAGTTCTAAATGATGTATTCATTATTGATTCACAATAATTCAGTATTTTTCTTGTATCAACCAATTCTTCTAGCTCTTTTCCTCGAGGCCACTTTGCTAAAGCCTGCAGCCATCACATTCCGTTACTATGGCATTAGTATTTAATTAAGTATAATAAAAATGTTAATTCTTACCAAAAATAATTGTTATTAGATAGAGAACACTTTACCACCTACAGGCAGAAAGGAGCTTTGCCAATTCAAGGTCAGAATTAGAGTTTGGGAATGCAAGTAAGAACAAAAAAGAATAAAATACTATGTGACAGCAGCCATAGCAGTAGTTATACCATACAGAATGTTACCACCTTCTCATACAAAACAGAAGTTATGAAGTCTGGGATATGCGCCAAACATTTGTGCGTCCATTCTACATGAAAAAGCAGGCTTATTACACTTATTCTAAAGCCAAAAATCTTCAACACAGAAAAGTTTATGGTGTTTTCAGGCAGATGCTCACAAGCATCAGTTTAATGGTAAGTACATCCCTGTATATTTGGAACACAACTTTTGGGGACTTTTAGAGCGAAATACTTCTTTTGTTTGAAAGACACGCAACCAGATTATTCCTCATTCTATTTTACAAATGTAATCTGCCACAAAATGTTGCAGTACACAGTGCTCTTGTTCAGGACTATAGACATTCTATCCCCCTTCTCCACTATTTTCCCTCCTTTCATGTCAGTGCCCACTATAAGTCCACTGACCAGGCTCAGCGCTCACTGGGTTTTTTAAGGTGAGGAATTCCCCTCAGGTTTTTCCCCCCACTAAAGGTGTTTTATTTCTGCAGGCCTTTGAGTTCTGTCAAAGTGCATTTGTGCAACTTTCTTTTTGTGTGTGATGCTGTTTTAACAACATACAAGGCACTCAGAGAACCCAGCTGAACATTAATATATATCACAGACGGAAACAGTAAATGGTCTATAATTTACAATGTCACACAATTTCTAAAACCCTAGATGTGCTGATGGATTTGGCTAATAAGCCTTATAGATACAATTACCCCACAACAGTGTATTGCATAATATGGAGAGAGGCCATTAGTCCATTTATTCCAGCACTGAGCAATGCAACAAATGGCTGCTGAAGCATCAACAATGTGCCATTTGCTAACTATTGGAATGAAATTCCAAGCAGTCACATGCTCATTTAAGAAGTGTGACTAGAATACTTCAAATGCATCTCTGCATTACCTAAAGCTTTAGTCAGCAACACAACTTTACTAGAATATCACGAAGTGGCTAAAGATAAACCCAATGCCTCAAATGCCAAATGAACCCCATATGTTCCTTTGCCAGTAGTGTTCAAAAAGATTTATTTGTCTAAATACTAATATTTTTCTCCACATCTTCCAATGTTCTAGCCTTTTAGGGAAGAGGGGGAGATTTCTCTTACATTCTGGTACAAGGAGAGTAGAACACAGTTATACCTCAATATGAGAGAGAAGATCTTGCCTCTTTTTCAAGGCCTTTGTGTTTCTTAGAAGGGCAAAGTAGAATCTTCTTGGTTATGCAATGAGGTCTGGAGAAGGGGAAAACTGGGCACATGAGAAAAGAATCTGTCATTTCCTCAAGTTTTCTGTGTAGTATAGACTCATGGTTGTCTGTGGACCAGGGCTGGTCTGAGAACTGTTGGCTGCCAGGCCCTATTAGGTACAACAGGTACAAATATGATGCTGATTTCTGGCAAAGACTTCTGGAGATTTGGATTCAAATTGCCTCTCAGACTCTGGGTGACCTTGGGCCTTAGAGGAAGGCAAAGGCAAACCCCCTCTGAACAAATCTTGCCAAAAAATAAAAATTCTGTGAAAGGTTTACCTTAGAGTTGCCGTAAGTCTGAAGTGACTTGAAGTCACATAGCAATAAACTGCCACTGACAGGGGATAGTTTTTTCCAGCCTCTATGTCTCTCCCTTTTGAAAACTAACTTATGGCAACCCCAAGGTGAACCAATCATGGTGATTTTCTTTGTTGCCTTTGGCCTTTCTCTGAGGCTGAGAGAATGTGACTTGCCTGAGGTCATCCAGTGGGTTTCTATGGGCAAATGGGGATTCAAACCCCGGCCTCCAGAGTCATAGTGGACATGTGTACACACCTCTCGCCATATCCCTTTCATCAGGGAAGTGGCAGCAGGGGAGGGTGAGGGTGCAGGTGCCACAACTGTTCCCTCATTTGCATGATTTGCTGCTATGTTCCTTTTGTCAGGGAGGTGCAAGTGGCAAAACTGCTCCCTTTTTTGCACACCAGAAAGCACTTTGGGCACATGCACATGCCTGCTGCCTTGTCTCTTGGCACCCACATCATCTGCTGTTCCGTCCCTCGCAAAAGGGACGCAGTGGCTGGCGTGAGCACATGCCCAAACTGCTCCCTTGTTTGCAGTTGAGGGAGCAGTGTCAGCACCCACACACACACCCTGCTGCCACATCCCTGTTCCTGCTACCACTGTTGGTACCCAGCAGCAGGGCTTTGTGGACCCCAGGTAACCATTGTCACAATGAGACAGTAATTTATGTTAAAGCTCAAATCAGGTGAGACTCCCTATGAAGAATATTCCATAGTGGTACCAGTCTAAAAAGTTCTCTCTTTGTGCTCACCCCCTAAGCCTCATTTGGAGTGAGAATCCAGAACAGTATCTGAGATAGCTCAGAACACACTGTTGGGAAGGTGTGAAGGACAGTGATCTTTAAGAGATGTAGGTTCAGGACCATTTAAGATATTTAAGCATCTTAAGCAGCGTTTACAAAACTAAGAAAACTAATGGAAACAGATTCAAGTATATGTTCAGCCTCATTCAACTGTTTTCAGAGGTCTTCTTAAAGTCCTCTTAAAAAAATGAAATTTTTTACTTCTGCAAATCTGGAAATACCAACAAATAAGCCATAACCTTCTTTGGGCTCCATTTGTGCTAACATTCATCTCCTGAATTCACTGTTAGATTCAAGAATTAAAAAAGTAAGACGGTCCAGCATTTGGGTCTAGCACAGTCATGGGTCAGAAAATCTGGATCCAGATTAGTTTATTCTATTTACATTCAACTTTCAAAGAAGTGTTTCTACTGCAAATGGCATGCAAATATCTTAATCATATTAGAATACAAGTTCGAATATGGTTTGCGTTCAAAAATGATTCTTACCCCTCACAGGGCAAAAAGCAGTAGTGTGCATATGTGATTTTTATCTGAGTAACTGGCAAACAATTAAGCAGTTTTCCTGTTTCATAAAGTTATAACATTTCAAAACAATCAAAAATGGCAACATATATCTCCATGCAAGTTTATCTTTGTTAATGAAGGGAAACCAAATTAGCTTTAAATAACGATAAAAGTCAGCTTGATCCTGTAATTAGCTTGGAATGTGGAACTGTATCACCAACTGCTAGGAACCAGAAGAAATACCCCAAGTTGTATCAGACATCTAAGTGAATTTTGATTGAGAACCAGTCTCACTTTAGATGTAAGTTATAAATACATACTACATAAAAGGAAGTGCCTGAAGAAATAAAGCCTAGATTGCTTCACATCAGACCTGAATCCAACATTACTACTCCCTAACATAAGCCTTCAAGACTCTACATTGGGAAATGGTCCAGTCTCTATGTCAGAAAATAAATGGTCATAAACCAGATATTATGGCCGTTTCTGCACAACAGTGTTATAGTGCTATTATTCGACTTTCAACCTCCTATGGAATCCTTGGGTTTGCAGTTTGGGGAGGGACATTTAGAATTTTCAGCCAGAGAGCTCTTTGGCCTTAGTAAATGACAAACTGCAGAATTCCACAGGATGTTGAAAGTGGAATAATAACACTATAACAGTGTAGTGCAGAAGTGGCCTATGAATGCGAATATCGAAACAAAAACAGTTGCAGAACATTTCAGTCTTCCTAGACATTGCATTTCTAATGTCAGGAAAGTGGTCCTTGAACAAAACAAACAAACAAAAAGCAAACAAATTAACAACTTGAAAGGGAAATTGGAAAGAGAAACAGCAGAACTGGGATATATCCACAGAAAGTGGACTGAACAGAGACAATAACTTCCTGACACACTACACACTAGTTAACATCTCAACCTCCTGAAGGCTTTCATGCCCATCTTACCCCATCGTCTTTCTGATTTCCAGCCAATATCATACAACATGACAGGAACGTCCTCTACTATTCAAATGGCTATCTACTCATCTTAACTTCAGGCAGTATGTTTTCTCCCACCTTTGTCCGCTAAGGACCACCTTTAAAATTGAACTTGTCACCTCATCACCTCATCAGGACTTGCATTTCTATTTACACACTCAACTTGCCTATTCATAGGTAGGGCACTTCACTCCATGCATCTGATGAAACAGACCAGTCTCATACCACAACCTTTCTTCTTTCAGGTAGTCTCAAAGGTTCTGCAAGATCTATTTGCCTAACACAAGCCTTGACCTGAATGGGACTTCTTTGTCACAACTCAGATCTCACTGATTTAATCACTCTATTTGAAATGGAACTGAAGACTGCAAGAAAGATGTCATCAATTTTCAGCGTTCTCTTACACAACATACTCCTTGATATAATTTCATATCACATATCACATTTGCGGTATATATCACCAAGACAGTCAAGAAAGTATACATAATTATTGTCCCCTTTCTTCCTCACATCAGTCTGGTGAGGACAGTTAGGTTAGGAGACAGCAAGTGGTCCAAGGTCACCCAATGAATTTTCACAGAAAACTGGAAATTTAAACTTGGTTATTCCTACTCTGGAAGTTTTAATTCCTATTCCACACTCAGTTTCACATTATGCTGGGATATTTCAGTGATGTTCCAGTTTAACCTACTACGAGAAAAAGATGGCCTTCTTTTGGGGGGTGAGAAAAAGCAACATTCGGAAGCATAAGATACACACATATCCTTCCTCCACCCACAACCTGAAGTGGTAAAAATCCAAAATGTTACTATCCTGCCAGCGTGAAGGCCGAAACGACACCGTGCAGAAGCCTTTGGCAAAAGGTTTATTTTAGTCCCTTTAAGGGAACAGCCACTACTTTTCCGTCCTCCTCTGCCATAAAAGGGGATGATAGCCGATACGGCAAGGACGTTCCCCGCTGGAACGAGGAACAGCAGCAAAACACAGAGAGAATCCTGCGGGGATTTTCCCTATCCCACGGTACCTCCCGTAGAGGAAGGCCATCCTCCCTTTCGCCCCCTGCTCTTCCCGCCAACCCGCCCCCTCCTCGCAGCATCCCGCCCTCCAACCCTCGCCTTCGCTCTCCCCAACTCCGCAGAGCCCGACCGCGAACACCCCGGCCCTCCTCCTCCTCCTCTCAGCCAGCCCGCCTGCCCACCGCCCTCTCCGGCTCTTCCTCTCGCCTCCTTCACCTGCACTTTCCGCCGCCCCGCCGTGTTCTGTCGGTGATGAGCCGCCATCTTGCATGTTGACACTCTGTCGTCATGTCCGAGAGGGAGCCTTAAACCGGCCCGGAAGTCCCGCCTCAGGCGGCAGCAACAGCCACCGCGACGAGAGCACCTTCCTGTTCCTCCTCCCACCTCTTTCAAACCTCCACCAGGCGGGCGGTTGAAGGCTGGGGGAAGAGGAGGAGGAGGAAGACCTTTACGAGCGGGAGCCGTGGCTCGCGCGGTTGCTAGGGCAACCGTTATTACGAACGGCGCTCTCTGTCGTTTTCTCGCGAGATTTGATGAGGCTGGCGTTGAGATTGAAAAAAAGGGCGGTAACGTGTGTTCGCGCGCGCGCTCCATAGAACCTTCAAGATTCGGGCTATTTCTTCATTACATTTATAGCGCTATTATTCCACTTTCAACATCCTATGGAATCCTGGGGTTTGCAGTTTAGGGAGGGGCCTCAAAGGATGTTGAAAGTGGAATAACAGCGCTATAACAGGCTAGTGAGGGAATGGCTTCAGTTTGCCTCGTTAGCTTCAATTCTATGTGGAATCTGTCAGAGGCCATTTTCGAACTACACTGTTATAGTGCTATTATTATTCCCCTTCTATTCCAATTTAAAGAGGGGCATTTAGAATTCTGAGCCTCAGTAAACTGCAAACCCCGGGTTTCCACAGGATGTTGAAAGTGGAATAGTAGCACTATAACAGTATAGTGCAGAAGTCACCAAAGCTTCCCGCCTTTTTTCATTTTGCGCAGCCCTTTAGGGTGACGTGCCCGACGTCCTTTCCCATTTTGGGTTCTCTAAAGACCATTTTTCCTTCCCAGTGCCCCAGTTCTCCATGCCCAAAGTAACACCATCCTAGGAAAAATCGTTTCTCCTGGTTATACACCCTTCAGTAAGCTTTCATGTAATTGGGTCCAGCAAAGAATATTCTTATTACCCATAAACCTGTGACTCTCTTTATCATTAACAGAATTGCTTGACACAAGGTTAATCAGAATTATGTTGCTGTTGGTGCAGAGTATGTACATTAAGTGATTTGACTTGCTGGACTTTCTCTGGCACTGTTTTCTCAGCGTGTTTCAATCAACCCTTTTCCTTGTCTAGCACAACACTTTTTTTTAGTAGAGTAATAAGCAGAAGTACTGGACACAATGTCCTAGACAAACATCCTGCTAATAACCTAGTTATAAAGCACAACTGTTTATTTAAAGAATAATATCAGAAAGAGTGGGCAGAATATGTCAAGCTCTTCTAGGCAAAATAACATGCTAACAGCTCCTGAAGAAACTCTCTAAAGCTGCCTTTAGTTTTGGGAAGAAATCCCTCTCTGAAACTGAACATTTAATGGCAGTCTTACTATTATTTCCTTTCTAGGAGAACAAGCAGAAGTCTGTGATTGTTCCACGGCAAGTAGTAAGCCTTTAGTTCTGTCAAATGCATTGATACAGTTTGTTTCTGCTGAGTTTGATAGCTTTTTTTAAAAGTATGCTTTACAGAATTCTTGATATTTGTTTTAAAAATTAATCTTGCTGATTTTGAAAATTAGCGGCAAGTTGAAATCCAGTGTATAGCTGGATGTCATGTGTATTTATTCTGAAACGAGTTCCACTGAGTTCAGTTTGCTCATCATGCACAGGAAAATGCTGGATCCCACTGCTGATCTTTTAAGGGCAAGAATGCTGTTTGGTGCTTGCCTTATGATTAGGTAGAAGCAAGCAACTGAGGCAACAGTTGCCCCCTGTCAGTTGTTTCCCCTGAAATTCCTGGCCAGCTACTTGGAAGACAGAGCTATGTTTGCCACACAGCTTGCCATGTGCCTCTTCAACTAGTCTGTTGTCCTTGATTATGGTATAGAATGGTGCTATTCAAAGTGTTGGTCCGTGCATCAGTGCTGGTCCCTGAAGAATTTAATGGAAAGGAAGAAGCAATTGTAGGCAGCTGGCATAAATATGGTGCCTGCCTGTGGCAGCTGAGGGGATAAAAATGCCCATTTCCCACATCAAATGGCATAATAAGCACTGCTGTAGAACATGATTCCACCCCACAGTAGTGTTACATTCTACTGCCAGCCTAGTCACTTTCTATACAAATAGATGATGATGATGATGATGATGATGATGATGTGGTTTTGCCTCCTTTAGACTGGTCCTGCTGCTTTCTGATAGAAAGATGTTGGTGAGACAGAACCTCTGTTGCAGCTTATGCTTTGGAAAAAACTTACAAGCACCCTTTGCTCTGACACAAATATGGCTTACTTGCTGCAGTCTCCTAGTAATCACTATTTAGAATACCATTCTGAGGTAAGTTTAGTGCAGAGCTTTCTAAACTTTTCATATTGATCACATACTTTTTCGACATGCATCATGTTGTGTCGCAGTAATTCAGTAAGTAATTCAGTAAGTGGAGGTAGCCCCTCCACCTGAGCCTGGCCTGGTGCCGCTGCTGCCCTCACCGGGGTCTTCCTCCGACCAGGGCTGCAGCGGTGGGAGTAGCAGCTCCTCCACTTGGACCTGGCCCACCGCGACCCTCGCTGGGGTCTTCTTCAGCCCAGGGTAGCAGCAAAGGCAGCCTCTTCACCCAGGCCTGGCCCACTGCAGCAGCAGGAGAGGCAACCCCCCCACCCGTTACATTCACGCAGCACACCTACACACTCCAGGCGACACACTAATGTGTCACGACACACAATTTGGAAAGCCCTGGTTTAGTGGAATAATTATATTTTTGTACTCTGAGGAAGAAGGTGTGAAAATTGGACAGTTGAACATTAAGAAAACAAAAATAATGACCTCAGATGATTTACATAACTTTAAAGTCGATGATGAAGACACTGCAATACAGTCAGCCCTCCCCATTTGCTGGTTTAATGTTCATGGATTTGATTATTCGTGGGTTATTTGCCGCCACCTCCGCTGCTGACCTACACCATTTTTAATACAGATTTATAAGTCACGTCTTGCATTCACAGTCTCTCTGCAAGACTCACAAGACGGAGAGAGACTGGAAGAAACAGTGAATGAAAGGTGAGGCTTGTAAGTCCATATTTAAAATGGCTTAGAGCAGCAATAGGGGCAGGAGCAAGCCTTGCCAGCCACCTGCTTCTGCATTGTGAAGGAACCACACCACCTCAATGGCAGAACGAGGCAGCTGGTTTCTCACTGTAGATTCAAACGTATTGTGTACTGTACATTTGAATCTGCTGACCGTACTTTTGTGTGTGTGTTAAATATGGTTTGAGGGGCTTATAGGTATTTGTGGTTTTTTTAAATCTTGCAGAGGTCCCATGTCCTGACCCCCGCTAATGTGGATGGCCAAATGTAGTCAAAGATTTCCTATAGCTTGGCTCAGTCATTAATCAAAATGGAGACTGCAGTTGAGAAATCATAAGACTAGGACTTGGGACTTGGAAGGGCAACTCTATGAAGGAACTATACGTAGTCCTGAAGTGTCAAAGTATATAATTGAGTATTAAAGTTAGAATTCTCCATGCCATTCTGTTTCTGGTTTCTATGTATGCTTGTGAAAACTGAACAATGAAAAAATGATAGGAGAGAAAAACAACTCATTTGAAATCTAGTGTTGGAGGAGAGTCCTGCAGATGCCATGGCCTGCCAGAAAGACAAATAAATGGGTCCTAGAGCAAATCAAGCCTCAACTCTCTTTAGAAGTCAAGATAAACAAGCTGGAACTGTCATACTTTGGACATACCATGAGAAGACATGACTCACTAGGAAAGACCATCATGTTTGGGAAGGTAGAAGGCAGCAGGAAAAGAAGAAGATCACAATACAGATGGATAGGCTTGGTTAAGGAAGACACATCCCTGGTAACAAAGTGACTTAAATGTCTCTCACTTATAGGGTTGCCATAAGACAAAAGTCAACTTCACAGCAGTTGACAGCAACAGCAGTGCTATGAAAGTTATTATGATATTCAGAATACCAACCATGATCTGAAAAGGCAAAAAATGGTGACAGGGTAGTTTGAGTCTAGGTTCCAAGTACTGCACAAAATTTCCTATTTGTTCACTGCTCATAGGCCATTTAAAGATCAAAGAGTACTTTGGGCATCAATGCCTTTAGTGTGCACTGGTCATAAAAGCTTCACATCCTTTAATTTTATAAAACCCATTAGGCTTGTAAAAGATTTTAAAGTATACTCTTTTGTATCTTTCTATGGGAAAATGGAAAGCAACAGGAAGCTTTTTACTTTGAAACACAGGAGAAATAAGTATTTTTTCAGCCAGAGTGCAAAGCAGATTGAGAAAGTACCTTTAGCGTATCTAAGGGAATTTTGTAAGCTTGCTCGGCCCCACACCTGTGTTGAAAAAAAACTGTAAACAGTGGAGGAAAGAGCAAAATGGCTGTGCAGGAGTACATCTCTTTTCCATCCTGATACATTCAGGAACAAAATATTTCTCTTGAAATGTGGTCCCAGCACTTTGTTTCAAACACTGTCAGAAAAAAGCATCTTCTATTGATCTGATAATATTCAAATTTGGGAATGAGTAATTTAAAAGGTTATAAAACTATGACTGAATTACCCAGAAGCTTCCAGTTCTTAAACTCTAGGAGGAACACATAAGTTCTGATAAGCTCCTGGCCCCACTGACCTGAAATCCTACAAACAGTTTATGTACTCAGGAAGCAGGATTTCACACAATCCTGAGTTTTCCGTGAGTTTCTTGTTGTTACTAGCTGCCGTCAAGTCCTCCTTGACTTGTGGCAACTCTATGGATAAGAAAGCTTCAAATCGAGGCCATTTCTGCACTAGAGTGTTATAGTGCTATTATTCCTCAAAGGCCCCTCCCTAAACTGCAAACCCCAGGATTCCATAGGATGTTGAAAGCGGAATAATAGCACTATAACAGTTTAGTGCGGAAATGGTCCAGGCCTTGCAGATTCGGGGTCTTGGCTTCCTTGATTGAGTCTACCCATTTGTAATGCAGTCTTCCTCTTTTCCTACTGCCTTCCACCCCACCGAGCTTTTCTAGTGAGTCATGTCTTTTTTTCTTCTGGTCTCTCCAGTGATTGGATCCTGAAGATCCTATTGATAAAGTTGTAAATGTACTAGTCTTACCATGCTGTACACTCCCAATCTGTGATGTGGTATGATTGGCTATAAGTACTGTTTAATTGGCATGAAATTAATATAAATCTTACACTAATGGCCGAAAGCTATGTGGAAAGAAATGGACCTGGCTGGAAGCTTTGAGGCTAAGACAAAGGACCTCATCATGGCCAGGTCATAAGTTCAGGAGGATCAGCCAGAAAGCCTGACTTGATGAGTTTTAGATGGTTTAGATGGTTGTTTCTTAGGGAACAATAGTGAGCAAGGCTGCTAGAAGGAACATCGAAAAGGCTGACATCTTGTTACCACTTTCCAAAGAAACGGTCCTTTTGTTCTCTCGCCTTTCCAGTCATTGGGAGGTATAGTGATTTCCTTCAATGTTTCGTCACCTGCCACAAAGGCAATCAGAACTTTTCAGACCCCTTTTGTTGGCTCTGCCAGAGAGCAATTAACACATTCCCCTTCACAGCAGAAAAAGGGTATTTAAATCCTGGTTCAGACACTGGCTACTTACTGGTATTTTGGACACACATTGGTATGTTACACTTCTTAGGGCCCCCAGATTCTGGTTCATTGTACTGCCCTTACACTGTCCCAATCTGACACATCTTGCCTTGACCATCTGCTGCTTCAGGAACGGTAACTGTTGCCCTCTTCATCCCAAAATCTCCTCACTATCCAACCTTTCTCTCCTTTCCCATTTCTAGACTTGTATGGTTTGTGAGACTGCTTGATTTCTTGCATGTGTTTGTGAATTTCTCCCAATAAAGACATTCTCTTGACTCTTAACTGGTGTCCTGCACTTAGTACTGGTACACATAGGTGAAAAGGTCCTATAAGTTACCCCTCCTCTTGCAGGCCTCCTTTCAAGCTATAATTCCCCTCCTTTCCATGAAGGCAATGGCATTGTGGGTGGACCCCAGAGTCACATACCTTTTGGTATAACACTAGCCCTGAAGATTAGTGTCCTAAACAAAGAAAATGTCTCCAGAATAAACAGTAGACGGTTGGAGATTTATTAGTTTATGTACATAAAGAGTGTAACTTCTAGAGATAGCTTGTTAATGTTCTGTGAAATACCATATGTATGTGCAAATGTAAATGGTATATAAGGTGGTTCCTGAATTATTTTGGGGGTCTTACTTTGAACATGCTTTCAGAATGTGTACCTTCTTGCTGCAGAAATAAACAGCTATTCTACCTTACTCCATTATCTTACCAGTTGACCTTAGCTAGACCCTGGAGACCAGAGTTTGATTCCTTGCTCAGCCATGGAAACCCACTGGGTGACTCTGGGTGTGGGACACACTCTCAGCCCCTAGAAAACTGTCTGATAGGTTTGCCTTAGGGTCACTCTAAGTCAGAAACAACTTGAAGGAACACAGCAACAACAAAAATTGAGTTTTATGTGAGAGATCAATATAGAAAACTATGACGATTGTATGAAAAAAAAATGGAAACATTGAAAATAATTGTCAACTACATGGTTCCCTCTTCCACCTCCAAATTTTATCCTGGGGGAAATCTAGCAGACATGTCAGCTGTCTCCTACTTGTAAGGGAAGGGACATTCAGGATTCCATAATGAGGGAGACTCTGATACAGGAAACATTATCTTTTGCGTACAGACAAAAAATACTTTTTATTGTATTTCCTTTAATATTTGAAACCAATAAAACTTAGGCCATAAAAATTGAGCTATGTTGTCATGATAATGTACTGATACAGGTAATTTTATTAATGTGGCCCTTATCATTAAGCTAATAAATGGTTTCTCGATCAGTGTGCATGCCTAGTCAGAAGTAATCTCCACTGAGTTCAGAGGGGCTTCCTGCTAAGAACATACTGATATGATTGCAGCCGGACAGAAATCTGATGCAGAATCAGCAGGTGAAGCTTTTCATGTCATGAAAGGAAACATTACCTATCACTTGCTATTTAGTTTTAGCAGTAATAGCTACAAGGTCTAGTTGAAAAACTGGAACCCTTACAATGATAAACAAAAAAGCTAAGTGATTTTATATTGCTAAAAAACCCCATAAACTTAGTGAAAAGCTCAAGAAGCAACCATACTACCCCAAGCATACCCACTCTTATTTAGATCTCAAAATAATGTTACCCTGATTTCTGGGGGTCCCGGGAGGGACACCTGAGTGTGCTCAAACAATGGGGAGTGAATTAGCACAGAGCACAAGTTTGCAATGCGAGAGGCAGGGTAACATAGCAAGATCTTGGACCCTATGTCTACGGGGTCAGGCTGAGTCGATAATAAGGCAGATGTTGAAATAATAATAATTGTTTTATTGAAATACAATCACACAAGTGTATGCAACACACTCACACAAGAAGCTATGGAAATAAAGGTAGGAGCGGATAGAGGGATTTTTAGAGGAGGTTTGGTATGGGAAATACTATACCTGTCCTGAAGCCCGGTAAGAAGCAAAGAAGCTGGGGAGCGTGGATTCTCAGCACGTGGGGCTGAGGGGAAGGCTCGCTGGACAAAGCGACAGCAAGGCGGGATGGAAGCCAAGAGCGATCCGAGGAAGTGCTCAAAGTCAGGGGTTCTTATAGGGAAAATTGTGGCCGCAGGCTAGTCCGTACTTGGGGAAAACAATGAGTTTGGGGCTGGAGACAAAGCCTCCGAAAGGTCAGTACTTTAGCTGATTGAGTTATAGCCAGATTGTCAATAGAGTAGCCAGTGTGCAAATGCGGAGTTCTTGAGACTTGTATAGTCCGCTCATCAAGCTGCCTGCGCGGGGCAGGGGATCCTTTTGTAATTTGCGTGCATACATAATGTGGTACTTGCCTTGAGGTCTCCTGAAGCTGCATTTGGCAAGGACTGGCCTGCCTAGAGTGAGATTTGAATGGTTCAGCTATTGTCAGCCGCGCCTGTGTGCGTGCTTGTCCGGGGGCCTCGCAAGCACGTAGAGAGGAATGGGTACAGAAGGCCAAATTATTGATATCAAATGATATCTTAATATCCCAGAAGCTCGGGCTAGAAACAGCAGTAACAATAACACACTTCTCTAATGATTCTAACAGTACAATTCAGTCTGCACATTGTTAGTAATGACAAGATGTGCTGTTTTCTGTCCAGCTCACTGTATGCCTAACTCTAAACAAGGGGTAGAAGGAAAGGCTGTGTAAACTGCAATGGGTATCCCCATTATACACTTAAACTGTAGTCATGAAAGGGGACAGATGTGGTCATGTGTTTTAAATCTAATTATATTGTCTATACACAATTATTATTCATATACAATGAAGGTGTATTTAAAAGGGAGAAAACAAATATTCAATTAATATCAAAGTAGTTGAAATGGAACTGAAAATGAATGTTACATAGAAGGCAGTGTTGACTCACTGAGGACATACTTAGTAGACTGCAAGACAGAATCTCATCTAATTGCCCATTTCCCTTGTTTCTGATGAGCAAAAACCTTTTTATGTTATTAGCTTCACAGTGTTTCTACAGTGATGAAATAACTCATCCCTATTTAAAAGTTGACAATGTAGAATTATCACCATCCATTTGCTTCCTCACATTATTTTGTTTCCTGTAATAGCTCCTGAAATCCTACTTATTTATTTCAAGCTAAAAACATACTCCACCCCTTCTTCACATCCCCATTCCACAACAAGTCTGCATAAATTACGTTTTCAGCATCAAGCAGCAACAAAAACAGGGAATCTGATGAAGAAGAACTATTTGCTATTTTGGAAAAGATTAACTGGGGAGAAATCCGCTACATTTTTTTGAGACTCAGAGAAACCTGGATGCTGTTAGGCAGAAAAAATGTAAGTTATCTCACTATCAAAAACTGCTTGCTGTGAAGTATGGGAAAATAAGTGAAACAATGGGGGAAGTTTCTTCATATTATGATGATTGTGATTTTAAACTACAGTATGATTAATGAAAGTATGCATACTGCCTTAAATCCATTTATGAGTGATGACTCTTTAGAAATAAGCCCTTCAAGTATGATATTTGATACAGAATCCTAAGAAAGAAGTATTATGTTATTAATTCAGCGTGTAACTTCTGGGAATGGTACACACAAGCTTTGCAAGCAAGACAAAAATGCTTGTGAGATTCACAATAGATTTGCTGATTATTTTGAATTCAACTTGGATTCAGGATTTTACAAAATTGTAGATGTAATAGAATCTCAATATTATTTAAGGAAAACACACTTCTGTTTTCTCTGGGAAAAATCTGTATTCATACTTTTCCGTTATTGTTGTCTCCATGCGTTTATTTTTCTATGTATTCCGCACAGCATCTCAGTTTGGTTACGGTTCTTGATGGAACCTGTTGTTATGCAAACAACAGGATTCCTCTTTGTCCTCTCCCTTTGTCACCCAAATTTGCTATAGTTCACACAGCTCCAGAATGCCTCCCAGTGCTGTGGAGCAGATGTGAAGGATATGCAAGGCACAGCAAGGGGGATGGGAAGTCTTTTTCACAAATAGTGCTCATTTCACTGGTGGAGAGATTGTTGGATTTCCTTCTCAAATTTCACCTTAATCTGTACACTTGAGATTTAAAACCAGATCCTTTCCATCATTGTAGTTACCAATGGATTTCTTTTCCATCTCTTTCTAATGAATTGCAACATTTCTTATTCTTCAACTTTAACTTCTTCTCTATATTCACTGTTAGCTTCTTGTTATAGAGTATCCACAAGCCTCAGTAAGTACATGTGCATGCATCAGGACCCTTTCATAGTGTTTAATTGTCTTTCTGTAGTTACTTTTAAGAAGAATGAATATAAAAACATGCTAAATGTAGCCCAAGATGGCCATATTTGCAAAACACCTCTGGGAAGACGTGTGTGTATATATACAGTGGAACCTCTTTGTCTGGCTAAAGACAGAAGGGTTAGCTGTAAAATGTCTCCTGGTAAAGTCTTCCAGGCAGCACCCATTTCAGAAAGAATGTGATTCTATTAATGCCACCACTAGGGGTGTCAAGAATTCTGATTATATTGTTAAAATACTAATACCTCCAGCCTTTTCTCCCAGTATGTTATCTTTCAGTTGGCAAACAATCCATTGTAGACAGGGAATGACACTGATAGAAAGGGTCAGCTTTGGGACAGAAGTAAGCAGCTTAATACTTCTGTGTTGTCTTTTATAAGTATATGCTTGTCCAAAATACTAGTTGTTAACTGCTGTTAAGTCGACTTCGAGTTGTGGCGACCCTACAGATGAGAGATCTCCCAGTCACCTATCATCAACTGCCCAGCTCAGGTATTGCAGATTCAAGGAAGTATCTTCCTAAAAGCATGCCATTTTGATTTATCTCCTGAATTTCTGAGCTGATATCCATACCTAGATGTGATGAAAAAAAATCGAAGTAATTTACTTGTGGGTAAATGTGCTTGCTTACTGTTTCAAAGGGTACATTAGCATAAAAATTAACAATTACATTTCACTTTTTTGTAGATGCTGCACCTTGAAAATGTTGTAAATCTTGCTTTTCTGGATTACCATTATATTATTTAAGCTGACAGTTGGTTTTTGGTGTATGGTAAGATTGTCACCATAGTGTGTGCTGCTAATACTAGTGTCAAACTGAGTACAATAATCATAGCTACCATTTGTTGTATTTGATATTTGTTCTGTTTTCCATATAAAATAAGAATGAAGCCTGCTTTCAACCAGTGATGTGATAGTTTGTTAAAATGGGTCTTTGTTTTCATTTTTTGTAAATAATTCTAAAGCGTTTTTCTTCAGTCCCATATTCTGTTGTCTACTTTCCATTTTATAAATTCTCTGTATCATAAAATCAGCAAGTAACACCATGATGGGCTATAATATTAGTTTGTTTGTTTTAGTTTGTTTGTTCTTGCAAAGTCTTCTGAAGTCTAGCAAAGTCTGACTTTTAATCATGAAAAGTTGAAAGTGCTAACAGCCTCTGAAATCCAAGACTTTTATTCCAATAATGAAGTAGGATGCATATAAAGCCTGTATGGAAAGGAAGATTATAGTATACACTTCCTATAGGAAGAAGCTTAGAAATTAATAGAAGGAAGAATGAGAAAATACAGTTAAAATCTTTTGTTATTGTTAACTGCCATCAAGTCAACTTCAACTTACAGTGACTCTATGTATGAGAGACCTCTTTTCCTACTGCCTTCTACCTTAGTAAGCATCATTGTCTTTTCTAGTGAGTCACATCTTCTCATGATTATGTCTGAACTATGACATTCTCAGTTTAGTGATCTTGGATTCTAAGAAAAGTTCAGGCTTGATTTCCTCTAGGACCCATTTATTTGTCTTTTTAGCAGCCCATGGTATCCCTAAAAACCTTTTCCAGCACCACATTTCAAATAAGTTGATTTTCTCCCTATCAGCTTTCTTCACTCTCCAGCTTTCTCAACCATATATAGAGATTGGAAATACAATGGCATGGACAATCCTAATCTAAGTATTCAATGATATATCTTTACACTTTAGGATCTTATCTAGTTCCTTCATAGCTGCCCTTCCACATTCTAGTCTTCTTCTGATTTTTTGATTGTAGTCTCCTTTCTGATTAATGATTGAGCCAAAGTATAGGAAATTTTGAACTATTTAAATGTCTTCATTGTCTACTTCAAAGTTATGTAAATCATCCTTGGTCCTATTTGTTGGCGTATAAGACTCACTTTTCTTCCCGAAAAATACTGTTAGAAAATCGGGTGCATCTTATATGACAGTGTGTCCTATACACTGGCAAATAGCATTTCCTGATGTATAAATGGGGTGCATCTTATATGCAGGCAGATATGGATAATCCCCAGTGCCTCTTCCATTTCTGAGCCCAGCTTGGATATCTGGTATCTCTCGCTCCATATATGGTAAAAGTCTTTGTTGTACAATAAAAACCTTACCAAGTCACTTTGCAGCTTGTCCCATCCAGATTTTTAACATAAATTCCCACATGCCAAGTATGAATTCAAAATTTAAATGTAAGGAATGTATATCATACTAATTTTTTATATTTCAAAATATGCATAAATATTATGGTAAAATATAATCTCCAAGTAGAGCTTTAGGTTAAATCCACATGTTAATGCCAAGTAGAGTGGACCTTCGACTTTACCAGTCATCATATTTTCTAATGAGTTGTGTTGTCTCCACAGTATGTTAGCCTCAATTTAGTCATTTTGTCTTCTAGGGAGTATTCAGGCTTGATTTCTTCTTGGATCCATTTATTTGTCTTTTTGCCAGTCCATGGTATCTTTAGAACTTCCTCAGGTATTACATTTCAATGGAGTTGAGTGTCTTCCTTCAGCTTTCCTCACTGTTCTGCTTTCATAACCATACACAGAAATTAGAAATGCTATGGCACAGATGATCCTGGTTTCTTGAGCCCTTGTCTCACTTCTCCTACTCCATGCTTTCCATATTCCATATTCCTATTACATGTTTTGTGCCACTTCACACTTTCCATTCATCTCTGATCATTTCAGCCACTGAACATCCTGTCAGCTTGAGTCTAGCTGCATCGTTAGACACAGTGTTACTTATACTTCTCTGCTCTTCCCCAATAGCTGGTTGTCTGCATGTGGAATGGAAAAAAGCACCATCAGCCTCACCACCCCAGAAAAGAGGCCTGCTGCCTGCTTGCTGCTCTGCATCTGCCCTGATGGACTGCTACCTGCTCTGGACATCTGCACTCCCAGCAGAACCAGGCCCCATATGCTCAGCCAGCTACTGGCTGTGAGCTACAGTACCATCTGTTCCCTTTTGCAAGGGGATAAAGTCCTGGGTGCCTCCTTTGGGGGGAGCCACTTCGGTGGTGGAACAAGGGCCAAAGACAGTCCCTTTGATTGGGAGAGATACAAGTGCTTTGGGTCTTGCGCTCTCTTTCCCTCCTTTTTTGTAACATTGAATAAGCTGTCTGGTGAAAATGTGTTACATGGAGTGCAAGGCAGGGAAAGCAACTCAGGGAGCAGCTCTTACAACAAGGATGGTTAGAGGGAGGTACCGTGTGGGGAGACAGTCCTATTATCATTTTAGAAGGGAGAGCCACAGGGTGTTGGTTACCCCCAAGCTGTCCTCCACTTCAAATAGTCTGGATAGCCTTGGCAACAGGCCTCGTGGGCTGAAAATGCTGCTGCTTAGTGCCAGGTTGGTGAATGGAAATCAACCATGATCCAGGACTTGATCCTGGATGAGCATGCCAACCTGGCTTGTACTACCAAGACCTGGCTGATGAAGCCGGGGGCAGGGTTAATCCCTTCTACCTACGTCCACCTGAGTTCTCTGTACAGCAACAGGTGAGGTCTAGGGGTGGGGAGGCAGGGTGACAGTCTCTATCAGAATTCCACGTCCCTATACAGATATGCTGTCCGACAGTCTACTGGATGTGAATGTATGTTTTTGAAGGTGGGTGGCTGGACAGAGTAGGGATTCTGCTAGTGTAACCCCCACTGCTCAACTGTCTTCCCTTCTGAGCTGGCTGAGTTGGTTGTGGCGGCAGTGTTGGAGTTCTCCTATCTTGTTGAACTGGGGGACTTCAGCATCCATGTGGATACTGCTCTGTCAGGAACAGCTCAGGATTTCACATCTGCCATGACAACCAGGAGAGCTTTGCATTTTATTGAGGTGTTTTATTAATTTTTTAAAACATTTTTATGTTTTTATAATTATTTTATACCATTTTTATATAGTTATTTTAATTGTTTTAAACTATAATGTATATATTTTTAACTTTTCTGGAAGCTGCCTTGGAAGAAAGGCAGCACATAAATACAATCAATCAATCAATCATCAATAGGAAGTACAGCTATGAAGGAACTAGACAATATCCTTAAGTGAAAAGATATATCATTGAATACTAAAGTTAAGATTGCCGATGCCATTGTATTTCCAATTTCTATGTATGGTTGTGAAAGTTGGACAGTGAAGAAAGTTGATAGGAAGAAAACCAATTCCTCTGAAATGTGCTACTAGAAAAGAATTCCGTGGTTACCCTGGACTGTTAAAAAGATAAATGAGTCCTAGAGCAAATCAAACCTGAACTCTATCTAGAAGCCTAGAATAATGTTACTGTTCTTTGATTTGTAATCAGAATATTTGTTTTCCTCCTCGACAGTAACAGAGCAAAAAAAAAAATGCCAAATTTTTCATTTTCTACGGCTAATAATTTCCTCCGTTTCACTCCTGAGTCCTTGGATGAAATTAGAAAGAGAATTGCTGAGAAGAAAGTGAAGCATGCCAAAGCCTATGAGGAGGGCAATGCTGAACAGCAAGAAGAAAATATCCGACCACAGCTTGATCTGAAAGTTTTTAAGAAGCTGCCTCATATTTATGGAAAACTCCCTCCCTGGCTCATTGCAGAACCACTGGAGGATCTTGATCCCTATTACAAGGATCATGAGGTTATACTGTTTTTAATATATATATAAGTTTTTCCATAAGATGTTTCTATAAGGAAAAAAATGAAGAAGCTACAGACTCTTCGTTGAGACAGCCAGAGTGCAATATACAAAAAATCCAGGTCTTGTGCCGTATATCTCAGAACCCAATTGGAAACATTAATTAATGTCTATTTGTTGATGAATGTATTCACATCTGTGAGTTACTGTGTTAGTGCAGTTGTGGGTATCATGGTGCTCTCCAGATGTTGGATTACATCTCCCATCATTCCTCACTTTGTGATATCCTGTCGTGAACTGCTGGGAATTGTAGTCAACAACAGCTGGGGGGCTGCATGAAATTGAATGATTAGCAAAAATTAATTTTTAGAGTGAGAGCCAGTGTGATGTAGCGGTTTGAGCATTGCGCTATGACTCTGGAGACCAGAGCTGAAATCCCCACTCAGCCATGGAAACCCACTGAGTGACCTTAGCGAGCCATAGTCTCTCAGCCTCAGAGGAAAGCAAAGGCAAACAAATCCACTCAGAACAAATTTCGCCGTGAAAACCCTGTGATACATTTGCCTTAGTATCACCATAAGTTGCAAATAAGTTGAAGGC
The DNA here is from genome assembly GCA_030412105.1 of Cyclura pinguis. Classification (NCBI taxonomy): domain Eukaryota; kingdom Metazoa; phylum Chordata; class Lepidosauria; order Squamata; family Iguanidae; genus Cyclura; species Cyclura pinguis. The sequence goes on along the minus strand of CM059604.1, from coordinate 131,214,909 downwards.
ACACAACAAACAAATTTCTTGAGTTAGCATAAGGGATGGGATTCTGCATAATTCTCCTGCATCAATTTTAAAATTGATTTTGCAGTATAATGCAAATGTACACTGTCCATATTCCTGCTTGAAAAACTGTTAAATCCAAGGCAATTATACTAGCAATTCTTTCATTCTGGTAGCATCATGTTGAATCCAAGCCACAGTTTGTGAGGTTTCACTAGAAAAGTTCTTTGTTGACTGTTGTAAATAATTCAGCCACACATATCTCAGGCATTTATCGGCATGCTGTAGTGGTTTGGGTGTTGTACTAGGACGCTGGGGACCAGAATTCAAATCCCTACTCAGCCATGGAAACCCACTGGGTGGCCTTGGACGAATCACATTCTCAACCTCAAGGGAAGAGAAGGGTAAACACCCTCTGAACAAATCTTACCAAGAAAGCCCTGTGATCAGTTCCCCTTAACACTGCCATAAGTCAGAAATGACTTCAAGGCACACAACAAGAACAAACTTTTGTATATCAGATGGCCTGTGGGTTACGTCTTAGAGCCAAGATCCAATTGAGTGCCTTCACCAGTACAAGAAGCCTGTCAGCATATAAGAAGAGGCAGTTCCCCGTCTGTGTTTACATAGATGTAATCCCCACTTGTCATCAATATCTGCTCCAGAGGGCTGGGAAATCCTTCAGAGCAGAATCTGTTAGTAGCATGGAGGCTGGCAAAAGGAAGGGAAGGGGAGAGACTTATGAATCCATGAAGGATACATGGGGAGGTGTGTTGGGTTCTCCTGTATTTGCTGAGAGTCTGTTTCCATCAGCTCATGTTGTACCCAATAGGATCCTGGCCTGTTTGTTCTGTGTTGATTTCTCAGATAGCAAGATTGCAAAGTTGAGGACAGTTTCCTGAACATTCAAGTCTATTTGGTGTTGATGGCATTATACACAATATTGCTACCAGTAGGTCAAGGCAAACAGTGTAATTCAGTGCACAGGCTAGAAACCCAGGTTCACACTCTGGGTTCATAACAAGCAGTAGCCTTTGTTTTTGCAACAAGGAAATGCTCTTATGCTAGAAACTGGAAGCCTAAGTTTGTCTGGCCCAAGGTGAGAATCCGTTAGCAGCTAATTGTATATAACAGTGTTTGCTGTTTTTATTTGCTGTAGAGATAAATTACTGATGTTATTCAAGATATATAATATCAGTATTTCTGAGGTAAACTCAAGCAGTATGTAATGGTGGCAGAAAAAAAGAAGAAAAAATAATTCAAAACTAGTTCTGCCTGTATTATATATTATTTTATCTTAATAAGCCATTTTCTAAATAAGTTAATAAGCATGCACTTTTATTTTGCAGACCTTCATGGTGCTATCAGCCAGGAGAAGAATCTTTCGATTTACTGCCACCAAAGCATTATTTTTATTTAGCCCTTTTCATCCACTGAGAAGACTAGCTATCAAAATTTTGATACACACATATCCTTCTAGCTGATTTCCATGATTTTAATTCTGTCATTACCTTAATGGGAAATTACTGTTTATAACAATATGTGGATACTGGTTCTAATTCCCTAGGATTGCCACAACCAGTGAGGATAGTGGGTGAAAAGGTACATTCCACTTAAAAACATACGTGAAGACTTAGTGAGTGGTTTTCTTCATGTTTCAACTACAACGGATTACTTTGGATGGAAGTGCATTTTGTTCTAACTCTGAAACATTTGGCTGAACACACACATTTGTTTTATTAAAGCCCTGTGTTTACTGCTACCTTTGGGATGATAGTCAGAATTATATGGGATGATTTTATAGAGAATCAATTTTTAAGGCCAAAGCTTGTAATACTGTGGATGAAGTGTCACATTGAAAAACAATTACAACAGTGTTACTAAGGCAAAAGTGTACCATTAATTATTTAAAGTGGTAACAGACTGAACTAGTTCTTCACAATATTTTCAGTGACGTCTCAAGTGAAAATTAGCTAGTGTAGCTGTTTCTTCAGGAAATATGCCATTTTCTTACTCAGAACTGGGTATGATATAAGCTCAGGAGAAGGAGCTGCTTATATTAATAGCTTCATATAGTAAAATCCTTGATTTGGAATCAGATCTATGGCAAGGAAAAGATAATGCTATAGAAATGGTATTTGGGTTTGGTTTGATTGTGAAGTTTTGTTCTCCACATCCAGTATTTCTTACACATTCTTATTAAATGTTTGGATTTATTCTGTAATAATTGAACATACAAGTCCTGATCAGCAGTGATGTAGATTCAAGTTGAGTCACACTCAAGTTGCTTCAGTAACTTGACTTTGACGCGACTTGGCAATAAGCGATGGACTGACCTGACTTGTGACTTGTCTATTTTTAGTGACTGACTTGCTGCCCTTGGTAGTCCCACCTTCCTCTCCAACCTTTTTCCAGTCTAGTTTCTCTCTAGACCATAAAATTTGTTCGCCTTTAGTTAGGGGTCTTTTGCGGAGAGAAACATTTAATGATTTTATTGGTGGGCGTGGAGTAATCTTGGCATGGGAGATGAGGGGAGGCCAAGAAGAATCACTTCTGAGAGGAAGCTACACCCACTTTCTAACGACTGGCAGAGTCAGGATACCTATCCTGATGGCTTCCTTGTGAGAAAGCAGGAAGTTTAAAGTTTAAACCTTTAAAGTTTAACTCCTCAAACCCTTAAAGTTTAAACTTTAAAGACAGGTTTAAATTAAATCTTAATTGATCATGAGGAAACCACCAGGAGAAGCATGCTGCACTCCCTTAAAGTTTAAACCCTGGGCTTTCCAAACACTGTGCCGCAACACATTAGTGTGTCACCTGAAGTGCATAGATATGTCACCTACAATCTTGGAAATGTATGTTATTATTTATATATCATATACTTTTGAAAATATATGAAAGGTTTTCATGAGGTATGTTGTGTCCCCATACATTTTGTTATTACAATTTATGTATGTGTTTGTATCTCTTATAAGGGGTTAGTTTAACCTCCAGTTTGCTAGTAAAACTGAATTACTGTGTCGCAAAATGATGCATTTCTAAAAAGTGTGGAAAGTTTGGAAAGCTCTGGTTTGAACCCTTAAATACAGGTTTAAAGTGTGGCTGAAGCTTTGCTGGGGCAAGACAGGAAAGAGAGTGACAAATGACACTTTTGGCAGGTAGGAGAGAGAGAGAGAGATTGAGAGAGAGGTGGATTGAAGATTGACGTGGATGGGAAGGGTCTTAAAGTCTGAGTGAAGCGTTTCTGAGGCAAGGTGGGAAAGGGAGAGACAGGATGGGCTGTTGGCAAGACAGGAGAGGGTGGGGAGTGAAGGAGGATGAACCAGTCAAGCAGCAGCTACAAACTCCTCACAAAGGAGAAATGCATGAATGTGGAGAGTGGATTATGCTGCTTACTCTAAAGGAATTCACCACGATAGGTATGCTGCCTCTGCTAGTGATGAGAAAGTGGGGTGTAGCTTCCTTTCAGAAGGTGCTCCCTGCCCTTCCATGGGGTTTAGGGGTTGGAGCAGATCCTGCTTACTCATGAGGAAACCACCTTAAAGACAGGGTCAAAGTCTGGCTGAAGCACTGCTCATGCAAGGTGGGAAAGAGAGTGACAAGATGGGGTTTTTGGAAGGCAGGAGAGAGTGGGGGGATTGAAGTTTGATGTCGACAGGAAGGGGTTTAAAGTCTGGCCGAAGCATTGCTGAGGCAAAGTGGGAAAGGGAGTGACAGGACGAGGCATTGATTTTCTAGTTATTGAAACAACCTCCTCCTGCACTCCACCACCACCTCCTTTTTTCTGTTAAAGTTGGCTCCCAGACTTGAGATTTGATTTGAGAATTGACTTGAATTATCTTGCAAGGATTTGAGACTCAATTTGGGACTTGAAGGTAGGGACTTGAGACTTAACTTGAGACCTGGAGTAAAAGACTTAAATACATCACTGTTGTTCAGACTGTCAAAAGCATGTATGTAGCATGCATGGAAGAAGGAAGCTTCATTTCATTTTATACATTTTTAGCCTAATCTGGTGAACTGGCTAACTGTAGAATATATCAGTCCCCCACTCCCGTCTTTTTGTTTTGAGGGCTCTAAATTTGTGTGAGGCAGGATGTTGCTTAGGAAATAAAGATCTGCTTTCTGCTCAGAGAATCTGAAGTAAGAGTCTGTAAAACCTGCTAGTACCAGTGTTGATTCTGACTAAAATTCTTGGTTTCATAGCAATAATTATGCAGACCAAACAAGAAACTGATAAATTTAAGTTATGAAAATCCACCATTTTTAGAAATTCTTCCTTAAAAACACAATAGGAGGCAACAGTGTTACATTTCTTTTGGTCATTCATATTTTACTGCATATAAACATGGTGAACATATCAGTAATTCTTTTCTCCTTTCAAGAGGAATGCTATTTCCTTAACTCATTATTTACTTTGTTCATTACATTTGTAACATGTGTTGTTCTCTGCAACTGTGTGTTTATGACTTTAAGCGATCCTCCAGAAGATGGTAATGCCACTGAGTAAGTACTTTAATGTACTTTCCTCAGACAGTACTAATTGATATAATGGGCTGAATTAGTCAGTAAGATGAGACAAACAGAAGTAAAACGCAGTAAAGAATTGTGGTGTGGGAGCTGTGAGCTTTATGTAGCACAGTGGCTTCTTGCATCTTATGGCTAGAGGCAGGCAAAGATGCAGTGTTAAGAGATCTGTGATCATATCTCTTCTTTCATTTTTTTTAAATTAAAAAGGACACTGCACATTTCCACACTACACTCTTATAGTGCTAGTATTCCACTTTCAACATCCTATGGAATCCTGAGGTTTGCAGTTCAGAGAAGGCCCTTTGCAAACCCCAGGATTCCATAGGATGTTGAAAGTGGAATAATAACACTATAAGAGTGTAGTGCAGAAATGGCCTTAGACCTTACTCCTATAATTCAAATTGTGCAAACATGACCTAGAAACAGGGTCAGAGTTGGAAATAAGCTAAGATTTAATGATATAATAAAGTATAATTACACCTGTCTTGTTCTGGAACTGGAAATAATTCCAGGCCTCTCCAAGGGTTCTTTGTCCAATGGTTTTCTTGTTTTGTTTTGTGCTGAACACTGACACTTGCTATAGCATAAGTTTTATGAATTCTAGCCCCTTCACTGATAGCCAATGGGAGAGTTAGGCCCCCAAACAAATTCTACCAAGTCTTATAACTTGGCCAGCAATCGAATTAAATCTCCATCACTGGACATATGGGGGATCCTTAGGCTTAGGTGCACTTTTTGCAGGCGAAGCCCATGGAAGATGGATTCCCAAAGGTCAGACAGTGCAGATGCAAATAAAGACGAAGTATGTAAGTGTGAGCCATGTCTCCCCACAATAGCTATGAGAACTGTAAAAACAGGCTGGCAACAGACTAAAACACACTTTTCTAGTCTTTTCCCGGCTTTCATATCTTTTTGCAGCCTCAGACTGCAAGGCAAATGCAGGATGTATCCAATAAGATCATTAGTGCAAATTAGCTCTTAATTAATTAATTTAATTAATGCAAATTAGCATCACTGAAAAGCTGTCAGCACATTGCCACGATGCTAACAAGGACTCCAAAGCCTATCTTGCCTGGTGGGAGAGGCCCAACTCCCTACAGTACCTTTTTCTTGTAATGTATTCATCATGCTTCCTTTTTCTGGGTTACTTTTGGGAGGCAGCAGGAACAAGATGAAATGAGATGAATCCCTCCATACTTCCCATGATGTTGCTTTCTTTGCAACGTTCTTTTTCAGGATTTCTTTTACAGCAGTTTACACAGCTGAATTTGTAATAAAGGTGGTAGCAAGAGGATTTGCTTTGAATGAGTTTACTTATCTTCGAGATCCCTGGAATGTCCTGGATTTCTTTGTTTTAATTGTGACGTAAGTTCAGTTCCAATCTCCTTTGTTGCAGGTCAAAATTTCCAGAGGTGGAAAGCTAGGCTAGAATTTTTCTGCTAAACTGAGCTGTTGGGACTTGCAGTTTAGCAGTATCCAAAGGATCACATGATTCCTACTCATGATGTAGATTCTGACTCTATGGATGCTGTTTCCATGTGATTTAAATCAGTGGAAATGCTGTGCTAACCTTTTCTCAAGACAGAGCTAGAAAATGTGACCTGGCTCTCCTCTGATTTGTGTCTTCAAAGAGATTTATACCAAGGCATGTTCACATATAGAAGAAAGGGACAACGTGGTATAATGGCTTGAGCATTGGATGATGACTCTCGAGACCAGGGTCTGAATCCCTGCCCAGCCATGGAAACCCATTGGGTGACTTTGTACAAGTCGCATTCTCTCAGTCTCACAGGAAGGCAAAGGCAAACCCCTCTGAACAAATCTTGTTTAAAAAAAGCCCCATGATAAGTTCACCTTAGAGTCACCATAAGTCCGAAATGATTTGAAGACACAAAACAATATTCATATATATGGTTCAAAATTTCCATCTGGCAGAATAAATGCAAATGGCAGAATAATATGAATGCAGCTTCTTTTTCATGGTTTCTATGACTCACACAAAAGAATTAACCGCGCCTGCACAATGCATCATTCCAAAACTTCTAGAGCTGTTGCGCAAGCATGCTGGTGGTAGCCCCTCCTTCACTGGTACATATGACCAACCATGTTCCTGATCAAACCCTCAGTTCCTTTTTGTCTGCCACAGCAGCAGCATAGAAAGGAACAATTAGCTATGCGTTTTGGCTTTCTACTTAGTTTTCAACTCAGATTGCTTACTCTTCTCTCAGCTTTCTTTCGTGATTTGGCTTGGTAACTTCAATCTCTTGGTTTGCTCTACTCTCAGCCCTTGACTGTTATTACACAATATGGACTGGACTCAAGGTTGAGGGCTGATGCCTTTCGGAGAGCAGTATTATACTCCTGTGTCACATGACTCACCCATCACCTGGATTAGTAGCTTGCTAGTCTCCCATTTGTGTGAGTCACAGATACCACAAAGAAGAACAGGTTGCTCACCTCTAACTGTGGTTCTTCACATGCTCATCTGTGACATCACACAACACCTGCCCTTCCTCTACACTTCTGTCATGCTCAATATGCTTAGCTTCCGGCCTGCTGCTTCAGTGGCCATGGAACTGAGGGCTTAAGTGGGAACATGGCTGGTCATATGTAGCAGTGGAAGAGGAGCTACTGCCAAAATGATTGCATAACAGCTCTAGAAGGTTACAGATGACGTACTGTGAAGGCTCAGTTAACCCATTTGTGTGAGTTCACAGATGACCACTGAAAGAACCACAGTTATAAGTGAGCAACCTGTTCTTCATGCTCTTTCAAGTATGAAACTTTACTCAGTTTAGTGATTGTTGGAGTAGGCAAATGGGGTTCAAATGATAGCATGGAAGTAAGCTGCATTTGTGATTAATAGAGGCACAAAGGATCTATATCACATAGAACCTATATGGAAAGTTATTGTATACCACTCGTCCATCTAGCTCAGTTTTATCTACACTGACTGGCTACGGAGGAGTTCTCTTTCCTAGCCCACATTAGAAATGCTCAGAATTGAAGCTGGAACCCCATGCATACTCCATCAATGAACTATAACCCTGCCAGAAAAGAATCTGTACATATGAAGCTTGCTTATTTAGAATCCATGTAGTCCAGTCTGTTTACTAGTAGCAGTTCTATAGAGTCTTTCTATACTCTGCTGCCCCAGATACCTTGTTACCTGAAGATGCTTGGGACTGAATTTGGAGTTTGAAATGCAAATAGCGTGTCTTACCTTTTAGTTGTGGGCCATATGTCACACATTTTAACAACCAATGTGGAGGACAAATTGTGATTTCCTGGAGTAGGCAGAGATATATCTATCTGTGGAAAATGCAAACTGTAGTTTTCAGTAAACTCATAAAATTATCTGTTGGTCAGTTTTGTTTTAAAATTGTTTGTAATTTTCAGATACATATCGCTTTTTCGTACGTTCGGTAGTATTTCAGCTCTCCGAATTTTCAGGGTGCTGAGAACATTAAAAGCCGTTTCTGTAATCCCAGGTAAGCAAGCATATGCGCTTGGGGGGGGAGACTCTTTTCCTTATTTCGTACGTTTGTACAGTTTTTAATTTCACCACAGTTTAGTTTTAAAGCAGTTTACAGAAAAATAAAGCAAAGTGACAATGAAACAATTTAAAAGCAATCCATTGTGGAAAAAACCAACAACAATAAAGCAATAAGTAACATCTAAGAAACATAAAACCTTATCAGTGGACAATACACATGAACAATAAAACAGCAGGACTATAAAGCGAAGGAAAATATGTCAAACGGAAGTGTCAGGCTGAGCAAAGCAATCTTATACACCAGTTTAATTTGGGGAAGGCATATACTGCTATTACTATGTTGCAAAGGCTGTTACATCCCATACATTGCCACTACTTCCCCAAATTGGGTCTCTCCATGTATTTTGGAATACAACTCCCCAGATCCCCAGACCAGCTGTTGAGATGACTAGTACATCTGGAGGGTACTCAGTAAGGCTGCTGTACATGCATAGCCTAGGGTAGGATAAGAGAAACATGCAACACAGAAAAGTGCATTGTGGAGCAGCAATTATGTATACATTCTAAGCATCCAATGAAACACCACCAATGCAGACCAGTCAGGAGCTCCTGCAGACACTACACTGAAACAAGGTTCTTGATGCATTGGGATCATACCCACAGGACAACTCCTTGCCCCATCCCACACATAACATATTATGATATCATAGTGCATCTCCTCCATAAACTCCTTTGGAACTGACAGTCCCCAGGCATCCCTTCAGCCAAGGGTGCTTATCTAGTCTAAAAAGATAAGTCTAGACTCTTTTCATAAACATTGTTTTTGAGTACAACAAACGTGGTACAACACTTAAATGTAGAAGCTGGGAAATATTATCAATGTTGCTGTAATTTTTTTCTTCCAGTATTGGTGTCCATATAGTGTTATTTTTTTTTCTTTTTTTTATAGGGTTGAAAATCATTATAGCCTCACTCCTTAATTCAGTGAAGAAACTTGCAAATGTGATGCTGCTGACAGTTTTCTTCTTGGCTGTCTTTGCGCTTGTTGGCCTCCAGCTTTTCATGGGCAACTTAAAATATAAATGTGTCCATAGAGATTACACTATGAACGTCAGCAAGAACAGTAACTCATGTGTGTTAGAGACTCCAGGTTAAATCTATTTCTTTCCTTATGCACGCAGACATTTTAAATGAGTTGTAAACTAGTGGTTCTCTACCTTTGGTCCCCTAAATGCTTTGATGTTCAACTTTCAGAAGCCCTGACCAGCATAGCCAATGGCCAGGGCTTCTGGAGTTTGAAGTCTAAAACATCTACATAACTCTTTGACGGGCAAATACAGTGGATCCTCCAGATCTGCAGCCTCCAGATCTGTGATTTTCACTGACAATCACTGCCATTTAATAACATAAGATGCAATCATTTGCAGTTTTTGTCACCCATGGGTGTGTGTGTGTGTGTGTGGAACTAACCCCCAGAGATCCAGAGTGTCCACTATAATAAAAGTAAAACTAGTATTGTACCCTCTGTCATAAGATGTTGACTAATGCTGTAACTCAGGAGAGACAACTCAATGGTTTTATAAGAGGGACAAAAAAAGGGGTTGAGACATAGTAGAGGCAAGGGTTATAAAAACAGCTGTAGGGCCAATGTGCGGCGTTGTACTTTGCTCAATCCTGGACTAAAATTAGCAAAGCAAAAAAAAACAAACTTCTGAATAGCCAAAAGAAAGCAACCTGCAACCTATACCATCACCAAACTCAGACCTACGGGAGAAGGGCTTTCTCTCTGGCTCACTGCCACTGGGAACATGTTTGGTGAAGACAGGAAAGAGCTTTCTTAGTGGCTGTGGCCAGACTGGAATCCCCTCCTTTATGAAGTTAGGTAGCCCCCGCTCTTTTTCCTCTTTCGCTGCCATTTTGTTTTCCCAGGCCTTTGATTGTTAACTGGCTGTTGCAACAGGCCTTTTAACTGGGGTGAGGTGTATTTTTTTATCATCCTTTTTATGTTACAATAGGTTTTTAAACTGTTGTAAGTTGATGTCTTTCATATAACTGTTTAATTGTTTTCAACTTTGTATTATGCCCTTTTTTCAACTATATTCTGTTTTAACTTGTATTGTAACTTGCCTTGTGTCCCATACTGGAAGAAAGGAAAAATGATTGATTGATTGATTGATTGAATGAATGAATTCTGCAGCAGCTCTCTCCTTCCCACTTGTCAAAGGTGCCTCAGAGGCTCCTTCCCGGTGCTGCCCTCAGAGTAGGCTTGCTTTCAACCTTGCTGGCAGGCATCTAGTGTAGTCACTACTATGATGCATTGCCCTAGAACCTCTCATTGCTTGGAAGAGTGGGGGTGAGCATAACAATATAATTGCCATGCTTACATATAAAGTCTGAGTTGGACAAAAGGAAGGGAGACTTACTTTAACAATATAAAGAATATGGGAAGATACACTGTGTTCCCCCTCTCAGTTTTCTCTCTCAATTTGTTGCTTCAACTATTCTTCTGGTATTGAATTTGTTGACAAAATCAGTTAGAGCTGGTGACTGTGAGGACATAAGCGGCAAGAGAGGTGTGGTCTGGATTCTCCTTTCCTGCAAACACTTTTTACTATTAAAGTTAGTCTCCCCATTCCTCTTTTCAGACAACAAGAATCAGTCCAATTTAAATGATTCACCACAATAAATAGAATATCTCAAGGAAGGTGTTATGATCAAAGACAATTGTTACAGAGTGAGCACTAATTTGGTACATGTTTTGCAAAAATTCAAGCCCCTGAAGTATGAATATTAAGGGGATAAGCATGTTGTTACAGAATAAGAAGTGGGATCACCGTGTAAGAAATATAGCTTACCAGCTGGTTCTAAGCCTGAACGTACCCAATGTAAAACAGGAAAAGCCTGTACAGAGAAAATAATAAAAAGTGACCAAAGTATAGGGAAGAAACAGGAAAGGCGTTCTGCATTGGGACAATTGATCTCAAGCCAACATAGTGATGGTTAGTGATTGGTCACTTCAGAGGCCCAGTAAGATCTCATTTCTGACTGAATGGGAGAGTCTTTCTTGGCAGTATCAGGGATTAGTTGGCTGTGTCCCTGACTGGACAGATAGATGCCAGAGTTAATATAAAAGCTACCTCCTGAGAAATGAGAGTTAGGCTGTTAATAAAAGTCTCCAATGTAGTCTGACCTGCTGTCTACTACCACTTTTGTGCTGATGATCCTGTTTGCAGGCGGTAAATACCCTTAGAATGCTGGTAGGGGAGAAGTTAAGGAAAAGCCTGTTTCAAAGCCTGTTTTATAGGCCATATACAGGGGTTTAAGTTCCTCTACAAATTAATGTATATAGATGCCTGCTAGACATAAAGCAGGTGATAAGAAACATTCTTTAGAAATGCAAGTCTATATGGATTGTGCAATAGCATTGTATAAGATTCTTACAGATGTTAGACAATATGATGTAAGATGTATGATCTTATATGAAATGTAAGGTCAATATATAAGCTATATACCTAGACAATAAGAAACCTAGGTTCCTCTCCAGATGGTATGTGTGTCATTGTCTGTTTTCATAAAATAGCCTAAAAGATAATTAAGCTGACCGTTCACTCCCCTATGTTAAAAATCCTGGAAGTCTGAAACATAACAGCACTTCAGTAGAGTGCTTATGCTAAATCAGCTGTATGGCAACCCTATGAATGAGAGATCCAAGAGCTCCACTCACCAACTTATACACAAGTGCTATTTATGGCCATCGCTCCTCAGTGTAACATAACTTTTATTACTTTTCTTTCCAGATAATGACTCAATCTACCAGAAGAAGAATAATTCAAGAGATCCATTGTTGTGTGGATATACTCCAACTCCTAAGTAATTAAAATGCTTTCATAGTTTAGACAGTTGTGGGGTGGGAGTTGTGATCAAGATTAGGACCCTATCATAAAATCACATTTTTCCTTTACACTATGATCCCAATGAAAACCAGTTCCCCAGCTGCTGACCTGTGTAGGTAGAGGAGCATTGCAGGGTGTGCTGTTTCCCTATATACACTCTCAAAGGTGGAGCTTATTTTAGTTCTCCAAAGGTAATCCTTTTCTTGATCCTTTTCCTAGCTGCACTGGAGTCAGATCTTCTTCCAACCCACTCTAAGAATGACCAGTCATTTGCCTAAATAGCAGCTCTTAACTAGAGATGTAGATCTGGTGATTATACTCTGGGTGGCTAAAATTATCCAGATCAATACAAATGAGACCACTATGTGAATGCAATGGGCATGCCCCCTTAATCTAAATTGACTCTAAAAAGGGGAGCTGTATGTCTCACAGTCCTGGTGTTGACACAGATTAAAATCAGTTTGTGTGTCCTGCAAAGAACAAACTCAGTTCAAAAACAACCCAGGACAGGCCTGGGACATACAGTGGTGGAGACAATATATGCCTGGCACCAACTTGATTTGTCTTCTTTCAGTGAGCAAAAGTACATAAAAGGAAATTCTTACTGTAAGACACATGAGAGGGTTTTTTTTAGGGGGGAGGGGGTCAATCTGAGGCCCTTTTCGCATGGCATTTGCCATGCAAAAGGGCACCTGGAGCGTTGCGCGATTGTGAGGAGCGATCTGCACGATGCACTCACAATCGTGCGACACTCCAGGGGCTGGCAGGTGCCAACCACGCTCCTTTTCATTTTCGTCTGGAAGCTGAAAATGGTGCGCGATCGTGCATTGCTCCCGGGCCCCGCACACACTTACCTGGCGTGCGGAGCCTCCAGAGCCGCGCCGGTCGTGCTTCCTGCCCCAGTGCAGCCTGAGAAACTCCCAGGCTGCACTGCAGAAGGAAGAGGCGGGGCTCTTGTCAAGCAGGCAGCTCGTGTGGAGCTGAAGCAGCAGGGACGTGAGAGCTTCTTGCCAGAGGCTGCTTGCGCGATCCCCGCACCCCAGCGCTGGAAAAAGGTAAGGTGCGGAAAGAGCCGTCGAGAGCTTGTACATGTTTTTGTGCATTTCTGTAAGATGTGCAAAACAGAAAAGGTGATAACTGTCACTTAGGTGCATGCAGTACTAAAAGTAGCAGCATTGGATGGGCTGTTTGTGTCTTTGTTTTCAATTAGCCTGAGCCAAACACTCTTCTGTGCTCACAGGTGGCAGATTGGCATTTATTTCAGATGTCCTGCAGCTGCTCCTGCCTCCAGCATAGGCCATTTCTGCACTAAATTGTTATAGTGTATTATTCCACTTTCAACTTCCTATGGAATCCTGGGGTTTGCAGTTTAGGGAGCGGCCTTAAAGACCTCAAAGGCCACTTCCTAAACTGAAAACCCCAGGATTCCATAGGATGTTGAAAGTGGAATAATAGTACTATAACAGTCTAGTGCGGAAATGGCCATAGTTATTTCAGCAGAAACAGAGCCAGCACAAGACAATGAAGAAGACAACTGTTCTTAGAAGTAAAGACCGTTCGAGGGCGTGATACTTTTCTTTGCAACATATTAACCCTTTGTTATCCTTATAATTAAAAAAAAAATAAAAAGCTAGAAAGAGCAGATGTGAAGGGAAGTAGGGACACACAGAACCTAAATTGGATAAGAGACAAAGGAGAATCCTGCAGAGTTTTTTTTTTTGGTGTGTGAGGGAGTGTGTTTCTGAGAGACACAAAACTGTTTTGCTGTTTGGAAGAATCCCAAGGCACAGGTAGTTTAACAGGGGAATAGCAACTGCTATAGACATTTATACTCATTCTGTTCAGATGTGTAAATAAAGGCATCTATCAGAAAACCCCAGAAATCTCCGGTAATCTCATTCATTTAAATTCTTACCACTTTAAGAAATGGGATGGAGGCTTATAACAAATATGAATATCAAAGTTCACTCAGTTTTTCATGATGAAATAAGTTATCTTTTACTTGAAATCTATTAGTGACACTGTGTTTATTATTAGTAGCAGTGAATGTAAAGCCAACTATTCTTGTGTAAAACATGGAGACAATCCTGACTATGGATACACAAGCTTTGATCACTTTGGATGGGCTTTCCTCTCTATGTTCCGACTGATGACGCAGGATAGCTGGGAAGTTCTCTATCAACAGGTGAGACATTATATAACCAAATAGTGCATGAGCTGTATATAAACACATTGCTTTTTAAAAGTGTGGATAATGTGTTTTATATGTTGTGTTAATTCTCTTATGTTGTATTTCTTATATATATGAGTTTAACATAAGCAGTATGAAATACATTGTCAAATCTGGCAATACGCCTCAATTCAGTACTTATTACCACTGTTTTTTTGTTTTGCAAGTTCAAATAATATTTATTTTTTCTTGTATATATGTATAATGTATTGTGGATATATCTTTAAGTCTCACTGATTTGATCCTCAGTTTTGTGGATAGGAATTGCTTCTGTTACAGACAAATAATTAATCAACATGAATAGCTTGTTACTACACTGATCTTATTAGTGCACTCATCATGCCATGGCTGGAATCCTATTGGTGCTGTACACCAACTATAACTATGCTAGCATAGGCAATGGCACTAGAAAGGAAAATGGTAGTGGTATAGTGGCCAAGAAGGAGGGAAGAAACCAGAAAAATAAGCTGTTTGTTGCTGGCAGATTTTGTCCACATTTCACTTTGACCACTGGAAAAGTGTACCTGCACGAAAAGAATTGATGCCAACTATGTTACAGGTGAATACTAGGTCTTTGTGTGTCACTATCATGTGTCATACTAGGTCTTCATGTGTCAGTTGTTCAAATATATTAATGACACTTCTATGCCACATTTATGGCAAAGTCTCTCCCCAGTGACCCTCATTGCTGTTAAGACAACTCACTTCAATTACAGCTAAAATTATAGTCTGAAAACACTATCCATACAGCTATCAGCTGAATCAGTACATGAAGTTAAAACTAGTTTTTTGTTTTTTGGACTGAAAGAGAAGGAAGAAGAGGGAAATTAATTATTTTATAAAAATTATATCAGCTTGTACTCTTTGTACAATTTGTTTCCATTTTATTATATTAAGATAAAAAACAAGCAATAAACAGACAACATAAAGAAAAACCCACTAATTTAAGCAACAAATCTATCTCAACAAAAGAAGAATGAAATCCACACACATCCACAAACTATACAAATACAAAATAATTAACTAAGGCTGTTTCTGCACTACACTGTCATAGTGCTCTTATTCCACTTTCCACATCCTGTGGAATCCTGAGATTTGCAGTTTAGGGAGGGGCATTTGAGTCCCCTCCCTAAACTGCAAACCCCAGAATTGCATAGGATGTTGAAAGTAGAATAAAAGCACTAGGACAATCTAGTGCGGAAATGGCCCAAGAAAATAGCGAATAAGAATCTGATAGTAATCCTAACCAATTTATCCTATTATGATATATTCTTTTTAAAGTTAGCCATTTAATCTAAAATTAATTAAAATATTATAAGTAAAATAGTATATTAGTAATGCCTGATACCTACTTGTCAGTTCTATCCCATGTATTAAAAATGTACTAGTAAGAAAAAACAAAACAAAAATTACATGTTTTCATTAGAATATTCAACTATGATCTTATTACATGCTTAATATCTTCTATATAATAAAACATATTACCTTAAAGTTATAATGATACCTTAATTACTTTAGATGTAGAAAAAAGGAAAAAAAGAAATCAGATTTCTTGTTTCAACCAAACAAGTACAATTGAAAATGCTCATAACGTTAAACAGCTATAAGTCATACTCTAGTGCTCATAATAATTTCTCTTGCAATAGTAGAACTATTAATATTAAAAAATAAAAAGAACACCACTTTGTATGTCTTGTATCTCGTATCTCATTGCTTTTATCATATTCTCATTAGCTAAAACATTTTCCTTTACATTTTCCTCTTTCCTTTTCCTTCACATCACTCAGTATATACCTAGACCAGAAATCAAGAAGAGCTATTTTGTCTGACAAGTCACATAATACAACTGAATGAAGGGTCAAAAGCCAATGTATCTAAAAACCCCCACACAATACACATATTAACCTTTCTGATTGCCTTTTACAATAAAAGAATTCTGTTTCGACAAACTCAAAAAATCACTCTCTAAACAGATCTGCAGCAGACAATGCCTTCGGTTTTTATAGCTGAAAATCCAAATTTGAGCAGTCATACTTCAAACAGGCCTCCTTAAAGCAAAATACCTATTCAGCATTATATCCTTTTTAAACTTAGTCTCCGCCCCCCCCCCCCAAAGATCTTCTTCTCCTGACAAAGCATCTTGCAACTTTAAGATAAGACTGTCAATTTCTTCAAGCACCATAATCACTCAAACAGTCTGAGGCTTGAAAGTTGAAAATATTGAAGCATCATCTCCCCTAATCTTCAAACAAACCAGTTCTGATATAACTGAATCTGGGGAAGTTTGGTCAGAGCTGATATCTTCTTGTTCCCCTGTCATATCTAAATTTGAGAAGGTTTTCTGGATTACATGTCCATCTCCTGTGTTTTGGGAAGCTGTCAAATCATCAGTAACTGTTTTTCAGTATCCTGTCCATCCTACCGTTTCAATGATGACAGCTTTTCTGTAAACTTATCTAATTTTTGATTGATAAATGACGTAGATTGTCTGAACTCTGACCAGAAGTCTAAAAAATACTTTGGTATTTTCTCTGGATTGTCCAGCCCATTTTTAATTTGAACAATGAGATCCTTGGTTGAGGCCATATTGTGTTTTGTACAATAACAAAAAACAACTGCGAGTGTTCCCAGGCTGAAGTTAAGACAGCATAACAACAGAACATTTTCCCAGGCAGCACACTGTCTACTGAGAGAGGGGATATAAGAATCAGCACACAAAAGAAGAAAAAACATTCATGATCTTCATATTAATAAGAAAGAAAAATCCAATTTTTATAAGAGAGAATTCTCATCCAAGTTCTAATAATACTCAGTCACAGTTCAAACAGGCAGTTTCAAAAATTAAAGTCAGACAATTGAAATAAAGTCTGAGAAAAAAACAAAGAAAAAAGTCATAGTATAGTATAATGTACAAAATCTCAGTCTCTGTATCTTTTATGAAATGTAAAAGAAAAATGGGAAATTAAAATATCCAAAGTAAATCCAGCAACGTGCAAAGACAACAATAACAAAGAAAAAAGAAAAGAAGAAAATTCCCTTTAAAGTTAAGCAAAAGAGTCATATCTAATAGGCAACATTACAGCTGTTGCAATCCAAGGGCTCCTTTTTTAATAGCTCAGGTTTCCATTTAAATCAGGTTTAATCATTATCAAGGGATCCAGCAGTAACAAAGCATATTGTCCATAAGGGAAAGTGAGAAACCTCTTACCAGCCAGCTCCACTGAAGCTTTGTGATGGCTCCTGCAGCCCAGGTCTCAGTTGCTGTCATTTTGTTCCCAAATGACTTTTGCTGAGCCCCACTCCAACAGCTTCAGAGATCTTCAGGTTGTTCCCTGTGAATCAGAAAGCCACTTCCTTGACAGGAAGATCCCTTCTATCAAGTACAAAGCCTTGGGGTACGCAATCACACTCGCCTTTGACAGCTAGTGCTAAATCATGTCCTTCACACATCTGCCATGATTGGAGCCTCTCCTCTTCATACAATTTTGACTTTTTAAAAATCAGAAGTTAATTTAGTCACTTCTCAAAAATTATTTCTTGACATTAATATATGTCTCAATTTTTCTTTATGGTTTCTGGGCGGACACAAACAGATTCTGTGTGTAGGTTGTTGTGGATTTTCCAGGCTTTGAGGCTGTATTCTATTAGTATTTTCTCCTGATGTTTTGCCTACCTCTGTGGCTGGCATCTTCAGAGGGGGAACCTCCCACCATATCAAGGACTCAGCTCACTTTATAGAAAAGATCAGCAACCTCGAACTCAAACCCGGAGACAAACTCATCAGCTTTGATGTGGTCTCTCTGTTCATCAAAGTTCCCATAGCGGACACCATTGCACTCATCAACTGGATTTTTCCCAAAGACATCACAGCCTTGTTTCAACATTGCCTCACTACAGGATACTTCCAGTGGGACAATAAGTTCTATGAGCAGAGAGATGGGGCTGCCATGGGAAGCCCACTCAGCCCCGATAGCAAATTTTTACGTGGAACATTTTGAAAAACAAGCTTTGGAAACTGCACCAAAAAAGCCCACTATATGGTTCTGTTATGTGGATAACATTTTCACCATTTGGAGTCACGGAGGAGAAGAACTGACTGTGTTTCTGGACCATCTGAACAACATCCACCTGAACATCCAATTTACCATGGAAAAAGAAAATGAAGGAAGACTACCATTTCTGGATGTCCTAGTCATCTGCAGTTGGGCCATACAGTTTACAGAAAACCTATACACAGTGAAAGATATCTACACAAAAACTCCAACCATCACCCAGGACAAAAAAGGAGCACAATAAAAACTCTGGTAGACCGTGCAAAAAGAATCTGTGAACCTCACCTCCTGAAAGATGAACTCATCTAAACTGGGCTCTACAGGCCAATGGTTACTCCAGTTCAGACATCAGAAGAGCCTCAAGACCCAGCAAAAATCACAGAAGTGAAGATAAGCAGCCAACCAAAGGGAATGTGTTTTTACCATACATCAAGGGGGTCACTGACCATATAGGAAAATTGATGAAGAAACATAATCTCCAAACAATCTACAGACCGACCAAGAAAATTCAACAAATGCTACGTTCAGCAAAGGACAAGAGGGATCCTCTAACTTCTGCTGGAGTTTATCGCACACCTTGCAGTTGTGGGGAGGTCTGCATAGGTCTACATAGGGACTACAAAATGCAACATCTAAACATGAATTAAAGAACATGAAAAACACTGCAGACTGATCCAGCCAGAAAAATCAGCAGTAGCAGAACATGTTATAAATCAACCGGGACACAGAATGGTTTTTGAAAGCACAGAAATTCTGGACCACTACTGACAAATTCTGACAACTACTATGTCAGACTACACAGAGAGGCCATTGAAATCCATAAACACATGGACAATTTCAACAGGAAAGAGGAAACTCGGAAAGTAAACAAAATTTGGCTACCAGTACTGAAGAACACTAAAATCAAGACTCAAAATATGCCAATGAACACCACCCAGACTCTGGAGGTCCCTCTACAAGAAACAGTACAATAGATTGCTAATGTACTTAATGCACTGTTATGCATATCCCCTGACTATCAATACAACCCTGGAGGATATCCCATTTAACAATAGGCCATCACACAGGCCAACTGTAACACGCGCAAATTGCTCCCTCCCACTTGGGGACTACACAAGTATATATACTCTGTCTCACTTCCATGCTCTGAAGATGCCAGCCACAGATGCAGGCAAAACGTCAGGATAAAATGCTAATAGAATACAGCCTCAAAGCCCGGAAAACCCACAACACCTATGGATTCTGGCCATGAAAGCCTTCGACTTTACATACATTCTGTGTGTGTTTGAAGCAATATTTGGATCCCTCTAGACATTCATGTTTGGGCAGCATATCCCTCTGCAATCAGTATGGTGTAGTGGTTTGAGCATTGGACTATGGCTCTGAAAATCAGGGTTTAAATCCCTGCTTTTCCATGGAAACCCACTGGGCAACTTTTGGCAAATCACACTCTCTCAGCTTCAGAGGAAAGCAAAGGCAAATTCTCTCTAAACAAATGTTGCCAGGAAAACTTCATGAATGGTTTGCTTCAGGGTCCCCATAAGTTGGAAACAGAACAATATAACCCGAGTCTAAATTTGGTGCATATAACTACAAATGCCATGTGTACCATAAGAATATTTGTTATTTTGGCTGTTAACATATTACAATGGCTGTTCCTCTGAAACTGTCACCATATACACATGTAAGTAAACAGTGCTATGTTAATATTACTATATATTTTGCAACTTCTGAGAAACTATAAAATTGTGTAATTTTGTCTTTACAGGTTCTAAGAACATCTGGGAAGACTTATTGCATCTTTTTTGTGATAGTCATTTTTCTGTGTTCATTTTATCTTTTCAATTTAATCTTGGCTGTTGTAACAATGGCATATGACGAGCAACAGAAAGCAACACATGCACATACAAAGGCAAAAGAAGTGTTGCTTCAGAAAGCAAAAGAAGTATTAAACAAGGAAAAGGTTAGTAAAAGCACTGTTACTACAAATACTAAGCCCAATTTCCTTTATTTTCTTTTAATTGTTAGCAATGGAATAAGATGTGTAGAGTTCTATTGTTTAAAATGCAGCCAGAATGATTAATCAATACATTTCTGCAGTAGTAAAGAAAAATATGGCAAATATTATCATATTAATAAGATTGTATATTGTAATGGGTGGTGGAGGTAACCACAATGAGATCTCTGGCTGCTCTTGACTGTGGTTTTTGTTAGACTCAGTCAGGCCATAGTATGTGTTAATGTAAAGGATGCATATATTGTTTTTCAGCAGAAAGTTCTCAAATGTTTTCATACTCAAGGGTGATTCATGAATATGGTTGTAAAAAATTGTATACATACTAAGCAAACACAGGCTTCTCTCTGTTGATTTTTAACCACTGAATAAGGAACATCAAATTATTTTGATAATTAAAATAAAATAAATAAAAAAACTAAAATAACCTGATAAAGCACAGAAAACTGTCTTTTTTACAATGCTACTGAGCAATTCTTTCAGTAGCAATAGGCATTAGGAAGGACATAAATAAATGAGACTTAGATCAACTTTCGTATACATTTTGATTTCTGCACCACATCTGGGTCTGATCCAAAGAGTGGACCCACTGATTGGAAATTTGGGAAACTTATCCAGGAAATGAATGTACTCCTTCATTCATGTCTCTGTTGGCTGACCCTTTTAGCCTTGATGAAGCAAAGAAAAAAAAAACCTTCCTAGGTAGCACTTCCTTCCCTCCCTAAATATGTCAGCAGCACTGATAACTTTGTCAGCGCAGGAGATCAAGGTTGCCTCCATTCTTTTAAACGTGAATTGGAAGGAAAAGTGAAAGATTGCACTCTCATGCCTAGTGTCACAATCCTATCTCCATCATTAAGGAGTTATAAATTCTGTAGTGCATAAACCATAATTCCTACATAAAGAAATATGTATTCTGCAGTGTTTGAAAAATATATGCCTTATCACCTTAACTCTTTAAATGAGGAAAGGTTGTTTACTACTAGATTTTAGCCCTGGTCGTCTTATCTACTCAGCCACAGAAATGGTCTCTCCTCAGGGTAGCTATTCTCCTTTCTAGAAGTATCTCAAATTCACATTTTGTGCTTACTTGAACATTGACTATTTCAGGGAATGGTTGCCCAACAACATGCTGCATCCACGGATGAAGATGCTGAAATGCCAGGTATAGAAGCCAGAAATAAAAAAGAGAGAAAAAGCAAGAGAAGGAAGAAAAGTAAAGGCAAAAAGCCCAGAACTTATGGGGAAGATGAAACTATGTTTTATTCTACACCTGATAAAAATCAAAGGGATCTTGTAAGTTTTAGTGGCACCATCTTTATATGCTGAATTCATATGAGTACACAATTTTTCAGTGCTTATTTACTAAAGAAACTACCTCAGGGTCAAGATAAATGTTTAAAGTGGTTAATGGGGCAGCAACTTTAATATGATAGTTTACTTCCAGACCAAAAAAGCTTTTTTCTGAAAGTATTCTCTCTCCTCTTCTCCCAACTGTTTTTTTAAGGCCCGTATATTTTTGTCCTGTTTATCTACACATCTTTTCAGAGCCAGATGTAGAAGTTTTAGTGTTGGACTATGACTCTGGTGGCCAGAGTTCAAATCCCTGCTTAGCCGTGGAAACCCACGGGGTGATCTTGGGCAAGTCACGCTCAGCCTCAGACGAAGGCAAAACCAGAGCCCCTCTGAACAAATGTTCCCAAGAAAACCCCATGAGAGGGTTACCATAAGTCAGAAATTACTTGAAGCCACACAACAAAAACATTCCTTTTCATCCATGTTTGGTGACAGAATGGAAGTGGGTCAGAACTGAGGCAAAGCTACAGAATAACAGCCTCAGGCAAAGTTCTGAGGCCATGGAATCACTGTCTTTCTGGCAGTGAAGGGGCTTAACTTGTTTGTGGATTATTCTTTTGAATCAAAATGAAACACCCTTCATGGTAGAACACCTGATGTCCCATATACTAAGTAACCCAAGCTAACTGATATAGCGGTTGAAAGTAAAACTTCACACTTTTAATGAGGTTTTCTTTTAGGCCCCTTTGAATATGTTATCTTCTCCTACATTGGGGGTTGTATGTAATTAAATGGGGATACAGTAGTGTCTTTTTAAATATTAAATAGTCTTTTATTTTCTGCAACCAAAGAAAGAGCTGTTAATGTCCTATCACTTACCAGCTGATGCTCTTCAAGACCCATTTCAAAGACAAAAATTAACTAGTGCTGCCAATGTCATCAGCAAAACTATGGGTAAGTTAAAATTAAAAATGGTTTGCAAACACCATGGATATGTTCTTTTAAGTGTTGTGTATAAGTTGAAAATAATCCAAATTGACATTTCTTTAAAAATTATGTAGTATTTAGTTAAAATTATGTTGAAAAATTGGTGAACAGAGATTTGTTAAAAAAAATCAGAGCATAAGTATAAACAATTAAAAAGAATTCTGGAATGAGGAGTGGGGATACAATAAATATTCAGATTAAAACCTGAATCTATAGATCTTAGAGAATGATGCTATTCATATGTAGTTACAATTGATTTTAATATAGTGAGTTAAAATAACTAGGAGTGCAAAATACATCTGATCATGCAGTGTATTGATTTTGCTTTAGATAGATGAGTTTTCCCCACTCAAATTAGTAAATTACTGTGCTGGCCTGGTTTGTTGTAAGCCTTAAGATGCACTGCGCGCAAAACTTGAAACCATATTACTAAATTTCCACATCTTTTTTAAAAAACAAGCAAATATTGTTTTAAATATTTGCTTTTTCTCTTATCCTACCTAGTACAGATTTTGACACAATGCATTAGAAAGAGTTATACCTAACAGTTATCCACTGTCATGCCTCTTCCTTAGTAATAATAATAATAATAATAATAATAATAATAATAATAATAAAATACCATGAAAATGATGGAAAGGTATGGCTTGTGTAGGATTTATCTGGATTCTTTGTTAGTTCTTTCTGAATCAGATATGTGTACATATGAAGAGATTCACCTTTAAGTGAAGTTGTTCTCTTGCTTCATAACTTGGTATACCACTAATTTTTTCCCCTTGCTGTTTAGAATGGGAAGAACCAAAATTGGAACTCCCTCCTGGCATGAAAAAGGCTGTCCAAAAATATCTTATTTGGGAGTGCTGCCCTCTTTGGTTGCAAATAAAAGAAATGACGAAGAAAGTAATGATAAATCCTTTTATGGAACTATTTATTACACTGTGCATTATAGTGAACACTCTGTTAATGGCACTAGAAAACTTGCCCTTTCCCGCAGATTTGGTTGCTCAAGCAAATTACGTAAGTGGTCAGATCTTTATTAATTGGCATGCCAGGAATTACTTTTTTACTGTTATACTTTTATACTGTTATATGGAAGAATTTTGTTGAAGCAGATTTTGTGCATAGAAATCTTAGCACTTCTGCTGCCATTCTTTGTGAAAACAGTTGCATGGTGTAGTAGCTGAAAGGAACATCAAAGAGAAGAAAATGAAGTAGTGCTGGAAAAATGAGATAACCAGGCTGTCTGAACTGTAATTTAGACATTATCACTTGCAGCACTCTGACTGATGAAATAATATGTCAGCATCCCATTCTTGGGATGGCAAGGAGTTGTAATCCACTACGTCTGGGTTAATCCCCACATGCTAACCAGTACAGCCAGGAGTCCATGTTCATTTCAGTTGAAGCAGTTAGGACCCCCTCAGTGATAATCCAGGCAAAATTGCTGAAAGGAGATAGTTCTCTTTCTAGGTAAACAAGGGGTTAATGTGGTGTTGCGTTTAGGTTTCATTTTATTGGGGGTCAGAATCACAAAGAACATCCGAGGTTATGAGAGACAATTGCCCAATCAGGAGGAAAAAGGTGAGAAGTTTGGAGATGCTTTGGTCAAGAAGTTTTAAAAGGCCTCAGGGATCATGAGGCCAGGAGAAGAACAAAGGACATCAGAAAGCCCAGTTGCAGTTTGGGCCAAAGAGGCCCAAACTGCCAGCTTCCCTTCCACCCAATCATACCAGCATCTGGATAGCAATGTGAGTAGATAGGAATGTTCTTAGTTAGGTGTGTTAGGGATTTTTGTTCTTTTAAGACCCTGACTGAAATGTCTTAGACTTATTTGTAACTTTATATCTACTAAGTAGTGTCTGGAGGAAGTAGTCTCCATGAATAATATACATTTTTAGAATAAAGCATCTTTCCTTAAATATCTCCTTGTTCACTCTCTCTCACGTGCTTTTGCTGGTTATGCTCACGGATAGAATTCTTCTGTTCCCCAGAGGGTAGGGGGAGAGGAAGGGGGCTTTAGGTTGAGAAATTCTTTTCCCCAGGGGCTTCCTACTGAGTCACAGGAACTGGGTTTTTAATTCAGTAGGTGGTGGTAGTAGAAGATTTCCTAGGGCAAAAAGGGGAGGGTGTCCCTTTCCCTTTCACACCCTCCCTTCCTTGACAGTTTTTTCTATTCTGCCAGGTGAACCATCAGGCATTTTCCTTTCTCTGACAGTTAGCATAGTTAGGATAGAAATATGGAAAAGAAGTTAAGGGATGAGAAGAACAGAGTGGAAGGCAAAAGGAAAGCACCTGATTTGAAATAGAAATTAATAATTTCCCAGATACTCACCAACCTGAGAGCCCCTGAAGAAGAAAAAAGGACAAAATTAAATCCTTGGTAACTTAGATGTCTGCCAATCTGCAAGGCTCTGGAATTGATAAAAAAGAAGAAAAAAAATGAAAAGTACATCCTCTCAGACAGCTGACTACCTACAAGTCTCTGAGGAGGAGAAAAAGGAGGGTAGAGTGACACTGGGCAATGAAGAGCTTTGTTTGGCAGCAAGCATGTTGATATGGAGAGAAAGGAAAGTGGTAGGGCGGAAATGGCAGTGGCGTTGCTGCAAAAGCCAAAAGAAGAAAAAAGAGCATACCATGTCAAGATCAGGTCTGTATCTTCATGTTCCAATAATAGAGTCAGACAGGAAATACCTAAGATTTCAGTATATGAACAGGAACCTCCAGTTCTTCTTCGTGGTCTCTGTGCCTCACACACTAGGAGCTTTCGCGCATGCGCGGTACCGTTCGGAAAATTCTAGAGTTTAGTAGCTTGGCGGGAACCCCTCCCCCTCTGCCTGCACTGAGCATGCTCAGCCCGCCGAGCAACGGTCTCTCCTCAGTTCTTTCTCATCCACCGTTCCGTACGGAGGTTCTGGGTTAGTTCTCTGCTTGGCTTGCTTCTTCGTGTGTGTTTTTTTTAACTGGCTTTTGAACTTGGATTTGGACTTTGACGACCCCCTTTGGATTTCGGACTTGGTTTGGTGATATTGGCTTCCCGTTTTATGGGATTTCTTCGCCTTCCCCCCCCCTCTTCTCCGTCTTTGTCTTCGTCGTCTTCTTCGTCTCCACCATCTTGCCTTCTCCAACTCTTCTTCCCCGTCGTCTTCTTCGTCCTTCTATGTCGGCGTTGTTCAAACCGTGCACAGCGTGTGGTCGTAAGGTCGCCTTAACTGACAGTCACAGCGAGTGCCTTTTCTGTCTGGGTGAGGCCCATAACACCAGGGCCTGCCCAATCTGTAGAGACTTCACCTCCCAGACCCTGAGAAATCGCCTGGCTCGCCTGAAGTCTTACTGTTGGGAGCAGTCTCTACAGGCACAGGAAGGACCATCAGTTGCTGCGGCGATGTCCAAGCCATCGGCATCGGGGCGACCTTCGACCATGCCCTCGTCGGTGTCGACAGCTGTCGACCCGGCCACGTCGGCGGTACCGGCCTCAGTACTGCCACCTCGGACGCCGATCTCTGCTTTGCCGAGGATACCGAAGGTCTCGACTTCGACCTCAGCGGAGTCTCCGGCTCAGACTCCGAGACCGGCAAAGCCGCTAACCTTGGCCCAGCGCAAGCGGCCTGCCCTTCCGGAGAAGGGGAAGGACAAAGATAAGAAAAAGAAGAGGAAGGAGAAGGAAAAACGTGGCTCTCCGGCTAAGAGGCCTGCTCCTCCCATGCCTCCTCCGACCCAACCGCAGGAACCCGAGGAAGAGTCGGAACACCAGAAGATCCTGGAGTTCTCCGACGTGGAGGAGTCCGCTGGTCTCGCGGCGCCCTCCGACCCGCCTCTCTTGACTGCAGCGGTGTCTCCGCCCGGACGCCCTGAAATGGCGGCCCGCCCAGAGCATACTCTGGCCTCACCCCAGGCCTCGCTTCGTCCAAGAGGATCCTCCGGAAGGAGTGCATCCTGGACACCGGAGCGACGGATCCGGCAATGCTCTCCACGCCGTAGAGAGGCCTACCCTGAGTGGTCCAGGCCTTCTCTTGACTCTCCATACTCATCGGCGTCGCACATCGCCAGGTACGGCAGAGAGCACACCTGGAGAGAGTACCCGGGGTCTTACCGCTCGTACTCTCTGGCGTATCGTGATCGGTACCACCCCGACGTACGACGCTGGTCACCGTACCGTTGGTCCCGCTCTCCATCTCGTGGGGCCTATCGTTCCCGGTACCACAGATCGCTGCGCTCCAGCTCCAGGTCACCGGCTCACCGTCGCTCACGCGACCGTTCGCCACACTATCGCGCGGTCTCTCCTCCGCCGCGGGTCACCTCCACGGCGACCCGTCCATCGTCGGAAGCCGCCCAGGCGCCGCCACCATCGGCTCCAGTGACTGTGACCCAGGCCGTCAACCGCCCGAGACCTGCGGTGGTCCCGCTTACCAGACCTACTCAGGCACCGGTGACCTCTTCTTCCTCTGCGAGGCCGCCCACCGTCGCCGCCCCGACTGTGACGTTGGCCGTGCCATCCAGCCAACCGTCACGTGAGAGGTCGCCTGAGAAGTCATCCTCCGAATCCTCTCAAACCTACGAGTCTGACTCAGACTCAAACGAGTCGACACCGGCGTCCCACGAATCCCCCCCCTTGGCGTTTGGAGACCCTGCCCCGGAGTCGGCACCGGAGGACGTTAGGAGTTTCTCGGCTATCCTCCTTCGGATGTCTGCAGCTCTGGGTCTGAAGATTACGGAACCGGCTCCAGCTGTGCAGGATCCTGTCTTCCAGTATGTTGACACCCGTCCTCCATCGACGGCTCCACTGCCATTCCTGCCAGCCCTGATGGAGGCCCTGAAGCAGCCGTGGGCCCAGCCGGCTTCTGCCCAGCCTATTCCGCACAGGCTTGAACATCTCTACCGGACCCAGAGGGAGGACGCCGAGTTCCTCTTCAGCCACCCCCTGCCGAACTCCGTGGTGGTTGAGTCTGCCCAGACCAAGGGGGGCACGAGGGCGCATACCACCCCGCCGGACAGAGAGGGTTGGAGGCTTGACACGTTCGGGCGACGCTTTTACTCAGCCTCCTCACTAATAGCGAGGGTGTCGAACACCCAGGCCTGCCTCGCGGCCTACTTGAGGAACTTGCTGGATAGGTTTCACCCGGTCCTATCCAGCCTCCCGGAGGAGAATCGGGCGAGTGCTACTGACTTTTTCAACGAGGCGGTAGCACTCGCCAATCAACAGATCATCTCCTCCAGGCACTCCGTCGAGGTGGGTGCACGGGTGCTAGTGGGATCGGTCGCGCTCCGACGGTATGCGTGGCTCCGCTCCTCGGGTCTTCAGGAGGACACCAGGAGGAGGATTGAGGACCTCCCGTTCGACGGCACGGGGCTCTTCAGTGCCAATACGGATGAAGCGATGGACCACATCGTCAAGGCGCGTCTAACGGCCAAGAAGATGGGGATCCATCAGCCTCCTCAGCCACGCCGCACCTTTGGCTCGCGACTTTCCTGGCGCAGGTCCTCCTCCTCCACCCTTCCATCGCGCTCTCCGCGCTCTGTACAGTTGCGTCCGACGGCCTCGTCCTCTTCCAGGAGACCTCCTCGGAGACGCCAATCCTCTTCGAGGAAGTCTTCCTCGGGGACGAAGTCCCGTTTTTGATGCGAAGCGCAGGTCGCCTCCCCAGCCTCTCTTCCACCTTCCAGCATGCCTAGAAGATCATCCCGGACTGGCCAGACATCTCGCCGATTGGCGCTACATCACTTTGGACTCTTGGGTTCTCTCCATCGTCCGTCTTGGTTACGCCATCGAGTTTGCAAGTATTCCACCGCGAGGCGTCTACTATTCCACCCCCGCCAGCCCGGCCTTGCTGGAAGAGATCCAGTCCCTCCTGCAGAAAGGAGCGATCGAAAGGTTACCGCCCTCGGCCACTACCACCGGCTTCTTCTCCCGGTACTTCACGGTACCGAAGTTGGACGGTACCCTGCGGCCCATCTTGGACCTCAGAGGGGTGAATGAATACATCCGCCCCAGACGGTTCAAGATGGTTACCCTATCCTCGATCCTGCCTTTCCTTCGTCGAGGGGATTGGTTCGCCTCCATCGATCTTTGGGATGCGTACTTCCACATCGCCATTCGCCCACAGCACAGACGGTACCTTCGGTTCGTGATCGACGGCACCTGTTACCAATACAGGGTGCTGCCTTTCGGGCTGTTCACCGCCCCGAGGGTCTTCACCAAATGCATGGCCCCGGTGGTATCGCACCTGCTGACGAAGGGCATCTCCATTTACCCTTACCTCGACGACTGGCTGTTGATCGCGTCCTGCAGACACAAACTGTACAGGGACATCCACAGAACGCTGTCCCTCCTGACTCGCCTTGGCCTCTGGGTCAACCCAAAGAAGTCGCACCTCGAGCTGGCGAGGGTGCTCGATTTCATCGGGGCGACCCTGGACTCTGTCTCCGCCAGAGCCTACTTGCCGCTGGAGCGTGCACGTACCCTTCGCCGGGCGGTGTCCACCACCTTCGACTTGCCAACGGTGTCAGCGAGGAGGATCCAGCAGCTCCTCGGGTACATGGCCTCTGTCCGCTCCTAGGCTTGGCAGGCAGCCCAAGAGCCGGTTAACAAGTCTCTTGCTAATGAGGCAATAAATCAAAGAGCCTTCCCGGCGAACGGCAAATGAAAAGATAAGGCAGCCGTAAAATAAAGAGCTTCTAACAGCAAGGAGACTTCCTGGTTGTTACGTCACAGCCAGGGTTTCAGTGAACAGTCTGAGTTAGCTCAAGCAAGAGAAGTTACCAGGGCCGGTCCGAGATCCAAAGGAGGCGATGTTCCAGCGGGTCGGGCAGCGTTCCAGGAGGCAAGACAGGGATTCGAGATATCCAACGACCGATGCCTCCCTGTTCGGGTGGGGAGTGCACTGTCGCGGTCTCAGGGTACGGGGACGCTGGACCGATGACGAGACCGGTCTTCACATCAACGCTCTCGAGCTACTTGCCATCTTGAAGGCTCTGAGGGCGTTTCGCAACCTGGTCGCAGGACGGACTGTCCTGCTTCTAACGGACAACACGACGGCAGTCTGTTATGTCAACAGACAAGGAGGGACCCATTCGACCACGCTCCTGACCATCGCGCTCCAACTGTGGGACTGGTGCGTGTCGCTCCGGGTCCACCCGATAGCCGTGCACCTGGAGGGCCAGGACAACATCACAGCGGACGCCCTCAGCAGGGACACCTCCTCCCACCACGAGTGGTCCCTGTCGAGAGAAGCTTTCCAGCTGATTCAAGACCGATGGGGCGATCCCACGATCGACCTCTTTGCCACCGAGGCGAACGTGAAGTGCCGTCGGTACTGCTCGAGAACTGGTCGGGGCCCGGGCTCTCTCGGTGACGCCTTCCAGTTCCAATGGAGCGACGGCCTTCTGTATGCGTTCCCTCCATTCCCTCTTCTCGGTCGAGTGGTCGCCAAGATCCTGGCGGACCGGGTGGACGTGGTCCTCGTGGCCCCGTACTGGCCGAGGCAGCACTGGTTCGGCCCCCTGTTCGAGGCGGCTCGGGGCCGACTCCTCCGGTTCCGCTCGACTCCGGACCTTCTGTCACACTCGGGCGGTCTTGTTCTCCATCCCGACCTGCCACTCCTGGCCCTCCATGCCTGGCGGATAACACCTTAGACAGAACATCCTGACCGCGGCCAGGAAGGAGTCGACGCGCCGTAACTATGCCTATAAGTGGCAGAGGTTCGTCGCTTTTGCTGAGACACGGGGACAGCCGTACCGTCCTCCACTTCCTACTCCACCTTCGGCAGCAGAGACTGGCATTCTCGTCCCTGAAAGTCTACCTTGCCACCATCGTGGCGCATCAACCTCGTGGCTCTCCATCGGCAGCACTCTTCCGCGACGCTACCATGAAGCAGTTTATGAAGGGCCTACAGCATCTCTACCCGCCGGTATCGCCACCGTTACTGCCCTGGTTGCTCTCCCTGGTGCTATCGCAGCTGACGTGACCACCATTTGAGCCCATGGCCACGGCGGATGATAGGCTCCTGACGATCAAGACTGCTTTCCTGGTGGCTGTCACCTCAGCCAGGCGAGCCAGTGAGCTGACAGCGTTGCGAGCCGACAAGCCCTTCCTTGTGTTCCACAGGGACAAGGTAGTTCTCCGACCTGACATCTCTTTCCTGCCCAAGGTGGTGTCTCACTTCCACCTTAACCAGGACATTATTCTGCCAACCTTCCATCCGAACCCGACGACACCTCTGGAGCGGTCCTTACACTCCCTTGATGTTCGCCGGGCCTTGGTGTTCTACACCAACCGGACTGCGTCTTTCCGCCAGACCCCGCACTTGTTTGTGTGCTATGGTCAGCGCCGCAGAGGCCACAAGGTATCCACCCAGCGTTTTTCTAAGTGGGTGGCCCAGACTATACTACTGGCCTACGAGCTGGCAAAACAGCCTCCACCAGACTTGCTCCGGCCTCATTCCACCAGAGCCGTGGCATCCTCGGCAGCTCTCCTGCGAGGTGTGGACCTGCAAGAACTGTGTCGGGTGGCGACCTGGTCCAGGCCATCGACCTTCGTGTGCCATTACCGACTGGACTGCCGGTCCCGTAGAGATGCCCGTTTCGGACGAGCGGTGCTGGCCTCCATACTCTAGGACCTGACCCACTGTCCTACTGGTAAGCTACACAGTCTCCTAGTGTGTGAGGCACAGAGACCACGAAGAAGAAGAACAGGTTGCTTACCTGTAACTGTGGTTCTTCGAGTGGTCATCTGTGCCCTCACACACACCCGCCCAGCCGTCCCCTCTTTCTCAGGTCCCCTTTTTTCGGCGGACTTTAGAACTGAGGAGAGACCGTTGCTCGGTGGGCTGAGCATGCTCAGTGCAGGCAGAGGGGGAGGGGTTCCCGCCAAGCTACTAAACTCTGGAATTTTCCGAACGGTACCGCGCATGCGCGAAAGCTCCTAGTGTGTGAGGGCACAGATGACCACTCGAAGAACCACAGTTACAGGTAAGCAACCTGTTCTTCAAAGCTCTGCCTATTGGGTTGGTATCAGCTCTGAAGGTGTTTACAGAAGTTCTGATATCCTTGATGGCAGATGGATTAAAGCATGCATTTTCCTTTTTTTTTCCAAACAATTTTTATTAAGTTTCAAACATATAAAATACAAAATATATCCCTGTTGTGGACATATCCCTCCCCCCCCCGTACTTCCTTGTATTTATTTTTCCCCAGCTGAGTTTATCTTATTTTGCTTTTTCCCTAACATAAAGAATATATCTTATTTACTCTTTATTTGTCTACTTCATCACATAAATTTATATTTTAAGCCAGTCCATTACTCCTTTCCATTCCTTTTCAAAGTTTTGAATAAGTTTGTTTTTCAATTAATTTGCTAATTTTTCAGTCTCTACCATATCCAAAATCTTTAATTTCTATTCTTCCAAACTTACGTCTGTCTTATCTTTCCAGTATTGAGTATATATCAATCTCACTGCAGTAATCAAATACAACAATACCTTCTGGTGCCTTCTAATCTCCCTATTTTGACCTATCATATTTAGCAAATAAAATTCAACGTTACATATTTTTTGAATTTCATCATGTATCCCCTTCCAAAATTTCTTTGCTTTTTGACATGTCCACCACAAATGAAAAAAGGAACCGATCTTATCACCACATTTCCAACATTTTGCATCCCCGTTCTTGGTTATTTTTTGTAATTTCTCTGGAGTCATATACCATCTATGAAGCATCTTATAAAATTTTTCTCTTAAATTTAATTAGGAGTAAATTTTATATCTATCTTCCAAACTCTTTCCCAAGCTTCTATTCAATTGAATGTCCTAGGTTTTGGGCCCATCGGCCTATTGTTTCTTTTACTGTTTCTGGTTCCATTTCTGTCTTCAGGAGCAATTTGTGTAGTTTTGATATTCTCTTCTTATAATGTTCTTTTAACAGTAACTCTAATTCATTTTCTGTTTTTCAAATCCATTTTTGATCCATTTTAAATCTTTCTTTTAATTGTCGCCAAGGGAACCAGTTTAGTTCATGTCCCTCAGCCTTTAATTTTTCTGCCGTTTTCAACGTATATACATCTAGCATGTATTTTCCAATGTTATGATTATGAGGGCAAGCCCAGACCCAACAGTATATGGCATCATTCAACAAGACTGATGGCAACTAGTACAGCTTCTACTGTAACTTCACCTCTACAAGACATATGTAGTGCTGCAGGATGGTCAGAACCATCCACCTTTGTGAGACATTATAAATTTAAATAATCACAGGCAACTTTTGTTAAAGCAGTGCTGCAATCAGTACTGAAGAAATAATAAGTACCCTGTCCCAGGGTGTGGGTTGTGTGACTCCCAGTTATAGTGGAGTACTCTTCCGTGCCATCCCAAGAATGAAAGATTGGACTTACCATGAAGGTTCATTCTGGGATCGCAGGAGGAGGAATCCATACTCACCATAAAAGAAAAAAAATGTAGTTAGATAGATATAGTTTACATAGGGCTAGATAATAAAACTGTTGGGAAAGGGAGGGGGTCCTAACTCCCTCAACTGAAAAGAATGTGGACTCCTTCCTGTACTGGTTGGCACACAGGGATAAACCCAATCATAGTGGATTCCTCCTTCTGTGATCCCAGAATGAACCATCACAGTAAGTTCAATCTCTCATTCTGCCACACATCTAAAATGACATGTGACAGTGACACAAGTCTCCAAGTCAAGGGCAACATATGGGGTGCTTCTGGATTCACATGATCTAGCTTACTCCTTTTCTTGTGAGAGGAAAAGGTTTCGTCTCAGAGGACATATGATTTGCCCAGGTATTCTTTTTTTAAAATAATCTTTATTAATATAATATATATCAAAACAAATACAACATAAAACACACCAACACATTTATAGCATCTAACATTTACAAGTAAAAGTCAATAATAGTAAAAGATAAAGAAAAGAAGAGAAAGAAAAAGGAAAAAAAAGGAAGAAAGAAAAAGAAAAAGAAGAAAGAAAGAAATTTGAAGATAAGAAATACAGCACTCCCACCCTTAATCATTCTTGCAATTAAAGAGAAAGAGCTTCTGGGCCAGTAAAAGCAGTTAGGAGTGAAGTCTATACATTTATGTTTATAAATCATCAACCTTGACTGCAGTTTGTGACAAACACAATGGTGGTCTGTGGATATTAGTTCCACCTTATTGTTTTTCTTGTGCTTTCAACATCAATACTCTATATGAGAACTTTCAATTACTATTTTGTAAATAGAAAAGTTGTAACATGATTTCAGGAACATAAATAGCCTAAAATTGGCACACCAACCTATAAGATCCCTAGAAACATCTCTGAAGTCCACCAGTTAGGACTGTGCTAGCCCTGCCATCCACACAGAGGAAGCCAATGAATCCATATCCGTGGGAACACTCTCTCATAACATGACTCCACATCACAGCATGCAAAACAATGTCATAGCATTCACACTCCATTAGCCACAATAGGCAGTTGTATCCTAGCTGCTACCAGTGCTCAGTGCATTGCATAATGGGTTTGAATCTCCTTATTCTCTTCACAAGTACTGTTTGGATGCATAACATAAGCACCACAGGACTAAGGAGATAGCTCCCAATGCTACTGTCTGGAAATGTTTTGTATTTCAAGGTAACGTACAGTATAAGAGTACTGTATTTATTGTTATGACACCTCACTTGCTCCCCTTCTTGCAGGTTTTCACTGTCATTTTTACTGCTGAAATGGTGCTAAAAATCATTGCCCTTGATCCATACTACTATTTTCAAGAAGCCTGGAATATTTTTGACTCAGTAGTGGTTGTTTTAGTTCTTGTAACCGTGAAGATTAGCAAGCGCCTATCAATTTTCAGAATGGTAATGATGTGTCTTCTTCTATTATAAGTCATCTTAAATCTTTCACACAGGTGTACGGAATGTTGAGCATATATCTCTGAAATAATTTTTAAAATAAAGATAAGGACATGTGGCAAAGCTAATAGATTATGATTAGGTAATAATAAAATTGACAACATACTTAATATTGTTAAGGATAAGTTTTTGAGAATTTTTAAAAATAAAGTACATTTACTTGCCTGCTGTGGAACAAAATGATAAATGACACTGTAAGCTTAAAGTTCAAACCTGGTGCAACTCTTGGCCATTTATAGTTCGCTTTAAAAAAAAGTTGCTGCAGATCTCAGCAGCTTCAGCAAGAAACTGAGCCACTAGTCCTTATTTTTAACATTAGAATTAAGCAGATTTTGTAATGTTTTAACACACATTTTTTGCAGTGCTTCATAGTTCGCTATAGCAAAGTAGTTCCACATAGAGAACTATGTTAGAGTGAGCCATTTAGCACTTCCAGACCTACCAGACTGCTACTTTAGCTCCTCCATGGCCATGTGTGTCTGGGGGAGGGGAGAGTCACAGAAGCATATGGCTATGTCCCTATGGTTAGGCACAAAACAATTGATCATTCTGCTGAGGTTGGCCAGAATCAGAATCACAGAGCTGGAAAAGATTACAAAGGCCATCAAGTCCAACCCCCCTTCCATGCAGGAATATATCATCAAAGCATTCCCAACAGATGGCCATCCAGCCTCTGTGTAAAAACCTCCAAAGAAAGAGACTCCACCACACTCCAAGGCAGCACATTCCACTGTTGAACTGCTCTTACCATCAGGAGATTCTTCCTAATATTTAGATGGAATCTCTTTTCCTGAAGTTAGAAGCGACTGCTCCAGGTCCTAATCTCCAAAGCAGCAGAAAACAGGCTTGTTCCATCCTCTATATGACATCCCTTCAAACATTTAAACATAGCTATCACGTTTCCTCTTAACCTTCTCTTCTCCAGGCTAAACATACCCAGCTCCCTAAACAGGTCCTCAGAGGGCATGGTTTCCAGGCCTTCTACCATTTTGGTCACCCTCCTCTACACACATTCCAGTTTCTCAATATCCTTCCTGAACTGTGGTAATCAGAACTTGACACAGTAATCCAGGTGTGCTCTGACTAAAGCAGATCAGAGTGGTACTGGCACTTCCCTTGACCTAAACACTATACTCCTATTGATGCAGCCCAGAATTGCATTGGCTTTTTTAGCTACCCCTTAACACTAGTAACTCATGTTCAGCACGAGTCTACTAAGATCCTTTTCACATGTAGATCCTTTTCACATGGATTGACTCTTTGCAGCCATTTGTGTGTGTAAATGGAAAACCAGAACTGGAGAGGAATAGAATGGAAGACGGAATAAGATAATATTCCTTCTTACCTCTTCAGATAGATAGGACACACTATTGACCAATAGCTCCCTTAGCTGCTTCTCATAGGGCATGTTTCCAGGCCTTCTACTATTTTGGTTACCCTCCTCTGGACATGTTCCAGCTTGTCAAAATCTTTCCTGAACTTTTCTGAATGCTGGACATAGTTTTCCAGGTGGGGTCTGACCAAAGCAGAATAGAGTGGTACTATTATTTTCCTTGATCTAGACACTATACTGCTATTGATGCAGCCGAGAATCACATTGGCCTTTTTAGCTGCTGCATCATGCTGCTGACTCATCTTGAACTACTAAGACTCCTTGATCCTTTTCACATGTACTGTGATCAAACCAGGTGTCACCCATCTTTCATTTTTTCTGCCCAAGTGTAGTATCTTACACTTCTCCCTGTGGAAATTCATTTTGTTAGTGTTGGCCCAGCAATCTAATCTGTTAAGATCATTTTGAATTCCGATCCCGTCCTCTAGGGTGTTAGCTACCCTTCCTAATTTGGTGTCATCTGCAGATTTGATAAGAACACCCTCTATTCCCTCATCCAGATCAGTGATATAGATA
This sequence comes from Cyclura pinguis, assembly GCA_030412105.1. Classification (NCBI taxonomy): domain Eukaryota; kingdom Metazoa; phylum Chordata; class Lepidosauria; order Squamata; family Iguanidae; genus Cyclura; species Cyclura pinguis. The sequence goes on along the minus strand of CM059604.1, from coordinate 131,178,608 downwards.
TTGAATAGCATTGTGCCCAAGACAGAACCCTGTGGCACCCCACTACTCTCCAAGATGAAGAGCAGCCATTGCTGCGCACTCTTTGAGTTTAGTTGGTCAACCAATTACAAATCCACCTAACAGTAGCATTGTCTAGCCCACATCTTACTAGCTTCTTTGCAAGAGTATCATGGGGGACCTTGACAAAGTCCTTACCGAAGTGAAAATATGCTATGTCCACAGCATTCCCTTCCTCTACCAAGCTAGTAACTCTATCAAAAAAAGAAATAAGGTTAGTCTGGCATGACTTGTTTTTGAGAAATGCAAATTGACTTTTAGTGATCATGGCATTTCTTTCTAAGTGCTTACAGGCTGACCATTTAATGATCTGCTCTAGAATCTCTCCTAGTATTGATGTCAGACTGAGTGGCAATTGTTTGGGTCCTCTTTTTTTTCTTTTTTGAAGATGAGGACAATATTTGCCTTCTTCTCATCTGCTGGGACTTCTCCTGTTCTCTAGGAATTCTCAAAGATTATTACCAGGGTTTCTGAGATTACTTCTGCCAGTTTTTTTTTTTAATACCCTTGGATGTACTGTATTTGCTGGCATGTAAGACTCACTTTTTTTCCTGAAAAATACTATTTGAAAATGGGGTGCATCTTATACACTGGCGTGTCTTACATGCTGGCAAATAGTAGTTGCCATTGTATAAATGTAGTTCATCTGGTCCTGGAGACTTGAATTAATTTAGAGTAGCCAGGTATTCCTGTACTGTCTTTTTACCTATACAGTGCTACATTTCTCCTACCACATCATCTGCCCCATTTTCCCCAGGTAGAGCATTGTTTTCTTTTTGGGAGAAGACTGAGGTAAAGAAGGTGTTGAGTAGTTCTGCCATTTCTCTGTTTCCTGTTAGCATTTCACCGTCCTCTCTACGCAGAGGCCCTACCATTTCCTTGTTCTTCCTTTTGCTATGGACAAAATCAAAAAAGCCCATCTTATTGTTTTTAAGCTCCCTAACATACCTGAGTTCATTCTGCTCTTTAGTTTTTCTGACTTTCTCCCTACACTTGCTAGCTATTTGTTTGAGTTCCTCTTTGGTGATTTCCCCCTTTTTCTATTTCTTGTACATATCTCTTTTAAATCTTAACTCCTTTGAAAGTTCTTCAGACATCCATTCTGGATTCTTTAGACACCTCCCAGCAGCGGACCTAGGAGTGTGTGGAGGGAGCCAAGAGGGGGGCATGGCTATGATGCGGGGGCCTGGCCACGGTGCGTGGGGGCATGGCTGTGGCACGAGGGTCGTGGCCGTGAGCTGGGACGCCCCAAAAACATCGATGCTGGGGGCAAACCACTGCCATCCCCCCCATCCCTATGTGACTGGCACCGCCCATTAATTCTCATTGGAATTGTTAGAAATTGTGGCTTTAATACCCCACTTTTAAGAAACTCCCATTCAGCATAAACTCCCTTCTTTTTTAGTATTCCTGATCATGGGACCACTCCCAGTATTTCCCTAAGTTTACCAAAATCAGCTTCCTTAAAGTCTACAATGTGTGTCTGACTACACTTGGCTTCTACTTCTGCTGTATAATAAACTCCAGGAGAACACAGTCACTTCCACCTAAAGATCCTACCAACTCCACCATTTCTGTGGAAGTCTTAGGCCCTTTTCACATGTGTGTGTGGGGGAAACGGGCGAAAACGCCGAAAAATGGAGCTTACCTGAAACTGGGTAAGTCCGTCGCCACGTGGAGCAGCGTGAGCTCGCTGCTCCGCAGTCCTCCGGCGTCCCAAATGGCGGCTTCCTGTTGGTGGAGGCTCTCCATCAACCGGAGAAGCTCGCCAGCTGGAAGCCCGCCCCCGGCAGATCTGCAGGCACGCACGCACTTGCGCGCACCTGCAAATCCGCTTTGGAGCCGGGCGACGGAGCGGCGCGGAGCTGCATGCTCCGTGCTTTTAAAAAACCTCAAAAAAGAGGTTTTTAAAAAACACGCAGCACGGCTAGTTCCGGCCGCTCCTGAGTGAATTCTGGTGTGGAACTACAAAAGGTAGTCCACGCCAGTCCACTCTAGGGTGTAGAAGACCTCCATGAGAGGTCGCTCTGCACCATTTCAGAAGCCCGGTATGGAAATGGCCTTAGAAGTTGAGGAAACCATTTCACATCTGGCTACAAGCACATGGCCAGACACTTCTGCCTTCCTGCCCCACGCTCCTCACTTTAGCTTTCTTGCCTCACTCTCTTCCAGCCATAAATGGCCGTGGGTGGGTGGGCTTCAGCAGCTTCATGGTTAGTTGAAGGGGCTTTGATCACTGCAGAAGGGAACACAAGCGCCTACAGCAACCAAAATAGACTTACACTGATGTAGGGCTAACTTACCTGTGCATATGCCACTAGTGGGAAATCAACTATATTGTCTTTACTACTTCATGATTTGATGCATCATAATGCCTGAATATAATTTCTACTATGGCACAAGATAAAAAGAAATAATACAACAACAACAACAGACAACACAATCATTGAGATGGTATTCTTTTCAGTGTGAAGCAGAGTGTTTTGCTATCAATGTCTTGATTCAGGGAGAAAAATGTGCATGTGAAGGTATGTTTATATTTTCATACTCATCTCCTTATCTGGATCAAACACTATAGTCAGTAACTAAATACAAATTTAAAAAAAAATTCATATCTTACCCAAAATCCCATAAAATCAGTGTAAACAGCTTTAAAACCATAAGAACGATTTAAACAGAGTAAAAGCATATTGAACAATTTAATAATTTATAATAATAAACACTTTAAGACAATTTAAAACCATACTCATGTGCAGATTTGGATAAAATAACTTCACCCCAAAAAGCTTTAGATAAAAGTCATATTTTTCCTTAGTGCTGGAATGATACCAGTGTGTGTGCTTGTCAGCCTTCCAAGGAGAGACTGCAGCACCAGGAAAAGCCTACTTCCACAGTGTCCCACATTATATTGCTCTCAGGGGTGGGACACAGAAAAGACCACTCTTGCAGATCTCAGTCCTTAGGCAGGCATACTTGGAAGAAGTGCTCCTCCAAATACTGAGGATCTAATCCATTTAGCACCTTCAACTTAGAACAGAAGTGCACTGAGAGTCAGTGCAATTCCTTTAAAAGTAGGGTTAAGTCTTTTTAATGTGGTATTCCACAAAGAAAAAGGAGATACATCTTAGAATGGCCCTGTAAAGAAAGACAGTTTTTATTTGCTTTCATTTTGTGAATAAGTGATTTTGGATTTCTTAGCTTAGAAATTTCTGCAGCTTTATTTAAAGTGGCTGCCTGAAAAAAGCCTAAATAACATATATTGGACAAAACATATTGGGCTTTTCGGCATCATCTTTCTAGCGTTTTGGGACATGTCTTTTTCTTAGCGGATTTCTTTGGGTGTTTTTCAGGTTATCCTTTTTTAAAAAGGTTAAAAAATTCATGTCAACAGTCCATTTGCTCCATTTTGTACAAGCTGCAGCTCCTGTGCCTTCAAAGGCAGCCATACAAAATGATGATGATGATGATGATGATGATGATGATAATAGCTGTCAAGAAGTCAAAGCTGTTTCCGGTTGCTCCAGACACAGAATCCACCTAGGCCTTCACTGACAAAGATGGATCTCAGAGTACTCTTCTGCTACATACCTGCTCCTTCAGGAGAGTGCAGTCCTGTCCAGGGAACATCGCTTGCCCAGTTCCCAGGCCATGAACTGCCAATCTGCAGAGCTTCCATCATACTGAGATTCTGCTTCAGCTTATTGGCCCTCATCCAGCCCATTACAGTGTCCAGATGTACTGGTCCTGTACCTCCACAGCCTCAGCCAAACCCACAACAAAGAGAGGTAAAGCTGAATCTCATCAGCATACCGATGGCATCCAACCTGAAAAATCCTAATGACCTCACCCAGCAGCTTCATGTAAATATTGAATAGCCAGAAAACAAGATAAAACCTCTGGCAGCCCAGAGTATAATGGCCATGAGGCTGAACAGGAATCCTTCAGTGCTACTGTCTGGAACTGGTTCTGCAGATAACAGTGGAAGTGTTGTAACACAGTGCCTTCTATTACCATGATCAATGACATTGAAAGCTGTTATTTCCAGAATGTCAACAGGGTATCACTCTTCTGTATTTCATCAAGAGTAGGCAACCAAGGCCATTTTGCTACCATATCCCTGGCTGAAACCAGACTGAAATGGATCTAGATCATCAGTTTATTCCAAACCCCCCCCCCCCAAAAAAAACCATTGCCCAGCTCCTGGATGCTCAAGCATCAAAAGTGGATGTTAATGATAGTATGGTAATTCCCACTTAGCACTGGCTCAAGGAGTGTCCTCTTCAGGAGAGGGTGCACTACAGCCTTCTTTAAGATTTCTTGGTCGTAACTAATGAGACATGACTGACCCCACAACTGGCCAGTTGGTCCATCTCTACCTCATCTTGTCAGCCATGATGGGACAAGCTGGTTCAGGCATCCAGCCCCCATCATCAAGCTGTTACAACTGAAACTGATCCCAAGAAAATTGACCAGAGGGAACACTGGACGCTTTTCCAGACTCTGTAATAACTGTGGCAATTGTGATTCTGAATGAATTATATCAACTTTCTTTTCAAAATCCTAGCAAATTTATCACAACAAGCATCTGAGGGTTCCATCCCTGGCCTCTCTGAGCCTGATTCCAACAGGTTCCTCACCCCTTGGAACAATGCTGCTGGGCAGAATGTTGAGGGCAAAATATTAGAGGCATAGGATTTCTAACGCAGGTGTCATGTATCAGTACCACATTGCTTTCAAGTGGGTACATGCTCAAAGGGACATCTCTATCTTTTTTGTGGTACAAGTGGTCATAAATACTTATGCACAAATAGTGTTAGATTAGAATATAGATGTTTTATCTATAAAGCAGTATTTTTGTTTGTTCCCTCTCTCTCTCCCCCCCCTCTCCCCCCCCACCTCCCTATATAACCCCAAATACTGGAAAAGCTGATTCTAACTTATTTTATCTGATACTATTTTCTTTCTTTGTTCCCACTCCTACAGCTGAGAATCTTCAAGTTGTCAAAGTTTTGGCCAGCTTTAAATAAACTTATGAAAATAATCTTGAAATCAGTTGGCCCGCTGGGTAACCTCACACTTGTTCTGGTTTTCACCATATTCATTTTTGCTGTGGTTGGCAAACAGGCCTTTGGGAACTCTTACAAAAACCTGAAAGCAGATTGCCTCATCTGTAGCCATGACAAAATATTACAGTGTAACCCAGCTGACCCAAGAAGTTGTAAATTACGATGGCACATGAAAGACTTCTTCCATTCATTCCTTGTTATATTCCGAATCCTATGTGGAGAATGGATTGAAACTATGTGGGGTTGTATGCAAGCTGCTGGGGATGGATGGTGCATTATTCTGTTCATGTCAGTCCTTGTTTTTGGAAATCTAGTGGTAAGTATCCAAATATTGTTTGAGACATTTTATTGCTATCTGTCACTTTGCTCTGATTATTATTATAGTTCCTATATGTAAGTTACTGAACAGTTGCATTCAGGATTTTGAGTCTGTTTCTGTTACCTTTTACTGTAGCTTCTCATCTGTCTGTCTTTAAAAGTTTGAAAAGTTTCATCAGTTATCCCGTGAAGCTTCTTTTTCTTTTTGCCTACAGATTTTCCTGATAATGACCCTAGTTTTGGTGCTGAGTTCTTCTGATTCTCAATCAGTTAGTTTTAATAGGGAAAATGTGTTCCTTTAAATCAAGGGTGAGCAACTGTGGAAGGTTAGCGGGCTGCTTTTGCCCCCCAGGAAAGGTTGGAGGGATACACCCTTGACTGTATCCATTCCTTCAAATGTTTTTGGCCCCAGATGTCCCCTAGGACATGGGGATATTTTCACTATGTTGTGGGTACTTCTTGGTTATTTTAGATCAAAGAAAGCCATTTTTTTTTACCAACATTAAGTGAGAAAAAGTCACTTCTTGATTTTTTTTAAAAAGTGGGCCTAATTGCTTGGGGGTAGGGGCTGAAATGTGGTGAAATGATTTTGGGGGAATATTTTTTTAAATGCCATTTTTTTTATCCCTGTGGGGAGCAAGGGTTCCTCAAACATAGTGGAAATGCCATGCACACTCCCGTAAGTGGCACTTTGCCCACCCCTGCTTTACCTGGTGTTTAAATTCTTTAAGTATTCTTTAGATTATATTTTGGAACTATAATTGATTTAGTGTACCTCTTTGGCTTAACAATTTTTGATACGCACCATCTTTGCCACAAGCCACTTCTGGTTTTGTTTGCAGCTCTAGCATTCAAGTCATCATGGAGAGAGGAGACCCAGAAAGACAAAGCACACACAGATAGTTTCTTTGGTATAACCACAACTGTATAGTGTTGACTTGGTGTGAAGTCTGGGACCACTATTCAAATAACCCGACTATTACCTGACTGTTATCTCCAGTCTGACTGCGAGAGCAACCCAGCAGTGGAAGCTATGGAACCATGCAGACATATAGCTACTTGTTTTTGCCTGCCACTTTGTGGTAAAGCATGTCCTTCAGCCTCCAAGCTGGGCCCAGGACTTAACACTCCATCCGAAGGCCCCTTAAGGGGACCCTCATAAGGGGGGCACAAGGTACTCTGAATGTGCCCCTCCAAAAAGTGGATCCAGTCTCCATGCCACACTGCAAAAGTTTTAGCAGAGTCCAAGTAATAGAGAAACATGCAGTTAACAATGACCAATCAATGGGATGGGTGGGTTGATGGTTGTTAAGACTGCCAAAGAAGGACTGGCCAAGAAGTGCCCAGTTAGCTAAATATATACTTCCCAGTTGGACCAGAAGGAAACCTTCTGTTTCTTTCCCACCTTGGGAAGTTGCCACTTTCGGTTATTGATTCCTGTGCAAAGTATACAGGTTTCTGGGATGACAAAAGGACATGTCACAGTAGGAAAATGGCTGCAGACTTGCCTCTTGGTAAGTCAAGGGCTGAGCCTTTTGCAGAAAGTGGGGAGCTTTTTCATCTTCTGCTTCCAATAATATTGTCTATTTAATTTGTATATTGCCATGCAATGTTCTCCATATATAAAGTCATATATATGCAGTCATTATAGTCACATTTGCAGGCATGCATACAGTCATTAATGATATTGTTGTTGTTATTCTTGTTGTGTGCCTTCAAGTCATTTCCAGTCTATGGCAACTGTACGGCAAACTTGTCACCGACTTTTCTGGGACTGAGAGCGTGTGACATGCCCAAGGTCACCCAGTGGGTTTCCATAGACTCTCCTTCAAAGTATTGTACACACACACACACACACACACACACACACACACACACCCCCTCTCTCAACACAGTATCTATTCAACAACAACAGAATTGCTTGGGAATGCTATCCTGTGCACATCTCATGAGTTCAATGAAACACCTCCCTGTAAGTGAGTTTAAGTTAATAGTCCATATGTTTTAAAAGTTATTAAGTTTTTAGGAGTCTTAAGGAAAATCAGATTAAGCATTTCCAGTTCATTCAGACCTTCTCAACAATAAATTGTCACTTTCTACTAACAATAACAATCTATAATATAAGGGGAAAGTTCAAAGTGGATAGTTTTTATTTGATGTCCACTTAATTATTTTCTATTATGGCTCAATGATCATTATGACTCTATCTATTCTGTCTGTCTTTCTATCTATCTATTTAATTTATATTCTGCTTTTCTGTCAGCTCAGGACCTAAGGTGGCCCACAAAAAATTGAAAACCAAGTGTAGCTAAAGACTAATAATAGAAAAGTAAAAAAAACAACAACACAGTTAAAACATAATAATAATAATAATAATAATAAAACCACAGAAGCAGAACATATACAATTAAAAGCATCTTCTGCCACATGACTTAGGACCCAAGGCCTTCTTAAATGAAAACATGTTTGTCTGCTGGTGGAAAAGGAATAGTGATCATGCCAATTAAACCTCCCATGTGAGAGAATTCCACAACCTGACAGCAGCCACCAAGAAGGATTTTTCTGTTGCTGCTATTGCTGGGTAAATTTTCCAAAATTACATGGTAAGGCGTGTTTGCTTCAGTGCCAGGTTGCTCAGTTTCGATACTGACATCTGGATTGGCATGTCATTAAATAAACTACTGTCTTCGGTGCACCAATGCCTACATTCCCAAACTCAAAGGTGAGGGGACAACATGTTGCATTTCAATGCATTATTTTTCTCCATTATTTTTATTATTTTTCACAGGTCCTTAACCTTTTCATTGCTTTGTTACTGAGCTCCTTCAATAGTAGTGATTCAGAAAATGAGACCAATGAAAAAGAGCCCAAACCTCAGGAGGCCTTGGCTCATATTCTCAAGGGGCTGCGATCCGTCAAAGATTTCCTGTGGAGCAAATGTTGCGATATACTCATGCAGAAGCTGAAGAAAGCAAGCTCGAAAAACAAGAAAATGACTATACAAAAGTCCATTGCTACTGAAGCAGAAGAGGGGATGCAAGAGAACTATGTCAGCAATGAAACTTTCAGAAATTGGAAGAAACCACCACTGGAAGGAAAACAGGAAGATGTTCCAACAAATTCTAATACATCTGTTTGTATTCCGCTTGCAGAATTAGAGACTTTAAGTGAGGAAGAAGAGTCTACAGTCATGGGAAGTGATTATAGTAAACAGGTATGAGGTTAACTGGGAATTGTTTAAATCTGGTATATTGCTGATAAACAGTGTTTAAAGAGAGAGGGGAACTTGCTACTCACAATCCAAAGGCACTGTGCAGTTTTCTATCTTTTTTAAAAAACTGAATAGTCTTAGGGAAGGTAAAAGACAAAAGAAACAAGACAACACAGCGAGATTGCAAATGGAAGACATTCACTTAGATTTTCTGAAAAATTCCATGAATGAGGCATTACATTTGCATAGTACGAGCATCCCTGGAAGCCCTCCCTCATAACATTTGCCAAGAAAGAAAATTCAAAGATATAGCCACATTAATCTGTTTCAGCATAAAAAGATATAAAGGAATTATGTAGCCTTATATTCATGGCAGGGAGCTCAAATTTTGCTGAACTACATAGATTAAAAAAAATTGAAAAATACATCTTCCTTCTTTTAATGCAAGGTCTCAATTTCACATGACTTTCACAAACAGAAAAGAGATTATGCATCATATTAATAACAAACTGCTCTTTAACCCTGATTGAAATAATTAATGGATGCTATCAATTTTATTCTAAATTATATCCCTTAGAAATCATCTCTACAATGAATTTGGATAACTTTATTGATTTTGTCAACTCTTAAAAGAAAAAAAATCCATAAAAATGATCTAAGCAACCCTATTTCAATTGAAATACAAGATGTCATATCAGTCCTTAAGCCTGCCAAGGCACTGGAAAATGATGGTCTAAGTCAAAAATTCTACAAAGGTTTTAAAGACATACAGTGGGCTCTCAGTACCTGCTAGGATTTGGTTCCACGAACCCCCATGAATACCAAAATTTGTCGATGCTCAAGATACCATTCTGTACAATGGTGTAGTAAAATGGCATCCCTTATATAAAACAGAAAAAAAATTGGAATTCTTCTTTTTTGGCCAGGCAGGAGTGGGGGATTTCAGGCTATACTTGGTTTCAGGCTGTATCCATGGATACAGAATTCATGGATATGGAAGGCCAACTGTAAACTAATGCAGAGTTTAAAATCATTATGAGAAACTTATTTAAATATTGTTATTTCTGACAAAAAATGGAACAACATAGTATTCAAATGACCCTATAAATCCTTGTCAATAGCAGGCAAGGAGAATGCCCTAAAAGTAATCATCACATGATCTCTCCTCTTAAATTATCATTCACAAACACCGAACTATGCCAAACATGTTGGGAATAATACAAATAAGGAAGGGACTGTAATACTCATGTGGCTTACATTCTATGATATTACATAATTATTATTATTATTTTCTTTTTATTCTGTAATTGATAATCAAGAACTCAGTTTTTTAAAAAATAATACTATGTATGAACCATTAATCAATTACACCATGCCTTCAGTAATACAGATCCCGTTGTATTTGCTGGAACATGTTAAGTTTCTAAATTTTGCATTTGTTATCTTCTGAGATGAGTTATGTTTTAGTTTTGCAAACCGCACCTTGAAAATAGATAGCGCCATTTCTTCTGCCATCTAGGTGGAAAATGTAAGATAAAAAATTTAAAAATTTATTGTTGCGCACCTTTTTGTAGGAGAACCAGCTGCGAAACAGGAGAGATGTATTCCGCAGATACTCAAAGCAAAGCCTTTCTTCTCAGATTTCTGAATGTACCAGCGTTTGGTCTTTAGATATTCCCAAGGTAAAGCAAACAAAAATGGCCATCACGCAGAATTACCCTGAGTAATCCATATCTTCAATACAGCATTGATTTTTCTTGTTCTGTTTTCAGAGGTTAGATCTTGATACCAGCTGTTCAGAGGCCAGCACAATAGATCATAGATCTCCTGTTCTTCTTTTGCCTGTAACAAAGAAGGAGCCTAAGGACTGTTTCCCACAAGGTAAAATGCTAGCTTTCTTAGCACAGAGTCTAATTTTATTTTAAATTAATTAATGTCATATTATATTAATAAATATTATTAATTAATATGCTACCCTAAAATGTGGGGGACCTCTGGATTCACCCACAATGCCAGTGTCTCCTTGGAATTTGGGGGAATTATAGCTCAAAGGAGGCCTGCGAGAGGAGGATAACGGCAGGATCTTTTCATCTGCTTATACCAGTATAACTACAGAGATGACTCCAGTAAAGGCATTTTATAGCAAATTAGCAGATACGTGCAAGAGATAAAGTAATCTTGTGAATCACACAAGGCGACTGAAAGATAAAAGTAGCAAAGATTGGATAGAGAGAAACTGGGGAAAGAAAGTGGTATCTCCCGGTCCAGAATAGAAGGTTCTAATGGAGTGGCTCAGACCACATCTCAGGGTAGCACAGAGGAACAGAGAACTGGGTGCCACGTACTACATCCAAAGTGCTACAATTTGATGGGATCAGAACTAGGGTTTATATACCCTATTTCCTACTCTGAAGGGATGTGTGTAAACAAAGTGGTAATTGCTTTCTCACAGAGTGAACAAAGGAGTCCAGAGTGGCTTGATTGTCTTAACTTTAGGTGACAAAACACTGGTGAGAGCCACAACAGTCTCTTAATGTTTGGGCGGGGGGGGGGGGAGGCATAAGGAAGATTTCCATAGGGCAGGGTTACAGGATGTTGGTCTCTGATTGCTTCACTTGGAGAGTTTTGCTCCCCATCTGGACATGCACATAGTTGAGTGGTTGAAAGGATTGTCTGAAACTCATTAGCATTGTGTATTTCTACTTAACCCTTCCTGAACTTATGACTTGGCCCTTCCTGAACTTATAACCTGGCCATGTGATCCTGACCTGGCAACATGCTTTCAGCCAGCGCACTTTCAAACATGTTTTTCAGCCATAAATATCCAATTTATATAAAAATGATATTCTCTGCCAATCTTGTTATCCCACAGGATGGGGTTGTAGCGTGTGGTAACAAATTCATATTATAACTACCTGCCACATGAGTGTTGGACAAGATAGAAACATTCACTTAGATGTAAAACAGACACTGAGTCTCAAGATATTAAAAGAACCCAACAAATAAAAGTTTTTTTATGCATCTCAGGACTCAGTCACTCAAAGCTCTGGAATTAGATGGACAAATAGCTAAGTTTTGATATCTCCCACATTTTAATTCTTAAGTCCTTTTGCATCCTGAATAAGAAAAAAAAAGGATTTTAGTAATTCTTATCAAATATTTATTAAAGCAAAATTATTACCACCCCCTGGGCTGGAAATAACCAAAGTCTATGAATTTATGCCCCTATAGTAATATTCTACCAGTAATGTTCTACCATCAAGTACTTATGGACCACATGCATTGCGGTGTATATTATACATCTGCATTTTATAGAACTGCTACATCTCTTTTTGATTTGAAATATAACATTCATAGTCAAGTGAAGAATGACTCACTTTCTACAACGTTCTCTAATTAGCAATGCTTGGACAAATTTTGGGCATGTTTTGATTAAAATCTGGTAGGCCTAACAAAGTCTGGATAAAATTACTGACCATCTATTCATCATCCCTCACAGAGCACTACCATAACCATGGCAAATGCAGTGTTTCATAGGCATGCCAGTTTTCTAAGCAGAAAACATTTGGGGGGCAGTGCAATTTCCTTTGGAACAAATTTGCAGAGGTGTATGGCATTTTCTTGTATTTGCACTGATTTATGAATATAAAGTTGAGCAAAGGAGGGGGCACATATTTTAAATATTCCAACATATACCCAATGTCCACTTTTCTCATATGCTATTATGTGTAATGTGTCTCTATGTGTCTGCACTGAAAGAAACTGACCAGTAAAAGCCAGGCCCTCAGGCTGAAGGAGGTCTCCTTTTGTCATGAACTGAATTCACACACACAAATAGAACAGTGCATAAACACTATTTATTAGGAGCGTGATACATCGTGCAGGACTTCAGTGAGTGAACTGGAGGCAATTAGCAAAATACAAAACATAAAAGACAAAGAGTTCATCTTCCCGCCTGCAAGAGACCTTGAAGTTCTGGTGCAGCCTGCTGTGCTTATCAGTGCATTCCTAGCTTTTTGTTTATCTAACGGTCTCTGGTTCCCATACCTTGTTACAAGCAAGCTACTACTTAACTCCTACTACATATCCCATTACTAAAATATGGAGGGCTGCCCGACACCTTTGCATAGTGAATGGAAGTCCTGAATGGAGAAAGTGTGCCAGCCAGGCTAGCATATAGAACAACCATACTCCAACCCACATAACTTCTCCTGGGCTGGCCTGTTGTTTGCTTGGTATGGTAGGTGGTGTGTGGAATAAACTTGAGAGAAACATATCCTAGGCTTTCTGCTTTAGCTTCTGTTTGGCAACACCAAGCAATGGGAACTGATAAGCTTGGTCTCATATCCATTTTCGCGATACAGATCATTTTTTACATTCAATTTCTTTTTATTTCAGCTTTTGTCAGATTCTTCCCATGTTGCAGAGTGAACACCAATAAATTTCCAGGCAAAACCTGGTGGAGTTTTAGAAAAACCTGCTACAAAATTATAAAACACAGTTGGTTTGAATCTTTTATCATATTCATGATATTACTGAGCAGTGGTGCTCTGGTAAGTTTATTTCAATAACCTCTCTAAATGTGAATATTATAACTGTATTTGCTCTTTTGATTGATTCTGTTTTTCTTTTGCTTCTGTTTTTGCTGAAGTTCCTTTGATAAGATGATACTTGCATTTCCTATTTCCTAATATTATTTAATTTTCAAAGAGATAGGCATATTAGTCTGTTTGAACATAAAATGGAAAGACAGGGGAATGAAGGGATCAAGCAGCACCTTTAAGGCTAACTGATTTATTTTAATATGAGTTTTTGTATATATCAACTCACTTCTTCAGATACTTTGTTGCTAACATAAATGATAAAATAAACTGGTTAGTCTCAAAGGTGGTGCTTGATTCCATCATCCTTCCCTCAACATTATTTTATTATATTTTAAGCATATTTCATTTTAGGGGCAGATAAGGATTGTGACAATATTTTATAACAACTGCAGCGAGAATCCAAAGCAACATAAAGTTCCACTCAGTCAAAGTGCTTTGAGTTCATGCTTATTCAGCGGCAGCTCCTTGTGTCACACTGCAAGCCACTTTTGAAACTGAAAGAATTTTCAGAAATCTCACTGAACATGCCCATGTTCACCTAGTAGTGCCTCATGGCTTTCATGACAGTGGGGTAGCAAATCTGTCCCAAGTTTTAGTCTAGAACTAGGTAACCATTGGTTAGCTAGTTAAATGATCTAGCCAAGGTATTGAATAGGATTCAGCACCATAGATAGGTTCTTGAAAGTTTGGATTAAAACTCAAGAACAGATTGCATTAAAACCCAAAGCCCAACTGAGCTGGAAGCCATACTCCCAAGTGGGAGTATACCTAAAATAGCTCCATGGATCCTATCCAATAAAATTAAGTGAGAGTTACTTGATAATTGTTTTTTAAAAAGTCATTGATTTTCTTTGGAAATAGAATTTTAAAGTATTTTATTAAATAGCTACCGAGGTAATCAACTGTCAGAATTTTTGCAGTTTTTGTAATGTATCAGGACTATCAAGAGATTTTTTTTATGGACTAGAAACTCAAACAAGGTTGGAATAAAACAATTAAAATTCTATTCTAATCTCACTCTAAAAGTCTGACATGTGAGCCTGTTATTTCAAAAACACTTCATGCATACAGAGTAAGAAAAAGAACTCCACTAAGTTTACTTTTATGGCCCACTCCTTTAAACCTGCAGAATCTCATCCAGTCCTTAGTGTCTTTTACTATGAAGGCAAGAGCATGAAAGGTTCCTTTTATATTATATTATAGATTATATTATAGATATAATATATTTCCCAGAATTGGTCATTCTGAATGGGATATCTGGAAGTTGTAATCCAAAGTAAATTAACTTTTCAAAGCTCTATATGGAAATGATCTGAATTCAAGGACACGGCTTAAAGTTTGTTGGTCACTGAAGACTAGCACACATCCCTAGTTTGTACACTCTTGTGACTTCTTTCTCAAAGATTGAAAATATGCAGATTTTATATTAAGAAGCAAAAGTCTAGGTGACCTTACTGAATACCTTGAGAAAAGCATCATTGCAGTTAAAAATACACCTTTTTTAGGGATCATGTCATACAGAATTTCCTGGTTTGAAATTCCTATACAACAGGTAGATATTAGGATATATTACAAGATGTTCCTGTTACCTATAAACTATAACAGCTTTAACTGCTCACTATAACAACTATGACCTATGACAACTACTTGCCCCATAAATTTCTTTGTCCCTAATATTCATTCTGTGGTGCATAAGGCAGTTAAAACTATTCATTCAACGAAGACATTTTGTTTTAATACCTCCCACAAAGTATGTAGTTAGGCCTCAGAATATGGGGGTTTTCCACTGGGAGTTTTCTTCCTGCAAGCTATTACTGGCATTAGCTGGGTTCACATCCAGTGTCAGCTAAGACTATAATCACAAGCTGATAGATAAGCATAATGGTCAAGAATTCCCCAGGCCACTTTCATTGTGCTAGTCTTATTTCAAAATGTTCCACTGCAATAAATAATTTAGATGAAGGATTTCTACCTTACAGGTGGACAGATAAGTTTTGCTATATAATTTGGAAAAATTCTATTCTCCCTCCAACACAGGAGTGTGTTGATGTTGTTGTTGTGTGTCTTCGAGTCATTTCCACCTTATGGATACATTAAGACAAATCTATCACAGAATTTTCTTGGTAAGATTTGTACAGATGGGTTTGCCTTTGCCTTCTTGTGAGGCTGAGAAAGTATGGCTTGCGCAAGGTCACCCAGTGGAGGATTTGAACCCATAGGCTAACAATCAAAATGCTATGCCACACTAGCTCAGCACAGGAAAGGGCCTCTTAAATGGAACCTCAGATGTTGTAAGGCTTCCATTGGAAACTTTTATTAAACACTTAGAAGAAGTCCGCTGTGAAAGTCAAGTGCACAGTAAATCAATTGGTACAAAGTTAAAGTACTCTACTCTAAATTATATCTGATTTTTAAATTCCAGATCTTTGAAGACATTTACCTTGAAAGGATAAAAAAAATAAAAATGTTACTGGAGTATGCAGACATATTTTTCTTCTACATCTTTGTCCTGGAGATGCTTCTGAAATGGGTGGCTTATGGCTTCAAGTCATATTTCACCAATGGCTGGTGTTGTCTTGATTTTTTTATTGTATGTGTAAGTATAGTATGTTGTGCTGGATATAGATTTGTGCAGTGATTTTCTAATCCATATAACAAAAATTATTGACCCACACAACTGTTATTGACATAATAAGGCAGTATATGGAGGGAAGAGTATGGGGATTTTTTTTTCTCTAGCATTCATGAGTTTTGGTTTGAAAACCAGGACTCCCAACAGTAAACAACCAATATCTTTCTTCAACGTTTGCAGATTTCCTTTCCTACATCAACAATTATACCAAAGGTAAAGAATCTGTGTGACAGTACCATCTCCATAAAATCTCTCAGAACTTTGAGGGCTTTGAGACCACTTCGAGCTTTGTCCAGGTTTAAAGGGATAAAGGTACTATTTTTCTACATCTGCATGTTTTTAAAATTAATATGAAGCTCCCCTTCAGTTCCGTTCCCCTTTCTCTTCATTTATTCAGGGAATTTTCTGTAACCCACTGACGTCTATGGCAGCACCGTCTTTCTTCAACTTCTCTTTCTCCTCTTCATTGTCACTACTTTTCTCAGCTCAATTATATTTGATATATCAGATAAAAGTAGCTTACAAGGCTCTGCATGCATACACATGGGACCTGGCCCTTCAGCAGAAAGTATAACAGGCACCAGTAGGAAGGAAGCCGCTGATAATGGTCTAGCTGTGAGAACTGATTTCTGCTTGAAAGCTGTCTCTGAGGCTTGATTCATGTGGGGCTTATCTAGTAGATTCACAGAGAGTCAAGATCCAGCTAGTTACGTGGAAGAAGATTTTATTAAATATAATGATGATCAATCAGTCACATAGGGACTGGGGGGTGATGGAGGTGATTTGCCCTAGGCGGCAATGTTTTTGGGGCGGCCGAACCGATAGCCACGCCTCCACATGCCTTGGCCACACTCCCATGCACTGCAGCCACGACCCCATGTCATAGCTCCACCCCCTCCCACCCCCCCTTCTACACACTCCAAGCTCCACCACTGTGATCAATTGATGCAGATGGTGTCTTATAGCAGAGAGAAACTTCTCACTATTTTCTGTCTCCCAGGGGGCTTCCAGTTCATCATGAACAATCCTGGGGGCCTCCAAAACTTTTCAAGCATCTGCATGCACCCTTCCCTGGAGATCAGAGTATGGCTACTCAGTTGGAGTTCTCAAAGCATTGCCCAAATAGCTAAACAAAAGGCAAGACCTTCTCCTTCTACAATTGGCTGAGAACAAGGTCACGGAAAAGAGTGAGCAAACTGTCTCACCATAGTCCTACCTCATGTTGTTTTTCAGAACGCAAGGGTTGTTGTTTTTTTGTCTCAGGTACTAGAATCCTTTTAATAAATGGAATTGTTCTACTTTGATTAAATTAAGGTATAATGGGTCCAGTGCTATCATATTAGTAAATTATGGTGTTGCAGGTATCTTTTAATAAGAACTAAAAGACTAGGGTTTTAGTTCTTTTTAAAAGATACCTGTAACACCATAATGTAATGTAACTGTAATGTGCACTGTAGCCCAAAGAAATATCTGGTGCAGCAAGAGATCAGGGACTAATTAAAAAGAAGACAGGGAGAGACCAAAGAAGCAAAAGACACTGGAAGCATTCAGTAAAGCCTGACGTGAAGGAGCAAATAAGTTTCAGGATGTAGAATGGGCTTTCCATTTTCATGGATTCAGCACTCACAGATTTGATTATTCGTGGGTTATTTTATTTATTCATTGTTAAAAGATCTTATTCTATTTGCCCCCGCCACAGAAAAATATGTTCTCTGTAGGAATCTCTAGATACTCTGGCATGATTCTATAGCTCACTTCTAGTGGAAGTGGACCATAGAATTGTGCTGAAGGACCTAGAGATTTCTAGAGAAATGTTCATGTTCTCAGGTTTAAAAAAAAAATCTTTGTGATTTTTTATTTTTATTCACTTTTTTCCTACTTGCACAGAGTTTTTCTACTTGCACCCCTATAAAAGTAGAGGGCTCACTGTATATAAAAGAAAGTTTTATTCCAGAAATGAGCAGAATGTGTTTCAGCCAAGAAATATTTATATGATCTTCTTTAGGGGAAGGGAAATATGTAAAAGTTATACATGTATGTATGCTTTAGGTTAATTTATATATAAAGTGCAATTTATGAAAATTAATACAAAAAAACAAATTAAAGCACATACAAGTAAACGTAAAAAAATCTGCTTGCAAGACTTTAGGGAGATATTTGTCCAAATCCTCCACGTGGCAACTAACAGTATTCAAAATAAAAGGTAAAGCATTAGCAACATAAAAATGGGGCAACAGCTTAAAATAAATACACTTTTGCAGGTAGATGGCAAGTCATAAACTTTGGTAGAGATTGTAATGGGCTCTGATGCTATCTCCTGTTGTTAAGTATGGGAAGGGACACCAGAATTCTATCTGCTGCCGCTACCACCAATTCACACCACTTAATGATGCAGTAAGCCCATGGGGGTTAATTGAGGGGTTTGATTTGCATTTTCCCCACCTGTGACTTTGCAGAGACTTCCCTCCTGCTCCTATGAGAGATGAGAATCCTATATGCATATGGGTGTGCATACTGAGCAAAGACACATGAAGAGAGGTGTGGAAAGCTTTTATTCTAAGCAAGAAATCTTACCTTAGAAAAAGGGTATCTTGTGCATGAAGTTACCTTCCTCCAGCCAGTATTTAGGAATAGTTACAAAAACAGCCTAAGTTATATTCAGCCAAAGTTAGAAAAAACATAAGCCCTACTGCAACTTGCTGAACATTCCTATTCTATTCATGATACAGAGGGTGTTCTGGGTATTTGGATGTTCAAGGAAGCTGGGAGTCTGGGCCCCTTTATCCTGCCTATGACCGAGCTTCCCTAGGGATGTTGAGATAGGCAGTACTTCCTCTCTCTCTCCATCAGTCCCAAGGTCTCTCAGTCAGTCTCCTTGTGCCTCATGACACTGTGTTTTATAATCTGTCATCTTGGAAGAATCTTGGAGTTTTCATACTTCTCCCCCAAAACTGGTCATCCTCATTGGGCCACTGCCTCTCATGATCTCTGTTGCTCCTACATGATGATGACTCCCAATAAATGTAACCTAAAGCCGTCACACCATTAACCCTTAGTTAACTGGGAGGATAGGCTATACCCAACAGCTGTGTTGTCCAGATATTGGAAGAGCTCATTATCACTGTAGTGTTCTGTTTATTGAAATCTTTTTATGTACCTCCCAACTGGCAAAAGCTCTAGGGATGTTTTGCAAACACAGCACACAATCAGTAAAATCTGAATTGAAAGCAAACAAATCACAGTCATGTTAAGATTTTAAATTATTAGGATAAAGCCAAAATAAACTGTTCCAAACCAGGATGCCAGGTAGCAGACAGGCATTTAATAGATTGTGATGGATACTGAGGAGGCTTTCTTTGCTAACCACCTATTTTAAGTGTCAGTCCCAAAAGAACAACTTCTGAAGATGATGCTAACAATCAGGCAAGAACATATTGAATAGTCTGATCCTGAACTGCCTGGTATTTTATGTTCAGTATCAACACTTTGAAAAGAATGTAAAAGAGAAAAGAAAATTCAGTGGAGAGAGAAAATGTGAAGAGAGGAGAGTTTGAGAAGAAAAAAAAGGCCTTCCACTGAAATAAAATGCACGTATGTATTTAGGATGGTGCTACTTTATCTACTTTTAAGAACATACACCTGTCTACAATGAAATGAAATGAAATGAAATGAAATGAAATGAAATAAAATGCCTGTCTGTAGCCAAAAACCTGTCTCTTACACACAAAGCAGATGCATATCACTGGCTTCTTAGTGGAAACCACTGTGACTAGAAGACGTTTGGAGATCTTTCCAATATTAGCTAGTGCATTAAAAAGTGACCTTCCCCAACAAATAGACATGGCTGATGGCAGGTGTTTCTGTATGTGTGTGAAGAGATTGCAGTATTTTGAACTGAGACAGAGAAACAGAGACAGCAAAAGAACAAAGAGGTTGGAAGCAGGTTGGCAACAGGGTATGTCTCTGAGGATCTACCAGATGGTAGGAGTGCATATGCTGCTTGCCTCTGCTTGTATATTTGTAAAAGAAAACCTTTAAGATTTACAATTGTAAATTTGTAAATAAATCGAATTACTTGTTGTCATAGCTGTGTACTGTGAATTGCAGATCTTATGTCTTTCATTTTTCTGTTTAAGGTTGTAGTGAATGCCCTTGCGGGAGCTATCCCTTCCATTGGGAATGTGCTACTTGTCTGCATTGTTCTCTGGCTCCCGTTTAACATCCTAGGAGTACAACTGTTCAAAGAAAAATTTTGGAGCTGCGACCAATCTGTTTCCGGTGGAGATAAGACTGACTGTTCTCGGATCAACGCAACAGTCAACTTTAACAATGTTCTGATAGGATATCTGGCTCTCTTGCAGGTGGTATGTTCAGTTGATTCTCTGGCTGGAAAACAAGATAGATATGTACAGCATATTTTCTCTATTCTGATTTCTAAAGGAGAGAGAGAGAGAGAGAGAGAGAGAGAGAGAGAGATAAAGTGTTTGCAATCAAAAATCTATTTTTCCACCCTGTTTCCATATTGGAAGGTTTAAATTAACTAGGTAGAAAGATAGATAGACAGACAGACAGATAAACATGATCAAAATAAAACAATCATTTGCTACTGTCAATTTGCAAAGTGTGAATGACTGTACCACCATGCTAATCTAACTTCCTGTCTGTTAAAAAATCTATAAATCAGAAAAACCCTGAATCTGGATATACTTATTTAATTTATATCCTGCTTTACTCCCAATATGGGACCCAACGCAGATGAGAATACAGCCCAGCTGCCAGGAAGAAGCACTGGTGAGGTAGACGCAGGTAGAACAGCTAGAACATAACCATCCACTTCTCAGTTTTCATTTGGATCTTAAGAATATGAGATATTGTAAGCCAAACTAGATGTGATGGGCAGCCAGATTTGGCTGTAGTGTTTCTATATCTAATGCCTTCAACATCTAAAGTTTCATACATCAAAATGCAGCCCCAGTTAAAAGGATCTGAATCTTCCACAGTTTCCAGTGCCCTGTATCTTCAAGCACTTTCTACACAGTCTTCCTTAGCAGAAAGAGGTATTGGCTGCCAAGTGCCAAGCAGAAGACGACCTCAGCTCACCACTTCAGGGTGAAGCACTTGCCTGCTTAGATCAGGTCCACTGCTGAAGTTAGGCTAGGAAAGCATACCTTTGTAGTAGCAGAGCATGTAGAGACAGGGAGTAGTTAGGGGAGAAATGTGGGAAACAGCACCCTCCTCTGTTTTTATACACATACTAGTGTATTTACCTGGCATTGCCTGGGATTTTATTTTCTCATAGGTAACACTTGTTAGAAATACCTTAGCAATTACCTTACCTTACCTTAGGAGCTAGATGTGGTTGAAATACACAGATTTGAGAGCCTCTGTCTCTAATTCCCCAAACTGTATTTCAACTGCGAATAACTGAACCCGCAGATTATGAATCCGCGGATATGTGGGTTGTACTGTACAATGACCTTCTCCCTGCTGCTAGGCCTTGTCTCCATAGCAACCAGCCTATTCAGAGCTTTCTGGCTGAGAATTCTAAAGGCCTTTCCCTGAACTGCCAACCCCAGGATTCCATAGAATCTTCACAGCCAACCAATCATATGAGGACAAACAAACTCACTTACATACTTTGACTTTTGTATAGTAGATGGGGCAGAAGTGAAAAATAAATCTAATAGCACTGCCCCATCAGGCCTACTGTGGATCACGGCATACAGATATGGAAAAGGTAGCAAACCAAATTCACTCTGGAATTTCTTCCAACAATATGGTCTCTTCCAACTCTATGATTCTGATTCTATACAGAAAGTTCTCTAGTGAGGAGAAAGCTGCTGATGCAGGAACTTAATTCTACTCCTTCATTTTGATGTTTATTTTTCCCACTGTTAGACAAACTAGATAAAGTCATTAACAGAACACTTTAATTACTTGTTTTGTTTATATGTATCTTTATCCAGGCAACATTTAAAGGCTGGATGGAGATTATGTATGCTGCAGTAGATGCAGATACTGAAGTAAGTAATGAAATGTTATAGAATTTTTTGCATATTTTATGGAGGAATTACACTGATATGTTACTTAGGTTAAACAATATGTCACTTGATGTTCTCTAACTGCCATAATTTATTTCACTACATGTTTTATACCAACTTTATGTTGCTTGTAAAACTAATTTTTAGTAGGCTACCATTTTGTAGTTTTTCTGCTGAAGTATTAAGAAGCTGTGCCTAGCATTAGCAATTTTTAATCAGAATAGCAACGAATGACTCACTGTTCGGTGCCTTTGTGGGCTGGGGCACGGCGTCTTCCACTTCAGCATCCCTCCCGGGATGCCCGGAGATGGCGGCAGCCATGTTCACACATGTGCAATTGCGTATGCGCAAATGTTCGCTTCAACAGCCAATGAGTTCAAAGTGGCCTGCTTCAAGCTCATTGGCTGGGAGAGCAGGCCTGTGTGAGGGCATCCTGGCTTCACTCAGGTCCGCTCATGGGGTACTTACCTGGCGGGTCTCCAGACTATCGGCAGTTGGTGTTTGGCAGCAGCGGCAGCGATAAGCTGCGGGAACAACACAGAAGTAGTGGCAACGACAACTACCAAAGAAGGAGTAAGCGGCGGCAGTGGCGGCGGCTCAGAGGCAGCAGCGAGGGCCGCTGTCAGGACCCTGGAGCACCAGGACTCAAGCTCTGAGTCGGAGCCTGAGACCCTGGATACTGCTGCCCCAGACACAGAGCCCTTGGCCCCAGTAGCCCCAGCAACAGAGCCAGGGGTTGCCTCAGACCCAGCCAAGCCAGAAGAGTCAGATAGTGAGGTGCAAGAGCAGGTACCTACTTACCAGCAGCATCAGGAGCAAAAGAGTGCTCTCAGGAGGTCAGAGCGTTTAAATAGGAAACGCCAGGCAATCAGGGTCCAGCTGAGAAAACACCTGGAGGAGTGATCTGGCTATAAAAGCACGCACTCAGCCTTGGGTCGTTGTTGGCTCACAACCGTCCCGTTTGGGGAGAGTTATGTGTTGGGTCTCCTAAATCCCTGCCTTGCCTCCTGGAACGCTGCCCGACCCGCTGGAACCTCACCCCCTTTTGGACCTCAGACCGCCTCTGGTAACTTCTCTTACTTGAACTGTTCACTGAGAACTCGGCTGTGAAGTAACAGCCAGAGGGTCTCCTTGCTGCTAGAAGCTCTTTTATTTATTGCTGCCTTATCTCCTCATTTGCGTTCGCCTGGAAAGCTCTTTGATTTATTGCCTTAGTTGTGAGAGACTTGTGAACCGGCTCTTGGGCTGCCTGCCAAGCCTAGGAGCGGACAGCCGCAGCCAAGAGGCAGAGAGACGAGGCGTGCCACATCGTCGGCAGGACCAGGTCTGTTTCGCTGAAATCACGCTACGGTCCTTCCTGGGCCACCTTTTTGGATCTGGGGCTGCATGGCCTCGGCCCTTGCTGGTTTGGCCAAACACCTTGCCCTCGGCCTCTGATCTCCCCTTGTTTGGGCTGCCTTTTTTCCCACTGGCGCTATGCCCCCCAAAGAAGCTGCTGCACCAAACCCCACTTCCCTCCCCAGAACCCGGGGCCAGGCAGGCCGTGCCTGGAAATCCTGGGTTGAGTTGGGGTCTGCGGGCAGCCACAAGGCAACCCCCAGTGCTGGGAGTGCCCCTTCTCTCCAGCCAGCCTTGTCTCCTGGCAAGTCAGTCCTGGAAGGCATCAGCCAGTCTCTGGAGAAGCTGGCCGAGAAAATGGAGCGACTGGAATCCAGACCGGCAGTAGTTCTCGCAGAGCCAGCATCTGGGCCTCCCCAGCAGCAACAGGAGGGTGGCCCCAGGGTTAGGAAGAGGTGGCCTTCTTCTTCCAGCAGCAGCACAGACAGTGCTACCAGTTCGGATGCCAGTGCGGTGAGCCTCAGCAGGTGTAGAAGCCGTAAGGGCAAGAGCAAAAGACACAGGAGGCACAGCAGGAGCGACGCTGACAGTGTGACATCCAGGGGTGAGTCAGGAAGGGGAGCAGCTCATCCCAAAGATTACTGGAATGCCGCAGCCTCTGTGCCTGGGCTTCCTGGGTGGGCTATTCACAGGCATCAAAGGGACAGGGCTGGCCCCCTCAGTCCCAGTTCTGCATGGGCAGGCTCAGGACAGCAGGGGGGTTGCCAGCTCAGGCCACTTTTGGGGACCACGAGGACCCCCTGGGGATCCATATGAGCAAAAAGACCAGGGAGTGCATCCTTGAAAGTTATTTCGTTGATGTCTTCTCACTCCTTAAGCTGGAATGCGAGGAAGGACGCACTCCCAAGTCTCACAGACATCGCAGTAGGGAGGACAACTCGGCCTTGGTTGAGCAGTCTTTTGACAACTGGCTGGCGGGCTACACGGTTTTTATGGGGGTGGTCCAGGCAGCATATCCTGTCCGGGGTTGGCACCTCACCAATCACACGCTTAGCGTTTTATGCCAGCAACCTTAAGTCGGCCCAGGAGCTCCCCCATGTGGTCACAGCCAAAATTGAGAAGGAGTGCCAGACTGGGAAGGTAGCTGGGCCCTTTCCTGAACCCCCTTTGCCCAACCTCAGGGTCTCACCCCTAGGGGTGGTCCCCAAGAAGGCACCTGGTGAGTTTTGATTTCATCCACCTCTTGTCCTACCCAAAAGGGGCGTCGGTTAACGATGCCATTCTGCCAGAGTTCTCTTTGGTGCGGTATGCTTCTTTTGATCAAGCAGTCCGGCTGATCAGGGAATGCGGTCCCGGGGCTCTTCTGGCAAAGTGTGACATCCAGTCGGCCTTTTGGCTCTTCTCGGTTCATGTGGAGGACCAGTACTTACTGGGATTCAAGTTCGCTGGCACATGGTATTACGACAAAGCCATACCAATGGGATGCTTAGCCAGCTGTGCAGCCTTCGAGGCTTTCAGCACGTTTATTGAGTGGGTAGTCTGTTCCATGTCCGGGTCCCCCTTCATCACTCACTACCTCAACGATTTCCTAATGATAGGTAGGGCTCGCGGGGATGATTGTACCACGCTGTTGGGTATGTTCCAGGCAGTAGTGGCTGAACTGGGCACAGGAGAAGACCGAAGGGCCCAACACTTCACTGGTTTACCTCGGTATTCTGCTCGACACCATAAAGAGAGTATCCCATTTGCCCCAGGACAAGCTCCAGGCCCTGCAGCAGCAGTTAGGTGGGATGGTGGGTTGCAAGAAGGCCACCCTCAAGGAGGTGCAATCCTTGCTGGGGCACCTCAACTTTGCATGCAAGGTGGTGGCACCGGGTAGGGCCTTTTGCGCTTAGCCAGGATTACGGCAGGGGTCTGGGCTCCTCATCACCGCATTTGCATCACGCGGGGCATCAAGGAGGACCTAAAGGTGTGGCTTAGCTTTTTAGACAATTAAAGTTGTCTAAACTTTAATGGTGTATCGGTATGGCAGGAGGCTATGGAGCTGGGTGCTGGGCTTCAGGTCCAGTCTGATGCGGCAGGGAGCTTGGGGTTTGGGGTCTATTTTCAGGGCCATTGGTGTGTGGCAAAGTGGCTGTCCCACTGGGACCTTCTTGAAATTTTTCCCTATCGTGGTTGCTATTTCAGTTTGGGCAGACTGTTTTCGCAATAAGAGAGTTTGTTTCTGGTGCATGGGGGAGGGGTTCCCGCCAAGCTGCTAAGCTCTAGAATCTTCCGAACACTACCGCATATGCGTGAAAGCTCCTAGTGTGTGAGGGCACAGATGACCACTCGAAGAACCACAGTTACAGGTAAGCAACCTGTTCTTATATGTTCAGATGCAGGACAAACATGTTTTTCTTGCTGTGAAGCTTCCAGGAACTTGGCGATGTCTGAGCCCAGAAACAAACCATTGGTCAGTGAAGTTGTTTCAACAAGTGAGTTATATGTTCAGATGCAAGACAAACATGTTTTTCTTGTGCTGAAGCTTCCAGGAACTTGGCGATGTCTGAGCCCAGTTTTGAGGATAATTCCTTCCCACCCTGAAATTCTCCTTCTGAATGCACAGCCTCCCTCTGGTCCTTAACAACAGCGAGATGGAAACTGAGACCATCATAATAATTATACAGTATCAAATTAAGAATGAGCATGATAAATTCTTGGTTCCTTTTTAATTGTTTCTGTTTTATTTCAGAAAAATAAAGAGCCATGCTTTGAAAAGAATCTGTATGCATACATCTATTTTGTGGTCTTTATCATATTTGGATCGTTCTTCATGTTGAATCTTTTCATTGGAGTTGTTATTGACAATTTTAACCAACAAAGGAAAAAGATATGTATCTAGCTTGGAAGACTTAAATGCATGACAAAATCTTTAGCTATCACAAAGCATATCTGGCATGTGGGTTTGGATCATGTTAAGTATGTGTACAATATAAAACAGCAAAAATCTGCAGATGAGAATGTCCCCATGGAGAACTAAGGCTGAGGGAAAGTGATCCTTGGCACCTTGGTAATCAAGCCTTGGTTTAATTTAATAAAATAAGGATACAGTCCTAAAGCCAGCAAGGTTAGCACTGACCTGTGGAGGTGCCTCGTGTTGGCTTCCACCAGTGGAGAGGAAATCAACTAGTACATTTGTAGGGGTCAGGGCTTTGTACATTTAGCTCCCCTGTTTTGCCTATAAAAACTTTCAGCAGGTAGAAATCTACTGCTGAATGTAACAAGTGGAAAGCCCTAAAACAGGTTGTTTATGTGAGTGGTGTTTGATTGCCAGTGGCGATCAGTCTTCCAGGTCCTGTGAGGAGCCTGATCTCTGGGACCTTCAGCTATGCTACTTTGGAGCTAGCCAAAAATTTAAATAAAATAAAATAAAAATCACTATCTTTTATCCAGACCAGTGAAAGCCAGAAAGGTTGAGAACTTAGGCCTTTTCCACTACTCACATTTTTGTGGAGCTGCGGTGCAGGGATCACGCAAGCAGCCTCTTGCGAGAGGCTCTCGCGTCCCCGTTGCTTCAGCTCCACAGCTGCTGCCTGCTCATGAGCAGGTAGCACGAGAGCCCCTCCTCTTCCTTCCGCAGTGCAGCCTGGGATTTTCCCAGGCTGCGCTGGAGCAGGAAGCGCAAGCGCCGCGGCTACAGAGCTCCGCAGGCACGGCAAGTGCATGTGGGGCCCTGGAGCGATGCGCAATTGCGCACCATTTTTGGCCTAAAGCCGAAAATGAAATAGTGCGCAGTCAGCACCTGCGAGCCCCTGGAGCATCGTGCGATTGCAAGTGTGTCGTGTAGACCGCTCCTCGCAGTCGCGCGACACTCCAGGGGCCCTTTCGCATGACAGATGCCATGCGAAAAGGGCCTCAGTGTTTTACTGTTCCCTAACCTCACTTTGGATTGTTACTGTTGCTGTTGTGTGCGTTCAAGTAATTTCTGCCATGGCAACCATAAAGCTGACCTATCATGGGGTTTTCTTGGCAAGATGTGTTCAGAGAGGGTTTGCCTTTGCCTTCCTCTGAGGCTGAGAGTGTTACTTGTCCAAGGTTGCCCAGTGGGTTTCCATGGCTGAGCAGGGATTCCAAGCCTGGTCTCCAGAGTTGTAGTCCAACACTCAAATCACTACACTACACTGGCTTTCTCACTTTGAATTACTCTCTTACTTATTACCGTGAGGGTTTTCACATACTTTACAAACATTATGTGATTGTGGCTATTCTCTTTTCAGTGGTAGCTGGTATGTCTAATATAAGCGGGGTCATTCATCTGCCCCAGGTTCTGGTTTGAAATTTAAAGAAGCTTCCCAAAGTGAATAATGTATTTTAAGGATAGGGTTTGGCATCTTAGACAGTTCTTTTAAAGTTCAGACTAAATCCCAGAGTGTCATAATCACATTGGCATGGAAGCTACCAGTGCCACTGTCTCTTTCAGAAATTGCTTCTCATTCCCTACCCTGTCACAGTTAGGATTTCCACCTTCTATCAGATTTGCTTCCAGAGGTTCCCCAAAGATAGCTAGACAAATTGGGAAGATGACAGGGATTTCAGAAAATTAATTCCTTTCTAAGTTTTACACGTTACCAAAATCATACCTTTGGTATGTGAGGTGCCAAATACATGCACATCAAAATGTATGCCTTTCAGTATTTTGCAGTGTTGTTGGCAACTCAAAAAAATGCGTAAAAATTAAAGAAAAACGCACAAGAGTGCATATACATTTGAGCAAGGTGTACACTGCATGTAGTGGTCAGAGTGCATGGGGATCCAGGTTTACGGCTCCAGTGAACCATGAAACTCACTGAATGACCCTCAGCCAGTCAAATACTCTTAGGTTTGCCTTGAAGATAAGGTGGAGAACAGGAGAGTCATGTATGCCATCTTGAGTTCTTTGGAGGAAAGAACATGGGGTTTAAATGTGACTAATAATTAAATAAATGAGTAGGTATTATGTTAGAGACAATTATATTTAAAAACTGCTAAAATTAGGAAGATTATTTACAAAAACTTCCATTTTATATTAGAAAGTATTTGGTTTGGAATAAATTCATTTTTTTAAAAAAATCTCATATACATAGTACGTTCAGGCAATTAGATACTTTAAATTTAATAAAAGTGTTATTCCCTTTTACCTAGGTGGCGAGCTCATATTTTTGTCTGAAGAGCAGAAGAAATACTATAATGCACTGAAGAAACTTGGCACTAAGAAACCACTTAAACGTGTTCCACGGCCACTGGTAAGACAGCAGTAGACATTCCATTGTTAATGTCTGACTTAGAAAGACATTTCAAAAGCTATAGTAAAACAAACATTTTAATATGAATCATTTCTGAGTTTTGCTTGTATAGTCAAATTGGTTACTAATTCTCACAGAACCAACAAGGAGTCTTGGACACTATACAGAGAAAGAAATTTATTATGACAAACTTTTATCACAGCAGACAAACATAGCTGGAAATTCTTGTATTGTACGTACTATGTAAGATTAAATAAGTGGAAGAAAAAATATAAAAAGTGTCCAACTGTAAAATTGTCTTTTGTTAAGGAAAAGAATAATACTGGGTTCGTTTAATCTATTTTTTTTTAAAAAAAATTGTAATACATGACTGCCAACAGTAATTGACACCAATTACTCCTTACTGATAGTCTTAATAGAACTAGATTATAGCAAGTTGCCATACAACTTCTGAATAAAAACTTTCAGAAAGAACAGAGAGATGAGAGAACACAGGCCATTTCCACACAGGGTAAATAAAACAGTGCAGTGCGTCCTCCACAGAGGATGTCTGCACCTTGGAGCGGACTGGGTCCGGACTACTTACCGTAGATCTGCACCTCAGTCCGCTCCGGAGTGACCCCAAGTGGTCCTCAGTCGTGTTTTTGAAAAACCTGATTTTTCAGGTTTTTCAGAATGCCGGCGCATGCCATTGCGTGCCTGCTCTCCAATGCAGATTCACAGGCTCGCACCAATGCGAGCCTGCGATCTGCGGAGGGCGGGCTTTAGGCTGGTGAGCTTCAGCGGTTGGTTGAGACCCACGACCAACCGGAAGCCGCCATTTTGGACGCTGGAGCAAGGCGGATCTACGATCACACACTGCTCCTCCTCACCCCAAACCGGACTGGACCCACAGAAGATCCAGTGAGTAGCGGCAGGGAGCGATTCCCTCACCGCGTGCGGAAATGGCCTCAGTGTTCCATAACAACTTTTTCTGATAATTAGGAATAAAGATTGATTCGGAGCTTGCATGTGTAATTTCTCAAACACCTGCATTAGGTGTTTCTATTTTCTCTTCAATCATTTATTCCTTTCCATGGAATTAAAAAGTTCATATGAACAGAAGGGAGTCAGTGCTTACTTCTGAAAGTCAGGGATTCTTGGACTGTCATCAAAGGGGTGACTCGAACCAGATATATTGTGGATCAAGCACTGGTTTTTTGCACGGTGTTACCATGATTTCTGGGGTCCCTTGGGGACACCGCACTGAGCTCCACGTGATGGGGAATGGAAACTAGCCAGAGCATGAGCAACAGCAATGCGAGAGGCAGGGTAACCTAGCGGGGTCTTTTTACCCAATTTTTACGGGGTCAGGCCAAGCCAAAAACCAAATGAAGATGTCCAATAATGATTTTATTGAATGAAAGTCTCATGCACCAACGCAATCACTCACACACTCACTCAAGACCTATTAAGAAGCAAAAGAGAGGAAACTGGATAGGGGAATACTGAAGGGGTTGTAGCTGGGTAATACTGCACCTTTTCCTGAAGTCCTTGGTCCAGGAAAAACAGCAGAGAAGTGGAGCTCAGCACAGAGAGGGCTGAAGGGATTACTCGATGGATGGAGAAATGGTCTGCTGAGATGGCCGGAAGTGATCCAAAGAACTGCTCAAAAACTGGGACTATTTGTAGGGGAAAAAGTACCTGGAGGGCTAATCCTTTCCCGGGGAGAAAAATGGGTGTTGCAACAAGAAAGAAGCTCCACATGTTGACATTTGCAGGCCAAGACGGCTCTGTCTGTGTTAAGGGTTAATTGTGTTCTTGTTCACTGTGCTGTCCTCTCTGCTTAGCAGAGGCCCAGATGTTCCCAGCACACAAAGCAGATAAGAGTTTTTCCTGAGAGTCTCTTCAGCTTTCGCTTCTCATAACAAAGGTAGTGTTTAGACTAACAAAGTTCCCTGTCCCTCGTTCATCCCATGGTGTGAAGAACTGTTGACAAGCTACTACTTAAAAGCAGCCTGAAAACAGGCAGTGTGTATCTTCTCTTAATGTATTCTCTTTGCTACTGATGTCTTTGTCCAGACATGGATTTTACTTAAACCTGCTGAACATGTACTCACGCTTCCTTCAATAAACTGAGTAGTTTTTAGCCAAACCGGCTGGCCTCATTCACTGGCAGCTTTATGGGACTGAACAAAGATTTTGTCTTGCTTTAAAGGGCAGTTAAACTGCGGGTCATGCTAGCAATCTACAGCATGCCCCCCTACATTTTCCAACAACAAAATGGTAACTTCCTTTGCGTTATGAGATTACAAGGTGTTGCCAAAGTCTCAGGATCTTCGGCTGCATTGGGTTGTGGTGTGACTTTCTGTAAATGGTCTTTGCCTGATAGGATTTTGCTCAACTTGGAGCAAACACGCTAATCCCCTCAAGTCGGCTTCTTAGGGGCTGGGGACCCTTTGTCTACTGTGGGTTTGCACAGCTTGAGGTCTCCTGGG
Source organism: Cyclura pinguis (assembly GCA_030412105.1). Lineage (NCBI taxonomy): Eukaryota > Metazoa > Chordata > Lepidosauria > Squamata > Iguanidae > Cyclura > Cyclura pinguis. Next base: position 131,147,600 of record CM059604.1, on the reverse strand, counting down.
GCTACGTGACGGGGGATTTTACTGGCCTGACCTGGTTTTCAATCGTTCGACCATTGCTGCCTACGTGCTCATCCGGGTGATCTCTCAGGCACATGGAATCATATTTTAATATCAAAATTGTAGATCCCGGGACAAGGTTTTCCAGTGGGGTAACAACTGCTAGGGCTGCTGGCTAGAAGAGGGTTACATCTACCCAGGAATTTGTCATAGCAGCATGTGATTTTCCTATCCTGAGAAATCTATGATAGAAGGATAATCTGTTGTTATGAAGGATCAGAGCTTAGAAGCGTTGCTCTTTTTGCATTATGGCTTCCAGAATCTCCTAGCCAACATAGCTGAAAGATTCTAGGAGTCCTAGTCTAAAAAGTAATGTTTTCCTTAGATCAGTGATGGTTTAAGAGACTTGCTGATCTCCTCAGTCTAGACAACTTTGCACTGAAAGTTGCCACGATATCCTGCCTCTGCTGGTCCAGGTCTGGCTTCTAGTCTGTCAGCTGAAACCTACTATAAGGCTTCCTGCGTCCAAAGTATCTGCTATCTCTTGGTCTGACAAGTCTGACAGACTCAAATCATCCTGGAAGGCAGAACATCTGGCAAGAGAGTTTGTTCTGTAATTCATTTGCCTTGGTGTGAACTGCCATTATGAGACTTGGTGAAAAAGTGAACTTTCACATGCTTAAGGACTTTCTTCTGTGTTATTTTAGAATTCAAAGATTGTTTTAGAGTAGCAGTGGGCAACTTGTAAGACTCAATATTGCTGGACTCCAACTACCATCTGCAGCCAACCTCTGTTACCCTGATTTCTGGGGGTCCCAGGAAGGACACCTTAATGTGCTCAAAATAATGGGGAATGGGAATTAGCTAGAGCACTAGTTAGCAATGCGAGAGGCAGGGCAACGTAGCAAGATCTTGAACCCAATATCTACGGGGTCAGGCCAAGTCAATAATCAAACAGAAGTTAAGAATAATTGTGTTTCTTTATTTATAAATCACAGCAAACGTACGCACTCACTCAGAGAATGAAGAAATACTGCACAGTTGCGCAGCCACGTACATAGTCCTAAAGAAATAAAGAGAGGAAAATGGATAGGGGATTTTCAGAAGGAGTTTGTGGGAAAATACTACACCTGGTCCTGTAGCCCGGTATAAGCAAAGAAGCTGGGGAGTGTGGGTTCTCAGCACATGGAGGCTGAGGGGAGGCTCGTCAAACAGAGAGGCAGCAAGTTGGGAGGCAAGTCACGAGCGATCCAACGAGACGCTCAAAGTCAGGGGTTCTTATAGGGGAAAATGACCCTGCAGGCTAGTCCGTTCCTGGGGAAAACAATGGATTTTGGGCTGGAGACAAAGCCTCCGAAAGGTCAGTACTTTAGATGATTGAATTATAACGGCGTTGTCAATACCGTAGACAGTATGCAAATGCAGAGTGCTTGAGAGTTGTATAGTCCGCTCATCAAACTGCCTGTTCGGGGCAGGGGATCCTTTGTAAACAGTGCGCATATATGTGATCTTAAAAGGTACTTGCCTTGAGGTCTCCTAAAGCTGCAGTCGGCAATTACTGGCCTGTCTGGATTGTGATTTGAATGGTTCAGCTATTTTCAGCCGCGCCTATGTGCGTGCTTGTCCGGGGGCCTCGCAAGCACGTGGAGAGGAATGGGTAGTGAAGGCCAAATTCTTGATATCACACGATATCTAATATCCCACAGGTTTGGACTGGAAAACTGCAGTAACACATAGTCAGTGGACAGAGATGACAAGCTTTGAAATCTAACTACAACTGAAAAGGTACAGGTTGCTCAGTCCTGCTCTAGAGTTAAATCTGGGTGAGCCTTTTTCAGACTGTCTCTAAAGCTGGTGCCAGCATGTACACAAACTTATGTTCCCATGGCATAACAGCTGTTCTTTGTATCAAACCATGCTATCATGATTGTGAGAGTCATAGGAAGAAAGAAGAAACAAAGTACAGGTGTATTTTTAAAAACTGTGCAATAAAGCTAACTAATCTATCATACTATACTGTTTATAGTACCATATGCCACTTAACTGCCATAGCAACATTCTGTGGAATTTTGGGGTTTGTAGTTTGGTGAGGCCCAAGAGCTCACTGGATGAGAATTCTAAATGCCTTTCCTTAAACTGGAAATCCCAGGATTCCATAGGATGTTGCTGTGGCAGTTAAAGTGGAATATAGTGCTGTAACAGTGTAGCATGACTTTCCGAATCTCTCAAAGAAGTGTGTCAAACTACATACTACATGCATGTACTTGCAGGTCCACATTCAGTCTCAGGAAAACTATTCCCCTGCTCTAAACTTTATGATCAAGCAAAAACCTGTCCACCCCTTGAGATAACCATCAAAAAAATCTCTTAACCAACAGCCGTCCTTTTTTATGCCCAGTTATCCAAGTGCCTCAAAGAAAGAAAGGGGGAAATTATTAGGGGATGTAAAAAACTGATGATCACTTCTGCATTGTTTTGGAATCTCCTAGTAATGCCAACGCTTCTTTTTCTTTTTTCTTTCTCTTTCTTTCTTTTTAACCACAGAACAAGTACCAAGCATTCCTTTATGACATCGTAAACAAGCAAGGATTTGATATTTTCATTATAAGTCTCATTTTATTAAATGTGGTGATCATGGCAGTGGAACATGAAGATCAAGGAAATGATGCCAAGAAGCTCCTTGAAATAATAAATATTGTCTTTGTTGCTATCTTTACTGGAGAATGCGTCATGAAAATATTGGCTTTGAGGCTGTATTTCTTCAAAGACAACTGGAACATATTTGATTTTGTGGTGGTGGTTCTTTCAATACTTAGTAAGTAAAAACCTCTCATCTTCTACTGTATTTTGTCAACACTGGGCAGATGCAAAGTGAGACTGAATCTTGTGTAATAAAGAAGTTTCCTCCACATGTCTTATATTCTGAGGATTTAGGAATCAGTGTGGTTGGAAGAATGTCATAGTATATAGAATATAGCTTGATCAGATAGTGATCCAGCAGAGGTAATCTGGTATAGACAGGCTTCTGCTCATAGATCCCCTTTTTGTACTAGATCCATGTAAAAGAATAACTCCCCCACCAAATAATCAGAACAGTCTCATTTGTTAGCACTGATCACTAGGACTGGCAATGTACCTGAATCCGCTTACCCTGAACCAGTAATTGGTAGTGGCAAAGCTGATTAGTTCCAAATCTGCTTTCTAGGTTGAGCTGGAAATCCATTCCTCCATTTTAGATCAGGAACAAAACTTTTAAACCCATTGTAACATCCTATGACTATATGGTACTTTAATGAAGTACCATATTTCAAGTTCTCATGCTCCAAAAGGAAAAAGTGAAAATATAGGGCAGAGTTTCTGCTTGACACTTGATAAAGGAGAATCCAGTTGGGCATTCAGGTATTAGGGAAGGCTTTCTAGCTACAGGAAGAGGAGGGTAACACTGTGGTACTACACCTTGCATTATGTACTTGTGAAAACCATATACTTAATTTGTTCCTGCCCCAGTGATAATATTTCTTCTAATCAAGGCAACATTATAACACTGGTATGCCATATCATTCTTAACTAACATTGTACCACAGTGTTATCAGTGAACATGTGATAGACTGGATTTTAAAAAGCTTCTTTCTATCCATCTTCTTATATCAGGGAATGGTACAATTTAGTGATTGCAACTTTATGGTTACAGGAAGCTGAGCCTCCTTTGAGCTGCACCAAAGAAAGGTACCACTAAATAGTATTACCAGTGTCTCACACAGAGGAAGAGTCACAGTGAGAAAATAGTTTCTTTTCTGGTGTATGAGTTCTCAGAATTTGGAGGGAACTCCTTTTGGTTGAAAGAACTACACCGGGATGTGAGTGCTTTACCTACCATAGTGAATGGATGGGATTAGCTACCCAAGAATAACTTCCATCCACTGATGTTCTTGAATGTGTCACAGCAAGGCTAATGTACTAATCAGAAGGAAATTGTCCATTGGGTTCTTTGCTCATGGTGCAACTTTGTGAAGTATGCCTAAGCCTGTTGGAAATGAAGTACAGGATTTCCTCACTTATTTGACAGCTTAGGCATCAGAGAACTGTCAAAAAATGGAAATAGTCTAAAAGCGATGTCTGTATAAGAGACACACTGAATACAGGTTCTAAGAGATTCGCAGTGGCACTTAGAATCATAGAATCACAGAGTTGGAAGAGACTACAGAGGCCATCCAGTCCAACCCCCTGCTATGCAGGAACACCCATCAAAGCATTCCCAACAGATGGCCATCCAGCCTCTGCTTAAAAACCTCCAAAGAAGGAGACTCCACCAAGGCAGCATATGCCACTGCCAGACAGCTCTGATTGTCAGGAAGTCTTCCTGAGTTTTGGGTGGAATCTCCTTTCCTGAAGCTTGAATCCATTGCTCCTTGTCCTAGTCTCTGGAGCAGTGGAAAACAAGACTGCTCCCTCCTCGACATGACATCCCTTCAAATATTTAAACATGGCTATCACGTCCCCTCTTAACCTTCTCTTCTGCAGACCAAACTTACCCAGCTCCCTAAGCTGCTCCTCATAGGGCTTCATGGCTTCCAGACCCTTCACATTTTGGTCGCCCTCCTCTGGACATGCTCCTCCAGAAGGAGGAGGGGAAGCCATCCATGAACTCTGCCATCGCTGTGTCCACTGGTGCCTCAGGGAGAATTGGAGCAATGGTGGCAGCCACCTCTTCTTCCTCTGCTGGTAGGGGGCTGGCTGTTGCCATCCCCACCTGGAACTCAGAAGTGGTGGAAGAAGCAGTGTTGGCCTCCTCCTCCTCCTCCTCCTCCTCCTCCTCCTCCAGCAGCATTTGCAACTATACACTGCTGTGTACAAGCTGAACAAGAAGATGGCACCAGGTTAATTGAGAGAGCAGCTTGTGGTTTCAACAGTTTAGTTCTTCTGGCCAGCAAGCAGTGGAGGTTGCAACATGGATGATGGGGTCCAGACAGAGTTAATGGACTTTTTGTCAGGTAGCAAAGAGTTAATGGCTGTCATAATAGCTCTGTAATGGGAGGATAGGTGTAAGGACAATGGGGGAAATGCCCAGGCGCCAGGAAGAGGGTTTGAAACAATCAGTGTTTTGATGGGAATTTCCCTTTGCTATTGAGTAGTATCAGAGACGTTACAGCTTCAGCTCAAGCCTGTTATCTCTGAAGTTAACTGGTAATCTGTCTGATAATGACCTTAGCTACACCTAGAAGGGAACTTCTGGCCTGCTTTGCAGTTACACATGTTCAGTCAGTAAGTTTCCTCTGCAAAGTTTGACCTTCCAGTCACCTCAGGTTTCATTTTATATCAATCACCAATTAGTGTATTTTGTCATAATCAAATTCTAAAATCTTTTCTTTTAGTTCTCTAAAAATGTATGTTTTTCCTGTACTGGGGCATAAATTCCAAGGATCAATAATTTATCATTATTTACCATAACTTCTACTGCCACATATCTTTCCTTATCATCTGAATAGACCAATTTTGGCATCAAATGTTCCTTTATATACATTACAACCCTATTTCTCTTTTTTGAATTCAGGGGAAAAAAATATCTACCTAGTTTTCTTTGTTTTAATAAATTGCATTATTCTTTTTTAATTCTAATTTCTTGTAAGCAAATAATATTTACATTCAATTTCTTCAAGTAGTGAAATATTAAATTCCTTTTTTTCAAAGTGTTAATTCCTTTTACATTTCAAATGATAAATTTACAATTCATTCTTTTATCCCCCTCCCTCCTCAGAGTTACTTAAGTCCAGATGTGACGTTTCTCTTTCTTTCTTCTTTTGGGAGTTTAACTCTTTCTTTGGAGTCTTCCTTTTTTTCCCCTTCTTGTCACTTCTCTCCAAATCTTAGGGAGTTTCCGTTCTGCCAAAATGCATTATCTTCATCTTCTGAAACTTCACCCCTCTAGAGTTTCACCCACATCTTCTGATTCTTTCAATTTCTTCAAAAATTCTTTTGTCTTTTCCATAGAGTTTATTTTGAATCTTTCTCCTTTAAATGGCAAGTTCACCCCTTCCAACTTGTCTCAGCTGAAGGGAATTCCATACTTCTTTAATTTTTCCACCCAAAAGGTATCATCCTTTCTTCTCCTTAAGAGTCTCACTGGAATCTCTTTCAGGATGCTCACCAACTTGCCATCTATCATAATTCCTTTGTGGTGGTGGACATCAAAGATGAAGTCCCTCACCATTCTTCTTAACACACTGAACAATAATATTGCATAGTAAATTCTTCTTGCAAAAGCCGGATTCTATCTGTACATGCTATCAGTCTCTATCTCTGTTTCCCTTAAATCACATTCCAGACTCTTTGCTAGGTCTCTAATCATCCTTATTCTAACATTTTCTGTGGGTTTCTCAGGAACACCTCTAAATTGCAGCCAATATTCTTTCCCTTTCTGCTCCAACAAGGTAAGATGGTACGGTTGCTTCTCCAATTCTACATTTAAGTTTTTAGTATCTTTTAAGCACTTGAATATTTTCTTTATTTTCTTTCACTTGCTTTTTTTACTTTTTCCATAAGTCCATGCAGCGCCTTGAACTTAATATTCATATCATCAAGGCGGGTACCCGTTTCCTTCTTAAACTCTTGCATCTTCTCCATGAACTTAGTTAGATATTGTGGGACCCCTTCTTCTGTAGATTCTCTTCTATTTTGTGTTGTGTAGGCTTCATTTTCTTATACGTTAGACCAGATGCCATTTTTCTCTTTTTCCTTATAACTTCTCATCTTCTTCTGTTCTTTTTTAAACACAACTTCCTCACATCCTCTTCCACTTACGTTAACCTTCTCTCTTTTTGTCCCTTCTGTCTCTTAAGCCTTCTTTGTTTCTTCTTTTTGATTGTCTCTCTTTGTTTCTTCATTTTCTTAAGCCTTCTTCATTTCTTCTTTTCACCACCTTCCTTTCCTTCTCTCCTCCTCTCCTTTTGTTCTCCTTACACCTTCCTTCTAGTCTTTTCCTCTCACTTTCTTCTGGCACTTCTGGTCTTTTCCCTTCTTTCTCCTTCTTTTGCTCTCTTCTTCTTCTGGTCTTCTTTTCCTCTTTACTTTTTTGGAGGGGGGGAGTTCCCTTTCCGAAAAAGGGGGGGGGAACCCCCAAAATTTCCATAAATTCAGGAAAAAGAAAAAATACAAAATTAACAATTAGGAAAGTGAGGGCAAAAATTAGAATATATTTTTTTAAAAAGAAAAATATAATGTAATAAAAAAGGAGGGCAAAAGAAGGTCAATCTATCAAATTTTCTAAAAATTCAAAATAATATCACAATGAAGGCCAAAGTAATTAAATAGAATTTACCCTCTCAATCTATATTATGCAGTCTTAATTTATTTAGTGTAATTTATTTAGTTTAGCTTAGCACAGCCCACCTTATGCCGTATCATTATTGGTGCTTTCCCTAATAATCGGACTGTCAGCAAGCATTTTCAAGGACATTTAATAGATCACAGCTGTAACAAAAGCTTTGCTCTGCCCACACTCACAATCCATCTAGTAGACTGCATTTTCAAAGACACTTCAGAGACAGAGACAGAAGCAACAGCTGGTATCCTAGCCTGGCTATGCCAGTAACTTCTATTCCACTTACAAAACAACAAAGGGAGTAGAAATAGAAAAGGAGGAAAACACAGGAGGGTATAGTCTTCACATTATTTTAATTCCAAAAATAAAATACAAAAGTTATCTCAAAAGGGAAAATTCCAATCAAAAAGAAAAAGGAAAAAAAGGGGGCATTGAAAGCAACAACTTTAACACTCATGATCACAAAGAGAAAAAGGTGATAGAATGATTGCGGGGGGGTGGAGAAAAAAAAACGAAAAAAGGAAAGGAAAAACACACACTAAATCACCACAATGTACAGTACTTCCACACCAACCCTTCACTCCAGTCACTCTGCATCAAAATTTTTTTTCTTTCCTTTCTCTATGCAAAGTAGTTTTACAAAAAGGGAAGGAAAAAAAATCATTTTTTTTAAAAGAAAAAGAAAAAGAAAGAAAAAAATCAAGTAGAGCAGGCCAAATTTACCCAATCTTTGCCTAATACCTGTCTGCAAAATCAACAATATTGGGATCTTTTACCAAAGTCAGAAAGGCTTCTCTCAGTACCAGTCACCTTCTTGACTCTCCTTGCTTTTAGAAATTTAGTGGCTGCAAGCTGTACAAGCAGGGACAAGTCTCCTCCACTCGAATGCAGAAATGGTGGTTCGTCCCCATGCACCGGTGATCGTAGCTGTCGCTTTGCTTGCTTCTAGGTGGCAGCTCTGAAAACTCCAAAAGACTCTAGTAGGATGATCAGGGACTCCCCTTTCCAGAGTCCCTCCAGAGGCTTCTGATCTCAATTATACTCCCCCAAAACACCACTCTGTCTCCTTGAAACTTGAATGAGATTCTGAGGTGACTCCACTCATGCCGTCCCAAACCAGAAGTACCTCACTGGTTCTTGGATAAAATCTGAATCATTGATAGTCAAAACTCCAGGGAGTAACATGTGGTAGACTATGAAAGTGAGATCATAATAGCTGGTAATGGGTTTTGAAAGAACTATGTCTCTGTTTTTGTTTTTTTAAATAAACAGGTGTTGCAGCCAGTCACCTTAAAGATAGCTTACATTTCCCACCTATGCTCCTGAGAATCATTCGAGTGGTCCGAGTTAGCCGACTCCTGAGGCTTGTTCGAGGGGCCAGAGGACTCCGGACCCTCCTTTTTGCACTGCTGATGTCCCTTCCTGCTCTTACCAACATTGGGCTCCTCCTTTTTCTGATCATGTTCATTTATGCGATTTTTGGCATGAGAAACTTTGCCTGTGCTAGTTGGAAGGGAGGCATTGACGACATTTTCAACTTCCAGACTTTTGGCGGCAGTATGCTTTGCCTCTTTGAAATCACAACATCTGCTGGCTGGCATGGACTTCTCAACCCAATGCTTGATAGCAATAGTAGCAATGCTTGTGCTGGCTCCTCATCTCGAACAGAACCTTGTGTTAACCGAAGTGTGGCAATTTCCTATTTTGTTAGCTACATCATTATATCATTCCTTATTGTTGTTAACATGTACATTGCTGTCATCATAGAGAACTTGAATGTTGCCACTGAAGAAAGCACACAGCCTTTGGGTGATGATGATTTTGAAATTTTTTATGAGGTTTGGGCAAAATATGATCCAGAAGCAACCCAATTTATTTCTTATTCAGCACTTTCAGATTTTGCAGATGCTCTGGCAGAACCATTACGCATACCCAAACCAAACAGGCAACAGCTGATGGCAATGGACCTCCCAATGGTTAATGGAAATAAAATCCACTGCTTGGACATTTTATTTGCTTTTACTAAAAGGGTACTGGGAGAAGCTGGAGAAATGGATCTGCTGGAGTCACAGATAGAGGAAAAATATCCAGAGAAGATTGCTTATGAACCCATAATAACAACTCCCAAGAGAAAACAAGAGGAGAGTGCTGTCATTATCCAGAGGGCCTTCAGGAAACATCTCCTTCAGCTTGAAATAAAAAAAGCCTACCAGGAAGCCAATGTGGGAAACCCCTTGGAAAATATACCTGAAGAGGAAGATGGCTCTGTTTTCACAATAAGTGAAGGTGAAGAAGACAGTCGGTCAGATGATTCCCAGAGTCCAGCCTCTGTATCTATTCCTCCATCCTATAGTAATGTCACAGCTGGTGACATTCCTCAGGTGAAGATCGAAGATAGTAGCAGTCATGACTTCAAGTGATTTTACATCTTGCTGTTTTCTGGTCACAGCCTGATTTTCTGAGAAATGCAATGCTGCAATCATATATCTGCCGCTATAGTCACCTTAATCAAAGTTTTAACTCTGCAATGTTTCCATTGACAAGTTGTCAGGAGAAGTGGGAAAAAATGCAACTAGAAGGTTGTAAGTGATGGTTAAAGGGGAAAAACTTGCACCTTTTCTGCTCAGTATCATGGATTGATAAAGGTTTTGTTCATATACTACTTTAAGCATCCGATGTTCTAATAAATCTGGGGCTAGGGAGGCATAAATGAATGCTGAAGGTGGCTCTTGAAGACTTTGCTCATTCTAAAATACAAATAATTGACATCCCACATCTTTTTATCACTTAGCAACGCCTGGGCAATCCTCTGCTCATTCAAAAATATCTTCTGGTGTCTGGACCTGGAGTGATAGCCCAGTGGCCAAATAGCCAAACCTGAGCCATGGGCTATTACTCAGGTAACTTGAGATAATACTCATATTTGCAAAAGTTGACCTCTTTACTGTTCAAACTAGCTAGTCACCTGCTTTGGAAGTGTTTACAGTGGTCAAGGAGTATCACCGGACCAGATCTCTGTTTTTTGGTTGGTCTCTTGCTTATTTCTTTCTTTGGCCAGATGTCAATGGTGAAGCACAGGCTGCATCGGTGTGTGGGTCACCAATTCAGAGTCTATTGTGAGTTCAAAACAGAGTTTTCACAGAGTCTTTTTTTTCCCCCAAAGGAATATCAGTACAATATGGTGAGCCAATTGGATGATAAGAAAGGTCTTCCCTGAAACCAAATTAGGTTTTGCTTCTGCTCTAACATGGACTTTGTAAATGTCTACAAATGGAAATAATAATTTTGTAAGATCTTTGTACAGCATAGGCTGCGAAGATAAGTGTAACTCCTATAAAACAATACAAACATTGCATTTCCCTGGTGCTTGGCTGCATACATTCATGTATTGTTTTAATATAAGAGGTTGATTTCTTAAATCACCAATGAGGATTGTGTAGATTTCCAGATGTCATTAGACTGTGACTACCATCAGTCCAAGCCAGCATAGTCAGTGGTGAAGAATGACATGAATTGCAGTCCAATGTCATCTAGAGAGAGACACATTTCTCCACCCCTTGCTTGCATCATGTGATATACATATTCACACTGCCTGAGCAAGCAAACAAATATACCTGCTTTGTATATGTTATATAAATAGTATTTCAGACACTATAATACTGAAATAAAAAATGGATTTGGAGATGTGATTGCTGTTTTTAGTAGAAATAAGTGAGGAAATTGGAACTTGAGTGGCTAATCATAGAGCACTTCAACTTACCTTTCTATAATTACTCTGTCTGGGAAAAGGAGTGCCTGTATTTGGATATGGCTTCTTGGGAACCCATGACGGCTCCTTCAAGCCTACACTTGCATTGAAGAACTCTATGCTTTCTGGGTGTTCTGTTTCCATCAGCATAAGAACTTGTGAACCTGAAATTGCAGACTACAAGCTAGGTGGAGGAAGCGGGCGGGAAGACTGGCACTAGAGCTAAGCTAAATCACAACAACTGAAATAAAAGAAGCAGCTGTTCAGAAAGTAGCGACACAAATGAACAGACAGTAATGAATAGGCAGCACTGCTGGCTCTGAGATGTTCTGTTTTCTTGGGAGCTGGTACCAGCTATATGTGGTTGTATCTCTTCTCCCTCACATCACAGGAGCAGCTAATGAACATGGAGGATGTCTTAAAAACTGTGGCACTCTAACTCCTTTAGGTGGCAGCAGCTTCTAAGATTTTGTAATTCTAAAGGCTCTGACACATTCTAGTGCTGTGTCCAACATAATCTGTGATTTCCCAAATGCAAAAATGATAGAATCTCAAAAGATCTATGAAGATTTTCACCCACCTACCCCTGATTACAACAGAGTCTTCAGATTCATTTGCTAAGAGGCAGATGGCCCAACTAACAAAATGTCCTATTTTGTTGGCTTTGATTTAAATGCAGCTGTCACTGACAATTAGAATAGTCCCGCTGAATCAAAGGGAAGCTGGTAAGCCAACTTACAGAAGTTGTATTGATTCAGTGGCTCTACCATAGTTGGAACTAACAACTGGAACTGGGCCTTTGCCCAGAAGGGCATGTAGAGGACAGAGCTACACTGCAAAAATGAGGTTGAAATTATACAAATACAATTACACAATTGTATAATTATTATACAATTATGTAATCATTATATTATACTCTTAGTCATCCTGGCTACAAGAGATATCACATAACATAGGTTCAGTTCATGGGTCAGAGTAATTTGGAGCTCAGAAATTTCTAGCTTATAGCTCACTCTGCTGGATTTCAGCTATGTGTAACACAAGAGATCCAGCAAAGTATTTTTAGAACTTAAAGGCAGCAAGGAGAGAAACTGAATTGATTCAGAGCACTGGAGGAAAGGCAGTTCACCCTACATACCATCTTTCCAATCATTCCTCCATGTGGAAGATGTATTACCCTCCCTTCTAGGGAGACAGTTCCAAATATTGGGTTTGACTGATGAAAATACTGCATCTCATGCACCCATGTAACCTGTTTCTGATAGTGGAGAAAAGCCAAAGCAGGGTCTCAGAAGAATGAAGTAGCTCATTTGCAGAAATACAGTTTTTTCTTAATATCATTACTAAGAAAGGAAAAAAAGGCAGAACGAAAAAGAGAGAGTACATATTTGTTTTTGTGTGCCTTCAAGTGGTTTCCACTTAGGGTGTCCCTAAGGTGAACCTATCATGAGGTTTTCTTAGCAAGATTTGGAGGGTTGCCTTTCCCTTCCTCTGAGGCTGAGAGAGCATGACCTGACCAAGGTCACCAGTTGGCTTCTATGATTGTTGAGTGAGAGATTCAAATCCTGCTGTCCAGAAATGAAGTCCAGCACTCAAACCACTATAGCACCCTGGCTTTCCAAATGGGAGCCTTAATACTCTAAATAGTAAGCAATGTCACCCCGGTTAGTACTTGAATGGGAGATTTTCAATGAATACCAGGTTCTGTAGGCTCTGTAGGTTCTTTCAGAGGAAGCAACCGGCAAAACCACCTCTGATTATTCCTTGCTTAAGAAAACCCTATGAAATTCATGGGGTGGTCATAACATGATAAGCAACTTGAAGGCACATATACACACACAAGTTATTAATGTGGGTTAAACATATACATTACAGTAAACTGACCAGGCTTCTGAGAACACATTGTCTTGAAGCTGGTGTCTATAAAATACATGCTGATGAATAGCTAAAACAGTGAGATTTTCTGACCATTGAACCATAGATGAAAATTTATCTTTCCAGCCTTCAAGTATGTCTTTTGGCAACAGTTAAGAGCACATAGGATCCAACTATGTCAACCATTAGTTAAACTCCATGCCTAAATGATATAATTAAAAAGAATATCAAAGAGTTTTCCAGTACAAAATTGAGTGATTACCAAAGAGAAGTAACCAGTGAACACACACATGTCACATAACTCAGGAAAGCATTATCAGTATTAGATTGCCAACATTTAAGTGAAGTAGACAGTTTTATTCTAAATAGGCATAGTGGTGTCCAGTATACCCAAAACATTTTTTTTTTGTTGAACCAAACAAAGTTTTAAATCTAAAGAAATCTTAGATATTGAAGTAAGGGCAGTTTTCCATTACTTCGTAAAGAACAATTTAGCTCTGTGTTCCATTTCATTCCAATTTCATTAATGTAATACTTTCCATCCAATTCATCAAATGTAATACTTTCCAACAGACATTTATCAACTGGACATGTTCACTGCAGTATCTCTGAGGTTACAATGAATTTTTCCAGGATAACAGAAGTGGCTGAAGCTGATGATACATGTATAGACACTACAAAGTGTTGCGATTGGAAATATTGCTGTAGTGCACCTATGGGTAGCTGGGAAGTGGACTACAGTATTGAAAATGTCAAGAATTCTTGGTCTGAAGCTAACATTTGACCCAAATTATAAATCCCACAAAAAGAGGATTGTTGAAATATGTTGGGCCTAGGCCATTTAGCATTTTTAAGATCAAAACGCTCACTTCTAACTAAACCCAGAAGCAAATTAGCAAGTAGTGCAGCTAGTATTGTATCATCTGATTGACGGGCTCCAGTTAGAATTCTGTTAGCTGCATTAGGTCCCATCTGGGAGAAAAGTGGGACAGTGATCAATCGGATTTTTGAACCACCTGAAGAATCGAGACTGTCTTCAAGGGCCCAGGAGAAAGTATGTTATAGTAGACTAAATCCAGATCTGGATTCATCATGAAAAGCCATAGTTGGCATGTAAGACAAAGCAGACACAAAAACACACCTGATAATCACAACCACTTGGCCTTCCAGACACATGTCCAGCACCACAGTGCAAACAGCTAACTCAATATCTCCAGTTAGGACAAAAAGTCAAGTTGAAAAGTTGAAAAGCTGAAAATTACATTAAATGTACAAAATGGCAGCTTATGGTGGTAAGGCAGATATTTGTGGGTGATTTAGAGCAGGAAAACAACAGATGAGGAAAGGATTAAGTACTCCAGATTTTCTCTGCTCCTAATTCCCTTCAGATGTTCCAAATGGTATATTGAGTTGTTACCCTAAGAGGTGGGGGGCTTTGGAGTTCACCTACAATGCCACTTTCTCTTAGAATTTGAGGAATTATAGATCAAAGGAGGCCTGTGAGAGGAAGGTAATGGCAGGATCTTTTCACCTGTATATACCAGTACTAACTGTAGAGAAGACTGCAAGTAAAAGTTAAACAGAGTACTTTATTTGGAATTAACAAGCACACAAGAAATCAGACACTCTCAAGAGCTATGCAAGGCTATTGGAAAATGAGGCAAGAAAGGTTGGATGGAGAGAGAGACTCGGTGGGAAGAGTGATAGTTACCAGTCCTGAAGCAGAAGGTTGAAATGGAATGGTTCAGACAGTGTATCTGAGGTTAGCAAGAATGAACAGAGGTCTGGGCACGACACATTACATCCAAATACTACAATTTACCGGGGCTGGAGCTGGGGTTTTTATACCCTCTTTTCTGTGTGAAGGAGGCTGCGTGGACAAAGTGATAATGGCTTCCTCATAGGGTTGACAAAGGAGTCTGGAATGGGCTGATTGTCTTAACTCTAGGTGACAAAACATTGATGGGAGGCATGAGAATTCCTTAATGTTTTGGTCAGGTAGTGTGAATGGGAAAGGTCTCTGTAGGATATGGTCACAGTAGGAGTCCCTGATTGCTTCATCTGGATGGTTTCACCTGCTATTGCTTTCGAGTGTGCTCGCAACTTACAGTTTCTGAAAGGATTATCCCAAGCCCTTCAGCATCAGGCTTTCCCACCTAATCCTCTCTGAACTTATCACTTGATCATGTCTGAGGTCATCCTGACTTGGCCTATGCTTACAGCCAGTGCACTTTCAAACATGTGTTCCAGCCATGAAATAGGTCCCATTATAAAAATAGCACATCCTGCAGAGTGGGGGATGTATGGTGTGGTAACATGGTGCTCTTTTCATAATACTACTGGAACATCTAGACAGTACCACATAGGCCATGCCAACTATATAGATTCTCCCCACCCCACATTGCTTCTCTTGTTATTCTCTGGAAAGCAGGGGAAAAAAAGCTAAGATGTTATATACTCTTTGCTATTTTCAGTTAAGGATATCAGCCCATCTATAAATGAATAAACAAGCTTTGTGAACAAGCTTTGTGCAAATTACGCATGCTTCCTTCCTAGTGTAGCAACTTTGGTTCTTTCTCTCTGAATTGTGAGGCACCATTCTTCAGATCAAGATGGTGAACAAAGAGCCTGCACTGTAAATAATTTAACTCTTCAAAGATGTGTTGAGAGGAGGAAGACTCGTGCAAGGGAGTGTGCATTCTGTATTCAAAAGCCATTTAGCTTTCATAATGGCTATCAAGACAACAGCATCAAGTACTTTATATTATGATGACATGTTAGTTACTTATGCCTGTCTTGATCAAAAGCTGTAAGCTCTTGAAGAACTAATTAAATTTGCAGCACATAGTTAATAAAATATACAGAGAAGTCAACTTATTACTTATACACTAAGTTTTATGAGTGGGGTTATTCATCGTAACGGCTGCTAACCTGCCACAGTTAAGTGCAGCTATTGTAGATGGAGTTTGGCTATTGATGTCTTTCCCACATCCCCTGCATACTGTTAAAACTTTTAACTATGCTATGAGCCATGCACTCTGTATCTTCCTTCAGGATATACAAAGGGGGTCTCATTATACCTTGGGTTCTAATCCAAAATCCACTGAGTCATGAATAAGCTGTGTTTAACACGCATCAGAGCTAGTCCTCATGCTACTAAATAAAGACTACTGCTTTGACTTGATATGAATGAGATTTCCATAAATGCTTTCAGGCAGTTACTTAGAGGGCTAAGGGTCTGGTCAAGAAGTAGTACTGAGGATTATCTGCATCTCCTGGTCCAGACATGATACTAACATGTGGCATCAGTCCATGTTGTCTACCACAGTCATGAGCTGTTCAGTCCTTCTGGACTCACTCACTTCAGGCTGGGAAATATCTCCTGCAGATAGTCTTTTCGCAATAATAAGGAGCTTGTCACTTCTTTGTGAGGCTGCAGCTTGAAGGTGCAGGGTATGCTGTTTTCTTTGAAAAACTATGCTTCAGTTGGGAAATCACATCCCTTCCCCTTTTCTTGGTGAAATACTTGCCAAATGCAGGAGAAGAGGAGATTACGTTGGGCACCATAATGTGGAAAGCTTCCTTTAGAGGTGAGGCAATAATCTTTTCAAAATGAGAGATCAACCATAGCAGCCATTCTCAACTCAACATTCTCCAGTTACTTTAAGATAATGAGGTAGGATACTAAAATTATGAAATAAACATGGATGGCCACAACTTTATTACGCAGAAAATTAACATAAACCAAAAATACTTCTCAGTCAATGGAAGGAAGTGGGGAGAATGGAATGCACTAAGTAATCCTGCCCAATTCCTGTCCAAGCGGGGCAGGGAACAGTCAGGGCATTTGGTAAATGACAAGTAATACCTGCTAAGATTTGCTAATCCAAGGAGTATCCAGAACAGTCCCACAGAGGTGTGGCAAAACTGAAGATGCCCAAACCCAGAGGTTAGGCCTATCAGCTGCCTCAACTCCCCAAGACGACATCTTCCTTAATTTCTATAGTGCTCAGAGTTCCCCTTCTTCCTTTACACCCAGCAGTTGTGATAAAATAGCCACTGAATTGCCACAAAGTACACAATTTAACATAGACCAGCTCAGTACAAAGAGAACCTGAGAAGCCCCATATAAAGTGAGTGAAACCTGAGGGAAAGAGGAAAATGACATTACACTAACACCAGAGCAGTGTAGTGGTTTGAGAGTTGGACTATGACTCTGGAAACCAGTGTCTGAAACTGAGCTCAGCCATGGAAACCCACTGGGTGACCTTGGGCAAGTCATACTCTCCCAGCTTCAAAGTAAAGCAAAGGCAAATCCTCTCTGAATAAATCTTGTCAAGAAAATCCCATGATAGGCTCATCTTACAGTAGTTATAAGTCAGAAACTACTTGAAGACACACAATAACAATAACACAGAAAAATTCCTTCCCAGTCTCCATAAGCAACCATACTAAGCTTGGGGAATCATGCGGGTCCTAGTGCAGCACATAGGAAAAGTGTTAGACTGTGCTGAAGTTTCCTCTAAAAATGGCTGATCAGGAAGCCAGAGGCCTATGTGTAGGCCTGCTGAAATCCCATCCGGTCTAATGAGATTTGTATTCACATGAGGCTTCATGCAAGATCTCAGCAGAGATCACTCACTGAGGTCTGGCAACGGCCATGTTTCCCAGCATAGCTCAGCTAGGCCTGGGAGCTTCAGTACAACATGCCCTCCTCCACAGTGGCATTGGGGGTGAACTCTGTGTTGGATTACAACACATATCACTTCCACCCAATCAGATGGTAATGGTGGGAGATAATCCAATGCAACTCAAGAATGTCAGGGTAGGTTGCCCATTCAGGATTGTCCCAGACCTTGAAGCTTCCAAGCCAAAACCATGAGACCTAGAGACTGCTCTTGATGATGTCTTTAAGTATTATATATTAAGTACCAAAACCTTCACTCACAGCTTGTCATTGAAACATGCACACAGCTTGAGAGAGAGAACAAATTTTCCTACGTGGACAGAAATCTTAGTAAAGGGGCTGTTCCCAAAACAATGTGACATGAGAGCATTGTATGGGATAAGGAACATTTAATCGAGCCTATTTGCTTCTAGCAGAAGATGGAGGTAGAATTGCATGGAGGGTAAGCCCTGGGACTACAACTATGGAGGGATAAGGCAGAACCTAACTAAGTAGATCCCTTGAAGAATCTTTGCAAGTTGCAGCAACAAATCAATTGAGCTTCACAAATTGTAGCAGGCTGATGCTATACTAACTGAGCTGGAGGTTTGCACACAGCCTTTTCCTCTTGGCTGGAGCTGAGCTCAACATAACTGGAGAGTTTGCATCCTTGTCTTCTTCTTGGAGATGACTCTTGAAAACTGGAGGCTAAGGCCAGGCCCTGAGATTTTGCATCCCTATGTCAGAGTGGAGAAAGGGTTATCTGTAGCACCTACTGTAGACCAGTGCTTC
Organism: Cyclura pinguis; assembly: GCA_030412105.1. NCBI lineage: Eukaryota > Metazoa > Chordata > Lepidosauria > Squamata > Iguanidae > Cyclura > Cyclura pinguis. Next base: position 131,129,204 of record CM059604.1, on the reverse strand, counting down.
CCAACCTTTTCCCACTTGTACACTCCTTGGCAGCCCATTTCCATAAATTGTACTCCCATCCTGCTGTCACATCCTTTCTTTCAGGGGAAAAGAAGCCCCACCAGAAAGCTTCTGCGAAGCCTGAGGAGACATCCTCACACCCATGGAAGGAAAGGCAGAGTGTTAGGCCAGACACCCTGCCCAGGCCTCTCCCTCCCACTGTGCCTCATTTCCCACATAGATGTTCTCTCCTCAGCTGCAGGATCCAGTTTGCTACTAGCCAAAGGCACAGGGAGGAGCTGCAGGTCCCTCCCTTAGACAGATCTGGGGCAGAACGGGATGTCTCTTCATGGAGAAGGACACAAGGAAGAGGGAGAGAGGAGCGTGTGCACACAAGGCTCAAGAAGCCACTTATGTGGATGGAGCCAGAGTCACACCAACTCTAATAGAAGGCTGTGTGTGCATATGCATGTGAGAAAGACTCTTTTTAAAAGTTTGTGGGCCAATGGCAGCTGGAAGGTTGCCTTGTGTGCCACTCTTCTCTTTGTCTCCATGATCCTCCTCCATCACTTAAGATTCTGGGACAGGAAAGCCAGCACTGTAGGCAATCGAGTACCCCACTGAGTTGTGACATCCTCTGAAAATGGCTGATGCTTTATACTTTTTCCACCATTATTCAATTCTTTTCATGTATCCCTAAATGTCTTCATCTGTATCCCTGGGGGTAGGGTAGATACACTGAATCGGTGCACGCAGAACACGACTCCACCCTGGTTGTCATGCATATTTGACAGTTTTTGAATGATGTACACATGGTACTTTTATTGTAGTTTTTGAGTCCCTTCAAATGGTATAGAGGTAGAATATAATTGTTTAGAATCAATCAACAAGTGTCAATCCTTGCTGAATTTGCATACGATTTTAAAGACTATTTTCTAAGGGATCATTTGAGCCTTTTCTTTTACCACTTGATGGTTTAGAATATCTATCAAAGTGTCGCTGATATTTTTCTTACGAGAGAGGAAGAATCACCCTTGCTCTGCTGCCTTCTCCTTAAGCAAATACGGAACAAATTCATTCACATCATTTTAACATGCATTAGGTTGTTAAAGAGCGGATGAAAATCCCTTTGTAATGATTTCACTGTGCATTTAGATTTGCCACTTCCTGTTACTGTTTAAAGCAAGTTCCTGTTATCCTCTATCTTCTGTGTTTTCAGTAATCTGGAAAAGCTCCCTTGGGAAAGAGGGACTGGACAATCTGCTTCCACGAGTCTAGCCACACATGCTTACATTTTGATCCAATGCAATATAATTTCATTTTTATTGCACTGTCTTTTGAAGTGTTCAAATCACTTTACATAGCTTAGTATTCATTCCTATATATTTTTTTAAAGCTGGTCTCTGACAGAAAATTTAACATACCAATTGCTGTCAAGATAACTATTTTTCTGGTTAAAAAAAATTAAAGGAAGTGATTTGAAAAGACTGTGCAGGGGAGATTAGGACTCAAAACTCAGAATGTAACAGCATTATTAAGGTAACATATATGATTTTTTTTAAAAAAAATATTAAACATATTGAAAAATATAAGATCACATACAGGGATTGACAATGACTACAAACTGCATGCTACGTACAACATAAAGCACCTAAATCCTAATCCTAAAAACAAACATAAAGAAAAAGGGACTAAAAGAGACACAAGCATGACTTCCAGTTCCCCAGAAAACAGCTATTATGTGATATATTGCTACACTTCCTCAAGGCTAAGTATACCTATAAATATTTAAGCTTATTGAATATCTAATGAAATTTAGAAAGACATGATATAAAATTAATCACTACTAAACTTGTACTATTCATTCACTTACAATTAGTATGTGACATAATAGATATAATGTTCTACAATATTACTTCCAGTCGTACTATTCCAATCATACCATTGCTATTTTTCCTCAACAACCTCTAAAATAATTTGTAACCTATTCCCACTCTTTCCTAAATTTATCCAAAAATCCTGCTTTATTCAAAACAGTCAGCCCTGCCACATCAAACAATTTATTACCCAGTTATGCTGAGATGGTACAGTGGGCTCTTTCCATTTCTGAGCAAAAAGTATTCTTGCTGCCATTGTCAAATATTATGGAATTCTTACCTAGCTCCTGCCCATCTGCTCATCAGTCAGTCCCAATAGGAAAATTTGTGGCTTCATTTGAATTTTTATCTTCAAAGTATCTTCCATCAATTGATGTATCTTAAGACAAAATGTCTTTGCTTTTAACAAATCCACCACACAGACCACCATCCGGTCTGTTTACACTTCTGACAAACATCTGCATTTTAGACAGTTCCTCTGGAGTTAAGTACTACCTATGCAGCATCTTGTAAAAATTTTCTCTTAAGCCATTACAGAAAGTAAATTTTAGATCTTTTGTCCACATGTATATGATTTTAATGTTATCAAATCACCAGACTGAAAAGAATCAAGAAAAGTGCTAAGCAGAACAAAGAAGGAGATGGTGACTAAAACATGCCTCTCGCTGTTAATGTGTTTATATATATTAATGGGTTTTAGAGAATTGTTTAATCAATGGGCAGTTATTGGCATGAGTCACTTCATGTTATCCTGCAAAGCCAGTTATTTACCTCAAACATGTTTAGATTTCATTTTTTTATGATTGGTGGCTCCTCTCCTTTCTCTTTCTTTTGCTGTCGTGCCACCCTCCACCATTTCTTCGATCCTCTGATTAAAGAAGAAATGGGCTTCTCATTTGTCAGTTCTTGACTGAACAGAGAAGCTACTTAAAATGATATCCGAGTGCCTCAGTAGGTCTCCCAGGAGATGGCTCATTATGGGAAATGAAGCATTGGGGAAGATTGGATGTAGGACTTCTGCTTCCATGTGCGACAGAAACCTGTTCAAAAGACAACCACAGATACTGAAATGCTTATTTGATCTCTGGAGCTTTTACAGAGACCTATGCTGTCAGCGACATTTATTGTAACCCTTTGTGGGTTTATTTTGTAGCTTATTCCTAATTGAGTATGAAATATATTGATTTAGGAGAGTTTTCCTAACCAGCAGGGCCATCTATTTTCATTAATAACTAAACTGCTGGTTTGAGGTAGTGTTTTTTCAGATGCTCCAACATGCAGGATTGCAGAAGATTAGGGGGCTCCACATCGTGTGGTGGATCAATCTGGGATCCAGCTTGCCTTTTCATTAGCTCTGCCAGCTGGGTAGTGGCTCAACTTAGCTGTAGAGCAGGGCTGGGGTAAAGGCTTTAATCAAAGCCAGGAGATCTATTGGTTCCAACTCATTAGAACCAATGAGTTGGTTCCAACTATAGTGCTTATAGATTTTCTAAGGACCACAGGAGTATAAGAAGTTCTTTTACACCAGGTCAGACTATTTTGCCTGTCTAGCCCAATAACGTCTGCTTTGATTAGCACCTTCTCTCCAGGATCTCAAAAAGATAAAAGTCTTCTCCATCACCTGCAATCTAATCCCCTTTGTGTAGGACTCAGATTTTGAACCTAGAACGTTGGGCATGTTTTACAGAGCTACAGACACTGTCCACATTACACTTATTCGTGAGATCTGTGATTTAGATATCCCAGTTTTGTTTTGTTTTTTTAATTGTAAAGGAGCCACAGCGATCTCCAAATAGGTCTGACCCAAGATATTTTGTTGCCTAAAGCAAACATCAAACTGGTACAACCACATACACCCCAATTTGATTTAGAGAACACAACTAAAGTGGCAACTCTATTTCCCTCACCACATATAGAAGACTAGATTATTGAGAGCATGGCAGCTGCTATCTTGCCACCAATATCTGTAGCCTGCAGTTATTGTCTTACTATGTCTAATGATAGGACGGGCCCAGTCTCAAAATTAGATCAGAGCAGCAATATTGGGAGAGGAACAAACTTAAAATTCCCCCAAACATCTCAGTTCCCTGATCTAAGAGCAGGTAAGAACTGTTGCCCTTGTGTCCTGTTTGAATGGTCCTCACGAACATCTGACTGTTTGAAAAAGAATGCTGACTTAGATGGACTCTTGGCCTAATCTAGGTGGACTCTTCTCATGTTCTTAAATCCTTCTCATTGCACATGAGATGTTTTGTGTCAGGTTCCAAGACTAACTTCTAAAAAGAGCTTTGAATGTGATAGAACTCCACTGTTTCTCTTCATCCATGTTTTGCTGTAAATAGCTTTACAATGAGTTTTAATGAGTGCTCTTCTTTGCAAGCATTAAGCATATATACAGTCCTGAAAGGTTTCCCATCTTTAACAATTCATTCCTCTATCAAATGTCCATTATCATCCATTCGGTATTTACTTTGTCCATTTTGTTTCAGCTGATCCTTATGCTATATTCATTCCCCAGTGGATTTAGCAGCCTTTTAGCACCATTTTTTTGTTCTTTCATTTTGCTTACTCCATCCAAAAGAATTTTCCAGAAGGAAGATGATGTTCTGGATTGTCACCTCTCCAATGTCTAAATATGAGCAGTCACTAATAATTGTAGCTTTCTGTCCTTGGAGGAGAAACACATTATATTTCCAGACTGGGACTTTGGCTTCCTACTTTACCAAAGTGTCTAAGTCAGTGGAGGACTGGATGAGTGTGAACAAACGGAAGCCAATTCAAGGTGTTAGTGTACAAAGCCCTAAATAGTCCTGGCTCAGAACTTAAAAGCATAGTTTCCTCCCTACTGACTTATCTAGTATTTGAAATTGCCTGGGGATGCTTGACTGTTGGTAACCCACAGGAATGTAGCTCAAAGGAATACAACATGTGGCATGGCCCTCTCTGTGGTGGTGCCCTGGTTGTGGAAAGCCCTTCTATCAAAGATCTCCCATGCCCTTGTACAGGCACTTTGTCTATACAATTGCCATCTAAAAGGATATTTACGATGTAAGTTTTCAGGGTATAAGGAAGTATTTTACCTGTTTGCAGATACTTGCTTGCTTTGTTAGAGTCAGAATTAAGTGAGAGACAAAGCAAGTTGAAACTATGCAAAAGCCTTGAAAAGAAATTTATTTGCCTCTCTTTTGATTGATCTGAACATACTCTCTATTCTATGCACTCTTAATTTAAATTACTATAAGCAAAGAAAACAATGCCAAGTAGCTGAGTAGTTCCCTCAGTGTGGAATTAATTTGACAGTATGGTTGAAACTTTTCCAAAACTTTCCTGGTTTCAGTCTGTCTTTTGTCCAGCAATATGTTCTCTTGTCCCTACAGAGGCAGTGGTTGAGTGGCCAGATTGCTGGACTTGGACAGTAAGTTTCTGTGAGCAAATGGTCACAGGAAATGCTAGGATCACTTTGGCCATTTCCGCACGGGCTAAAAAAAATGGTGCAGAGCGTCCTCCAAAGAGGACGTCTGCACCATAGAGTGGACTGGGTTGGGCTACTTTTTGTAATTCTACACCTCAGTCCGCTCCCGGTTGCGCAGCGTGCTTTTTAAAGACTTGTTTAAACAGGTCTTTCAAAAGCACGGAGCGCACCACTCCGTTCTGGTGCTCCGGTGCAGATTTGCAGGCTTGCACCAGTGCGAGCCTGCAGATCTGCCGGGGCGGGCTTTAGGCTGGCGAGCTTCAGCAGTTGGTGGAGAGCCTCCACCAACCAGAAGCCACCATTTTCATCCCTGGAGCAGTGTGGAGCGGCAGCCACGCACTGCTCCGGAGCAGCCTGGACTACAGCGTCAAGCCAAGAAGTCGGGTAAGTACCAGCACAGGGCGTTTCCACTGCCACGTGTGGAAATGGCTTTTGTTTCCTCTGTCTGACCCCTAGGCCAGAAAGTTGGATCAGGGAAATAAAGTACATGTGCTTAGAAGGAAGGACTCAAAAACAAAGAAATGACATCCTTGGCTTGCTTGTTTAGTTCTTCTGTCTCTCTTAAGAGGGCATCAGTTTCAGGGCTGGGTTTTTTTGCATGGGGGGGCAGAGAGAGAGGAAGATATATATATGTGGGATGGGGCAAGATTTGGAACAAAGTTTACAGATATCCATTTGGACTTACCAAATTGCTGAAAAGAAGCCTAAGGCCTACTGTGATAAGTTACTTTGGAGGTTAGCTATTTGGAATGGCAGTGCAACTTGGTGGTAGGTTGCTAGGCAACAGGAATACCACCTGAAGAATAAAACCCAACACAGTGGTGTGCATGACAGGGGCTTATGGATGATAGGAATTATAAGGGAGAAAGTCCATTTGTAAAAAGAGCCTTCAGTGAGATCTTGACCAGAGAGAGTAGCTGAGTTGTGTTTAAGCAACTGTGAAAAAAGACATGGAGGACTAGTGTCTAAGGCTGGGGATTTTGACAAAATTTGTCAGAAGTTTGAACAGTTTAACGTATCAACACTGTACTATACATGAACTCGAATATGATATTTTATTTCCAGTGTTTCTATAACAGATGTTACAGTTTGTTTTATAACTACTGAATTGGCCTGAGTTATCTAAAGTCACTGATAATAAAGAGAATGTGCCACCTTAAATAAACTGTTTAGTTCAGAGATTCTTCACCTGGGGTCTATGGAACCCTGGTCTGTGTAGGGTTGCCATTCATCCTGGAAATTAGGGAAAATCTTGGATTTAAGGGACTAAAAAATGTCCTGGTCAGTTGTGTCCTATTAATTCAGCCTGTCCCAGATTCCTCAAAGGCAGTAGTAATGGTGGTGGTGGTAGCAGAGATGACGGGTGTCTCATCCTGTGCTGGAAAGTCTGAGGCCATTTCCGCACTAGACGGTTATAGCGCTATGATTCCACTTTCAACATCCTATGGAATCCTAGAGTTTGCAGTTTCGGGAGGTGCCGGCCCCCTCCCGAAACTGCAAACTCCAGGATTCCATAGGATGTTGAAAGTGGAATCATAGCGCTATAACGGTCTCGTGCGGAAATGGCCTGAGTGGTACAGTTCAGGTGCACCAGACACCTCAGAATGTGGAAAGGCAAGAGCAGAGCCCAGAAGGTGAGGGAAGATGCCCAGCCCAGGCCTTGTGTGGTGAGTGTGGTAACACTGCTTGAGCCCAGGGCCAGGCAGCATGGCAAAGTTTCACTTCCAAGTAGCCATGAGAATCAAATGGAGTCCTTTTACTCTTGTGGCTACTTGGAAGTGAAATGGCAAGGGTCTCAGTGCTCTTTTGGGAGAAAGCATGAAAGAAACACCATTTCCTTCAGAAGGAGCACCAAGAAAGTAGAGAGGGCAGGTGTTTCAAAAGAAACACTTACCTTCTCTACCCTCTTTGTGCTCCTTCAGAGGGAAACAGCATTGCTTTCACACTTTCGTCCAAAGCAGCACCATTTAATTTCTAGGAACCGCTTTGGGGGAAAGGACAAAAGATATTATTCTTTAGATCTGCCTCTCATTCATAACCTTCTTTTAGGAAATTCCACTTTATTCTACCCTTGTGGCACTTGAAGGATGTCAGCATGGTACTCCACACAGAGACCATTAACAAGCCTCCTTTCCATTGTGCTGTGTACTGGAAAAATAAGGGATAAAGGTGAGCAACTGAGGAGAAAGTTTAAACAAATATTTGAATATTTAAACAAATGTTTGAATACATTAAGTCTTGGGGGTTCCCAGCAACAGATTATATTTACAGGGGGTCCCCAGTAAAGAAAAGATTAACAACCACTGGTTTAGTTCTGAGGGAACACTTAGACGCTTGTCCTGTTACACAAAGGTTGAGATAAAAGGGTGGAATCAGGGCTAAGTCATATTGACAGGTTGCCTTGTTAGACTGGAACTGCCAAAGCACTCTGAGGAGAAATAAGGGCCTGTCACACCTACATTCTTATTGAATCAATGAGACTAACTCTAGTTGGGACTAACAACTGGATTTAAGCCTATGTTAGTAATACTTGCAGGAAACCACTGTTTCATATCCCAGTTTAACAGTAACTCTAGTTAATACGACAGCAGGACAGTACTACCAGCTATGGTTAAGGCAAGATAAAGGAATTTTCTCCAGAGATGAGAGGAAGAGGTGATTGAAGACAGCGCGCGTTCCCAAGAATGGCATCAGAGTTTTGGATTGTGCTCTCCATTCCCCAGGAGAAAAGTTCTCATATAAACAGAGTGAAATAAAGATTGAATGAGATTAAGAAGGAGCAATGTGGTATAGTGGGTAGTATTGGACATACTCCCAGAAAATCAGAAAGCTTCTTGGAGGAGTTTAGGTCAGTCAATACCTCTCTGCTTAACCTACCTCATAAGTTTGGTGGAATAAAAATGAAACACATTTTAGGAAATCATCATCGAAACACATTGGCCAGAACAAAGTTTTTGAAGTGCTTTCTCCAATACGAAGCCCTTTATCATCTTTCTGAGGCCTGCTTCTTGTTTTTCCTTCATTTTGATATTTGGTACTGACATTCTTCTCCTTATATCCTAGTTCACCCATGCAACAAGATATATATTTGTTAAGTGTGTGAACTTAATTTGTTAAATTAACTTGACAAGGTCATGGGGAACAAAAAGAGATTCTCAGATGCCGGTACAACTGTTCATCCTGCTGTCTTCTCACCCTGGTTTAGAGGTTGCTGCCGCCGCCATTTGGTAGTGTTTTATGGAATGGGGCAGCCGGGGAAAGAGAACAATGAGAAACCGCTCCGCCTAGTCCAGGCTGTTACTCTCTTGAATTCTGGTTGCTGTAGAATTATGTAATGGGTGACAAAACATAGCTTTTTTTGCGGGGGCGGGGGTTAAAAATATTCATTTGGTTCAGCACAAGGCCGTGATGTACTGTGCCACCAAAAAGACTTCCACTCAGTTTTGTGAGAGTAGAATAATGTTTCAAAAGAAGAGCCAAAGTGGAGCCCTCCTAACACTGCTTACTCAGGTTACGGTTTTTTCCCAAGAGGTTGTGCAAAACCGCATTAGCCACTTTTACCATCTAAACAAACACACACCCTTTCCTCCTTTCACTCTCCCCAGCCACCCTGCCCTTTCTCAACACACATTGCTTTGCATATTGAACTTTGTCAGAGTAGAGAAGAAATTGCTCAGAGGAGAAATGCAGACAGGAATAAAACAGTGAGCATGCTTTTTTTTCTCCTCCTAATTGATGAGGGACATTCTTGGACAAAATGGATCTCTCTTTTTCTCAATATCTCTCTGGACTTAATGAAGTAAAGCCTAGATGTTTCATTTAGGAAGCCAGCAAAAACATGTAAGTTTCTTCTGTGATTTATACTTTCCCCTCTCTCTGCCTTTAGTTCTCCCAAAAGAGAATTGTGATATTTAGTAGCAATACACTTTTGTCATTTTGGTGTTTTTAGCCAGAAGTTAATCTAGTGTCCTAGGGTTAAGTACAGATAAGAAGGAAAGATAAAGGCTGAAGAATCTTGTAAAGACTTTTGTGTTAAAAAAAATAATAAATTAACAATATCACTCTTTTATGGTGTGTCCTTATGGTGTGTGTGGTGACGGAGGTAACAAAGACAGAGAAAGATACTTCGTTCATAAAGTTTTTGATTTCTTGAAATTGCATGATGAACAAAGTCTTGGGACAACAAGTAATCTCCTCAAGTGTAGAGAAGAATTTGCTTGATGGTTAGAATTATGGGATCTGAAAGTAACCAAATCTGGAAAAAGTTAGCCAGGCCATTCACTTCAATTTTGAATTAAGAATGCACACTTATAATTGGGTTTCATTTCATTTGATAGCCTCCCTTCCCCACAATCTACAGCTGAGAAGAGTAAGGAGGAATGACTGCACATTCTCTGATTCTTCCAAAGTATTTTTGTGTGTGTGTGGGGGTGGCATATCAGAACTGCACACATGAGAGATTGTGGGGGCACATGGAACATCAGTTTATAGAATGCATTATGTTAGCTACCACTATTTAATTGGCTTTCCCAAAAGATCTTAATAATGTCTTTATTCTTTGTACTGCATATTATGAGTCATTATGAGTGAGCCCCAGATCTTTTCCCCTGATGGTACAGCAAGTTCAGACCACATCCGTGTACACATAAATGTAAGATATTTAGTTCTGGAATGTGAATTTGTCAGTTTCTTGCAAAGAACTACCTTTACTGTTTGAAGTCCTTTTTCAGCTTTTAAATATGTGTTTTGGATTTCTTCTCATTGAGTAATGTAGGGCTGTTATAAACTTGGCTAACTGTTGAGCAAATTCTTGGCTCCAAACCATTTAGAAATAAGTTTTATAACACTATGTCTAAAAAAAATTCCAGGGGAAACAACAACTTGCGTCTCTCCATTGTCATAAGTATCAGCTTAATCCCATCTTCTGCTTCAAAAGTTTTAAATCTACTTAATAATCCTACTAGACCTTTTGAATGCAGCAAAAGAACAGGGATTTTAAGTGGAGAAAGTAGACACAACATTGGGACAAGAAAGCATGTCAGCAGCTCCCTGAAAGAATGTCAGTTTTGGGCCTTATCAATCGTAGTTTCCTTCTCTTAATGTCTTTCACCCACAACCTAGCTGCCGGAGAAGGTGATACTGAGGTTGCAACATGCTTAGTGTATGAAGAAATGAGCAAATTTCAATAGGTGAAAATAGATTAACTTGAACACCAGTTGTAGAGCAACTGCTGACAGTTTGGGGATTGGAAAGCATTGTCCATGGTGCTGAAAGTCTCTTCTCTGATGCAGCAGGGCTAGGCACACTTCAGCTCTGTGGAATCTTTTTTTTTTAAACTAGAACCCCAGAATCCACCAACTAGAGAAAAAGATATACACTTAGAGTGAAAGAGTTCTTAGCCCTGGAATTTGTTTGAGTAACAGCAAAGAACAGAGTTCACACTCTTTCCCAACAAAGATCCACTCTTGCTAATTGGAAACCTTTTCCAGTTCAGCAGTACAACTTGTAGGAAGTATGTACTGTTTTGTTCTTGCTCTTGTTAAAAACTGGGAGGTAGAAAAAACCAATTTTCTTTCTGCCCTCTCCTATGCTACAGCATTAACTGTTGTCCTGTTCTTTGTTTTAACCTCCTCTTCCCTTAAGACAGAGAGCAAATATTCTAGCAAGTCCTGAGAATTCACAGATTTTTGCCTTTAATGCTCATCTTACAGGATGACAGATGATTATTTTATGATGTGTTTTTAAAGGAAAAAAACTCTTAGAAGAGGAAGGCAGCTGGTGGGATGAAATTATTGTCTTGCAATTTAGCATCAGATTTCAGGAAAGTATTTAGTGATGGTGGCCCTGGAAGATGACAAGCTAATATCATTATGGTGAATTGACATAGAATTGTCTATCACATTTGTATTCCATCCTTCCTCCAAGAAGCACTAGAAAATGAATTTTGTTGCATTAATCCCACATGACTGTCTGCAATATAAAATCTGTGGTAGGACTGCTCAAAATCTAGAACCTGAGTACGCAGATCTAGGTCTTTTCTGCTGTAGCCACAAAGCTAGAATGGTGTTTCAGTGGGCGATGGAAACATTATGTCTGAAAACATTCCTCCGGGGGAGGAATTTTTTTTTTTTGATAAATGCTCATTGATTTTTTAGTTCTGTGTTCTTCTTTGGCCTTGATATGGCACTATTGCTCATTGCTGTTTTTATGGATCACATTATTTTAATGTTAGTAGAGATCAGCCTATTATTAGTACATGTTGCTTTCACAAAAGTCCCTCTATAACTCCTTTCCTTCCTATCACTGCATGAGTTTATGATGAGAAAATGAAAGAGATATGAACCTCCAAAGCACATTTTTCAAAATGACAACTTCATTGAAACCTTTGGAAAGAGCGAAAGCTAGTGCACAGCTAAGTTTCAAGCTGCAAATTCATCAGTGAGGTATAAGTTGGCTAATGCTAGCATCTGCAAAGCTGGAATTCCTCACATCTACCTAGTTGTGAGCTAATATCTTTCATACTTGACGCAATATTTTTGCGTCAACATAACTGCTACAGAAAAAAGGGCTTCTTCAACCTGTGTAAATTACGTAAGTCAAGAATTTACAGATGTGACTACCATCAAAATACTGATTATGTGATGCCACCTTTTCCCATCCCATAAGATCCCTTGTCAAAGCCCATCCCTTCTGTGCAGATTTTGATTTTGACTCCTTAGTCATGCAGTCCTCATAAGTGTAGGGGTAAGCTGAGAAGTGCAAGGCAGGTACTCATCATGCCACTCACCACAGTCACATCACCACCATTCCTTTATAAAAAAAACCACTTCTAGCTGTTTTTATTCCTATCAGAAGTGGACTTTTTGTAACACTAATGGGTTATAATTATCCAAGATCAAGTCAGTCCCAAATACATTGCATAACAGTACTTTGCAATGTATTTTTGCTGGGCAAATCCATTCAGCTCCTTTCGTCTATTACTGGGATTACAGGGGAACAGGGACATTGATCAGAGAGGGCAGAGGATGTCCGGATCCCTGCTTATCAAAATGCCTTGGCATGTGACCCTCCTGTCCCCGTGAATTCTGCCTTTACTCCACCATTGATCTCCATCCTCAACCGAAACTAAGCCAAAGTATTTGCAGCAGCTCTTCAGTGGTCTAGAATGACTGAATGCCATCTTTAGGGTAAGGTAAATACTCCCCAAGTCCCACTGAAGACATATGTTTTAAGTCTACTACTGTATATTTCATTCTGGTTTTTGCCAAAATAACAGTTTGGAAATATTTGAAATCTAGTGAATTTTCCACATTGGCCACTCAAACATTATATAAATTTGAATTCCTATTTGGTATCTGATTTTTACTTTGCATTTTTTCAAATGCAAGTGCTTTTGGGTTAGAGCAGAGCTGCACAACTTGGCAGTAGGTAAGGGCCAAAATTAAATAGGCTAAACTTTTTGGGCTGCAGATTAGTTTTTAGCGCCTCACTTTCCAAGTAAAGTTATAATAATGGTATAATAATGTTTTTTATTTGCAAAATAAATTATAGTATAATTAATGATTAAACTATTTTGCAAATAAAATAAACCACATTAAAAAAAGGGAAATTAGGGAAGTTTTTCCTAATGTTTAGGTGGAACTACTTTTCCTGCAGTTTGAAGCCTCCTCTGTGTCCTAGGGCCTTTCCACACTACACTGTTATAGTGCTATTATTCCACTTTCAACATTGTAGTTTCCTGAGGCCAAAGAGCTCCCTGACTGAGAGTTCTAAATACCCCTCCCTAAGCTGCAAATCCCAGGATTCCACAAGATGATGAAAGTGGAATAATAGCACTATAACAGTGTAGTGTGGAAAGGCCCCTAATCTCTTAAGCAGCAGAATACAAGCTTGCTCCATCTTTTTTTTGCATGGCATCTTTTCAATAAGAGCTTCACAAAAGTTCCTTTTGGTGAACTACAACCTCCCAAAACCCCAGGTAGCATGATTACTGACTGGAGAATTCTGGGAGTTATAGTCTTTAAAAACAATGCTTTCGAACTCTGGGTAAGCTTTTATCTCACCAGAGTAGACTTGGCAAATTATTGCTGTTGTGTGCCTTCAAATTGTTTCCAACTTATGGCGACCCTAAGGCAAACCTATCACTGGATTTTCTGGGGTTGAATGCATGTGATCTGCCTAAGGTCACCCAGTGGCTTTCTATGGCTGAAAAGTTCAAATCTTGCCTCTGCTACAAACTCACCCAGCAATCTTAGGGAAACCTCCTTCCTTAAATTTCACCTACCACCACCAATATACAACATGGGGAATGACAACACTGGCCATTTCTGCCCTATACAGTTATAGTGCTCTTATTCCGCTTTCAGTATCCTGTGGAATTCTGGGGTTTGTAGTTTTCTGAGGCCAAAGAGCTCTCTGGCTGAGACTTCTAAAGACCCCTCTCTAAACTGTAAACCCCAGGATTCCATAGCATGTTGAAAATGGAATAAGAGCAGTGTAGCAGTATAGGGCAGAAATGGCTACTGTCTTACCCTCTTGACCTGTTGTTAGGACGACTGAGATAATGCAGTTGTGGCAAGTTGTGATTATACAAAACCAGTAAATAGGATTATTGGAAAGACATGAGAGCTATGCCTTAAGAAATGTAGCAGTGTGTAATTTGCAAAACATTTGCAAAAGATCAAAGGGGAGGGGAACAATTTAGAGTGGCACAAAAAAAGCATTATTTATGAGGAAGGGGGAAGATAATAGATTTGGAGGATAAACAAGAAGAATTCCAGATGGTGGGGGGTGGAATTTATGAGGGTGCACACCAGAGTAGACCTAAATTGCATTTTAAAATGCGATCTTTAAATGCAATTTAATTTTTTCCAATGCAATTTAGGAGGGATGGGGGTGAATGAGGACACTGACCTGTAATAAGCTGCTTCCCCCAGAGGGTCCTAGTTTGGTGTGTAACAGTCCATGTTGGCTTGCTCAAGGAGGAGGAGACCACCTCCTTTCTTGCCCCCTCCAGCCCTAGCTGGTCTTCTCCTTTTCCCAGGGCATTTCGGTCCTCACCACCCACCCAAGGGAAACAGAAGGAGAAGGCCCAACTGCCACCATCTTGCGCAAGGGCAAAAGGTAGCATCAGCTCAGCTCTCTGCTACCCCATGGAGGGAAGGAGGTGGGAACAGCCCAGCCAGGTTCATTCAAAACCATCAGCAACCTAATTGCTGCAACCTTTTTTGGACCACACGCTCACGAGTGATGCCGGTCACACAAAATCCTTTGGCAGGCTGCATGCGGCCCCTGGGCCATATGTTGTGCAGACCTGGGTTAGAGAAATATCTCAATTGCTTTAACAGGTGTGTAATATCCAGAACTGTCAAATGTGATCATATACTAAATTTCATTGTGTATCAACCATCTAATGCTGTGACATGTCCAGTATCAGTGTGTACTAGGTATTAACTATTGTCAAGTAATAATCAGAGCCATATGCCAAATTTTAATTATGGTTCAAAATCACAACACTGGTATCAAACACAATATCAAATGCAGAAATCAACTTTCTGGAAGATTCAATCGCCCACAAGGTATCTGGAATATATTTGACAGAGGACAGATTTTGGGACCGGATTCACGTGAGCACAAAAGTCATGAATGCAACTTTCGTCCTCCAAATATTCAGAAGTAGAGTGGGAGGAAACTGAACTAGCTTGTAAGAATATAAGGTTGTAAGAAGTTGAATCTAATTTATTCTAGCTCAATAAGTACAGTGGCCAGGCAGACATTTATGGAGAAATCAGATGATTAAGATAATATTCATCTCCCAGTGGGTTCCTTATTTTAAGAAAGTGATAGACACATTAGAGTATGTCCAAAAGAGAACAAGCATGAGGGTAAGCAGTCAGGAAAATAAGTCCTAAGAGCAAAGATCAGATATATTCACTTCGAGGACAGAAGATTAATGACAGCTGCCTTCAAATAGCTGAAGGGCTGTCATGTAGATGATGGAAGAAACTTGCCATTTCTTGGTCCAGAAGGCAACACTACAACCAAAGAATGGAAATTGCCAGGAGGCTAGTTAAACATTATGAGAAACCTCCAAATAGTTAGAACCTGGTATTGGAACAGTTGTCTTGAGACGCAGTAGACACTCTTTTGCTAGAGCATTTAATCAGAGGCTGGATGGCCACCTCCTGGGTATGTTGTAGTTGCATCCTGCATTGTAGAATCTACACTGAAAAGGAGGATGAACTAGGTGATTCCTAAAGTACCTTCTGACTCTCAAATTCTATGATTGTCAACAGATGTCATTCAAAGATACAATGACATGGAATGGACATGGACATCCCACATAGTCTGAAGGACTAGCAGCCATTGCTAGATCGCTCCTCCTCTATGAACTTCTACAATCACCCTTTAAAGTCACCCACTGTGCATCATCATATCTTACTACAACAAATTCCTTAAATTAATTGTGTCTTACGTAAAACATTGCTCTCTTCCTTCCCTTTGCCTGTTCTGAATCTCTTACCAATGAGTTCCATTGGACAGCTCTGAGTTCTAGTATTATGCCTTTTGTCACTCCATGAATACTTGTATAATTTTTCATTGCTTTCCCTTTAGCTTCTTCTAACAGGGAATAAAGTGGGCTACACCACCGCACCACCGCAGAGACGGTTTGTCTGGTGCTAAAAATTAGTGGGATTGCAACCAGAACTCTACATAAAAAAGTTGGTTGAGTCCCCTTTCCCTCCGTCGTCTTGCACAGGTAACTGAGATAACGACCAGTGTGTGGTCTTTGCTCAGGGATGCCAGTGATGGACCATATCATTAGAGTTTCAAAATTATTATTCAGATCATTCTGCTTTTTAAAAAGCATACTAAAATTCTAAGGTTGCTGGATTCTGCACTGAATATTTAATTTCCCTACTAGTGTGACAACTGTATGGATACTCAAAGAAAAATAGCATGGTTGTGCAACTGGTTGAGTTTTCAAAACAATATCACAAGCCTTTTATGCTTGATACACTTTGACAGAAGAACCATGGCTGCTAACGGGCAAGTGTCTGCGAAGATTGGCAAAGAGTGCAGATGAGCAATTATACTATTCCCTCTGTGCCCTGTGTAGGAGTGATATCAGTCCATACATAATTCAAAAGTAGCTTTCCTGCTTATCCCCACCCCATCTCATTTATCCTGAACAACAGGAACGGCAGTAAATCTCAAAAGGACATTTTCAGAGCATTGTTCCTGTGCCTGAAACTCAAACTCTGCCACCAGAGAACCAAAATTTTGCAATCTGGCTCTTTAGGAAAATGGTTTTGCAAGCAAAAACGAAAAATATTGTCCCAAACTGCATCTGTTGAAGTCCTTTTTGATCCTTGATCTACAAGATATTTGATGATGATTTCGGAAAAAAAATCTGCTTCCTGAGTATTGGAATAATCTCTAATCAGAATTCACATAGTAGTGATGCTGATGTCACTGTCAGCATTGACTCTGTGTCAATATCACAAAGCCAATTGGGAGTGAGGACATTATTTCCTGGATCAGCAGCACTCTCAGTCTGAATGGATGAAAACGCCAATCCCATTCTGGAACAGTCACCAAAAGATAAGACCAGGGGACTGTTGCTGTTGAAAGTTTTTGCAGACACCACCCTCTTTCGTCTAGGTCAGTTACATGTGCCTCCTGGGAAAGGCGTGCAATTACAAACTGGCCTCCAAAACTCAAATGTATCCTGAGCAATGTCTGCTTCTTTATCTTAAGAAAATCAGGAAGACTACAGAGGAGAACCAGTGTGATGTCCTGATCAGTTTTGGATTAGGACTGAGGAGGCCTAGGTTCAAATTCCCCTTTGGCTGTGAACCTCATGCATTAACTCATGATTCAACATTCCCAAATGTATCCAGTTTGGTTGCTGTGAGGGTAAAATGGGAATGGGGTACAGAAAAGACTGTATGTACTAGCTGATTCCTTGGAAGAGAGACAAAATAGAAATGTAATAGAGAAACAAAAGGTTTTGTAAAATACCTAATCAATATTGCCTCAGCTAGATGTCAACTAGAGGCCTGTAGCCATAGATCTCGCTTGTTGTTCCAGTTCAGAAGATGTATATGAACTTCTCCCCCTATAGGTGATGATCACATGCAGCTCTGCTCTTGATCCATTTTTTTTCCTCTTAATTTCCCCTTACAGATTCCTCTTCCTTACCTTGTACACGCGCTCCTATCTGTCACGCTTCAGCCCAGCTCTAAGACAGAATACAGCTTGGGTTCAATCTGGGCCCAGGAAGGCAGAAGTCATGATCCAAGTGAGGCAGTCAGGAAGGGAGGATCTTTTCATTCAAGACATGCTCAGATTGATGAGGTAGCTTTACTCTAAGGGGCTTGATAGGACTTGGTATAAATGATCAACAAGATTCCAACCATTTTGCTGTCATGAATTCGCCAGGCCACTCCTTTAATCTGTAAAGCTTCCACTGCATTCTAACTAAAGGCAACCACACTTGCTCTGGTCATTAAAAATGTTGCTGAACTAAAGGTGGTTGAGATACATTTGAATATTCTAAAACTACTTCTGGTACTCTAACTTGTTCATTAGTGAAAGCATATTTTCTTGTTCTGGTCTTCTATGCATAATGGAAAATGTTCAATATTCAAAAATTATAAATAAGAATATTTAAAGGATGTCCCCATCTAACAATGAGAGGTTATATCTGTTTTATTAGTTGCTAAGTCAATGTGAAGTTCGGAGAAATGATGTCATTCCTGTTGCTATGTGACCTATATTAACAAGGTAGTCTTTAACATGTCTACTCAGAAGTAAGTTTCTTTGAGTTCTGTGGGTCTTATTCGCATGTAAAACTGAATATAGATTTGCTGTCTTAACTGTTTTCCATATATTTATGCTTACCATTGTTTTGCTCATCTAGTGATTTCTCACTCTGCTTTTCCTGTCAAGTTGCCCAGAACCATCTTGCAGTCAAATAGCCAATTCTCTCCTTGAAAATACCTCCAGAGTGAATTTTCCAGCAAGCAGTTTGTGTCAACTCACAGAAAGAAATAAGATGGATGCAAAAATGGATGACCTGATATTGCTGGGTGCTAACAAATTCCGCCGCTTCACTCCTGAATCTTTGGCTGCCATTAAGAAACGCATCGCAGCCAAGAAAGAACGCAAAGACCCACCCCTTATGGACAAGCCCCGCCCTCAGCTTGACTTACAGGCATTCCAGACATTGCCTGCTCTCTATGGAAACCCTTCTCCAGAGCTCATTGGAGAGCCCCTTGAGGATCTTGACCCTTACTACAATGATCACAAGGTGGAGTAATTTTCTCGTAGCTCATTGGATTCATTAGTATCTTGAGAAAGAAACCAGCTGCCCAGTGATAGATAATCTCCAGTATGTGAATATTCCTTGCAATATGCATTAGTACAGAGGAGGCAGAAATAAGTTCTGTGGTTGTTACTGCCGAGGGAAGAGACGCATTAATACTTTCTTGCAAGGGATCAGGTTCTGGAAAGGTAGCCATAGTAGTCTGTTGCAGAAAAACCAAGAAGTTCGTTCTAGATGTAGTTATAGTTGGAACACACCCATGCAAATCAAGTTAGTTTTAGACATGATTACATTTGGAACAATCTAGTATTACTTGTGGCATCTAACATATTCGTTATCCCATAATAATGCTGCAGTCCTAAGGTGAAGTACAGTCAGTTTCATCTTTTCTTCAGTTGGCAAAGGGAGGAGCATAATGGAAGAGAAGCTGTAAACCATGACATTCAGTGGCAATGAAACTTCAGAATGTAGAGTCTGTGACAATTCAGTTAAAGAGTTGTAAATTATGTGTACCATCTGGAATAAACTTATTTGACCCTGCCGCTGATAATCATTAGCATTCCCAACTGAGTGCTCATGAGTACTAAAACAAATGTCCTACTTCCTTTCCACAAGCACTGAGAAGAGTCTATAAACCTTACCCCACGTGCACACACAATTAATGATCCTTAGATAACAAGTGGAACCTGCAACAGAATGTTTATGAGTGAAATCTGCTGTTCTCAAATTAATTTTACCCCATTCCTACTTCTAGGATCCCAGATACTTCATTCTATGACATTATTCGACCACTGAGCATACTTAGCCCCCATGGGGCTTATTTAGGGTTTTCTTTATCCTCTTTTTTTCTGGACATTTTTTTATGCAGGACCTCAGGGATCTCCCTAGCCTGCTGATATCTCATATTGTGAATGGATGTTACTGTCTTGGTTACATAAGAACTGGTAGAGTGGAGATTACCCTGGTACATGAATGATGCATGGGGAAACATAGCACATTATTTAGTATTAGCATCAGTTGCCATATAATAATATTTCCAAACAATGTCTCTCCTCTGCCAGACTTTCATGGTATTGAACAAAAGGAAAGCCATCTTCCGATTTACAGCCACCCGTGCTCTGTGGATCTTTAGTCCTTTTCATCCAATCAGACGAACGGCAATTAAAATTTTGGTACACTCATATCCTTCATATTAAGAAGAGCTTATTTTCCCTTCATACTTCCTTTAAAAGTTTGTCAGCGAGACAGCCTCTGCCATCCGGAATTGTTGCATGAGGCATTTGGGCTTCTGGAGAACTTCTAATTCAAAGGTAGAAATGACGCAGTTTGCCAGATGTTGTTGGATCACAGTTCCCGGCAGTTGTAGTTGTTGGTCTGAAGTCTCCAACAGCGTAGATGGGGAGGAAGGCTGATAATTGCAATCCAACAACATCTGGAAAGCCACATGTTCCATCCCCTGTTCTAATGTCTTATGGAAGGTGTACAGGATTGTCTACGTCATTACTTATTTACACCTTTAGTACAATACCTAGTCACTGGAATTAGTACAACAGTGATAATTTTATATGGGTAATATTTGCAGTCATTGAGCAGTCAACACAAAATCAAAATGAGAAAACACCAGCTGTTCAAACTGTAGAACCAAAACACATTTTAGTGTCATGTTTTCAAAACCTTACTTTCCTTAACTCTCACTGCTTACATTATTCACTATGTTTATTATGGTTACCATTTTCACTAACTGTGTCTTCATGGCTCTTTCGGAATCATCGCAACCGAACACCAACGAGACTTCCTCAAGCAGATATGTTGAGTGAGTACTTTGGTGATTCTGCTTATTCCTTCCTATTTTCTAACTCTACTATAATTCTCTAATATAGTATATTAGCAGGTACTTGTATCTTAGAAGAATAAGAACAGGTCCATATATTTCTTTTTGAGTTTAGTTCAAATGAGGTTGCCTCTGTCCCAGAACAGTTACAAAACACCATTTATCTTGGTGTACAGAATATAATAATAAGAAAGCTGCCTCCTTTAGCATCTAGTACCTGCCCATGTACTGAGGAGTATAATGCAACCACATGGCTTCTGGATCATATGTTGTGTCATTATAGAGAAGTAGATCTTTAGCCAATTGATCCCACTACCGGCTTTGGCAGCAACTCCTGCAAAGTATTTTCTCTAGTATATACGAAGTCCTTCTCAACTAGAGAAGCTACAGATTTTTCCTTGCTACCTCAGCATGTCAAGTATGTGTTCTGCCACTGACCTGTTGGACTCAATCAGGTGCCATAAATGCTGGTGACTCACACTGAGAGATGTCTTGCAAATGACTAGCAGTTTTATTTAAAGATTGGAAATAGTTATGTTACCTCTATTTTCCTGTGTAATGATGCTGCTAATGTGGTCACTATTTAAAAATGCTGTAATGAACAATAATGTTGTTACCTTTGGGTGTAACAAATAACAGTTGCTCATTAGTTTCAAATATTTTTTTCTGCAATTTTCATACCTTGAAGTGGTGTTTTAAAAATAAATTTAAAAAGTAGCCTAAAAATAATCCTTTGGTAACATGTTACTCATAAAATACAAGTTGGAAAAATTTACATTACTTTTTAAAAAGTAATGAAGTGAAAAGCAAGCATATTGCTTTTTAAAAAGTAATGACTAACACTAATGCATTTTAAAATAATGTTCCAGGAAGCTCCTAAGCAGTTCTGTAACAGAATATTTTTAATTTTTCAGCCATTGCTGTCTTGAAGTGGGATTTTTAGATTTTGATAATTGCTTTACATTTTTCCCTATGCTGTTCATTCTTATTGTATCACATTACATACCTAATGTTGAATGTTATACTTTAGCTTTTGGTAATTCACCCAAAGAATACTTGTTATTAGCCAGATTAAAAAAATTAAAATAAAATAAACGAGAATATCCTGCAATCTGAACTTGAAATATCCTGCATTTCTTCCTTACTTGGAAGAAGCTGTCTAGTTCTTTGCATTGAAAGGGAAGCAACTTCAATATTCTTATTTTACTAACAAATACTTCAAGCTATTAATTAATATAATTATACTTTATGCATGTAGTCTTCTTTTCTTATGTTGGCTTTCCTTCTCTGTATACTTGTGTTATACAGGTATACTTTCACTGGTATTTACACCTTTGAATGTCTAATCAAGATATTGGCAAGAGGCTTCTGCTTGAATGAGTTCACTTTCCTCCGAGATCCATGGAACTGGCTGGATTTCAGTGTTATTTTGATGGCGTAAGTGTCAAAGTTCACTTTTTTATAGCTCCCAAATTAATGAATAGCTGTTTTCCTCTGAACAATTTGACTGCCCGGCTAAAGAGGGCACTAAAGTTATATGTAATATGCATCACACTGTTGTTATGCCCAGCAAATATCTACTTCTGCTACTAAAAGTACTAATGATGGGTGGTTTCTTTGACAATGGGAAGTTGAATACATTCTAACATCAAAGCCAACAGTTGCCAAAGATTCCCATGATATCCATTTTCATAAGCAACAGGCCCGGAAGTTGTTGTTGCCCTGCTTGCCTGCCCTGCCTCTGTGACATCATGAACACCTGCTCCATGACATCGAAAGGATGCCTATGACATCACAAGGTCCCGCCACCTGGTCTCAGATTTTGGCCCTGAAATCACAGCGAATAGGATGCTGCTGACCAGGCAACCCTATTCCGAAATTGCTGTTGTTCTTGTGCGCCTTCAAGTCATATCTGACTTCTGGCAACCCAAAGATGAACCTTCATGGGATTTTGCTTGGCAGAACTTGTTCTGGGGAGCTTGTCCTTGCCCTCAGCCTTCCTCTGAGGCTGAGAGAGTGTGATTTGCCCATATCCATAGATACTACATGATATATAAAACTGGGGAACAACAGCAACACATACTTACCTGAAAATAGCTATCTCTGTTGTCCTCCTCACTTCTACCTCACTTTCCACTTTGCCTAAGCACAAGCTGGGTCTTTGGTTGCTGTTGAATTCTGCCCATCTTCATCTTTCCAAGTAAAATTGCCCCTTGGGTTCCAGAGGACCAAAGCCTTTCAGAGATGGTACAGAAAGTGAATATAAAAAAATTGTCCCTCACGCTGGACATGCTTTCTTTTCTCACTTCTTCCATTCTGACTGCAAGTCGCAACCCCCATGGACAGAAATGCTTCACCTTCTGTTACAAAGAGAAGATGTTTCCTTCATCCAAACAAATAAACATTAGAATGTTACTTATTTAGGGGTAGCGTTGAGTGATATGTGAAAATATTTGTGATGAGGTGTCTTCTGATCTTACAGCACGATGCATAATAAATTTATTTGCATAACTTCTCACACAATTTATTCTGCAGTCCCATTCTCCCCCATCCTATTTGATGTGATTAATTTCGATTTTACTAGTCAAGAGTTGGGCAAATGAGTCCTTCTGTAAACCACAGGGAGCCCCTCATTTTGGCCACAATTTCAGAACCACAACCAGTCGGAGGTACACCAATGTGAGAAATAGCTGAAAAGACTCATAAAACAATTTAGCACAGGATCGGCTGAAGCATTAATGTTTGTTAAAAGTACATTTCTTCAGAAGTGGGTGCTCCCCAGAGAAGGACACACCCCAGTATTGAATACCTCGTGTTTTATCCCCTGTCCCCATCGCAGGTTTTCCCTCCCCTGGGATCCCATTGGATAGGACCCCAAAGGTTACAGCCTATCAGGTTCGCCTAAGAAGTCCTGCCTCAGTTTACATTTCCCCCTCCCCACTATTTAGTGCCCGCTACTCTTATTTACAGTTTTCCTTAAAAGGACTGATCACGAGCTGCCCACGTCTTGCGCTCGTGTATCTTTGGCCATTTCTACACGGGCTAAAAAAAAACGGTGCAGAGCGTCCTCCAACGAGGACGTCTGCACCGTAGAGCGGACTGGGTCGGGCTACTTTTTGTAGTTCTGCACCTCAGTCCGCTCCGGAACGTCCAGAAGTGGTTGCGCAGCGTGCTTTTTAAAGACCTGTTTAAACAGGTCTTTCAAAAGCACGGAGCGCGCCACTCCGTTCCGGCGCTCCGGTGCAGATTTGCAGGCTCGCACCAGTGCGAGCCTGCAGATCTGCCGGGGGCGGGCTTTAGGCTGGCGAGCTTCAGCGGTTGGGGAGCGGAGCGGGGAGCGGTTGGAGCGGAGAGCCTCCACCAACCGGAAGCCGCCGTTTTTGTCCCCGGAGCAGTGTGGAGCCGTGGCCACGCGCTGCTCCGGAGCAGCCTGGACTACAGCGTCGAGCCAAGAAGTCCGGTAAGTACCGGCACAGGGCGTTTCCACCGCCACGTGTGGAAATGGCCTTTGTTTCTCATGTTACATTCAAGGTGTCTTATTAGCAGTTTCAAAGTACCGCTTTGTGTTCTGGTATGTCCCTATCCGTCGCTTTACTCCTTACAGACAGTCTTGTCCTGTCTGGTATGTTGTTATCAACAAGGTCCGAAACACACCAGCCACCCTAAAGATCCAAGGTCTTTGAGGCCCTCTTTTGTTCAGCTGCCAATTTTAGAAAGCTGTTTTCTTAGACTTAGTGTATTACAGAAGCTCAAATATACAATATACTGAAATATATGTGTAAATATATCTAAAATATGTGTAAGCTAATATATGTGCTTCTAATACATGTTATTAATACTATATACCCAGTGCAGAAGGCAAAATATATTTTATTTCTCTCAACCAATACCACTATGAAATTAAAGAAGGGAAGGGGTACAAAAGTCTAAAAGATGTGGCTAATACATTTCTTCACATCAAAGGGAAGGGGTTTTAAATAAAAATCGACTTTGTTCCCTGGGGGAGTGGGGGAGGGAAGGAAGGAAGGGTTAAAGCAGTAATATATTTATTGAAAAATTAATTTGTCAGTTGTGGGTAGAGCACTGATGGGTTTGTATTAATTGCTGGAAGAATTATTTTTCTTGTATGTATATCCATGTAATCACTCTAAAATCAACAAACTTAAATTTAAAATAATAACAATAACAACAACAACAATAATAATAATGATATCAATATGGTTGCCCCAGTTATTGAAAGACTTCCCAAGCCTTTAAAAGCAGACAGCACAGTGAGGAGAAAATCAAACTGGGAAACTTTTCTCAGCACTACATCCTGATGCTGCGCAATAAACTCTGTGATTTGATTTTACTTAATTTTTTTTCCAACTGTGGCATTTTGCCCCCAAATCCTGCTGAGAGGAACACACAGAATGCTGCAGAGCCCTCAGCCTGAAGTAAAATTCTTCCTTGTGAAGTAAAAAAACTACGAGCCACTCAGGCCTCCGCCTGGGGAACAGTACTGACTGCCTAGGGAATGGTACTGAACCTTTGGAAGAAAAAATGTTGTAGAAATGTGAAAAACACCTGATATTGTGTTATTGTAGGTTCCAATCTGAGATAAAGGCTGCCATCTATGTACAGCCGCAGCTTCCCTAAAGTAAAGCCAAAGCCTGACTAACACTTAGGCCATTTCCACACTAGACTGTTATAGTGCTATTATTCCGCTTTCAACATCCTGTGGAATCCTGGGGTTTGCAGTTTAGGGAGGGGCCTTTAGGATTCTCAGCCAGAGAGCTCTTGGGCCTCAGTAAACTACAAACCCCAGAATTCCACAGGATGTTGAAAGTGGAGTAATAGCAGTGTAACAGTGTAGGGCAGAAATGGCCTTAGGTGCTGACTCCTCAGGTATCACGAAACTAGCCTTCAAAGGTGAAGACAGGTGCATTTTTCCACCATCTCTCACGGTTTCTGTTCTTCCCACAATTATTATCATTTCCATTTATAAATGGATTCCCCTTCCCCCTGACCTCCACCACTGACTCTGCACAATACAGGTATTAAGTTTGCATACATTCCCTATTAATTAATATTCAACTTCCTTGGCTAGATCAAATATTTTTCCCTATTTTGTCAACACTATTGTATCAGTAAACCTGAAAAAAATTGTGTATATACAATTTAACAACATGTGCAAATACCGAATGGGATGTAGAGTCCAAGAGTTCTTTGGTTCTTACTGTTCTTTTTGTCACATTTTGATTTTACAGATATATAGGATACTTTATTGATTTGGGTAATGTTTCAGTTCTTCGGATGTTTCGGGTGCTGAGAGCTTTAAAAACAATTTCTATTATCCCAGGTATGAAAATCTTTGAATAATCTCTGCCAAATATATTGTTGCCTTTTGCTCTAATGAAGCCCAATGGCCTATTGACATACAAGACACCAGCCGCGGAGCTTGAAGTGGTGGAGGGGGGTCCATGGCGCATGGGGCATGGCCACTGCATGTGGGAGCGTGGCCACGGCATGGGGGGGCATGGCTACGAGCCGGGATGCCCCAAAAACATTGCCACCCAGGGCAAACCGCTTCTATTGTCCCCCTGTCCCTATGTGACTGCAAGACACAGTGGTCTCAATTTATCAGAGGCAGTCCAGTTACACTTGTCCTTGTTTTTCTTTTTGGAGCATGCATGGGGTACCTTGTTAAAAATTTGTTAGCATATGTTGCAAAAGTTGTGATTTGCTAGGTCTGAATACCTCCCAGACTTCTTTGGAAATATCTTTCTAGACAGAGGCAAGTAAGCCTTCATTCTAATGTACATGCATATTATTGTGGAAAAACAAACAACAAGCTAAATGGTTGAAATTAACTGTACAGGCATTAATTCCATTAGCAAAGCCTCTGACTGGAAAGTTCTGTTTCACATAGATTTTTTTTTCTTTTGGCTGCCCAGCCCCTTTTCTTCCTTGTCTTCTGTCGATCAGGACATTTTCTAGCTGCATTAGCATTAGGGCAGTGGTGAAACAGACTTTTGGTGTTGGGTTGCAGCAGTATGTCTGCAGTAATCAATGCAATAAAGACTGAGCTGAGAAGGAACTGGGTTATATTATACCTAATATTGCTCTGGCCATGTGTGCCTGTCTACAACAGGCAAGGTAAATAGTAGTTGCCCCCAGAATCCCTTACTGAGCATGCATAAACAACAAAACAGAGAGAACGGGGAGGAGCGGATAAACCTGCCTTGCCAGCTCCTCCCTCAGCAGTCCGTTACCAAAATGGAAACGATAAGGACAGTGGAGTGAGGTGAAGGAAAGGGTCATCCCTGCATTTTGGAAGAAGCCTTCAAGGGTCCTCTAAAAGGTTCATAGTGTTTTGTGTTTCCTTATGCAAGGCTTATCTGACCTGGTTGTTTCATTTCACGTGTGCGTGTTGTTAGCTTAGAATAATAATAAGTTGTAATTTTTTTCTTTTTTTGTGGCATAGGACCCAATCCCTATTCTGTCCAGGTTATTTCTGCCTCTGGTATTATATTTTCTGTTTTAAAAGTATTGCTTAGGAACTCATCAACTTCATTAACGGAAGTATCTTTACTCACTTACAGAAAATAAAATGAGCATCCAGAGTTGGTGTGACTCACAAACCTATATGGTTTATTAAAAGTAATTAGTGCAAAACTTTTGTTGTTTATCAACATATATACAAGCTTTTAGACAATTGAGCTTTATCCTATCTGTTATCAACATTTTCCCCCTACATATTTATAATCAGAGCTGTCAAAATACAAATAGTGCATCATCATACCTATGGATAAGTGGCATCCCTGTAAGTATTCAGACTTTCGGTAATGGTTCTGTAGCTATTTTGATTTGGAAGATTTTGTGCCATTCATTTCCCACTGCAGGTCTGAAGATCATTGTAGGTGCCCTTATCCAGTCTGTTAAGAAACTTGCAGATGTTATGATCTTGACTGTATTCTGCCTGAGCGTTTTTGCCCTTATTGGCCTCCAACTCTTTAAAGGACATCTGAGAAGTAAATGTGTCAAGAACTACACAGAGTTTGTCAACCTGAGCCAACAGTTGCAGCATGTCAATGGGACATCTATTCCTGATGAACAGAATTTGGTTTCCTATCATAATTTCATCAACAATGCAGGTATATACTTTTCTCAGCTCCTGGCATAATAATGGCTCTTTTGCACCTTTGTTTCCAGGTTTGAAGTGGGCCCTAGCTAACAAGGAGCACATTTCTGTAACACAACTGAATTGCAAGATATACAACTATTGGATGAAAGCTATGCCACGTTTCCTTTGAAGCATTATTGGAAGCTTCCTTTCAAACTCATAAGCATACTTTCAGGAATGATATAATTGTAACTGAAACAAAGCATTAACTTTAAACAAAACAATAATACTCCTGGGAGGTCTTTCTTCTTACTGGAAAGAACCATATGTAAACATATTTCTGTATCCTGTCAGGCTTACTCTGCAGAATATTGGTAATAGCTTTAATAATAAATACCAGGAATCTCTTAGGTTTCAAAACAAGCACAGCTATCTGTCTGTCTGTCTGTCTGTCTGTCAGTCATCTCATGGAGGTTTTTAATTTACTTCCTGATATTTACGAGCTCATGCAGTGTAAAAATAATTGCATCCTTCCCCTATACTGTCCCCTATACTATTCAAGTTTATTCCGTGTATTCTCCTACAATAAAGTGAGGGCTTGTTCTGTATTGCGTCAATCAAATCATAGTTGGTCACCCTATTAAAGTGAGCAGGGAAATTAAAACATCTCACACTGAATGTATTGGAAGACTAAATGACCCCAGCATGGTTAAAAATGTATTTCATGACACCATAGATGTTTTATGTTGATGTAGTGATGAAGATAAAGTGGAGTTATCTAACCAGTGATGGTGGAGCTTTTTATTTACAACTTCAGAAGGTGTTGAAATTTGGCCAAAGTGTAATAATGAGGAACTGGTAAATTATAGCAACCCACCCCAAGAGATCATCCTGAGCAAACTGAAACCCTGCCATATGGATAAGAAACATTTTTAATATTATAATAGTTAATTAAAATGTAACTTTCATTTTAAAAAAATTACACTAGAGTTACTGGTCTAGTTTGGACATAGCATTGAATTATTACATGTATAAGCAGAGATCTGAGAAGTTACTTTTGGGGTCTGAACTCCCAGAATGTGTCAGCAGCATGGCCGCTGTGAGTCATAGTCAAAAATTTCACAAGCTCTGGGTGAAGACAAACTCTCTAGACACAGCCAAGGAAGAAAATAGCATGCTGGGGATGAGGGAAGGGAGGCTGAATGGATATGAATGTTCGGTGATGAAAAATATTGATAGCTCAGAAGCTAAGGTCATTTCCACTCTAGCCTGTTATAGGCAGTGCTATTATTCCACTTTTGACATCCTATGGAATCCTGGGATTTGCAGTTTTGGGAGGGGCCCGACGCCCTTCCCTAAACTACAAACCTCAGGATTCCATAGGATGTCGAAAGTGGAATAATAGCACTATAACAGTCTAGTGCAGAAATGGCCTAACTGTAATTTTTCAGACTAGAATTGTTGTTCTTGTGTGCCTTCAGATCATTTCCAGCTTATGGCAACCAGGAGGCGAAGCTGTCGCAGAGTTTTCTTGATGAGGTTTGTTCAGAAGGGGTTTGCCTTTGGCTCCTCTTTGGGCTGAGAGAAAGTGACTTGTCCACGTTCAGCCAATGGGTTTCCATGGCAGAGCAGGGATTTGAACCCTGGCCTCCAGAGTTGTAGTCCAATGCTCAAACCACTACACCGCTTTTGACTAACAAAAGTTTTGTTTTTTTTTAACAACAACCGACTGACTGAGAGTTTTACCCATTTTTATCTGGTGTTCTCTCTCTTTTGTTGACAGAGAATTACATCTTTAAGAATAACACTGAAGATTATTTGTTGTGTTCCAATTATTCAGATAGTGGGTAAGTGTAGTTAATTATCATACATTTTCTATCTTTAGAGTGTTTCTGTTTGTTTTGGCCATTCAGGGAAACAGTGGAAAAAATGTATTTCTCTACCAAATCTGATTTCAGTCTACCCCACCCATTTTGATTCCTCTCTCCTGTGACTCAGACTCTCAAATTTATTTATTTATTCCATGAAGTCACTGTCACGCTCACTCACACATCAGTTTTATGTAGTTACTTTTGGTGAGTGCACCCCCATGTGGTGAGATCTAACATTTACTACTTATTTCCAGATATAACCAGAGATACATTTTTATTGTGCGTTGTGTATTTTTTTTGTCAAGTCCGTCTTTCAGTTTGAGGATTTTACGGTCCAATGACTGCAAGTAAAGACAACTGAACAACAGATCAAAGCTAAAGTTGTCATAGATGCCAAAACCATGCTGGAAACATAAATGTTCTTCATAAATGTTTTTCTGTATTAGTGTGATTTCTGTTCATACTTAAATGTTGGAGACTTTTTTCATTTTTAAAAACAAAGTTATACTTTGTAGCTCCTGTCCACAGAAGTATGTATGCCTGAAGGTTGGAGGTAACCCCGACTATGGTTTCACAAGCTTTGATACTTTTGGCTGGGCCTTTCTCTCCTTGTTCCGTCTTATGACGCAGGATTACTGGGAGCGCCTCTATCAACAGGTAGATGATGTGTTTCTTTTAAGTTACGTATGTCATGGGTGTTTTGTTTTGAACTTGTTGCTCTGTAAGCATTTCAAGGCTCCTGAAGCCTGGTTTACAGAAGAGGCACTGAGGCGGTAGAAACTTCTGTGTCACCAGAAAAGAGGGTTTTCTGAATATCCTTCTGCATCAAAGCTGTACTGTGTATTTACAAAACTACCACATCAAGTGGAATGGTTCTAGTGGAAGTCCAACTTCTTTGCTGCTACTTTTTTGCTTGCAGAAGTTTTCCTCTTTGGTTTTTTGTTTAATAAACCAGCTACCTCGAGCCTTTTGCTCCCAAAAAAGGCTAAAAAATACTTTGGTCCACCACCTGCAGACTGAACTGAAATAGTTCATTCCGCTGGCTCCGGACTCTACTATGTCATTCTCATCTCATCCTGTTAATGTGTGGTATCGTGTCTTGCATGACAAAAGAAGTACGGCACCTGCTGCAGCCAGGCTGCTCCCCACACTGCTTGAGTAATACGAGAAGCTCTGAGGCATGTGATAAAAGCCTGTGTGCTTCACTGTGCACATCAGAATAATCTGTCATGGAAACACGGACATGGAGAGGGCCTACGGGAAGGCTCTTTCCACACCATACCCCATTAGTGAGTTCTTCTGTTACAATCCCAGCATTGCCATTTGAGCAATGGTAGCAGGTTAGAAACATTCTTTTCTGTACCCTTCTGCCTTAAGCGGATGAGTAGCGGTATTGCCATGGGTGTTCCTTCCACACTACAGCATCCTTGGCCGCTCCCCTTCCCTGCCTTCACCCTGACCCACCACCCTGATTGGGTTTTTTTTTGGGGGGGGAGGTGAAGCCGCACTAGCGCAGCAATGTTGTAATAGCATGACAGGCCAGTACACTATTGCACTTTTGTGCTATAATGCTTAAAAATGTATTTAAAAAAATAATAAGGTTTAACTCAAAGGAGAAATTTAAAATAAACATGGAGAGGTGATCGATTTTGAAGTTACCATGCCATGAGAGTAGCTGAGGGAGGGACAAGCGGGGCACGCCCACACCCCATCCACTCCTGGATCCGAAGGAGGGACCCCTGGTGGCACAGTGGTTAAATGCCGGTATGCAGCCACAAGCTTGTGAGTTCAATCCTGCCGGGCTCCAGGTTGACTCAGCCTTCCATCCTTCTGCAGGTCGGTAAAATGAGTACCCAGCTTGTTGGGGGCAATTAGCTAACACATTGTAAACTGCTTAGAGAGCACTTAGCTGATAAGTGGTATAGAAATATACATGCTATTGCTATTGCTATCCACAAGGACAGGAAGCACGATCAAGTGCTATTACGGTACTGCATTGAGCTGGCTGATGGGATTGAAGTGCTAAAGGAGGCTCTTAGCAACTGTTTTTCTGGAAATGGTATAGGGTGGTTTTGCAACACTTGGAGATGGGATAGCAGCTGAATAGTGATGACATCGTGCAGTAGCATAACTCCTGGACCACAAACATCCCGCTGCTGTTGCAAGATAGCGACGTCATGTGGAAATGGCCAAAATGATGACTTCTCACATTACTTAAGTGGCACAGAAAACAGCCACTCTGCATAACTCCCATGTTACAAGGATGATGTGAGAAGAAGATTCTTGCAGTAGCTTAGTATGTTTAAAGCAAGCAATAACAGGATGGTGTGGGATATCCAAGAAAAATGTACAGAGGAAACCTTCCAGCTTGTTTGTGTTTCTGCATTTTCTCAGTGGCCCTGATCTGGGGAGCACAGCAAGTGAGCTTGGAGACTCTTCCACCATCCATTGTAGAGCTTCGCTTACCACTGATTTTGAACATTAGAAGCTGCTCATACTGTCATGCCCCTGCTGCTCTAATAGTGGCTCAAAGGCTTGTCTTAGAAGGAGGAACTGAATGCAACCACCTTTATCTATCTTTTGGATTTAGGCAGGCTTTTGCATTTCATTCACCAACCTGCTTGTCAAAAGAAAATATCATTTACCAAATATCAGGTTCTCCTCTTCCTGGTATTTTGTTTAATCTTGCCAAACAGAAACCTTTTGGTTTCCTGAGGTTTTCCATTTTTAATAACTCAAAAGAAACAGAGATTGAAGTAAAGACACTTCTGTAAACTCTCTCTCACACACATCTCCCAGCTGCAATTTTACCAGACAGAGGAGCACCTGGACAAATTAGATGATAGCCCTTCAAAAAAGAGAATTGCCAGAGACTTCACCAAATCAAATAATTGTTTGCTAAAATGGAATCATTTGCAAATTCTGCAAAAATGTGAACAACAGCACCCCCCTGTGATGCAGTTCAGCAAGATTTGCATTTGCTTTGACCATGCATTTTCATTCTAAATTTAGAAGGTTATTAAGCTAATCACAATTAAGTTAACAGAAATGGCTCAAGCCTGATGCTGGCAGAAAAATTTAGAAAAAAAGGACAAAAGAACTGAGAGATGAATGTGTAGCATCATTTTTGCATTTTTTCTTTTTTTCAATAATTTTAATATTTCTTTCAGTTTTAGACAATTGATTTGTGGATTTTTAATTTTTGTTTTAACTGAATGGTTCCTGTTTTCTTAGTTGATTCAAAGGCTTACCTGCTTTGCAAACAAGGGAAAATCACACATTTGGTTAAAAGCATAACCAACAACAACTAACCCTTTCTGACTTTAGACTCTCAGAGCTTCAGGGAAGATCTATATGCTGTTTTTCATGCTGGTCATCTTTCTGGGATCGTTCTATCTGGTCAACTTGATCTTGGCTGTGGTCACAATGGCATATCAAGAACAGAGCAAAGCCACTATTGCTGAAACAGAGGCAAAAGAAAGGACATTTCGTGAAACCATGGAGAGACTAAAGAAAGAGCAGGAGGTCTATATTTCTTTCTTTTCCTAATCTAAAACTACCTCCGTGTTTTACAAACTTTTCTTGTTATCAGTGACTACTAAAGGATGTGCTGGAGCATATTGTTATACAAAAAAAAAAAAATACTTTTCTAAAAGCCACAGTTCTTGTTCAGCTAACCATTATGTTTCACCTGATTCATTGCTCCAGACTTGTTCTTTCTGATGAGGCCCTCCTAGGGCCAAATAATTTTACCACATCTTAAAGCTGTGTGCATTACCTTCTTTTAAAGCAGATGGGACTAGAAAAGTGATTTTTTTATATTTTTATGTATTTATTTTTAGAGTTTTAATTATACAGTCCCAGTTCTGTGCTTCTACATTCTAGGAATTAGCTGCCAAAGAAAATGACAGCATTTCATATAGTTCATTTGAAGTGTCACCAGTAGCATCAAAAGAGGTCAAAGAACGAAGCAACAGAATGAAGAAAAAGATGTCTTTGGGCACAGAAGATTACGGAGAGGAGCTAAAAATCCCTAAATCACAGTCTAGTGACAGCCATCGGAAACCGGTAATTCAGTGTTTAATTAAGACTCTGTTTACACAAATATTGCTTCTTTAAGTCTTTCATTTCATTCTAACTTCTTTTCTCAAAGGTGCATGCATAAAGGAAACTAAAAATTTTAACCAAGATACTTGATTATTAAGCATCATTTACTGTCTCAAAATATCTGTACCAGTCTTTTTAGAAACTTTGCAAAAAAAGTTCCATATTCAGCATTTCTCCCAGCACTATAAAATTAACCCAAACAGCCTAATATGTTCTTATAAGTTTTGTTTTATTTGTAACACACATGACCCACTTTTTTATCACAGCCTGGAATGTTAGATTTTAAAATTAATCCAATAATGCTAAGCATGTAGCATTGCTGTATGCACAACTTTGCTTCCACTGCTCTCAGCAGAATACATCCATTTTGCTGAGGCAATTTGCCTCCAATGCGTAGGGCAACTTACGCTTGTGTATGTCATTAATAGGATGCTAGTCATAAATTAACAATGCAGGAAATCAGTGGCATCATAATCCATCTACCCAAATAAATGTGTTATAAAATCCTTGATTTTCATTGTCGGTCTTAGAGGACACAGAGAAGCATATAGCAGTAAGTATGTGTATAAATAAATAACCTTATAAGCATGCAGGCTTATAAATAACCAGTCACAAGGTAGTTTGTAGTAATTATGAAATTTCTCCAGATGACTGATAGTAGAGCTAATTGGTCTGCCCTTCTCCCATTTCAGACCACAAATAATAATATGGTAGTTGTTACTGCCCTGGCTAGCCCGAGCTTGGGGGATATATAAAGATATCTTTTGATATCAATAATTCGGCCTCACATACCCATTCCCTTCCACGTGCTTGCGAGGTCCCCGGACAAGCACGCACACCGGCTCGGCCGATAATCGCCATAATATTACAACACAATACAGGCAGACCAGAAAATAGCCAGCTCGTGGCTTCAGGAGACCTTAAGGCAAGTACTCAATTATGTATGCATGCAACTTTCAAAAGATCCTCTGCCCTGAGCTGGCAGCTCGAAGATCGGACTATACAACGCTTGAGTACTCTGCGTTTGCATGCTGGCTGTTCTATTGACAATTTGGCTATAATTCGATCATTCAAATTATGACCTTTCGGAGGCTTTGTCTCCAGCCCCAAATCCATTGTTTTCCCCAAGTCCGACCTAGCCTGCGGTCACAATTCTTCTTATAAAAACCCCTAATTCTGAGCGCTTCTTCGGATCGCTCTTGGCTTCCATCCCGCCTTGCGGTCGTTTGTCCAGCGAGCCTTCCCCTCGGCTCCACGGGCTGAGATCCACGCTCCCCAGCTTCTCCGTTTCCTACCGGGCTTCAGGACAGGTGTAGTATTACCCAAACCAACAACTCCTCTAAAAATCCCTCTATACCACTCCAACCTTTCTCTGTGTGTTTGTGTTGCTTACACTGATTGACTGTATTTTTAATAAAATTCACATTTGTTATTTAACTCCGGTTTGCTCCTTGACTCGGCCTGACCCCGTAGACATTGGGTTCAAGATCTCGCTACGTTACCCTGCCTCTCGCAGTGCTAACTTGTGCTCTTGACTAATTTCCCCAACTTGTATAATTTTGAGAGCAATTTGGTGTCCCTCCCGGGACCCCCGGAAAACAGGGTAACATAGTGAACATATGGATTAGTAATGTTGCAGGGAGGGGGGCTTCTCTTGAATGGCTAAAGTAATGAGTTAATGAGGAAGAACATATAACTAAAGAAAGCTGCCATCCATGAAAGCACATAATTCTTTGAAATAGAGACAGAAAGGGAGGGAGAGAGGGAGGGAGGGAGGAAATCATGTTTCTCTACATTTGGAAGGGTTTAGTCAGTGTCTGTCCGCTCAAACGTAAATATATTTAATTTAAATATGAACTTTCATGACCAACAGAGAGCATCAGATTCAATATTACTCCTGTTTGATCCTATAGGCTGTCTTTACACATGGTTATGGTCCTAGTTCAAACCCAACAAAACGTCGACCTAGTCATGGGAGCGTATTCAGTTTCCCCGTGTCAAGTCGAGATGTTGGTTCAAGGGCGGAATTTGGGGAGGATGACTCTAGCAGCCCTGGGGAGATGGAGATCCAGCGTGGCTCGTTGATGGCTACACGAATGGGAAGGCGGCCAAGCATCCAAAGTCAAGTCAGCTACAGTTCTCGCCCAGGTACACCGAACTACATGCTGCCCAGCAGATGGAACACTGGAGATGAGTGTAACGGGATGGTCACGCTGATGGGAAGCAGTGGAATAAGGCCACTCAAGGAGCCCATGTCAGGAGAAGGAGCATTGCTTCCACCAGTTATGGAAAATCCTGACAAAGGTGACCTGGTAAGTAGAATAAATGAACTGTCAGATGTTAGTTTCTGCCATATGTTACAGTTTATCATGGGTGCACAACTTTTTTTTTCTTGCCCCAGAGGTCAGTGTTTTGACACAGGCAAATACAACAAAGCCATTTGCTGGGCAGCAGCAAAGTCCAGACACCCTCAGGGAGCTGGACCTAAGACTTGCAATGGATTGCATGCACCCCAGAATGCAATTTATGTATCCCTGCTGTAGCTAGTGGTGAAATGGTTCTTCTAATTTCTCCCTGGGGGAGCCAACATTGTGTAGTGGTTGGAATGTTAGACTGTGACTCTGGAGACCAGGCTTTGAATCCCTGCTTAGCCACGGAAACTCATAGGGTGACATTGGATGAGCCACTCTGTCTCTGCCTCAGAGGCAAACCTCCTCTGAACAAATTCTGCCACCCGCTGCACTTAGGGTTGCCATAGGTCAGAAATGAGTTGAAGGCGTTCAACAACTATAACGATTTATCTTCAAAATTCTGTCCTTACAGTTTTTGATACTGATTATTCTATTAGTCTTCTCTGGATGGGTTAATGTTCAGTACTTATATGATACTTGCTATCAGCACTTGATAGCTCATGATTTTTCAGTAGAAATCTACATTGGACAGTGTTCATCATATAGTCATTAATATTTGGCAAGATCTGAAAGTTGACCTACAGTACCAGCCACCTGTTGATAATAGCTGATATTTTAACAAGTTAGTTGATGGGCTAGATCTGTCCTTAGAACCACATGAATCTGGCTGCAGCCTTCCTACCAAGAATGATGCCAAAGGAGTAACAGAAAGGAAAAACCCAATGGCCACAAACAGAAGTGAAAATGATATACTAGGAGCTGGAGATGTATTCCCCCACTCTTCAGTCTTAAATGACTACAGCATCCCTCCACATTTGCTAGAGTTAGAGGCACAGGACCCCCGTGAAAGTGGAAAAAATGTGAATACCTCTAGCCCACCCTAAACCATATTTAATACACACAAAAAAGTATGATCACCATATTCAACCCACCATGGATTCCTTTGAGGCATCAGGGTTCCTTCACAAGCCAGAAGTGGGTAGCTGCTGGTGGGGCTTACTGCTACCTCCACTGCTGCCCCACACCATTTTTAAGAGGGACTTACAAGCCTCCTTTGCAGTTTCTCAGTCTCACGAGGCTTGCAGTCCCTATTAAAAATGGCATAGGGAGGCAGCAGAGGCAACGGCAAATAATCCGTGAATAATCAAATCCACAAAAGTGAAACCCGCAAATGTGGAAGGCTGACTGTATTGGCATAATTCTTGTAGATTTTTCTTCCCTATACAGTACCTGCTGGTGCTGATTGATTCCGTGGGTTGAGACCTCTGGGTCTTTACATGACATGGAGTTCTTGTTTATTCCTTTGAAGCTTAACTGGATTGGAGATTCAAGTTAGTCAAGATATCATTCTTTTGTTTTCCCTGCATTTGAGGAAAATAAATATTGGTTTTTAGTTGAGGGAAGCTGTGAAGGTCCGTGTTTGGCTTGCCTAACAATTTTAACATTTATACAATGTCTATTCCTGTCTAAGAGCAAAGTACAAAAGCAGTTCATAACCTGTTGCTATTTACTTCTTTAAGCAGACTACTTCATATGAGGAAGCCAAGAAGATGCTCCAAACTCATCGCCTGTCTGTGGATCATTACAATCATCCACTTCAAAGACAGAGGGCAGCCAGTGCAGTTAGCATCATTACCAGTGTGCTCGAGGGTACAAACTGTTCTTGTTGTATTCTGATGAACAGGGCACTAATATACTGGTTGGTTACTAAGGTCAACAATATACTGTAGTTACCATAAGGAAACGGGTTTAGCCCCTTGGGCCTGATTTCAATTTTTATGTTGGATCATCTAGGAATAAGACCTACATACATGCAGCTTAATAAAGATACATCCAATCCAAGAGGATTAATGATCCCAAGGAATACATGATGATAAGCCCCATTCCAATGTGGCCTTTAATGGCTGGAGTGCAGATAAGCCTAGGAAATGAGAGAGAAATGCTGTGGTGGGGGGAGAAAGAAGAGATCCAATTCTTTATGGCATGGGAGCTCTGTACCAGTAGGTCCATTTATAAATAGGACTTTTACATTCCTTCTACATAGCAGAAAGAACAATTAGGGATGCCAGATCTACAATTTCCTGCCCACTGCTTGTTAAAAATACTGACAACTTGTCCTTCCATTGCAATGAGGCTTACAATAAAAATAGTTTTTTAAAAGCCCGTAGAAGTAAATCAGTTTGAAAGCAGCAAAGTCCTCAACTCCAAAATCAGCCCAAACTCTAATGTTATTGAAATAAAATATTCTTTTCTTGGGGTCAAAACATTATCAAAGGGGAAGCCAGACAGATGTCCTGAGGGAGTGAGTTCTAGGGCTTGGGCACAACTTGATGCAACTCTTTCCCATGTACTCACCATGGGAGAATGAGATAGAAGAAGGTTCTCTCAGATTACTTGAGTGGATGGGTACTCTCAGTCCAAGTCCCTTGGTTCAAACCAGTTTAAGACTTTTAAAAGTAATAAGCATCATTTTGTGATGTTCTCAGAAACAGACTGGAAGCCCATGGAGTTGGAATAACAAGGGAACCCAATAATGGGAAGGGCCGTAGCTCACTAGCATTGAAGAAGGTCTGAGGTTCAGTCTCCAGGTAGGGCTTTGAAAGACTTCTGCTGTCCACACTGGGTCTGGACTGGCAGCCAGGAGAAGCTGATAACCCACAGGGCCAGAACTTCAAGAAGCAGCGTAATTAATCAGTTTACTTTAGCAAGAAAACAGCCTTACAAATGAGAAGCAAATAACGGTCCCAGCAATGTCCATAAATCAGAGGCAGGCAAGATAAATACAAGTCAAAGGCAAGAACAACAGGCAGGGGAAGGAAACGGAAGCACAGGAGAAATGGTCAGGTAATCACCAACAAAAGCTAGAGGGGAAAGGCTCAGTTCTTATAGGTTCCGAGGTCAGCACAGCTGGCGCTTGCTTAATTGTTTGGCATAAATTCCCTGGGAGCAACATAGAAGACCCTTTTGGTGTCTACGCTGAGTGAAGGTGGGTATTGGTAAGTCACTCTCCATGTCAGAATGAACGGGGCTCCCCGCTGGGGCTGGCACTGCCCCCTGTTCTGTCTCTGGGGCAGGTGGTGGTACTATCTGCTCTGCAGGTTCTGTTGTAACAGTTGCTGTGCCAGGGCTCAGAGCGGGTTCTGCTGTCTCAGACTCTGAGTCTGAGTCTAGGTCCTGGAAGCCCATGACACCTGCTGCTGCCAATCAGTGTGGATATGACTGAACTAAATGAACCAATGGTCTCAATCAACATGTGGCAGCTATTTAAGTCAAAGAACTGGTGCTTGAAATATATATTATTATAGTTTTTGATCACACATTTTAAAAATATCTGCTGAGGTATCAACAGAAGCAGCAGAATTTCTCTGTGTCTATTCACTGATGATTATGGGCTTTTCCGTCCTACACTGAGTGCTACTATTCCACTTTCAACATCCTGTGGAATTCTGAGGTTTGTCGTTTACTGAAGCTAAGGAGCTCTCTGGCTGAGAATTCTAAATGCTCCTCCCTGAACTGCAAACCCCAGGATTTCAGAGGACGTTGAAAGTGGAATAATAGCACTGTAACAGTGTAGTGCAGAAAGGCCCTATTTGGCCATGGCAACTGGATTCCAAGCCTTTACTATGAAGGCTGTACACAAGTGAATATCTTATGATATGGAAACCAAAGGTAGAGGGGCAGAAATTGGTAAAGGATAATTACTTATAATTACTTACTAGCCAGAGTATCTAGCTTTTGCTCAAGTCATAATTGCCCTTTGTTGAGTATGCTAAATTCTTCATGCAAAGTTATGCTGCTGTCAGAGGTAGATATATTGTGCTCACCACATCCAAGTAAAGCCACAGCTGCCAAGACCCTGTAGGCATGCCCGTTACCATAGTGCTTCTCTAAAGCCCCCTGAAAAAAAAAAGAGCCCGACCACTCTATGCTTATAAGGAAAACCTTCCCACTAGCAATGGAGAAAGCCCAATACTTTTGTTCCTTGGACTGCTATTCTGGTTTCAAGTAGTATTAACAGCAAAGCTACCTCCGGGGAATGAAATACAACATAACTGGGAAATAGATAGCGAGGTGGTTTACAAATGCCATTATGATCCACTAATATTAAGTATTTCTAATATTCCATTGCTTAAAGGATGGACAACAGTGGACTAGCTATGACTGATGAGAGTTGAGGACTGACATTTGGACCTCATCAGTCATAGCCAGTATAGCCAACGATGAGTAACATGCTGTGTGCGTGTGTTAGTGACAGTTCAACCGTATCAGGAGAGATACATGTTACTTAACCTTGGTTTAAATGGAAGAGTCCAGTGGGTGCTGAAATCTCTCCTTTTGAAATAATTTTGGCTGAGAATGCTTGACTGGACTGATCTTTTATTTTCTTTAATTTTGGAGAATGGATATCTTAAGGTGCATTTTCTTTCTTGTTTAGAATTTGAAGAATCAAATAGGAAATGTCCCCCATTTTTGAAAAAGTGGGCCTTCAGATTTCTTGTTTGGGATTGTTGCCCGCTGTGGTTGAAAATAAAGAAGAAAGTGAGCCTTCTTGTTATGGATCCATTTACTGACCTCACAATCACACTTTGCATTGTGATTAATACTCTTTTTATGGCTTTAGAACACTATAAAATGACCCCTGAGTTTGACCTCATGCTTTCCATAGGTAACATGGTAAGTAAATTATGACAACCAAAATATTCCACATTTCATTTCATTTATTTTTATTTTATTTTAAATAGACTTAAACTCTAGACAGACTTTCACTTACAGAACTAAGTTGGGGTGTGTTGTGTTTTAGGATGGAAAGTATATTTAAAAATATTTGAAAAATGGTTAAAAATCCCAACAGGCTTCTTGAATTTCAGGAACTGAATCCTTCGCAGGTCATAATCTTTGCAGTTTGGTACTTATTCTATGCAAAAAATGCATGTGGATTTCTTTGCGCAGAAAATGGGATTTTCTGTGCAGAAAACAAGTTTGCTATGCATAAAACAGTGTTTTCTGAACAGAAAACAACATTTCTATGCAGAAAATGTTCTTTTCTGTGCAGGAAACTTATTTTCTGTGTGGAAATTATAATTATTGTTGTTGTTGTTGCTGCACAGAGTAATTCCTGAACTATGATAGTTTTCAGAAAGTGCAATTTTTGGTGACCTTCTTACAGCAGGGAGCAAAATGGTAAGAATGAATTTTATGAAGATTTCCATCTCTAGTTGCATGGTGCACCACGATGTTCATTACCCAACAGAGGACCAATATGCTCCTTTTTCCTCCATCTAGCTGTCCTGTCTACCCTGACCCTCAAGATACTGCTGCCTGGAAGGGAGGGCTCTACTGGGTACTGTAATCATCCTTCTGTATGCAGCCAGCAGCTCTAGTTGCATAGGGAAGGATTATACTCATCTAGTTCCAAAATTTGAAGGCAGGTCTTAAAGGCACGTGTGTGTATAGGTACATGCACCTATCCCATCTCTAAGGACAAATCAAAACCTTGTTGAACTGTTTGCGAAATTCAAAGGGTTTGCCAACTTAACGTTTTGCCTAAAGGGGAAGTATAAATGAATAAGGCTAACCATTCTTGTATAAGGTTTAAAATAGAAACAGAAAAAAGCTAGTTACTTAAAAACGTTTGTTTCAGTCAGCTTTGTTTAGCAGTACCTCCACATTGATAGCCATGTTTATTTATTATTAGAAATATATATAACCATAACTATAACTGTGTGTGTGTGTGTGTGTGTATGTGTGTGTGAAGCAGAACTAGATTCTGTTCTCTGCCAGATCAGATGTTTCAATTCGTTACTTAGAAAAAGGGTTTTAAAGTGATTTAGGCTCTGACTACATTTTGTATATATATCAAAACTGTATGATTTCTTTTGGACATACTAAGTCCACAGTACAGGACAAAGAAGTATATACTGATGCAGCCCCTCCCATCTAATCCTGTTTTGACTGGAACATGCAATTCATTGCAAATTTACCAGTAGTGGATGAAGGTACCATAGGAAATGTGGGGAGCATTGACCACATGGTGAAATTCAGCTCTTGGGGAAAGGCTCAGGTGAACACTAGGGTCGTACTCCAAATAAGTAATTTTTTCTCTGCTAAAGCAATCCCTTGACAAAACTCAGCTTGGATCCACACAACCTATGTTCGCAGCATGTTAATTTGTCGGAGGAACTGAGCCTAGTTTTGACTTAAGGAGAGAATAGTCTGGTGTCTCGAATGTGACTATACAATTTCTATTTTATAGATTTTCACAGCAATTTTTATTGCAGAAGTGATCCTGAAAATCATTGCTTTGGACCCCTATTACTATTTTCAGCAACGCTCAAATATCTTTGACAGTATTGTTGTTTTTATAAGCATCGTTGAACTGAGCATGCCTGAAGAGACCGCAAAAAGAGATCGCAAGGGGAAAAAAGGCAGCAAGAAAGGCAGCTTTACAGTTTTACGAACCTTGAGACTGGTAATGGATTGACTCTCTTTTTGGTGCATTTAATTTATGTACGGAAATATAGAGCAGACTTATTCATAATAAGGATGATTACTGACCAGATATTTATAGAACCACTGAATTTTGACAAATATCAAAAGATCCCTGGCAGCAGCCACTGAACCTATTGGGTGTTGCACCTATTGGGGGGCAGAGTGAGGGAAAAGGCTCCTACCATGGTAAAATTTAACATCTCTGCTATAAAGTGATTGTCAAGGCCAGACTAGCATCCTTGGCTGATATAACTAAATGTGTGTTTGGCACTTGAATTTTTTTAAATTCCAAAGCCACTGTCTCTTACCTGTTGCCTTTAGGCTGCATCTGGAGCCTAGTTTTCTACAGCCTCCTCTAACTTATTTCACTGACAGAGGAAGAGACTTCCTTCACATTCTCACCCCACATTTTGTTGCTTCTTTCCAGTGCCAAGTTCCTGCAATGCCTTGCTTTAAAATGCCATGTGAGGGATTCCTTTATTCTGATCTGGTGAACTCTGATGAAAACGACAAATACTTTATATGATGCGCGTGCAAAGCCAAAACAGAAGATGAATACTACTAGACCAAAGCAAAGATCCATTTAGTCTCACCTGATCCACCCTAGTGCCCAATATTTAGACTATCAGCCCTAGTAACCATTGTAGTGGTTATGGGAGCTGTGTTTTCAATCAGGTAGGAAATAGCTGATCTAGTCTAACATTTTCCTCTTTTCAGTGCCACAATTTGCCGTTTCTCAGCCAGCAGACAACTCATTTGAAATGGGGAGATGAAAGGTACTTGTGAGGACTCAGAGTCTCAGTGGAAATCAATGTAAAGACCTGGCATGGTGTGTGAGAGTGTGTGAAGGAAGTCTCTTCCTATTTATTTATTTATTTGTTCAATTTATATCCCACCTTCCTCCCACCAAGAGATCCAAAGTGGCTTACAAAATTTAAAACAGGCATTGCCTAAAATATTCATTACAGAAGATTTTTTGAAAATGAGCAATACTATTGAAGACAGAAAATAAATAACGGTTCAAAATATATTTAAAACATAATTAAAAACAAAAAAATATACAAACACATCACACTACTATCCACCATATAAATTCTTTCAGAATATATGATCATAAATACATAAACTAGCAGTTTATACTGTTTAAAATGTACAGCCTGACAGGTTCTGTTGTCTAATGACATGATACTTTTTTCCCCCTAACAGCTGCGTGTCTTCAAGCTGGCAAAGTCTTGGCCAACCTTAAACACACTTATTAAAATAATTTTGAACTCAGTTGATGCTTTGGGTAACCTCACCCTTGTTTTGGCCCTTATTGTCTTCATTTTTGCTGTTTTTGGAATGCAACTATTTGGCTACAGCTACAAGATTGGTCGCTGTAATATAACTTCAACTTGCAAACCACGATGGCATATGGAGGATTTTTTTCACTCCTTTCTTGTGATTTTCCGGATTCTGTGTGGAGAATGGATTGAGACCATGTGGGGCTGCATGGTGGTTGCTGATCGATCTTTGTGCCTGCTTGTCTTCCTGCTAGTCATGGTGCTTGGAAATTTAGTGGTGAGTTTTCAGGTATATTTTAGTGTTTTCCCCATCATCAAGATTTTGTGTTTTGGTTGGCCGCTGCACTCTTCTAGCGCGATTATTCTACTTTCAACATCCTATGGAATCCTGGGGTTTGCAGTTTAGGGAGGGGCTGATGTCCCTCCCTAAACTGCAAACCCCAGGATTCCACAGGATGTTGAAAGTGGAATAATTGTGCTAGAAGAGTGTAGTGCGGAAAGGGCCGTTTACTATTCATGTAATGGGGAAGTGTTATTGAAAATGCACTAACTTTTGGTTTCTCATTCCTAACTGCCTTGTTGAATTCTGGCTTTTGATTTAAAAAAATCATAGTTTAACTCAGCATCAGAATGAACCCAATGTTGGTGTCA
Source organism: Cyclura pinguis (assembly GCA_030412105.1). Lineage (NCBI taxonomy): Eukaryota > Metazoa > Chordata > Lepidosauria > Squamata > Iguanidae > Cyclura > Cyclura pinguis. Next base: position 131,084,798 of record CM059604.1, on the reverse strand, counting down.
GTCAGCCCTCCAATGGGAAGGCATTGTACAAATGGAATACCACAGCAAAGAGAGGCATCTTACCTGTCTTCCCACAATGTATTGCTCCCACTGGCGGGATATAGAAGAGGGCCCTTCCAGAAGACTATAGAGAAAGGTATTTCTTTATGTATCAGGGTCCCAAGCCAGTTAGGTCTTTGGACATTGTCTCCAGCTTATTGAACTCAGGCCAAAATCATGTTGGCAGTCAGTCCAGTTTGTTTAAAATCACTGTTAGATGGTACTCTGACCGGCTACCTAGCTGCTGATTTTGCACTATTTATAGCTTCTAAGTCATCTTGAAGGGCAGCCCCAGGTAGCCTACATTGAGTAGTCTAATAGGAAAATTATCAATCTTCAGTCGTGTAGGGACAGGGGGGCGATGAGGGTGGTTTACCCTGGGCAGCAATGTTTCTGGGGCATCCCAGCCCATAGCCACGGCCCCACATGCCCTGGCAACACCCTTGCACACCCTGGCCATGACCCTATCCACCGCTCCCACGCCCCCATGCACAGTGGCCTCGCCACCGCACTGTAGCCTCTCTCCCTCCCGCCCTCCCTCCACATATTCCAAGCTCTGCCACTGTCAGTCTTTGCCCAATCTGTAGCTGATGGGCCAGTCAAAGCTGGCCCCAAACACCCCGATCCATAGAATTCACCTGGGCCTCCAGAGCCAAAAGGGTTCCAGAAGTACTCACAAGTTGCATACCTGCTCCCTCAGGTGGCGTGCAACTCCATCCAGCGCAGCATACTTACCAGATTCTCAGAACTGAAAACCTCCACTCCACATGAAATCCATCTTGTTGGAATTCAGCTTGGGTTCATTAGTCCACATCCAGCTTGTTACAAGACCTAGAGACTGGGCCAGCACTTGCACAGGGATGTACTCAGGGTAGTCAGCCTTGATGACCAAGAGAAATAAAGTTGAATGTCATTAAACAATCTTGATATATATTTTCCATTTATTTAGAAATCATATTTCTACTTGCTGCTCAGTTTTCTACAACACATTATAATTGCGTTATTTATTTATTTAACTGATAAATAATGTTGCCTTCATATTGAACACAAGGTAGAACTTGGAAAAGTGCTGGCTGGGGGATGCTAGAAGTTGTAGTCTGAAACTTAACTTTTCCAGGCCTTGGTGTAGGGTTCTCATATGACATCCAGTTCAGGCACAGAGCAGACTAAGACCAGTTTAGCTTCAGAATGTTAGCCTACTTTCAGGACATGCCACTGGAATGGTATATGCAATTCTCTATGATGCCACATGAAGAAACTTTAAAAAACATGCAGCCAGTGTTTGAATGCCCTCCCTGATAATAACATTTATTTATAATGCCTTTTTCACAAAAGGGAGGAACAATGACATACACAATCAGGGACAAAGACATTAAAACATAAAACCGCAACAATACATGGAAGGAAATCCCCAGTGAGGATGAAATCCTTGCTCACCTATTACTGGTTGTGTTACCCTGACTTCTGGGGGTCCCCTGGGGGACACTTTGATTAGCTCCAAAAATACAAAGATTGGGGAAATTAGCACAGCACTAGCGAGGCAAAATGAGGGGCAGGGTAAGCCAGCGAGACCTCCAACCTAATTTTTACGGGGTCAGACCAAGCAAAAGGCCAGACAATCTTACTAATGAATGGATTTTATTAACGAATACGTCCTCACGCACCAACGCAGTCACTCACGCACACAAGGCCTATCAAGAAGGGAAAGAGATGAAAAATTATAGAGCATAAAATGGAGAGGGTGTAAAGGCAGGGATACTGCACCTATCCAGAAGTCTTCAGTCCGGGAAGCAGTGAGGAGGAGGGAGCTCCGCAAAGAGAGGCGGCTGAGGGGAGCACTCGACTAACAGAGTGCCGGTCTGCTAGCATGGTGGGGAGTTCTCCAAAGAGAGTCTCGAAAATGGGGACTACTTATCTGGCAGAATGTACCTCAGGGGCAGGCCCTTTCCCGGGAAGAACAATGGCCAAAATAGAAGGAAGTGTAAGTGGACCTCACCCTTGTAGGGTTCGTCGAAGCAAGCGTTGCTCAACATGGGGAAAACCCGGTAATCCCCTCAAGTTGGCTTTTTGTGGCGGAGGACTCTTTGTTTGTGCGGACGTGCCTAGCCTGAGGTCTCCTTGGGAAATGTGACTGAGAATTTTCCTGGCCTTGACCTATGTTCGGTCATCTGACCTATTTGTCAACGCACCCACCAAGGCAACCTCTCTGGCATAGAAGATATATTTGATATTAATTCTGTATTCCCCCGGGATGGGGTCTGCCAATGGGGTAAGAGCTGGACAAGCAAGGAAATCCCTGAGAGATGACAAAGTACAGCAGGCAGGGAACACAAAGTTATTCACTTAATGGTAGCAGTGAAGCCCCCAAAATGGCCCTAACAAATAGGGAGCTAATTTCATTGGTTTGCTCACCTGCTTTCTTTCCCTTCTGGTTTAGGCTACAACCCATGTAGTGACCATCCCTGTCTCAAAGGTAGTGGTCTATCAGATCTAAGCCAGGTTTACTTAATGGCATATGATGGAAACAAGTTAATGTCTTGTTGATTGGTTCTGTCTCCACAACACATAAACATGAATACTGAATATTTATCTCTTCAGGAAAACAATAATATTATAATGTTAGTGCTGGAAATTTTATTAAACATTTGCTCTTCCGTTACTTTGAGGTTCTCAATTTGTTCATTGCACTGCTACTGAACTCCTTCAGTGCTGACAACCTCACCCAACTTCCTGAAGATGACAGAGAAATGAACAACCTTAAGATCGCCTGTGATCGAATCCACAGAGGGCTTCATGGAGCAAAACAGATGATTCTGGCTTTTTGTGTCAAAGCATTCAGTTACAAGAAAACGGCAGCCCAAAAGAAAATAAAATGTGACGCTGAGAAAAATGGGCTGGAGATTACAAAGGCTGGACAAAATTCCAAAGAGAATTATGATAAAGGAGAGAGTGAGAAAATCAGAGAACTATACTCAGTTAATGTCCTGGATGATTACATTACCAACCCCAGTGTATTTGTCTGCGTTCCTATGGCCCATGCTGAGTCAGACAGTGAGGGTTCTGAAGATGCTGGTGATAAGCGGGATCCAGTTGTAGAGGCAGATCACGCCAAACAGGTGAGAAACCACACTGAGATCATGTTTTCATGTCTAGGGAAAGACTAGAAAATCTAATCCATCAAAAATAGGAAACAATAATACCAAAATCAGTTCTTGATGTGCCATCCCATTTCCCCAAAGGGTTTGTCACATTGTAGGATAACTGAACCAGGGATGGAAGGTGACAGGCTGAGGATACTCATTGAGTAAATCCCTTCTCCTCTCAAAAAAGTGAGTGGTTGTTTCAGTGCATTCCTCAGTGCCATTATTCTTTTTTTCTCCCTCTCTCTCCCTCCCTAATAAACCTCATTTCCCAGCACTGCTCTTTAATCCACCATGTCTCCCCATGAGATTTGGATAGTAACATCATAGTGCTAAAAAGAAAAATCACATGGGATGCCATTACTAGTTAGATTAAAAGGCAGTGTGGATAAATGAAGCTTAGGGCAATGACGATAAAAGAAAAGAAAGAAAATAGCAATGGGAAGAAGCAATAGCCGCTGGAGACTTCCCCAGTGAGAAACAATTATTCCACCTGGAGGTAGGGTATCACTCAGGTCTGTATGTGTGAACTATCATCATAATTCATCACCTATATACTATTTGTGGTCCACCATCAGCTCACTCTAACTCCTGGTTTTGCTGCCTGCCTAAGGCCCAAAATACTTGTAATGCTGGAAGACCAGGAAATTTGAAAATATGAAGATTCTGATTGGGAATGTGGTGTGAGGAAAAGGAGCGTCCCTCTTTAAAAAAAAAAGTACAACTAATAAACAAGATTATTCAGGACTAAAATGACCATGCGTAATATCATAGAATACAGATAATAAAAGTCTACAATAAAATACAATCAAATTCATAAAAAGAGTGTCAAAGTACTGCTAATAAAAAAATCTTCTGCACATTGCAATCTACATATTAAAAAGGGTAATCTTGGTAACAGATCCCTTCACAGGCTTCTGTGTGTTGATGGTAGATAATAAATGTTATTTCTATTAATGTAAGAAATAAAAGGCCACCAAATTTCATATTTCCTTTCTCTGAATAATTCTGCCCAGTAAAGATGCCCACTCCACAGGGATAAAGGTACTTCTCTAGCTTGTGAATATCAGTATATTTCTCTCTGAGTACAAATATCAGCTTGGTTGAGGAGATGGTACAGTCATGAAGAAAATTGCTTCATAGAGAAAGGGTTAAATTCCTCTTTTGCCACTGCCATTGTGCTAATTAGAGTCTACTCACTGCAATTTTTATGTAACAGACACATATACATATTGTCCCCACCTACACCTCTCTTTAGCTTTCAGAATTTTAAATCTATGTTAGTGAATAAAGTTTCATGCAAGTAAAATGTTCTTGAGTGCAAACTGATGATTTATGATTGACAGGAAAACCAGTTGCGACTGAGAGGAGAGCGAATGAAGAACTCTGATGCCTGGAGTCGAACCTCTGAAATCAGCTCTCCTGGGGAATTAAGTGTACAGTGGAAAGCCGGATCCTCCTCACCAAAATTAAAGGTGGTAAAAGTCATCCACTGATAAAATAAAAGAACACTGCCAGTAATAATTCACGTGAAAGTATGTTCTGTTCACAGAATTCGAGGTGTCTCTAGATTGATAAAAAAATCTCAGAAAATACTAGAACTTTCCAGCTCTTTTTGTGTTGATTCTACGGGCATATTCATGGGTTTGCATCCAGTCTCTTTCTTGGAAATATCACAAGTTTTGTTCCTTCTTTCTCTCCCTCCCCTCCTTCCCCTTCACGTTTCCACTGATCATGTGTCACATCCAGTATCAAGCAACATTTCAGAAACTGGTTTTCATAAATTTCCAATGAGACCTTTTTTTTTTAAAGGATATTACAGTCAAAGTACTAAAGTGCTTTAGCAATAATATACTATTTAAGTATTAGAGTGTTTTTGTTTTATTGCTAACATTCCTCTTGCATACTCAGGAGTGATGGATACTGCAAAGAACGCACACAGAACCAAGAGTGGAAGGAAAAAGTCCACAAATATTGGCTACAGTTGCTGACAGAGTGGCACATGCATGGGTCTTGATCCAGGTTTTGACCAAGCTGGCTGTTGATTGATGAGCCTGATCTTCTGGCCTGTCGCTGGAACTGCTAGGATGATAGGAAAGCACTCCCCCCCGGAGGAAACTCCCCTGCTGGCCTCATCTGCTGCCAGGAAGTGCAGGAGAATTGTGCACCTCCAGCGCTGACATGACCACTTTCGTCCTGCACTCCAGAGAAGACCCCCATACCATACCAATGCCTGGGATATACCAGCAACCATTATCCCAGATCCAGGACTCGTGCTACCATGCCCAGCTACAAACTGTAACAAGTAATAGCATGTGCAAGAATGCCACATACAGATATCCCTTCCCATGCCCATGCCCATGCCAGGGCAGCCTCCTCACAGCACACCAGAACTGTACCTTTCTAAAAGTGCAGTCCACCACTGAACACTAATTACAAGCAGCAACATGAGAGGAGGGGTGGGTGGGTGGGAGACAGATTGTACTGGCTGGGTACTGGGAGCACGGGGTAATATATATCCCAGCACCTGACTTGAGTGAAGACTGCCCATCTGGGCAAGTCAGACTGGGCCCAGCTACCTCTCAGCCCTCAAATTCAAACCAGGCATTTCAATTCATTGGCTGCCCAGCCCTCATTCTCCTGGGAAGGAGATGTAATGCTGTCTGTTGAATCTGAATCCTGGAAACAACAGCTGGGTTTACTTGATGGCCATTTTTACTGGCTCCTGTGAGGCTACAATTATATGGGGAAGTACAGAAACATTTCATTTCAGAAAGTAGTGGGTTAATTTAAACTGACCTGGGCAGTGAGAATAAGAACTCCTTGGTCGTTCTCTGAGCTCCCATGAAATACTTTGGGATGAAGAAAACATCCAGTGGATCTCCAAAATAAGACCAGTTTGTGCAAGAATGAAAACCTTTTTTTTTTCATCTGAAGGTACACTGACTGAACTAAATTGCAAAATGGTAGGAAGAGAGCTTAAGCAAACAATAAAAAAATTGCCACCATCTACAAGCAGCCTATGATCTGAACAGAGAGGGTTCCTCAGGGGAATAAGTAACCCTCAACCCCTATTTGGACCAACTGCGTTCCACCGGTGCTCTCACCCAAACTGAAAACTGATCGTTCAGATTGTTGAATTCAAACCCAAGCAGATTGGTTGTGTGTACATCAAACTTTTTTTTGTGGGAAAAGATCTATAGGTCAATGTTTCTTAATGTATTTAATTTTTTTTGGAAGTCACTTTGGGTCCCACTCTGGGAGAAAGGCGGTATATAAAGATAACAAACTAATAAATAAAATTTAGAAATTTTCATGTCATATATATGTAATTAGTCAGGTGATGCCTAGATCCAGTGTCTGATCTGAAGGAAAACGTAACAGAATCTTTTTTGTTTTCTGAAGGTTGATGTTGTCAGCTGTTCAGAAGGCAGCACTGTAGACATACGTGATCCTGATGTATTGTTGAAGAACATCCCTGAACTAGCTGAGGATTTGAAGGAGCCAGATAATTGTTTCCCAGAAAGTAAGGCTCTTTATTCTATTTCTTTTTGGCAGGATAATATTATATTGGGGGCTGCCAAAAAAAGGGCCACCTTATGTTTCTTTGAGAGTTCGGTTCTGCTTTCTAATTGTGAATTGTGTATAACCAAATGTAGGATGCAGTCTGAACTTTCCAGTTTTTCACCTCTGCCTTCCAGTATTTGTACAAAGTTTGTGCTAGTACCTTAATGTGCACTATTCCTTCTGTACCTCTTCTAGGATTTACTCGCCGTTTTCATTGGTGTTCAGTGAATACCACAAAGTTTCCAGGCAGACTGTTTTGGAATCTAAGAAAAACATGTTACCGAATTGTTGAGCATAACTGGTTTGAAAGCTTCATTGTATTCATGATTCTGCTGAGTAGTGGAGCTCTGGTATGTTGTAGTTCACAAGCATTAAATTGTGATGCTTAAATATATGAACAATAGAGCAAAACAACAACAATAACAACAAAAATTATCCTTCTAAATGGTTATCCCATTCCAATAATGAAAAATGTGGGCAGAGGGAGCGTATTTCACTGGGTAGAAAATTGTTTGTGGACTCAGGGGGTCTGATCTGTAGTAATAGGGAGAAGTTTGTTGAATTCACATTTTAATATAAACTGATGTAATTTGCATTTTCCAAACCAACATGCAAGCCACAATACAGTTCTCTATCAGTATTCACACCTACCCAAATTTTACAGTGGAGTTCTCTGATTAAAAAAAAAAGCATATACCAACATACAGAGCAAAAAAATGTATATGAAAACAACGTATACAAATGCATTAAATTAAAAAAGATGGCTCACAATATATGTAAAAGGGGAAAATGTACAGAAGTGTGCATATTAGGAGAAAAGACCATAAAATGTATATACATTGTTTTACAGACCTTGGAGAGGTGATGTAATTGACTCAGAAACAGGATGCAATAGACTTATTTAATCTTAATTTAAAAAGTTTTTAGTTACAATTTTTCCATGGGACAAAATTTATTTTTCCTATAGACTGCTCTTAGTCACAGTCTTGGGAAAAGTTGGGGTATAAATGAAGTGATTGGTTGATCGATCAATAAGACTGGTAAAAGGAAAGGGTAGGAGACAATGAAATGGAGAGTTTTATTCCATCCCTTCTTACATAGTATCAGAACCATGGATCACCAGTCTGGAATTATTATTACCTGGAATCTGGTTGGGCTCCAGGATCAAAGTTTTTGTTTGGGGAAAGACTACTCCCCAGTATAACCCCTTGTATGTTATTAGATTCAAGTCAAAATTCTCTGGTGGTGGAAATGTTTCTCTTTCAGCAATATTTTTTATGTAAGTATACCAAGTTTTCTTTCTGTACCAGTTCACTGACATGTGCAAATACTTGTGAACTTTGGTAAGATGTATGTGTTGAGGGGGGGATTAATAATCAAAATGAACTGAAAACTGCAGCAGATTCCACATTAACCGTGTTCAGGGCAGAGCCTGGAAATCAGCATGGAAGAATAATAGTTTTAGTGTGATTCCTCAACCAAAACAAGACAATCTGGAATAAAACGATAATGGGACAAAATAAATAAAAGACTGAAGAACTGTCTGAAACTTAAAAATTCTGTTTGATAATTACCCAAAGTATACTTTCTTTTTAAGGCATTTGAAGATACTTACTTGAATGAGAAACCAAACATTAGAACTATGCTGGAATATGCTGACAAAATCTTCACCTATATCTTTATCTTGGAGATGCTGCTGAAATGGGTGGCTTATGGATTCCACAAATACTTCACAAATGCCTGGTGCTGGCTTGATTTCCTAATTGTAGATGTAAGTATTATTTTTGATCAGTTCTGTGGAATTGATTTGAAAGACTTCTAAGGCAGCCTGACTGAACTGTCCTACAATCTTCCTTCCTGTGCAGAAGCATGGGGCTGCTCTACCAAGAAAACTTGGTCACGGGCTATATATCAATGATTCAGCATTTGCTAACAAAACACAGGGTCCAAATTACATGATCGGGGCAATACCTGTTCACAGAATGACACAGACAACAGTGTTGGAAAGACAATGGCCACAACTTTGTTAGTTAGAGATTCAGATAGGGTTGGCACACACATAGGTATGGATCTAGGCATCGATCAACCCACCTGTTGACAATAAGCCCAAGCCTACAGCCCAGAGCCATGAACCAATGAACAACAGGAGGGCCTGAGCTTGTTGTATCCCTCCTTCCACCTGGGGGTGCCCGATGCATGTCCTCCCAAGTTGGGCACACCCACCACCACTATGCATCCCCTGAATCCTGAGTGAGACCCCCATCTTACCAATGCCAAGTGGCCCTTTGTACCAACTGCCCCAGATCCAAAACCAATGCAACTGCCTTACAAGTTGTGACATAAATACAGCTGACCCATAGCAAGCAACCTCAAACTACAATCACTTGCCCTGAAAAAAGAGGATGGGAGGGTGGGACGTTGCCAAGAGGAGACTAGCCAGTGCCTGGGAGAGACCTGCCTTAAATACCCAGGAGCCAAACCTGAGTGAAGCCTACAGGCTTGACTCAGACCCAGCTCCAGCAGGCAATGAATTCAAAGTAGGTGCTTTGAATTAAATGGCTGCCACCTTTGCGGCCTTTCCCAGGGCTGCATGTGACCACACAGCCCTGGAAATGGCTTCCCCAACCTTGCTGAGCAAGCTGGAGAGAAGCCACTCAAAGCCAGCTCCCTGATCTGCAATGGCGCCATGCAGTAAGTCACGCAACATGCTTACCTGAAGGTCAAGTTTTGCCATCTAGTATATAAAAGTCAAAGTTTGTCTGTTTGGCAGAGAAAAGCTCACAAGATTGCCTGCCTGAGAAGATTCTATGGAATTCTGGGGTTTGCAGTTTAGGGAAGGACCTTTAGAATTCTCAGCCAGAGAGCTCTTGAGCCTGGCTGGTTGCTGTGAAGATGAGGCCTAGCAGCAAGGAGGAGGGCAGTGCATTATCTCAGAAACCAAACCTCTCTATATTAACAACTCTGAATACAGATTGGATTTGGGAATAGGGGAAAAGTTACAGGTACTGTAACAGGTTGAGGAATTAGAGACACAGCAACTCAAATCTGTGTATTTCAACTGCATCCAATTCCTAAGATAAGGTAATTCCTAAGGTATTTCTAACAAGTATTACTTATGAGAAAATAAAATCCTGGGCAACGCCGGTACATATGCTAGTTATTAGATAAAAGATAGTAAAGAGAGAAATCCCTGTTCCTGGGCAAGACACTTCCAGTTAAAGTTGGCTGAGATAGGCTAGATAGACCAGTGTCCTTGGCTATGAAAAGCAGAACTTAGAAAATTACTTTTTAGAAGAATGAATGCCATGCTGAAGCCATCCATAACTGAACAAAAGTAGGATAATGTTCTGGGTCCCAGATCTTCATCCTGCTACTACTCAGTTATGAATGGCTTCAGTGTATTATTATATTTATACTTATTAATAGCTATTTTGTAAGTTCTTTTTAAATGGCAGCTTCATACTTTTAACAGCTGGATCACTGTTGCTACATGGTCTTCCAGCAAAGTACCTCATGTCTAGTGATATCAAAATTTTCAATTTTCTTGGTTTGGAATAAGATTTTTTTTTTCCAGGTTGTAATGCTTACTAAACAAGGCAAAATTTCTGCAGAAGTTAGCTCTGGCTTGAAATGTAAAACACGATTCTGTACATGCGTAATCAGCATTTAGCAGGCCAGGTGTTCAGAGTCAGTTTCTCTGCAGGTGCACATTCAAAACATTTTAAATGCTAAACCTCTTACTCATGCTGTAACTCTTGTGAATTGTCATGAATTATATTCACAATCCTGCTGACAACATATGCTTTTATTTGGAAAGTAGCATCTCTATTTGGGTCAGTCTTCTCTGTTACTTCTTGCTAAAGTTGTATGTGTTTCCTGTCGCCCATCCAGACTTAAAACTAAAGAAATGTTTTTACTGAGCATTTTGGTATGCAAGGGCTTGAATTCCTAAGTAACTTTCTGTCATGGCTAATGCTGAGGACTACAGTTCTTAAGGGGCACCCTTAGTGTATGTACACTAGGGGTGCAAATCTTTGCTTATTTCATCCTTACCTGAGATTACTGATTGTCTCATCCTGGGGTTTTCAAGACAGAATGCTTCAGGAATGGTTTACCATTGTTGTCTTCTGTGAAGTACTCACAATCATTAGCTATTGTCTCCAAGAGATCCTCCACCAGTGTCACCCCTCACTACTGCTGCTGCCAACTAGCTGTTTGACATGTTTAGTCTGGCTGCTCAGCAAAACCCTGTCTGACATGGGAGTACACCCACCATCAGCATGACCTCTTGCATCATGGGAGCATGCAGTCTCACCACGACATTAAAATAGTACCATGGTGGGACAAGAGTCAAGAATTCAAAAGGAAATTTAAACCAAGTGTGGGGATGTTATATTGCCTGCAGGGAACAAACTGCATGATCAAGAAGAAATAAAATGACAGTGGAAACAATACTAAAAAGCTGGATAAAAGATATGAAAAGATACATTCATTCAGTGAAAAACAATTTAAAGGAGAACTCACAATTTTAGAAAGTGAAGTGGAAGGTGCACTGAAAGCAATTGGGAGAAATCGATCGTGCCTCTTCCTCTTCTGGACCCAGCTTGGACATACCAACAGAATTTTTTCAAGCTATAGAGACAGAATCCACTCAGATTCTGACTAAAATCTGTCAACAAATATAGGAAACAAAAGGATGGAAATGATCAATATACCTTCTAGTCTCCGAGAAAGAGGACATCAGGTATTGCAGTAACTGCTGGACCATTGCATTAATATCTCATGCAAGTAAAGCAATGCTCAAAATTCTACAATAAAGACTTTGACCATATACTGAGGGAGAAATGCCAGTCGTCCTAGCTGGATTCAGGAAAGGAAGAGGCATGAAGTGTCATATTGCAAATGTACATTAGACAGTGGAGTGCACCCAAGAACTTCAGAAGAAAATCAGCCTGTGCTTTATAACAAAGCCTTTGACTGTGTAGGTTATGAAAACTGTGGCTTGCTCTTAGAGAAATGGGCATACTAGAGCACTTGATTATCCTAATGTATAATCTATACTCAGGATAAAAGGCCACCTTTAGAACAAAATATAGAGAACTAGTGGTTTCCAATTGGCAAAGGAGTCAGGCAAGGCTGCATTTTATCACCTTATCCATTTAAACTGAATACTGACTGCAGTGGTGGAGCTTGGAGTGTGTGGAGGGGGGTGGGGGTGCTATGGTATAGAGGACGTGGCCGTGGTGCATGGGGGCATGGTCACGGTGCAAGGGGTGGGGCTACGGTACACGGGGGAATGGCTACGAGCTGGGATGCCCCCAAAAAACTGCTGTCCAGGGCGAACTGTCCCCATCGCTGCCCCGTCCCTACGCAACTAACTGACTGCATACGGAACATAATCATAGGCAAACCTGGATTAGACTGAGGAAGGAGGTATGAAAACTGGAGGAAGGAACATCTACAATTTCAGATATGCAGATGATACCATACAACAACAGAAAATAGCAAAGACTTGGAATGAACACTCTAGAAAGCCAAGGAAGAAAACACAAAGGCAGGCTTACACTTGAACATTAAGAAAACAAGAATAATGACCACAAATTTGATACATAATTTTGAAGTAAACAGTGAAAACATTAGGATAGCGAAAGATTTCCTATACAGACAGCCCTCAACTTTTGTGAATTTAACCTCTGTGAATTTGATCATTTGTGGATTATTTACTGCCATCTCTGCTGTTGCCCTACCCAATTTTTATGCTGACTTACAAGCTTCGCCTGGTGTTCACAGCAGTGCCGCCCAGGACAGGAGGGCCTGTATCCCTGGAACCCTCAACAGGTCTAGCTGGCCCTGAGAATTCCTACCACTGCTACAGCCCAGGCTTTGCGCCTGGTGGCCTTTAAGAACAGTGGTGGCACCAGCGGATCAAGTCACTAAACTGGGCTGTGGCACTGGCTGCTCCCCCTAACCTGATGGGGGGGCATTGTGGTGGCACCCCCTCCTCTGCCTCTTTCTTTTCTCCTTGCTCAGGAGCCACTGGTCAGGGAGGCGAGGGGACTATGAAGCCTCATGAGGCTTGAAGAGAAACTGAGCTAACTTCTAATTTACAGAGAGACTGGCCTCCCTTCCAACCTTTCCATGCTGGGGCATGGTGAAAAATCTAAGGAAGAGAAGAGCGTCTCTTCCATCATTCTCAGTCACTCTCTATCTCTCTGCAGTTGGTCACCCAATTTGGGGGAGTTGTTGGGGCTTTTCAGAAAAGAACAATTCTCCCCGTCCTCCACATTTCCCCCTTTCACTACTCCCGTCCTGTTGCACATCTGTTTGGGAGCATCACTGTGAGAACTCCATGTGGTTCCCCTTCCAGTCCTTTCCATTCTCTTTCCTTGTCTGCCATCCAAACACACACCCCCTTTGAGCCAACAGCAAAAGTGGCCAGTTTCTTCTTTTTCTGGCACACTTTCTTTCTTTAGGTCAGGATTGCCCATTCCATTGTATTTCTAGTTTTTAGGTATGACTGAGAAAGCTGGACAGTGGAGAAAGCTAAGAGGAAGAGAATCAACTCATTTTAGAAATGTGGTGCTGAAGGAGAGTTCTGTGGATACCCTGGACTGCCAAAAAGACAAATAAATGGGTCCTAGAACAAATAAATCTTGAACTCTCCCCAGAAGCTGAAGAAGATGGAAACTGATAGGAAATACTTCTGTTTCATTAGTCACTATAATACATGGGTGTTGTAAGTGATTATACACATCCCTTTAGAATTCAGGACAAACTTGTCTGAAGTACTGTTTGATACTTCTTGCATGTATGTGTCCTGTTGCAGGTGGTGGCTCAGGAGTTAGTGGAATAAAAGCAGAATGAACTGGAAACATTCCATGAATCATATGTAAAAGAGAGACAGACTCTTAGGATCTTTGGTGCTGAGGGAGGCCATTTCTGCACTGGACTGTTATAGTGCTTTGATTCCACGTTCAACGTCCTATGGAATCCTGGGGTTTGCAGTTCCGGGAGGGGCCAGCTGGCCCCTCCCGGAACTGCAAACCCCAGGATTCCATAGGATGTTGAATGTGGAATCAAAGCGCTATAACAGTCCAGTGCGGAAATGGCCGGAGACATGCACGTGTGGATTTTTGTATTTCTTCAGTCTATGCCTTGCTTATAACTATTAATGCGTACATATTGTCCCTGTCCCACTATCCCTTTTAACAGCCCTTGAAGAAGCTCACGTAAGTATTTCTTGACCAAAACAAGTTGTGGCCCTTTGAGCAATAAAACCTTTTTATAAGTCTTGTGACTCAGTTTCTTTTTTATATTTCAGATGTATGTAGGGCAGTGATCTACTCTGGGTCCAGGAAGTATTCAAGGTGCTGCACCCTGTCCAAAACAGGCTAAGCACCATGGATGACTTTTTTGAAATTCAGACTAAATCCAGAGCAGATCCATTACCCTACTGACTTCAGAGCCACTAGCAACCAGTGGTATATTGTGGGCCAGGAAGGGAAGTGATACATAATGAATTAATTACTCTAAGTTTTATATCTCTATTTTTCCTTTTCTTCAGGTCTCCTTAATAACTCTTATAGCGAGTCTTGTCGGAAAATCTGAAATGGGCCCCATGAAATCCCTCCGGACCCTGCGAGCTTTGAGGCCATTAAGAGCCTTGTCACGATTTGAAGGGATGAGGGTAAGATGAACGCAAGCCACCATTGAACATCAGCCCTATAAAAGGATATTGATTTATAAGATGCTCCTTTTGAAAGCTACTGTGATGAGGGTGTGGGGTGTAATAAATGGTGTTAGAGGACAGGAGCAGTGATTTCCAGAAGGTAAATCAGAATCTATATACAAGCCATGAGAAGCTTGTTCATAGGCGCAGGATCTTCAGAAGCCTTTCGCTACACACAGATAGTATGGAATCATCAGTGGTTTGGGCCCTACTGGGTTGGGAGCTAAGGACTCGGTGTACAAACCACCTTCTTCAAATAGGTTTGAAAGCCAGTTTATTTCAGCTGAGCAGCAGGACAGTTAACATGTTAATGCAATACTGAAGCCTTTCAAGCCAGGAGATACATTCAAATAGCATCAAGTTTTCTCCATGAAACCGCACTAAAGACATGCTTTATTATTTGCAGTATCTTTTCCTGTCTTCTTGTGTACCGTTCGTGGTGCTCTTTTTCATCTCTGAAGTATGTAATAGTTTGCTTCTAACATATCTAAGGGATCAATCCCCATCCCCCATATGCCCTGTCATAATATCTTAAGACTGGATAAGAACATCTGGTTGAGTCTTGGACCAAATCAAGATAGGAAAGGAAAGACTGTTAAGCTTATCATAGGTATACTATCCCACTGAACATGGTTTTTTTTAGATAGAATTAATTCTATTCATCTAGAAAAGTTTTCCTGTGAAGGGGTTTAAGCAGAGTCATTCAGTATGTAAACTAAACCCACAATTTATATTCAAAAGATTTTGAAACTCACGTTCTGTTTCGCCAGCACCTGTCTTCTCTCTGTGAAGGCAATAATGGAGGAAGAATTCAGATTCTTCTGTGCTAATCAAGCTGTATCGTTCATGTAGTGGGCAACCCTAATATATGCCCTTTTGTTATTTCTTGTCTTGTTCTTTAAAATAAATGTCAATGCCATCATGTAGGCTATTTCATGTATAATCAAAATAAATGCCAAAGCCATCATGTAGACTATTTCATGCATAATCTATAAGGTCTGCATTCAAAGATTGCTGTACTTTGGTAGACCTCAGAATAGACCTATGTATACGGAGCTGATACAATTTATGCTTGATCAGAATAGAGAATTAAAAGTGGTACAGAGAACATCAACGTTTGCAAGAGCAGCTGGTATAACTGCTACAAGCCAAATGATTGCAATCTTCATGCCAATTATTTTCAAAGTGGTCCACAAAATTAGATGTTTTCAAGATGACCCTGGTTTAGAGCATTTAAAGAGGATGGCTAGAGATCAACTAAATGAGCGGGAGATTCTTCTATAGAGATGTTGAGAGAGGTGATGTTGCTGAAATTTTTAATTGGCTAGTTTAAGAGTACGCTTTAGCTGTATAATGCTCTCTTTCAGTTTGAGATTATAGCTGCAGTCCCATGAGTCTTTCTGGAGCTTGCATTTTAATTCTAACAGGAGAAGAACATCTTACTCTGTCACCTATTCTCTCACTCTCTGGTAACATGATGGCAAGGAGGTATTGCCGAAGGGCCTTCTCTCTCCCTGACACTCACTGAAAAACCGCTATGACCAATCTGCAGGCATCAGAAAAGTTGAGAAACGTAAATTTCCCATAGCACATGATCTGAGATCTTTGAAGGAATGGCAGATATTTATATTATAGACTCTTGTTGCTATGCTGTTGAGGGATGACGACAATAGAAATGCAATGGCATCCTTCCAACTGGGCTTGAAATTGGGCTGATAACAAATCAAATATTTCCTAATATTTTAGAAAATGCCTTAGTTTGTTCAGGACAATTCTATATCAAATGGGGGACAAATAGAGGGTGTGTAAATTCACCTAACATTAATTGAAACTTGCAATGTATATATAACGAATTTCCAAGCTATTAAAAGTACAGTCAGGCCCCCACACTCACTAGGCTTAGGGGCACAGGACCCTCACGAAGCGCAAAAATTGCAAATATCAAAATGTGTGTCAGTGGTAAAGGGACTAAGGCATGCTGGGGACAATGGGCACTCAGGGTCCAAACCAGGTCAGGGAAAGGAGAGGTGGGGGGATGGGTTGGCATGGTGTCCCTGTACTTCCTCTTCCTTGTCCATTGCTTTCCTTGGGTGTGTGTGGGGCATCAGGAGACGTTTGCGGCACTGACAAATTGGGATGCAAGTCTTTCTTAGCTGGCCAAGCAGAGGCTGGTGGTGGAGGAGGAGGACCACAGGCAGGTTTTAAAAGGATTGCACAGCATAATTGGAGCTGTTGAGAGGGAAGGCTCACCCAGAAAAGAAGCACATGAGGTGGGGGTGGCAGGGGTTGAAGAAACTCACAAGTGATCAAGTCCGTGAAAGTCAAACCTGCAAACGTGGAGGGCCAACTGTAGTACTGACTTGCCAAAAGACAAATCCTAGAAAATAGATGTCGAAAGGTCAGCTTGGCTTGGGTTGAAGAGCCTAGGAGTTAATTTGGATGTTTGTGATTGCTACAGGAAAAAAAAACACATGTTGGAGTGGTCATGAGAATAAAGATCACCCCTCTTCATTTATCCTGTGTACTAGGAAAGCATTTATTGACAGATCTAAGAAACTATAAAAGTTAGGGCATGGTAGTAATAGCTGAGAAAAAACTTAATATGACTGCTTATTGATAAGGAGAAGACAGGGAAGTAAGAAACAAGTTTTTCTGGGCATCCACCCTTGCCAAGGATTACATTGCACCTATGACCTTCCCTTGTATATTCAGGGGAATATACATGTCATATGGCTTTTCAGAGGTTGGAAGTAGGTAGTTACAAAAAAATGGGTTGCTTTAAATTGATTTCTGCAGTGGCTAGCGATATGAACAAGTTGCATTGCAAACATAACTGAACAAGGGATAACATCACTCCTTCTGCAATGTAACTGTGTACAATCTAAAGTTACCTCTCTAGTTAATGAATTGTGACCTTACCAAGGATAGAGGAGGAATATTAACCTCTTACCATCATAGCAACGGCTATAGTGGGATTCCAGCAGAACAATGTGGTATTAAGGTATGTTGTGATATGGCTCCTAGTTTTGAGAGAAAGGAGGAATATAGATCAGATAAAGAAACAAAAATTGCGCATCTACCTGTCCTTTTAGATTCAAATCATCGAGTACCACATTTAGAGTCTGAAGAAATGGGATGTGTGATTCATGCAGGTATTAAACACCTGAATTCCTAAAGAAATTAGGCTATATGGATATGTGCTACTCTAAATGCTATGGGTTAGATTCAATGTTATTACTAGCTGGAGCTGACCATAAACCTAAATGTGACTTTTTAGTCAAGTCCTACATATGTCCAACTGATTTCAATAGGTCTGCTCCAGTTGGAACCAACATCAGATTTAGCCTTTTATTCTATAAAAATAAGGACTAATGTGGCTGTACCATAATACTATAAACACGGATTATTATACAGGTACCAAATAATGTAACGAGACTCATTTTAATAACTTGATAGCTAACACATTAATTGTTTAAATCCATCAACTGTATTGAGGTTTTCATAACATACAGATGTGTTTAAATTTGTTGGACTGCAGATGATTAATCAGTTATAATGATTTAACTGGTTGACAGGTCTTATGACTGTGGCTTTTCTCACTGTTTGCTGTTTCCTGTCTTTCTCTTGTTACCTTTCATTCCTTTTCTCTTCCACCCTTTCCCATCTATCAAAGGTGGTGGTCAACGCCTTGGTTGGAGCCATCCCTTCCATTATGAATGTTCTTCTCGTCTGCCTCATCTTCTGGCTCATCTTCAGCATTGTGGGCGTCAGCCTGTTTGCAGGAAAGTTTGGGAAATGTATTAACATGACTGAAGCGAATTCCGCGATAAATGAAAAACTTATTAAGAGAATGGAAGATTGCATAGAGTGTAATAATAGTAATGGTAGATTATACTGGACAACAGTTAAAGTGAATTTTGACAACGTTGGCTCTGGTTATCTGGCTCTTCTACAAGTGGTGGGTTTTTTAAAAAATAACACATCTCCCTCTTTCCGTTCTGTGACCTCCTTTTCCCTTCCATTGTTACTTTCACTCTTGCTTTCATCTGACAGCAATAGATAAAAGCAAGAAGTTCTAGTCAGCCTGCTGCTGGTGCAATAATCTCCACAAGGCATTTCTTAAGGGGTGAAAAATATCTCATTTTCCTAATGAATGAAAATCAATTCTTGATAGAGCTGCTTGGTCAAGAAGAAGACTTTTGGGCCAAACCCTGGGACCAAGTGATGACCATTGGTGCTGTCTCAGGGTATGGAACCCAGTGATGTTTTAGGAGCATGGATGGACAGAAAATTCACTGTTATTCATTAGCCAGTGGGAAAATGGGTGTTCCGACACTCAAGAAACCAGACTGGGAAGAATAAGAAAGCTGCAAGAAGTTTGTGAAGTTTTTGTTGATTTTGGTACCTCCTGAAGTTTTTCATGAAATTGTTTTTGCAGAAATATATTGCTAAAAAAATACTGCTTGCAGATAGCTGAAAAACATCTATCTAGTAAAAAATCAATTTTACATTCTGGAAAGTTTGTGTGCGTGTTAGTAAAATGTGCTTCTACACAGACCCTAGAATTTACAAACAAAAAAAAATCTATGTATATTTCTATGCAGCATAATTTCTCAAAACATATCAGGATGTATAAAATCAAAGAATTAAATGAGAAAAGAATCAAATACCTAAACAAAGCTGAAGGTAAAAAAGAACCCTTCATACGTGACTTTTGCTAAGGATGGTACAATACACATGTACCTCAGACCAAGGGGGGAAAAAAGCCTGCAGCTTCAACCATTTAGGTTTGAAAAACATTTTTTTTTCAGCTAAATTGTTTGGAAATTTCTGGGTTTGAAGGGGTGTTGGATCATGATTCTGGTGCCTCACTGAACCTCCCAAAAGTCCCCATGTGGCTCAAAGAGTGCACAGTTGCTACCATTGATTCAAAGTACTCATGTCTTGCTTTTCAATGTAAAAGGCTTCCAAAAGAGTTTGAATATCAACAAAAACAAGACTGTTCCTTCCCTCAGGCTTACAGTCTAAGAATATACAACACAAAAGGGGGAAAAGTGATGGAAAAAGGAAAATTAAAATCAACTCATGCAGTAATTCTTAATATTATAATTCTTGTCACCAGTTGTAGAACAGATTTATTGGCTGTCATGCAGCCAGAGTTGTTGGTCTTCTTGTCATGACCTGGAGTGGAGACAAATCCAAAGAAAGGATGAGCCAGACACCAGAGGTATCTCATCTGGCTTAAAATTGTGGCTCTGCTTTCTGTTTGCAATGGTAATATGTTAATTGGGTCCCCCCAAAATTTCCAGAGTATAATTTGGCCTTGATGCCTTGTTATTTTATTGATTAGCCCTAAGACATTACCTTTACCAACTCTTTGACTTGACATAACTGTCATATATTGATCCAGATTATGGCTCTGTTATTTACTTCAAAAAGATTTTATGCAGCTTTTCAAAACGAACAGTCTTCCCAAAGCAAATAACAATTACAGTTTTAAACATCAAAAGACATTAACCCAACCACCGCCTGATTAAATAAGTTCATTTACTCTCATTTTGAAATTAACATTATGAAATTGTGCCTACACACGGGTTCAGAAGTTCCACATCCAGGCCAATACCATCTTTGTGATGGGCAGTGATCTGTATATGTGTGTGCCTTTTACAGTTTTGCTGCTTAAGACTTTTCTAAAATGGGAAATGTCAACTATTAAATCCAGAATTCCATATGCAAAACATACACTCTATGACTAAATGTTGACCCCCCTACCCAGTGCTCATACCTAATGGCTTGAATCAAGCAGGACTCAAACCTGCAAGATTCTGATTTGTACAGCAAGTATCCTCTGGGACACTGGCCTATACTTATCCAGGGGTAGTGATTCAAATATATTTATCTGTCTGATGTATTCTGAATGAATACAGAGGTATAAGAATAGAGGGCTGGGAGGGTGCTTCACCCCAGGCGGCAATGTTTTGGGGGCATCCCAGCTCATAGCCACACCTCCACATGCCCTGGCCACGCCCCGTGCCCTGCGGCCACGTCCCCTCCGGCCCCCCCTCCACACACTCCAAGCTCCGCCACTGAGTGAATGTGAAGAACTTCATTACTTCTCTGTCATTTCCTTGTCTTCATTCTATATTTCTATTGGTATACCTTTAACAAATGTATCTTTCTTTCTTTCTTTCTTTCTTTTCTAGGCAACTTTCAAAGGTTGGATGGACATCATGTATGCCGCAGTAGATTCAGTAGATGTAAGCCACAGTTTCATTCTTTGCCTTGCGCTGAGTCTAATAGATATTTTGTCCTGTATAATTGTACAATAATATTTTAGTAGAGTCTATTCAGAGTCAAACATAGTTTTAGACTAACATGGATCTTGCTGAAAATGGCAGAAAAAGAGAGAGGCAGCACATCCCTTTCTGTGCCCACTTCAGCAGACTTGTTTAGTGAAAAAAGCAAATTCCAGTTGTTCATCCCCCCCAATCAAGCTGAGGAAACCCATCCTGTCTACATCAAAACTATAAGATTCCATGTCTTTCTTCCCTTCACACACCCCTTCTAAGCAGGCAAAGGGAATCTCTTTCTTCTAGCAACTGCAAGAATGCAGATACCTTCTTCTGTTCCCCAGCCTCCCAGCTTGGGCAAGTAAAAGAAAACCAATCCAGTCACTTTTTGTTATCACTCGGAACTGTACATCAAAACGCCAAAAAGCCTTGCTCGCTCACCTCACCCTCTTCGTTCTCTGTCTTCGTCCTTTCCTGCCTCACTCAACTCCGTGCTGGGAGAGCCATGCATCATGGCTAGAGACTGTGAACGAGACTAGAAGGACCTGCTCAACTCTTTCTCTTCCCACCGTTTATCCACTCAGAAACCATCTACATGTCAACCCCTCCCTCTGCAGGGAGAAAGAGATGGAATCTACGTAGCTTTTCTCCTCACAGAATCAGCTTGGGGAGATAGACATATGTTTGCAAAAGTAAACATGTGTGCAGAGGTAAACATTTGTTTTCCACTTCTGAGAGAAAGGTGGCGTATGAAATAACAAAAATAACAACAGCAATAATAATAATAATAACAATAATAACAGGTGGTGACCTTTGAGAAGGTTACCTTGCTTTGGATTACCTCTCCCAGAAGCCCCCAGTCACTATAGTCTGGGAGATCCTGGAAGTTATATAAAAAAGCATTTTTTCCAAACTCTGCTGTCTCCCATGGAAAATATGTGGCATGGTTAAGTACCAAAGCGTAGCAGGCTTGGCCCCATAAGCACCATGGATTGAATCTCTGGCTAGACCCTGAGTCTCTCCCTATATAAGTTGTTCTGGCCCTCTTGGAAGGAGAATAAGGCATGAATAGGTCCATGGTATCTTCTGTAGCGATGGAAAAAGATTCGCAAGGGAGCTAAAGCTGCAATGATCCTTTGATAAATTTCTGCTTCCCACATGAAAACATTTCTCAAGAACTGTTTAGATCTAGTTTTGTAGTGACCTAAACGCAAAGTTAACAACTGTCTCTTAGTACTGCAACCAATGGGGAAAATGAACATGTGTACAGGTTCAAAATCGCACTGTGCTAACAGGTCTCTACTGTCTTACACAGCTTGATTGCTTATCTGTTCTTCCCTTCTATTTGTTTCCCACTGCTGTTTCCCATTTGTTTTTCACTCATCTTTCATTATACTTTTCATTTCTGCAGACAGAAAGCCAACCGAGATGGGAATACAACAAATATATGTACCTCTATTTTGTGATTTTTATTATCTTTGGATCTTTCTTCACTCTGAACCTTTTCGTTGGTGTCATTATTGACAATTTTAATCAGCAGAAGAAAAAGATAAGTATCCAGAAAGTTTCTCTGTTTTGTTTGTCCCACTAAATGTAAGCTCATGAAGAATCAAAATAGGTAGAGCAGTATCTTCTATTGGACAAGCCTTTGTTGCTGAAAGAATATGCATGCTTTTGAGGTACCCGGAGCCCTTCATTTTGTGGAGGCTCTTACTTACACTAGAAGAAATTGGGTTCCTAAAAGGCTGCTTAAAAAGAAAAAAAATTGTTCACTTCTCCCCAGGGTTCATTTTCTCTGGCTGTTAAAATAGAAAGCCATCTCTTCCCACTTTGGAAAATGCATGAAATTGACAAATGGAGCGCACAGGGGTTGGGGCATAGCAGTGTGAGAGCTTTCAATGAGACTCATACAAAGGAAACAATGTATGAGGATTGATCTGAAGAATCATATGGGCAAGAATAGTTTCATGCATTTTTTTTGTAAAGTGGAGTGCACAGATAACTTTTTAGAAGCAAAGTGTGTGAAGTAGGATATGTAAATAAATAAAAATAAAACATTGAATAAAAATGTGTTGAATACCATACAGACAAATCCTTTCCTACTGATGCATGCCAAAGCTTAAAACTGTGTGTTATTGGTCCCAAATTTGCTGTTGGCCAAGATGGTTTCCAGGCTCACCCCCTGAGAGTATGGCCATTTTTGTTCTACATATGGGACCTCTACAAGAACACTTATATTAGTTTTTAATCATGTACAGTCTAGATAGGTATGATGACATCACACAGAGAAAGTTAAAAAAACCCAATGTGTACATTGATTCTGAAAGTGATCTACAACTTATTTGGTAGACTGGGGCAGGGGACAGCTGAGGAATGTTGATTTGACCCAAATGATTCTATGTGTCTTACAAATCTACATCTCTCCAATCTAACAATTTAACACCAGTCTAACAAGGTACATCTGCATCTCTCCAATCTAACAATCAAACACCAACTTCAGCTTTCTAGGACAATATGGAACTTTGGTATCTCCATCAAGGTCTTTCCTGATGTAATAAAGCAAAAGAAAAATTACTTAAATCCAAGGAAGCATAATTATTATCTAAAGTGGGGATTACTTTCTCTCTGTGTTGAAACAATATATAACTTGCATCCAATAATAGTCGTTGTATTATCTCCTTATACTTTGGTGGAGAAGACATCTTCATGACAGAGGAACAGAAAAAATACTATAATGCCATGAAAAAACTGGGATCCAAGAAACCCCAAAAACCCATCCCAAGACCACTGGTGAGAAGTACTCTCTAACAGTTGCTCCATGTGAAAAGTGTGTAAGAAAACAATGCTGTAAAAAAAAAAAAGACGTCAATGAGTAACAATGGCTGGATGGGTGGGGGGGTGGATGACTGTGGAATAAACTTAATTGGTGAAGACAAAGTTTATTCTTGGGATTGCCCATGAATTTTTGAGTCACATTTGATTCTTGCATTTTAGTAGGACATGAAACTATTCAACATGGCATTTCCTTCTAACAATCAGTGGTTGGTATTGATTATATTGGAAGCAATCTCATATTTCCTTCACCATATTAGAACTGGTGATAGGATTCAGATTAGATCTGTCTGCTGGTTTTGGGATATGGGCTGTTTCATTTGAAACTTTTCTAATGCGGATAGTAAGGCTACGGCTTCTCAAATAATTTTAAATTAGTTTTTTTTTTAAAAAAAATAGTCCTACGAATAGTACACCAAGTAAGGATTGGACCTGATTTGCTGACCTATGCTCTGTTCTAAAAACAGGGCAATAAGAGGGCCTGCTTCATGCTAGGAAAAATGTACAGCACAGGGCTGAGGGAAGCCTTGAATGCTGCCTTATATGTGTGATGCCACAAGGGTAAGTCATCACTGGAAGAAGAATTCCTGTAGCATCCAGCTGCTCCGGAGGTGCCCGGTATCCACCACAGAATGAGGCACTCCTTTTGGCTACTCATTCAGTTGCAGCAAATAAAGTAAAACAGGAGTTGAAGTCTTTATATGCCCTTACAAGAGCTGTTCCACAGCCTTGAATTTTTTAAAACTGTTTGGCAGG
This sequence comes from Cyclura pinguis, assembly GCA_030412105.1. NCBI lineage: Eukaryota > Metazoa > Chordata > Lepidosauria > Squamata > Iguanidae > Cyclura > Cyclura pinguis. The sequence goes on along the minus strand of CM059604.1, from coordinate 131,060,445 downwards.
TTTTTTGTAAATTGTGGCTTGCACAAAAAGAAAAGCCCTTTCACAAAAGCAGTGTACTTTTAGCAAAACTGTGGTCTCTTGTGCAAATTGATCAATCGATTGATTCACTGGTGGCAAAAGAATGTTCAGTTGGGCCTCCACTTTTGTGGCTTAACTTTAATGGATTTGCTTATTTGCAAGTTTCTCCAATCCCTGCCCCCCTCACTTCAAACACTTCTCTTCCAGGGGAACCTTCCCTCTCGGCAGCTCCAATCAGGCCACGCAGCCCTTTAAAAACCCACCTCTGATCCTCCCCCTCCTCCTCCACCATCAGCCACTGTTGGCCGGCTAAGAACGGATTGCAGCCCAGTTTCTCAACACCACAAACCCTCTCCTGATGCTCCCCACACACCCAAGAAAGAAGATGGGCAAGAGAGGAAGTATAGAGTCATCATGCCGACCCACCCCCTTCCTCCCTCCTTTCTCTGACCTGGCCTGAAAACGGGGGCCCTTTTCACATGTGTGTGGGGGGGGAATGGGCGAAAATGCCCAAAAACGGAGCTTACCTGAAACGGGGTAAGTCCGTCGCCACGTGGAGCAGCGCGAGCTCGCTGCTCCGCAGTCCTCCGGCGTCCCAAATGGTGCCTTCCGGTTGGTGGAGGCTCTCCACCAACTGGAGAAGCTCACCAGCTGGAAGCCCGCCCCCGGCAGATCTGCAGGCACGCACTTGCGCGCGCCTGCATATCCGCTTTGGAGCCAGGCGACGGAGCGGCGCGGGGCTGCGCGCTCCGTGCTTTTTAAAAACCTCAAAAAAGGTTTTTAAAAAACACGCAGCGCGGCTAGTTCCGGCCGCTCCTGAGTGGATTCTGGTGTGGAACTACAAAAAGTAGTCCACGCCAGTCCACTCTACGGTGTAGAAGACCTCCGTCAGAGGTCGCTCTGCACCATTTCAGAAGCCCGGTATGGAAATGGCCTGGGTGCCCACTCTCCCCACCGTGCCTTGGCCCCCTTCCCAAAGACAGACATACACACACACAAATTTTGATATTTTCAGGTTTTCCACTTTTGTAGGGGTCCTGTGCCCCCAACCCTAGCTTATGTGGAGGGCTGACTGGATTTTGTGCAAACAAAATTATTACAAAACTTTGCTAAATACGAGAAATCTTACGGTGGTTGACGAATTTGGGCGCGTGTGTGTTGATTTGTCGAAACAGCCTTTCTTAGTGAGAATGAGAAAATGTTCGTGTATTCTTTATATCCCTAATGTGAAGAGTTTGTAGGTGGTTCTAAGTAGGGAAAGAAGTGGATGCTGGAAGCTCTTTAAGCTCTATTCTCTTTTGAATGGCACCACTTGGAAACTAATTGAAGCTGGAGGCCTCTCCAATTAGTGGATATTCTCCAACTTAATTCCTTTCCCAAAGAATTCATTCCGTATTTAGCACAGAGGTAGATCCTGCCATCACTAGTTGGGTATTTAGAATTTTGGTAACATATAAACATAATTTTAATTTAATTGGTTTGGTTATTCATCTGTTATGTGGAAAATGATTAATCAGATAAAAACTTTAATTGATTGACAGCCCTTAAAATTAATATAACTGCAAAATGGTTGTAATTTGTAGATGATTAAGTTAAGATTTCTTTGCAATAGTCTCATAGTCACTAATGGAATCCTTCCACAGTGAGGCCAGACAGTATGCAAAAAGTGGCCATTCCTTGTGTGGAAACATGGATTTGCTATAATCATAAAACATACCATGGGTAAGAGGTAGAGAGACCCTACCCACAATTTCTTTGGAGAGATAGGCTTGAGAGTAAGTAGGAATTGGGGGTATGCTTTTCACTCATACCAAGTATGATGGCAACAGCAGTAATTCTCTGCGTGATGCAAATAGGTATCAGAGCATCCCCCTACATCATAGATATCAGCAAGATTGCAGGATAGAATGTCCCTTTCCTTCTGGAAAAGACAGGGAAAGAACAGAACGGAGGAGGCACCATGCTTTCAGCGGCATGGACATCAGAGATGGAGCTTCAGAACAGGGGTGCAAGGGCCACCTGCATCTTAATAGAACATGTGTTGCCCATCTACATCTCCGCAGACAGCAGTTGTCCTAAATGAACAAATATACCTAAATGAGTGGCTATAAATTAAAATATAAATTATTTTAATGACTGAGCATGGGAGGACACTATATAATGTAATTTATTATTGTAATTTAGTAGGTCCATATCAGATCCTGAACACCATTTCAACTCTTCTTTTTCCAGAATAAATACCAAGGATTCATTTTTGATATTGTAACCCACCAAGCATTTGATGTTTCCGTCATGGTTCTCATCTGTCTTAATATGATCACTATGATGGTAGAGGCAGATGATCAATCTCCAGAGAAGACATATGTTCTGAACAAAATCAACGTCCTCTTTATCACCCTCTTCACAGCAGAGTGTGTCTTGAAACTGGTGGCTCTGAGATACTACTATTTCACCAATGGATGGAACATTTTTGACCTGGTTGTTGTGATCATGTCAATTGTTGGTAAGTAATCACATGACAATGTCCTTTTGTCTAATTTTTGGCAAGCTCAAAAGTAAGCACTTTTAAGCACTTACTTAAACCTGTTCCATTGAAATAAATCGTCTCAGGAGTGCATCTCAGTGGGCTCTCTGGCAACTCTGCATTGCAACCGGCTGTGCTGGCATTGATAAGGGACTAACATAAATGCATCAATATGCTGACAAGTGTCAGGCATCCACCCATCCATCCAGATAAAGCTCTTGTGACAAGGAATCTCACAAGAATCTCAATTTTATGGTTTGAAAAAAGTGCCTGGAGTTTGAGAGCTTTCCTTGTCCATTGCAAACAGATGAGGGACCCAAACATATGTCAAAGGGACTGAGATTCTTAAGGATTGGATGAAAGAACAGACAACAATGTGGAACATCTCTAGTCTTTGTGCACAGAAAAGTAGAGAATTGGAATCACATGCTGTGCACAGATGTGGGACATATTCTCTTAGATGTCCTCAGTGAGCTCACTATAGAGAAACCCTGAGAAATGAGACTAAGGGGCTTAGATTTGCTTGGCCTGCATGCCAAATTAATTACCAGAGAACTTTTTTTTAGAAGGAAAGTTCTACCTTTAAGAACAATGTTCAAAAGTCACCAGAAAAAGATAGGTAGGAACAACATCTAACAAAATAGATGCTAGCAACAACATGGCACTGCAGTGGAAAGTGGAAGAGGAGAAAGCATATTTAATTTTAACAATGAAGGATTAGCCTGAGACAAAATCTGTTGAAGAGCCATCTATTCTCATGATAAAATTCTAGATTTTCATTACTGATTTTTCCTCTTTAGGTAATGTGCTTTCTGGTATTGTGGTTTCTTTCTCACCGACACTTTTCCGGGTGATCCGCTTGGTGAGAATAGGACGAATACTCAGGCTCATTCGCTCCGCGAGAGGAATCCGCACTCTCCTTTTTGCTTTGATGATGTCCCTCCCTGCTCTGTTCAACATTGGCCTTTTGCTTTTCCTAGTGATGTTCATCTATGCCATTTTTGCCATGTCCAACTTTGCCTATGTCAAAATGGAAGCTGGGATTGATGACATGTTCAACTTCAAGACCTTTGGGAACAGCATGCTCTGTCTTTTCCAAATAACTACGTCTGCTGGCTGGGATGAGCTTCTCAGCCCAATTTTAAATACTGGACCTCCATTCTGTGATCCAAACCTCAGAGTTCCTTCAACTTTCTCAAAGGGGGACTGTGGAAACCCTGCCCTAGGCATCATGTTCTTTGTTACTTACATCATTATATCCTTTCTCATAGTTGTGAACATGTACATTGCAGTTATTTTGGAGAATTTCAATGTTGCTACAGAAGAGAGCACTGAGCCTTTAGGTGATGATGACTTTGAAATGTTTTATGAAGTGTGGGAAAAGTTTGACCCACGCGCAACTCAATTCATTCCGTATTCTAAACTTTCTGACTTTGCAAATACTCTGGCAACACCTCTGCGTATACCTAAGCCCAACCAACATGAGCTCATAGCAATGGATCTTCCCATGGTGAGTGGGGACAGGATCCACTGTTTAGATATCCTCTTTGCTTTCACCACAAGGGTGCTGGGAGACTCTGGAAATATGGACACCCTTAAATTACAAATGGAGGGAAAATTCATGGCAGCCAATCCATCGAAGGTATCTTATGAACCAATCACCACCACACTCAAAAGGAAGTATGAGGAGGTGGCTGCTATTACTATCCAGAGGGCCTTTCGGAGTCATTTGCTCCAACGTTCTATGAAGCAGGCTTCTTTCTTACGCCGTCACAAAACCTGTGATGGGGATATCCTGGATGAAGACGCTCCAGAAAAAGAAGGGCTCATTGCATTTCTCCTGAATGAAAACTATATCAGAAGCCCTGATAAAACCCGAACACCATCCTCAGAATCTATCCCTCCATCCTACCACAGTGTCACTGGAGCTCTTGATGAGGGTTTTAAGGGAGAAACTGCCAAAGCTCCTAAAAGTGAAAAACCTAAGGATGGACAGCTCTCTCCAGGGAAGGATAAGAAATCTAACGTGTAGTTCTTTTTCTCAAGGACACCTTAAAATAACATTAAAACAGAGACACCAAGCAACAACTATCTTATTAAATATACAACCGGCAAAAGAATCTGAGGAGACTATAGACCCTAGATTACAAACATTTATCATTTTTGACCACGTTGCCATTAACACTTTGGCCTGCATGAGTAAGATGGATCTGTGAAAGGTCATTGTAACTTTGCATCAGGATTGTTTCTTAGATCCAGATACCATCACAGTGATGATGGAACAGTTCTCCTCTCACTGTAGCAAAATGAGTTTGTGGCCACATAGATGATAGCTTTCTAGTCTCCATGGGGAAAAAAAAATAGCTCCTTCCGGTCGGTAAATAAAGGGCTCGTTCACTGGGCCACCCTAGAAAGCATGGAATAGGGGCTGTGTATGGAAAGGCTTGCCATCCAGTTGGACCCCATAGGCCCCATTTTTTTAAGCCCTAACATGCTTCTTTTCTAAACAGAGGCAACAGGAAGCCCCACTTCTTCATCATTTTCTTGCAGGCAATAGAAATATGGAAAGTCACCACTTATGAACTAACAAGAAAAGTAGAACTAAATGGAAAGCTGTCGGCATCATCATCAGTGCAGTCTGTTATTGCTGTTATTACATAATTAATATGCATAGCGTTTTACAGGACAAAACAAAAGCAAAAAATAAATCCTCAGTGATTCAAGGAGTTTACAATATAGCCAGTGCATGATTTGCTGATAGGCACCTTCTATTGGAAATGACTTAAAATGGTAAGCATACCCAGAATCACCATGATGTGTGTATATGTGACTGTGGTCATGTTACTTGCCATTGGTATAAACAATAAACAGAACCAACTAGTAATACAGATCTTTACTGCTTGACTAAGGACCACTACAAGTCGCAATCCAGAAACACCTAAATAAAAAGCCTAATTTAAAAACAATATTAACCTTTTTTTAAGATGGGAAGGCTGACAGAATCTTTTTTTCACATCCCAGGGAGACAATTCAAAAGGATGTCATGTCTTTAAATAGAGTCCTCCAAGACTGCCTTGAGCTACCAAGACACATGTTTGAAGACTTTGCTCAGTGATGGTAGATTTGATACTGGGCAAATGTTATCCAGAAACAAAGGATCCAAACTTGGTATCTCAATTGCTGCTGCACTACCACCTCTTTCAGGACAGCAGGAACTACACTGCTCAAAAAGGCATTAATCATTGCTGAGGCTCATATTGCAAGGCTTCACTTGATAGATTTCACTAAACAAGGAAGGCTACGATTTAAAGAACAGGTGTTGAAATCTTTCAGTAACTTGCCAGTATCTAAAATGCACTACAAGCTGAAAATCATCCATAATTACCTCATCAGAGGTAATTGTGATTGCATCTATTGATATCCAGATTGGATCATAATGTAACACAAATTGGCCACAGCAAGTCCTCAGCGGCTCTGCAGCCTGACCCCACTGATGACCTTATGAACAGACCCTCTCTATAAATTTAGCTACCTTTTTCATTTTTTAAAAAATACACATCAACTTTAGTAGCCGCCATTATGACTGGTGATAGTTGCTCAAATTAATTACTCATTGCAGAGATTGAAACAGAAGCATTGATATTAATTACTTTAAATTACTGGGTTTAAAAAAATACCTTTTCTGCCTGAAAAACATTAACATAATTTTGAGACAATTTTTCTGGAAACAATATGGTGGATAATGTCTTCATTTGCTATGTTGCCCCCTCCTCCCACTTTGCTGCCTCCATTGTTGTCTTCACTGAAGATTTTCCTTCCAAAGTGGGCAATGTCTGTGAATGGCATAAAGCACAACAGACAACATGAAGAACAGGAGGGATGGAGGGGGACGAGGAAGAGGAAGCTGTAGCGCCAAGCCTTATGGTACGAAGCCACAAACAAGAAAGGAATTCTTCCAGTGTGAGAGAGCATGCTGAGGGAATGGACAGACAAAAACAGAGAAGAAGGAGCGCTGGCTTTCCTCTTGATTTTCTCCATACCATCCTGCCCACCCTCTCTTGCATTTGGCATCTCTTCTTTCTCATTTTTTTTTTTTTTTGTGTGCAGGCGAGTAGCTGCAGATTGATCTCAAGGAGAAGAGATTGACCATCCTGTATTCTTCCTGATTTCCATGCTTTAGTTTTGCTCATGCTACTCAGGTGTAGCCTTTTGTTTGCCCACTTGGTCATACCATAGTAAGCTACATACTATCTTTCAGTTTATGAGTCCCGGAAATATTGTATTGGTAATGCAGAGGGGGCTTGAATCATTTTGTTGGGGTTTGAGGGTGTTCTTTGGGAATTGCTGAGATCTTGGGCTATTTCTTTGTTACTGAGTTTATATTCATTGTTTGGTAGCTGGAGTGCTGGACTGGTATTTACCCTACCACCTCTGTCAATTGTGCTGTCTTGCTTCTACCTCTTTTACTGCTATCATGCCACTGAAGAAACTTCTTTTCCCTACACCTTTTTTCCGTGTGTGTACTTATTTGTAAACATGTTCATTTCTTTTCAGTTGGTGGCTTGGTGAGAAATGGGGTTTTCAACAATTCATGGTGCTCTTTCCTTCTCTTCCACTTCCGAAATAGGGATAGAGGACAAGAAGAGCAACATCACGGATGCAATACCAACTTAGGGTTAATTCAAGTGCAATAAACACCCTGTGAAGTGAGGAGGCAGGTCTGCTTTCCCTTCTCTCAGACAGCAGGGCTATGGTGTGAGAGGCATGGCCACTATGCACGGGGGCATGGCTGCGGTGCATAAGAGCGGCCAGGGCACAAGGGGCGTGGCTACGGGCTGGGCACCCCAAAAACATTGCCCCCCGGGGCAAACCACCCCTCTGCCCCCTCATCCCTACGCGACTCCTATAGCACCCTATCCTTCCACCATTATACGACCCTTGCTTTCCCCTTTCAGACCCACCACCTTAGGGAATAAGGGGTAAGCCTCTCTGGTCTTATTCAAAAGGATTTGATAATCTGTGGTAGCATGTGTCTATCAAGAATAGAACTGAAGAAAACTATTCTGCTGAGTCAGGAATTATAAAAAATAGAATGCAATCTTTACAAAAACAACAAACAGGGAAAAGATTTTGGGTATTGTCAGTATATCTAGGCAAGACAGAACTTCCAAAATGTCTAATCAGATTTCTCAGCTCAAATCAGTATTCAGGTACAAAGTTTTGATACCCACTCAGACCTTTGCCTTCCCCTGCTCAAAGTCCTAATCCCTAAGTCACGGCCTCACTTTCTGACCCACTCAAGTGATTTGGTCTCTCCTCTGCCTCACTAGGCTTCCAAGTAAACCAAAACTCTTACCAGCAAAACTTTTCCTCCTTCTCTCCCTGAAGCAATCTCTCTAAAAAACTGGAAGTCATTCCCTTATATACAGCTCCTCCTCAGAAAGCTCAGCCCTTCCCATGCACCAATGGGCTGAGTTCCTCTTTTACCCAAAACCCCTTGGGTCCCTTGGCAACCTATTGCTAAGGCTGGGCTGCTTCTCAGGCTAACCGCACTCCCAGGCTTCATCACATACACCCTTTTCAACATTACCATATTTAACATAATTGCTTAAAAGTAGTGTAAATATAACACAATGGCATTTTCTGACTAACTTTCCTATCTTGACTCTTTGTATGTCAAGAGAAACTTCCTTTTTTGTCATCCTGAACCAATCAGTTTCAATGAACTCTCATAACAAAAGAAGAAAGAGAAAATTTATTTTATGTCTCATATTTTATAGTTGAGAAACTTAACTCCGAGCATAGAAGTGATTTAAGCCCCCATTTCTTCAGCCAACTCCATCAGTCCATCCATTAATCACTGACATGGGAAGCCTTGAGACATCAGATACCATTTTTCCTCGTTACAGCTTCTTTTTCTTGACCCTCTGGAACAGATTTCTGTGTTGTTTTCAAGCTTCTTTCCACCAATGCACAGTTGTCTTTTGCTGAAAAGGTTTTTATGTGTAAAGTTTTACAAATCAAGCCTTCTTTTCACATGATGTATTTTAGAAGTGCACCTCGGTTTTTTAAAAAATGTACACATGAAAATGTAATGTGTGGATCCAATAAACGTATTCAAAAAATATAATCTAAGGCCATTTCTGCACTAGACTGTTATAGTGCTGCTATTCCACTTTCAATATCCTATGGAATCCTGGGGTGGAATAATAGCACTATAACAGTCTAGTGCAGAAATGGCCTAAGTATGCTTGCTGCAGAGCCAAGATTGGCTCCAGCTCCTGGCTGAGGGTGCGTTGCTGACAAACCTAGTTTGGATGTAGTACAATGTGTGAAATGGCCCTTGGCCACAGCTGCAAGATTTTTTAGGCACCCGGAAAAACCTTGAAGCAGGTTGTGAAAGCAACATTTCTGTTATGTTTATGGTCAAGTTTCTGGATATAATTTCCAAGAAACTACTGGAGACATTTCTCTTCACCAAGCCTTACAATGCAGTGGTAATTTTATTCTGATTGCATCAAACTAAATGGATCAAGTGCTCAGAATCCATTGCTTTAGCAGACCCTTGGGGGAAGAATGCTGAGGATAGTTTCCACAAATCACCTGTACTGTGGAATTTAATAGGACTACTCCAGAATAAATGCAGGTGGTTGTGGCCATTTTTACATGAAACTGATTCCACTCAAGGAGGCACTGTTGGGCTGTACTGTTCCAATTTGATGAGGCTTTGTGCTTTAAACAGCAGATCACTGCTTTGAATCGGCAGCAGCAAGTGGTTTCAATTGATATTTGAACCATTTCTTGTCCTCTCCTTAGCTTTCAGTTCTTTTTTTATTGTGAATTTTCCCTGAGCAGACTGAATTCCCATTTTATGTAGTAATCTCCTGAAAATTGCTCACAAGATTGTTTTTCTCAGGTGTTGACATACTGAGTCCCGAGTTCACACAAGAGTGAGCACCCTTGGTTGCTATTTGCCAGCCTTCTCCAATCTGGCCCCTTCCTGATCTTTTAGATTTCTACTTCTGTCATTCTGACCATCAGCTTTATTATACAGTCCAAAGCACCTGTGAAACACTGGCTTGGTAAACAGCTCTCTACATTTATGGTACATGCACATTTTACCATAGTTCCCAAATGCACACAAGTATGGGGGCACTAGGAGCCTTTCAGATAGTGTCTAGCTTCATTTCTCCCCATCCGTTGCATTAACGGAAAACATAGATAAAGGCTTTACTGACTGGCATCCAAAGGCACAAACTGCCTCACTTCAAAAAAGCTCATTCACACAGGGTTGGTTGTTATGGTTGCTGAGTGAAGACTTTGCATGTGTGGAACCAGACTCAAATATGTTGTTTGGGGTGGAGCGATGAGAAAAGTGTGAAACTAGGTTCCTATCTGCCAAAGTCTGGGGGCATCAGCAACTGTGTCCCAGGACATTCCTCCTAAGCTGTCTGTCTGGTAGCAGGAGTTTTTGTTGTCCTGGGCTTACTATTGTCTCTCGCCTGGTCATTTTCCCTCAGTGCATACAGGCAGCACCTTTGGGACAGACCCCTTACTGAGCAATCAGATGGAGAGAGAGTCAACCCAACTCACACACTCCAATGTGCCTTCCTACACTGGCATCCTTCTGCTCTCATAGTGGAAGTTGGCAGCTTTGTTGCTGTAGTGCAGAATTTGTCTGAGTCGGCAGCAAGCAGGTACCAGGCAGCCAGGTGACAAGCAAGGTGCTGTATGTCTGCCTCATGGCCTGCCCTGCACCCCTTCGTGCTATCTATCCAAGGCATCTTCTTTTTTCTTCTTTTTCTTTTATTCCAAACCATATCCTACTAGAAAGTCCCATCAAGAATGGTTTTCATCAGGAGGCAACAGGACCGGTGGGCTAGAGTGAAAAGGAAAGATCACCCTAGTAATGCTAGCTAGTCATCTCCGTAGCACCTTGGGGGTGTGGGGCTAGGAAAACCTGCATTTGGGACCACATAAGCCACAAGATCTTTAGGAGAAGGGTTTCTGTCCTGTGCCAGACTGATGATCCTATACAGTGCTTGCTGCAGTGTACCCAAAAGGTTTGTATTGGTGTCTTTGCGTGTGAGGATTCCAAGCCCTTGGTTAGTGTTTTCTTATGTCTGGCTTGGAAACAGTCCCTTGGGAGGAAGACATTCAAGTGCATACTGGGTTGAAGTTAGATCAGGCCGAACTTAAGGTCCAGAGCAGCAGATGGAAGGCAATGATGCCAGATGCAGATAGAAAACGGCTGGTCACTTGGGGACGGGAACTCAAAAACGACACTTGAGACAAGATTTTCACATTTCTCATGTTGTGAATATTGTGTGCCTAGAAAGCAGCAACAAAGGCAATGAGATGGCACTTAAATCAGTTGTGTAGGGACGTGGGGGCGGGGGAGATTCGCCCCAGGCGGCAATGCTTCTGGAGTGCCCCGGCCCATAGCCATGCCCGTGTGCCCTGGCTACACCCCACACACTGCAGCCATGCCCCCGTGCAAGTGGCCACGCCCCTTGCACCATAGCCCCTCCTCCCCCTCCACACACTCCAAGCTCCGCCACTAACTTACATAAAAAAAAAAGAAGAGAACAAACTTTAGGAAGTAGTGTGACAAGATGGTTATAGCTGTCTTTCCCAACCTGCTCCCTGCCTTCAGATGAGTTGGATTACACCTCCTTCCGGCACAGTCTGTGGTGGGCATAGGCCAAGACTATTCAGCGCATCTGGGCACTGGCCAACATATCTGAGCGCATCTGGTAAAGCTAGATTAAAGTGTCAAATATGTCCTGGTGAAATCCCAGGTTCAAATATTCAGTCAAAGTCAAAGCTCACTGGATGACCAGTTACAGAAGCTCATTGTAACCTACTCCCCACTGTTTTGTTGTAATGACAAAATTTGGCTGGAGAGAGAACAGTGTATGCTGTCATGACAAACTAAAGAAGCTATAATTGTGCAAATACATTTATTGATTTGATTTTTTTTTAAAGAACCGTATGTAGATAAATGACAAGAAAAAAAGAATCACTACCACCTAGGAATGGTATAAAGCGAAGTGAGAAGCTGAGCAAAGGAAATAAAATGGAGGCCTGTCAGAGGAAGGGGTGTTAGTGCTTGGTCGTTCCCCCAAAGCATCAAACAATAAATCTGCACTGACTCATATGGGGACTCAGTATTTCCCATCCACCTGCTGCAATAATCCCTTTGCCCAGCAGAGGGGAGTGTTGCCTAAACAGTGAAGGTTATGCAATGATTCTCTCATCCTTCTGGCTCAGCAAATATCTGAAAGGTTATTTGAAAGTTCAGCAGTTTCAGGATTTGGTGAGCTCTGCCCAATCACAGGACCCCTGGTGAGTTCTGTAGTGCAACCGCTTGAACCTAGCTAGCCGGGCTTGCCTGTTACCTAATACCTACACACCTAAGGGAGCCTGAATCTAGACTATAGGTTGCTGTTAGTAGAATGCCACAGAGTAAAGATGGCAGGAGACGGGTGTGAGGCACAAGAATGGAGCCATAAGGAATGAGAGCTTTGCAGCTGAGATCTGCATTTGACGTCTGCTCCTCAGGCAGCCGTTATCAACGTTTAGTGCTGTGCTGTGAAAATCTCCATATACTTGAGATCTAAGTATAATTTTATTTGTTTAGAGTATTTATACCCCACCCTTCAGCCAAAAAAGCCTCCCGGAGTAGCTTTGTTGTTGATTGTCGTGTGCCTCCAAGTCATTTCTGACATATGGTGACCCTAAGGCGAACATATCGTGGGGTTTTCTGGAACTAAGAGTGTGTGATGCACCCAAGGTCACTCAGGTGGGTGTCCATGGCCAAGAGGGGAATTGAACCTTGGCCTCCAGGGTCATAGTCCAATGCTCAAACCGCTATACCACATTGGGTCCCTCCAGCATAGCTTACAAATCATTAATCTGACAGCTCCCTGACATAATACATAAGAAGAAGGAAAGGCCAATTGGGGCGGAGATACTGGCTGCCTTTGTGTCCCTCAGAGGCTAGAGCAATGGCAGTTGGGATGTAGAGGGATGGTCTCTCATTGCCCACTGAGCCAAGCTACGGTGGAGCTGTCCCTGGCACTTCTTTTCTCCCTTAGAGGCCAGAGCAATGGCAATTGGAACATGGAGGTAGGGCCTCTCTCACCAGGAGCTTGGCCAAGGCACGGTAAAGCTGTATCTGGCTGAGCTTCTCCTGAGGCCAGAGCAATGGAACTGGAGGGAAAGGTCTCATCACCTGCTGGGTCAAGGCACAATGGAGTTGTTCCTGGCTGCTCTTCTCTTCCTCAGAGGCCAGAGCAATGTGAATTGGAGTGGAGGGAGGATGCTAAAAGCATGGTTACAGAGGGTAGCTGAAAGTTTGGCAACTTCATGGGCCATGGGTCCCCATTCGAGGGAAATTTAAAGAGAGTTGTTCTCCTCCATAACCAACACCTGCAGGTAAGTTTCTGTCCCTGTGGATTCCTTCAGGAGCCCAGTGGATCTGGTATTGACTGAAGACTCAGGGGTTCATTTAGGCTCCATGCCCATACAAACCTCTTCTTTTTTATCCTGCAGGAACAGACTTTAACTTTTTATTTACCTCCTTGAGAATAAGAAAGGCAGTAGTAGCTGGTGACCTCCGTATCAGTGGCACTGAGAATCTGATCTGAGTTTTAGAGTGAATTTCATCAGGCTATCTAAGGTATGAGAAGCAGCATGGTGAGTATTGGACTATGATGCCGGAGGGTTCAAATGACCTTAAACAAGTCACACTCTCTCAACTTCAGATTAAGGCAAAGGCAAGCCCCCCTTGGAACAAATCTTGCCAAGAGAACTCTGTGCTAGGCTTGCATTAGGGTTTCCATAAATCAGAAGCAGCTTGAGAGCACACAACAACAATGTAGGATGCAGAACCCTACGCTCAGACTAAAATTCAGACTAAAACCTGGAGGGGATTTACCACATCACTGACATGAAAGCCACCAGCCATCACCGAAGAAAAGCCACAGTGGCATATCAGGCTGAGTGGCATAAGGAAGACTGCAGTCCTTAAATCTGGGCTAGTAGAGTTGGTGACTCTTTTGTGTTGGCAGTCTGAGTCTGTGCCAGATGATGATTGACATCAGAAAAAGAAAACCAAGTTTGGAGAACCATTAGTAAGAGAGCAATGATTTTACTTTATCGCTTTGTGCCTTCGAGTGTCATTTCCAACTTATGGTGACACTAAGGTGAACCTTTCATGGAGTCACATTTAAATACAAGTGTACTATGACTGAAGAATGTGGGACTGAATGCAATATTCAATATGCTGAATATTGAAACTCTGCAGTCCCTCCATGACTATCCTTCTTCTAGCCTGCTTCTTTCACTAGGATTGCCTCCTATGTTTTCTTCTTGGTCTGTTCCTGATCTGTCCAGCCATATCCAATGTACCCATGGAGCGTGCCTTCTCCACTTCAGGTCAACAGAATCCTTTTCTAGCCACTGGGACCTGATGTTGAGAAGACTCAAGAGAGTGAGCCTGTGGCAGTTCCATTCCAGTGGCAAAGCTGATACATGTGCAGAGAATATCATACTCACATTCGCTTGTCAGCTGTGAAGTCACAAGGAGACCAATACTCTGGAGTCTTTTGTGATGTGTCTAGGGATTGATCCTCTGCCTTCTTATCTAATTGAATCAAAGCTTAAGTAAATGTATCAAAATGCAACAAAAGTGCCTTGAAGGAAGAATGTGCTTTATTGCACAGTAACCTCTTACAAGAGAAAGCAACCTTTCCTAGATGGAAAGGATGAAGTCATCTTGATTTGTTTGATCAATATTTATTTTATTTCTTTTAAAGAACAAACCCTGCTTTTTTAAAACATGAAATACATTCCAGTTGGCAGACATTGGACTCTACTGAATGCAGATACCCAACCAAAAATAATAAAGCCAGTAAGAGTAACAGAGTTTGTTCTTCTGTGCCTTCAAGTCATTTCTAACTTATGGCAACCCTAAGGTAAACCTATCACAGGGTTTTCTGAGGCTGAGAGTGTGTGATACACCCAAAGCCACCTGATAGGTTTCCATGGCTGAGTGGAGAATTGAACCCGGGGCCATTTCCGCACTAGACTGTTACAGAGCTATTATTCCATGTTCAACTTCCTATGGAATCCTTTGAGGCCCCTCCCTAAACTGCAACCCCAAGATTCCATAGGACATTGAAAGTGGAATAATCACACTATAACAGTCTAGTGAGGAAATGGCCCTGGTCTCCAGAGGCATAGCCCAATGCTCAAATCACTAGACCATGCTGGATCTCAATAGTCAGTAAAAAATAAAAGTGGTCAAAGCAGTTCAAAACAAATAAGCAAACGTGGAATCTTATAATTCGTAAACATGCCTTAACAAAAAAATATTGAACATCAGTATTTTGGAAGGTCTACATTTCTACAGTGTGATGGCTAGTTTTGATTTCCACTGAACCTAATCAAATTTACTCATCTCACTCTGTTCCTCTTACAGTAAGGGTAGGGAATGTGTGCCGTTGTCAATGTGGTTGATCTACAACTTCCATCAGCCCTAAACAGCATAACCAATAGTGAGGGCTCATGGGAGCTGCTTGGGTCCCTTTCCCACTATGCAGTTATAGGGCTATGATTCCATTTTCATTACAATGGTAACATCCTACGGAATCCTGGGATTTTCAGTTTAGGGAAAGGCATTTTAGGATTCCCTAAACTGTACACTATCAGGCCTAGAATTCCATAAGATGTTGCCATGACAGTTAAAGTAGAACATAGTGCTATAACTGTGTAATTATAGGGACCCACAGCCATACTTCCTCCAGTCCTTGCCTTCCAACCAGAAAGAAATGTAAGCATTCTTGTATCCTCCTGAAGGTCAAATTGAACACTTTGAAGACAACCCAGGAGGAAAAGCCAAGGTACAAACCCATGACCCAGGGGTAGGGAGCCTGGGGCCCTCTGAATGTTGTTGATCGGCAACTTCCAGCATTTTTAGCTATCCTGGCTGGGATTGCTAGAAAGTGTAGTGCAACAATATCTGGAGGGCTGCGTGCTTCCCACTCCTGCTACACACAGTTACCCAGGGCTAAGTCACACTCAGTTCCACCAGGCATACTTCTGAGCAGACATGCATTGGGTTCTACCTCTGTTATTTCTTTTTATATCAGATCTGAGCACAGAGCAATAGGGAACGACTACCACTGTGCAATTTTCCAGTCTCACTGATCTACACAAAACCTCAGATTTCATGAAGACTTCCAAGCAAGTGTGCTAAGGCAGAAATGGGAATCATGTGGTTCTCTAAATATTATTGGATTGTATTTCCTAGCACCTCTAGCCAGCCTAGCCAACAGTGAGGAATGCTAGGAACTGCACTCTAGTAACATTCGGAGAGATGTACGATCCCTCCTTGAGAGCCGATGTGGTAGTTTGACCATCAGACTACAACCCTGGAGACCAAGGTTCAATTCCCCCGTGGGGCATGGAAACCCACTGGGTGACCTTGGGTGCATCACACACTCTCAGCCCCAGAAAGCCCTGTGATTAAGGTCAAAAATGACTTGAAGGCATACATCATGTTCCTGACTAAGGATTCTAGCCTGATCCTGTACAGTTTCTGTTGTTGTTGTATGTGCCACCAAGGCAGTTTTGATGTATATTGTTGCATGCTTTCAAGCCATTTCTGATTTACAGCAATCCTACAGAGACGTTTCTTGGCAGAATTTGCCAAGAATGTGGCAATTTGCCAGACTTTGCAATTTATCAGGGGGCTCTCTTGCCAGAATTGTTCAGAGGAGCCTTGTCCTTACCGTCTTCTGAGGCTGAGGGAGTGTGAACCACCCAGGACCACTCAGTAGCTATCCACAGCTGGGCAGGGGTTCAAATCTTGGTCTCCCAATCTCCTAATCCAACACTCAAAACCACTACAGCATGCTGGCCGTCTTGGACTTGCAAACTCATGGCAGTAGCTTCCTTGATTGAAGTGCAATGTATAGTCCAGCCTTCCTCTTCTCCAACCATCTTCCATTTCACAAAGCCCCACTTCTAGGGGAGATTTCAGGCTTGGTCAGGCTTTGTTACATGCCTTCAAGTCAATTCTGATTTAGGAGGCCCTATCCTAAGGGGCTTCTTGGGGAGATTTATTCAGAGGAGGCTGGCTCTTGCCATTTCCGCACTAGACCATTTCTGCACTACACTGTTATAGTGCTATTATTCCACTCCCAACATCCTTTGGAATCCTAGGCTTTGCAGTTTAGTGAGGGGCATTTAGCATTCTCAGCCAGAGACCTCTTTGGCCTCAGGAGACTCCAGACCCCAGGATTCCACAGAATGTTGAAAGTGGAATAATAGCACTGTAACAGTGCCGTGCGGAAACGGCCCTAGAGCGTGACTTGCTCAAGGTCATCCAGCGGGTTTTGATGGCCGAGAGGGTATTTGAACCCTCGGGCTGCCTAGTCCAGCACTCAAACCACTGTACTCTACCATGCTGGCTCACTGTGCAGGCTAACTTAGAAGTAAAATCAACTCATCCTGCCTAAGGCCATTTCCGCACTAGACTGTTACAGTGCTATGATTCCATTTTCAACATCCCATGGACTCTGGGGTTTGCAGCTTAGGGAGGGGCCCTAAACTGCAAACCCCAGGATTCCATAGGATGTTGAAAATGGAATCATAGCACTATGACAATCTAGCGCAGGAACGCCCAAGCCTTACCAGCCTCAGGTTACGACTGGCAGGAAATACGCCAAACCCTCCCGGACCTTTCCGCGTCCTCCCCCGTTCTTTCTTCTTTCCGGAAACTTCCCTCCCGCGCCTCCCACCCTCTTCCTGCTCCTCGGGGGGCTTTCCAGGCGCCTCGTTGCAGCTCCGCGGGTGGCCGGCAGGAGCCGCTGGCGCCTCGCCCGAGAGCCGTCGCTACCGCCGCGGCGCTGGCCTGCGCCTGGCGAACGGGCGGGCCGGGCGAGGGCGCAGACAGCGCGCCAGCCGAGAGCGAGCGCTCGGGGAAGGCGGTGCGTGCGAAGCTCCCTCCTCCCCGCTTCCCTTGCTTGGACCGGGCAGGCGGGCGGGCAGGCGGGCGATCGGGCGGGCAGGCGGGCGGGCAGGCAGGCAGCCAGCCACCCACCCACCCAGCCAACCAACCAACCAACCAACTACCCACCCAACCTAGCCAGCCGATCCCTTTCGCATCCAAAGGCGCGCGGCGGCGGCGGCGGCGGCGGCGCGGCTTCTTCCACCATGCGCCGTCGGGCGAGGCAGCCGTCGAGGATGGCGAGGGGCGGCCCCGGGAGCCGAGAGTCCCGGCGATGAGGGAGGCGGCGTGCGGGTCTCGATGCGCGTGAAGACCGTTCTCTCTTTGGCGCTTGGGAGCTATTTAAGCGGGGATCTTAAAACTATGCCATGACCCTGGAAGTGTGCCTGGGCTCGCGGGGAGGAAAAAAGTATTAACTCCACAGTAAGTTTCTTTCTTTCGTTCGCTATTTATTTTTTTCCCGATGACCGGGGATTCTCCTGGGCGGGTGGGTGGGGTGGTGGCTCGTGTTGGTGGCCGTGGATTTGGGAAGGGAAACTACCAGCGGAGGTAGATCCCGCGATCGTCCCTTCCCTGTGGCTCCTGAAGTTTGCTCTTTGGTGACTCGAGTCATCTTTCCTTGCTCGTACGTTGATGCGATGCTGGGTTTAAGTTACATCGTTTTAGGGGTTTTAGAGGTCAGTCTTTTTAAAGTCTCCGGTCTACAAAGAGGGGACTGAACGACTCCGAAGAAACTGGCTTCCCTTCGCAAAAGCATCTCGAATCGAATTTATTTATATATACGCACTGCTAAGTTTGACTTCTCTTTCGAACCGGCGCCGCTTGCCTTAAAATGAAAGACAGACGCGAGGTCTTGAAGATGGTTTTAGTGGGGAGGAGAAAAAAAAAATCGAAATACTCTTTGTGTTCTTTCTTTGTCGGAAGCGGAGTTGAGATTTTAGTTGCCTCCGTCAACGGAGATGGTTTTTGTTTCTTTATTGCCAGCCTCCATTTTCTTTCCAAAAATCTGTAACTCAAAAGTTGGGCACTTTCTCCCTTGTTCTTGTCGAGTCGGATTTTTTTTTTAAAGAAAGGAATCTAAGTTCTTACGTAATAATAGAAATGATGATTGCGTGTTATCTTGGGGTTACACGTTCTCTTGGGGATTATGGGCTTGAGGCTGGTATGCGGGTGGGGGGGTGAGCAGAGTAGCGGTAACTTTCTAGCAGTACGACATTTGGGGGGGGCACGACGGTTACGCATTTAAAATAGTGCTGGGAATCCATAGTTTTTCCGAATGTTCACATATATATATATATTTTTAAGAGGAGGGTAAATTGAAAAAAGAGGGATTGGACATTGTAACCCTCTCCAGAAACAGGCCCCCCCCCAAAGAAAAATATGAACAAAAGTAGCTTCTAATTGTGGTTGAGGAATCATAGGCATTTTCTGGTGGGACTTTAAATGTACTCTATAACCCCTCGTCCCCCTTTCGAGTTGGGCTACAGACACGCAGGGGGAGCCCAGTTTGACTCCCTTGCACGGATAGGAGTCTCTCTCCCCAAAGACAGGGCGTCTAGTGGAATAAACACTGCCTGATCCAAAGAGGATTTGTCAATACTAAAAATAAACAGACCCTCAAATGTCTTCAACAGGCACATGTCCAGTTTCAACAATATTTCAAGAATGACTAGCAGGAGGTGTTGAGGCTTTTTGATTTTTTTGGCTGCGCGCAAGCGGGAGCTCTGTCCAGGGTGCTGAAGTTTAGGGTTGGTTGGCGCTTTCTCCTTTCCCTCCTTCCGGCCTGAAGCCTTCCGTGGCGCGCCTGCCTGTGGACCGGCGCCTTCCCCTTCTCCTGGTTCGCTTTCCAGGGTGGCATGATTGACAGGGGAAGGGTGGTAAAGGAGGGGAGGGGAGGGGAGGGGTGGGGTGGGGGAGAAATGGGGATGTGTTTTCCAACACGTATAGCTGATCCTTGCTTTTGGCCTGGGAAACCAAGGCAGGTGGAGTCACAGATGGAAGAGGCAGATCCCATAAGCTTTCGGGAACTCAAAAGGTCAGCCCAGTGGGGGAAGCCAGGAATGAACCCTTTCGTTCCAAGAGGGCAGCACCTTTAGGGGGAAAGCCTCAAATTCTGGTGATGTCAATAAGAAATAGGTCGCTGTTCCTGGGGATGCCAAGCCAGGGAGCCTAGGGTGGAGGTGAGCAGAGTGATGGAGAAGGTTCGTTTCTTTTAGATGAGGAAAAGCCTCCCTACCCTTAGATGATTTCCATTATTATTTCATTTCTTCCACAATCAACGCACGACATTTCTTTAGACAACTGGGCTTGACCCGAAACAAATTTAAGCTGTTGGTCTGTGGTACGAGTTGTGGTATTTTTAGATTTACACATCAAAAGATTTCAGCGTTATGAGGTTGAGTTTACATAATTCGTTCAACGTGACTGGTCAAAGTTAATGCTCCGAATAATGTTTCTACACATGACGCGGAACCTGAGAGATGATTTCTGTGTGTGTGTGTGTGTGTGTGTGTGTGTGTGTGTCCTGGAGTGCCTCTCTTTTCTTCCTTTCTCTCTCCCCCTCCCCACTTTGAGTTTTGATGTTTAGCAAAGGATTAAGCAATGTAGTGTCATTCCCCTGAGGATCCAACAAGCATTTGGGTGACCCTAAGGAACAAACATGACAAACTCACAGTGAGAAGAACTACCCAAGGCAATGTGCACAGTGTCAATGTGCTGAGTAAATTTGCACATATTTGCTCTGGTTTCTTCCACTGTTACTAGATAAGAGAGCAAAGGGGAGGCAGTATAAAATAATGGCTAGGGACAAAAATCCCTGTCAAGGCTATAAAGCTCATTGGCAGGGCTTGGGCCTACTATACTCTCAACCTGACCTGTTTACATGACATAATGTGCCAAATGCATCTCTATATATGAGCTCTTACATAGGAAGAGAAAGTTAAGAGGTGACATGAATGCTATGTTTAATTACTGGAAAAGATGCCGTATGTCAGATGGCTCATGCTTGCTTTCTGCTGCTCCAGAGTCAAGGACATGGAGCAACAGCTTCAAACTTCAGGAAAAGAGAGCTGCCTAAACATTGGGAAGAACTTCCTAATGACAAGAGCAGTTTGACAATGGAATACGCTGCCTCAGAGTGTGGTGAAGTCTCCTTTGGAGATTTTTAAACAGAGGCTGAATGGCCATCTGTCGGGAGTGCTTTGTTTATTCCTGCACGGCAGGAGGTTGGACTCAACAGCCCTTGTGTTCTCTTCCACAAGGGAGCATGCAAAATCCTCTTGGTGGCACTGGAATTTATTTCAGTTTAAGCCTCAGCCTTTCCATAGGGTTTGGAACATATAACAGTTTGGAGGGAAATATTTAGCAGACAATACATGGGCTCTATATACATAGATATTTACCTTTCTTATTTGTACTGTATATGTCCTTCAAGGAGCTCAAGGTGGAGGACATGGTTCCCTGTCCTTTGTTTATCTTCATCACAGCCTCACATAACTGAGAAATCATGATGGACCCAAAGTCACCCCAGTGGGCCCCATGACTGAGTGAAAAGTCAAACCTGGGCCTGCATAGTCTGTGTCCTGAGGCTCACTGCTTGCCTATAGCATGCAGGAATTTCCTCCAGATGGACCATTGGCTCTGCAATTTTGCCTTTGGAGCACCCAGTGACTAATGGGCATGGCTGACTGGGCTGGCTTGTAGGATGGTTGTTTTGTTTTGTTTTTGGCGAGGAGCTTTTAATGCACTTTGTACAGCAAGAGAAATTAAAGGACAGAGACCTTAAAATAACCTGATGGCTGCTTAATGGGGGCTGGCACAAATCAATAACAACTGGAGAATCCTGTAGCTGTGCACAGTTCCCCACAGTCATTCAGACACTTCCAATCCAGCCTTTTATGTCTGTAAGGACTGGGTGTGGATGAATAGGGAGAGACCAAGGCCCTCTCTTTTTTCCATGTTGGGCTTAACCTAGGTCTTGTTTACACATGTCTGTGACCCATAGATTCTCCTACATTTGGTTATTGAATGTGTGAATGATTTCTTGTGAAGTTGTGTGTTGAGGTGATGAGTCAGCACATGAAGCTTCACTTGTTTGTAGCATATCTGCAATGGTCTACTTTAAGCTCATATTGTAGAGATAGCATATAGGCAGGTGGTGTGAATCATCTCCTAGAAATACCATCATCCACATCTACTCCTGTGAGATGCAGTAGCTAAGTGAAGGCCCATATTCCTGGACAAACTGTAAGGTCCATATTTGTTTATGCCACCTATGAGGTGGCTTTTTCCAGCTTTTCCAAGGTCGTGCAAGAGAATGTAGGGGGACTTCATGAAAGATTTGGAACCAATGGGTCAGAGCTCAAGACAAAATCATGTTGTGGGTTGTAACTCCCAAAATCCTTCAGCCACCATGGCCGGTGACCATGCTGGTTGAAGGATTCCAGAAGCAACCCTAAATAATCCATGTTCTAAGTAGACACAGCTGCTGAGCATGTGCTAGCTGGTTTTGATCTCTTTTTGGTCATTTCTTTATGCATACCCATAATGCTCAGCACCAGCTTAAGGATTATGTTGCCCTTTGGAGAAGAGGCTATCAGCAGGACAATTTAATTGGCAAGGGAAAGAGCCAACAGAATTTGCCAGTGGAGGGAACATCCCAGAGTCCTTTGATGAGATGATTCAAACAAGGAAACCAAAGCCGTCTGCCAAATGCAACATGGTTTTGAAGGGTTTCATGCAAATGCAGCATCTGTTTCTTTCAGCAGAAGGCTAAAACAAGTGTCACTAAGACCACGGAGACAGCCTAGACCATGGCAGGTCTCTCAAGACAGTGGTCCAATTTTGTAGCAAACTTTCACTCTTTCAAACAGGGTTGCAGTTGGTGTGTCATCCTAAAACACTACCTTTTCAGCACAAGGAGATTCCAAGGGCAAAGTTTCCTCCTTGTTCTGTGGACTCAATGTGCGTTGCATAGTCCAATGCCAAACCTGAACTGTGGGAAACCTCTACATCAGAGCCGGGGGATCTTTGGCTTTCCTGAGGTTTGGGACAGCATCTGCCAGAAACCCCTTTGGAGCTTATCTGGGAGTCAAAGGCCAGAACATCTGAAGGGACAGAGGGCAAACCTTCTTCCAAGAAACAGCACCTGCATTTCCTGAAGTTCTTTGCACCTCCTTTCCTTCTGCAAATGAATCTCCCTTATTTCTGTGTAAGAGGAACTGAGCTGTTCTGTTGCCCAGATAATGGCTAAAGTGCCATTCAAGCTCAGTATTGCTTAGGCTCAATTCTATGTGTTGGAGTGTTTTTTGGAATGTGCACAAGTATTGCATGGAAACTTCTTCCTTGAGTATTAAAGTTAGAACACCTAGATTTCAGTTTTTATTGATGTGTTTAGTCATAGTTCATTACAATTTTTTTAAAAAAAATACAGTAATATAATGCCTGTTGAGAGGGCCTCGGTGTATTTCATGCCTTTGTTATTCTTTTTACTTATTTATTATCCTTTCATATTTTAATAACCTGTCCCATCAAGGTGATTTTGAATCTTGCTCAGTGCTCTTAAAACCAATTTTCAGCACTGCAGTATCAACATGCATATATAGGGAGAGAAAGAGAGAGAGGGAGAAGGAAGGGGGGGAGACAGAGAGAGAGAGAGAGAAAGATGAACACACAACTTCATATACAGAGTTTTAGAAAAGAAACATGGTAGGCATCTAAAGATACTTGTGTGTAGTTGTTTATTTTTTTGCACTATGATTCTTCAAATCCCTCAGCACTCCAAGCAATAATGCCCAAGGTCCTGCATCATAGGCTATGATATGCAACTTTATGATGACAGAGCTATGCCAGTGATGTGATATGGGGGGCAGCCGGCAAGATGTCCTATTGCACAAAGGGGGGGGGGATCCCGCTGCAGTGAAAGGGGGGGCATTTTTCTCACTGGGCCCTGGGCACCCAGGACTTTTCCACTGCCCTCTGTTCTGAATTTCCTATATCCTGGGGCTCTGTTGGAGACCATTGTCGCTCCTCTCCTTGTGATATCGCTGCAGAAAGGCAGCTTGTCCCACAAAGTGCTGTTCTGTTGCCCATTGTGACTGATGTACAGCAGCCTTGTTGTTTCCTCCACCTGTGAAATAGGCCCAGTGGTACAGCTGTGACAATGCTCCTGTCCTGGGACTATAACTATTGCACAACGCCACAGTGCTAAACTGTTTAGTCATAAGTTGGCTTGCTGTGGCCACTTGCGCACTACACTGTTCTAGTACTGTTATTCCACTTTCAACCTCCTATGGAATCCTGGGGTTTGCAGTTTAGGGAAAGGCATTTAGAATTCTCAGCCAGAGAGCTCTTTGACCCCAGTAAACTACAAACCCCAGAATTCCACAGGATGTTGAAAGTGGAATAATAGCACTGTAACAGTGTAGTGTGGAAATGGCCTTCGTCTTAAATTCCAAAGAGGGTGCCAGCCAGTGTTTGTAAATGCAGTTGAAAACTGAGGAAGGGGTAACAGGGGAGGCGGATCCTAAGCCTTTTCTACCATTCTGTTTCGCCAGTCAAAATCCTACCCGTAGCTGACATTGGTTATGCTTTTCCCTGGGGAGCAAATACTTTCGTAGGAGGATGATGATGATGATGGTGGTGGTGGATAGGATGTCTTAGACTGGAGAAATCCCTTCTTACTCCATATCTCAATGGGAGACATTGGGAGAGGGAGTTAATTACACTTGGCCCTCCGTATTCGTTAAGGTTAGGGGCGCAAGATCCCTGCAAAAGCGGAAAAATCACAAATTTCAAAACGTGTTGTGTATGTGAGTGGGAATGGGACTGAGGCGTGGTGGGGAGAACAGGCACCCAGGGTCCAAACCATTTCCGCATGCGAGTGTTATAGCGCTGTTATCCCACTTTCAACATCCTATGGAATCCTGGGGTTTGCAGTTTCGGGAGGGGCCGGAAGGCCCCTCCCGAAACTGCAAACCCCAGGATTCCATAGGATGTTGAAAGTGGGATAACAGCGCTATAACACTCGCGTGCGGAAATGGCCCAGGTTAGGGAAAGGAGAGGGAAGGGGGCTTGGTGTGATGGCCCTGTACTTCCTCCCTCATACCTATCTCTCTCCGTATGGGGAGCATTGGGAGAGGGCTTGTTGTGCTGAGAAACTGGGCTATGCGCCATCCTTATCTGGCCAAGCAGCAGCTGGGGAAGGAGGAAGAGGAGGAGGAGGACCAGAGGTGTTTTTTTAAAGAGCTGTGCAGCCTGATTGGAGCTGCTGAGAAGGAAGGTTCCCCCAGAAAAGGAGTGCCAGAAGTGCGGGGGCAAGGGTCGGAGAAACTCGCAAATAATCAAACCTATGAAAATGAAACCTGCAAATATGGAAGGCCAACTATAGTAAAAACAAACACCCCAGTCCCCCAAAAAATCTTGATTACAGATTTTGTGTGTCATGGCGGGTTTGACCCTCGGAAACTTCTTGGCATGCAGAGATTTAAGTCAGCTTTCTGAATCTCAACCGTAATGTTTAAACCCGGGGAAACACAAGCTTGTTGAACTCAATCTCAAGAGCCTTCTGGCAAATGCAGGTTCTAATCAAGACCGGGCACATTTTACTGCATGATTTTAAAATATTCCTCTGTGGTTTGTTTTTTTTTAAAATTAGCATTTCATGAATTTCTCTTTGGATTCCACCTGCTGGGTTTCCAGCTGTATAAAACAAGGGAGGGGAAGCAATTCAGACAGAACATTTGCAAAGCAAAAGTGGAGAGTTATAGTTGTGGCCAAAAGCTTATGAAAAGTGATTAGCGATTAAGGCTTTGGGACCAGTCCACCAGAAAATGTTTTTGCATAAGCTTTTGTGGAAAGGAACCTGAAAAGCTTTTTCTGTGGGTCTGCGAGGCCTTACATTTGATTTGTTTCTTTATTAAAATATTCCTTTTCTTGACTTTTTTGTAAAAGTTTTGAGGTAGCTTAGAATCTTTTTAATGAAAGTTGTATGATCATGAAAAACAATATAATCAATATATTATACATTTTACATCACGTTCTCCAAAGAATCTCAAGGTCAAACCTTCGATTCTCCTATTCCATTTTTTCCCTCTATATTCGTAACAACTCAGTGAGGTAGGTCAGACTGTGAGGCAATTTCCATATTTCCACACTAGACACCCCAGGACTCCATAGGATGTTGAAAGTGGAATCAGTGCACTATAACAGTGCATTGCGGAAAGGCCCTCAGAAAGACCTTGAGGTGAACCCAAGGTCACCCAGTGAGCTTTATGGCTGAGTAGGGATTTGAATGTCGCTTTTCCCTGTCCTAGTCCCATGGCCAAAAATAAGCCAATTGGAGCCCACTAAAGAAGCCCCAAAGTTCTCCCTCTTCTGCTAGCCAGATTTTGGGAGAACCCCAAATAGTCGATAATGAGATGGATGCAAGGACTGCTTTGGAGGTGACATTCTACATCCACGGTTCTGCAGTCAAAAGGGAGAGGTAGTCCACCGTGTGATTGCTTTGCACTTGGAGAATTAAATGGATTGCATTCATCTGAAGCTGGACTCCTGGGGCTGTTTTGTACTGCATAATTGCAGCAGTGTGATTTTACTTTAACTTGTATGGCAACTTTCTGGAGTTTGTAGTTTGGTAAGGTGCTCAAGCTCTCTGGCTGATAATTCTAAATAGCCCTACATAAACCGCAAATCCCAGAATCCTGTTGGATGGACTCATGGCAATTAGTGGCATCATAGTGCTATAACTGTGTAGTGTGAAAGGGACTCCGGTTAGTTCTGTTCTTAAGGAGTCTATTACCTCCTTGCAACCATGCTAATTGGATGAAGGCCTTTCCGCACTATATAGCTATTGCACTATGATTCCACTTTAACTGCCATGGTTCTGTTCTGTGGAATCATGGGTTTTGCACTTTAGGGGGTATATTTAGCAGTCCCAGACAGAGAGCTCTAGTACCTCCTGAGACTACAAGCCCCAGGATTCCATAGGAGGCAGCCATGGTAGTTAAAATAGAATCATAATACAATAATTATGTAGTGCAGAAAGACCTACACTCAAGCTGCGGCAGCCCTAGGATGTAAATGAGATGTTCTGCTGTACTTTAACCGTCCATATTGACTTGCCAGGCTGTCAACAGAAGACTTTGGCTAGTCCCATTGTATAAATAAGGAACCCTTTCTTGAGGGAATGGCTGGTCTCTGTCATGGAAAGGGATCCCAGTCTTTGTGGACCACACTCAAAAGTTTGCCGTCTTTGGATGCAGTGGAGTCATAGCACCATCGGACCTGGCTTTGGGACAGCAGATGCCTTGGCCACATGCTGTTTGATGACCTTTTGCTGGGAGATAGGCTCCGGAATGTGGAATTTTCCTGGAGTGCTTGGTAGTTCGTGGCACCATCATCCATGGTACCTTCCTGCTACTCTTGGCAGGGATGGCGGCTCATGCTAATGTGTCACAGAGATCCTGTGCCCGTCTAGCAGGCAACCTGCCTTACACCATGATATCAACACACGATATCAATGCGGTATTTTCCCCCCCACACGCTTGTACTGTTCCCGTTCATCTCAATGACACACAGGCAATTTTTGTTTGTTATGTTTTGTTTGTTACTCCTGTTGATATTGCTTACATATTCAGGACATTTGTTTTCCTACCCTTCTCCCAAATTGCTCAGAGCAGTACAAATGTTGCCCCTATTTATTCTTCACAACAACCCTGCTAGCGAGCTTGGGCTGAGAGATAGATAATGACTCGAGAACATCCGGTGAGCTTTTTGGCTACTGGCCATGCAGTCTGTGGGATTCTGAAAGGTAGTCCAAAAAAAACCAAAACAAAAACCAACAACTTTCTTAAGCTCTTTGATTGGATAGTATGGTTCTTTTTAAATAACCCAGCACTTTAAACATTTTACCACACTTTCCAATAAAAATTACCTTTTTGTTTTAAAGTTTCCAATTTAAGAATCCTTTGCTTTTGAGTGTTAGAACTGACCTGTCTTTCTTCATCTTCCCTTCCCTTCCCTCCCCTTCCCTCCCCTCCCTCCCCCTCCCCTTCCCTCCTTCCTTCCTTCCCTCCCTCCTTCCTTCCTTCCCTCCCTCCCTCCCTCCCTCCTTCCTTCCTTCCTTCCTTCCTTCCTTCCTTCCTTCCTTCCTTCCTTCCTTCCTTCCTCATCTCTTTAAAAAAGTGTGTACATTATGGCAGAGAGCATTTTGAATCCAGCAACCCTCAATCACTTTTCAATATTTGGGATCCTCTACATAAATAGAGCTCACTTCTCATGCATGAAGGACCCTAGGTCAATGAAGTACGCAACTGCCTGCCTGACAGGAGCAAGGCTAAATTTTTCCTGACGCATGAAGCTGAAGCGCATGAGGCTTTGTCTGAATCAGTATGTTCCTTTTTTTAAAGTTAAGCAACTGACCCAGGAGGCTGAATAGTCCTGGGCTAAACACAAAACGTTGTGCAGTTGTAAAAATCAACGTTGATGTCACACAGTTGATTTTTTGGAAAAACACGCATACTTAAAGGGAGAAGAATTGGAAGATTTCACGACAAACCAGGTGTTCTAAGTAGTATGTTCTTGGAGGACAAATACAGCTTGGAGAATTTAGACTTCTAGGCTACAGTGGTCAGAACGCTCCTGCCAGCGTAGCCAGGGCCCAAATAATAACAGTAACTTTTCCGAGCTCTGATATGAAACTGAGAAGCATACCCCAAAGGGATATATGAGGACATGGGGGACAGCCTTCTTTGCTTTAGCCCCTTAGTTGTACAATATTCTCTCCTCAGACGCCTGATTGGCTAGCCTCACTTTGGTACAAAATTAAAAGATAGCTCAAATCCGTATGTCATACATGATTATAAACTGTTTTCACTCATGTTAAACTGCTGGATCTTTTAATAGGCTTTTACACTGCTTAAATTATCACTGTTTCAAATCTCGAAGCTGTCTGAAACAATTTAAATTGATTTTATTTGTGCAGTGTCCTGAGATCATCTGATATAGGGTGGGATATATTTTAATGTATCCTCCAACCATCTCAATTTGGCAGGGACAGTCCAATTCATCCTCTGTCACCTCACTTTTAATATGTCCCAGTTTTTCCCCATCTTCCCAATTTACCCCTTTGTCTTCAGCTTGCCTCAGCTGCTTCAGACTGAATTCATAATGCCAAAGTAGTTATCAGCAGGGAGAAAGAAGAGGAAGGAGTGCAGTTTAGCCCCTGCCTGTTGGTTCTGCCAAAAGCTGCAGCTTTTCCTAGCTTGTGTATTTTCCCCTGCTAATAACTTTTGCCATCTTGACCACACTCTGAAGCCATTTCTGCACTATACTGTCATAGTGCTATTATTCTACTTTCAACATCCTGTGGAATTCTGGGGTTTGTCGTTTACTGAGGCCAAAGAGCTCTCTGGCTGAGATTCTACATGCCCGTCCCTAATTTGCAAACCCCAGGATTCCATAGCAGGTTGAAAGTGGAATAATAGCACTATAACAGTGTAGTGCAGAAGTGGCCTGATACTGCTCGGGTACACATGTCCCAGTTTCCATCTGTGAAATGTTGTGAAGGTTTGTTTTAATAAATACATAAATAAATACCTGCAAGCACAATTGTTTGTTGCAATTTTTTAAATGTATGTATTAAAACAAACCTTTCAGCGTTTCACAGATGGAAAGTGGGACATCTGTGGCCGAGCAGTATCAGGCTGAATTCATTAGGGGACAGGGAATGGACGAAGCTTCCTGTGGGGTATAAATTTGGCAATGGATCTGCGTTTGCTACCACAGAGGAAATGCCCCCAGGACCTGGACTTCGTACCCCTCTTCGTCTGTCCTTATCCCCATGAGAACTGTAGCTCAGGCAGATCTGAGGTCCAAAGCAGGGGCATAGCTTGCTTCTCTTTCATTTCCACTGGCAATCCCTGCAGAAATGCAGCAAGGCCAGAAGTCCTGTCAGCTTTGCCTTTGTAGCTGAGGCCGATTTGTTTTCACGTTGAATCCTGCCCTGCCGAGGGCACCCGTGAGTGCAGAAGGCACTGGTTAAAACAACAATAACAATAGCCTTTTCCACTGGAATTTAACCTCCAAATAACACAGATCGTATTCGCCGCCGATCTTGGCGGCGTCTGTGTTTTAATTTGTGCTGAAATCCAAGTGAGGGACTGATTCTGAGCCGAAAATGTCTCTTTAGGCTTATCTTGCCGAGTGATGGTTTCTAAATCAGGCTAGAAATCAGGCCGCATTTCCTGCTCTTATAGGATTTATCTCATCTCACTTCTTTCAAAGTAATTAGAGTTACTAGTAAAGAGGGAGGGGCACGAATAGAGAGATTTGCTCACTCTAAAAACATACCTTAGTTCCGTCTCCCTCAATGAACTGGACTGTGAAATGCTGAGATGACCTGGGCAAAGGTGTTGGCAGGTAGAGCTGATTCTGTCTCTTTCAGGCTGGTTAAAGAATTCCTTGACATTTGTGAAGGATGTAGGCATGACACAACCTCCCTCCCCAAACCCTCTTATTACTTCCTTTGTTTTTAATGTTCATGCTGTAAGTGCCTTTCCTTCCAAAGTTGAAATGGTAAGGAATTATCAGCTAGCTCAGAGGAACTCCGTGGTTTGCAAAAAACAAACAGAAGGCTTTAGAAATTTTTGTGTGTGTGTGAAAATGGTGGAAAACCTTCAAAATGGCCAGATGAAGGCTGAACATGCTCTGTAGCCATGGAATCATAGAATCGTAGAGTTGGAAAAGACCACAGGGGCCATTGAGTCCAACCCCCTGCCATGCAGGAATCTTAGAACACTCCTGTCAGATGGCCATCCAACCTCTGTTTAAAAACCTCCAAAGAAGGAGACTCCATCACATTCTGAGGCAACGTATTCCACTGTCAAACTGCTCTTGCCATCAGAAAGTTCTTCCTAATGTTTAGATGGAATCTCTTTTCCTGAAGTTTGAAGCCATTGCTCCATGTCCTAATCTCTGGAGCAGAAGAAAACAAGCTTGCTCCGTCTTCCATATGACATCGCTTCAAAATATTTAAACATAGTTATCATGGTGCCTCTTAACCTTCTCTTCTCCAGGCTAAACATGACCACCTCCCTAAGCCTGTGTCATAGGGCATGGTTTCCAGTCCTTCTGCCATTTTGGCTACCCTCTGCTGGAGATGTTCCAGCTTGTCAAGATCCTTCCTGAACTGTGGTGCCCAGAATTGGACACAGTATTCTAGGTGAGGTCTGACCAAAGCAGGCAGAGTCGTCACTTTCCTTGACCTAGGCACTATACTCCACTTGATGCAACCCAGGATTTCACTGGCTTTTTTAGCTGCCACATCACATTGGTGAGTCATGTTCAGCAGGAGTCTACTAAGACTCCTAGATCCTTTTCACATGGAATGCTGATTGACTCTTTGCAGTGATTTGTGTGTGTAGAGGCATGGAAAACCAGGAGTGGAGAGAAACAGGATGGAAGACAGTATAAGAGAACATCCCTTCTCGCCTTTTCAAATATATAGGACACGCTGTTGACTAACAAGTTTAGCATCCTGCTTCCCACGTTAGCCAACCAGAGCAGAGCTTGGGGAAAATGCTTTCTTTGATCACAGCTCCCAGTATCCTCCAGCCAACGTGACTGCTTATCATGTTGGCTGGGGATTGTGGGAGTCATAGTCCCCCAAATTAATTTTCCCCATGCTATGAAAAAGGTGCTTCAGTCAAGTCCACAAACTTGATTCAACAGGATCCAACAAGAGGGCAGGGAGAGGCGTAGAATCGTAGAACTGAAAGTGAGTTCAAGGGGCATGCCTTTGCTGGAATCTGCTACGGAAGCAACCCTCGGAAGTGGTCATCTAACTGCTGTGTAAAAACCTGCAATGGAGGAGACTCCACCATTTTCCAAGGGAGTCTTTTTCACTGTTGAATGACTCTATCAGGAAGTTCTTCCTAGGTGTATTCAAAATCTTCTTTCCTATAATTTGAATCCATTGGTCTTGCCTTCTGGAGGAGCAGAAAACTTGTTCCATCTTCCACACAACAACCCTTCAGGTATTTGCTGTGTTAGGGAGGAGGGCAAAAAAAATGCATTGCTCCCAAGTAAGACTTCTGCCCCCCAATGATGTTTCCATATGGTTCTCCAAATTTCTAGCATTGCAGTACTTTAAAACTTCAGTTGAGCATTAAGGAATAGAGACTAGCCATCCAAAGAGAAACAGCTTGCAAAGTGAGTAAGGGAATGCAAACACAGCAAATTGGAAAGGTCTAGGTGTAAACCATTTTCAGCATCTCACTCTCTGCAATGGCAGAAATTTTTCATTGGTAGGGCAGTACCCTGGATGGCTATCATGTCATCCCACAGACTTCTCTTCTCCAAGCTAAACATGTCCACCTCCCAGAGATGGTTCCTTGGAGAGCACAATTGCCACACCTTTTATCGCCTTGGTTGCCTTCCTGTGGAAATATTCCAGCTTGTCAATGTCCTTCTTAATCTGTCATGCCCACAACTGCCCAGTGGCTGCCCATAGATCAGATTCTTTCTCTTCCCCTACCAAAGCCCAAACTTGGGCTCCATTTGAAAGAACTGTTAAGGTCTATGATTTGGGATGGTCATGAAAGCTCAGCCTTGAGAAGGTTATAAGCATGCGATGTCATGGGATTGAGAATCTCTTGTGGGATGTTGCTTTTACATTCAGGATTCTTTCAGGTTCTCCAGTGATTTACTGTGCCACTCAATTCATAGTACCCGTCGCTGGCTGAGACCTCTGAAAAAGGCAAAAGATGGCGACTGCTATCTGTATTTTGAGCCACTGTAGTGTGATGGTTTGAGCATTGGATAAAGACTCTAGGAGGCTGGGGTTCGAATCCCCACTCAGCCATGGGCAAGTTGCACACTCTCAGCCTCCGAAGAAAACAAAGACAAATCCCCTCTCTGAACAAATCTTGCCAAGAAAACCCCATGGTAGATTCACCTTAGTGGCTGCCACAAGTCGGAAGCAATTTGAAGGCACACAACAACACACAACAACAACAACAACAATCTATCATTTGCCTCAAAGCTGAAGTAAGAACGTGGGGTTTAACTTTGGGTATTGAGGCAAACCGTCATTTCAATAACAATAGTTTGCTCAGATTGGACACAATGGCAAACAGTCGTTACGGTGAATCATGAAAGAAGCGGGAAGAAATTAAATGGTACGAGGAGAAGAGAAAAGGGGATATTGAATCTCAACAATGAAGGAATGTTTGGCTGTGGTGTTTGAACCAGGTCAGAGCTTTTGTTGAATAATTTCATAATAATTATATTGTAATAATAATGATAATAGAAGCAGTAATAATAGATGTTCTGGGAGCAGTTCCAAACCTGATTGACAAAACTTCTGGATGAAATTGCCATAGCAAGGACCACAATAACAAACACAGCACTGATACTAGTTGAAAAACGAAAAACTTAGGACAGGGTCACTGTAAGTCAGAACTGACTTGAAGGCACACAACAGCAATAAGAGCAACGACAAAACAGCAACACCAAACACATGTGGAAGAATGAGATGAGAGAATCCTGAAGTTGTAGAGTGGACTTTGCCGGTTTAGACTACATCCATGTATGTGTGGTGGATGTTGCTTATTAAATCCTTTCATGTAAAAATGTGTTGCACGTATACAATAGGAATAATTGGAAACGGAGGTGACTGACATAGCCCACTCCACACTGTGCCAGTTTTTGTCAATGAATACACAAGGCCTGAAAGTTATGGCTGGATTTGTATTGGTGTCTTTATGTTGTTTTTGTGTGTCTTGGAGTGGGCCATGACCCAAGGGAGACCCCTCTCTAAACTGCAAACCCCAGGATTCCATAGGATGTTGAAAGTGGAATAATAGCACTAAAAAAGTCTAACGTGGAAATGGCTCAAATTTAACTAGTTTAGTTACTTTGGGGGAGCATGAAAGAGTATACAGTTCCTTTAAAAAAATAACTGCGGCTGTAGCACTCACTAAATATGGTTTTGAGGTGGAGCTTTGAAGATACAAAGGTAACTTTTTAAAACTTTGCCGGGGTGAAGTCAATCGTGCTGGGTTTCCTGCTGTATGCTGCACATTAGCTGCATGTTGGGAAAAGGAAAACCTCTGAGGACCAGTTGCTGGGGAACAGGAGAATGCTTTTGCCCTTGTCTCCTGCTTATGGGTTTCCTAGAGATGTCTGGGTGGCTGCTGTGAGAAACAGGATTCTGGATTTGATAGGCCTTTGGTCAGATCCAACAAAACTCTACTTATGTTTGGATGTAAGCCAGGAGCACCTATGTGTCCGTTTTACCATAACAAGATACACTGAAAGTGCCCTCTTCTCTCTTGATCGTGCTGTTTGAGCTGGGTTGCTTTAGTAATTGTTTTTCCTTCTTCTTCCTCCTCCTCCTTTTTGCGAGAGGTTCAAGTCACTGAGCGCTCCCTCTGTTATTTCGCTTTTTTTGCTGTTGATTCTATTTGGCCTTCCCTTTTGAGAAACTCAAGGCAACATACAAGGGAATGTTAGGAGATTTTGCTGAGGACATCAGCTTAGGGAAGACTGACTTAGGCCCTTTTCGCACGCCAGTCCTGTTGTGAAATGGCCTCAGGAGGGCTGCGGGATTGCGAGGACTGTTCCACATGACGTCCTCGCAATCGCGCAATGTTCCCGAGGCCATTCCGCAGCGATGGTGCAGTATATCATTTTCGGCTCATTGCCGAAAATGATGCACCATCGCACGTCCCTCCCATTCCCCACCCACACTTACCTTGTGTGCAGCGCCTCCGGACGCGCGGCCATCGTGCTTCCTCCCCCAGCGCAGCCTGAGAAAGTACCCAGCTGCGCTGCGGAAGGAAGGGGCAGAGCCCTCACGCTTCCTTCCTCCCAGCACGGAGCTGGTGCAGGGGGGAAGCGGAGGGGATGCGAGTGCCTCTTGCAAGAGGCTTCTCGCGTGATCCCCTCGCGACGACACCGGAACGAGGTAAGGTGCTTCCGACATCTGCATCGTCATGCTGATGGGAAGATTATAGGAGGCATAAGTTGAAAAAGTAATTTTTCCAAGTTCTGGCTCATCTCCAGACATCCTCTCTGTGTCCCCGAGGGATGAACATTTTCAGGAGCCACATTGTGAGGGTTTGGCTTCCTTTTAGAGGAGAGAGAGCTTGCTGGTGTTTTGTAAGATAGGTAAGACTGCATGGTTTGTACACGTAAATTCACTCACCCTACATCTGGCCCCCTGGAGAGGGATACCCACTCCCCTGAGGCCCTCCTGGAGGTAAGCAGCAAGATCTTCCTGCTTCTTTCAAATATCCTCTACTTTTATTATTCCTACACACACACATACACACACACGCACACACACACCACCTGCCCCATCTCTTTAGCTGAAGGAGGTGTGTACCCCTTTTTGTGGCATTCCCTGTTCACAACTTTCCAAGGAATCCTCCCAGTGATTTCCTAGCTGTTGTAAGCTGGTAGTCAGTCATCTGCTCAACCAAAGCTGTGATCCCTCCCACGTTTAGAAGCATGTTCTTTGTGCGGTGTGATTCTCCAGGGAACGCTTGTGAGCTCTGCAATCCGAGATGTTCCAGGCAGAGAAAACCTTCAGTATCTGGACCGCCTGGTTAAATGTTAAAGCGCTGGGTCCCACAGAAGCTAGGGCTGCTCTAGGTTTTGCAGTTGCACTTAGTTCGCTGTGGCTGACTAAACCATGTCTTCTGTCTCTGGGTTGAAAACCTCTGCTGATTCATAGCCCAAGTTACCCCCTGGATTAACCTACTCTAGTGGGTAACCTGCTATTAGGTGTTGTCATCACTATCAGACCTGCTATTTTTGTTGTGTGCCTTCAACTTATGGTGACCCTAAGATGAACCTATCATGGGGTTTTCTGGGACGGAGAGTTTGTGATGCACCCAAGGTGACCTAATGGGTTTCCATGGTCAAGCGGGGAATCGAACCCGGCTCTTCAGAGTTGTAGTCCAATGCTCAAACCACTACACAATGCTGGCTTTCATACCTGCTATTAGTCATCATAGGTTTCATAAGTTGCTTAATACAGCTGAAGCTCAACAAACTTTTGCTTGCTGAAGTTCTGCTCTCTTTTAACTCTGAATCTGGAAATCAGATACAATTTCTGTTTTCTCCTGCGGGCAAATAAATTTTGCTGAAGGTGGTCCACCTTTGTGCCATGTGATGCCTCTTAGCCTGTTCAAGTGCCCTTCCCTGTATCATGAACCTTAGTCTGCTTGCGGGAGTTGCATTGATCATTTCAGATTGGAAAAACTGGCATTGTCAGATCTGTCAGATTTGTAGAAACTGCACCAGGGCTGCATTTAGGGAACACTGTCCAGAGGTCTGTGGTTGTTAGGCAATATATAATATAGCAAATAAATAAATAACATTTTGGAACTGTTCTTCCAGTGAGCAAAAAATGACGACATTTGTTGTACTAGTTTTGGACTTTCAGTGAGTCACACACTTACATACACACACACAGAAGTATGATAAATGTGACTACCTTGCCTGCCTTTTGAAGTAGGACAGTCCATTCTATCACATCAAGCTGTGCCATGTAATTCTATAGCATGTGTCAATCTAGCTATACCATAAATTTATCTGTGTCCCTTTATATACCTATCTGGAGCCCCAGGCCAGCTGGAGTCCCCGCTTATGTCCTGCAAGTGTGGGAAATAATATCTGGAAGAACATGAGAGGGGGCCTTCTTTGCTGTGGCACCCTGGTTGTGGCATGCCCTTCCTTTGGAGTATTTGGATTTTTATACCAGTGCCAAGTAAAAAACACATCAGTTTATTAAAATTTTTGAGGCCTAAATGAGTCCAGCCAATTGGCACAAAATGCATATCTTCCAAATGGCAGAGACATTCCTCTGTCATCCTACTTTTTTGGCTGTTTTTAGATTGTTCCAGTTTTTCTCACCTCTTCCCACTTTCGCCCTTTGTTCACTTCAATTGTTGCAGTTGAGTTCAAAGTGCAAAACTAGTTTGCATTCCAATAGCTCAGTTAATGGTGGAGAAGAGAGGAAATTCAGGCAAAAGCAAAGTGTTGCACCCTCTCCTAGCCTGTGTCTTCTTCCTCATTAATAACTTTTGTCAACCTGGCTCACTCTTGAAGTTGCTTGGGCACACGTATCTGGGTTTTCATCGGTGAAATGTTGAAAGGTATGCCTGTGAACAGTTTTAAATCATACTAAACTGGTTTTAAAATCTCTTATTTAACCTGTCAAAATCTTTAATATGTTTTTAGCGTGCCTTAATAATTTTTACAGTTTCAAATGCTTTTAAATTGGTTAAATGGCATTAATTGTAGGCTGCCTTGAGATCTTGTGAGATAAGGTGGGTCGTCAATATTTTAGTAAAACAAAAAATAATTTATTTTTTAGGAGAGAGATAGGAGTGCTGAGGTCAAGGGAGGTGAATGCTCCAATATCCATGGAATGATGCATCCACTCTAAGGGATCCTAGAACTAGAGTTGCTCATCTGTAACTGATTTGTATTCAT
This sequence comes from Cyclura pinguis, assembly GCA_030412105.1. Lineage (NCBI taxonomy): Eukaryota > Metazoa > Chordata > Lepidosauria > Squamata > Iguanidae > Cyclura > Cyclura pinguis. The sequence goes on along the minus strand of CM059604.1, from coordinate 131,023,381 downwards.
GATCCCTATGCGTTCAATAGTGTGGGGCAGGTGTAGGAATAGTAAAAGTCCCCTGATCTTGATTTGCTGGGCAGAAGCTGCTGCTAATGATGAGAGCCTGTTTTCTTATCAATCAGGAGGCAACAGACTGAGGTTTCCACCTCTCTCCCACCAGGGGTCTCTGGTATGAGGAGGAATGTGTAATTGTATATTTAACAGGGGCTATTTCCACACTACGCTGTTATAGTGCTATTATTCCACTTTTAACATCCTATGGAATCCTGGGATTTGTAGTTTAGGGAGGGGCATTTAGAATCCTCAGCCAGAGAGTTCTTGGGCCTCAGTAAACTGCAAACCCCAGAATTCCACAGAAAGTTGAAAGTGGAATAATAGCACTATAACAATGTAGTGCAGAAATGGCCTTGTAGTTGATCTAGGTCCTTGGCTATTGACAGTGGTGGTGGCAAGAGCAGCAGCAACAATTAAAGCAAGCAGAACTGCTCAGAATGTGCCACGTGATCCAACAATACCACACTGATTCCTTGATTCTTGGAAAGATGATGGATGATCCAGAGCTCCAGGTTACAACATGTAGAACATTTCTGCAGGACATTCTTATAGCGCGATGATTCCACTTTCAACCTCTTATGGAATCCTGGGGTTTGCAGTTCCGGGAGGGGCCGACCGGCCCCTCTGAGAACTGCAAACCCCAGGATTCCATAGGAGGTTGAAAGTGGAATCATCGTGCTATAAGAGTGTCCTGCGGAAATGGCCGTAGTAGGGTGTGAAGATGACAATGGTGATGATTATGGCAATGGTGTTGCTGTTGGGTAACAATAATAGTAATAATTATAGGCACTACCTTGAGCTCTTAGGAGAAAGAAATAGAACAAATGGAGCAAGAATGAAATCTTAGTGGTGGGTTTCTAAAGCGTCCCTCCTTTGAAGGACTGAGCAGTCCCTGGGCTATTCCACATGAGTCTGTTTGCAGTTGTGTTTCTGGTTTGCATCCTCCCTGAACAAGGCACAGTCTGAGATGTCAATATTTAATTCTGCTCTAATCTTGGGTAGAGCTCATAGTGTTTTTTAGCTGGGTATAAAAGGGCCTCACAGTTGCAGGACCCCTTTGCAGAGTGGGGTGGGGTGTAGAGATCTGACATTTTAGCTTGTAATACACGGTTTGGAACTTTGGAGCATGATTGTTTTAGGGACCTATTTGCAGGGACACTTGCACAATATTGCTTGCTGAGTTGTGAATCCAACTCTGAGTAAGTGAATTTTACCACTTTATTAATTTCTTTTTTTAAAAAAAAATATCCAGCTTAGCCATTTTTGTCTTGCAAGCGCTGAACAGTCTGGGGCTTTCCTTGATATAATCCAGCAACTCTGTTCTGATGCAGCTGAGTTGTAGTAGTAGCAGCTATTAAGGGGCATTAAAACAAGCTGTAAGAAGACTTTTTTTTTTTTGAAGTAGTGAGAGTCGTCACTAAAAATGCCTGCGTGGCTGGTCATCTGGCAATATTTGGAATTAGGAGCTGAGCTCCGGCGCATCAGAAGCTGTTATGTAAGGCCCAGCTACCCAAACCATGGAGACAATCTTTCCAGGGGTGAAGTGTGAATGCAGACTCAAACTGCTCATCCCAGTTAAAAATCAAATTGTGCTTTGATTTAAACTGCTCTGCCGAGTAGTCTTGGTTGAGACTGCTGGATATATGAGCAAGTTTTGCTTTCACAGGTAAAGAAGAATTAAAATATTGGGGGAAATGGGGAAGGAAAGAAGAGTCACCTTTAAGATAAACCAGTTTACTTTAAAAAATGCAGTTAAATTTTCATAGACTGCAGCCCAGTTCTTCAGATACAATTAAATTATTAGATTCTAGTTACATATTTGAATAGACATCGTAATCTGTAACAGTGGTTCTTAACCTTTTCTATACCAGACACCCTCTTTAAATATCTTTTGTTAGCATAGACCCCCAAGATTTAATTCAAGAGTTAAAACCCTGAAATGTATCAAATATTTATTTAAAATTGCTCATCGAAGATCTTCAGATAGGGAGAAAAGGGAGAAATAAGTACATGCACACTTCCCTGAGAGTGGGATCCTTCGATGCAGCATGGCCACCAACGCTGAAACAAGATAGCAGGGAGGAGTGGGACCAAATGAGACGGGGGGAGCACGACTGTGCCCAGTGCCACCCCTGGCTTGATACTGGAAGTTGGGGCAAGGGATCCCCATTGGCAAATTAAGCTGCCACTTGATTCAGATGAAAGCGTGCGTGCTTAGAATCATAGAATCACAGGCCATTTCCGCAAGAGCCTGTTGTAGCGTGATGATTCCACTTTCAACCTCCTATGGAATCCTGGGGTTTACAGTTTCAGGAGGGGCCGGCGGGCCCCTCCTGAAACTGCAAACCCCAGGATTCCATAGGAGGTTGAAAGTGGAATCATCGCGCTATAACAGGCTCGTGCGGAAATGGCCATAGAATCATAGACTTGGAAGAGACCACAGGGGCCATCCAGTCTAACCTCCTGCTATGGAGGAACACACATCAAAGCATTTACAACAGATGGCCATCCAGCCTTTGCTTAAAAACCTCCAAAGAAGGAGAGTCCACCACACTCCGAGGCAGCACATTCCATTGCCAGACAGTTCTGACCATCAGGAAGTGCTTCCTGAGATTCAGGTGGAATCTCCTTTCTTGCAGCGTGAATCCATTGCTCCTTGTCCTAGTCTCTGGAGCAGTGGAAAACAACCCCGCTCCCTCTGCAACATGACATCCCTTGAACTATTTAAAACATGGCTATCATGTCCCCTCTTAACCTTCTGTTCTGCAGACTAAACATACCCAGCTCCCTAAGCCGCTCCTCATAGGGCATGGCTTCCAGACCCTTCATCATTTTGGTTGCCCTCCTCCGGACACGCTCCAGCTTGTCGATATACTTCTTGAATTGAGGTGCCCAGAACTGGCCACAGGATTCCAAATGAGGCCTAACCAATGTAGAATAGAGTGGTACTATTACCTCCCTAGATCTAGGCACCATACTCCTATTGATGCAACCATGAACCGCATTGGCTTTCTTGGCTGCTGCATCACACTGCTGACTCATGTTTAGCTTGTGATCTACCAAGATTCCTAGATCCCTTTCACATCCACTATTATCCAGCCACATGTCCCCCATCCTTTATTTGTGCATTCCCTTTTTTTTTCTGCTGAAGTGCAGGACCTTACATTTCTCTCTCTGTTGAAATTAATTTTGTTGGTTTTGGCCCAGCACTCCAATCTGTCTTATGAATGGAAATGAGGAGATGCACCTGTGGTCTTTTATAGAGGAGTTGCTTCAACCCCCCTTTTTTGCCTTCAACCCCCCTGCCTGCCTGCCTGCCTGCCTGCCTGCCTTCCTTCCTTCCTTTCTTTTGGGGGGGGGGCTTTTTTCCCTCCCCCCCGCTTTGCCCCACCTCAATCTCCTCTCCTCCTGGTGAAGAAAGTACAAAAAGGTAGGGTGTTTCTGAGAGTACACTGGACAGCTCTGTGCTGAAAAGGAAAGGAGGGAGAGAGAGGGAGAGAGAGAGAGAGAGAGAGAAGAAGAAGGGCAAATGCTGACCGGCTGGCTGGCAGTCAGCCTCGCTGTCACTCAGCTGCAAAGCCCGTCTTCTGCATAGCAGGGGGTTGGACTGGATGGCCCCTGTGGTCTCTTCCAACTCTATGATTCTATGATTCTATGATTCTCCCCACAGTGGAGCAGCCACATGACAGGCAACGTGCAGGCCCAGTCAGCCAGCCCGCCAGCCTACCTCCTTTTCCCTTGATTCATGTCACATCACCACTCTGTTGTGGGGAGGATAGACTGAGAAGTCTTCAAGCCTTTTGTGGACCCCTGTGAGGGCATCATGGACTCCTCAGATTAAGAACCACTGATCTGTATATTAGGCTCAGGTTAAAATTTAGGTTAAATGTTGAGATGGGCCTTATTATGAAAGGGGAAGTTATCTTCAGAGTGTTTCCTGAGACTGAATATTTTTATATTTACATAATCACTGTTCTTCAGCTAAAGGTTCTCCAAGTGCCTTGTATAGGATCAGTGCAAACCAATCAGTCCCTTCTGCAAAGTTATAGTCTCAAATGGCATAAAAAAAAGGGGGAGAGGAAGAAATAAGCAAGGTCAGTTCTGAATTGCACTTTTCTGCTATTTGGGCAGATCAAAGATCATCAGCCTAAAACCCAACTTCCCCACCCAGCCAGCAAAGAGATAAAAGGCGTACCTGCAACAGAGGAGATTGGGTAGCAAACCAGATGGAATTGCCTCCAACTCTGCTGATTCTTTGGCTTCATCTGTAGTGAACCCCCCATCACCAATTGCCAGCAGTGGCCAGTGCCACTTAAATTGGCAAAATGGAAACAGTTCAGGGGGAAGATGAGGAGGAGCCCAATGGAGCTGATCCTCCTTCACAGCTGATGGAGTGGGCCTCATTCCTGCCTCCCTCTGCTGGAGTTTTCCATGGGTACCATTTTGAGTTTCTCTGGGAAAAAAGGTAGATTCTGAGCATGCTTTAAAAAAAAAAAGATATATTTTGCTAAGGCCAGATGTTGAAAATTTAGTCTTTGGGCCTATGACTTCTAGAATCCTTTCAGCTGGTTGAGGGGAATTCTGAAAGTGGTAGTCCAAAAAGCCGAGTTTCTCAAGCTCACTGTTTAAGGTTCCCTTGAAAATCAAAAAAAGCAGAACCACACAAAGTAGGTGCATTTTAGATAAGCCTTGTAAATGATCACTTGCTTCCGGCAAATGCCCCCTGGCAGTCGATTGCATGGATTTATTTGCAAGGCTGACTTTAGCATACTTGCTGTGGTTACTTTTGAATACCACATAATTGGGTCACCACTCAGTGTGACATGTGGAGATCCAGGTTTGGCTCTCTTTATTTAGTTAGTTTAATAGCAGGAGCTGAAGTGGGCCAAAGGATGAGAGAATCTCACTGGGACTTAGCCATTATAGGGCATGGATGCTTTTATGTTTTCTCCTGTGAGTCAGATAGTGAGCTTAGCTAGACAACCTTCATTGTGAAAAAGGGTAACTCTCGGCCCACAGTGCCATGTTCCTGGTCAGATATCCCACCCCTCTGCTGTGTTAAACTTTTCAAAAACCACTGGGGATCCATTTGTAGGCTGAGATGCTGCATCAGGGTTGTGTGGAGTGAATCTCCACATGCAGACTTATGCATTAATTGTGCTACAGAAACCGTGTGTTGAGTGGCCATCTTGTGCATGAGAACCAAGATGCCAGATGTGCAACGGAATGCCCAAACAAATGTGCCCATGCAGCCCTGCATAACATACAATGTACATCTGTGTACGGTCTGCATTCATGTAGAATGTGCATGCATATCTATGCAGAAGGCACATTTGAATGTGCAGTGGCATAGTATTCTCAAATCCATCTCTGAAACCTTGAATGGATGTTTTGCATCAGAAAAAAATGTCCAACCATTTCCAGTGGGGAGCTTGTGCGTGTGTAAGACACCAATAGAATTCTGGCCCTTGGTGTCCTGCTATCATATCTAGCTTGACTTTCAGTGGAGGAGGAGGAGTGGAAATAATATTTGAAAATATTTGGAAAATGCCTTTTCAAAACCCCATGTTTCTCAAGTATTGAGAAACCCTGACAAGAAGAATCCTGAACTGATGAGAATCTTTGCAGTTAAGGACTTACTGTGCAGAAAGTTTGTATGCAGCTGTTTTACACAGAAAACAGCCATTTAAGAGCAGGAAATAGCAATTTGTGCACCAAAAGCACTGTAGTTGGGAAATGATTTTGTGCAAAATTCACACATGGTTGTTCTGAACAGAAAGCAAGCATTTTCTGCACAGAAAATAGCATTTTGTTTACAGAAAATAATATTTCTATGGTGAGATAATATTTTCTATGGAGAAAATGCATTTCCTGAAACAATATTTCTGTATGAAACTGTTATTTTCTGTGCAGCAGTTTCTGTTGCCTGCACACAAAATGCACTTCTGTGCAGAACAAACACATGAGAATTTTGCGCAGAATCAGTCCTGAACTGCGAATAATCTTTCACAATTGTGCAGTTCTCAAAACTTCCTCTCAGAGAGAAGAATACTGCTAAATTAATTGTTGCTTAATTATATACCTGTTTGTGTGTGACTTCAAGTCACCTGTCAACTGACCCCATGAATTTCATAGGGTTTTCTTAGGCGAGGGATACTCAGAGGTGGTTTTGCCAGTTCTTTCCTCTGAAATATAGCCTACAGCACCTGGTATTCATTGGTGATCTCTCATCCGAATACTAAGCAGGGCTGACTCTGCTTAGCTTCCAAGGTCAGACAAGATCTGGTGCTTTTAGGATGTTTAGACTGGTTACATCCTTCCATAGTATTGTCATGACAGATTTAAAAAGCATTACCTCTTTCCTTGATTTAAGAAAAAGCCTTTTGTGCCTTTGGTTTGTAACTTCCCACTTAGGCCCAACTGACTGTTTATAATGAGATACACACTGTGACTCAAATCAGTCTATTGAGTAACTTCACATACGCATACATGTGGATGGGATCTAAGGCCCTTTCTGCATGACCACACTCTTCCGTGTTGTGGCACTGCAAATCCAGGTCTGGAAGGGAGCACACCAGCAAGGGTCCCCTCCGCAGCTGCTCACTGCCTGTGGAAGGGACCATGATAACTCTTTCCTTCCTTCCTTCCTTCCTTCCTTCCTTCCTTCCTTCCTTCCTTCCTTCCTTCCTTCCTTCCTTCTTTCCACAGCTGGGCACTTGCCATTGCTGCACTGGGGCAGGAAGTGTTCCAAATGTGCAGCCACAGCTTCCACATGACAGTAAGTCTGGGAGTACTGCTCAATGGGAGGCAAAAAACCGATATTATCCATTTTTCAAATACCCGTGTGAGTGCGACGCTTTGTGATGGGATGGCAGCGGGACAGTGACAATGGCGTGCAGAAACATGACCTGCCGATCGCTTCCATCCCATGGCAGAAGCGGCTCAGCATCATCATGTGGAAAAGGCCTAAACTGGTGATGCTTGACCAGGAAAACAATGGTGGAGTTGTGTTGTGTACAATGAAAATGTCGACTCCGTGTACAGCTGCCATTAACAATAAAAATATCAAATTTCATACAGAGCATAATTAGAATAGAGATTGAAGACAAAACTGCCAATATTATGTTGCCCTTGTACAAATTTATGATGTATCCACATGTGGAATCCTGTGTATAATTCTAAATCCCTACATCTGAAAAAGGATGGGGAGGGTGAAGAAAGGAAGGAAAGGTACAACATCGGAGGCTACTCATCAGAGCAAAATATAAGAGGTGACATTATAGCAATATGTAAGATTATGTATGATGTAGAGCAGGGATGGGTAACTGTTGTCCTCCAGATATTGGTGGACATGAAGTCCCATCATCCATCAACATTGACTATGCTGCTAAGGGCAGATGGGACCTGTAGTTGAATGATATCTGGTTGCCCACCAATGAGGGATGAACAAATTCTGGGGGACAGAAGGATGCAAAGGGACACAGAACCCTCGTGAAAGTAGAAAAAACGAAAAAGCCCCCACTCGTGTGCTCCTCCTCCCATTTCCTTCTGGGCTCTCCATTCCCTTGCCTTTTGCCCCAGCACCATGCTTTCCTTCTCCACTTCTGGGCAAAAGGCAAGGGAATGGAGGGAGGGAGGCATGTTCCTTCTCCGCCTGTGGTACTCCTCCAGCCATTCCCTTGCCCTTTGCCCAGGAAGGCACCGTGTGCCCAGGTAAAAGACAAGAGAGTGGGAGAAGGACAGTGGGAGGGGGAAGCCATGTGCAAACCTTGTGAATAATCAAATCTGCAAATGTGGAGGGAGGAATGTGCACTTATATATTTAAGTATACTGATGTAGGAGTCTGGCCAGTATCCTTAAGAAATTGGTGACAGATTTCTGAGAGGCTTTCTGGTAATATTTGGCAGAGTCACCAGTCATGGGCAGTGATGGCCAGTGGCTTCCAGTCAACACCCTTAAAGTCTGGACTAGATCCCAGAATGACAGAGAAGCCACCAGCTTTCACTAGTCACGGTGAACTGATCTTTAACTTACACTGTTTCCAGCCTTCCCTGGGAACAGCCACCACAGGCATGAGGAGAAGAGAATCTGCCATCAGCAGCTCAGTGGCTTCAAAGGCCAGATGCTTCAAAACGTGATCCAGACACTGGATCAGACACTGAACAGGTCTGTAGCTAGTGGCAGCTGTTTGCTTCCATGTCAGTGGAGAGGAGGATCCATTCCAGGTTTTGCATTGTACTTGAAAGGAACAATCCAAGATGCTGCATCCTATCCCCCAAATAAATTCAGCACTTTGAATAGCCCCTATAACATTCAGACTAAAACTTGGAGTGGATCAGTGCGCTGTTCCTATGGAGGCCACCAACCACTGCTACCTGTATTATCTCCCCAAACTGCTACTGTAGACAATTTTTAAAAGAGGAAATTGCTTTAAGAATCATCTGAGGACATTAGAGAAAGAAACTTCCCACGTAAGTAGGGAGACTCTTTTTTTTGCAAATGAGCAGATGTTTCTCTCCCTTTCCCCTTCCCAGTGGCTGAGCTTTGAGACTTCAATGGTATTCCCTGTGCACGACTGACAAGCTGATTTGAAATCTCACCAAGATGAGGGCAGCACTCTGCTTGGACACTGTCAGGCGAGGCGATTGGGCCGTCTTATGCTCAGTTCGCTGCCAAAATAAACCCTCCAAAGACCCTGGAAAAGGATCTTTCCAAGTCTACAGAGTTTTCTTTTTTGGTTCACAGTATGGGAAGAAATCCAGTTCCCTGCTGCTTCCATCTTTCCTCCCTGCTTCTTTTCCTTCTGGAAAAAACCTGGAGTTCCCGTTTTGCCAGTTTCTTCTTTCCTATTGGTCTCCACATCATCAGAGCTTGGAAAGTTACTTTTATTAGACTACAGTTTCCCCAAATCTCCCAGCCAGCATTTGGCCATCAACCACACTGGCTGGGATATTTAGGGAGCTGTAGTCCCCCGAAGTAATTTTTCCAAGCAATCTACAGGTTCAGAATTACAATTACAATTATTATTATTTTTACTATTACTGTTATATGCCCCCTTTTTTTTTCAATAATGTGATTCAAGGTGGCTTACAAATATGAAGAAATCCCACAATAAAACAAACTGGCTCAGCATCTCTGGGACAACCAGTTGAGAGTTTTTTAGGCCCTGAAATTTCTCATCTCCTGCTCAAGAACAAAGAAACTAGCAGACTTGGTTCAGATTCTTACAGCTTTCATCATTTCTTTGCAAAGCTAGTGGTTTTTCCTTTTGTGAAGTGTATACACATACACAGCAAGCAAAGAAGAACATGATGATGGCTCCAAAACAGAGACAAAACAGTACACCCAATGTTTTTAATTTTGTAAAAGGCAGCTGTAATGACAGTTTACACAATTTATACCCCCAAATCCATCTTCCAAATACAAACGTTTTCTTGAAACTGAGATAAAATGTCTTGCTGTTTCACAGGCATAGGGAAAGTTTTGTGATTTCTCATTTTTTGTATGCATAAATGAGCCAAGTGAACATTTAGATCCCTGCTCAGGATCTCCAGCAGTGGACCTTAATATTTAGCAAAAAGCACCGAATTGCTTTTACTTATTAAAAAAATTGTACTCTGCCTTTCAGTTTTACAACAGAATGTCCTTCCCACCCTAACTGGTTCACAATATTGATAAAAAGGATCTATCTGTTCACCCATCCATCCATCTGTGTAAACACTCCCCACCCCCAGTAATTGTAAAAGTAGCAACTAAAATCTGTCTAGCCGTCTACATAGGTTTGGTTGCTGGTAGTCTTGGAGTTTCTTCTGCTGGCCAGAAATTGTATAGTGATGTGTGTGTGTTGTGACTAGCTTATGGAAAATACCCCAGCCCCAAGTAGTCCCTGACTATTGCTGAATTGCGTAGCTTTATGTTTATTTTATGGAATGCATCCACATCACCATGGCATAAATCAGAGTGCAGCTGCATCCTTGTGGCCAAAGAGTGCTCTGCTTTTAAGGGGGAAAGTGTGTTGATGTGTGCTGACGAGCAGATACCAACAGTATTGACATTACAAAATTCTGTCAATACGGAGATATTAAATATAAAAATAAGTCACTCCTCTGGGAGTCATTATCCGCTTTTAAGATGGCTCCCAATGCTGCATTGGCTGCCTGTCCTTAGCTTATAGTAGATTCGTGAGCAGATCTCAGAGGCTGGGAAAATAAATTTTTCAGACTACAACTCCCAAGAGGTAGCCACCTAGTCTGGGGGATTCTGGGAATTACAGTCCAAGTAGCAACTTTTCCTAACCTGGTCAGATCACAGCAAGCCACTAAAATGTATGGTGGCCACATATTGTTGTTAAGTGCCCTCAAGTCAACTCTGACTTACACAAACCCTTGTCATAGGGTTTTCTTAACAAGAGTTCTGCAGTGGAGATTTGTCATTGCTATCCTTGAAGGTTGAGAGTGTGTGATTTGCCCAAGGTTGCCCAGTGGGTTTCCATGCGAAGTGAGGATGTGAGCCGTGGTCTCCCAGAGTCCTTGTCCAGCACTCAAACCATTGCGCATGCTGACTCCTTATATGTAAATGTATATAGTTCTCTCTCTCTCTGTGTATAGCAGCGGTGTAGAACCAATAGCCCTTTAGATATTGTTGAACTACAAGTGCTCTGTCTCTGTGTATTTAACAGGTGTAATTCTCCTTCACTTTCATGGGAGATGCAATGGGATCCTTCAACCCTGGACCCAACCAAGCACCCATCACCTCTCCTCTCAGCAGGCTTTTCATTGGATCTCTGCCCACATTCCTAGTCTGGCTTTGGTTTCTTTCAACCAAGGGGAACACTCTGCTTGGCAATTGCCTGCAGGGTGGGTTTTCTGAAATCTGGTTGCCTTTTGCTTTGAAAAACAGGAACACTTGGGTAGGAGGATGTTGCTCGTCTGAGTGTGGCTTCAACTGTGCTTTAGTTCCAAGTGGAATCTCCGTTTCTAAGATAAGTTCCAGTGCTGCCTGGTGGCTTCCATATCAGTGGGGCAGGTGAATCTGCTTTGGGTTTCATCTGAATTGTAAGTGCTAAGCACTGTCTCCCAAATAGGTTCAGCACCTTGGATAGCCCCTGTAAAGTTGACAGAAACCCCACTGATAAGGGAACCACCAGCCACCATGCATTTTTTTTGGAGCCAGGAACTGGAGCCTAAATGCAGCAGGCAGACCATCCTTGCTCTGTTGGTCTGGCAGAGAAAGAAGATGGCCTTGCTGTGCCATGCCCAGGCTTTCATATGACCTGGTGGTTATACAGGCAGTTGTTGCAGGCGGGTTACCATTCCCTTCTTGGTCTGCAGAAGGACCTGATGCCTGAGCAGAACTTGGGAGCGTTACTTTTTTTGGACTACAGCTCCCAGAATCCCTCCATCCAGCATAGCCTGGTTGGGAGGAGGTGGGACAATAGTTGTGCTGGGTTTGGGGTTCTTGGCAGTTGTTCCACCAATGCATACAGCTCTGTCAAGGATGTGAGCCTTTCAAGATCTGGCTCCTCATTTATGGAATGGCCTTCCTTTGGACCTCCGATTGGAGGAGGATCTCACAGATATTCATAAATGGTTGAAGACCTTCCTCTTTGACTCACCAACATAAGCCACAGAGTTGTGTTTAAGGTGCTGAGATGGGTAGTGACTGGTGGGGTGTTGGGGATTTCATTCCATGTATTGTCGTGGTGTTCTGCTTTATTGCCTTTGTCCCTGAATGTATAGGTTGATGTTCCATCCTTTGGTGTAAAGGGCATTATAAATAAACATTATTATTGTTATTATTGTTGCTGTTGTTGTTATTCTTATTGTAATCTCCCCCAAAGGAACTTTCCAAACCTCTGGCTGTACTTTGGGTGATATTCCCCCAAAATAAGTTGTAATCTCATCATGAACACACACAACCTGGGGATGCTCACCTGTCTGGGTTCGGTCTCATGATGAGTTCCCAGTCTGGGAAACATAGGCCAAGGATAAACATCTAGGGCCCTCCGGCAGCTGCTTCAGCCCTACTGCTCTTTGACGTTGCGCTGGACGTTGAACGGTCATGAGTCACCATTTAAAATTTCCCCCAGTACCTACATCATGCTATGTGTCAATCCTTCAGGGAGCTGTAGGGGAATTAAAATGATCACTTGCCCCTGTCTGTTGGCAGAGAAGCTCATAGCTTGGGGGAGGAAGCAGGAAAGGGAATAGGAAGAGTGTGTTGGAGAGGGCCCCTGAAACAAGGGCTCGGAAAAGTTACTTTGGGGACTGCAACTCTCAGAATCCCCCCAGCCAACATGGCTCTGCCTGGAACGAGAACTTTTTGGGGCTTTGCATGTCCCCGTAGCTCTTTTGCTGTTTAAAGAGGATTGAATTCAAGCTCAAGGAATTAACTATGCACTCCCATCTTAAGTACCAGACCCCTTTCTAGACTAAGTGGGCTGGGGAGAAAATAGAGTTTACGGACATCAGGGCCTGGTCCTAAGTCTCCACTTTTTGTGGATTGTCTCCACATGGGGGATAAAGATGCAGATTTTCCAATTTTGGTGGCCTGACCTTCAAGCAAAAGGTAAGGGCTGTGTTCAAATCTCCAACTCATTTAGGAGAGCAGCAGCTTGCCACAATTTGTAAGGCTTAGATGATTTATGGCTGCAACTTGCAAAGACCCTTCAGGGGCTCTGTGTATTTAGTTAGTTCTCTTACTCCTTCTTTCCCAAGCCTTGTGGCACAGGGCTCACCCTCTGCTCTGTTGTTCATCTAACTTCTGGCTAGAATCAAATACAGTCAGCCCTCCATATCCGCGGGTTCTGTATCCATGGATTCAAGCAACTAAGGCTTGTAAATATTCCAAACCAACAACAATCAGAAAAGGAAAGCTTGATTTTGCCATTTTATATAATGAATGCCATTTTACTATACCACGGTACATAATGGGACTTGAGCATCCATGAAGTTTGATATTCATGGGGGTGAGGGAGTCGTAGAACCAAACCCTAGTAGATACCAAGGGCCCACCGTAGGCTACATAAATTGTTCCTTATCCAGTCCTCCAAAGGAAATAAGAAGGATTTATCTCTCCACTCCAGCTTGATCTAGGAACAGCCCCGACAAGCTTAGAATTCTGCGGGAATTTCCAAACAGAAAAAAAAAATGTTCTCTGTGTGTGTTTGAATGACAAGCTGCGAGCAACTGTGCTTAGTAATTAATGCAGAACGCTTAATGTCATCACCAGGGGCTGTATCTAGGTCTTAGGTTTTGGTCCAGAAATCTCAGGGGTCTGGGATGATCTGGGACTGGCAGCTTTAAGATAAAGACAGTTGTAGTCCAACACAAAGAGAAGTCTCTCTGGACTCTTACTCTTCTGCCTTTGGTTAAGGCTAGGGAAAACCCCGGAGCAGGCTACTAGCAGGAACCCTGACAGAAAGGCACATATAGCCCCTGATAGTAGACTCGTGAACTTATAAACATCTGTTTGGAGTCGCTAATCAAGCAACACATTCCCAACAGTACGCAAGCATTGTAAGTGCTTAGCGCATATGGATAGATGAATCTATCCATTAAAGATCTGTGATGCTCTACTTATGTTTACCCATTTCAGTTCTGTTCCATTTCAACATGAACCTGTTTCTTTCTTTTTTTTTTAAGCAAATTCATCTTGGTATTTAAATACTCATCTTAAAATGTATTTAAATGCATATTTCTTTCCTTCTCCCTCTCTCTCTCTCTCTTGAAATATGTATGTTAATGCAAATTCTGCATATTTAAATTTCTGAGAGCTGCTATGCAGGGTTGATATGCAAAATTTCTTAACATCGCTCAATTCCAAGACGCGCATTAGGCAGAGAGACAGATCAAGTTGGTTTGTACAGCAGTTTGCTGAGGTTACTTCCTCAAACATCTCAACCTGAGCTTGGCAAAGTTTTTTTTTTTAAGACTTCAACTCCCAGAATCGCCAGCCAGAATCCTCCATTCAGTGGTCACGCTGATTGGAATGGCCTGCAAGTCAGAGTCCCAAAAGTTAGCTTTTCAGAGATCTGATGCTATGTACAATCCCCTTTCTCACTTTAGTCGCTGGGGTCTTCTTTGCCAATGGGGTGGTTAATCCACTACAGTTTGTAGTCTGAATTTTAAAGGAGGTATCAAAGATGCTGAACCCATTTATGGGGATAGGGTTTGGCCCCTTCAGTAGATCTTTAAAGTTTGAGCTAAAACTGAGAACAGATTCACCACTCCGTTGATACAGAAGCACCGACTGCAGCTACTTTCTTGATGAAATTATTGGCTGGTGATTAGAACAAACGCTATGCACTGTTCTTATTATGGATCTCTCAGGCACTCAGTTAGTCCAGTGTGCACCTTAGCAATGTCATCTCTGGAAATGGGAGATGTGCAGCTGGTGCTTGTGTGTCTGGGACTTGATATAGCTTTTTGGGCTCTTTGGTTTTGATGAACTCAAGCGTCGTACAGTTACGAATGCACTCTAAAGTGCAGAGTGGCAATGATGATTTGCATCAGTGATCTGTACGAACAAAACCAGGGGGTGGTTGTTCATTTGGGATTGCTTAATCCAGATTAAAATCACAGTAATCCTTTGAAAAGGTGCCTGTAGGCATTGGAGGATAGAGAGGGGGAAAAATGGTTTTCTCGCTCTAGCATGCAAGCCAAGCGCAGTCTGAAAAGTCGGCGTGATGTTGGTAGAGCTTTTAAAGGCACACACCGCAGTGAGAATCCTCCTTGCTTTCCTAAGTGAAAACACTGTGAAAGTAGAAAGCCAGGGATGGTTCAGGGTGAAGCCTGTGCATTTTGAGACTCAGCTGGCACACACGCTGACTTGCAGGTTGCATTTGGTTCGTAGGCGTGAGTGGGAACCCTTTTAAATATTTAATTATTTGTTTGTTAAAGCATTAAGAGAGAAGATAAATTGTTTATTAAATTGCAAAGGGAGAGGTTAGAGAAATAGGAGGGGAACATGAGCTGGGCAGAGAAAAACGGATAGTACAAACCTTGATATTTTGGTTGATGCAGATCAGTGTCTGGAAACCTCTCTGTTACGAACCATAGAATCATAGAATAATAGAGTTGGAAGAGACCACAGAGGCCATCCAGTCCAACCCCCTGCCATGCAGGGACACATATCAAAGCACTCTCGACAGATGGCCATCCAGCCTCTGCTTAAAAACCTCCAAAGAAGGAGACTCCACCACACTCCGAGGCAGCATATTCCACTGCCGGACAGCTCTGACCATCAGGAAGTTCTTCCTGAGGTTCAGGTGGAATCTCTTTTCCTGCGGCTTGAATCTATTGCTCCTTGTCCTAGTTTCCGGAGCAGTGGGAAACAAGCCTTTTCCCTCTTCGATATGACGTCTTTTCAAATATTTAAACATGGCTGTCATGTCCCCTCCTAACTGTCTCTTCTGCAGACTAAACATATCCAGTTCTCTAAGACGCTCCTCATAGGGCATGGCTTCCAGACTCTTCACCATTTTGGTCCCCCTCCTCTGGACACATTCCGGCTTGTCAGTTTTTGGGACTACAACTCTCAGGGACCATAATGGCTGGGGCTTCTGGGAACTGTAATCTAAAAAAGTAATGTTTCCCAGTTCTAATACCAAGACCTGTCTCTAACCCTCTTTTCATGAACTGGAGTAAGATCATGGCCATAGGATATGTCCTGAGGTGTGGCTGCTTCATTGTGGAAGGTCTATACCAATTGTTAGGATGGTCAGTGAGGGTCAGAGCAGTGAAGAGAGCTGACAGGAAAAGGGCCAATTCATTGGAAAGGTGGTGCCTGAGGGATACCAAAAAGACCAAGAAACGTCTCCTAGAATTGCTCTTGCTATATGGTTTGGGTCCAGGCTATTTGGAGGACCATATCTCCCCATAAAAGCCAGTGTGGTGTAGTGGTTTGAGTGTGAATGGAACTGACTGCTCCCACATTTTGGAACTCCCTCTCTTGGGAGGCTCCATATTTGCTCTCCTTCCAATGGCAAGTAAAACATTCTTATTCCCTCAGGCTTTCAGAAATAGACTGTGATGGGCTTATAATGGTATGTTGTTTTGCTGGTTCGTATACAATCTTTTAAGTATTTCAACTTCACAAATTGTTTCATTGCTTTTACAACCACTGTACCTTTTAGTATTTTTGCATCGCTTTTAATCTGCCATGTTTTTAAGAGGTTGCAAGCCTCCTTGAGTTCTGTGTTTGGAAAAAAGGTGGAAAGCCAAACTGAATAAATGGAGACTATCGTATTTTGGTCATATTGCCAAATAACATGACTCATTAGAGAATATGATAGTATTTAATCAAGTGGGAGGCAGTAGGAAAAAAGGGAGGCTACTTTACCGGTGGACTAAATTGATCAAGAAAGCCACGTCTGCCCTGGATTTGCAGGAGCTGAGCAGAACTGTGATAATAAGGGATCTTGGCAGTTTCTCATTCACAGGGTCACCACAAGTCAAAGCCAACTTGATGGCACTTAAGAGTAACAGCGTCGGTAAGTGAGGGTCTTGTTTTGTTTTTTGCTTTTTAAAATAGAACTTTCCTGCATTTGCACGTTTCTTCATAATGCAGTAGCAAGTGCATTATGTGCAGTAGAAAAGAATCAAGAGTTGGAGAAAGAAGAAGGGACAAATGTGCTTTATGTTTAGAAGTTTGGCTTCAAAGCTCAGTATATTTAGCTATGTTTGTGATGCTGCATTAGGGCTTGTGCTGGTCTGTGACTGAAATAAAACTTCTTCATCATCACTGAATTTGGGTTGCCACTTTTTTTTTTCCTCTGAGAGACCCTGCATCTTTAATAACTACCTGTCAAGCATGGACAATGTTGCCCTCTTCATACTAGGAACAGACCTAGTGAGTTCGGCTCGGGTTGACCTAGTGGGTTTGGCTTGGGTTGATTGAAGACTCCATTTATGTTCATTTTATTTTGGTAAGAATGTTCCTTTCTTCATAAATTGGATGTGAAAGCTCAAGGTTTTTCTTTTTTCTTTTTAGGGTGAATTGTTGAGAAAAGGACAGACTCTAGGGTTGTTAGGTCAGGACAATCCCAGGCCATGAAGATTATGGGCCCAAACCTGAGATGACCCCTTGTGACATCATAAGGGCGCAAGTCCTGGTGATGTTATCAGTGGCAACCCATGGTGATGTTATTAGCATGCCGTATTCACAGTTGAACAGAGTATGCCATTCAAATAAAAAACACTGAATCAACTATTTAAAGAAAATATCTGTACACATATTTTTAAAGATAGCGCTCTTGCCCTTAGTTTTCTCCCCTATCCCTGAAGACTGAAGAAGAAGGCACGAGCTCTGAGGTTTGGCAGATCTATTTCTGTCCCTAGGATAAGAGAGAGATAGCTTTCAATGGCTCTGAGGCATGATACTTCAATGGGACCTCTATATCTAGTGGTAGTGTACATTTGTTGAGAGCCAGAGTGGTTTGGACCACAACTCTGGAGACCAGGGTTTGAATCCGTGCTAAGCCATGGAAACCGCTGGGTGACTTTGGGCAAGTCACACTCTCTAAGCCTCAGAGGAAGGCAAAGGCAAACCTCCTCTGGAAAAATCTTGCCAAGAAAAGGCCGTGTTAGGTTTGCCTTAGACTTGCCAAAAGTTGGAAATGACTTGAAGGCACACAACAACAACAGCAGCAGCAAGAACAACTACTACAACAACAACACAAAGCCTATATTTATTTATTCAATTTATATTTCAACTTTGTCCTGCCAAATTATTATAAAATTTGTAGTAAAAGTTCAGCTAAAAAATGTGCTGTGCAAAATTTGGCAAAACACAATTAAATTGGCTGTTCTGTTCAAATGGATAATTAAAAACAGTTTTTAAATGCTTTTAGAACACAATTAAAAACATACGAAATAGAAACAGAACATGCCATTTTAAACAATACTCTTCCATGTAATTAAAATCTTTCAGCTGCCTGCCCAAATAAAAAAAAAGAGATCTTAACCTGTTGGTGGAAAGAGCAGGGAGGGGTCGAACTGGACCGCAGTACTTTGAATATCAAGGATTGTGAAATCATTGGGAGAGTTTGGAAGATTTACTTTTTGAACTACAACTTCCAGAATATGCTGGAGTGGATTTACTGGGCCACTGGCATGGGAGCCACTGACTGCCACTACAGGCAAGCAAACAAAAGAAAACAAGCAACTCATCACAGATTTGTGAATGCCAGTTTACTTCCATACATGTCACTTTAGAAATGCTCTCTGGAAGTTGCATATTGATTAGTGGATTTACATGTGCGGGAATTAGAATAGCAAAAATGCACAATGTCTGTATCCAGTAGACCAGCAAGTTTCTCAGACTGTGAGGCGCGACCCTAGGGAGGGAGTGCATGATAGTTGCTGGAGGGGGGGGGGTGCACAAGAAAATCCAGCCTGTAAGTACAGCAATTGTGAAAATGAAGGGCAAGCCTCTCTCTTTCTCTCTCTCTTTTTCTGGCCATTTCTGCACTGGACTGTTATAGTGCTATTACTCCACTTTCAACATCCTATGGAATCCTGGGGCTTGCAGTTTAAGGAGGGGGCCTTTAAAGATTCCATAGGACGTTAAAAGTGGAATAATAGCACTGTAATAGACTAGTGCGGAAATGGCCTCTGGGGTGTGTGTGCATGTGCGTGTGTGTGTGTACATGCACGTTCACTGGATTGACTGGTCTCTGCAAAAGATTGATGGAAAGCATCTTCCCCTGTTATGCTTTCTTTCAACTTCAGACGTAGCAAAAATCAGCTTCTGTTTCTCAATGCATTTTCTGATCATCTTCTCCAAAAGTCTCGTCATTGGCAGAGCAGGCATACACCCCTTAGTGACCATGAGGCAGAGGGAAGTGAAGAGAGGAGGCAGAGAGCATGAGAGCTCAGCATTAAGATGGAGGATATGTGTGGCCTGAGGGTCATGTGAGAGAGAGAGGGAGAGAAGAGCCTAAGGTAGGACACGGTGGGGGGGAGCAGAACATGGAACGGGGGCAGAGCATTCTCGTGTAGATGTACAGTGAGTCATGGGTATAAAAAGTTTGAGAACCGCTGCAGTAGAGGACTGATGTTACATAACTACGTAGCAGAGCCAGCAAAGGGACTGATGCGCAATGGGAGCGATGCATAGTGATACGGCAGGACTGATGTTCATCTCATCAGTCCCAATGTGCACTGAGCACCAGTGCACACTCGGTCACTCTTGCTGCTGTCCTGCTACACATCTTCGCAGTTCACTAACACGGTTTCTTAGGACCTATACTACGTAGTTAGGCAAATTTGCAATGCAATGCAATGCAATGCAAATTTACATTGAGGGAAAGGTCACACAGGATTCCAGCAACTCTCATTTTGGGAGGAGTACAGCACAGCTCGTCACTGTGGGGACAACTGTGAGCAGTAGTGTATCCACACTATACAGTTACAGCATTTTAGCACCACTTTAGCTATCAGGGCGGTTGTGGAATTTAAGGATTTGGAGTTTGGTTGGTGGGGTACTTGGAATTCTTTGCCAGAGATATCTAATGCTGTAGTTCAGGGGGAAGTGCTTAAGCTCTCTAGCAGGGAATTCTAGGAACCTTGCTAAACTACAAGACACAGGATTCTGTAAGAGAGAGTCATGGTGGTTAAAGTGCTATCAAATTGCTATAATTGTGCAATGTGGCTGCTTTGTCTTCTGTCCTAGCATCAGTACCAATGAACACTTTTTAAGTTCCTTGTCCTGATCTGCATCTGCAAGTGTGGCATAGGGGTTTGAGCATTGGACTAGAAATCTAGGAGACCAGGGTTCAAATCTCTGCTTGGCCATGGAAATCCACTGGGTGACCTTGGGTGCATCACACTCTCTCAGCCTCTGGGGAAGGTGAAGGCGAACACCCTTGAACAAATCTTGCTAGGAAAACCTCACGATAGGTTCATCTTAACGTCACCATTAAGTCAGGAATGACTTGAAGGCACACAACAACTGCAATATGGAACATAGGCCATTTCCGCACTATACTGTTATAGTGCTATTATTCCACTTTCAACATCCTGTGGAATCCTGGGGTTTGCAGTTTAGGGAGGGGCAGTTAAAATTCCCAGCCAGAGAGCAATTTGGCCTCAGTAAACTACAAAACCCAGAATTACACAATTTGTTGAAAGTGGAATAATAACACTATAACAGTGTAGTGCGGAAATGGGCATAGTGTCATTGCAGCTGGGCTGAGATCTGAACCCAGAGGCCTGAGCACTTTTTCTCTGCCACTGTGGCAGCGATGGAAGGGGTTCTTGCAGGCATACTGCTGATGATATATATTTTTTTTAAATCAAGCTGGTTGCCCTTGGTTTGCTGTGAATTGCTCAGCTTAGAAGCTTTATCTCTGTTGCAGCTGTTCCTGTGGACGGTCTGACTTGTTTATCAGGATCAGGAAGAATTTTTTTCCCCTAATGTTATCTTTAGCCTCAGTTCAGCATTAGGCCAGTTGACTGTGACAGTTCCCCCTCAGAACATTTTTTTTCCATAAGAGATTTCCATCTCGGTGGGCGAGTCCTAAGTTAGGGAAGATGCTGCGACACACCACATTCGGCAGTGTTCTTGCTCATTTTCCTGCCCCTGTATCTAGTGCCAGATCCTGATGGCAAACAACTCTGTAAATCGATGCATTACCCTCCTCCAAAAAATGAGCAGAGCTCAGACCATTATTTTTTTATTATTTTTTATTTTTAAAAAGTAACACCTTAATGCCAGCCTTTGAGGGGAGAGAAAGGAACAGGCTACTTTTTTGCCTCATGAATATGGTTTCAAGTGACATACTATTCATTCAGCAGTTTTAAAAGAAGTAGCCATGTTAGAGGAAAGGAGAGGGAGGGGGAAAAGAAGATTGTAGCAGTTTCATTAAGATTAACTGGTTTTAAATTTTAGCATGAGCTTTTGTGGATCTAAACCCACTCCTTCAGTTGGAGAGTCTTTCAATTCTTCACTTTCTACTGCATCTGAAGAAGTGGATTTGGATACACAAAAGCTCACGTTAAAGGAAAAACCACTTATTCTTAAAGGTGGTGCTACAGTTCTTTTCCTTCCTTCCCTCTTTTTGTACTGTTTACAAGATCCATGTATTTTTAAGGACAGCCAGTGCAGTTCAGTGGTTTGAGTTGTTGTGGTTGTGTGCCTTCAAGGTGTTTCTGACTTCTGGCGACCCTAAGGCAACTCTATCACATGGTTTTCTGAGGCCGAGTGTGTGTGATGCATCCAAGGTCACCCAGTGCGTTTTCATAGCTTAATGCAGAATTGAACCCTGGTCTTTAGGGTCAAAGTTCAGTGCTCAAACCACTACACTACGTTGGCTCTTGTGGGGAGATATGACCCTTCCAGTAGCCTGGATCCAGGCCATATAGGGAGAGGAATTCTAGGGAGAATTCAGACTTAGGCCATTTCCACCCTACACTGTTATAGTGCTGTTATTCCACTTTCAGCCTCCTATGGAATCCTGGGCTTTGGAGTTTAGATTCTCACCCAGAGAGCTCTTTGGCCTCAGTAAACTACTAACCCCAGAATTCCACAGTGGAATAATAGCACTATAACAGTGTAGGGTGGAAATGGTCTTAAGCTGCTCTCAGAGAGCCATTCCTTGGTCTTTCTGGTGGTCCTCAGGCTCCACCATTCCAATGAGTTGACTCTCTTCTTCTCAGCTTCCTGTCACTGTTTGCATGGTGGGAGAGAAGGACAAGGCTGGTAAAAAAATTCCCCGTGGAGGGGCCAACACTGATAAGGCTTCAGAAGGAACTGGCACTCGTCCATCTAGCAGCTACTTAGATGCCAAAGGTCCCGGGTTCAATCTTCAGCAACTCATCTTCAAATCAAGTATTAGGGCAACCTCTTTGTGGTTCAATCCAGTTTCAGCAGAGGGCTCAGGGACTGTTCTCCAGGCATGGGTGGGAACCTCCAATTGTCCCAGTTTGGTAGCGACTGTCCCGATTACTCCTCTGTCTTCCCACTTTTTCAGCTGCTGGTGAGAAAAAGAACTTTGGCACTTGGAACTCAGTTTGGAGCAATTGAAGTAAGCTGAGGACAAAAGGGAAAGTGGGGAGAGGAGAGAGAAACTGGGACATTTTAAAGCCAGAGGAAAAAATGGGATGGTAGAGGATTAACTGAGACTCTCCCTGCCAAATTGAATCAGTTGGAGAACATGGTGTATGTGTGTGTGAATTAGATCTGGATCTCAGTCCAAATTTTAGATGAGCTGTCCAAGAGCTATGCCCTAAATAGGTTCAATACCTTGGGTAGCTTGTTTATAATTTGGGCTAGAACCTGGTCTGGATTTGCTGCCCCACTGACCTGGGAGCCAATAACCTTCACTGAGTGGATTCTCTGAATTTTCTCTTTTTTTAAAAAAAAATATATTTTTATTAATTATAAGAAAAGAAAAAAATTCATGTAGCTTGATAAACATAAAAGTGAAGGGAGAAAAAGTTACAACAAAAAAAAATTACTTACATTTCTATTTCTCTACTAATCTATTTACATATTACTTATTCAATGTATTATAAATCATACTGATTATATATTTTGGTTATATATATCTCATTCTCATTATACCCATTGTTGTTATTTATTCCCATTAATTAACATTTTTTTGAAAAATATACTATTAGTAATTTCATTCTTATTTATATCCTTTTCAAACCAAATTTAACCTATTACTAAGTGTACTCCATCCCCAGAGCCAATTATATCTCAAATTACTCCACTTTCCAAAATTGTAACTCTTCTTGTGGAGGTGTGACACCTTCCTCTTTTACTAACACCTTTTCCACAAATATCTTCCATATTGCTTCAAAATCACTCCCTTTCATTATTCCTTTTTTGGCCTTAATTCCACATGCTAACTGATCATTAATTGCAATTTTCCACACTTCTTCATACCAATCCTCTATTTGAAAATCTCTGTGAATTTTCCATTTTCTTGATATATTCCCTGAATTTTCTCACACATTCCAGAAGAAGGTGGGAATTCTCCCCCTTGCTCTGAGTTTTGTTTCTTGGAAACATTCAGCAGCCATCCCCACCTGTGTATGAATGCAGAGAGATGAGGTGGCATTCCCTTTAACTTTGATGACCAGTCGCTTCCATACAGAAGAGTCGGGGGTCACAAAGCAAGAAGTTAGTTCCAAGATCTCAATCTGATTTTCACCCTGAGAATCAGGCTGATGATTCTTTTTTTTCTTTTTTTTAAAGAACACCGCTATTTAATCGCAGGGGAAAAATGAAGAGAGCAGCGGGAGAGGGAAAAAAAAAGAAAAAGATGTTGGGAGCAATCAGTTCATGTAAGCGTCTGATATTCATATGCCTCTTTTGGCCTAGAAATCATAACTGAGATTGCATAAGATCAGGCATCCCTGCAAGACTTGCAATCTTTTTGTTATTGTTTTCGGCTGCGACAGCTTCTCTGGGTATATTTTGGTCCTGGCTGAAATGACATCAGTGTGACAAAAGCAGGAAGGTGACAGAGTGAGTTCTGGGTATGTCCGTCCACGCACTTGCACACATGTGTTCATTCTTGCCATGAAGTACGGGTTGGCAATGTGAATCCTTGGAGTCATGCAGCGCCACAGGGCATTTGGGGCAACCCCTGGCCTCTTCGGAGAGTTCCCCAGAACTCTCATTCTTATGGCCCCACAAGAAGTGAATTGTCTTTTGTAGAAGCCTCCGGGAATGGTGATCCACCTTTTAAATAGAATGAGGGGTTCCTCTGTTTAGCATTTAAAAATACCTATACTTCTTCAAATTCAACCCACTTCTGGTGGGTTTTGGGGAGGCATTCTTGATGTTCCCTGTGGCATTTGGATGGTCCAACTGGCAGAAAAATACCCCCTTGACCTGCCACAGTTGCCCGTCCAACTGATCAAGGAAATAGTAGCTTAGAATAATCTCCTTTGCAGATCATTTGTGGATGAACTAAAATAACATTTTTGGTAGGAGTGGGGAAGAAAAATCCTCCTTTGCAAACTTACACCAGGACAGAAACTCACAAGCTCTGAAAGGGAGCACTTGTTTGTATGTTTAACTGATATGGAGACTGTGTGTCCACTGGAGGCAGCAATGGCTACTAGCCCAGATGGCTTTGAAAAAAAGAGTTGGCAGACATGCCAAGGAAGGTTGTAAAGTCTAAACTGATGCCATATTCTAAATACATTTTTTTTAAAAAAATGTGTTGTTTAAATTTCAGTGGACTGTAGGTTGTGAACATGTATCCTTCTGCATGTTTTTGGACTTAAAAATTCTATCAGCCCTAGCCAGCATGGCTCAGGGTGAAGGAAGATGGGAGTTGTAGTCCAACCACTCCTGGAGACCTACATGTCCCCTATTCCTGGTGCAGATAAATCAGATCTTGGAAGTGTTATGTTTTTAGACTACAGCTTCCCCCAGCTAGCCCCAGACATGCTGATTGCAGGACTATGGAAGTTGTCATCCAAAAGCTCTAAGACTGAGAAAGACTTTATTAATTAGTGCATTTTTCCTTAGTTTTCTATGAGTTTTAGTTCTGCTGTCATGCATTGGTTTGTACCCAAATTAATGTGTGGAGAGCACTGATTAGGTTATTTGCCGATTTGCCTGTCCTTGGCCATGTCTACATCAACCTATAGGTATATCTGAGCTCTTAACTTGGACCCTCCCATTTTCCATAGTATGGGTATATTTGTTTGGCTGTACAAACATGGGTCATGTTTAGATATGGTGATAAGCTAGGAATACTGGCTTTAGAAAACTTTGTCATGAACAAATTACATGCTAGACTCTCTTTTTTATAAAACCTATCCTGGCTTGTATGAAGTTTGGATGTCATATGAAGGTTGAAATTTGGATGTGCCGTGTTTTTATGTCACAAGAAGCTCTCTCCTTCCTGTTTTGTTTATTTGCTTGGAGAAGGAAGGGCTTCCAGAAGCTACTTTATTCACATAATGTTACAAATCGTGTGGTGTCCAAACCTAGGGTAATGGTTATGTGTGTCCAAACAACTTAGGGATAATAAAGCAACAACAAACCATGTTTATAAAATCCTCCTGTGTTTGGTTTTAGTGTCACATGGAGCTGTCTTCTGCCTGGCTTGTGTGCTCAGTCATGTGAAGGCAGGAGTGAGAGAAAAAGAGCTATATTCATTTATGTGCCAATTATTCTCATCATGGTTTATTAAGCCAGGATTCTTGGCTTATTATTGTGTACAAATGTCAACATAGGTTTCATGTAAACATGAGTCTTGAACACACAAGCAGTTGATACGAATCATGCACTCCAGGTTAAAGACTCGAAAACGTTTTTGGAATGATTTCCCAAGAATCTATTGGCTAGCATATTATTACACCTGCCTTCATGAAAAACTTGTCTGCAAACGTACATTGACTGCATTCTTAAATTCTTAAGCAATGTAGTATGTGACATGGATGCTGGTTTTGCTTGATACAAGTGGAGTTTTGCAATTCTTCTGAGGGGATACATAGAATACTGTAGATGGTTGTGTTTGAAACATCTCTGAATCTTTGTAGTTCTACAAGTACATCACAGACTCAGTTTATTTATTTCTTTTTAAAGCACAACATTGCAAACTGCACAGTAGCATCTGCTTTTCTGAAAAAGTAATGCAGGCATTATCGATCATCTTTCTATGCTTTGGTTACTAAACAGCCTGCCAAATATAGAAACCTATCATCAAGATCAATACCCCATTGATTTCCATTTGTGGTGTCCAGTTAGAAAACAGGAAAAGTGCTTTTTGGATCTCCCCCAATGGTCAGTGGCTTTAGAAAACCACTAAGAGCAAATGGGTTTCTCTGGCAGCAGTGGAGGGGATGTGTTAATTTAGGATTTCTGCAACAATTTAGATATTTAAATGTCAAGAATAAAGTTCAAGTGTTCTGTCGGAAGGAGGCTTGGCAGCGTCATTGGCGACGTTCCTGCAGAAAAATGTTGCCTGTTGGATGAGTCTTGGGAATTGCGGTATCTTCAGCCAGAATAGGGAATAAAAATGCCACAGGCCTCAGAGAGAGAGAGAGAGAGAGAGGGTTTGAGCGATGGACTCAAGCAAATTACTGATGAAGCTACTTCCATGCTGTTGGTTACTGTGAAGCATCTTCATAACAGATGGACAGCAGGGGCTTTGTTACTGTTGGACAGAGAATGATATGGTCCCTGGGTCTCTGGCCAATGGAGGACTGCTGGTGACGCTCGCTCCAACCCCAGTCGCTTCCCTGACAGACAACATGGAGGCTGCAGATGAGCTTGGGGACGCCAATTTTAGTTCATTTCCACACTACACTGTTATAGTGCTATTATTTATGGCCATGGTGTATGTGTGTGTGTGTGTGTGTGCTGCATTTAGCATTTCAACAGGTAATATTTGGCAGGTAGAGGAGACACATTACAGAGACTGAAGCAGCTATTTTAAGCAGATGATGTTTGCACGCCAGCACCTTCCAAGTATTCCTCCTTGGAGTGGTGCCTTGCTGGCAACATTTTTTTTTCCATGTTGCTGAACTGGTAACCTTTTTTGCTTAACTGGAATTGGTGGCAGTTCTAACCCTCCCTAAAGCTTGGTTTGGTACTGAAAATTGACCCATATCACTGCTATAATATAAGCTTTTTTTGGTGGTCTTCAGCAGAGGAAGTGCCACAATCCTTTAGCCCATGAGTTCCAACTGGAAAAGAGGAGAATATATTTTTTTTCTTTAAAAAGTTGATAAAGCTTGGATTGATAATAATCTTCACAGTTTGGGGCTTCCTCTGTGCAAAAATT
Organism: Cyclura pinguis; assembly: GCA_030412105.1. Lineage (NCBI taxonomy): Eukaryota > Metazoa > Chordata > Lepidosauria > Squamata > Iguanidae > Cyclura > Cyclura pinguis. The sequence continues at coordinate 130,996,575 of CM059604.1, read as the reverse complement.
TGCATGTGATTGTTTCACACAGAAAACAACATTTTAGCAGCATTTTATAGGAAACAACATTTCCTGTGCAGAAGACCGTATCTCTGGTGAGAAATATGATTTTCTGCCCAGAAATTGCTGTCTGCTGACCAGAAAGTGACCACATGCAAATTTTGTGCAGAGTTACCCCTGAATAGCAAATAGTTGTTGAAAACGGCAGTTTATGAAGGTTTTTGCACAGTGAGAAGAAAATTGCTAAAATTGCTCATTGCTTCGTTCAACAAGAAAATTAGGGAATTATATCTTATTTCTGCCATCTCCTTAGAGCGAGTGGTAGAATCAGGCCCCTCAACATGAATTCTACCCAGATTGTCCTTCAATCCCTGTTCCTTGTATTGGATTGGAGTATACCTCTCCCTGGGTAAGGCCACTGGAAGATGAATCCCTGAGGTTGCATAGGGCAGAACTAGACAAAGGTTCTGCTGAGCTGACCATGGTGACCTATTTTTCATCTTAAAAGTTATAACCGTTATATAACTAACAGGATAATTTATTCTGATGGTTGTATACCTGTCAATGTTTTGCAGATGAAAACTGGGGCGCACGTGGTCAAGCCACCTCAGAATGTGGTCAGGATGTCAAAAGTTGTTAAGGAGGAAGAACAGGCAAGCCAGGAGAGGCTGCAGTAGTTTGCTTTTGCCTGAATATGCAGGGAAGGACAAGATTCTACCCCTTCTCTTCTCTCCTCCTGCTAAGCTGAATGAAAACTGTTCATTTGCAGCAGTTGAAGTAAGCTGAGGACAGAGGGGAAACGTGGAAGGAGGAGAGGGAATTTGAGACATTTTAAAAACAGCTGAAAAAGTGGGATGACAGAGGATTTTTCAGCATGGTCCCTGTGTTTAGGTCCCAGAGAACCCCAGGTATTGTTCCAGCTTGAACTGCTAAGCTAAAGTGAAATTACTAGCTGAGTCTACCTCAAATGAACCCTTTCATGCTACTGGACAGCTGTTAATATTTGGCCACGATGCTGGCCAGGATTCCACAGCCCATCTCTCTGGTGGCAGGAGAGGTGCTGTAGTCATGTCTACAATAGCACCTCCCCTACAAACAGAGAGCCAGCTCAAGCCACCCATTCCAGCAGTGTGTATCCACATACGTGTTGCATTCATGGGACACATTCTCAGGGCTGGAGTTAGATTTGCCGAGTCCCTTAGCAACGCCAAATTAAAGAAGCCCCATAGCATTTTCACCTCTGTGTGTGTCCTTCTAATAAATTTGTATGTGGAAAGACTGCACACAGAGGCTCCCTCAAAATCTGGTATTCTAAGGCAGTTCTATGAGGGTCTCACTTCTTAGACACATATGAACCGTATCAATCTCTTTTGTTTTCTGCAAGCCTGTTTCCTGTTGCTCCAGGGACTAGGCCACAAAGCAATGACTTCAAACTTCAGGAAAAGAGATTCCATTTAAACATTAGGAAGAACATCTTGACAGTAAGAGCAGTTTGACAGTGGAATATTCCACCTGGGAGTGTAGTACAGTCTCCTTCTTTGGAGATTTTTAAATAGAGGCTGGATGGTCATCTGTTGGGAATGCTTTGATGGTGTATTCCTGCATGGCAGAATGGAGTTGGACACAACGGCCCGTGTGGTCTCTTCCAACTCTACGATTCTATGGGCGCTTCTGCACTACACTGTTATAGTGCTATTGTTCCACTTTCAACACCAGGAATTCTGGGGTTTGTAGTTTACTGAGGCCAAAGAGCTCTCTGGCTGAGAACTCTGAATGCCCCTCCTTAAACTGCAAACCCCAGGATTCCATAGGATGTTGAAAGTGGAATAATAGCACTATAGCAGTATAGTCTGGAAATGTCCTCTACAGTTCTATGATTCTAGGGAAACCTGAAGTAGCTAGAAGGTCACATATATTTTTCTGAATATGTATCTGGCGGGTAGAGCAAGATAGGCAAGGATTTCTTGTTCAGGGCCAGGATTGTACCCCTTGCTGCCTTTCTGTATGATTCAACCAAACATTAGAAAGAACTTTCTAATGGCACAAGCTGTTCAAATAGAGACACAGACCGCCTTGGATGGTGATGGACTCCCTTTTTGGAAGCTTCTAAACAGAGGCTGGATGACAAGGTTGGATGGCCACCAGTCAATGATGCCTTAGCTGCAGATTTCCTGTATCAGTAAGAATGGTACAGTTCTATAGTAGCATGAGTCTCTATTGTGGAGGGAAAAAAAGTCGTCGTCTTTTTTTTGGTGGGGCAGAAGACTCTGGGAACTTTCAATGTGGCTCCACATGTTATCCAGTTCCGACTCTGGTTGTGTAAAAATCTGGAACTGCACAGAGTGTCTCCATCACTGCTCCATCTCATGTTTCCATGAAGTCACTGGAGGAAGATCACAGAAGTTAAAGATTGCAGAGATTGAAATGATCCACAGATCACCAGCATTTAACAGATTCCTTGCCTAAGAGAACCATTCATGGGGTTGCTGTGAGTTGATGGGCAACTTGAAGGTACCTCTGTTAGGTTAAACAGAGGCCAGACAGAGTGGTGAAAGAGATTGTGTCAGATTGGCTTTGCTTTCCCCACCATGCCATCCTAATGACATGTAAAGTTTTGAAGTTTGCTTTTGTGTAACGCCTTGTAATTCACCATGTACTATCATACCAGGTTATTTGCTATTTGTTGCCGTGTAGTGCTTTGCTGCCTGATGACATGCAATAGATGCTGAAAGGGGATGATGGAAAATGAATGAAAAAAACTGAGTTTTGAGAATAAATGATATAATGAACCTTGATAAGGAGGAGAACAAAGGCAAATATGTCAGGATGCTGTCAGGGTGGGAAGCCAGTCTGGGAGAAGGAGTTGTTTTAATTAACTGGCAAACGAGGTCTTTCTGCACACAAATTTGTAATGTAACTGTTTAGAAGACATTGTAATTCCAACAAAGCTTTTAGTTCTGTCAGTGGCCAGAATGTGCATCTGTTACTCCACTGTTCTTGAATAAAGTTTTGCAAACTTCTAAGCCGATTTGGCCATGCGTGGCCATGGGGGAGCTAGTGGAATCCATAGCAGAGATGTGGTGGATGCATTCTTAAAGTCTTGTACAAAGCCCTGAGCTGATGCACTGCACCTACGGCATAGTCACCTCCAGCTGCTGGTGATTCGCCATGCGACCCCACCCTCTGGCCTCAAAACTAGCCTGCTGGTCCAAGGCATGTTCTGTCAGCTGAACTGAAGTCAGGTTCAACTCCTAGGCCAATGGTCATCTCTATGCGAAAAGTTGGGTGCGGAAGGGTGGGGTACAGGATTGTCCTTTTCGTCAGATGGCAAAATGTCTTTGGGAATGTTTGTATAATTTATAGGAGCCTTCCTCCATTGACCATGCTGGCTGGGGATGATAGGAGATGTAATCCAGCATCTCTGGAGGGTAGTAAGGTTTTTTTTAAGTGTCATTTCAGGTTTCTATGTGATCACTGGGGGAAGATAATAGTGGCAGTAGCACTTGGAAGTGGTTCATAGATCACCAAAATTACACCCACTCACCCATCCACACAGGATTGTGCTGTGGATTCCCACACTGCCAGGGGGTTGGGATGGATGACCCTTTGGGTACCTTCCAACTCAGTGATTCCATGAAACTTCTGATCATAGCACAGTATACGTTTTGACCTTCTTTTGTGGATGGAAATAATCTCTCCCCCTCTCTCTCTTCCTCTCTCTCTTTCTCCTTCCCTGTTTTATTTCTATGGACAGGAAGAGGAATTCATTAGTACTTGCTCCAGGTGCATGCTTATAAAGAAAGATATTAATATTGGTTGATGGTTTGCAAAATGGAATTTAATTCTTCTCTTTCTTCTTCTTTGGACATGTGCCTAAAGAAAGAGAAGTTTTCATTTTTGAGCAGTATTGTTAGAACTTCCCCTTCTTGAAGTTTATCTTGGGGGTGAGGGGGGGGGATTTGAAGTGAATTTAAGGAAATCAGCTAAGCTGCCACAGGAGAAATATGAAAGGGTCAAGAGAGGGAATGTTCAGATAAAAGTAAAACAAAAGCAGAGCAGCTTGCTCGTTCAACTGAAAGCAGGAGTTGAGCATGCTAGTAGCAACTCCCCTTCCCTCAAAATAAACACACACCACACACACACACACACACACACTCGAAGCACAAGGTCTTTTCTGGCTTGTCATAATGGATACCGTAGCCTCTCCTGAGGCTGTTTGTTGCATTAGTGCAAAAAAGTAGGCTGGAACCAAAAGGGCTTGGCACAGCCACTGTCTGGGCACAGGGTAAAGTCTGGGGCTTCCTTAACTTATCTGCTGCAGCTTTCAGTGAGCCGAGGGAAGGAAAAAAAGTGCTGCCAAGAAAGAAAGGAGGCAGGCCTCTGTGTTTTAAAATGTGCAAATATTGGGTGGGTGACACCTGGTTTGAAAGCAGTACATGTAAAAAGGATCTAGGGATCTTAGTAGATCGTAAATTAAACGTGTGTCTACAGTGTAAACTAAAAAAAAACCAATGCAAAGCTAGGCTGCATCAACAGGAGTAGAGAATCCAGATCAGTAGTAGCCCCATTCTATTCTGCTGTACTCACCTGGAATCCAGTTCTGTATCCAGTTCTGGACAGCACAGTTGGAGATGGTCAATTGGCGAGCTGGAACCGTCTAGAAGAGGGTGACCAAGATTAACAAAGGTCTGGAAACCAAGCTTTTTGAGGAAAGACTTGGGGATCTGGTTTTGTTTAGCTTTGGCCAGAGAAGACAGAGAGATGACATTATATGGGATACCTGAAAGGATACCATGTTGAAGATGGAGTGAGCTTCTTTTCTGCTGTTTGGGGACTGGAACATGAATCAATGGATTCAAATGCTGAGAAAAGAGAGTCTACCTGAACATCAGGAAGAACTATTTGAAAGTAAGAGCTGTTATTTGACTGGGTTGGTGGACTTGTCGTCTGTGGAGGTCTTCAAACAGGGGTTGGATGGTCATCTCTCAGGAGGGCTTCGTTTATACCTTGCAAGGCAGGAGGGTGAACTAGATGATCCTTATGGCCGCTCTGTGATTCTGTGATTCTCACCTAGCAGATGAGATCTTGTTGAACTACAGTTCCCATCACCTTGCATCATTGGCTGTTCTGGGTGGAATCTAGCAACATCTAGAGTGTCACAGGATCCCTACCTCTGGTTCTTCTTGGGGACAAACCCAGATTTGGTTCTAAGACTATGCAGCAGTGGGATATTGTTGGAATTGTCATGGTTCTGTGTTGCTGAATTCTGGAGTTAGTAGTTTGTTGAAGTTCTTAGAGTTCACTTCATGAAAGGTCTCAAGTGCTGTAGGTCAGGGGAATGGCGGAAAAAACCCTCTTAGGCAGAGAATTAGAAACTACAAATCCAAGATTCTATAGGAGAGAAATAAGGCAATTAAAGTGACTCCAAATGAACGAACTGCTATTACTGTCTAGTAATAGCAGAGGTTCAACTGAGTGCTATCATTATTGATTGTCCTGCTTCATCCTTGGCAATTTCTGCACTAAACTGTTATAGTGCTATTATTCCACTTTCAACATCCTGTGGAATTCTGAGGTTTGTAATTTACTGAGGCCAAAGAGCTCTCTGACTGAGAATTGTAAAGGCCCCTTCCTAAACTGCAAACCTCAGGATTCCATAGGATGTTGAAAGTGGAATAATAGCACTATAACAGCGTAGTGCGGAAAGGCCCTCAGACTCAGTTTCACCGCTCTGAAAAGAGAAAGCAGTGGTAATTAAGGCTGCCAGACAAGAAACTGGAAAGGACTCTTGTACCTTTAGTGGTGGTGTAGAAGAAGGAATTTGAGCCAGCGTTGCTTCTTACTTGGCTGTGTGACAAGGAACAGCTGCTGAAATTCCCTTTTCTACGCAGACATCAAACGTACAGGAGCCATCTCCACTATTCATTCTGACAACCTTAATAAACTTATCTGGGATTGAAACAAATGTTGCATGCCGTCTTACTGAAAATAGCCACCTCGTGATGGGACTGTATCTGAATGTAGCTGCAGAACAGTATGAGCCTGTAGCCATTTCCACACTACACTCTTATAGTGTGATTATTCCACTTTCAACATCCTGTGGAATCCTGGGGTTTGCAGTTTCAGGAGAGGCCTTTGAGGAGACAGAGTTGCCAGGTGAAACAAAGAACAGGTCCCTTGTCCTTTTTATGATTGTGTAGAAAAGTGAATTTCAGCAGGTGTTGCTTGTCACACAACCAGGTAACAAGAAACACTTGCTGAGATTTCCTCTTCTTTGCAGCCATTAAGGGGAGAGGAGCCCTGCCTGCTATTTCACCTGGACAGTCTAGCAGAAAGTGTAGGAGCCATCTTTCTGTCCCACCGTCTTCCCAAGTGGTATTTGGTGGGAACAAGGGAGAGGGCCTTCTTGGTTGTTGCTCCTAGGCTTTGGAACATTCACCCCAAGGAAGCCAAAATGGCTCCCTCCTTGCTCTCTTTGGCTGGCAAGTGAAAACTTTTTTATTCCAGGAATTGACTGCTATCGGCTTTTAACTGTGTCCTGTCTTCTTGATGTTTATTTTCTATTTTAATGATCTTTTTGCTTGTATTTTAATCTGCATTGATTTTAATATAGTGGTAAGCCAATTTGAGTTCCAGTATTGGGAAAAAGTGGGTTGTGAATGGTGGTGGTGGTGATGATGATGGCGGCATATATGTAGGATGCCTTTCCTTTTGGCACTGCTAAATGGGGAAGGGTACATTGTCTGAAGTGGTACTGGGGGATTTCTGTTGCTGTTGTGTGCCTTCAAGTCATTTCTGACTTAAGGTGACTCTAAGGTAAACCCATCCAATGGTTTTCTTGATGAGATATGTTCAGAGGGAATTTACCTTTGCTTTTCTCTGAGGCTGAGAGAGTGTGACTTGCCCAAGGTCAGCCAGTGGGAGTTCATAGCTGAGCAGGGATTTGAAACCTTGTCTCCAGATTCATATGCCAATGTTCAAACCGTTACACTGCCCTGGCTCCTGGATTTACTGTCCAGATTTGAATCTAAACCAGAGGTGGGCAACTACAACTGTTAGTCTCCTTCCTCTGCCTTTCTCTGAGGCTGAGAGCGTGAGACTTGCCCAAGGTCACCTAGCGTGTTTCCATGGCTGAATGAGGATTTCTTATAGCCCTCCAGATACTGGAATTCAGCTCTTGTACATCCCACACAATGGGAATTGGAGTCCAATATCAGAAAGGTCACAGATTTCCCATTCCTGATATAAAGATTAGCAGTAAGTTTCTCCCTGTTTACATAGCAAGACACAGAGCAGCCAGCTTGAAGTTCTCCTCTTAATAAGAACACAGGGACTTATGATTAATTAATTAATTCCTGTTTTTTTTAATGCCTTTTAAAAAAGAGACTCCAGGCATCCTACACATACAATATTCAGTAAAGAAGCAGAATCAGTTTAAATCTGAATCAAGTCTTTTCAGTCCCATTTTTCCATTCTATATTCTTTTTTTGCATCCCTAAAACTAAAACCACTTTTCTTTCTGTGTACACCTTTTCTCAGTGTACTAATTTTACTACCTGACTTTCTCTGAAATGTACTTTTTCTATATGCGTTTTTAAATGTGCCAAATTGAACAGCAGCACAATATCTGAAGACATGTGGCATCTGAAGGATATCTGAAGGATGACTAAATATTCATCCAGAGTGTGAGAATTGGGTTAGTTTGCTTTGAAGTGTGGACAAAAATAATCCAGCGTTCCTGAGAAGATGGTCAAAAGACTTACATTATCATTCTTCTTCGTTAATAGCAAACTTTCTTGATGCATACAATACAATTAGCCAGGCCTAGATTCTATCTTATTTTTCTGACTTAATAGTATGTACTGATGCTTAATTGCGCTCAATTTCTTGATGACGTGATGTTGCACCGGTTCATGGTTAGGCTTTTTTGTTTGTTTAGTGCAGAGTGTTTGCCGTTTTCTGAGCTAGGATCATAACAACCTGAGCTTGCATTTTTGATAAGAAACTGAAAACTGGGCAGTTGCCAGATGCTGTGTGATGGTGGAACTTTCCTGTGTAAGGCTTTGGATCTTGCAGTCACGAAGAACATGTGGGAAATCTAAGGTTCCTGCCCCACTGTCCCTGTTGAGCAGTTTTTTTGGGGAAATACATTTGGCTAAGACCTGAGAAACTCCTTCTAAGACAAATTCGACAGGAGGGAGCTAGATGAGCCAGGTAGTTTGGCTTGGTATAAGGTAGCCTTACCCTCCCCATGCACCTAGAACTCTTCATTGTGTGTTGAACTATAGCTTCCATAATCCCCAAGGCAGCATAGGGGGAAGGCTTATATACATCATAAGACAAATAAGAGCTTGAAGTGGCATATGTGCAGTGTAGAGTGGTGTACACGGCTCTCTTCTTTCTCCCCAACTCATTCACAACAGCCCTGTGAGCTGGCCAGGCTGAGAGAGAACAGCAGGCCCAAGGCTACCTACTAAATTTCCTATCTCAGTGGGAATTTGAACTTGTTTAGGATGGGAAGCAGAGTCTCAAGATGCTTCTTATTCCAAGAAACAGCCCAACACATTTTGGCTGAGAAATATTTTTATGACCTTTTCCAGCAGTTGTTAAGGGGAGAGGAAGCAATATATGTGCAATAAGCAAGGTATGAATTGAAGAGGTGCAAATATTGTATGTGCATGTAGGCCTCATATTAACTTTCAGATAAAAAAAAACTATAAGAAATAATGCAATAACATAGATGTACATATAAAACAAAGGAATTTGAAAACCAACCTGCAAAGATTTCAATCAATCAGTCACTTTATTTATGTCCTGCCTTTCTCCCAAGGGATTTTGTTCAGCATATTGTGTCTCGAATACTTGCAGTTGGCAACTGATAGTTTTCGAAGCAGGTGGTACTCTTAAGAGTGTTTCTCCCTGTATGTATCAAGGTAAAGTAACTTGGTGGCAGAAAAGGAGCTTTGAAGAGTATGTAAAATAAACTCTGAAATACAGGTGGAAAAAACCACACCAGGTCTTCATTTAAGTCCTGGAGGTGAGAGAGATAAATTCCAACCCTCAGTATTCTTTGGTTCAGTGTAGGTTTAAATCTGGTTCTCCCAAGCTTCTGACCAGATGGACACCAGTGCAAAATAAAAATGTAATAAGTGGAAACCAGCCAGAAAAGAAATCAGCCAATTTCTGGCCACTTTGCTGATATAAGACCCCAATTTTTTCTCGCTATATTCAGTTTTTTAGTCTGAGGATAGACACAGCCAAATTCTTGTAGGCCTTGTCATTGTCACTCTTGGGAAAGCAACAGCGGTTTGCCAGACTGCTTGAAAACTCATTTTCTCCGCTTTGGTTTTTGCATGGTGTATTGATTCCATCTTCAGTGCCTTAGCCACTGGGAACATTTCGTGCTGTCTATCTCCTGTGTTCTTACCTTGCTAGCTTGGCTTCACTCTTCAGTCCCCGTGCAGCCCGTGGCTCTCACGTGAGTGGTGCTTGCGCTGGGCTTCAGCCTGAACGATCGAGGAGCTATCCAAGGGTTGCGAACTCGTTTGGGAGACGGGATATTGGACTTTGCCACTTCAGGGTGTTGAGGGGAGTGTTGTTTTTATTTTGTCTAATACCTGCACTCTTTTCATATGCGCTCAGCAAAACTGTGCAGTCTATTTATGGATGTAGATTTATAGCTGGCCTCATTTGTGAGGCTTAGGGCGTGGAACAAATGCATCCCCTTCAGCCAAGCTGCGCACAGGAGGAAAGTTAGTACAGGGTAGTGATGAGAACTAGTGGTGATTTGCAGCTTCCATTTCAGGGGTAGAATCATAGAATCATACAGTTGGAAGAGACCACAGGGGCCATTGAATCCACCCCATTGTGCCATGCAGGAAGATACCGTGAAAGCATTCCCAACAGATGGCCATCCAGCTTCTGTTTAAAAACCTCCAAATCACATTCCAAGGCAGTGCATTCCGCTGTCAAACTGCTCTTACCATCAGGAAATTCTTCGTAATGTTTAGATGGAATCTCTTTTCCTGAAGTTTGGAACCATTGCTCTGTGTCCTCGTCTCTGGAGCAGGAGAAAACAGGCTTGTTCCATCCTCCATACGACATCCCTTCTGTTCTGGCGGGCGTTTGATGAGTGGCTGTATAAGGGCCATCTCTCCTAAACAATGTGCTGGATATTGTGAACTGTCGTGCTGGTGCACGTATGTGTGTGCGCGTGTGTGTATGTGTCCATGTTTAATGAGGTATGTTTTAATTTGGTTTTGACTTTTTCATTCTTTAATCTCATTTTATCTTCTGCATCTTGTGGATTTTTAACAATTTGGTTTTTTTGATTTGTTGTAAGCCACTTTGAGTCTTGAACTGAGAAAACGGTGGGATAGAAATGAATATAACAACAACAACAAAACAACAATACCAAAGGATGAGCAGGAAGTACTAAGTGATGAGCTGTGTTCTATTTACATCTTCCAAGTGTTTTAGAGGCAGTTTGGTACAGCTGTGTTAGAAGAGAGGTGGGCCAAATGTGTTCCACTAGAGAGGGATGTGGTTTCTGTGAGGGTCTGTCTGTCCCACCTGAGCTGCCAAATGTGAGGGTTTCCACAAATCTCATCACTGCCACCAAATGTGAGTGCTCTCCCTTATCCCTACGTCTGCCACTGTGAGGATGTCCTTCTGCCCCACTGCTGTGGACACCAAGTGTGGGGACCTCCTCGATGCCCTCATGGTGCCTGTGTGAGATTTTATTCACCTTCTGTCCCACCGGATTCCACCACACCTTTTTAATTGCTGCCACCACAGGCACCGTCTCTGAACTCAAGCTTTGCAATGTGTAGTGTGCCCAGAGGCAAAAGCATATCGTACAAAAATAATAATGTATTAAGCAGAAATGGAACATAACATCAAATTACTTATTTAATACATCTTTCACGCTCATCTCGTAGGCCATTTCCACAACTTACCACACCCTGTTGTTCTCCTGTCGCGATCCCGGCAACCCCTTTGCCAGGAAGGGGGTGCGACAGGAACACTCCCCTCCACACCCGGCCAGGTCCCTGTGGAAGGGCGCACGCGAGCAACATGCGCCTGTCTTATGCAGTGCAGCCGAACTCTTTCCCGTGCTGCCTCCATCGCGCTTCCTGCCCTTCCGCATGGCCTGGAAGGATGGGAGTGTTGCACAGTTGCTGGCACTTAAAAGATTTATTCTGTTAAGCGAATATCCCGTGATTGCAACGGGTGGGGACAGGATGGCACCAGGACTGCAACAACATTGTATGAAAGCATGATCTGTGGACTGCTGCCTTCCTGTCCCCTTGGCGGGATGGTGATGCCATGCGGAAATGGCCTTAGATAACCCAGACCCTGACTCTAACTGTCCTAACCATTCAGATTCCTAAACCCCACTAACTAATTCCTAACCTTAACAGACCACCCTCTCAAACCCAACCATCATACATCAGCCTTTTCAAAATCCCCTCAGAAATTCCACCAATCACCACCCACTGTTCCATTCTCTGACTCCTCTTAACAGATCCTTACTTTCTAACATCTACTGCTCAGTGCAAACCTAACTATGCTCTGTTGTTGTTGTGTGCCTTCAAGTTGTTTCTGACTTCTGAAGGCAAAACTATCACAGGGTCACAAATTTTGCCTGCCTAAATAAATAAATAAATAATGAAAATTGAGCTGGCTGGTTAATTAATTCCTTTTTTGATGTTAAATAGCATAGAGGGATCCTACAACCTGTGCCAAAGTTGAATTGCCTCCCCTGGAGGCTTCTAGAAAAGACATTTGACCCCTCTCTCTTGTTTTTTTTTTTTCCTTGGAAAAGGGGCAGCCCAAGAAGAAGGGACGGGCAATGGGCTGCAAAAGCAACCTTAGAAACTGCAGGGTTGTGGAAAATGGTGTTTTGTCTTTTAAATATAGCAAGGTAAAGTATAGCCGAGAGCCAGCATATTATAGTGCAGTAGCTTTCAAACTGTGGGGCAGGCCCCAATGTGTGTGCGTGATAGATGCTCAAGGGAGGAGTGGGTGAGAAGAGTCAACCTGCAAGTGCAGCAAACGTGAAAAAGAAGGGGAAGCGTGTGTGTGTGCACACCACTGAGGACTGAGTAGTCCCTGCAAAAGAGAGGCCTGAAGCATCTTTCCCCGTCATTCCCGCATTTCTCCAAACCCAGACAGAGCGAAAATGGTCTTCACTTTTTTGTGCTTTCCCTGCTCAGCCTCCCTGAACATTCCATTGCTGATGCGGCAGGTGCATGCATTCCCCTTAGTGACCCTGGGTCAGTTTTTTTGGGTGGGATGGAAGGAAGTGAAGAAAGGAGGCAGAGAGCACAAGTGCTCAAGACAGAGGGTGGATGCGACACAAGGGATCTGTGTGTGCGTTTGAGGCAGAGGGATGCGGGATAAGACACTCGAGGGACATAACATTGAGCAGGAGGAGGGCATAATGTCTGCATGTAGATATAAACAAGATCAGTGGGTTAAGAAGTTTGAGAATTTGGACTACAACACTGAGGACTAGGACTCAAATCCCTGCTCAGCCATGAAAACTCACTGGGTGGCCCTGGGTTAGTCACAATCTCTCAGCCTCAGAGGCAAACGCCCTCTGAACAAATCTTGCCCAGAACCCCCTGTGATAGGTTCACCTTGGGGCTGCTATAAGTTGGAAACGACTTGAAGGCACACAGCAACAAAATGTTTCCTATACTTTTGCTTTGTTCAAATTGTCTCTGTGTTCAGTGGTTTACATTGTAGTCCAACAAATCCAGCAAGTGCGTCTTCTCAGTAGGCAAACATAGAATTGGTAGCTGCATCACAGGGATTAAGCTGTCACCCATCTCCCTTCCTTCCTTCCTGGCAAGGATGGCTGGGCTGTGCCTGTCCCCAACTGCCCTTCCTTGCTTTCTTTTTTCAGCCACTGCCTCCCACACTGGAAGTTAGATATGGTACGTATTGCTGCAGCAGCTTGGGTTGTCCTTGGCATCTGATGCCATCACTTACTGCCTATGAAACCGTATAGCCTATGAAACAATCAAACAATCACTCTCTAGGGCTCTGCATCAATTTTTTATTTGTCTTCTCGGTACCCATCTGTAGGTAAATTTAAAATACCAGTAATCTCTACTGCATGAGAAATGGAAGGACATTGGAGCTGCAGTGTGTAGCGCTTGTGGGATGGGGTAAGAGTGTTTAACTCTGGGAAGTGAAACAATATTCAAAGGAAAGGGAAGAAATTGCAATTCATTGGGGTAGTCATCACTCTAAGATACAGCCAGAGGTTGAGAAAGTTCTTGGGGGAGTGGGGAGGTACTTGCATGCTGGCTGGATGAATCTGGCAGTTGTAAGTCCAAACAAAATGAACTTTCACAAGCTCTGGGTAAAGTGCATGCTTTGGAAGCCAGCTACTGGGTCTTCCAGATGCCAGTTAATTCTAATCATCTTCAGGTAAAGTTGGGAAAGATTTGTATCCAAAACCCTGGAGAGCTATTGCCTCCTTTCAGCCAGATGGGCCACTGGTTTGTCTTCACAGAAAGCAACTTCTTGTGAGCCTGGTGTTTTGAGGCTCTCACTGTTGGTTGGGCACAGAAGGGGTATATGTGTCCAAAGCACTCTCTGTTTTGTGCAGGAGCCGTTGGTGATTTCACACACGCAGCAGCAAACTGTTGTGTTTGACATGTCCAAATGTATATGTCCCTGAAAAAGTTCAGAAGAACCCTTCCGAATCAGACCAAAAGTCCATGTAGATGAGGGTCTTGCTTCCCCCATTGACCAGTCATCAGAATCTTGAGTGTTCAGATTTAGACATGATGGGTCACAGTGTATAGATTTCTGAGTTTCTCTGATTTGGCCATTTTCGCACGAGACTGTTATAGTGCTATTATTCCACTTTCAACATCCTATGGAATCCTTTGAGGCCCCTCCCTAAATTGCAAACTCCAGGTTTCCATAAGATGTTGACAGTGGAATAATAGCACTATAACAATCTAGTGCAGAAATGGCCTTGATTTTCAAGCTGCCTCTGCTACTCCTGGTTATTGTATCTTCAGGCATCAAATTCCATCAACTGTATGTTGTTTCAAGAGTACTTTTGAGGGGAAGGAGATTGGCCTAAATCTACTGACAGTAAATTGTGGAGTATGGTCTAGCAATCAGGGTCTGGGGAAGGTGTTTTTCTAGACTACCATTCTCAGTATCTTCTAGCAATCATAACCAGTGGCCATGTTGGCTGAGGGGTCCTGAGCATTGCATTTTTAAAAAAGGAACTGCGGAGATGTGATGGACTATGACTTCCATCATTTTCCAAACTGCTGGTCCTGCTGGTGGAGGATGATGGTTGTTGCGATCCCACACATCTGAAGGACTCCATCTTGAGGAAGGCAGGCATACAGAAATAAAAGAGATAGATACAGCAAGATGTGGATGGTTCTCCAGTCTTCTTACAAACATCTCGTGACAACGTACCTTTCTCCTTTTCCTGTGAGTATTACTGTGGACATACTTTATGCAGAAGATACTCACATTTAACAAAGCAGGTTCTTTCTTAAATTCATTGTGTTTGCTCCACAGTAAAAGGGGCTTCTAGGGCCAGTGAGGTGTAGTGATTTGAGCCTTGAACTACAACCCTGCAATCCAGGGTTTAATTCGCTACATGGCCATGAAAAAACACTGAAAGACCTTGGGCACGACACACACTCTCAGCCCTAGAAAACCCTGTGATAGATTCGCCTTGCAGTCACCATAAATTGTAGATGACCTGAAGGCACACAACAGCAAAGGGCAAAGTACTTAATTGAGTAGATCTGCTTCCTTCTTGTCCCGTAACATCTGCTGGACTAGTCCGACAACTTCCTTCTTGCCCCGTAACACCTTCTGGACTAGTCCAGACAACTGTTTAGAGAGAATCCATCCTCTAACCCATCACTGTTTTTCTGCTCAGAGAGGACGGGTGAACTAGCAGCTAGATCAAGAAGGAGTGATGGTAGGACCAAGAAACTTCAAAGCAAAGCCTGGCTGGTAGGATTCTGGGGTCTCATTCCTCTTGTAAGTCCTAACAAGAGTAGAGCTGTTGAATCAGTTGGAATTTACCTGTGTGTTGACTCACCATTCAGAAACTGAGTCAGTGGGTCTACCCTGCTTTGGATTAGCCAACAGGATTCCAGTCTAGAAGTGGCAGTCCAGAGAAATAACTTCCCCCAGCTCTGCTTTAGGTGGAGGCAATGCTTCCTGTGCTGCACGGTGGACCTTGGCAAGTGCCCTTTTGATCTTGTACTTGGGGAGTTGGCTCCAGCCCTTGGGCTACTTCTTGGCCACCTTTGACTAGCGGAGTGCTTCTCTTTTTTTGAGCTCTTGATTGTATCTGAAAACAGGGATGATTTTCTTGCGGGGTGAAGTACACCAGGAGAAAACATGGCTGAGGTTGGGGTTTGACCTAGGAGGTTTGCTTAGCCTGTACAGGGCATCAGGCAATGTCAGGGACATCTGCTAAGTCCTGTTGCTAAGCAGAGTCCTTGCATGTTTAGCAGGGATAGAATTCTGATCCCAGCTGTTCATCAGGTGGCCTGCCAGGGCCACAGACTCAAACACAGCTTCTCATCTTCTGATGTCTAGTGTCAAATGTTTTCTTTTTCTTGAATGCATCCACATCCACCCACTGTAGGCTTCACAAAATGTGGCATTTGTCACATGAGTGAATGCTGCCTTTGTTTTGCTCAGCTTCTAGTAGGGTTGGCAGGCCAGGGCCAACCTTACTAAGTACCCATGTACGTCTGATTGGTCATTCAGTTCCACGTCCATTTTCTCATTCAGTTACACAACATTGCAGTTCAATGCAAGGGCTGGGTAGGACAAC
Source organism: Cyclura pinguis (assembly GCA_030412105.1). Taxonomy (NCBI): domain Eukaryota; kingdom Metazoa; phylum Chordata; class Lepidosauria; order Squamata; family Iguanidae; genus Cyclura; species Cyclura pinguis. The sequence continues at coordinate 130,980,737 of CM059604.1, read as the reverse complement.
TGGCATGTAACTACTTATGGAGACACTTACATTTTGCAACCCCATGTGGGATCTTAATCTCAGAATCCCCCATCCAGCCTGGTCATGGTCATATTGGTGGAGGATTTGGAGAATGGTAGTAGCCCAGAAGTAACTTTTCCAAGCTCTGCTTTCATGGTCTAGAGATGGGAGAGATGCAGGAGCATGCCTTAGAAATGTACACTCCATAGGGGAATATATTCGGGTGCAATGGACCAGGGAAGGATTTTTTAACAAAGCCTTTCTGATTAAAGCAAAGGAAAATGGCAAACAATATGTTATTAAGGAAATCCGTATATCCAAGGTGTCGACTAAAGAGAGAAAAGGATCAAAGAGGACATTGCCGTATTGGAAAACACCAAATGTCCAGGTGTTGTCCAGATTTGGTTTTGTTGTTGTGTGCCTTCAAGTCATTTCAGCTGAGTGTATGTGATGGACCCAAAGTCACCCAGTGGATTTCCAAAGCTGAACAGGGAGTCAAACCTAGGTCTCCAGGGTCATAATCTAATGCTCAAACCACTATGCCATGTTGGTTCTCTCCAGATATTGTACAAAGAATAATTTCAAAAAGGTGTTTCTCTTCCCAGAGATGGTTGGTGGATTATTGTGAAGGAGGACTACGTTGCACAGAAAGATGTCTTGTTTTCAGAAGACCACAGATCTGTTTAGTACTGAATCGTGTACATAAGGAGTTTCTAATACACTAAAATATAAAGTCGTGGGATGTATTTTTAACCATAAGTGGGAGAGTACATTTGGGAGGCTTTGGAATAGCTATTGTTCATAATGGAGCAGTAGAGCTTGCTCAGATAAGAAGCTTGCATTACCTGTCACCAGAGATCAGTGAAAACAAGACTTACAAATGGATTGGGGGGAAAAGTTGTTCCCCTGGGATGCTGCCCTACAAGTCCAGTCAATCCCAGCCACACAGCTAATGATAAAGGATAGTGGGAACTATCGTCCAAAACATCTTGAGGGCCAAGCATTCCCCACTCCTGCAGTAAAAGTATCAAAATACTCTTATGTGGACTTTATGAAATGTATGTTGTTGTTGTATGCTTCCAAGTTGTTTCTGACTTATGGTGACCCTAAGATGAACCTATTGGGGGTTCTCTTGGCAGGATTTTTTTGGGGGGGGGGTTGGCTTCATCTTCCTCTGAGGCTGAGAGAGGGTGACTTGCCCAAGGTCACCCACTGGTTTTCCATGGTCAAGTGGGGATTCAAACCCCATTCTCCAGAGTTATACTCCAACACTCAAAGCACTACACGACATTGGTTCCCTTTATGAAATGCATACACTGAAACATCAATTTGAAGATGGCCAGTTGAAAAATTTGGTACTCCATAGAATGTCTGGATCTGGAGGAACTCTGGAGTCTCAGCTATTTGAAAGATCTCTCAAGAAACCACTCCCTAATGAACTTCTTCAGCTCCATTTTGGAGAAAACTTGCATTACTAATATGGGTTGACAGAGCCATTACTTGGGTAACTGCATGGGTCCCCACAAGGTTTCTGCAGAGAGTGACCATAAGGACCTCATGATTTTTGGAAAGGAAAAGAACTTTAATTTTGTTTGGGCCCTTAGGTTGGCAGTAGAACAGTAAAAGTGCCAGTGCTTGGAAAATTACTTTTTAAAAATGGTTTCTTCCCATTACTTAACATTGTATGGAAAGTAACTCATGGCAATATTATAGGCCAGCTCGTGTCACTCGTTGAGGAGCTGGTGGTGGTAGCTGGTGGCCTCCATGTCATTGGACTACTAAATCTATTCCAGGTGTTAGGTTGAACTTTAGGGGAACTGTCCTGTGTGCTGAACCTATTTTAAGGACAAGTTTCAGCAGCTTGGATAGTTCCTTTAAAGTTTGGACTTCAAACCAGAGTGGATTCAGCATTCTACTTAACACAGAAATCAGCATTGATCACTGACTACTTGTTACTTTTCCATTACTGTGTATTGCTTTTTCTTTTTTGAATTTTTTTTTAAAAACTTTAGGATTACTGAAGGAAAGGCATAAAACTGGAAAAAAATTATGTCAACATAGCTCTAAAAATGCAATGAAAAGGTACTCAGAAGTTACTAGAAGCCATTAGTCATTACACAATTAAGCAATGTTGCTCTTGTTCATGCCATTATTTTTGGGCTGTCGCTTGATTATACCCTTGTTTTCTATAAAGTAACAAGTTTCAGGTAACACTGTTGCTTTGAGCCACACTCTTTCATTTGTATCACATTCAGGTTTTTTTTTAAAGAAAACTTGAATTCTTTCTTTCCTACATCTGAACAAACTGGCAAAATGTTGATAAGTCCTGTTAAAACAAACTGAAATAAAAACGTCTCCCCTTTCTATTGCAATAAATATGGATATTTCTTGTACCAAGAAGATCATGTGGGCTTTAAAGGTAAATTTTTAACCCAAAAGGCCCTGCCTGCCATGTGGGTGTTAACGTTGAGGAGCCTTTCAGCCAAAAAAGGATTCATAGAATCATAGAGTTGGAAGAGTTCACAAGGGCCAAGGATGGCAACCCCAAATCATTCTTTTTACACTACACCATTATAGCTCTTTGATACAACTTGAAATAACTTTGTTGCATCCTATAGAATCCTGGGGTATGTAGTTTGCTCTCTGGCTGAGAATACTAAATGCTCCTCCATAAATGGCAAATTCCAGGTTCCCTTATGATGGAACCATGGCAGTTAAAGTGGAATCATAGGGCTATAATTCCATAGTATTAAAGGTCTCCAGATTAAATGCAAAGGAATTCAAACCAGCTTGAAACAGTTAAGCTTTCAAAATGCTGCACCTGAGTGGACTGCCAATTTTGGCTTCTCTCACAAAATTAATTTCTTAAGCTTTAAGATCGTTCCATCCCAAATATGAAGATATTTGTGATTTGGAGGCGGTGGGCGGGGAGGTGGAATTCTTACTTTAAAAACCAAATGCAAAGAAAATCCTCAGCCATTCTTATCCTCTGCACACACAGCTCATCTTAGATTTTTTTAGATTAGTACCAAAACTGACCAGACAGTGATTTAAGATGGTTGGAGTGGATAGGCACATTTGAGCTGCAAGGCTTATTCCGCAGGTGACCCTGGGTGATGTGAAGAAGCCGGGTATACTCAGCCCCAGAACAGTGCTATCCTTTTCTGCTGGTCAGGGGAACATCTTAGATGTTGTTCTGCAACAGGGCTTTCCAAACTGTGTGTTGCAACACGTTAGCATGTCAGCTGCAGTGTGTAGGTGTGTCATGAGAATGTAATGAGTGGAGGAGCTGCCTCTGCTGCTGGCGTGGTGGGCCAGGCCCAGATGAAGGGGCTGCCTCTGTTGCTGCCACCACTGCCCCAGGCCAAGGAAGACCCCAGCGAGGGTGGTGGCAGCGGCAGGCCAGGTCCAGGTGGAGGGCCTGCTTCTCCTGCCGCTGCCACCACTGACCCGGCCGAGGAAGACCCCGGTGAGGCCAGCAGTGGTGGGGGGCCAGGCTCAGGTGGAGGGGGTGCCTCAACTTACTGAATTACTGTGTGGCAAAATGATGCGTGTCTAAAAAGTGTGTCACCAACATGAAAAGTCTGGAAAGCTCTGCTTTACAAGTTGCTCTCCGGTTCACCACCACTTTTCCAAACACTTTGGATAGACAGCTTTCCCTGTAGGTGTTATTTTGTTGCTAGGGAATTTTATCATTTTAGCTTTAAAAAAGAACAAAAAACAAGGAGCCACCCCGCTTCAACGTTGGAAGTCACTGTCTAGAGAAAAGTTTCCGCGCCATCTCACGCTTGACGCTTGACTCGATGAAACTTTGACTCCTGTCAATAATAGCCATATGCCCCTGTGATTGAGTGCTATTAACAAACATCCCACTGTTCTGAAAAAGCATCATTAGAAGAGGGTTAGCTTTAGCTGAGGCTTTTATCTGGGAGTTTATCTAGGAAGCTTTTATCAGTGGCAGTTATGAGAAGGAGGTGAAGTGCGTAGAGTTGTGAAGACAACACAAAAAAGGCACCGGAGGGGGGAGATGTACATAGGCACACAAGGTGTGGATTTTGTACCTGAGTAGACAAACAGGCAAACCATTGCATTTGCTCTAATTGATTTTTTTAGGAGAGCCAAAGACGTCCATAAACCTCTTTGAACTGAGCAGACATGTAACTCTCATGTAGATTCATAGAAACATAGAGTTGGAAGAGACCACAAAGACCATCCAGTCCAACCCCCTGCCATGCAGGAAGACACAAAGACATCCTCACTGATGTCTGGTGTCCTGTTCTGGGCACCACAGTTCAGGAAGGATGTTCACAAGCTGGAGGGTCCAGAGGAGGGCCACCAAAGTGGCGGCTTAGGGAGCTGGACATGTTTAGCCTGCAAAAGAGAAGGTTAAGAGGCAACATGGTAGTTATGTTTAAATATTTGAAGGGATGTCATATGGAGGATGGAGCAAGCCTGTTTTCTGCTGCTCTAGAGACTAGGACATGGTGTAATGGCTTCAAATTTCGGGAAAGGATATTCCATCTAAACATTAGGAAGACCTCCTGGTGCTACCCACTCCAGACCCACATTTTAAGGAATGGAGCACCTTCCTAACCGATCCATTTCTGTGTCATTGTTGAATGTGCAGAATCAGCAGTGAGGTGTTGAGCTATTTATCTGTAGATAGATGTGCTGCCAGACAATCATCCACAAGAACCTCTGGGCATCCTTTGTGAGGACCATGTAGATGACATCTTTGGAATGTTCCAAGCTACAGGAAAACAGCTGGACGCATCTCTGCTATTCCCTTCCTGCTCTCAATGATACAGAAATGGCCGTGTTGGGGACAGACTGTATTACTTAAAAGGTTTTTTTTGGGAGGGGGGCGGGAGAGAGATTTTTGTTGTTGTACGGTTGATAAAGAATTTCGATCATCACGATGACCAAAAAAAAGTGTGTTGTGGCAGCATATCAAAACACACTAACAAGACATCCTTTTTTTCAGGTGGTGTGGAAGGAGGTATTCGGTACCCCCTTATGCATTGTTCCCTTCCCTACCAGGCAGCTTTCAAGTATCTGCAGCCCACTACCATAGCCATGCACTGATTGGAAGGAGGGAAAGGGAGGGGGAATATGTCCAGGTAGCACCAATTCCAGTTACATTTCTGCAACTTCAGTTCTCTTCTCTTGGCTGTAAACTGGAGCAACTCATTGCCACATGCTCTGGGCTTCAGGGTTGCCATCTGCAGAGGAGAGGGACACATAACTACACGGGTGGAGAACTACACCCTAGACTGTAGATGCATCATGCGCCATTTATTTTATGTAAAAACCAATATTGAAGGGAGGGGAGGAGAATGAATGAATGAATGAATGCATGTGCTCCTGCCACATAAAAATAGTGTTCTCTCTAGGAATCTCTAGGTCGTCTGCTGGAAATGGACCATAGAATCACACTGGGGGACCTGAAGTTTCCTAGAGAGAACTCTTCTCTAAGCATTGTTAGGTCCTCCAGCATGACTCTATGGCCCACTTCTACCAAAAGCTGACTGTAGAATCAAGCTGGAGGACCTAGAGAAACATCATCCATAATTCTTATTTTTATCTGTTTTTTCCCCCCACTTTTGCAGGGATCTTGCCTGTAACTGGCATGAGAATAGAGGGCTCACTGCATATCAGTGATCTGACATGCTAGAGATAATGGTGATGATAGTAACGGCAGTCATTAAAATGTTAAACTGGCTTAACTTGAGTACCCCTTATACGAGACAGGTCTTCTAAGGTAGGTCAGATGCTATCCTCATGCCGCAGATTGAGGATGGGGAGATATGAAGGACTGAGAGAGAGAGAGAGAGTGAGTGTGCAATTTGCCCAAGGCCAACGTATGTGTTCTCTAGCAGAGGTGAGATCTGAAATGTTTTGTCTAAAAGCTTTCCTGCACTCCCCTTTGGCCAGGTAATGGCTAGACAGTGTCAGGGGGCTGGGTGAAGAGGAATGTCACAATGACTTTTCACAGCAGCACGAGGCTCCAGCAGCCCAGAGTCCTGTGTTTCCCCGCCATATCAAAATCGAAACATCGTTGGTGGTAATCCCAGGAAAAGGGGTGAATTCCAAAGCTGCGATACACAAAGGTCACAGCTGCCAAACACCTGGAAACAAGCAACTGTGCTGGGCTGCGTAATCAGAGCGTGAAAAAAAAGTGCTTGACAGACATCGTCAACATCTGCTTATTCGTAGGGCTGCCACTTTTCTCCTGGGGGAAGAGGAGATACCGAAGAATTGTTCCTTTGCTTTAAAGAGTACATTTAAATTATGCACTTTTAAATTTTTAAATGCCTGCTCTCTAAACTAGAGGCTGATTGTTTTCTTGTTGTTAAAATCTAGATGAGGTGGGGGAAGTTAAAAGTAGGGTAGTCAATCATGTAGACTAAAAAATCTTTAATGTCTGGGACCAGAGGACGGTGACAGGACCCATATGTTGTGTGCAGGAGTCCTGAGTTCAATACCTACAATCTCCAATATCAAATACGTTGGGAGAAACATTGCTGTTGAGGACCTTCAATTGTTTCCAACTTATGGCGACCCTAAGGCAAACCTGTCAGCCCCCCCCCGTGCAGCTGAGAGAATGTGACTTGCCCAGTGAGTTTCCATGACTGAGCAGGATTCAAAGCCTGGTCTCCACAGTCGTAGTCCAGTGCTCAAACCACTTCACTAAGCTGGCCCTCAAGAGAAAGATAGTAAGCTGTTTTAAGAACATAAAACAGCCATGATGGTTGATATCAATGGATGGTCTAATCCAACATTCTGCGTACATGGTGGTTAATCAGTTGCCAATGAACCACTTGGATCCAGGCTGTTAGAAAAACCACATCTCCCTATATGAACCTGGTCATTCTCTAAGACCTGCAGAGGAAGTCTTGGTCTCATCACCATCACAGGCACATTTGTTGAGAACATGAGATAAAGCCTTCTTGGTGGCTGCTCCTAAATTGTGAAACTCTCTTCCCTAGTTATCCCAGTTGGTCCCATAGTCTTTCCACTAGCAGATGAAGACCTTTTTATCTGGGGAGCCATTTGTATTTTATATGTATTTTATATGTTGCAGCAGAAGGAGCTCTTAATGGTGGGACGTAGTCTTTTAAAACATAATAAAATAAAGTATGCTTTAAATACTGCTTTTAACTTGTGCTTTTAACTTGCGCTTTTGCAATCAAAGTTTAGTTTATGGCCATTTCCACACTACACTGTTATAGTGCTATTATTCTACTTTTGACGTCCTGTGGAATTCTGGGGTTTGTAGTTTTCTAAGGCCAAAGAGCTCTCTGGCTAAGAATTCTAAAGGCCCCTCCCTAAACTACAAACCCCAGGATTCCACAGGATGTCGAAAGTGGAATAATAGCATGATAACAGTGTAGGGTGGAAATCGCCTATTTCTGCTTTAATATTTGTACTAAGAGTTTATCAGAACTGTATTTTTTGTACACTTTGTGCACTACCAGGCTGGGAGAAAGGTGGGATATAATTAATTAATTAATTAATTAATCAAGGCTTCTAGTGGATCACAAATGCAAGTGCAGCTTCTATCTTGCACCCCCCAGCAGCAGCAACTGATATGGGAGGTCATATACATTTGTCCTGGCTAATTGTCATTTATGGTGCTAACTTCCATGATTTTATCCAGTCCCCTTAAAGCTGTCCAAGTGGGCGGCCGTCACTTTATCTTGCGGCAGTGAGTTCCATAGTTCGACTGAGCCCAGAGTGGATAACTGCCTCTCCTAATATTCTGCTTAAGGGGATGCCCTGAAGTTCAGATCATTGGTACAGGTAGCATGGTGTTATCAACACTGGCTGAGGGTGGGATCTGAACCTTTCATAAGTGAGGCCCTGCTGGTACGTTTGGCAATAGCATGTGTATTTCTATGCCACTTATCAGCTAAGTGCTCTCTAAGTGGTTTACGACATGTTAGCTAATTGCCCCCCACAAGCTGGGCACTCATTTTACCAACCTGTGGAAAACTGAGTCAACCTGGAGCCTGGCAGGATCGAACTCACAACCTTGTGGCTGCAGTACCGGCATTTGACCACTGCGCCACCAGCGCTCATTTATTAGGAAACTGACTCTCAATTTCAGCTGCAGTAGGCGAAGTTTCTCTCGACAGCTTCCTGTAAATTTCTTCAATTGCGGCTGTTTCAAAGACGAAAGGAAGACTCGTTTTAGGGGAAAGGACGTGAGGAGGGGAACCGTTAGTGAAATCTACAGTGTCCATTCCCTGCTTCACTTCAACTTTAGGCAAACCATGGCTTCTTGCTATAGCTTTCCAAGGCCGTTTCCACACTACATGGTTATAGTGCTATTATTCCACTTTCAACATCCTATGGAATCCTGGGGTTTCCAGTTTACGGAGGGGGATCTGGAATTGTCAGCCATGGAGTTCTTCGGCCTCAAGTAAACTACAGACTCCAGAATTCCACAGGTTTTTGAAAGTGGAATAATAGCGCTACAACAGTATAGGGCGGAAATGGCATAAATTAAGTTTGTTGTAGACAAAAGCAAGAGCCAGGCTGGGGTAGTGGTTTAGATGTTGGACTAGGACCCTGGGAATCAGACTTCAGATCTCTGCTGAATGATGTCACACTCTCTCAGCCTCAGAGGGAGACAACTGCCAAACCGCTTTGAAAAATTTTCCCAAGAAAAGCCTGTGATAGATTCTCCTTAGAGTTGTTGCATAATGTCATGTTGTTTCCAATTTACAACAACAAGTTTATTGCCTATGCCAAAAGATGTTCAATGATAGGATCAAACAATAGGCAAAGTCTTATGACGAGACAGAAATGGCTGAGATTTGTACTCTACCTCAGCCTCAGTATAATCTCTTGTTCTCTCACATTTATTCCCCACTTCACAGCACCATACCACTCTCTGTACATTTCAGCCCCCTTTTCTCTGTGCCCTCTCCCTGCAAAGAATATTCACAGACTTCCATCTCCTCCTCAATATGAGTGGGCAGCAAGACATCTTGTTCAAAAAATGATGAACCTCATAATTTTGTTGCCCCAAGTGTGAGGGTAAAAAGACCAGCACTTTCTGTGTTTTTGTCATTTTTTTTCCACACAAAATTGTATTCTGTATAGTTTTTGTGCAAAATTTCACATGCGCACGTACACATGCACGCATACAACCCACCAGTATGAAAAATCTTCAGAAACATGCAAAACCTCTTGCTTAGTTCAAAGAAACCTTCTCAGATCTTTTATTTGTGTGCGCAAAAATGAAATAAGCAAGGATTTACATCTCTCTCTCTCACCCACACCCATGTGTCCATTTACGCCGGTAAACACACACAGTTCCTTCCCCCAGAACTGCAGATTCAGCTCCCATGTTTTTTTTTTCCTTAGCTCACTCCGATTTTGTGGAATTACACTGAAGGCACTTTTGGTAGGAATACAGGACGGGAGGGCCTTCTTTGTGGTAGCTGCCAAGCTCTGGAACTCCCTGCGAGGGGAGGCAGGCAAAGGTCATCTGTTTTGTTTGTCAGGCAGAGAAAATTCTTACGCAAACCAGCTTGGGATTGCCAAACCAGGGACTGAAGAATTTATTTTTGGACTACAGTACACAGACTCTCCTGGCCGGCAAAGTCACTGGCAAAGCTGGTTGGGGGATTCTGAGAGCTAGAGTCCCCAAAAGTAGCATTTCCCAGCTGATGTGCTGCTGAAGCAGACTTTCACCTGAGGCATGCTGAGTTTTTCTTCTCTTCTTATTGGTGTTCTGAATTGTTTTTCCTGGGAAATGTTTGCGTTTGATGAGTTTTTGTTGCTGTATTTATTATATTGTTAGTTCCCTGGCCCACTGATGTTCATGGAGAGACTGGCTACAAACAAAGGAAACACCGGTCAAGGGACATATTAAAACAGTGCTGATCTGTACTGGACCCAAAGCATTTTGAACTCTCTGAATCCTGTGGATTCCTTTCCTTAAAGAAATCCATCATACCCACCTTGGCTTGGTTTCCTGAGAGGTGGCAAGCCTGCTATTCCCCAGATGGCTTATTAATTCACATCGCTCTCCAAATCTGACACAAGGAGTCCAATATGAGTCTTGGCTTCTGCTCAGTGCTCCTAAACATGATTACGGTTCCTGTCAATCTTGAATGTTATCCTTGCAATCTCGCAGTTGGAGGCTACCTGTCTATGTGACCATCTTAATAAATCAGCACCAGCCTGGGCTAGAGCAGGATACCTCGGGGCAGCTGGAGTTCTGGAATAATCCAAATGCCCGAGGATGTTGTTTGGAGCTAGGGAGACTAGGAAGCCTTGTTTAATGCTGAGCCGGCAGCCTTGTCTCGACTGCTTTTTCCAGCCAAGTGGATATCTCGATAATCACATTTAGCCTGGAGGCCACAGACGTATTGATAGCTAAAGATCAAAATGCCATCACTTTTCATAAATTGTGTGGCCACCTTTCTGTTAATGGATGCAGGAGAAGTAAGAAGAACGGCAGAGATCAGAAGGGGAAGCTCTTGAACCAAAGGAAGTTCACTGCTGCTCAGAATGGTAGGTCTGCTCTAACGGTCGGGACAGAGCAGTAGCTCTGAGGTTGACAAGGTGTTCAATCTGCTTTGGGTTTTAGTCTGAACTTTAAAAGGAGCTGTCCAAAATGAGAGATCTGCATGGAGGAGATAGGGTTTGTCATCTGGGAAGACTCCTTTAAAGTTCAGACTAAATCCTGGAACCCATTCACCACCCTACTGACATTGGCATGATATGTGAGGAATGCTTGTTCTGGGCTCCTTTCCCAGAGTGTAGAGCAAGTCACAGAGTGAAACACTGATATTAATGGAAGTATGTGACTGTCATGCATTCGGCAGGCTTCTTCCTCCTGTTACTCGTGACTGTGGCAGGCACATTTCTAGAATTCTTCCAAACCAATGACTCTTTCTTAAATTGTTGGGAGAAGCTTTCAAGCCTAGATGTGCCCTGGCCCTTCCCCTACTTGCCCATTTCAAAGTTGCTAGCACTTCTACGGAAACAAGTGCACCACTGAAATCTGCAAGCGTGGGGGAAATGGTACTTTTTCTCCCTCTGCTTCCAGAAGGGAAAGAGACATTCCCCCCTGTTAGTTTGTAGGGCTTTGTTGCTTGTGTATCTTCATAGGGAGATGTTCTGCCTCCCTCCTTCACCATAGTCAGACAATTCTGGTTGCTGCTGAATTTCTATGGCAGGAATCAGTGGTGGCCACCAAACCTTGGCAAAAACTACTGATTTGGAGGTGGCACCTCCACCCTCCAACTGCCTCAATATACCAGGGACAGTCCCAATTCATCCTCTGTCACCCCACTTTTCCAGCTGCTTTTAAAATGCCCCAGTTTCCCCCTTTGTCCTCAGCTCACTTCAGTTGCTGTATATTGAGTTCAAAGTGCCAAAGTAGTTTATACTCAAATTAACGTAGCAGGGGAAGAGCAGGGAAGGGGGGTGGTGGAATCTTGCTCTTTCCAGTCAGCTCAGGCAAAAGCAAACTGCTGCAGTCTCTCGTAGCTTGTCATGTCCTCCTCATTAATAACTTTTGTTGTCTTGACCACACTTTGATACTGATTAACCGCATGTGTCCTGGTTTTTCTGGTGAAATGTTGGAGGGTATGGACACCAACACCAGCAAGGCTTCTACTAGTTTTTATTTATTTATGTGTGTGTGTGTGTGTGTGTGTGCATGTGGGCATGTGCGCACGCACTCCAGTGAAGTTCTGCAGCTCCTGGAAGTTTCCCAGACATCTCTAGGACAGATGTGGGGAAAGTATGACCTGTGAGTCATCTGTAGCCCCACAAGGCTGTTTTGGAAGACACCAAGGGGCCCCAGGCTCCTTGTTTCTGCTTTAAAAAAGCCTTTCCACATCTTAAAACTAGCCAGGGGGCAGTGATATAGACTTAAGTCGACTGACTTGGACTCAAGTTGAACTTAAGTCATTTCAGTGACTCGACTCGGACTCAACAATAAATGATGAACTGACTCGAGCCGAAACTTGAATACTTTTAGTGACTGACTTGCTGCTCTCGGTTCAGTAACATAACACGTTCATCCAGAAACCTTAGATTTTGAACAACGCTTCCATCTCTTTTTGCCTACTGGTCACATGACAATCTGCCTCAAGCCCTAAAGGTGGGTGCATTTCTCACAGGGGAACAGCAAATGGGTTAGGCAATGGGCTTGAGGCAGTCTTGCGGTCTGCTCAGCAGCCTGTCCCTGCTGCAGATTGGAGGAGCCTTCTAAAACTTTTCCTAAAAGCAGAAGACAAGACTCACCCCCAGAGTGCAGCGTGCATTTCTCAGACAGGAACAGCAAATGTGTTAGGCAACAGGCTTGATGAGGAAGGATCCTTCCTTCTAAAGCTTTTGAAGCTTCAGTAATGGAGAATAAGAAAGATCCTCTTCCCCACTTCCACAGCTGCAGACTCTTTTATGCCCATTGGCACAAAAGCCTCCAGCTTTGGGAAGGAGGAGTAAGAAGGATCCTATTCCCCACTTCTGAAGGTGCAGATGGCAAAATCACAAATGTGGAGGGCTGGCTCTGCTTAAATGGTTAAAACTGACTTTATTTGACTCTGTCCAGAAATTCTGGAATATAGGTTGGGCTATAAAGTTGGCTCCCAGACTTGAGACTTGACTCAAGACTTGACTTGAAAGTATCTTCAAGGACTTGAAACTTCACTTGAGACTTGAAGGTAGAGACTTGAAACTTGACTTGAGACTTGGAGTAAAAGACTTAAATACATCACTACCAGGGAGAAGCATAGTGAAACCCCTTTCCATAGCCGTTGGTGGTGTGGAGGGCATTTTGAATTTAAATATTTTTTAAACATTAAAAGATTGAGGTGAGGGGGGAGCTGGGCTGAAACAGTGGGTTGCAGTCCACTGAAGTTACCCATCCTTGTTCTTGGGTTTCTGGAAAAAAGAAGTCTTCCGCATCTCCAGCTCCCTGAGATGTCTTCTAACTGAAGGTGCAGAGGAGTGATTCTAGGCATCCCATATAGACAGGGCAGCTGTCTTTCCTCAGGCCTCCTGCCCAGTGCTGCTTTTCCTGTTTTGCACCCAGCTCCCAGCTAAAGAGAGCTGGCATAATGTCGTGGCTTGAATGTTGCACTTGGACTCCCAGCCCAGCCACAGAACCCTACTGGGTGACCTTGGGCAGGTCACACTCTCTCAGCCTCAGAGGAAGGCAAAGGCAAACCCCCAGTAACAAATCTTGCTAAGAAAACCCAACTGTAAGTTCACCTTAGGGTTGGAAATGACATGAAGGCACACATCTACAACAATCTCCACTAAAGTACTTCTCTGTATGGTTTGGAGAGAGACCACAACTCAGAACACCGCCTTTTTGTCCATATAGGTGGTCCCACGTCTTAATGTATGTCAATGAAAAGTCCCCTGTTGGTGTTTATTTAAACTTAGCTGTTAGATCTTTTTGTTTCACTCTGCCTGGTCCTTGCCTTGCGTGCTTGTTTGGAAGCTTGGAGACTGAATTGCCAACATGCTAGTTGGTGAATAGCTCCAGCTTTGAAAAAAGGATCAGACAGCAGGTGACTGAGAAAGCCGTTCTATGCGTGAGAGACCTTGGTGAGTCTCTGCCAGTCAGAGCAGACAGGGATGGGCTGGACTGACAAGCAGGCAACTTCCCTAGAGCAGTTACGGCAGCTTGACAGAATTCATCCCTTTTCCACGGATGCATCTTGAGATGTACAGACATATGTGTGGTGGAGTGGTTGGAATATTGGGTTAAGACTCTAGGAAACCAGGGCCATTTCTGCACTAGCTTGTTATAGTGCTATTATTCCACTTTCAATATGCTATGGAATCCTTGGGTTTGCAGTTTAGGGAGAGGCCTCAAGAAATGGCCCAGTTTTCCAATCCTTGCTCAAATGTGGAAACCATGTTGGGTGACTTTGGACAAGGCACACTCTCTCAGCCTCAGAGGAGGGCAATGGCAAACTTCTTCTGAAGAAATCTTGCCAAGAAAACCCTACATAGTAGTTGACCTGAAGGCACATAACAATGATATGTGGCCACCATACATTTTAGTGTCCCAGGGCAGACAACCAATGCAGCACTGGGAGCCACCTTGAAACTAGATAATAATGGTGACTTTTTCACATTTTCACATTTTTTCACATATTTTCACATTTACTATCCCTGTATGATTTTGCAACATCAGCACAGATGGTATCTGCTAGCCAGTATGCATCGATACATTTCCCTCCTGGAAAGCAGAATGCTCTTTGGTCACAAGGATGCAACTACATCGTGATTTATGACATGGTGTTGTGGATGCATTCCATAAAATAAAGATAAATCCACACACTTCAACAATAATCAGGACCCACTTGGCACTGGGGGCATTTTCCCCAAGCTAGCCACAGGCTATGTAAGGAAAGCCTTCTTGTAGACCATTTGGTCACTTTAAACTGTTAATGTCAATGCTTGGGAAAGTTACTTTTTTCTTTCTTTTTTTTATTACAATGCTCTAAGTCTCCCACCCACAATGACCATTGGCAAAGCTGGCTGGGAGATTTAGGGAGTTGCAGTAAAAAAAAAAAAAAAGGTAACTTTCTCAAGCTGTGGTTAGAAGAAATATTTGCACAAGCAAGAGGATAAAGTTGTGCACTGAGCTGCTTTGTGTCACCCATGCCAGGCATGAAATTATGCAAGAAGAGGAGTGTCTGGGAAAGAATAGAGTTTCCAACAGGCATGGAAAAGGAGGTGAGTTTTTTCTCCATTGTACAGAAAGATCCCAGCACGAACTATTGTCTCAGTCCTAATTTCCCTTCTCTTTGCCTTTTCCCTTCTGAAGATAAGGGGCTGGATGCAATTTCATTCCCCAGAAATCCTTGCCGGTGGCTGTAATTCACATGCTTATTGGAAGCCAGGAGCTTTCAAAAGCGTTTTATCAGATCTTTTTTTTTTTTTTTTTGCTCTTCCTGCATTAGCACTCGAGATTCACTTCAGGATATCTTTCAGCCTTCCTTTCTTCATTATGGGAGAACCTGAGTGATTTCTTAGTCTTTCTTTCCCTAGAAGATGAGTGGCAGCCAGGCTGCAAGAAGGGCCAGAGGAGATAAAGAACAGGAGGAAGGCCGAAATGATGGGTAGAGAGGGAGGCTGCTTGGGGCTCTGACATCTTTTGTAGAAACTAGTAAAGTGGCAGCTGGTAGCCTCTGTGTCAGCAGGGGCGGAGAATCCACTTCAGGGTTTAATCTGTATTTTAAAAGAGCTGTCCAAGATGTTAAACCTGTTTGGGGGAAAGTGAAATAGAGCTCAGCACCCAAGACTGCTCCCAGAAAGTTTGCGCTAAAACGTGGAATGGATTTACAGGCCTACTGACAGGGAAGTCACCAACTCCAAATTAGCTCAGGGGCTTCCAAATAATGCCACTTCCTGTGAAGTTAAACACAACACAGGTTTTTCAATCACTGTGGGTCGTCGACCAGCTGGGATTATATTGTTGCACAGCAGAATTCCGTTCCTTTCAGCAGGGGACATTTTGAAGCCAAAAGACAAAGAGTTGGCAGTGTTCCCTGTCAGTCCCTAGCCTGTTTTGGATGTTTGGTAGAGTATTGCACATCTAGGGAAAACATGCAAGATGAAGTTGCACAGCAGTCTCTCCATTTTGCCTCCCACATCATATGGTCCATGGTGCACCAAGAGTGCCTCAATACATGTGGGTCAGGGCAGTGGTGGGATCAGGCTCAGCATCACAGAAACCTTCCCTAAAGTTTTGACTTAAAACCTGGAATGGAAGTGTTTAGCCAACGCACATCATCTGTGTTCAGTTCAAGGGCATGGAACTGAAGTTCTATGCATGTGAGTGCACATTCTCAGCCAACATTTATTAGTCTACCCTGGTGAAACTATTGTGCATTCCATTGCACACTGAACACTAGGGTTTTGTAGCACAGTTGAAGAATAATTTCACGTATGGGGACTTACTCTGTGCAGCCCTGAAATGAAATTTTGGCCACAGACTTTCGAACATGATGGATCTCCCTTTCCAGGTTGCTCACACAAACACCAACCCTGCGTTCCATCACCCATTTTGTCCCTAAAACCTTTAAATTACTTCATGAGTCTTATTATTTGGGGACCCTAAAGCAGGTACATCACTGTTCTAAGGAATGTGTTTCATTTTGGCTTTGGTGTTGTATGTACTGTACTGGACTATGAGAGTCAATGTGGTGTAGTGGTTTGGCTGTTGAACTGGGACACTCAGAGACCAGGGCTCAGACCTCTGCTCGGCCATGGAAACCCACTGGGTGACCTTGGGCAAATCAGACTCTCTCATCCTCAGAAGAAGGCAAAGGAAAACCTGAACAAATCTAGTCAAGAGAACTCCGTGATAGCTTTGCCTTACGGTCACCATAAGTTGGACACAACTTGACAGCACACAACACCAAGCACTGGACTGATTTCTTCTCAACTTCTCAACTGAATGGCACACAGAGATTGAAAACAGTAACTCCAACAGTAGATTCTTCAGTCGCAGGCTTTTTCAACATCCAGCATGTAAGCTGGCTCTCTACTTATTTTGTGGTAATGACTTCTTCATACTCTAAACTTTCCCTGAACTATTCCGTCAGATGCTTCAGCTCCACCTTTGCAACTGCCAACTCACTCAACTCAACCACCTTCTCTGTCTTATTCTCCTCTCTTCTCTGACAGTTAAACAGTCAGAGCTCTCCTTTTATTTTCTTTCCGCCTCAGCTGAGACTGGGATTGGTTGGTGTTTTTTTATATTATCATCATCATCATCATCATCACCACCATCACCCTTTATTTATATAATGCCACCCATGTACATTCGCCCTCTCTCTTTCCACCTGCTTGCCTTCCATCCTGCTCTCTTTCATAATCGGTTTGTTTCCTTTTTTTTCCTTTTGCATTTCTTTTGTTTGCATTTTTTTTTCTGGGGAGAGTTCCACATTTTTCACCAGATTCTAAAAGCATCCATGACCTAAGAAGTACCACTTTAGAAGGAAAGAATTCTGATTCCAGAAATGTTTTCTGAATATCAGAAGTGAATGGAGGTCAATGTGTTCTTCCACACAATGGCTGCTATTCTGCTAGTGGCATAGGTAAACATAAGCCCAAGGCATGGAGTTGCCATAAGTTGACCCAAAATCGATGGCAAAGAACAAAAAAGCACCTCAAACAGATCCTTGAAAGTTTGCACTAAAAGCTGGAATGCCTTCACTGCTCCGCCGATAGAGTAGCTGTCAGTTGCAACTCAGCTAATGGTTGGGTCAAGTGAGAAGTGGCAGTTTTTGCCACTTCATATGAAATTAAAAGCAATTGCCAGAGTTCTCTATTACATAGGTAAGTATGTGCAACTTTACACATACATAGTAGAGGATCTAAGGAACCCTGGTAATGAATTGTGAAGCTCTATAGTGTGACACCGCCAAGAGGGTCTCAGTGAACATTAGCACTTGCTAGGCAGTGTCCCAACACACATTGGGTCCTTTTGTGCATCACTCCCAAACTGAAAAAGTCACTTTGCTGGCTTCCCTCAGTAATAGCATAACAGGAACCCCTTGTGAAATAGGCAGGTTGTGAAATTGATCAAGTCTCTTTATTGTAGGTCCAAGTTATAAAGATGTCCCCAAGTGAGTTCCAGCTAATATTGACCTTTCAGATATGATGATCATGACCATCGAGGATTTTTCTATCAAAGGCAGAATTCCACCCCTTCTACCAGCTAACACTTTGTCGCCGAAAGAGACAGAGTAGGCAGTGTTTCCCGGAAGTCCCTAGCCTGTTTCAGATGTTTGTGGGAGTACTGAATGTCCAGGGAAATGTGCACAGCATGTGGGCACATGGCAGTTTATATTTCCTGCCTTCCATATGATACGTCCCTGCAAATGTCTAGCAGGCCCAGGCTTAGCATCTTGGATATCTAATATATAAAAGTCAACGTTTGTCTGTGGGTTTGTCCGTTTGTGTCAGGCAGGCAAAGACCTCATACGATTGGCTGTGCCAGGTGAGAAGACTTCATATGATTGGCTGGCTGTGAAGATTCTGTGGAATCCTGGGGTTGGCAGTTTCGGGAGGAGCGTTTAGAATTCTCAGCCAGAGAGCTCTTGGGCCTCAGGCCGGTTGCTGTGGAGACGAGGCCTAAGCAGTAAGGAGAAGGCCACTGTATTCCCTCAGAAACCAAACCTCTGTATGCTAACAACTCCGAGTACAGATTGGTTTGGGGACTATGGGGAAAAGTTACAGATACTGGACAAGACAGTTTGGGGAATTAGAGACACACAGGATCTCAAATTTGTGTATTTCAACTGCATGTAATTCCTAAGGTAAAGTGCGGTAATTCCTAAGGTATTTCTAACATGTATTACCTAAGAGAAAATAAAATCCCGGGCAACGCTGGGTAAATACTAGGGATGGGACAAATCCAGAATTTTCCAAATCCGAATCCGGATCCGGATCCCTGGAAGGTTCTGGGAATCCATGAATCTCATGAATCTCGAATCTTTTGAATCCTTTTTTTAAAAAGAGTTTAAAAAGCAAGGGAAAGAAGGATAATCTTGGGCAAGATACACTCTCTCAGCCTTAGCAAAAGCCTAGGCAAAGGCAAAACTCCCTCTGAAGAAATCCGGCCAGGACAATTGTCCTAGTTTTGCCTCAGGATCTCCTCAGACTGAAAATGTCGTGAAGACCCTTTGTACACAGGCAGGAAAATGTGGATTAATCCCACATTTTCCTGCCTGTGTAAACAGGACCACTACAGTACAGAGATAATCCAGGTCAAAACTGGCTTTTTTTTGCATAGCTCCTTCTGGCATCGTGGGATTTGTAGTTTGGTGATGCACTAGCAGACTTTGGCAGAGAAGGCTGTGACACCTTGTAAAACTAGAAAGCCCAGAATTGTGTCTGAAAGAGCTTTGCAAGGGAGCTCTGCAAAGGAATGTTTCAGCTGTCCTTGAAATCTCAAGCCTGCAGCTTCCAGTCAAGTGCTACACTTAAATATGAAATGTTCAATTTAAATATCTTAGAATACAACCCTAGATGTAATTTGTGAAATCGTTAGCAAAGGCCATTATTACTCCTAGGGAAAAATTCACCTACTTACCATCTCCCCTTGTGTGTTTAGTCTCCCAAGTTTTGAGGCATCCCAGTCTCCAACAAACTGTTTGGGTGGCGAATTCGAAAGATTCGGCTTGCCTATTTTGGCACCGGGATTCGGATTCCTGAATCTCAAATCCCTGCCAAAGATTCGAAGATTCAAGGATTCAGTTGGCACATCCCTAGTAAATACACTAGTCATATCTATATACAAATCAAAGTTTGTTTGTATCAGACGAAGACCTCATATGATTGGCTACCTAAGAAGATTCTGTGGAATCCTGGAGTTTGTCGTTTAGGGAGGGGCCTTTGGAATTCTCAGCCAGACAGCTCTTGGGCCTTAGTCAACTGTGTCTGTCTTGAATAGGCTGGTTGCAACTGAAATGAGGCCTAGCAGCAAGGAGGAGGGCAGTGTATTCCCTCAGGAACCCAACCTCTGCCTGTTAATAACTCTGAATACAGATTGGATTGGGGAATATGGGGAAAAGTTACAGGTACTGGACAAGACAGTTTGGGGAATTAGAGACACAGGATCTCAAATCTTTCCAAGTATTACTTGTGAGAAAATAAAATCCCAGGCAACGCCTGGTATATATGCTAGTTTTCTCTAAAGTTTAGACCAGTGGTTCCCAAACTTTGATTCTCCTGACGTTTGGGACTTCAGCGCTCAGCTTGTTGGCCAAGCCGGATAGGGCTTCTAGGAGTTGAAGTCCAAAACAGCAGAGTTTGACAACCACAAAGCCTCCAATGGAATTACTGCCCCATGACATGGGATTCACCAGTCGGTGGCCTAGGATTTTTCTGTTGAAGGCAGACTTCCACCCCTTTTACCAGCCAATATTTGGAAGCCGAGGACAGGAAACTGATGTAAAAACATTAACATCACAGGCAATGAGTAAAAACATTAGCATCACCAACAACCAACATTAGCAACTTTCCATGTTCTGATCAGGAGTCAGAAGTCCGTGCTGCTCCCTGGGCTGCAGATTAGCTGCAAATTGGCCCAGGCCACTGTGTGTTGTTCTCCCTGCAATGAAGAATCTTGCTCTTGTGGGATATCTTGTTGAACTGGGTGCCCACATAAATGAAAACCTGTGCGTATAGGCATCCTGCAGACATGTGATGTGGATAGAAAGGGTAGGAGGAAGGAATCCCTCCCACCTGGGGATCACACAAGTATATATACTCCGTTCCATCCACCTCCATGTCTCCGGATGCTCTGAGGATGCCAGCCACAGATGCAGGCGAAACGTCAGGAGCAAATACTACTAGGACATGGCCTCATAGCCCGGAAAACGCACAACAACCCAGGAAGAAGGAAGTCTGCCACCCTCTCCCTAGGCACTTTTGAAACTGCTGCTCTGAAATCTGAAATATGCTGAAATGGGACAACCTCAGCATTAGCTCTTTGTCTACCCAGGATAGCGTTATTGCACATTTCATCCTGGCAAGGGGGTACGAAGAATTTTCTCCTCTCCTCCCCATTTCATGAATTTTGCATCCTTCCCAAAGCCCTAACCACAAAATGTATAAATGAGCCATCCTGCCAACTTTCGAAATCCCATGCATGATTCTTGCTATCCATTTATCTGGACCATGGGACTTGGCCAGGGAAGGAAAAAGCTTTCTGCTGATGAATCTGAAAGCCCCAGATCTTAGCTGGCTGTTTGGGGAAGTCGTGAGTGGTTAAAAGGAGTAGGGTGGGATGGAAGATGTAGAACAGTGTTTTTCTGCGTTCCACACTCCAATTACTAAGAAACAGTGTGAAAAGGCTCGTGCACAAAATAGTACTGAGCAGATTAGAACTGCGAGGGGTAGATGATAATTTCTGGGGTGGTCACAAGGTTGATTGCAAGCGCTGGGTAAACAACAGTTGGGTTTAGACGTCTCTAGTATTGATCCCTGTGTTCTTGCCTTAGGTCTAACACCAGAGAGTCCCAGAAGAGATTTCACATTTCTTCTGTTCTTTGTGAGGACCAGGGCCATTTCCACACTACATTGTTATAGTGCTATTATTCCACTTTCAACATCCTGCGGAATTCTGGGGTTTGTAGTTGACTGAGGCCAAAGAGCTCTCTGGCTGAGAATTCTAAAGGCCCCTCCCTAAACTGCAAACCCCAGGATTCCAAAGGATGTTGAAAGCGGAATAATAGCACTATAACAGGCTAGTGCGGAAGGTCTTAGACAGAGTTCTTTTTTTTTTTTAGAAATATTTTTATTAAAGTTTAAAGTGAAAATAACCCCCCTTCCCCACTTCCAAGCTTTTTTTTCCAGTTGAGTCTGCTTATTTACATTCCATTCATACATAGTTTCTCTTCAAAAAGTAATCTTACATTGTTACATCTTACAGTGTTACATTGCTGCTTTGTTATATTGCCTTATTACATTGTTACCTTGTGTTATATACAATCTTGCTTTATTCTTTTCCTTTTCTTATTGCTATCTCTTTATCCAGTTTAAGACTTTTCTCCATTCCCTTTCAAAGTTCTGGATAGACTTATTTTTCAGTTAAAATGTTAGCTTTTCTATCTCTATCATATCCAGAACTTTTAATTTCCATTCTTTTATATCAACATGGTTCCTTTCTTTCCAGTATTGGTCTTAGACAGAGTTCTAATGGTGTTTGCAGGACTGAAGCCTTGAGACTTTTTAATTAGCAAAGATGATGGTATTGTCTTTTATTTTGTTCTCCCAGACTGATTTTTCCCCCATGCTTAGCTGGAATTCGTATAGGACCTAAAGAAAGCGGGGGAGGGGACGGAGGAGGGATTTTCCAAACAACAACATATTGTGCTGCAAAATATTTTGAATGTGTATCTGTACAGGGGCTTAGTCTTGAATACACTTAAAACCCATTAAAGTTGCAAAAGACCTGATCTAGGTGGTGATGGAAAAACTGCTAGACATGTTTTGTTATCGTGTGCCTTCAAGTGATTTCTGGCGACTTATGTGACTTATGGCGACCTTAAGGGGAACCTATCATGGGGTTTTCTTGGCAGAATTTATTCAAAAGGAGTTTGCCTTTGCCTTCTTCTGAGGTTAAGGCCATTTCCGCACTACGCTGTTGTGGTGCTATTATTCCATAGAATCATAGAATCATAGAAATGTAGAGTTGGAAGAGACCCCACGGGCCATCCAGTCCGACCCCCTTGCCATGCAGGAACATCCTCAAAGCACTCCCGACAGATGGCCATCCGGCGTCTGCTTAAAAACCTCCAAAGAAGGAGACTCCACCACACTCCGAGGCAGCATATTCCACGGCCGGACAGCCCTGACTCTCAGGAAGTTCTTCCTGAGGTTCAGGTGGAATCTCCTTTCCTGCAGCTTGAATCCATTGCTCCTTGTCCTGGTCTCTGGAGCGGTAGAAAACAAACCCTCTCCCTCCTCTACATGGCATCCCTTCAAATATTTAAACATAGCTATCATGTCCCCTCTTAACCTTCTCTTCTGCAGACTAAGCATACCCAGCTCTCTAAGTCTATCCTCATAGGGCATGTCTTCCAGGCCCCTCCCCATTTTGGTCGCCCTCCTCTGGACCTGCTGCAGCCTGACCATGTCCTTCTTGAATTGGGATGCCCAGAACTGGACACAGTATTCAAGATGAGGTCCAACCAAAGCAGAGTAGAGCGGTATCAGTACCTCCCTCGATCTAGACACCATACTCCTATTGATGCAGCCGAGAATTGCATTGGCTTTCTTGGCTGCCGCATCACACTGCTGACTCATGTTCAGCTTGTGGTCTATTAAGACTCCTAGATCCCTTTCACACATACTGCTATCCAGCCACGTGTCCCCCATCCTATATTTCTGCATTCCATTTTTTCTACCTAAGTGTAGGACCTTACACTTCTCTCTGTTGAATTTCATCTTGTTAGCCTTGGCCCAGCTCTCCAATCTGTCCAGGTCATTTTGAATTTTGATCCTGTCCTCTGGCGTATTAGCAACCCCTCCCAATTTGGTGTCATCTGCAAATTTGATGAGCATGCCCTCTATTCCTTCATCCAAGTCATTGATGAAGATACTGAACAGCACTGGGCCCACGACAGAACCTTGCGGCACCCCGCTAGTCGCTTCTCTCCAGGATGAAAAGCAGCCATTGGTGAGCACCCTTTGGGAACGGTCAGTCAACCAGTTACAGATCCACCTGACAGTAGCCCTGTCCAGCCCACATTTTACTAGCTTCTTTGCAAGAATGTCATGGGGAACTCTGTCAAAGGACTTACTGAAATCGAGATATGCTACATCCACAGCATTCCCTTCATCTTCCTTTCCACTTTCAACTTCCTGTGGAATTCTGGGGTTTGTAGTTTACTGAGACCAAAGAGCTCTCTGGCTGAGAATTCTAAATGCCCCTCCTTAAACTGTAAACCCCAGGATTCCATAGGATGTTGAAAGTGGAATAATAGCACTATAACAGTGTAGTGCAGAAATGGCCTTAGAGTGTGTGACAGGCCCAAGGTCACCCAGTGCGTTTCCATGGCCAAGTTAAGATTCAAACCCTGATCCTAGTCCAAATTTGCCTTTAAGGTCTGAGATTCTCTAAGTTTTGTGGGGGATGATTCCAATCCTTCCTGAAATTTGGATTATAAAATTTTGATAAAGGCAGAGAGGCTGTGAAAGTGCGTTTGGGAGAAGCTAGTTTTCCCCGAGGAGCATGAGGACATCTTTAATCCAACATTTGGGCTTATATCACCCACACCTCTTCTGTCTTGCTAGAGAACAGTATAATTTATTCATTGTTCTCAAAGTGCTTTATGTTTTGACATGACTGCCTGGGCCACTGCAACGTCTGCTTCCTTCCTTGCTCATTTTTAATTCGTGTTAAATATCACAGTTTGCCATGCTAAGAAAGGAGCCTTCGAAAAGCTTGTGGTCTTTTCCTCACAAACCTAAATTTGTGTGGGATGGGGACTTATTGCTTTTTTAATGGCCGAGGGGCTGTGCATTCAACAATTCACTCTGGAGGGTTTTTTTTTTTTTTTTTGTGGGGCCCAAACTCTTTCCTGCAAGCTTTGCCAAATCTGTAAAGAATTGAATTTTGTGCTTTCTACCTGTCTCCTGTCAGAGACGGTCTTTAAAAGCCCATACTTTCCCACTTGTCTTAAGTGGTCCTGATTACCCAGTTTTGGAACTGTCAGCTCAACTACCTGTCTTTCCTGATCTCTCATTAGTTTCCAGCTTGTCTTTTATGCGTCTGATCCGACTCTATTTGTCAAGCCATTGCTCCCACCGCTTTACGCCCCGTGAACGTATCAAGCTCCCTTTGACTGAGTCAGACCATTTGTCCATCTACCCTGGTACTGTCAATACTGACTGATAGCAGCTCTCTGGGATTAAGACAGGTTCTTTTCCCTCCATCCCTTCCTAGAAATGCCAGAGATTGAACTTGAGACCTCCTGAGTTATGGGCCCACTTTCCCACTTACAACTGGAGGCCATTATCTTTTATCACGGTTTAGAATCACACAGTTGTAAGAGAGCACTAGGGCCACCCAGTCCAACCCCCTGCCATGCAAGAATATGTTTCGGCTATGTAACTTTACGTATACTCAGCCATGTAACAAAGATGCTAAAGAAACTTGTTAGGGGATTGCGAAAATGGCCATTTTCTCACTACACTGTTATAGTGTTATTATTCCACTTTCAACATTCTCTGGAATTCTGGAGTTTGTAGTTTAATGGGGCCAAAGATACCCCCGCCTAAACTGCAATTCCCAGGATTCCATAGGATGTTGAAAGTGGAATAATATCACTATAATAGTGTAGTGTGGAAATGGCCGGCATATAACAGGCCACTGACAAGAGTGTCCCAAGGAGCATCAGTATCTATCTATGCACATTGGAGCTCCCCGGGTGTGTCATGATTCATGATAGGACCGACACACACTGATCATGTGCACTGATCACTTTGCTGGCTCCCTTGCATAGTAACATAACAGATCCTGCCCTCGTTAGATCCTGCCCCATTCTAATTCCCACAGCCGGAAGTCAGCTTATGAAGATATCGATCACTTAACAGGATTCCAGTCAGAATTTTGAATTTGCTCACTGGCATTTCTATTTTTAAAAAGAAAGGGGTTTTAACAGGGACTGCATTGCTTGAAACTGGACTGGTTTTATAATGGTTTTATTATTCTAATGTGTATATTTTGAACTGCTTTGAATGCTCATAGCAGTTTAATTGCATTTTAATGGTTACCTTTCATGTTTTACCTGAATTACGATTGTTTTAACGTGCATGCTGCCTTGAATCCCAGTTTCTTTTGAGAGAAAGATGAGCTATTATTGAAGATCATCGCCATCATCATCATCATCATCATTGTACGTCTCACAATCTTTTGTTGTCTTTACATTTGCCAACTGCTAAGAAGTTCACCTAGATCATGGTAGACCTCTGTGTTGACGGGTCCCCTTTTACTCACTGGTGGGTTGCGCCACACCAGCATGTCGAAACTGGAAGTGACATCACATCACTTCCAGTTTTGTTTTGAGCCATTTTGGCTTGCTTGTTGGGGAAGGGGGCTTTGGAAAGTTGAAGACGTTGTGGAGGGAGCAAAACCACCGTGTTTTCTGGTGGGTTTGACCCCTTTGGGGGACTGAAAATGGCCAGGGGCCCATTCGCTCAAGAGTAAGTTTGGTGCTGCACTCCACTTTAACTGCCATGGCAATCTCCCATGGAATCCTGGTATTGGCAGTTTAGAGACAAATCTTTAGAATTCTCAGCCAGAAAGATCTGGCTTCACACCACCAGGGCCTAGGTCCTACCGAAACCGGATTAACCAAAAAATAAAATAAAGTAAAATAAAAATTGGAAAGAGACAGAAGATTTCAAAATAAATATATTTTATATTTTCATCCCTACTGGTACGTTGAGTTGAGACAAGGAATTGAATATAAGAGTGTCTAGAGCCTCTGAAAACCTTAATGGGGCCCTGCCCACCAATGACATATCCAAGGATTCCATAGGATGTTACTATGGCAGTTAAAGTGGAATCTATTGATATATTTGTGTAGTGATGGATTCTGCTTTTTTTTCTTAAAAAAAAATAGAGGCCATTTCTGCACTACACTGTTATAGTGCTATTATTCCACTTTCCTATGGAATCTTGGGATTTGCAGTTTAGGGAGGGGCCGTTCGAATTCTCAACCAGGAAGCTCTTTGGCCTCAGTAAACTACAAACCTCAGAATTCCACAGGATGTTTAAAGTGAAACAATAGCACTATAACAGGGTAAAGCGGAAATGGCCAATGCGTGTGAGGGCTGGTAGGGGTGTCGTGAAGCACATTTGGGCACTAGAAAAGGGTCTCAGGGTACATGTGGACCACAACCTACACCTTTTGCTGCTATGATCTAGGCTACTTAGACTATTAGACTGAAAGAACTTAATTCCCTGTATCAGTAGTTCTTAAACTTTTCTTTACCATGGAGGCCCTTTAAATATCTTTTGTTGCCATGGACCACCAAGATTTAACTCAAGATTTAAAACCTAAAGTGCATCAAATATGTATTTAAAGTTGCTCATCAGGGGTCTTCAGATACGGAGAGAGGAAATAAGTAAATGCACACGCTCTTATTATAATATTTTTATTGGAATGATTCTGTACAAATTTGTCTTTCTTCAGGCCTTTCTGCACTACACTGTTATAGTGCTGTTATTCCACTTTGGACATCCTGTGGAATCTTGGGTTTGCAGTTTAGGGAGGGGCCTTTAGAGTTCTTAGCCAGAGAGCTCTTTGGCCTAAGTAAACTATAAACTCCAGAATTCCACAGGATGATGAAAGTGGAATAATAGCGCTATAACAGTGTAGGGAGAAAAGCCCCTCCTTTCTTTCTCTCTATTTTAACTGTAAAAGCTCATAACAGTCCTTCAAGCCTTCACAGACCCCCTGTGAGGACATCACAGCCTCCCAGCGGTCCATGGACCCCAGGTTAAGAACCATCCTATGTGAACCTACCTGAGGTTCTTGGAGGAGGGCTTTCCCTCAGTCACGCCAACATCAGAGGGCCATCTAGTGAGAACGCCAGAGAGAGCTTTCCCGGTGGCTGCTCCCTGGCTGTGGAATTCCCTGCCGTGGGAGATCAGGCTGGCCCCCTCTCTGCTGTCCTTTTGCCATAAAGGAGTGACCTGTTTTTTAAAAAACAGCATTTGATGGTTGGTTGTGGGGAGTCTTTTTATGGAATCTGTGTTCTTTATTTTTATTTTTAACTAGCGTCTTTACCCAGTGTTGCCCGGGATTTTGTTTTCCTCTTAAGAACCCACCAAACTGTCTTGTCTAATACCTGTAACTTTTCCCCATATTTCCCAATGCAATCTGTATTCAGAGTTATTTATATCCCAGTTTGGGTTCCTGAGGGAATACAAAGTCCTCCTCCTTGCTGCTAGGCCTCATCTCCATAGCAACTGGCCTATTCTAGTACCTGTACTTATCCCCATATTCCCGAATGCAATCTGTATTCAGAGTTATTTATATCCCAATTTGGGTTCCTGAGGGAATACAGTGTCCTCCTCCTTGCTGCTAGGCCTCATCTCCATAGCAACTGGCCTATTCTAGTACCTGTACTTATCCCCATATTCCCCAATCCAATCTGTATGCAGAGTTGTTAACATCACAGATGTTTGGTTTCTGAGGGAATACACTGCCCATCTTTTTGCTGATAGGCCTCGTCTCCGTAGCAACCAACCTGAGCTCTCTGGCTGGCAATTCTGAAGGCCCCTCCCTAAACTGCCAACACCAGGATTCCATAGGATCTTCACAGCCAGCCAATCATATGAGGTTTTCTCGCCTCACACAACTGATCATATGAGGTCTTTGCCTGCCTGATACAGACAGACAGACAAACTCACAAACTTTGACTTTTATATAGTAGATTTTTTTGGTCTTTTTTGTTATTGAACTGAAAATCAATTATATACAAGATTAATTACATGCATTTATGAGTCATACTATTGAGTATTCAGTTTTCCAAAGTTCAAAGTATGTAGTTCAAAGTTCTAAATTCAGAGACCTTGGTAGTATTCAAAAACTTAAATAGCTACATGGGAGCACGAGAACCCCAGTACTCAATCCTCTATGTCTTTTAAAGTGAAAAAATCTGTTTTCTTTACATTACACACAGAGTATATTTCCTAAAGTATTTAGTTTACTTTACAACTCACGTACTGACAAGTTGATCTTTCTGAACCATAACTGGTGATGCCCCCTGATCTTCCTTCCAAGTAGTTGCTCACACATTCTCAATCCTTACTGCACCTGCTTAAAGATTCATCTTTTAATAATATTGTTTTTCTCTTTAATTTTATGTTTTAAAAATGATTTTACACTTTTGAAAATTAGCAGCATTTTAATATTGTATCTTGTAGGATTGTGTTCTAACCTTTATTCTCATCAAGTTTTTAGCTCTATCTTGTTTTAGCCTTGCTGTAAGCCACTTTGAGTCCTATGTTGTGAGAAAGGCTATGTATATATAAATGAAATAACTCAGTAAATATTTAGCATTTTTGTTCATTTTGTTTCCATAACTCCTTCTCCCTTCCTGATCCTTTTTACGTCTCTGTTAGACTGTGGGGTATACTGCCTGAGGACTGTAGTTGTTTTACTTGAACAATGCCTAGTGCAGCTTTGAACATAGTAGGTTGGATTCAGATTCTGTTGTGATTTACTCCCATCAAAGTCATTGGTGTTTAGCACAATCATCTTGTCCCATTGATTTAAGTGGGACCAAAACAGGTTTGCCTTAGGGTTGCCGTAAGCCAGAAATGACAACAAAACATGGGACTAAAAGGTGATGACCTTTATCTGGATCCAAGCCTTGAGAAATGATTCTTCCTTTTACTTTTTGGGAGTGGTGGTAGCTGTTGAAACTATACCTACAATCCTGATGGTGACATATCGCCGGTAGCTGCCCTTCTTAGAATGTTGCGCAAGGATCATATCTTGAATATGGTTGTGTGAGCAGAGTTCTACTGAAGTAATCACTGCCCAAGCAATTGTGCTTTTAAAGGTGTTGTGTAAGTGCATCTCTTAGCACACTGTGATGGGGGCTAGAGATGGAAATCTGTGACTGTTTTGTCCTTGCTTGTGAGGGCAAATGAATTCCTGCAGTTTTTACCCTACTGTGGGAAAAGCAAACATTTCTGTGCAGCTTCCGCCTGGTATTCACACGTTGCAAAGTGTTTCTATAAAAGCCACCTTGTTTGTATATGCGTATTTCTGCACAGAATGAGTTCTGCACAGACTGACTTCACAAAACTCTTTGAAATATGTAAAAACTAGTGAAAATGGCCCTAAATTTTCTTCTCTGTGTTATTCCTTTTGAACATTGGGAACTCCAGTATTCACCCAGGAAGCAAATGGTAGCCAATGTTCTTTCTATTCATACCGGGAGTCTATTAACTCTTGCACAACTGGAGCACACGGCAATGTGATGTGAACTGTGCCACCAATTGCCCAACAATGGAATCCAGTAGCCAGGTGGTACAGTGCAACTTCTCCATTGAAATGTGGCCTGTCTGTGTCATATGCAAGATCAGGCCAGTCATTTGGCAGCAAGTGAGGTTGTTTTTAGGAGTGCAATTAACATACGCTGTCTGCTTCGCCAGAAAGGAGGACACTAATTTGAATAACATTTGTAAAGCTGAGGATGCAAATTTAGAAATAATTACTACCATCTATACAGAAGTACAATATATCTCACCCTACTGGGGGAAAAACTGTGATGCTCAGTCTGCTGTCTAGGTGCCAGCTACAGATAGGAAGCTTCAGTACCCTTGCTGTCTTCTTTTTCTTATGGTTCTTTATCTTGAACCCTCAGTAATCCACTCAGTGCTTTCATTGGGGGTATTTTCTGACCCCAGTGGGAATTCCAGTGCACTGCAGGGTATAACAATGGTTCATGTCCACAGCAGGGTTTGCGGCTGAAGAATCAAAGGTAGTTCACATACCCAAATACCCAGAGCCAAGAAACATTTGGCCGCATGAGATGGGATGTTTGGTTTGCATGGCTGTTGACTTTCCCTTTTAGGAGAAACAAAAGAAGTAGCCAAATTTTTTTTGTTTGTAATGGAACAAAACAAAGCAAAACTGTTCATGGCAGGTGGAGGAATATTAGACATTGGCCTAAATCCTATTATTAGACCTGACTGGAGTAGACCCGTTGAATCAATGGGATTTACCGACACGTTGACATACCATTCAACAGTTGACCTAATGAGTGTACTGTAGTTGGGATTAACTAAAAGGATTGAGAACATTGTCTACAATGCTCCAGCTTACAACTGTGCTACTCTTATGGAAATGTCATAAAATGCCCACCTGAGAGGTCTAGTTGTGTGTGAACACTGGGGAAGGGGAGCTAAGAAAGTTAGATTAGACTTGGAGTGAGAAACCCCTTCAAAAATAGAGTATGTTTTCTAACGGAGGAGTGTGTGTTCTATGTAAAGTAGAACACACAGCCACTCTGCATTAAAGACTATAAAATAATCATAGTTGTCAATAATTAAAACATAGTAGGGGGTCTATGTAAAGCGTGTTGCATTTGAATCTTCTGCCTTAAGCATCAAATATCTTCATGTGGAATCGTGTTTTTCTTATGGATGTCACAATATCTGTCTTTTTAAAAAAATGTTGGATGGTATGCTATCTATGTACATAGACTTCAAGGCCAGCTGTTCCACGAGCTAGAGAGAGGCAGCTGCCTCAGGCAACAGACACAGGGGAGGGGGGCAGACCAGAGGGAAGGGCCATTTCCGCACTAGACTGTTATAGTACTATTATTCCACTGTCAACATCTGATGGAATCCTGGGGTTTGCAGTTTAGGGAGGGGTCTTTGAGACCCCTCCCTAAACTGCAAACCCCAGGATTCCATCAGATGTTGACAATGGAATAATAGCACTATAACAGTCTAGTGCAGAAATGGCCAAGGTGTTGGAGAATAGGACTGCATGTTGTACCAGGTCCTCTGCCTTTCTCCAGAAGTCTGCTGTCACTGTGTACAGATGAAATATTTCTCTGTTAGCAGGCTAGATTCACCTGCCAATCCAGTGGCATTCTATATGCCTTATCCCTTATCTCAGGTACCAAAATATCTTGGACTGGCCCTGACATACCCCCCCAACTGTTCCAACTTGGCACAGAGGGTCCCTATTTGTCATCCCACTTTTCAGCTGCTTTTCAAATGACCCAGTTTCTCTCAACTCTTCCCACTTCCCCCTTTGTTCTCAGCTCACTTCAATCACATCAAACTGAACTCAAAATGCAAAAGTAATCTGCACATAATTAACTCAGTGGTGGAGGGGGGGAAGGTTGAGAGGAAGGGAGATAATCATAGAATCATAGAATCATAGAAATGTAGAGTTGGAAGAGACCACACAGGCCATCCAGTCCAACCCCCTGCCGTGCAGGAATACCCTCAAAGCACTCCCGACAGATGGCCATCCAGCCTCTGCTTAAAAACCTCCAAGGAAGGAGACTCCACTACACTCCGAGGCAGCATATTCCACGGCCGGACAGCCCTGACCGTCAGGAAGTTCTTCCTGAGGTTCAGGTGGAATCTCCTTTCCTGCAGCTTGAATCCATTGCTCCTTGTCCTGGTCTCTGGAGCGGCAGAAAACAAGCCCTCTCCCTCCTCTACATGGCATCCCTTCAAATATTTAAACATGGCTATCATGTCCCCTCTTAACCTTCTCTTCTGCAGACTAAACATACCCAGCTCTCTAAGTCGATCCTCATCGGGCATGGCTTCCAGGCCCTTCACCATTTTGGTCGCCCTCCTCTGGACTTGCTCCAGCTTGACCATGTCCTTCTTGAATTGGGGTGCCCAGAACTGGACACAGTATTCAAGATGAGGTCTAACCAAAGCAGAGTAGAGTGGTACCAGTACCTCCCTCGATCTAGACACCATACTCCTATTGATGCAGCCGAGAATTGCGTTGGCTTTCTTGGCTGCCGCATCACACTGCTGACTCATGTTCAGCTTGTGGTCTATTAGGACTCCTAGATCCCTTTCACACGTACTGCCATCCAGCCACGTGTCCCCCATCCTATATTTCTGCATTCCATTTTTTCTACCTAAGTGTAGGACCTTACACTTCTCTCTGTTGAATTTCATTTTGTTAGCCTTGGCCCAGCTCTCCAATCTATCCAGGTCATTTTGAATTTTGATCCTGTCCTCTGGCTTATTAGCAACCCCTCCCAATTTGGTGTCATCTGCAAATTTGATGCAAATTTGATTCTATTCCTTCATCCAAGTCATTGATGAAAATATTGAACAGCACTGGGCCCAGGACAGAACCCTGTGGCACCCCGCTAGTCACTTCTCTCCAGGGTGAAAAGCAGCCATTGGTGAGCACTCTTTGGGAACGGCCAGTCAACCAGTTACAGATCCACCTGACAGTAGCCCTGTCCAGCCCACATTTTACTAGCTTCTTTGCAAGAATGTCATGGGGATCTTGCTTTCCCAGTAGGCTCAGGCAAGAGCAAACTGCTGCAGCCTTGCTGAGCTTGTGTGTTCTTCCTCATTATTAACTTCTGCCATCTTGGTCCACTGAGGTCTTGCTTGGCCGTATGAGTCCCGGTTTTCATCTGTGAAAAGCTGGAGGGTATGTCCTGATAGGGGCTGAAGCAGGAAGGCATGGTGATTGTTGGGAGTTAGAGTTTCCCACCGTGTTAGCCCTTGAGGGGAAATTCTGTGAAAACTGAAATTGTTAGGATTCAGCCTTCTTTTAGCAGAGAACGCAGAAAAAAGTATGTCTCAATCTCCGTGTGACTTCCTTGAACTGAGACTGACTTAGAAAGCAAAACAAGGCAGGCAGTTTCTGGTTACAAACTTAAGAAAAGTTTGCTAATGAATTTTAGACTTACATATGCATTGGAGAGCCTAGATGCTAACTAGCAAACAAAAAGATTAGTTTAGATAGTAGCTTCATACTTAACTCACCATCTTATTGGTGGAGAGGAGAAGCATACTCAGAGGGAAGGAGGTGGAAGTGAAATGGCAAAGAGAGCAAAGAGAGAGAGGTCTGAGAAGCATGGTCTTTTATGTAAGGCCAATGACCCCAGGGTCTATCCTGGGTCACATGGTCTGGTCACCCACCTATCATAACCACACATTTAAATAACACAAAGAGGAAGAGTTGAGGCTTTAGGGAAGAAGGTAGAAGGCTTTGACATGCAAAGGAAAAAGAAACTCTCAACTGGCTAAGCCCCACCTGCCCTAGAACAAGAAGGGGGAAGAGAGAATCCCACAATTTTCCAACAGTGATGGCAAGGCAAGATTTGAGAGCCTGGTTCTGAGAGTCCTGCCAGATTAGAACAAACGTCTATCTAGCCCAGCATCTTGAGATCAATTAGAAGACTTGAAAAAGCCCACAAGGAGGCATAAAGGTGACAGCAGCTTTCCGCTGGCATTCCCCAGCATAATTTCTCTGAGGGTGAACATAATCTATAGCTATCCTGAATAGAAAGCAGTGGTAGCCTTCCTTTCCATGAATCTGCTGAGTCCCCCTTTTAAGTCCAAATTGGCCCATGTCACTACATTGTACGGTTGCAAATTCCAAGGTACTGTGAGAAGGACTACCTGTCTGTCCCCCATTTAATGTTGTGGTTTTTGTTGTGTGCCTTCAAGTTGTTTCCAACTTATGGTGAACCTGAGAAGAATCTATGACCTTACTTTTTCACAGTGCTGCGGTGAGGGGCTTGCACGAGCAGCTTCCGGAGAGAGGCTCTTGCATCCGGGTCCTTTGGCTCCACATGAGCTTCCTGCTCGCACGAGAGCCCCACCTCTTCCTTTCACAGTGCAGCTTGGGACCTTCCCAGCCTGCACTGGACAGGAAGCCTGACCGGCCCAGCTCCCGAGGCTCCGCACGCCAGGTAAGTGCGCGCGGGGCCCTAGAGCGATGTGTGACCGTGCAGCATTTTCGACTTCAAGCCAAAAATGAAAAAATGCATGCGCGATCTGTGTCAGGCCCTTGAGCATCGCGCAAATGTGAGTGCATCGTGTGGACCACTCCTCACATGTGCGCGATGCTCAAGGGGCCCTTTCACATTGGAAATACCTGTGCGAAAAGGGCATAACACAAGGTTTTCTGGGGCTGAGAGTGCATGACACACCTAAGGTCACCCATTGGGTTTCCATGGCCAGGCAGGGAACCAAACCCTGGTCTTCGAGATCACAGTCCAACACCCAAACTGCTACACTGCACCCATCTATACACGATGCTAAATAGCTGCAGAATGTGACCAAAAAGGACTTAACAAATAAACCTTTGCCCCTACCCTCAGTTATATAATTTTGACTACCAATTAAAATTGGATCCCACCAGTTAAACCACCTATTTGAATTAAGTTTAACATATTCAGACTGATCCCAACGTGAAGCCTCAGTTCTTCGGATAATAAGTTCTTTTTCTCGATGAATTGGAAAAGCTGCAACATTTTCTCTGCATCTTTGAAAAAGAAACCTTACACGACTCCCTCCAAATGGATTCATGTGCCATTATCTCTCTCTTTGGTGGTAAAGGGCTACCAGTTCTATTGTCACGTCTGTTCTACCACGCTTGAAGGTTATAATCGTGTTCCCCATTGTCTTTTTCTCCCGAATTTTGAAGATGTCTAATACTTTCGACCTTTCCACATATATCTCGCAATCAAAAGCCTTCATCACCTTTTGTTCTCTATGTTCTCTCTCTTCTTTTTAATCTATGCGTTTTCCCTTGGAACATAGCAACCAAATCTGTATGTAACACCTAAATGCTTATTTTAAAGATTTATCTGTTTTGAAAATTAAATCTGATCATTCATTGGGGTTTTCTTTTGTAATGGTGTCACATTCAAAAACAACAAATGACATGAGGCCTTTCCGCACTACACTCTTATAGTTATTCCACTTTCGTCATCCTGTGGAATTCTGGGGTTTGTAGTTTACTGAGGCCAAAGAGCTCGGCAGCTGAGAATTCTAAATGCCCCCCCCCAAACTGCAAATCCCAGGATTCGATAGGATATTGAAAGTGGAATTATAGCACTATAACAGTGTAGTGTCAAAATGGCCTGACTGTCAATCATCTTTCAGAAAGTTAGAGCTGAGGGTTGCATTTCTTTGCAAAAAGAGAGGTGTGTTTGTGTGGTACAGAAGGCAAAAGGATTTTCTAGTTTTTGAGGTTAAGCACTGTGTACATGCAAAAACAGGGCTGCAGTCCCATTATGCCAGGGGACGGAGCAACTAATGGCCTTATATCTTTAGGCAACGCTTGACCTAATTTCACAAGGTCACCCTCTCCCAAAGGCCTCTACACCTTTCGTACGTATGGTCCGTCTCTTCCCTAGGAACATAGGTGAGGAAACGGCAGGAAAGAGACAGGGAAAAGAAAGTTGAAGTGGCTCCACCCACTATTAGCCTTGGCCCTGCCCATCAATACTATGGTGCCTGCAGAACAGCTAAGAGCTCTGGACAACACTCAGGCCATTTCCACACTACACTGGTATAGTGCTGTTATTCCACTTTCAACATCCAACAGAATCCTGGGATTTGCAGTTCAGGGAGGGGCATTTAGCATTCTCAGCCAGAGAGCTCTTGGGCCTCACGAAACTTCAAACCCCAGAATCCCACAGGATGTTGAAAGTGGAATAATAGCACTATAACAGTGTAGTGCAGAAATGGCCTCAGAGTCCCCATGCTGGCTAGAGAGTTCTGGGAGTTTTGATCGAAAAACACTCCTTCCTAACCCTGCTG